>CM019755.1:910243-2303562 GCA_009761765.1 Phenacoccus solenopsis | reverse complement strand
CGCGTTTACCTCGAAGGAAATCGTTTATTCTAGTTTGGCGATCTCTTCGCAAAATTCGCAGATATCCCGAGGGATACGTAATGAGATTTTAAGTCGCCCAGTCGTATCGGTTCGTTGCTCGTGGAAGTCTGATGAAACGGTCGCGGGTACTAGTTAGTGGTTACCTTTACGTACGCGTTGAAAATACATATTTTCGGATGCCGACTACCACGTACGTACATTCGATGGGATCGCGGTGCGAGTAGAACACGTGCTATGTATGGGAGAATTTACGCTTTCGCCAATAGACAGTAGGAAAGGCGAGACGTCGTACACACGTCGCAATTTATAGGTAAAAGTTACAACATTGTGGTGGTATTTATATGGCATCGGTGTTCGTAGTAGTAATTAGGTACGAAAAGTTTCGATAGTTTGGCGTAATATCGACACCTAATTAGGAATATTAGCGCTGCTAATAGCGTCGGCGAACCATTAAAACCGTTAATATCGGTTCATTTTGTTATATAACGCGGTACGTTCGTAATTACTAGAACTGCGAGTGTTCGTCGATTGATACGAGACACGAAGTACTATGTATTGGGTATTGGTGGTGATATTGGTAAACGATAAAACTGGTTCGTGATACGTCGGAGAAAAGAAATTTGGCGAAACCGAAACTTTAATTTGAACCAGCCGTACGGAATCTGAATGTTAAACGTTGGCGAGAAGAAATACAAAATCGAGTAAAAACAGAATTTTAAATTGCTTATGCATACTTTGGAAGTTTCGGACGAGCGGATGTGGTGGAAAAGTTAAGGGCAAAGTTTGTCACAGACCACCAGCCTCAAATAACGGCGCTTGGTAGCGAGATGAAGAGCTTAAATTTAGGAACTAGAGAAAAAACTCTCCGGAATACGTGACCATGGCGGATGGTCGGATCGCTGATGGTTTTTACTCCACTCACGCTCGTATAAGTTGCCAATTGCATACACAAGTTTTTAATAGTTTTTATATTTCGCGCGTGTTGGCGTAAAATTGAGAAGCGTTATTAAATAAGGAAATTTTTTACCCTTTTCGAAACCGTTGGCGCGTCAAATTCAACTCATTTCTAGTTTATACGAGTAAACGGTACGTATATTCGAGAAATTTATATCTATGTGCTTGTGTATACGATTTACTTAGGTACGCGACACTTTGCTAGACAGATGGTATTTTGAAGTGGAAGTGTTCTCGTATACAGCAATGGACGATGACCTGTTGCGGTTACGAAGCGACGTTCAGTTTCTAATTTCGTTTTCGGCTTAACGAGTACGTGAAATGAGTACACGATGGGGAAGCATACAGGACGAATGTGGGTTCGCAATTGTTGCCAACGAAAACGTTTGATTTTTAATTAAAAAGCAAAAAGCAAAAAAAAAAAAGGCTGCTCGTCGATACGACGCGTCCGATAAGCGGTGTCGTCGGTGTTGGCGTTAGGATATTTCGTAACCTAAACACACAGTGTATAGGTAAGCTTACTTAGTTACCTATAATTCTCTATACACTCTGTAGCGTATACTTGACGATAAAAATTAATACCCTTAGTCGTAACGTTAATAATTTTCAATTTATCGAAATACCAAATTAAAACGAAATGGTTTTCCATTTCCTCGTCATATCCGGTCCCTAGAGCTATAGATACAGCGAAAGGGAAATTATTACATGTTTTTTTCTCTCTTCCCTTTCTTCGTTTCCGTTGCTTCTTTTACCTTTTGGTCTTTGTCCGTTTGGTCGCGTGAAAACAGCAACGAAATAGTTTTAATTTACGAGTTTTCCAGAGTATATCGAGGTATGCGACGCCTTCATCTACGTTTTATCGTGTTACTACTCTCGGTAGTCGTGTAATTACAACGAAAGAAAACGAATTGATTTTTTTCCAGTACTTTTTCCTTTGCCATCGATGAAAATGAAAATATTAATTCTATTGGGTTGCCGATGAGTGCAAAATAATTACTTCAACTGCGTGAACTGGGTTATTTGAGCGACGATGTGAAACGAAAACGTGATTTTTAGGGAGCAAAATTGAGAACAAAAGTAGTAAGTAACAATTCAAAAACGCATATCATACCACCAAAAATTTTCTGGTGACATGCAAATCTCACAGTATTCTCTGAAAAGCTAAAACCGTGAAGGCTTTTATTTCTACGAAGCATTATTATAATTTCCAAGTATTTTCGTTATTTTGGTTTGGTTTTAATTCAATTTAGTTCAGTTATGACGTTTTAAATGCCGTTATGAGTAAAATAACGAATAAACTATATTTTTACTCAAGGGAGTAAGTAAGGGGGGATGGGAGAAGCTTCCTCCCAGGTGTTTTGAAAAGTTGGGAAATTTTTAATTGCTGAACGCTAAAATTGGGAATTTGAATTTTTTGTAGAAGTGAATATTTTATATTCTTTTGGGAAAATTATTTCAATAATCTAGATCCGATTAATCGAGTATTAGAATAATCGAAATTTTACATGTTACGATCTGTCTGTCTGTCTGTCTGTCTATGTGTCTGTCTATCCGTGCACCTGGAGAACGAAACACTCGAATAAATTCGAATTGATGCCAGCTTATATCATGTACAGCGCACAACGGACTACTCGCGATAACCGAAAAAATTTCCAACTTTGCGAATCACGACGAACGGTTGCAGTGCAGTTGTATGTGTATTAAATCATACTTAGGTTCCGTTCTCCAGGTGCATCGATAGACAGACAGATCACAACATGTAAATTAATAATGTTGGGAATAATCGATTATTTGAGTAATCGATTAATCGTATCTACTTTATTGAAATAATCGATTATTAATCCATTAATTGTTTTTTTTTATATTGTCTATACTCTGTAGTTATACAACGTTTACGGAACACGAGTGAATAAAGGATAAAATAAGAATTTACACTAATTCAAATTTTTTTTTATCGATTTTTTCAATCTCTTGAAATATTTTCTTTGAAATTTTTTACAATCCGAAAATTTTTTATAACATTTTTATATCTATTTGTAATTTTTTTATCGATTTTTCAGCATTAGAAATTTGCACCCAAAATTTCTTCAGATACTTTTTCAATTTTACACTTCATTTCATTTTTTCAACCTAGAAATTTTTTCTTAACTTTGAAATTTTTTTCAATAAAATTGTGGCGTTAAAAAATGTTTTCAAACTTCAAATGAATATTGACTTTTTGAAATAAAAAATAAATATAATTGAGAATAATTTTGAAAAAAGCATTCAAATTTGAAAAAAAACTGTGGAGATTTTTGGTTGAAAAAATACTGAGAAAAATTTTTGGCTTGAAATGAATTTTGAGAAAAAATAAATTAAAAAAATATTGAGAAAATCAGAAAAAAGATTTGAGTTGAAGAAAATCTTGGAGATTTAAAAAAATTTGAAGAAAATTTGGAGTTTGAAAAAAATATTCAGAATTTGAGAAATTTCAAATTTCATCTTTTTATGCTGTGTTCAATTATAATAAAAAAAAACATTTATTTGAATTACAAAAATAAAATAGGTAATTTATTCAAATTAATTACAAAAACAAAATCATTTATTCAAAAATGACTGTAATATACCAAGTCACAATTCTAATTAAAAAAACAAGCATATTTGAGGTATGCGATGAGAGACGATTTCATCGTATTGTAGAAATGTCTTCACAAAATGATTATTTTTTAATAAAAAGTTTGTTTTTTTAGCTGAGTTTTTAATAAAAACGATAGCTATTACAGCCTACCTGATTTGGGAAGCGAAGGTTGGGGGAGGGTGGGGTCTTCAAATCTTTGCCTTTCAGACCATTTGTAATCATCTGGAAAATGTCCAACTTTTTGGTACATATATATTTTTTCCCCCACGCGTAGCGCCGGCGAGTGTTCATAAAATTCGCTCAAAATTTGGTGAGGAATTCTTCTTGAAAATGCGCAAAAGTGCTTTTTTTGTTTTTTCGAAAAATTTCAAAATGGCGGATCACTCAAATTTTGAGGGAGGCTGGAGAAGAGGCAAATAGCTCAAATTTTTCATTTTTGATTTTATATGAAAGAGTGAGTCACGGATACTAACATATCCAAATTTCAACTTCCTAAGTGCATATTGAGAGGAGTTAGATCAAAAAACGGCTTTTTGAGGAAGTTTTGAGTCATGAAATTTCTTGAATCTTCCATATCTCCCCACCAAATCAAGTTAAAGAGGTCAAATTTTGTGTGTGAGGTTAGTTGGTGACCACAATATGACCTCTTGAATTTGGATCAAAATGGATCAAAATGGCGGATTATCAAAATTTTGAGTAGAGCTTGAGGAGCCTCAAGTTGGTAAAAATGTAATTAATATGAATTCATATGGTTATTGGGATAAGTTGTATACTATATCCCGAATTCACTTCCATACATGATGTTGGAGGGGGGAAGGCGGGGTTATCAACCTAAAATAGTGGTGGGGGTACAGGAGGGGTCGAAAATTTTTTATTGCTGTGTCATATGATAAAATGAGCCCAAGTGACAAACGTATTTTGATTTTAGCTTCCTCAGTGATTTTGGAGGGGAGTTAGAGCAAAAAACGGCTTTTGGAGGGGAAATTGCTGCAGGAAATTTCATGAATCTTCCATATCTCATCACCAAATCGGCCTAGAATGGTCAAACTTTGTGTGTAGGATTAGTTTGTGACCAGAATATAACCTCTTAAATTTGAGTCAAAATGGATCCAAAATGGCGGATTATCAAAATTTGAAGATAATTTGAGGACCCTCAAATAGTTATAATTTGAGAAATATGTGTTCACATGATTATTTCATGGCAAGAAATACTGCATTTGTGCCAAATTCAACTTCTTAAGTATTTTTGGAAAGGATAGGGTAGGGGTTTTCAGACTTGGTATTGGGTGTGGCCTGTTGTCATGAACGGTTAAGCAAGGTTATTAGAAAATCAAAACAAACTCCAATTAAAAACTCAGCTCCAGTAATGCGGCATGGTTGCTTACGTTTTTTTTTTTTAATATCGAAGCGTTATTTAAAAAAAAAACAACATAAAAATGGAAAATTGGCCAATTAATCGATTATTAATCCCCCAACTCTATAAATTAAAATTAAGCCTCTGCCAGTGCTCACTAAACCAATAATCCACCGATTTTTTTCTGAACATTGTATATCTGCATAATGTCTGTACTTTTTATCAACTTAAGTTGAATTTAAAAAAATAAATAAAGGAGGGGAAGAAATAGATACAAAGTGCAATGTTGTTTGTGTGATGAAATTTTTAACGACGACTAGAAAAAGAACATGAAAAAACTGCGTATGACAGCGCTCATTTGTACCTAATTATTTTGTAATTTACACCATTTCTCAAATTCAAGAAAAGAAACGAAAAGTCACTTAGTTACGCTTCTGTTTTCACTTTATTATTTCAAGGTGATATGCACATCACGTTGAAATTTGGCGCAAGTGAATTCAAATTAAAATTAAAATTGGACGTTAACGTGAAAAAAATTCCCTTACATCGATCGAAATCTTCGACAAAAAAAAAAATTAATATCACAATAGGAAAGTAGGTACACCGTGAAATAAACGGAACACAAAAATGAAGGCGGAAAAAACCGAAAACCGGACGCATCAGCGATACGATAAGAAACGTTGATAATATTCGGAGCGTACCAGTAGTTCGCGACGGTACGGCGAGGTGGTTTTCCCTTCATTTTATTATTATTAGCGCCAATTGCGGAGAGGAAAATACAAAAAAAAAAGATGTTTCGCTCTTCGCAGCCGGCTATATCGGCGAGAAGAAGCAAAAACGACGCGAAGTTTGTTATTCTATCCCTTCATCCGTTTCGCATAATGTTTCCGTTTATTTATAATTTAAAATATATTTACTTTATATACTTTGTTTTACTTCCTAATGCGTATTACTTTTATAACTTTTTTTATTTATCGTCGCCGTGGAAATATACTTTTGCGGTTTCAGATATACGGACGGTTCGGGTGTTCGGCTCCCTGCGTTGCGAAAGCACTTTTTATGAATTAGTCCGATGGAGGATGTTTTAAAAAGATGTACGCTGGCTGGGCCGATTTTAGAAACTTTTTCTTCTCTGTGCTTGCCAAATTATTCCTACTGTAGGAGGTGAATACGTATTTCGAACCTCGAACTCGATGTTTTCCAAAAATTAAAATTTTTGGTAATTTGGATCTTTTTTGCGTTCAAGGGTTGTATTTTGTCGTTAGAAGTTGAAATAAATTTCGGTATTTCTTCTCTCTTTTTTTGTCTACAATTTTTCCTAATTAGTATTCCATAAATTATTTCTGGGTCAAATCTATGGTACTAATTTTTTTCTCAGCTCTGCAGAGTACATGAGAGGTACTATTTTATTGTCATTGCCATGTTTCGAAGCTTCTTAATACTACAGTGATACCTCAGAAGTTTATTTAATGTAAAAATAAAGGATAACCGTTCTTTGGTGCCCTCAAAACGTCGAAAGCCTGAAGTGAGTAAGTGTTTTGAATTCGGCTAGTAAATTATTCATCTTGAATTATTGATTTCTCAAGAAAATTGAAAAATGTTGGACCTACTCAGTTTGCAAAATCAGAAAAAATAATATTTATAATTTTTTATACATTTTCGAACAACAAAATTGGACCCTTAAATACGAAACAATTTATTTATTCGATTTCTTTTCAATTTTTTTTTTTTTTTTGTTGGCGTTTTTAACTGCCTTGGTTTGATTCGTTGAAAAATTTATTTATGGTCTGAAATTGATTTGTTAAAAAACGTTGATAAGCGGTAAAAACACTTTTCTTCTTTCATTTACTTAACGCATAAATATTAATTAGTTTCTAATGTATGCTCGAAACGTAAATTTACTTACAACTTCATATGTCGAATTTATTATAGGCCAAAAAAATGTGAGTAGGGTGAAAAAATTTGTTTTCCATTCTCTTTTCATCATTATGCTCCCCAACTTCAGGAAGTCAAGTGTTCGAGAATGACTTGAGGTGTTCTCATTACCGGTCCTTGTTTCACGTCTAATTTCATTCGTAATATTCTTCTTCTCCTATCTGTTGTGAAGATGTAAGATCACTATTTTAAAGCTTAAAACCATCTCGTGGCTTATATCGATATCAGGAGAGGAAGAACGATTGATGGAGGGTATTCTCTGTACAGTTAAAGCCCTCAATATGAAGTTTACGTACACGTATATCTGCGTCCCTTATTACGAGTAAATACGCCGTACGAAATTACGAGGGCACGAAAAGCGTTCAAGACGAAAGAATGGAATCGATGAAATACGATAAAAGTCGTCGCTGTCGAGCGACTATAAAAAATTCGTTAAAATTTTTCATCTTTTCTCGGGGCGTGTGTTTTTTTGCTCGGAACAAATAACTCGATAACACATACGGCAGACATTTTATGACGCTGAAAATTAACTTTCAAAAATTCAATTTTACCATTCCGCTATAATAAAAGGCATTTTATAATGTCCTTTTCGTTCCTTTTTCCTTTTTTCCCCTCCTTACTGAATTCTAACGCTTGGTAATCGTATATGGTTTTTTTGGGTTGTTGAAAAATATCGTCGAGGGTTTTGTTTTACTTTTCATCGCGTCGTATTTTGATGCGAGAAATACGTCGATTCTGCTCGTTGTCCACCAGTCGAGCGTTTATTAGTAATACGCGTTTGCGAAATTCCGAACCGAAGATGGAAATTATTTTCAGCTCGAACGCTCATGTTTGAAAGAAAAATGTCGTATCGTTTTTACTCTCGTATAGGTTTTTCTTCGATCACTAGCACCGCGAAAGGTGTCACTGTTTTGCACTTTCGCTCTTACGTGACGAAACGTAGTTCCAAATTTTAATTCTTCTAATGGCGTTGTTCGCGAACGATTCGATACAATATACTCGACGAGCGTCGATGTTGTTCTAGGTTCCCAAAACGATAGCCGACGGCGTGTGTGGGTACAGTTCATGGAAAAAAATCGATTTTATAGAGCACTTGTGTACACATATAATGGCAGCTCCGAAAGGAAAAAATCCTGGAAAAGTGGGAAGCGGTGTGAGTGATTGGGTGAGGTTATGCGACGAAGCACTACGTAACGTCATCGTGTATGTCGAATTATAAAGCATCTAGTTTTCGACGTCTTATGTCTAAGTTATGTTGTAAGGCAAAAAATGAATGACGGAAAATTCCATTTGTTTTTCGTAACAACTGTCGAGCAGGGTTGTCTGAATGATAATACAGTGAAAAAAGAACAATAAATGGATAATATAAATAATTTGTTTGTGTTTTCATCAATAAATAATGAAAAAAAAATGAAATTTCAGTAGCTCTAAATTTTAGTTATTTATTTGAGGGCAGGACTCTTCCTTCTACCTTCCAACATCATAGTCCAGGCATTTTATGAAAAAAGTAGAAAACGTTTAGAACAGGAGGTTTTTTGCGGAAATGTGTTCAGAAGGGTCCCAGTAGTTACCCCATAAAACCCAAGAACCGCAAGTGTGGAGAAAAATTTTTTTTGGTGGGGAGGGTGTTTCACCACCCCAAAATGAGTTTTTTCGCTTTATTTTGAAAAATATCAACTTTGAATGAAAAATAATAACAAATTCGGAATCTACGTCTAATTTCCGATCCGATGATACCCAACAAGACGCCTTTCAAGTAAAACATGAGCCCTTAAGGACGGGGTTCAAAATTTCAAATTTTCGAAAATCTCAGATAGTTCAGTTTTATGAGTTGAAATTTGTACTTGAATGACACTTTATCGTACCCTAACAATTGTTTATAAGTATGTAAGGGATTGCAAAATCCAGGGGATGGGCAATTTTAATATTACGGAAGCGTTCACATGTATACAGTATATACCTTTATTACATCAAGCGAACTACACAATTTTTGGTGACTTTGGCAATATCAATATGGTCCATCCCTCAGATAGGGATGCAATTGAGTCAAAATACTTTTACAATCCCTCACATATTTATAAACAACCTTTGGGGTACGATAAAATATCATTCAAGTACGAATTTGAACTTATAAAACTAAACTATCTGAGATTTTGGAAAATTCGAAATTTTGACCCCCCCCCCTTCCTCCTTAAGGGCTCATGTTTTACTTGAAAGGTGTGGTGTTGGGTATCATCGGATCGGAAATCGGACGTAAATTCCGAATTTATTATTATTTTTTATTCAAAGTTGATATTTTTCAAAGTAATGCGAAAAAACTCATTTTGGGATGAAAACCCCTCAAAAATTTTCCCACACACTTGGGGCTCTTGGGTTTCTGAACACATTTCCATAAAAAATCTGCTGTTCTAATTATTTTCCACTTATTTCATAAAATGCCCGGACTATCACCAATGAAGGTTGATTTGAGATTAGGAATTTTTTGATCTTCCTTGATAGGTAACAAAATATTATCGTGTGAAAATCACGAAGAGAGTTGCCACTTAAATTTGAGGAAAAGTTTTAGGAAACGTGCATATCGGTTGTAAGCAATGCTGCCATACCTGGTGCTTTATCACAAGAACTGGTGTTTTTAGATAATTTTTTTTTGTGCTGGTGACAAATCTGGTGCTTTGTACTTTTCTAGTGTTTTCTGGTGCTTTTTCGCTTTTAAGAATATTACATGTGAAGAATTCATTGAAATGTCGATTAAAAATCAGAAATCAGTTATTCAAACTTTGAAATGAAATTTTCATTTTGAATTTTTTTATACCAAGTAAGAGATCTTGCACTTTTTATCTGTGATCATGACCATGTCCTGTTGTTTCTTTGCATTGCTAGACTGCTCTCACAACCAATGAAGCAACCACGTGAAGTGAACTCAAATATTCAATTTTGTAATTTTTGTACACGGTGTTCGTTTTATTAATTTTATAGCCGATTTCAAAATGCAATAGCTAAGCAGTGATCCGGAACGATAAGATTTTTTCGAAGTTCCAGTTCCAGTTCCGGTTCCAGTCATCAATTTGATTTTTCAAAAGTTCCAGTTCCAGTCATAATTTTTACACTTGTTCCAGTCACTAAAATTTACTGGTTACCGTTCCAGTGACCAGTTCGGATATCATTCTGATACCGCTCCAGTCACTGTTCCAGTAATCGTTCGGGGTCTGGGTTTCAAAAGTGAATATAATTTTAAATTTTTATAAACATTTTAATTTTTACACATTTATAATTTACAATTGAAAAAATGAAAATTAGATTCAATTATTATAATATCTTCCAATAAACTACTTTTCAAGTTTAATCGCAATGGATTTAAAATGAATTTTGCTAGGGAGAAACTTCTCTCAATGGTCAATTCTGATGCTTGAACACCAAAATATGACGAAGTTTGATATTATATCAGTAACTGGGTAGACCTTTACACTGATAATCTGTTTTCATGTTCGATATCTACATATTATTTAATAAATTTCAAAGTTCGAAGTATTTAACCTTCATTTTGAGCAAAAAAACTGACTTTGCCAGGGTTATCTACTTGAAAAAGCAAAAAAAACCTGGTGCTTTTTCTGTGATTCTGGTGCTTTTTTTTCTGTGCTGGCGCTTTTTTACCAAACTCAAATGGCAGCACTGGTTGTAAGTTGTGCTGAGGAACCTCGTGCTAAAAATGAATGAATTACGAACCCTTTTCAACTTCTTCCTCTTCTTTTAACTCGAAACATTGAAAATAGTTTCGGAGAGTGCAATTCATTCGCAAAAAGTTTCGGTAAGTTCATTTTACATGAAAAACTTTTTATTTCTCTCACTCAGACGATATTTGCTCATAGAACCTATACGACTATTTTTTGGCATTTCTTTCTTCTTTTGGGCCATTTAAAATTTGTTTGCTTTTTTTTTGCTTTCAGTCATTTTTTTTTGGAATTTGTTATTTTCCTTTTTTTTGGGTTTTTTTCATTATTGAGAAATTTTCTCTCAATCATTTAATGAAAAAGTAGAAGAATTATTGCCGAAAAAAAAAGTAATAATTTAATGGTACGAACGACTTTTTACTTTTTATTGCATCAGAAATACCGTATCTCCCTATACTAGTTCAATGTATCATTGCAAAACTATTGATGAAAATTCTCATAACTCTTCCTCCTCCTTCCCCCATCTATTCGTGTAGTGCGCTGTGTTACATTTTGCGTACGTGTACGAGGCGTGTTTTACTTTCATCGTAAACTACATAGATACGTTGATAAAATTTAGTATGGGAACGACAGCGACAGATTGGACAGGCGGTAGGGCCGAATTAAAATATAATTTATGATTCGTAGAAATTGGTAATTTGTATTCGATTCAACAGGTGAAAACGGAAATTTATAAACCTCGTTTGGTTACGATGTAAAATTCATTCGCTATCCGTCGCTATGCTGGGGCTAATCAAAGCCAAACGGACTCGTGGATTTACCAAGTACTTGACGACGCGACCACCTATTCAGATTTCTAATTAAGGAAAAGCGTCGTTGATGTACTCGTTATCGTTAACGTATTCGAATTCTGGTCAGTTTGGGTGTTTTGAGCGAAATTTTTGCGGTACGTGTGTTATTGGCGGTTGTGAAATGCGTGCAGGTTGTTTGAAAGACACTTTCGTAATTATATTCGTAATCGTGCAAAGTATGTACCCGCTGCTATTTACATTGATTTTCTTTATACACGTGATACGCCGTATGTATGCGATGGCCATTTCGTAGAAATTTAGCCATTCTTAATTAACGTATTATACGTACGTATTAGGAGCTGAATACTTGAGTGAAAATTTCGCTAGCGTTGTACCTAACTACCTATATGACAACGATGAGTATTTCAACGACCGGTTAACATTCGAGAATGTGTAATTGTTGCTCGTCAGTGCGTGAATCATTCATCGTGGTGCATTTGGATTGCTCTTCTTAATTTGTAGTATTAATGAAAGAAATGTTCATAGTCGTCGAATAAAGAAAATAAAACGGAAAATTAGCGTTAATACGAGAGTTAGACGAGAAAAAAAAACGAAGATGGAAAAAAATCGTTTTCACCGAAACGTTCGTCCGGCTGTTACATTCGGCTCGTTTTCTTTTTTGTATTAAACAATTTTGCGAAAGTTGAAGGAAACCTTTCGGGCCCTATTTAACTAAACAATTTTTGTACAAATCTTACCGAAACAATTTGAAATTTAATTCTTTTTCTAGATGATGAATGAATATTGAAAGGCGCGCAATAATTTTTTTCTTGCCGCCATGGAAGCTTGTCGAAAACAGTATTTTTCATTTCGTCGGTAATTTACGCGCGCCAAAAACTTAATCGAATAATAGCTAATGCTTCTTTTATTGGAACAGATTTAATGAAATGAAACAAAAAAAAAAAAAAAGGAAATCCTTCCCTTTCGCTCTGTATTCATTAACGAAACTAGAACGACGCGCTCGTTGGAAAAATATGACGGCGAACGACAATAAGATTTGGCGTACTGAATTATAATGGTTTAAATTGAACGAGTTACCTTGAAGTATTCGTTTTACGATTGTGATAATGACCCTGGCAGTGATTACGAGGCGAACGAATGTTTTATTGCGAGCAAGTGCGCGCCAGGGTTTAATGTTAGGTATTTCATTCATAAATACGCGTACGAAAGCAAGTCACTAGTCAACTCATCTAGCCGGTATGTTTTATCGTGAGCGCGTTCGCCTCTCGTCGACTGTGTGTAGTGGCTGTGAGAATTTTAAGTGTATTCAGGAAACATTAACGAGCGACAGAATTAATGTGCGAATGAACAGCTTCGAATGGAAGTCATCGTATCTGCTACGATAACACGATAGGTACTTATAATCACTGCACATTTTCTGTGTTCGTAGTGAAATGCTAATACGTTACTAATTTATGTCGGAAGAAAAGTATGAGGCACATTTTTGGAACCCCTTGCTATGGAACCGTATAGACCAGAAGTTTTAGTAAATGAGCCCGCTATAATGAATGCATCCTCATATCGTGGAAATTGCTACTTTGTGGCTCAACGAACGTTAGAGTTACAATATTTGAAAATATTTTTGCAACTACTGTTGAATAATGGAACATTACCTTTGCCTGGCTTCCTTCCGGGAATGAACTAGCGGATGCAGCCGCCAAAGAAGCCTCTACTCTTCTACCATTTCCAGACATTCTCGTGCCAATTCTCGACCTGAAAATTCATATTAAAAGAGCAATAAAAGAATCGTGGCAGCACAAGTGGATAAGCATCCCCAGTTCCAACAAACTTCATGCCATACGCGATACTACAGTTCCTTGGCCCCTCTTACCCCATACTTCTAGAAGAACAAACGTAGTAATCTCACGTCTCCCCATAGGCCACACTGCTCTTATCCACTGCGACCTTTCGAATCGCCAACCTCCTCCCACTTGCACAGATTATCACTCGCACCTTACAGTCATTCACCTCCTATTAGAATGACCAAGAAAACATTCTCAACTATCCATCTAGGTTGGCACAAATTCTTAATAGCGACCCTGCCACTCTTCCACCCCTCGTACACTTCCTTAAAAATCGAACCTTTTCAACAGAATCTAATATCTTAATTCACCCGTGCCTCTGGCCCTAGCGGTAGTTCTCGGCACGTATTTTTCTATCAATTTAAATTTATTTCATTTTTAGCACGTTTCTCTTTTCCCTCGGAAGTTGGAATTCGTTAGCTCTAGTTTGGTAAAAGTTGCGACATCCTTGATAATGACTCGGTTATTTCTCTAACTCTTATAACTTTTCTGAGGCGGCAGGGTATGAGACGAGAAATAAAATTATTGTATGTATTTGAATACTTTGCTAGAGTTCTCCATGAGCTCAAGCTCTTCTTGTTTCAGGTGTTAAAACTACGATCATAAAGGTGTTGATAAGAAATAACCGATGAAGCAGATCTAATAATGTTATTTTTTATTATCTACTTCTACTATATAATTGAGGAGGGTAAAACTTTGTCCGACGTAAAGTCGAGATACACGCAACGATGAAAGTTGCAAGTGGTTTCATGCGATAGGGCTGAACGAGGAGATCATTCGTAACGCCTCAGGCAACTCACGAAAAGCTCCATGAAGCTCGAAAAAAAGCTTTAAAGAAACGTCCAGTAAATGGGCCGAAGAAGTTGTACACATATCTATGACACTCGACCAAACGTCATTCCACAACCCCGAAAAGTAGTTGAAAAATTATCCACCAGGATCTCCCTATGATGTTCGCAATTTTTAAATTTTGGACTTGGAACGTGAGATTGTGTGACCGCACGTTTCATTGAACCAGCTCACGTTTCAATATTATGGAGTAAGATTTTATATATGTAGTAGTAATGTGAGTTTGTGTGAGCTCACGGAAAAATTGAACCGTGAATTAGCGTGATTGGGCATGAGTCAAAGTCTTTTAGTTCGCAGTTTTTTAATGGTGCAGAAACGTGAGTTTGCGTGACCTCACATTTCATTGAACTGTGAGTTAGTTTGATGGGGCATGAGTCCAGGTCTTTTAGTTTGAACGGAACGTGAGTTTTTGTGACCTTGCGTTTCATTGAACTGTGAGTTGGCGTAACGGAGCATGAGTGGAGGTATTTTAGTTCCCACGTGATGAATGGAGCAAAATTTTATAAATGTAGCAGGAGGTGAGAGGATGTCCTCAAGTTTCATTCAACCAGCTCATGTTTTATTATGGAGTGCACTTTAATTGAACCAGCTGGAGTTGTAATAAAGTAGTGGTGTGGTCATTTGTAAAATGGAGTAAAAAGCATAACGATCCCTCCTCATGGTACCTCATGTTGAATGGTTAGCGAACAAAATAAAACCTCAACTTATGCATTCGAATGTCATCTTATGCCGAATGGTTGACTAACGAAATTTATATTTTAGACATTTTTTCACTGTCTATGTTTTGAAATAATTCAACGAATTCCGATATAGATGTATCAATGTTTTTTATTTCGTTTTTTGAAGTAATTTCAATTTGTGGCTAACTGAAATCAACGAAAAAAAAATTAATTTTAACATCGTGAATATAATTTGAATGAATAGAATTTTTTTAAATGAATAATAACATTACTTATGTATGTATATGAAATTTTGTATATCGATTTAATTTTTCAATTGCTCCTTTCATTAAACAAGTAGTAAGCAAAAAGTTATTTTTTGAATATGATCACAAATTTTGAAAAAAAAAAAATTAAAAATAACATTGACAATAATTTAGTTTTCAATTTTTAAAAATTTTGGTTAAAGAAATGATAAAATCTACCATCGTGATTTCAAAATTTTTTTTCCTTTAATAATTCGCAAAACAAAGCAAAGAAGAACTATTACCATCGAAGAAATTGACAATAAAGATAAAAAACCCCTTTCAGTGTATAAAGAAGTACATGCTTAAACACCCCATCCGAAGGATGGGTATAGATTACCAGTGTATTTTATAATTTTTGTATGAGTGAATCCAGAAATTTCACCCACAAATTCAAAACTATCCAAAATTTAAATTATAATGCGTTTATTCAACTCAGGTACCTAATCCAATAATTATTCGAACACTTTCACACGCATAACATAGGGTCTAATTGGCGACTTATTTAAGAGGGAATAATGACTTTTTATGAAGGAATAATGGCCTGCATAGGGAATAATGAGAGTATTATGAGTAACAACAATGCGTACAGTCCGTGAAAAGATGTTTATTGATCTACTGGACCTGTTTGTGTATTCTTTTGTATTCTTAAATTTATCCAGTCTTTTTTACGAGTTTTATCATAACTGTGTGATGAGTTGAATAAAATAGTGCGACTCTGGAATGATGTGCTCGATTATAAACTGGTACGATACAGCCATCGCCTGTATTCGTTCATAATATAGTACATTATTCCTTTGTCGCGTAATATACTATTTTTCACCTCACGTACGTAATCCAATTATTATTCAAACACTTCACACCCATAACATAGGGTCTTATTGGTGACATATTTAAGAGGGAATAATGACTTTTTATAAGGGAATAATGGCCTGCATAGGGAATAATGAGATTAATATGGGTAACAATAACAACATGTACAGTCTGCAAGAAGATGTTTATTGGTTCACTGCACCTGTTTGTGTGTTTTTTGGTACTTTTAAAGGGCATGATGGGATAAGATAGTCGAAAATGCCCCCGAGAGCTTTTCGAACGGTTTCTAGGGCAAAAGGTGGCCCACATCGAAAAAAAATTTTGACAAAAATTTCAGGCTCCAGTTGCGCCTATTTTCGGAGATATAGGCAAAAACAAGTTTTTCGATTAAAATTTTTTTTCTCGCCATATTATAAAGGTGGAAAGTTGAAATTTTATTTATAGTATCTTGACAATAAAAGGGTTTTTCAGTAATTTTTTCAATTTTTTTCGAACAATTTTAAAAGAGTTATGCAATTTTTAAAATTTCAAACCGCCATTTCTATGGCAAGTTTTCGAGGTGCAATTATGAAAAAAATTCCATAAAATGTATCTTTTACCACCAAACATACCATAAAAATTTCAGAATTTTTGGAGTGGTGCAACATAGTCAAAAAAAATAAAAACTATTGCAGCGCGCTATAAACCAAGCGGTTCGGTACTATGCGCGCTGTAGGCCGAACGAACGTTACACGACGTTGCGTCGCCGCCTTAACAGTGCATAACAGCTTAACTGATCTTCTCGCGCTTAAAACATTACTTAGGCTTATATTTTTTCCTTTTTGGTTTACTTATAAGTGAACTCCTACAACCGATTAAATCAATTAATAGGCCTATTCCGTTTGTTTATTTGAAGAAAAAAATTCTTTCACCATAAAAATAACAAATATTAAAAAATTATGATAAAAATAATTATATTCTTATTAATATTCTTCTCCTCCTTGGAAGACCACTTCAGTTTGCAAAACAATCGTTACATATCATGCTTCTGTTTGCATGTAATATTATAATTGTTATGTTACCCCTTCACTATAAGAACACTAACCAAAATTTTTTGACTTTTATATATTGTGATAAATTCTAAATTCAAATAATTAATTTCGAAAATGTCGCATAATGAAGTGTATTAGATCTAATTTATTTTTAAAAAAATTAGCGACATTTAAAAAACTATCAATTCTGAAAAAGATGCGAATAAGTTTTCAAAGATATTAGGGGAAAAAATAAATGATGGTGATATTTTGCACGATAACTGTAGAAAAATAGTTTCGAAATGTTACTCAAGCACTTGTAGTGTTTATATTCAGTGTTTCGTTTTGCTTCATCGCAAACATTTCAAAAATTAAAATCTAATGAATATATAAAATTGGATTTTTAATATTTTTTGTTTCAAGTTTTTTTTTTTTTTTTTTTTTACATCATAGTAATGCCAAACAAATTTTTAAAAATCGTTAAAAAGTTTTTGTTATTCTTGAAGAAATTAAGATTAAAGAATTAATTAAAGCTATAAAAAAATTTAATTTAAATATTTTAAAATTATTATAATTTATTATAAAATTGTTAAATAAAGAGAAAGAAAAATTAATGTAAAAAAAAGTTATAAAAAATACGAAATTACAAAAATTACCAACCCTTAAAAATCCGAAGTCATTAGAAAACAACATAATAATACTAACAAATCAAGTGTACTTGGCGGTCAAGGGGTATAGTGCATCGCATCGCGTCGCGTGTGCATCTGTAGCCATTTCTCAAAGCAGCTAAGATATATCTTAATTCTTTCACCATACAAATTAACGATTATTAAAAAATTATAATAAAAATAATCATATTCTATTAATAAGAATAAGTATAATTATTTTTATTATAATTTTTTAATATTTGTTATTTTTATGGTGAAAGAATTTTTTTCTTCAAATAAACAAACGGAATAGGCCTATTAATTGATTTAATCAGTTGTAGGAGTTCACTTATAAGTAAACCAAAAAGGAAAAAATATAAGCCTAAGTAATGTTTTAAGCGCGAGAAGATCAGTTAAGCTGTTATGCACTGTTAAGGCGGCGACGCAACGTCGTGTAACGTTCGTTCGGCCTACAGCGCGCATAGTACCGAACCGCTTGGTTTATAGCGCGCTGCAATAGTTTTTATTTTTTTTGACTATGTTGCACCACTCCAAAAATTCTGAAATTTTTATGGTATGTTTGGTGGTAAAAGATACATTTTATGGAATTTTTTTCATAATTGCACCTCGAAAACTTGCCATAGAAATGGCGGTTTGAAATTTTAAAAATTGCATAACTCTTTTAAAATTGTTCGAAAAAAATTGAAAAAATTACTGAAAAACCCTTTTATTGTCAAGATACTATAAATAAAATTTCAACTTTCCACCTTTATAATATGGCGAGAAAAAAAATTTTAATCGAAAAACTTGTTTTTGCCTATATCTCCGAAAATAGGCGCAACTGGAGCCTGAAATTTTTGTCAAAATTTTTTTTCGATGTGGGCCACCTTTTGCCCTAGAAACCGTTCGAAAAGCTCTCGGGGGCATTTTCGACTATCTTATCCCATCATGCCCTTTATTCATTTTTTTTTTTTTTAGGAGTTTGAGCATAACTGTATGATGAGTTGGATAAAATAGTATACTATTATATTATACCCAGGAAAAAAAGAATTGTTCAGATTTCATCAAATCATATTACCATGCGAAGAATAAATTTGATAATTTCATACTTATCTAATTTTCGTTGAAATATATCAGATTTCATCAACTTTGATCATATTATATCAAATTGTATCTGGTTAATTTGTTGATGAAGTTTCATTAAATTTTATCATAGATATATGATGAATTTTGATCTAATTTGATCTGCTCTTTTTTTCCTAGGATGCTGTATACTTATCAGCGTTATCGAAATCAAATACTCCGAAATTTTTCGTTAGGTTCTAATTTTGCTATCGAAGGTAGATTCTGTCAATGTAAAATTGTAATTTCATTGCAAAATTTGAAAATTTTATCAGATGAACTGAAGCCAATTTTTATCAAGTCCACACTATTCATTAGAATTTTTAAAGGAAAGATAGAATTCTAGCTAGGAAAAAAAGAATAGATCAAATTTAATGGAAATTCATCACATTCAATAAAATTTCATTACGTTTTATCTGCAAAGTGACTCCATATAATTTGATAAAATTTGATCAGAGTTGATAAAATTTGATGAAATTTGCATTCTTGCAAACATTAAACATAAAGTTATCGAATTTGATGATATAGCATTCAATGTGATTGTATTTTATTTAAAAAGTATTAAATTTCATTTGGTCCAGTTTCATTGAATTTATTAAAATTGTACTTATATATGCTTGTATGATTTGAAGAAATGTAAGATCGAATTTCGTGAATTATATTTGGTCATTCCTTTGATCAATTTTCTTCTATGGACCGGTATTAACAGATCTCGAAAGTTTTTTCTTAATAAGTAATGGTATTTTTAGATCATTTGGCAATTTTAAAACTCCAACGTTGTGGATGATCCCATGAAACAATAAATGGTCGTATTACCTACCTACTTGCTTACAATACAGTCTAGACGGTTCGATCACTGATTGGTGTTCATTTTTCATATTAGAACATTGTGGAGGGATTCAACAGTTTAACACCATGACGCTATGACGTTTCAATTCGGAGACTACATTCATGTTCCTAATGCGCACCCAAAGCCATTTAGTAACGGCTGGAATGTTCTTATGTATGGGTTGAATATGGGATATTTGATATTGCTTCGTAGGAAAAATTAAGCTTCCGCAAGAATACCTTCGATGTAGTTTAGACGAATTTTCATCAGTGATTCGGAGAATGGTCTCTGCCTTTGTGAAGGTAGGTGGATGGTATCATGGCTTTTGAAAGGTGTATTACGTTTAGGAAGACTAGCATTACTTGGAGCAGTAAGTCACTAGTGATGATGATGTCCGTTACAGCTTTGCTGGTTGGAGGATTGGTGGTTGATATTGTCAGGATTGGCTATTTCATTTCTCGTTGAATGAGTGGATGCTCTTTTTTTTCTTCTTCTTTCTATGCACTTTTTATTTTATATTAATTTATTGGAATTATGTGCATATACATCGAATTTTAAAAATTTTCCGATAAATTAATTTATAATAATTTTCATAATTTTCGCGTTAAATACTCAGCAAGTATTCATTTGCAATTTTTTTTTTCACATTTATAAAAATTTATGATATGATCCTGCTCTCGCCCCACCACCCAGGCGGTTGATTTTTAGTCAATATTTTGATCTCGTTGCGACGTCCCTTATACAGATACGAGTACTTCTGTATAACCTGCGCATAAAATGGAGCGTGTGAATGAAACAAGTTGAGAGAGTTCGAGTAGAAAAGGGAATTTGTTGAAACGCGTGAAGTCGAGGAAAAAAGTTAATCCCAGTGTGACAGTACACGTTAAAAAATTAGTAAGATATTCCCATTCCATTGGGAAATCAAAATGATTACGTGTGTAACGATGGTGGCGGGAGTGGCGAGAAAAAAAACTCTAGAAAAATCGGGTCGTACATGTTACTGGTGGTATAGACTCGATTACGATGACGGGAAAATGAACTCGTTGCGCGTCGCGTGTAGTTTTCGTTATGGAAGAGAACGAGTCGGATTTTACTCTCGCCTTTTATAAGCCATACTTAGTTCTTATCGAAGGGCTTAAAAAACTTGTTAAACTGCGAAGGGGAATAAGCCTCGCGTTATCACCTATCACGTAACACAGGCGTCGCGCGAAACGTAAATGATGTTTCGCGATAGTAAATTGTTTTTAGCTATCAAAAAAAGTTTAATATAAAATGATGTATGATATCGTTAGTTTTTTTTATTTGCCGCGTGATTACGCTTTGGTTGATGAATTTTCGTTCGAAATTGTTGGAGGAGGTGATTTCACTTTTCTTTTTTTTTTTTCAATTTGAATTCCATTACAATGCGGAATTATATTGGAAATCTTGGTATTTGAGGTTTTCGTAATTTTCTTACAGGTTTAAACGATCTCGTTCTTATCGTCGTTGAATTTTTAAAGCTTGTCTGCGTTTGTACCAATCTGCCTAATGCGTCTGGTTAACTTTGAAAAGGAGGAAGACGAAGACGAGGTCAAATGAACAAAAAATATAATATGTACTGTATTGACAAATATTTCAAACGGTCAGAAGATCAACTTCAACGAAAGTTGAAGAAAGCTTTGGTGAACTTTTTAAAAGACATATATCGAAGAAAAGGTACTTACATACTTATATATGAGACTAAGAATAGCGAAAGCGATTTCACACCATTGTATATACCGAAGAAAAATGTATTATTACTCATACAACGTGTGCATCCATCATTCTCGCATCGTGTAGAGAAAATCAATGGATACGTAAACGTAATGGAAACGAATATCATATTTTTTATGCTTAATACGCTGTTTTTATCTTATCTCACCGCTGAAGACGGCGAACGAAGACTCCTTTGTCTTTTGCGTCGCCTCATCGAGTTTTCGAGAGATGAAGAAAATCCTCAAATAGCATAGAGAAGGAAGGCGCAAGTTAAGACTAACGTAAGATGAACTCGTCGAAATGGTAAATAAGGGAAAAAAATCTTTCGGTATTATTTGCGAAGCCTATTGTCGGTCGAAAGAAACAGGAAAAATCTTCGTATGCGAACTAAGTCTACAATACGTATTTGTAGATATAGATTTACGCGAGGAAAAAGAATGCTTGTTCGGATGGCCGGGATAAATATTTATATAAACAGGTCAAGCAGAAAAAATATAAACGGATATAAATATATACTTAAATGTTGGCCGAAAGAAAACATATTAAAAGCAATACCTAAAAACCTACCTCAGGTAAAAGCAGTTAAGAAGAGAAAAAGCGAGAAAACAACGACAACGTAGAGAAGAAAAAAGATGATAGTAATGTCGCTGCTTTCGAGCACTATAACGGGAAAGGACAATCATTTATAATTCAAAGGACGGCATACTAGAGAAACTTCCGAACCCTTATACATTGTCCACGAAAATCGTATATATTGTCCTTAACTCTTTTACTATCTGCACTACTACAGTGTGTCGGAAAAGTTGCGTACATGCGAAACATATGTGCTGTACGAGAAACTAAAAGAAAAAACTTAGGCGCGAGCTCAGGTGGACTTTTTCTCGAAAAATGCTTCGAACAACTGTTGCTGAATGACTGAAAAAAATAAGACACAGTTTCGCCTTCTCTCCCAACCACCTCAGTTCAGTTGTACTCGCTACTCGTTACCTAATTTCATATTTACAGGCGATTTTAATGCCACAGCCTTTTATGGGGAAATTTACAATGTAATGCAAAAGACAGAACACTATAGAGAATACTATGGAATTTTTCAGTCTATCGCTATACTGAATTCTAAAGCTAAAATCTGCTATAATTTCAGTTCACGTTCATGGTCAATTTTAGACCTTGTCCTTTGTTAAAAATATGAAAATATAGCTCAAAATGAATTTTTTCTGAAAATGAAAAAAATTATTTTTCAGTCATTCGATTTTTTTTCATCCAATAATTTTATGTTTCCAAGTACAAAAGTGAACCAAAATTCAAAGTGTAATTTTTCTCGAAATTTAGAGCCTCTAAAATAGATAAATGACTATACATAGTGCCCTGCTACCTACTACATATCTTCATCAATCGGTTATATATGAAATAATATAAGTTACGAAAAACAGGCATTAGGTTGCGAAATTACATATAAAACTAGCCCCTTATTTTTCACTTTCTTAATAACACAACTGCAGTCCTAATCCTTTCTTCCCTACACCTGCATCGTTTTTCTTCCTAAATACCCAACTTTCTGTTACCTGTAAAGGTATTGTAAACTATTTAATTATATTTTGTGAAAAAGATGAATCTGAATTTGCCACAGCTACGTTTGAAAAAAAAACATGATTTTCATATTTCGAAAAATAGTTCGTAAAATATAAATGTAAACGATATCTCACTACACTCTCATTTTTGCTCTTCATGACTTCGAAAACAGATTAGGTATTCGTAATTTTCATATTTCAGAGTTTTTCGAAGCAGTATTCGTTTAAAGATGTCTTTGATGCTCAGTTTAGCATTTTTGGAGCTCTGAAAGGAAAAATTTAGGTATCATTTGTCTTTACAGAAATGAAAAGTTGTGATCAAAACCATAACGGGTATTCCATGTAGAATTTATACATTTATTGGTTACTTTTGCACATGCTGGAAATATGAGGTTTTGTCAAAAAAATATTTTTCTTCTTCTTTGAAACGAAAATATAACCTAACGAATCAAAATTAATTTCATTTTTTATTTTAAACATATTTTGAGGGCTAAAATTATTTAAAACATTTGAAGGGCATTTTATGATATTAATTCATTCCAAATTAAAGACACAATCATGTTAATAGGCTTTTCTGAATATTCGCTTTAATAGTGATGGAGGCCAAAGCTGCATTTAGGGGAGATTAATAGTTCCAAAACGCCCACAATAAGAGTCGAGAGGGTATCCACATAAAGTGAAAAAGTTCCAGATATTACGTATTGGATGTATTTTTTTATTGTTGCTAGCAACTTTTCACGTATTATTATCATCATTATTTTTATCATCTATTTTTTTTTCATTCATTCACTCATTTATTTATTTATTTATTTATTTGCTTATTTATTTGTTATTAATTTTCATGAATGTAATGACCTTTTTTTATTGAGTAATGAAGGATGTAGAAGCTTGAAGGGATTCAAACACATATGTTTTCATGATTTATAATACCTCAATCCACCACTCTATGTGGAATAGAATGGATCCAAAATGCTCAAATTTTTTTCGTTTTTTTTTTTTTTTTTTTTTTTTTAAGTAAACATAAAGAAAAAATTATTTCTAACCCTAAATGATATTCCTAAATTTTTTTATCAAACATTTTGAAATTGCTCTGATTTTTTTTCGTGTTGTTCATTTTTATCTCATTTTAGGTGTAAAGCTAAGAACCCCCAAATTCCCGTTTATGAACCAATTTCAAGTTTCTTGCAAACCTACAACGATTACCGAATCCAGTTACCCAATAAATTCATCAAACCAACTATCGAACCATGGATTATCATTCCGCAAAAAGTCGATATTTCATTAACAAAATACCCAAAATCAAAAACCCTCAAGAAATAATCAAGAGGAACTTTTTACAACTTATCAATTCCTACCCTCATTTTATCAAATGTTTTACCGATGGATCGAAAACTCCAGATCACTTCGGATACGCATACACAATAGACGACATCCTCGCAAATTTTAAAATTCATCCTTCTTCCTCCATCTACACAGCTGAACTCTTGGCAATACTCCATTGCCTATCAAGCATCCAAACTTCCAGAGACACAAACATTCCTCTAAAATATCTTATTATTTCGGATTCGATCAGTGCGCTAATAGCATTACAAAACGCCTCTTGCTCAAATCCCCTACTTTACAGCATTTTACACACTACTTATCATCTGTCTTTTAATAATGTAGAAATCATTTTCGTCTACGCTCCTAGCCACGTGGGTATTCAAGGAAACGAAACAGTTGACCATATTGCCAGATACGCAACCACCCCATCTCCAATCCTCTCTATAATCCCTCAAGATATAAAATCGCTCGTAACACAAGTAACCGAATCTATCTGGCAATCTCAATGGAACTTAAGTAATACCAAATTATTTTCACATAAAAAATCTGCCTCTCCTTGGAAGCATCTCTCCCAACTTGATAGACGAGAGGAAGTCGTAATTACCCGCATCCGCATAGGACACACCCGCCTCACCCACCAATACCTATTCGAAGGTATTCGAGAGACCCCGCTATGCACCTTCTGCCAAACCTCCCCGTTAACAATCAGCCATATTCTCCATGAATGCCAAACCTTCAGTAATCTCCGCCAATCCTCAAACATAGGCAATATTTCTATTCCTATAACAGACGACCCAAACCTAATCCAAAATATCCTTCAATTCCTCAAGTGCTCCCATATCTTCCACAGAATCTAACATTCCTCCCGGATAGTGGCGTAAAAAACCAATAGTAGTTACAGACGCCGCTTAAATTAACCATTTAAAAAGAAAAACGAACAATTTGGCATATTATGTACTTTGAAGGAAAAAATTAAAAACGTTGACCTACACTACCAAATTTCAAAAGTTTGGAACTGTGGTAAATTTTGAAAACATTTTTATGAAAAATTTTAGACCTCATGATCATAAAAGTCAAATTTTTTCATATTTACTCGCGAAAAAATTGTTCATTCAGTGTTTACCATATCGTCATCGTGCGTAGTTGTGTTACTCTAATAGTTCGGAATTTTCTAATGTCTCGCTCGTGTATCGAAGTTTAGTGAACTTGGAATGGCCATTTATGTACGTGTAATACGTATAGAAGTGAAAATAATGTAAAAACCTAACGAAAAATGACTTTATACAATATTTATGAAATATTCCTGAGTTAGCGCCACGCGCCATTTCCAGCAGCGAATTCAAAAGTGCTCGACCTTTTTTGGAAATATATCCTCATAAAATTTGTTTACTTTTTTAAGGGGGAGAAAAAAAAGCAAAACATAAAAACGAAATGCATGAAATGTATCCCTTGTTTATCTTAATTTAAACGTGGAAATCGGTTCATTGCGTTCGTATTTTTGTATTCGAGCGGCGAAAGGTTGTTAGAATTTTCTAAGCATACAGCGACCACGGTATATATGTAGCTCTTTGCATTGATTCGAGGCGAACGCACTTCACTTTATACGAATCATCGGCTAGAGAAACAAAGCACGCTTCTCATTTCGTCGACGAATTTTCCTCATTACCATTACCAGTCATCGATCGAATTTTTTTCCTCTTTTTCACGAGAGAGGGGGAGAGAGAGAGAGAGAGAGAGAGAGGAGAAAAAAAGATGTGACAAATTGAAAATACTCTTCCGCTACAATGAGGAAGCCTGGTTGAGAGGAAAAATGATAACGGTACGCTTATTAAAGTGGTTGGTAAATTATGTATATTATTGCTGTCGGGTGAAAACGCTTAGTGGGAACGGCAACGTCGATATAAATTATTTATAAGTTTTATTGTGAAACAACGAGGCGGTATCAAGAGGCATGATAAAAGTTTATACACCGGTTGCTTTTCAACATTCACCAGTGTATGGCGAGATGTTGTAAAGCGTAGATAAATGAAAATTCAGTCTAGAAAATGATTTAAAAAAAAAAAGTGAAAAAAAAACAAAAAAAAACAAAAAAACGTGTTTTTTATTCTTTAGTTTCCGTTACGAAAGCGTCGAAGTCGAAGGCGATTTCGAATCATATATACGCGTATAGGATAAAAATTGCAAATATTCTATATTGGATTCGTGGTGAAAGGAAAATGAGCGGAAAAAATTGGAAATGAAAAGGAAAGATATTAATTTGGGCGGAGTTCGCGTCAACAGCGGGTCCCAAACGGTATATAAGATGAAGTAGGTAGAGAAAAGGGGTGAGGAAGGGCGAGAGAAAAAGTGTACAACCGCAAAGGTAGTGGCATTGATTAATACGTTAATGTAAAAACGCGCAAGGATGCGTCTCGAGAGAAAACTTGGAGTATCCGACATTGCTTTTTTAATTGCATCATTTTTTGGGTGGCGCGACGGGCGAGGGGCGGCCGCGTCGAAACGAGCAAAAAATATTTTCAGCGGCGAGAATAATTCGCGAAATTCGCAGGCGTGTGCGTTGATGATGGAAAATGAGGGGAGATTAATTTTTGCGAAAATTGGATTCGACAAGGTGCCAACTGGCGAATATAGCGTTTCGAGTGTAGTGCGTACTGTTCGTATACGGTGTACGCTACAAGGTTGATGCATGGCTCAGTAGGTAATAGGTATAGCGGTGTAGCGGTATAGGCAAGAAGTGGCAAGCGGTTACGTCCGAAAAGGAGCGAGCGCTCTCGTAGTCGTATATCAATTTCGTAACTATTAGCCGAAAATACGTACATATAGAGGTAGCACGAGTGTCGAGTATAGGTAATAGGTATACGATATTGAAGTTGTGGTCAAATAGTTTCAAAATAGCATTAAATCATTTTAATTATCCCCCGGAAGAAAGTTTTTGGAAAACACGAGGAAGATGTAATAAATAAAGAACTTTGTAATTCTGTCAGAGAGTTCGTTTGGGCGCGCGACGCGACGCGACGAACGCCGAATTCGGCTCGTATAAGTGTTCAACTTTTAGGCTATCTTAAACTTTCTTCGTCTGTGTCCACGTCCGCGTCCCGTCCTGCCGTTAAAGTTAAATTAGTTCTGATTGTAATCTGTTAATTAAGAATGGAGTACCTTAAAGGTTTTAAAATTTATTTCTATTACTTTTTATCGAGAAACGGAAACCCGCCGACTTCATCGTACACACCGAGTATTTTTTTTCTCTACCGAAAGAGGCCGCGTCGCTGTGCTAAATTTATGCCCCGAACGTGAGCGCGTTAAAAGTTTATAAAAACCGTTCGCTTTGAACCGAACGCAATGGCTCGGAATATACGTCTTTTTTGCACTCTCTAGGGTTTCGAAGAAGGTTATCAGGATTCAGGAACCGGGGGAAAGAGTCGTCCACCGCCGCAGTAGACTAATTTAATACGGGCTGGATAATTGTGATATTATGCGGAATCGCAAACGGTTTCATTTTGCGGATGGATTCGCAGCGCGTATAAAGCTACACGAAGAACCTGTAAATGTATAAAAATTCCTTTTACTCCTAATAGGTCATAATTATCGCAACCACTCGGAGCTGGTTTGTAAAGCTCAGTCGCTTCGTGCTTGCCCACTGTGTAGCTTCTTTTGACGTCTGCTATATGCCTGACTCGTTTTCGGTTCAAGGGAACTTTTCGTATTCATGTATATAATGTACTCTATAATCGTGTTTATATGAAAATTTGCGAATTAGTTAATACCAAAAGGTGACTCAAGCTGGGCCATACGTTCAAGGTTGCTCACCGCTGGGTTCTTTTCAAGTTATTTTCATTTGCATACATAGTCAAATAGGTTGATTATCCGTTTTATTTCAGAGACTAGTTACGTTTAAATGCAACCACGCTTTTAATACCAGTTTTCATGGAAGAAAAATTTAATTAGTCGAATTTTCATCAAAAACATAGACTATTGCAGTGGGCTAAATTGATTAATTTCAACTTTGACTCCCTTCAAAAGCTTTTGCGAATTGTAGGAAGGGATGCTTACAATATATAGTGCACATGTAGCATTTACATGTCGCTTTGCTCTCTTCCTCTCATTAGGTATTCAATGTAGTAGTCGACGAAGAACGTATAAACTTGCTCGAGTCGTGCAAATTTCAAGGAAAGTTGAAGCTTTTCGGAAACATCAGATTTTTTCATTATAATTCAATATCATAATCTGAGTTGAAAGAATTAGTTACCCTGTATTATAATTACAGTCTTTTAAGATTAGTTGAAGGAAATCAGTGTAGAAGAGGTTTTTTGAGGAAATGCAAAATTTAGGTAGTGCCTTCATAGCAGTACTTTTCATGTGAAAGTGTTCGGGGAGAGTCTAATAGAAAAGTTCTATAAGTTTTGAGAATGGCCGAATACGCTATGTAAGTTTCTAATCAACTCTTACAAATAGTTTGATCATTCTGCATTATGAAGTGGTTGCCATTTTTAACAAACTTCATTAGAAAGTTGAATCTACTAATATATTTTCCGCAGTTCGTTTATTTGGTTGTCTGTCTGTCTGTCTGTTGATTTATTTATTTTTTGTGTGTTTGCTTGCTTACCAAATTTTTTGTTTGTTTCTTTGTTTGCCTCTTTATTTTTCAATTTTTTCCCACTTATCTTACTTTTCATGAAATTGATTGTTCATTTGATTATCTATCTGGTTAGTTAGTTAGTTATTTGTTCTTGTTTATTTTTTTATTTGTACATATAGAAATTTGTTTGATTTTGAGGATTTGTTTTGTTTATTTATTTATTTGTGATTTCTATTTTTTCGTTCTGTCTTCCTTCCTTCCTTCCTTCCTTCGTTCCTGTCTTGTTTTTCATAAGGTTGATTGTTCATTTCATTATTTATTTATTTCTTATTTATTTATTTATTTATTTATTCGTTCGTTTATTACTATATTTCTTCATTTGGCTAGTTGGCTGCCTTGGTACATGGTACAAATTCTACGGTCCTACTTCTGTGAAAGGACAGTGAGCCTAGCAGGTTGTAATTAGTCCCTCCAGAGGGGATGTCCGCAAGGTTCAGTCCTTGGGCCCCTTCTGTGGAACATCTCTTTTAATGAAATCCTGTACACTCTGGAGCAAGACCCAGATGTACATTCTACCTTTTCCCAGTGTTTTGCGGATGATACTGTGGTGATTGTTCCAGCATGTAACCAAGCGGATTTCGAGGCTAATACTCATTCGGCCGCAACTGCCATCCAAGAATTCCTCAACTCAGCCGGACTGGAACTTGACGTTGCCAAGACGGAGGTCATCATCTTTGATAGACGACGGCCCCGTATTAGGAGCAGCAGCCCTTGCAACTTCATCCAGGTGGGTGAAGTTGGTGTTCCTGCTCAACGCTTCCTCACATATCTCGGAATCTTAATAGATGATCGACTTAGGTGGACTTTCCACATAGACTACCTCATCAATAAGGCTAAAGCCTTTCTCCCAGTGCTGACCTCAATCTGTCACAATACTTATGGCTATAGCGGTAACGCGCGGAGAGCCGTGTATAAGGGGACCATTTGCTCTTTCTTTATGTATAGCTGTAGTATCTTCGCGCACAGGCTGACTCATCGCCGCCACAGAGCTGCAATCCAGAACCTCCAGAGGCAGATGGCCATTAATATAGGCCGCCTCTGTTGGACTGCAAGCTATGAGGCAGCTATTCTCATCTCTAACTTTCCTCCTCTTATTACTAAAATCCAAGAAAGGGCAGCTCTGTGGATCTACAGCCATCGAGATCAGCACCATAGAGATCTTCCCATAGCAGTGATGAAAAAAGCTCTTGCTGAGAGAAGTCTTCGCTCCTGGGAGGAGGAGTGGAGACAGTGTTCCAAAGATGCTTGGACTCATACATTATTCCCATCTATCGAGTCACGGCTTTTCATTAACCTGGAATTAGACTTTTGGGTGAGTCAAGCCTTATCAGGCCATGGCTGCTTTGGCAGCTACCTATATAAATTCCGTAGGCGCCTCTCCCCATCCTGCCGATGCGGACACCCTTCCGAGACCCCGGAGCATATCTTTCTAGAGTGCCCTCGACACGCCATTGGGCGGCCGGACCTACCTCTTTCCATTTCCCATCCCGATCATGTTGCTTACATGCGGCGTGTTGTCAGGCAACTGTGGAAGGAGGAAAGACTTCCTAGGGATTATCCTATAGCCCAACACTAGGTGAAGCCTATGGGTTATGAATAGGGCTCTACTCTCAAGAGCATGATTGCCCTATCCCTCACAACCCCCCAAACTTCACTGCTGGAATCCTTACCTTTGAGAAACCCTTCACCATGGGTACAAGAGGTAAGATTCCCTTAAAGCAATGAAGGGTAAAAAAAAAAAGTTGGTTGGTTGGTTGATTGGTTGGTTGGTTGTTTGATTGATTGGTTGTTTGTTTGTTTGTTTGTTTGTTCGTTCGTTCGTTTGTTTGTTTATTCTATAGCAGTGAGTTCATGGATAATGTATATTGTACCTCACAATGTCTCAGAATCTAATTGCTGATAATTGCAATCTATTATTCTCAGATGTTTGAACTGTGATCACCTCTTTGGATAGAGCCCTTCACCCAATGCTTTCTAGAGGAATTCTTCTTTTTGAAATTTGAAAAAGTAGTGTCCAAAGTGAGATTTCTATTTCTACTCCTAACTCTCCTACCAGGCATAATCTTGTCTCTTTATACATTTCATAGTCTCAGATAATGTGCATTGTGCAATAAGGAGGAAGGAAGTTCTTTTTTTGTATTTTTGTGTTGCACCAAGATAAAAAGTTGCATTTTATGGATTTGAAGTCGTATCCAAATTTCATATTAAAAATATTGAATATTTCTTAGTAATTTTTTTAAAGGCTTAATATATGTATAGAATAAATAATTTTGAGAAAAATTTAAAATTCTTCATTTTCATTTTCTTTCTTTTGAACAATAAAAGCGCAGAAAATTAAGCTATTTCACAGTATAAGATTTTGTTGCTTGATTCCTGAACATATTCTAGAGAGGAAAAAAAAGGTATTTAAATTTTGACTCTCGGTAGGTATTATACACAGATTATTTCCAACATTTTTATTTACTAGCGTGTTTTCAGTACTTGAAACAAGGCGGAGGTAACTGAAGGGTGCGTAAAATGTGATAAGTGCGTGCGACCTTACTACTAGTTTATGTTGTACGCATTGCAATTCAAATGAGTTGGGAGAGTCTGAATCTGTAGAGTTGGAAAAACTCTACTCTACGAATGCGGCATGGCTGCTTATTATTTTATCGTTTTTAAATTATGTCTGAAATTTTTTTAATTCGCTCGGCTATATAAAACGCTATTAATTATGTACACATTGTTATCTTTCTTTTCGAAAGTTTTAACGAGGCATGTTTAGCAATGGGAACTATGTCGTTAAGAGCGTATCATTTTTGCCTTGCGCTAGCGTAGCTTCAATGTCATATCGTAATATAAATTACTCGTCGACTTGTACCGCTGCACCGCGCCGGTACAAAAATTCAACTTTTCAAATACGCGTATTATGTGGATTCGTCGAGAGCCGAGACAATATTTACCCGATAAAGGGTGGAAATTTTTCTCGCTCGAGGCTACAGTTGTGGAAAAAGCGAAAGTGCGAAAAATTTTTAAACGCTTTGGGATTATGTTTTGGAGAGGCAGCCGAAAGAGTAGCCGCGCTAACGCGTTACCGCTCGTTATTAGGTGTTATCGCGCGCGTTCGAGCTCGCAGCACACATTTTCGCGCTTTTCGAAACGTTTTGCGCGTTGTAACTGCGTATAAATTTTTAAACGTCCTTAGAGTCAGTTTTAACTTTATACCTAATAAGCAAATGTGCACGTAGCAAAAGAAAAAGCTTTAATAGTTATTGCTACTCGACGAGAGGGAAAAATTTCTGGAGGCGGGGTGGTGTCGCCGTTGTTCGCGGGTTAATACGGCGCGTATGGTGGGCCCAAATCCTACAAATACGCAAGGCTTCGGCGACGACGTTAAGCGTTGTTTGGTATTGAGAAAAGACGACGGTGGAATTATGCAAATGAAAGTCGAAGCTATTTATTATTCATGAAATCAAAATATCGCTAGATCAAAGCGTAGCGCCGACGATATTCATTCGGTCTTCGTAAATCGTATCGCCAGTTTCCTAGGCGAGTTGAGAAATCGCTCGGCTGTGGCTATACCGATGATTGCGATATTGTTAACCGGTCATTTACTCGTTTATCAGATATTCGCGACGTCTTTTTCTCGAAGATATAGTTTATTTGAATTTTCTTACCTCCTGCGTCGTCTGTATCAACTGCCAAGAGGGTCATGCAAATGAGCTTTCTCGTCTTTTGAGCCGGTGATCCTAGCTTAAATCGTTTAAGCGACTTATTTTCGCCGGTGAGCGCTATAATTCGTTACGATTCGTCTTCTGGGCTGAACTACCATTGTGCTTTATACGTATTTAACTGTTGGTGCTCTAGGGTTATTCATACTTGTATATTATTTCAATAATTTCTTTTATGTAAAAAAGCTTATTATGAATAATTTTTTTTTGATTTCGTTTTTAAAATTGATAATTCAATTTAATCAAATTATTCTTCAAATGAAAAAATTCAAGATTCATTTTTTTATTCACAAAAAATTTTAATTTTTCCAAATTAAAAAATATTAAAGATATTTTTTTTCAATAATTTTTTCAAGTTTTTTGAAAACAACAATTATGTAAGTTTTAACTTCAATACCATATTTTTAATTAATGAAAAAATACTTTTCGTCGTAAAAGAAAACTACTAAGAACCGTTTTTATATATTTTTTTCAATGTTGAAAAATTGGAATATCAGGGCAAACTCCAAATCTCAGTAGGCTGTGGAATTTCAGATTGAAAAAGAAGTTTCTTGTAAAAAAATTTTTCTCATGTTAGTTTTGAATTTTTCAAAAGTTTCATGATTACCATATGCGTGAAAAAGTGCGTTATATACTTTATTTCAAGCTTTAGCTACAGAAATCATCAAATTCTTTCATTTGAAAAGAGGATTGTGAGATCATTTTTGAAGACCTCTTTATCAGTGAATCCTTATCCTATGAATTTTCCATTTTCACATTTTCCCTTACAAATTTTCCTCCTCAATATTATGACTAGGATAAAAAAGCTCTATAGAACACTAACAAAAAACTAATTGAGCGTCCAATATGGGAAAATTTTTTGCAAGAAGGTCACCAATAATTTCTCCCAATCTCTCCTTCCAATATATATATATGCTACTATCCTTGTCAGGCCCTGGATTGTAGATATCAAAAAGACGTTCCGAGACCCGGCCTTATCTAAAGAGCTAGAGATACTCGCGTGAGCTTTTTGAAAACCACTTGAGCATAGCATATTAGGAACCTTTAAAGGGGTAAGAAAAATTCAAAATTCACGAATACAAATGATATGCAATGGTTCTTATAAGATACACTTCAGATATACTACTATCCTTGTCAGGCCCAGGTGGGTCTACCCAAGATAGCACCATATCCAGGGCTTCCCAACGTTTGTATAAAACTGAAAGCTATATAAGCTCAAATATACACACAAAACATTGCGAGACCCCTTTCGGGTCTCGCAACGTTGGACCGGGTCTCGGAAGGATAGTAGCATTTCCAAGATCGGGCCTGACTTTACCGTACCATACATATATATTATATAATTATATATATATAATTATGGTTACATAATATGAAAGTCAGCTCCCGCTATGTAAAAAAGCAGTTATAAGTTGGCTCCATGTGAAAGTGAATACCGTATATGGAGCTGACTTTCACAAATCATGCATTAGTTTTGCCCAGGCGCCCTCTATCCAGTGGCATACCTGGCAGGAGGAGCCGACTTTCTCTGTAAATGTATATTTAAATATACAGCTCCGTATACGGTATCCACTTTCTCATGGAGCCAACTTATAACTGCCTTTTTGAAGCATGGAGTCAACTCTCACATATACTTCCAATTAAATTTTTTATCATAACTTCTATTCTAATTATCGATTTAATGTGTTTTTTTCACTCATAAAACGGAAAAATAACATTTAATTGTTTGCTGGAGGCAAATAGCTCTTACAACCATTTTTTAAGGTGGATCCAACTTTCACTGTTTTTCGAGGGATCCAACTTTTATACGTAACTCAATATATATATATATATACACACACTATATAGGTACATATTTTTGTTTTCGTGAGATAATTTCTTATGGAAAAAAGTACCTGTAAAGAAATCGTTGTTTACTTATAAGTGATCTAATTACTCATTTGCTCCGAGCTTTTAGATGAAGTCTTCGGCTTCGGTTTTTTTACGAATGAGGTACGCGTGCACGTAATATTTGATAGGTGAAATATATAGCTCCGGCGGTAAGCTTGTCGTGCGATTATCTGGGAATTTGGAGTACTTTCAAAAAAGCTTTACTCTCGTCTCGATGATTCAAAAGTACTTAGTTATTTTCCATACACACGTAATGTCAGGAACACGCGAACGTGTACTCACGCCAAGCGTGCCTCGAAGGGAGAAAAGTATTTTCGGAGGCTGTTGCGGTAAAAGGTCGGTCGCCGAATAAGAAGAAAACGTTTCCTCAATGAATGAAAGTATTACGTTGAAAAATTACGCTCTATAAATATGAAAAGAAGAAAATCTTACTATAAATTTGTATCCATAAAACGTATAGCTTGGCTTAAGTCCAAGCTATGTTTTTGAATATCCCTGGCGCGCAGTGCTACGTAGAAATTTTTTTCCTTCATAGCGAAGGAGAAGAAGAAAAAAACCCAAAAAATAAAACCTTAAAGCGAAAGTTAGCTGGGCGAGTCGCTCGCTTCGTGAGAAAATCAAAAGAAACGCTACCGTGTAGTCAATCCGGAACAAATGGAGAAGAAACGAGCGCTACGATATTTATACGCGAACGCAAAGGTGTTTTTTTGAAATAGAAGATGCGACTCGCTGTTCGTGTATAGGTTGTAGGTATGCGCTTTGTAATTCATCTACGATGTTGGCAAAACGATTTTGTAATGCGAAGAGATGGCGTACGCTTCATTTATCGTTAGCTGGAATGCTTTTGTGAATGTATACGAGCATACGCGCCACATAATGTAACCCCAGATACTGCATACATACCTGAAACGAGTGATTTGAACGTTTATTTAACAGTATCACTTTTATTGCTAGTACCCAGGAAAAAGGAATTGATCAAAAATTTCAAAAAATGACCGGATATAATTTGATGACATTTGCATATCAGCATGTGAAGAATAAACTTGATAAAATATTACGATAACTTCATTCCTAATTTTTGTCAAAATATAATTATATTAAATTTCATCAAATTTCATCAACTTTGATCCGATTATATCGGATTATATGTGGTCAATTTCTTCATAATATTACATCATATTCGAGGAAGTTTAATGCGTTTCTTTTCTTCTGGGTCGACAGGTGTGCTAGGTAGTAAGCACCGAATTTGTGAAATTCTTTATTAATTATGTGTTACCTAAGGAGTAGTGCAGTACTAGTCTACTTTCTCTCGCTGATTTCTGTTCAAGATAGATAATAGAAAATGCATAAATTTCATTCTTGTTCGTTATTCCTATTAGCAACATATTAACCGAGGTAATTGGCAAAGAACTGTTTTCGAGGTAGTTTCACCCTTCTTTCTGAGTTGAACGATCGTAGTTAGTGACATTGCATGTTTTAACTTGAGACTGTTGTAAGTTTATTTTTCATTCATTTCTTCGTCTGAGAAATCTCACTTCTTAGAGCACTTTTTGGCCCACAAAAAATAAATTACAATCGTTGCGACGTGCTCGCCAATTTTGAAAATTTTTCCAGCTCTTTTCGCAAATCGCGCATTATGCAAATTACCAGAACGAGATTCCTCACTTTTTTCCCCCTCTAGTAATCATCGATACGATTTTTTATTCTTAATGCGCGTTTCCTCGAATTTTGTGCTTAATGAATCGTTAACGACCGAGTTAACGAACAGTTCCTACAAGAAAATAGACGTATGCAATTTTATTAACACGATAAACGCTCGACTGTTTGTATTACTCGACTAGCTGCGCGAATGAATGTTGGTTACCAACTTACCCCGCACTTCTTGCTCGCTTTTACGTAGGGCGCGTGTTAAAAGCGTAATTATGAACGCAGTCGATACCTACGAAACGTATCGAATGACTTTCACGTGACTGATGTGAGCGATGATTATACCGCAGCAATAACCGATTTATAAAATTAATACGAATATCGGATTAATTTTTATCGCATCGACGTTTTTATGCGAAAAGTTGGAAAACTTCACGATACGTAATTCGAAGCCATATCTGCGAAAAATATCGATTATGAGAATATTAGCCCGTTATTGCTGTGCACAAAAAATATGTAACGTTGCACGTAAGCCCCGCGAAGACTCTGCTAGGGCATTATTAGTTTGAAACACGCGGACGTGTAAACGGTACGAAGGAGAGGAGAAACCCTCTTTTAAATCGTTTCATTCTTCTATCTTAATAAATTTCGATACAATAGAGAGCGGCGTATGGTATCAATTATTTTGAATGCGCCATGCGCGCTCTATGGTTTACCACGTGCTTGGTTTATATAAGTAACCGCTATTCCGCGTGCAAAACCTTACGTGTACAGTGTACACTAAGTGAGACGCTGCTCTGCAGGTTGTATACGTGTATTTATGTGGCGGATCTTTTTGTTGATATTAAAACCATGTGAAGGGTAAAATTGGCGCTGGTTATGTAATGAAGTATTTGGATTCTTCGGTGGATATACGTATATTTCTTCTTTCTTTCTTTTCTTCTGTTCTATTCTCTTTTTTTTTTTATGTTTTGTAACAATATTTGCTTAACGAGTTCTAATGATGGATGATCGAAAAAGTTGTAGATTTCTTTGTGTATAATTCGCCAGGTGATAGTGTTATATTCGAGAAATGGGGAGGGGAATTAAAGAAAATTATTTCAGTCAAAAAACCTCAAATAGAATCCATGTCATATTATTGTGCTTGAGTGCTCACTGATATAATGTTCAAACTCGTACATAATGCTATGAACCTTTTCTGCACCTATATCCCGTACAGAAAGTTGAAACTTTCAGCTTTGCCCTCAGTGTTTATTTCACTTATTGTCAAGAGAAATCATATGACTCCACAGTCCACATTCATTTAATTTAAACTATTCCAAGTTTTTCAAGTATTTCTTCGTCATTTCAGCTCCATTTCGACCTAAAGTTGAGTAGTCATATTGTAATTCTAAGTCAATTTCACTCAAGTATGAAACGTTTTGATCTGGTATTTCTTCCTGAATCTAATTTTCGTTTCTTCTTATTTCCTATTCTGATTAGCCAGTTGAAATTTTCATTTTTTAGTTATTTGAGCTCACTCTATCATACGAATTTATGATGGATAAATTTTGACCTTTTATCTATCCTTCGTTACATATTGAGGACAGCAATTCCTTCGTCTCGCCTTGAAAATCATTTGTAAACATAGATGATTTGAGATGCAGTACATTTCTTGTCTCCAGTAATCATATAAGCATACATTCATTAAATTTGACCTCTTTGATACTTCTCAAACTTTCCTTGGATATTGATTCATCTGTAATTTTCGATAAATGATCATGATGTAATCTTGAGCTGAACGTCGAACTTTTTATGTAGGTTTGTTAGAGAAATAAGGATTACTTACGAATTTTCATATTTCAGTGTCTAAATCTTACTCTTATCATAAGACACCCAGAGGAAAAATTGCGAGGCTTCGAAGGTGTCTTCGGTCCATTAAAAAATTAAGCGTATTTTAATCACAATTAAAAATCTGTAAAATAATTTTTAGGAATTCTCATGAACATTTGTTTAGTTATCTTTGAGCGGTTTTCATGCATACCTTCGAAAAAGGTTTTCTGAGAGCGTTAATGTTATAATGCGCATACTACATATATGCAGACAGTGTCGTTTACTTTAATGTGAATCTCTTCATAACACATGTAGGACTATTAACGTGATATTTATGTTTGATAGTTTGCTCACCCTACTTGCTAAGGGAGTGTAGATGCAAAAATTGAAAAATGTATTATTTTCATATTTCTTATGATCGGTTTTCAAAAAATTTTATTTCATTGCTCAACGCAGATAAAAATATGATGTTTGTGCTAAATAGCATAATGTAGAAGCTACTCGTAAGGTATTCATGTAAAGGATGTGGTGATTAATTAAGTGAAGATCTATTGATAATTTTTATAACATGGGATCAATATAACAATTTTCCAAATTATCTTCAGAAAATATGAAAAGATGAATAATTTTTCTTACCGTTTATCCTTTTTACTCCTCTTCACCCCCCCCCCGTCCCTCCCGTTGTTATAAAATTTTTGTAACCAACGCTATATTTTATACTGAGCATTTTGGCCCAAACTATACATTCCTACATGGCTTGAATGTATGGATAAAAATTTCCAAAAATTATTTCTCTGAAAAATTTGTTTAAAAAAATTTATTTTGTTTTCATGTTTAGAGCTAACTACGTATAAGGAGGTTCCATAAGATATGTAAACTGACGATGGAGTAAGCGATTGTAAAAATTTTTTAGAACACCTAGTCAATGGAGCATTTTTCCTGATTATTTGCAAAAAATATATCTAAATGACTTATCTGTTTCGTCTGCCGCCGTTTTCCTCTCTCTCATCCGCCGCTACAAAATTCTCGAAATTGATACCGCATTGTATGTATGTACCATGGTTTGGCACAAAAAACATATTTTCATTTGCATTTCCATCTTGCGATGAAATAATAATGTTCAAAGTTTCGTCATTAAAATTTTAAGATAGATATTTTCATAATTCTGTATCTTGGCGCCTTCAACAAGTACGATAGACAAACAATCGTACATAAGTGTTATATGAGTAACACTACATGCGATATAATGGAGCTCATATTAAGGTGAAACAAGCTGTATAAGTGTATATAAGGTAATTGTAACAGTAGTGAATGGTGATCCAGTAATGGATCATTTTGACCTCAAATAGCTAATTTTAAGGTGACAAATTTAATTGGGAAGCAACTTTCTTAGATGTGTCCACTACTGGTGTAGTTACCTTAAAATAAATATACCATGCATCCAAAGTGATTTGCGTTCGAAAAACACAAAAGTATTATTTTAAGTTTCAGTCCCTTGCCTTCACATGCCATTAAAATATGAAGATTCAAGTTGAATTTTCATGTATAGTCAAAATGACTATTACGAGAGAACACTTACATCATATTTATTTTTTTTTAGCATTTCAAGTCCTTTTACTTCATTAAGAAATTGCTGGAAAAAAGATTTTTGTACTGATCAAAGAATAGTAATTTTTTTTAGATTTATTATTTTTTATTATTGATTTGTAAGAATTATAATTAGTTCCATTTGATTTTTTTGAAAGAGAATCAGAATTAGTTTCAGGATTTAATATTGAATTTAGATCAATTCATTTTTTAATTTTATTTTTAATAGGATATTTAGATATAATTTGTATAATAATTTTTACTGACCTTGTATTTTACAAATGAAGTCGTAAATGCCATGTAATTTTGTTTTGTTTACGCATTCGCAGTATGATTAATATTTTATCCAGTGTCCAAAGGTCAGAGAAAGCGTAGTCAAAAGCTCTAGAAGTGTTTCTAATTTATTTGAGTACTAAAAATTAATACTCAACTAAACTGTGTATAGTTGCAAAAGAATAATACGTGTGGCGAAAAGGCCTAACAATACATATTTCATTCGCAACGTCGCACCTACTCGCAAGCGCTCACCAATAGGCTGAATAAGCTAAGAAGTCCTTAATGTATAGTTGTTCGACTAATAAATTGTATCGTTTTAACGAAGAGCCTTTAGCGATATTATTATTCATAACGCTAGCAAACAAGATGTTATCGTTAACTCATTCGTAACTGGGTAGACATATATACTATTTTAAAGTCGAAATATATTATAGGCTGTCTCGTTTGAATTGTTTAAATGAAAACATTAATTAAATCGACGATAGCGTCGCTATTTTCGCGTATAAGTAATGCGAAATATGTACCCGTCTGCGTGCGTTAAGTATATTTATCGTAGGCGCGGCATGGGTTTTGGGTAACTCTTCGTCTTCGTATACGTATTATTCGATAACGACGATGACATTGGGTGTCGTGAGCGAAGCGCAGCCGAAAATTACGTACGAATTTGGCGAAAAATCGGTCGCAACGCCTCTAAAGCTTCGTCAATGTTTGCGGCGCAGCTTATAAATTGCCAGCGACGGAGCCGAAAAGGTGATGAATATATAGACGCCGAAGTGTTATCACTTTTGTCCCAGCTGGTTGGAAAATGCTAAAAGTTATAATTCCTTTATTGATTTCGATACCGTCGTCGCGGCCACCGTGCCGAGCGCCCGTTCGGACTCGTGCGGATAGGAAGCGAAGGCAAATGGCGAATGGTCAGGAGACGGTTTCGTTCGAAAGACGCGATTTAAAGCGTTCCCCGAGAGGCATGGACGGTTTGGAATTCTCGATAAAAAGCCAACTGTAGGTACTTGTACGTGTACGTATACGTGTACACTACGTGTGGTGGTGAGCGAGGCCTGAATACGTATACTCGTACAGTCTTGTGCTTTTATATCGAGGTATCGCGGTTTCTGTTCGTTCGCCAAAGGCAGCGACATATTGTTGGGCGGCATTCGAAACTGAATGACGTGGAGGCATGGCGGCGTGTTTACTTTAAATATGATTAATAGGAAAAAGTATAGAAATTAATTAGGCGACTCGGAGCGTAGAAATTAATTTCGCGCCAGTTTAGACTTTACCGAGGACTATTAATTTATTTAAAGTTTTCGATGTTTGTCAAAATCTGGCCGTTACGGCTCGACTAATGAACACTTTGCGGTCGCGCTCGTCGTTTTTCTCAACGCTTACCGCGCCCTCCCAGCTTCCTAACTATTTTCACAGAGGTAACCCGCGTTCGTTGATCGTCCATGGTCCGCAGTCGTTAAAAGGACGGGTAAATAGCATTATGGCATTACGCGTTGAAATCGTCTCTTTCCTACGATATAAGTAGAGTCGAAGAATTTGAAGGCAGTGCTTGCGGCGTGTGGATTTTTCCTTTTCTTTTTTTCCCCTCTCAAACAAAACGCAAAATTAATATGGTTTTTATGAAGAAGACGTTTAAGTTGAACCGCTTTTATAACGGATTTACGAGACGTAAAATAAAGCATCCTCGCTTTGATGGGTTTCGCGTGCCGCGAATTTTCCATATATCATTTTAACATTGAGTGTGGTAGCATAGTGTAATACACTCTTGTATGTAGTATGCCTGCTCACTTCGTTGATGTAACCGGAAATTTTTGCCAAGAGAGTCATGTAGTGAGGATCGTGGAAAAACGGTATCGTCTGTTCGAGCTGACTGAGAATGGCAAAAAAGTATACGTGATTTTAGAGGGATTCAGCTAGCCATATCTCATTTACCTAAACCCATTTCAGGAGTTGCATCACAGTGTTACCACCACATAAGAGCTATAATAGAAACCGTTCGTATGAAACACCATTCCTACAAAATTTGACTTTCCAAATTGGTTGGTAAATGAGATATCGTTCCTTCAATTTCTGAAAAAGAACGTGCTTTTTTGGTATTCTCAACCTGAACATACAATGGCGTAGGTCATAATCAACTAAATAAAATTTGTTTCTGAAATATGCCCGAAGAAAATATCACTTATTGCTTTTAGAACATTCTTGATTTTTTTTTTTTTTTTTTTTTTTTTTGAAAAATAAACCCAATTTGTTTGCAAATTTTAAATGAACCATTATAGAAACTCAACTCTCGCAAAAATTATTTGCCACGAATTCACTTAATGGAACGAAGAAATTGAACAGACGGTCCAACATTCGCCAATGTAAGTTCAATTCATTACTGAAGAAATTTCTGGGATTTCAATCAAGATCTAGAAAGACCAAGTCATTTGATTCTAGTTCTGACTCGTTCTTATTCTCAATGTTTCAATTGTTCTTGTTCTATTCTTTGTTCTTTCAATTCTGTACAATTTCGTTTTCATTCCGTTCTTCGTTCTTTCAATTCTTTATGGTCTCGTTCTTGTTCGTTCTTCTTTCTGTTCTAGTTCTTCAACTTTTTTTTTTGATAACGTGTTTACTGTTTATTTTGTTGTTGAAATAAAAAATTAAATAATTAAAGCTAATTGATAAAAAAAAATAACTTATTTAGATATACGTAGCACTTGCGCGCTTTTTTAGTTTTTTATTTTCTCTGAATCATGAACTTTCAAAAGAACGAAGAACAACCAAAAATTACATCGTTCTTGTTCTTGTTTTCATACCTCAACAGTGTACATTAGTTGATTTTCGTTTTGTTCTTTGATCTTGCAGTCTGAAAATATTCTGTTCTCGTTCTGTTCTTTGTTCTTCAAACATATCAGTTTTATGTTCTCGTTCTTGATCCTGTTCCTCAGGAACGAAGAAAAATCCCTGTTTTTGTTGTTATTCGTTCTCGTTCTTAGGTTTGTTCCTACAAAACTGATTCAGACTCCCAACTCAAGTAATAATCCAGGATGTACGCCTGGCTCAGTTTTTTTTTTTTTTTTTTGAATTTCAAAATTTTCAAAAGTTTGATTTAATTTTGAGAGTTCTAAAAATTGTGTTGAGAAGCCGTAACTATTGTAATTACCATCTTCACTTTTTGAAAAAAGAAAGAAAGGCAATTCTTCCCATTCTATTGCTCATATCTTCTATTTATTTCGTATACATGAAAAGTACACGAAAAAGGCTCGAATTCACCTTTGTTCTTTTTAGTGGACACCATCAGTTACCAGACGAGAAGTGATGAATTAATTTTTTATCAATTTTCTGACTATAAAACTTTTTTGAATGAATAATTTCTCTCCACTCCATTTGATTTAACCAATACTGTTGAAATTTTCGAATCGTGAGTTAGGGTATGATGTACTTTCTATAATTTTTTATGTCGTACAACTCTCGATGTAAATCTTCTTAAGTTCCTTTAGAAGGAGTGTTATCCACTAGTGGAACATTATTTTATTTTTGGGCTGTGGAATCTGCATTCATACATTGAGAGTTTTTCAGATCATGAGGTTGCTCACAAGGCTTTTCAGTCACTCTATGCCAATGTTGGATTCTGCTGGCCTAAAAATGGTTCGTATAATGGGGTGCAATTGAGTGAAAAATTCAAAATATATTTGTTATTGTTTTATAAAATAATTATTAATATGAAGTAAAAAATTACTACAGTTGACATTTTTGAGGAAAATTTCATTTTTTTTTCCTTGCGAAGATTTAATTACGAATAGAGAATGCAAGAGGTTTAATGTAAAAAGCTAAGAAGTTTTCTTTTTATTTTGTTGAGATTATTTTTGAATGTATGATTTAATTGAAATTAGGAAAAGTGATTTTGAAGAACACTTAATGTTTTTCATCATCGCCATTTGCGTGGCGAGCATTGGATACAGCTCTTCGAAAATTCGATTTATGTATGTTTTTTTTCTTCGTGTTCGTTTCATCAACATCAGAAAATTTACTTACGAAATCGATGTTTACCCATGGTGATTTTACAAGCACTTATCGCTACGCATCCGTTTCTCGCAATATTTTATATGTTGAAGTGATTTTCATATCGCTTATAGGAAATTGTGTAGGTAAATATAGGCGGCGCGCCGCACAAATGGGAATAAATTTTGCGCGAGTTTCGTTGAAATTACGTCGTCGAAATCTTTACGAATATTTAGATTTGTAATTAAATTTCGAACTTGATTTAAAAGCTCATTTCGCAAGCGTTAAAGAGATTTTTGTTCTCGAGCTGGAATTACTCGACGATAAAGTTTTCAATAAGTAATTTCGTTTTCTGTCGTTATTCCGGAGCGCGTTTTCCGTCACCTTTAGCTCGATTTGCGGTCGTCGCAGGCGTGAACTATAATAAAAGCGGTAAAAATTTCGATGACTGATTTACATAACATATCTTTAAAGCAAAGTCGAGTCGCTGTCGATAAAAGAAGTTAAGGTATCTGCGGTTTATTTGATGGCGGCGCGTCGCTTTGAAATTATAACAGAAACCGATGACATATATGTGGAGAATATAATGGTGTGGTTTAAAGTTATAATAAAGAAGGTGTATGTAATTGTATTGGTAGAGGTTGACTGTCGCCACGACACAATCGAAATTTAATTTTATACACGTCACGCTGATAAAGCCGGCGTGGCGCGCAACGTACCCATAGACGCGTAATATTAACGAGTCTCTCGCTTTGACGACGCTTTTGTAGTATTTTGCTGTGTTCGCTTCGGCTTTTATTTGTACATAATCAAAGTTACAATTGGTTTGTTTCACGTCAAAGTCAAAGGTACCTACTACCTATGAGTCCTATACCTATATCTACGAGTACAGTTTAACTTACTCATGTAAGCATCATGCGATACATCATCATAATTATTATGTAGCCTGTGTACGTATGTGTACACTGTATATCATTCTGTGTATTTATTTTATAATGCACGCTATGTATACCGATGTCCTCTGTACTTGTATTCCTGAATTCGGTTCGTGTGTCTTCGCTTTTTCAAAGTGTTGCTCATTTATACATATTATAATCAACTTCGCTAGTGTATAGTGAAAAAACGCAATGCCCTCCTTCCACTTCTTACTAGCTGGACAAATGATAAATTTTTTCTGAATAAATGAAAAATCAAATAACAACAAACAGTAACTTGGAATTTATTCAAAAATGAAGAGCAACAACTTAAGCAGCTATGCCGCATTACTAGAGTTGAGTTTTTAATTTTGGATTGTTCAGGTTTATAAATAATGTTGTAAACTCCTTCATATCCACAGACTACACCCAGTACCAAGTCTGAAAAGCCCTGCTCGATGCCTTCCAAAATCACTTAAGAAGTTGAATTTACTGTTAAATTGAATGTAGTATTTCTTGCCATGCAATAATTAATGTGTATTTAGACCAGTGTTGTAGGAACGAACATACTTGTTCCTCTTCTTGTTCCTAGAAAAACCCAGTCATTTGATTTTGGTCCTGACTCGTTCTTATTCTCAATGCTTTAACTGTTCTCGTTCTATTCGTTGTTCTTTCAATTCTTTACAATTTTGTTCTCGTTCCATTGGTCTTGTTCTTGTTCGTTCTTCCTTCTGTTCTCGTTCTTCAACTTCGTGTACATTAGTTGATTCTCGTTTCGTTCTTTGATATTTCAGTCTGTAAATATTCTGTTCTCGTTCTGTTCTTTGTTTTTCAAACATATCAGTTTTATGTTCTCGTTCTTGATCCTGTTCCTCAGGAACAGTGAAAATTCTCTGTTCTTGTTGTTATTTGTTTTCATTCTTGGGTTTGTTCCTACAACACTGATTATATGATCGTATATTTTTCAAGTTATATCAACTTGAGACTCCTCGGAGGTAATACTCCAGTTCTCAATTGACACTATATGTAGAGGTTCAGTTATTTAAATCAATTTATTGAGATGATATTGAAGGTTTAAAACCGCATAAATGTAGTTGTTTTCGCTAACAGAAACCACATGACCAATATCAATCAAATTTAAGTTATTTGGGAATTTGAGACTCCTCAGGCTTCTTATGAATCTATTTTGACCCAAATTGAGGGGTCATCTGCTAATCCTCACCAAAATGACATACGATGGTAGAGCTTTCCAAGTATATTCAGCGAGATAATGAAGACGATTCGAGAATTTTCGACTCTTCATTTATACCTACCACAGATGTATTTGCAATATAATATATATTTCAATGTATAAATTATTTGAAACTAATTTTCAGTGACATCAGTTGTTACTGTTGCGAATTAGACGTGGACAAAATTTGGAAATTAGTGTTGCTCAATGAGTAGCCATCCATGATTGCGGATCGTGGAGGCTAAAGAATAGCCTGTAGAATAAGATGCTATTTAATTTATTGATACGATCGCAAGTTACAAAAATAAGAAACTTGGTTGCATCGTATTCGTGCTCGTTTCAATTTCAGCTTAGCATCGTGTGGTCGCGTAGAAACGCTCCAACAAACTTGCGTCGTATTATATTATGTTTATTTAACGAGCTTCTGATTCTCGATTCGGAGGCCAGCATTTCCAACCGGAAAGCGAACTCGTCGAAAATAATTTCGCCTATTGAAAAAGGAAATACGAGTGATAATAATAATAACGCAAACAGAAGTAATCAACGACCATAGTATAATTTTTTGTCCGACCTACGCCGGATATTTGAATGGTGGAATAGTAGAAGATGATGCAGAGGGAAAGGAGGTAAAGAAAATTTCCAACAATAATGGTCATAACTCGCGTGAAGTTTATCGAAATAACTTCGTCAAGTCCGAAAACATTCTCAGTATCATCGAACGTTTTAATTAAACGTTTAATTAATCTTCGAACGGTGGCGTGATAGAATTTCGAATTCTGTTCAGCTCCCTCGATTCATAGTTTTCTCCAACTCACTCGTACGAGAGTTCGTTCGGAAGAGGAGGAAAAAACTTGAGCACGGGTGAAAAAAAAATGCAAAGATTTCGAAGGATTAGCGAACGCTGTAAATAGTGAGTTTAAATGGTATCCTCGTCTCGCGAATCCGCTAAAATACTTACTATAGATTGTACCGAAGAATCGGCGAACGGAAAAGCAAAAAGGCGGGCCACGTCTTTTCGAAGAATTCAAATTACTTACATTCCCAAGTTTAACGAGTAAAAATAAATGAATCGTTCCGTTGCGACGAAACTGTAGAACGATACGATACGCCGAATAACACGGATGGCTAAACGACAAAAAAGCGGAGAATTGTTTTTTTTTCTCCAGCGAGCAAAAATGTTAATTGAAAAAATTCCCTTCGTAAACGGACGCGTGTGTATATGAGCTTGAATGGAGTTTAATTTATACATTTTTTCAGGTTTGATTTCGCGTTACGTATTCATTTATGGGCTCGGAGTTTCGTAAACTTCTTCGTGAAGCAGATGCATTAAAATTATTTTAACGCTCGCTGATAAATTTTAATGTATCTTCGTATTAATGTTATCGAACATAAATTGAAGGCCTGAATGTATTATTTTTTATAATTAATGAGATGTTGATCTATGTATGGCATTTCGTATTAGGAGAGAAAAATGGTAAATTATATTATGCTAAAAAAAATCACGAGGAATAAATTAATGATAATTTTATGTATGTATTAACATTTATTATGGCTCATCGATCAATATGTCTGTTTTTTCAAAACAAAATATCAAAGAAAATGCAAGTTGAATGAGCAATTTGCGTATCAACTTGGAAAACCAGGCTTTAAAAAAATGTTTCGAATGATTTTTGTTTTTTCCATTCTTTATTTATGAATTATTCTGCCATCTAGTTGGAGATACATGCATTGTGGGGAGGGCGGGAGAGATGCTGCAATTTGAATTTGAGTTTCTCATAGAAGTTGAGAGGACTGACGATGAACAGGGGCGTAACTAAGGGATGGGGGGAGCTTCCCCCTCAGGTGTTTTGAAAAGTTGGGAAATTTATAATTGTTCAACGCTGAAATTGGGAACTTGAATTTCTTTTGGGAAAATAAGAACTCGAATAAATTCGAACTGATGCCAACTTATATCATGTATAGCGCACAACCAGGGACGTATCCCCCGCTTTCGGAAAGTTGGTAAATTTGGTAAACTTGACCACTTACGCAGTATTATTACAGCTATTTTTAAATTTTTTGAAGACTAAAAAAAAAAAAAGTCAACAGTTGGTAAAATTTCATGGTATTAGTTGGCAATTTTTGGTTTTCTCCCCCCCCCCCTGAAAAATGTCCTCGGTACGCCCCTGACGATGAATAAAATTAAATAAACCTTCTTATCGTTTATTGCCAAATAACAATTTTTTTTTCAGAACTGTATACCTCTATTTGTCTCTGATGCGCCAAAAATCATAATTCTTTGAACAAAAAGTTTGCCAGTATGAGTTTTCATTAAAAATTTATCAACTTATGGTAAGAATCTATGTAATATAATGTCAATTATCGAACTTTTTTTTTTATGATTAACTTTTTCTCGCGTTCACGAGAAAGGAAATTTTTAATATTTATAGTAAGTCGAAACTTCTTCGCAGTGACTTCCCTTCAACTTCACTAAAACGGCTGAAATTCGGGAATATGTTAATATTATACATGTACTCCATCCTATGGAACGACAATAGAGGATTTTGAAGGTTTGTGGGCCCTTCAATCTACCATAAAATTCGTGCCATATTGGCCATCTATAAGGAATTAAAAATTTGCAAAAAATTCTTTCAGTTCGCGCGAAGATTTTATTTCCAAAATGTAGGCGTTGTTCTTGCATACCAGCTCCTCCTACGAGCTGGTGAGAGGAGGGGCTAGAAATGTAGATATAATATTAATATTTATATTTTTATAATACGCTCAATTGAGCATTCACCTAGTCAGCTGTAATACCAAACTAGACTAAGTGGAGTAGAAAGCCTCAACTGTCAAAATAGATTTAAGTTTTTTGGAAAATTTTAAGAAAATATAGATAGAATATATGTTCGATCGTGCTAATTATCTTTATATTATGCTTCTCTGTTACAGGTAAATCATAATGAAAATAGTCACTTTAACGAGTGGAATGCGATTACAATGGAAATGTAAAAAAGGAGAATGTGTCGGTTGGGGTGAGATTATATTTATTTAATTTTTATTAAGATGGAGCGATGGAGCATGGTAAAGGAAAAATGGGTGGAAAAAGGAAGTTGTAGGAAATTTTATTCTCTACAACTCTGATTCTTACACACTATTCATGGAAGTTCATGGAAAGTTGAGCTATTAAACTTTGAAGTTTTTTTTTTTTCAAATATCTCGCAAATACATCATAGAGAAAAATGGATAACAATTGCGCCTCTGGAATGCTTTCCTTTGTATGGAAATTTTTTGTGCCAGTTTCCATTCAGTTACCCATTAAAGCGAAATAACAATCACCGGACTACGACTTGGTCACACTAGGCTCACACATAGTTACCTTTTCGAAAGACCCCCACCACCAACCTGCAACCTACGCCATCAACAAAATACCACTGTCAACCATCTTCTCTTTCTGTGTCCAAAATTGAACGATATTCGAAAATCACTAAAAATCAAACAAGAAATAACTGACAACACACAATATATCCACAACATTTTTGACTTTTCTGCAACGATGCGGCCTCCTCTTTGAAATCTAACCATCCCAGAGGTGGCGTAATAACCAAAGCAGTTAAAAACGCCGCCAAAAAAAACATTTCATTGAAGCTCAGAGAAAGTTGAGCTTTCAATATTCAACCATTTACAGTTATCGTGAAGCTACTACTTTGGAAATGTTTTAAATTTTTGAGCAATTTTAGAAGGCAGAAATTTAGGATTTTCGCGCTCGAAATTACCCCCGACATTGAGCTCTTAATAACGTCGAAATCTGTATAAGTACGTGATTGCTTTTTCTTGCATAGGCAGCGAAAGACAGACGAATTATCGGAATTGATTAGTTCACTTAAGGTGAATTCGTTGGCTTTTCTACTGAAAAGCGCCGCATCAGTTCGATAACTTGGAAGTTTTCTACGAGCTTTATAAACGAGAGACGGTTCGGTTGACGGTTGTTGAAAGTTTAGACAGACCGATTTAGTCGTTTCTTGACGACGATCACGATATAGCTAATATAGAAGGACGGTTTTGGTGCGTACGTTAATCCGAAACCGGAAATTTATTATCGCGTCGAACAATACGTAGGTCGGATGAAGGGAAAAGATTTAATTGTCGGAATCAATTCAACTCGCGTACTGTACCGGCGAGAGATCGTAAATTACAACAGCGTTTGAATTAATATCATAAAGTTGGCGAAAAAAATATGTACGTTGCAACGTGTTCGCTGTTCAGGAGTGGGAAAAAATCAAATTAATTCGCTACACATAAGTGCCTGTCTCGCTCATTTTTTTCCTTTTTTAATACGTCGTAAACATTTTTCTAGCTGTACAGGTACGTATGGCGAACAATGTTGAAGTAGCCAGTAGCCAGTAGCCAGCTAGTTACCGGGTGGAGGTAATTTATAAGTACCGAGTGTAGAGTAGGCCGCAGGGTATACCTTAAAAAGACGCGCCATTATATTATACACTAATACATTAATCTGGGCCCTGTTGACTTTAAATTTGACACTTGACAGGATTCATTTGTAAAAGCAATGTAACTTGTTCGTAATTTCCATCACGTAAGGCTATTATTACGATGAAATTTTTACGGTGCTTTAAAGGTTATTTAGTTTTTTTTTTAACTCGTTTTCGTTTTCGTCGAGCTTATCGCAACGCCCGGTAATGGCATGTGGTGTTGAGAAATTTCGACGTTTTTAAACTTATTTCATTCTTGAATGTTATCGGTGTAATTTATCAAACCGTATTGACAACACACGTTTTCATAAATGTCACATTTGAAGATTGAAATAAATATAATTTTAAATCGATATTTTATCGGCAGTCGACGCGCTCCATCGACTATGTTACCGCACGAGTATTAGGATTTCTTCTTGTAGGTGATATTTTTATTTATTTTTTATTGGGCGTAACTTCCGTACGTATAGGTAATTTAAACGATGAAAAGTAGATTTTTCTATAAATACTCTCACCATGTACGTACGTAAGTACCATGTGCTGCGTGGCTGCGTGTTCGTAAACTAAAATGCTTAGCCAACATGTCGAGTTGCGGTCGACTATTAAAGTAATTGTGTGGTGTACTCGACTACCGAACCCTGCAATGTTTAGTTGGCGAAACTTTTTTCTTCTTTTCAAGGTTTTACTTACTTTATCGCCATACATAATATGAAATTTTTGCAAATTTGCAAACTTTCATGTAGGAAAAAATGACGTTTAGTTGTGTAGTTTGTTTGGAGGTTTTCCTTCTTCTCCATTTTCACCATCTTCACCATCTCGCAACCAACTTTGTTGTTCTAATATAGATGGCGAGTTCTTGTGAATAGCCGAGTATGCAAATGAATTATTTTGTTCAATACTAAATATTTTACCTCACCAAATGAAAAAATATTTACAAGAAATTTATTTTTGAACAGTCGCGTAATCACATCTCTTAACTGTATATTGTCATTCCATAAAACGTTGATGACCTTTCCTAACAATCAACAGACATTTTCAATATATTTCTTCTTCTTATGCGAATTTCTTTACGTGCTTCACTGATGGATCAATAAATCCAGCTAACGCCAGCAGATACGCCTTCATAACAGATGATGTACCCGCTAGCTACTAAATTCACCCATCTCACTTGATTTAACCAGCTGAACTTATGAATATGGTGCTTCCTTGCTTCTCAAAAATCCAAAGATCAGCTATCTCGAAACGTAACGATTACAACCTGACTTGGTGCACTCACTGCATTGCAAAATACCTCTTACATCCACTTATTTATATGCATAATATTTTAGAACTTACCTGTTACCTGTTGATTTTTACCGTGCCGTATCCTGCCACTTTGGCCAGAGACACGGGCCTAATATTGCTTCCTAGATTTTGTGGAGGAGATTAGATTTGGTTAAGAAGGAGACAAGTAAGGAAGTGTTTTTGAGTATTGAGGGGAGAGAGTTTGGAAAGTTTAGATGAGTACGTAAGTCTGTGTAATTTTGGCAGGTTGTGAGAATGTGGGAGATTGTGAGGGTGGTATTGCATCGGGAACATTGTGGGGGATCATCTTTGGAGAATATATGACTATGGTTAAGCATTGTGTGCCCAGTGCGGATACGGCATAAGGCAACTTGCATTCGTCTTGGAAGGTTGGAGTTGTCCTGAGATGACAGAGGTGGTCCAAGGTATTCCATCAAGATGGTAAGGACGTCCGATTTGAAAGCTGGGATGAGAGGCAGGGGACGAATCGTAGTTGAGTCTTTTGCGGCTTGATCGGCGATGATATTACCTTCGAATTGTGAGTGACCAGGCACCCATGCAATTGTGAGGTCCATTTTATTTAGATGAGCCAAATCTTAAAAAATTTGGCTAAATGATGTCGTCTCCCTAAGTCGATGGCTCTGATGGCAGTGAGCAAGTCGGTACAAATTAATGCCTTATTTTCACGTTTTTCACGAATTACAATATCTATCGCGAAAAATATAGCGCAGAGTTCGCAAGATAACACACTAAAATACACGGGTAGCGGAAACCTAATCGTGACGCTTTCACATACACAGCGATCGTCAAATTTAGAGCCGTTTGTAAAGAAAATGTTGTGGTTGAGGTATTTAGAAAAGAAGGTTTCCTGAGCGTTATGAGGTATAGTATTCGAGTTTTTTGAGCTAGTAAGTCTGTATCAAGAGTAATGTGATTTGAATTCCAAGGAGGTATAGGAAAATCTTCTTCGTCAAGAATGGGTGGGAGTGGGTAGAGGTGATGAGCGTTCAGAATGGCGTTAGCTTTATGAAGAAAGCTATCAGAAGCGTATGAATTGACTAATTTGATTTGTTGTTGAGGGGAAAGAGGTAGATTTTTTGAAGCGTGTATGTGTACTAGGTATTTTGTCAAGATGAATTCCCTTCGAGTACAAAGTCCTGTTTCATCAGCTTATTTATAGAGTTGATGGATGGGTGTTGTTCTCATAGCTTCAGTAGCAAGTCGTAAAGCAGTGTTGTGGATTGAGTCTAATTTTTATAACGTAGTTTTTTTTGCGGAGGAGTATGCTGGAAGTCCATAGTTGCATTTAGATTGGATTATGGCCCTGTAAATCCGCAGAAGTGAGGATTTTTCAGCTCCGTAGGCGGTGTGGGCTAATTTCTTGAGTAGGTTCAGTTCAGCATTGCAATTTGTTTTTAAGTAGTTGATATGAGTTTGCCAGTTGAGTTTAGAGTCGAAGTAGAGGCCAAAATATTTTACTGATTCCACATTTGGTAGGGTTTCCCCATCTACGTCAATTTTTAGCGCATGGTCACAATTTCTAATGCGACAGAAGTGAACTGTTGTGGATTTAGAAGGGGAAAGCTGAAGTCCGTTTTGATGGGTCCATGCGTAAATTTTGTTTACAGTTTCTTGGATGACCAGTTCTCCAAGGGTTGAATCTTTGCAGGATATAAAGATAAGTAAGTCACCTGCGAATAAGGAAGCCTTTATAGGAGGATTTATTTCTCTAGTTAGAGAATTTATAATAATATTGAAAAGAGTAGGGCTAAGAACTGAACCTTGAGGTACTCCATTAATTGTATTTTCAGGCTTGGAGGCAGTATTGCCAATTAGGGTAATAAAGTACCTTTCTTTAAAAAAATTTTGAATAAATGTTGTTAGTTTTCCTTTGATTTTCCATTCAACGAGCTGATCGATGATCTTATCTCTGCAGACTGTGTCGAATGCCTTGGTGAGGTCGAAAAACACAGCGAGCAGGTGCTCCTTTTCAGAAAAAGCTTGTAATATAGCATTCTGGAGATGGACGAGGTTATCTGTCTTAGATCTGTTAGCGCGAAAGCCACACTGCAAGTTTGAGAGGAGTTTGTTGGTGGTGAGGATCCATTGAAGGCGGGTGTTCACTATTTTTTCAAAGACTTTGCAGAGGACCGAAGTTAGCGAAATGGGTCTGAAGCTATTAACATCGGTTGGATTTTTGGTTGGTTTAAGGATAGGAAATACCGCTGCTGTAGACCATGACTGAGGGAAAGTACCAGTGTTCCATAGTCCATTGAAAAGTTTTAGTAGATGTTGAATTGTGTTGTTTAAGGCATATTTGAGCACATTAATATGGAAGTTGTCGGGTCTTATCGCGAAAGGTTTGGTGTTATTAATGGCGGTAGCGAGCTCACGAAGAGTAATATCTTGATTATATGGTTCGTTGAAGTTTTTCGTGATATTCCAGTATGTGACGTTTTTTGAATTACGAGTTACAATATTTGAGGCCTCGGCGAAATGTTGTGAGAAAATATTCGCGATTGAGTGTACTTTGCCTATGATCTTTCAGAAATAATGAGTAAAATAACATTCCTGTAATTACTGCAGGAAATTTCACGAATCTCCCATATCTCCTCACCATATCGACCTAGAAAAGTCAAACTTGGTAGTGTATGTAGGGTTAGTTAATGATCAGAATATGACCTCTCAAATTTAAGTTAAAATGGATCTAAAATGGCGCAGTGTGAACATTTGAAGGTAATTTGAGGGTCTGCAAGTAGCTGTAATTTGAAAAATATATGCACATTTCATTATTGCATGGCAATTCTTGAGTGGTTTTGGAAGGGATAGGGCCGGGGTTTTTAGACTTAGTATTGGGTGTGGCTCGTATGCATGAAGGGATTAGCAACGTTGCTTGTAAACCTGAACAAGTTCCAATTAGAAACTCAGCTCCAGTAATGCGGCATGGCTGCTTACGTTTTAATTTATTTCTTATAATCACTTTTCTTGTCGCCCAAATTCAAGATTCTTGTGTTTTTTTATGAAAAAATTCTTTCCTCTGATTGTCCTTTGGTCAAGTATTCTACAGAATGTCCACTGAATACGAAAAGTGCGAAAAAGGCACGATTTTTTTTTTTTTTTTTGAGGTTAAATATATGGAATAGGTACAAACATTTTCCAACAAATACAAAATTCTAATTTTATCCGAATTAATGAAAGTTTAAACAGTTTTCTAAGGGGATTAAAATTACAACAAAGGGCAAAAAAAGGCGGGAAGTATGAAAAAAACGCTGAAAAGGTACAAATTTTTGATATCCAGATTTGATAGGCATGGATGGTTATAGAATTACAATTAACGTGTTTTGACATGATAAACAAATTCCCATTTCTCTTATACTGAGAAAGTTTCTATAAATACGAAATTTTCTCATAAAAGTCAGTTTTACTGTTTTCTCGATTCATATTCCAATTTATTAAGGAGTTGATGCGTTAGTTGAAATGAGACCCGTAGGCTAGGACTAAAATAGGCGTTGCATGTTATTTAATGCAAAGAATAAGTGTAGAATTTTCGCGAATATTCTTATACATAATATGTATATTCGACCTTGGATATAAATATCCTTTTTTTTTGTTACTTCATTTCGCTAACGACCAGTCTTCATCGATTATTTCTCATTGACATTTTTCCCCCTTCAATTTAACAAAAAATAATAACTCTTGTCGGATTTATTAGTTTTTTTAAGGTTAATTTTAACGAGATTACAAGAAAAGCTGGGCAGTAGCTGTGTAAAACGATAGTAAGTCTACATCGAGGAGTTTTCATGTAATTATCTTTTTAAAGAGTCGTCTTTTCAATAAACCTTTAGGGGGTGGCAATTAAGGATGTTCATTTTTTTCACATTTTATCTTCGACCTTCAATATTTGCGAGTTTAAAAAGCCGAAAATAATCGTTGAAAGTTGCTTGGCTGAGTTGAACTGTGTTTTATCGTGTGTATTAATTAAATGTTACGTGAGGACGTTTATGTACCGTGTAATGTGTCTAAACGTTCACTGGGAAGATACCCTCCAAAGCGTATAACTTTTGTTACGCGGACGCCATCGATGTTGGAATTAAGCTGTATTAACGAGTTCGGCTTATTGAATGTGAATGTGAATGAAAATGAATCGAAGTAATGACTGTGAAATTGTACTTACTTATCTTTTACCCAATCAAACCCTCGGTGTATATGCGTGAGTTATACCACCGAGGTAACGCGACGTATACGTTACTCGATCGTTACTGTGTAGTCATCAAGTGTCTTAAGGTATAAACGATATAAGAATTTGGTTTCATTTATGTTATCTCCGATGGTTAGTTTCTAATAATAGAACACATAACAATAGACTGCTGTACATTGTACATGTTTCACCGAGTCATCAAAATAAACGAAGCGACTGCAGCGCGAACGAGACTTTAAATGATTGTCTTCCTTCTCTTTCTCCTGAACCTTTCTGTTTTTTCTTTTTCTTTTATTTTTGAAGTCGTAAAAAATGTTGGAAAGCGAGTGAGCTACAATGAGCTATAAGTGGTTGAAGCGTAAGAGATTTTCGCTCTACTTATTTTTATACTGAACCTCAACCTGGACGAAAGCACTTTATTAGTAATTAGGTAGAAAATGTTTTCAATTCTCGAATATGCAAAAAAATGATTGCTAATACTTTCTTATTTTATTTTTAGGTTACAAATGATTATTTTTTTCAAGTTTAAAGGGGATTTTGATTTTGTAATTTTTAAACTCTTTTTGAATAATTTTACATGTATGTATATTAATTTTGTTTAAATTTAGTTTAATTTTAGTGAATTAACTTTTTTTTTCAGTTCAAAAACATTTTAAACTGTTAAAATATTTTAAAAATTTTTAATTTTGAAATTTTAGATTCGTACCATATCGAATATTTTGCACAAGTTCGAAGGTTAAAATATGCTATTCTTGTTTTTGAGTTAATTTGACCACCATATCGTAAATAGCCTTCTTCTCATGTTCCTCAAAAATACTGAGTATGTTTTTCGTTCTCCGTACTCACACATTAATACCGTACTTTGCGTGAAAGAAAGAGGAAGTGGAATCTTTTCGACGGAAAAATAGCAATTGCCTTATCTAAATTCTTGGAAATCTTACCCCGCATTGCCTTCATGCGACGACGAGAGCGACTGCGCGAAAACGGAATAACAATCGTATACGCCGGCGGAGGCGAACCATATAGATAACAAGTTTTGGTAATAATATGGAAATTCGTTGTACTATTTTCAATACAGCCAGCCGAGAATACGCGAATGATGAGGACGCCGTTCACTATACATTTACGTGTACGATACGCGGTGAATGTAGAAAGGGAGAAAATATAAGGTGTTATCTTTTGTAGCAACAACGACGTTGAAGGGAAAAAAAAGTTCGCATTCTGAGCGACGACGACGTATAACGATTTTAGACGGTCCGCCAACGTATACCGCTCGTACAACATGTATGTGTTTGTGTACAGCATATACCGAGCTATCATATCCTCGATATTAAATCGCAAGGTGATCCATCATTATTGCTATCATCTGCGACGTAATTCATACGTCTTGTTCGTTGTCAGCTATATCGACGCGGAAGCATAAGTTAACTCGTGGTCAATGAAAAGTGTATTTTTTATGCGTCCTTTGTCGTAAGGAAAAAAATCGACATCGTTGCTGCGCTTCAGTTGATTTCGACGATTTCATAAACCAAAGTGTCAAATTCAACGCTTCGATCTAATTCATAATCTACGCATATACAAGTATGTACTTATATGCAGTTTTAATTCTTTGGAAGAGTTGGCGAGAGGGAGACGAACTGCTCCGGAAAAACTGTTTATTAAATCGGTTGGTACTGCAAGAAAGTGAACGAAGTACACGATTATGCTTGTTGCAAGTTCCGAACCTGAGAGGATTCTGGATCAATAGCTAATGGTTGAACCCTCAACACAATGTAACAGACAAAAACCTGCACTGAAAATTTGAACGAGAAACTTGTCAAGAACGTTGCTTAAAGTTCTAACAGGATATTGCAGTTTAAACAAGCATCTTCATTCAATCACCGGGAGTGAACCAAAAATTTGACTCAGACTTTCATCTGACAATGGAGTCATGTCTGAAACTTGACTCTAACTCCGACGTTTAACTCTGGAGTATTTCTCCAAACTAGACAATAAATAGGCGATGCGCTCTGAATCCTAAAATTCCGATTGAAATTATAGCATTGTTACCTATAGCGTTTATGATTGATGAGAAATGATAACGCGGTAATGTGAAACAATTACGTGTATTGATAATTGTCGTGGAGTATGGAGTCCAGCGGGCATCCGCGGCGTCCGACACTCTATACTAACCGCTTATCTCTATATTAATAGGACGGATGTCTCCTTCTAGCATTTGACAGAAGAGACGCTTCGCATTGAATGATATCAATATAGAAAGCTTATGGCTTCTAGAGGGTGCAGTTGTTATTAAAAAGTTTGAAAACTTATGAGCTTTTTTTTAAAAAAAACTTTCAAATTCAAAAATTGGACTACATGAAAAACGCAGTGAAAGTTGAGGCATTTCCATATCAGTGTTATTACGAAGGCACAAAATCATTTTATCATCAGTTTCGTTTTGCGCCATTGTCGGGTGAACTGGAACGCTAGAATTGGGAATGGAATAGGAATGTTGAACAATAGGCTGAGAGAAGTTTTTTTAACTGCTTTTAAAGTAATTAAAAAATGAAAAAAAATGACAAATGAAAAAAAAAAAAAACAAAAAAAATAGTAATTTTCAATTTAATGTAAAAATTTGTTTAAAAAGTAAGAAATAAAAGGTAAACTTAAACTTGCCAACCTTGATAAATTTAAGAAGTTTAATATTGGATGCTCCCTTTTCTATGAGTTTTTATGGAAAATGTATGAGTATTCATTGCTCATTAGGTATCACTTTAACAATGCTCCATTCACGAAACATTAGCAAAAAACTAAAAAATCTTCAACATCTGAGAGCTCAACTTTCAGTCATTCAGTAAAGAGATTGACTTTAGAAACAATAGGGCTCTTAAGTTCCATTCCCTCTACCTATCCTCCAAATTTAGAACAGGACTGAGACCAGTCATTGTTATCAAAGAGTATATAAAAATTAATTTCAAAGAAAGCAGGGCGTATTTCAAGGTGCATCTGCGCCCGCCCTAAAGTTCGTTACAAACTAAAATGCTTCCATTTTCAATACATAGCTTCATACCATAAATTTTGGTGAGGGGCCAGGGTACCAGTACATCCGTACATATATGAATTTTGAGATTTTTACAGTACTTTGCGCATCTGCAAAAAATCCTTAGAATAGACTCTAAAAGGAAGCTTTCTGTTTTGTAGATTGCATATTTAAGGATGCTTCAATACAGGGCCCCAAATGTTAACAATAGGTAAAATAAATAGGTAAATAAACAAATATGATTGGTCGGATTAAGGCACTCTTGAATATGCAATCGGCGAAACAGGAAGCTCTCTAAAACAAAGATTCACGCGAAACTGTAGTTTCGCGACAGGGCACACTCTTGTTAATAAAAACAAAAACGTATGCGCTGTGCTGTGTGTCGACTACCGAACGGCCAAAACCTTATGTAGTACTTCGCACACCAGTTTATCTGCGAGAAGCAGTTGGGAACCGAAGCACTACATCATAAATCATAATTATTAATTTTTCTAAAAATTTTAATTTCATCTGTGATTTTATGTTTCCTTTTATTTTATCTTCATTTATTATTTTTCATCTTAATATTATTCATTTATTTAAATGAAGTAAATTTTTGTTGAAAGTTATCTTCTGTCGTCTTTTGGTTTTTGTTTCTATTTTTCTTGCTAGTGCTGTTTTTGTTTTATTTTTTCCTCATTCTGTTTCAGTTTTTGTTTGGGTATTTTATTTTATTTTGTATTGTTTCGTTATGAATGATATAACGATGATGATCCCCCGGCACCGCTCACGCTAAAATAAGCACTGGAACAGGTTATAAACAACATTTTACTATACAGCGTGTATAATCTATCTAATTAATTATATGGGTTATTTCAATATTTCAAACAATAATCTATATTATTTTGATTGTTTGTTTATTTAAAAAATTAAATTGAAAAAATTTTCATTTAGGAATTATAGTCCAGTGCATTTAGACATAAAATACACCAAAGGTCGGAAAAATTCCCATCAAAGCGATTTTCGGTATGGTTGTTAGGAACACCATTCTAAACAACATACTAAGAGTCCTGACCCCTGGGTGTGGAGCGTATCCACCCAGCGGGGAAAATGTCCCCCAAAAATCAGTTTTTGGCCCCTATCTCCTCCGCATTTGGTCCTAGCGCAAAAAGATCTCAATAAAATTTAATCTCCTTTCCATTCCTTATAAAATGAGCCATAAACCATTTTTCAAAGAAGAACGAGTGTGGAGCTATGGCTTCCTAAAGATGAGTGGTGGGGAGGTGTGTTATGAAAGGATACTATCGAAAACGTATTACGATTATCATAAATTATTATAATAGTTATACATTATATTGAAACCTAAGATAATTTTCCCTGACAAATCGAAACTACCCTTCTCTTCCGCCACCACCATTATTAGAAGTACCCCCTTTCCGTATAATGATTTTGTTTTAATGACGCAGCACATTTATGCTAATTTCGACATAGAAAAATATAAATCTTTTTTCTGTCCTATTCGGTCTTATTGTAAAATAACAATTAACTCGGTGCTTATTTGCTGCTCGTATGTTAACTTGAAACACTTTTCAATGTCGGCTCTGATTTACTATGCTCGGTCATTCAGCCTATGTAGTAGTAGTAGTACTCTGCGCCAGAGTTTATCTGCGAGTAACAATGCGCACGTTGATGGTTAGTTTATGTAGTACTTTGACCGAAATCCCATCTATAAGTAATAGGTTTTACGGGTGGAACTTCGCAATATCTGTTCTATTATGTTGGTAAGCTTATGTAGTACTCTGCGCGAGACTTTATCTGCGAGTATCAGGTATTATCTGCTTGCTCAAATGGTAAGCTTATAATGTAATGTTTTGCGCGGAACTTCATCTGCGTGTAGCAGGTACTCAGTACAAAACACTGCAAACTAATGCCATATCATATGGTGCTTCAAGATTGACCCTTGAAGCGAATTCTAAACGTAAAACTGTATAGCAGTTAGTTTATCATTCGTGCTCTGATCTAGGAACTAGGCCTCTATGATACAGATGCAATGATGAATTTTGAAACATGATAGGTTATTAATATTTGAAGTGCGCTGTGCTAATTGCACCACCCAGTTAAATCTGAACTTTGATCAGTAAATGACGAAGACAGATAAATCAAAGCGACCATCTTAAGGTGTTAAAGTGATGAAGGTATAAGAGGTAAATAGATTAGGAAAATGTTGAAAGAAAGGTGCGGTGTAGGTATTCGTCGACTGCGTCGTACCGCACGAATAACGTAGAAAATTATGGCGCTTGAAAAGGTAATTATGATTAAGATACAGCCTAGGGAAAAGTTGCGGCGTTGCTCGGGTTTCTCTCTGCGGTTTTGCAAACTAAATCTCAAAGTTCAATAACGCGTGGCGTAAACGTCGTCAGCGGTTACCTTCGCAAGTTGGGCCCGCTGCAACACATACATTACTCGAGAGTTCGGATGCGTACTAAATATACAAACGATAAGAACCATTTAGAAGCGCACTTCGGCCGAATGGTCCGCTCATTCGACCCAAGTGACCGCGTGGGATTCGTGTTCGCGGACGTATTAACGCGTCGCTGCGCCGTCTAGCGTAATCGAATTTTCCACGTAAATTAACCGACGCGACGCGGCTGTAGGCGAATTCCGGCGAGAGGGTAGTGGTTGAAACGTTGTCGTGAGCGTGTGCCGGAAACATCTCGTCGTTTTGTAAGCCAAGAATACATAAAGTGGTTGGAATTTAATTCGAGAGACTTTTACGAAAGATCTCGCCAATAGTTACCATCTGTATTCTATAGCTACGCAACACGCAGCATTGCGACTTACCTATGCGAGTAATTAAGTCGAATTCACGTATGTTAAATACAAGTGCCGTCGCGGCACGCATGTTAATCAGGAAACATCGCTACGCGAACTCGCTTCATCGACTCGTACATCGTACAATCTCTCTAATGGATTGATGTTCCATTAAATAATGTTGCAAAACCTAAACGTAACGCCTAATGGTGTGTAATTTTCGACGAGTATTTTCCGAACACCCCGCACTGTCCATCTATGTATTCGTATGTACTACACGACGATGTATGCGGTTTGTTTTCTCGAACGTCCTGTAATCGGATTAGCCTTCGAGTAAACATCTTACCTTGCTGCGTTTCGACGTTTGTTTTCGTCACTGCGTCGTTTGAAGTCGCCTGTATGTAGTATTCATATATGTATTAAGATATGCACGAATCATGTAAGTTTGTTCGGCGTTTTCGAAGCGCGTTTTATGCCAATTTTTGGCCACCTAATGCCTACCTATATTACAACGCTATAGGGTTTTGCGAGTTACGATGGGGAACCCCCTTCCCCCTCCCGAAAAAAAACACGCTGAGGTATAATGCGAAACGAATAAGGGAATATACGAGCTATGCTGCGCTATTATGGGCTGGGATATTTTCCAAAAATGATGGATACGAATACGAGTTAAATGTCAGATTTCGGCGCGTTTATCATGGTTACCTATTAAATGGAAAATTTTTGAATATTTATCTACGGTGCAGCGACGTATCGCTTTATCGCGATGTTTATCGTACCTATTTTTTGACGTCATTTTTTATCGTACGAATGGAGGAAAAAAGGTGAAATTAAATTCTCAATTTTCTTATTAGACTAAAGCTAAGATTAATCTCGCAGATGTTTACTGGATATTTTACTACTTTTTAGTGACTTTCTATAATTGTACTTACTAAAAATAGGAAAAGTGAATCTTTCATTTCAGCAGGTTCAGATTTGATAGTAATGCTGTTAATTGCTTTAACCTAATCCACACTCTCAGCCATTTTCAGTACGCTTAAATGCTTTCAGGAAGTTGAAATCCTCATTAGCTTTTGATCTAGGTAATTGTACGAAAACATACTAAGAATAGAATTTCAGCTATTTGGACTTTCCTTAAATTTTCCACCTTCGTCATTTTAAATTAATTTTGACTCTAAATTGATGGTTTGTACTATGATCCTAATTGATTGTATGCTTGAAGTTTGATGCATTTGGTAAGGGAATAGCAGCGCTTCAGAGAGTCTTATTGCTCACGAAAGGATTTCTACCAAACAAATATCATAAGAAAGTACATGCCTGTTGTATTTCATATCTGAAGTTTCAGCTGCTTTAAATGATCTAGGAGAGCTATGAAGTTTTCAAAATTTCAGATAACTCGTATCTCGTTTTTGTCATTTTTTTGCTACAAAGCAAAATAACGAACAAATGTGAGGGATTCAGTGGATTTAGAAGTACATAATCTTTTTCATTCATTATTAATATTTATGCCCTTCAAATAGTTTCTTTATATGGTTGAAAAGAGAACGAAGGGGTGAAGCGAGAGTCAGATCGTTTGCTACTTTGCAAAACATCTAATATAGTTCATTATCAACGATTTTGCCGAAATCGCAGCTTCCTCTTTTCTAAATGAATTTCGAAAATTACGCCAAAAATCTTTGTATAATGAAGCATATTACACGTTTTTTGAAGTTATACTACTATAATAAAAAATAACTAAAATGAGTCAGTTGAAAAGATGAAAAATTCATAGCTTCCCTCCAAATCATTTAAATCAGCTGAAATTTTAGAAATGAAGTACCTCAGGCATGCACCTTCGAAGAATGTCACACCACGGGCCCTTCCCTTGTCAGTTTCAATCTCCCTTCCACGCGCATTTTCGTCTCCGACTTTTTTTAATTCCATCTAGGAGACTGAAATCTCTGTATTTTTGAATTGAAGGACAAACTTTGTCATGAGATTGTGATCACATGTTTTTATTCTTGGTTCACTGCTCAAAATTTTGATGAAATTCCTTCTGGTCTTCTTCGAAAATACCCGAGAGTTTGGATTTCAAATACGTTATGTTTCTCGATTTAATGAAATTTGGACTATTAAAACCTGCTTCAGTTGCCCTTAAATCTTAACTTATTCTCCACTTTGAATCCATCTTGAACGAAGTTGAAGTTATCATATTTTGAAATGAAATCTTTATAATTCGGGCGTATTTGTTGATCTGGTATTGAGAATTTAAGAAATTTCATGATTTAAAACATTTTCAAAAGCCTTTTTCATGAGACTGAAATTTCAATATATTGATGTTCTTGACTCACCTTATTGTATTAAGTCATACAAGGAAATTTCGAGTACTTCGGAGCTCCTTCATCTTCTCAAAACTTCAATGAGCAACGTTATTTCAAGTTGATTAGAAAATCGAAAAGTGATGCCTCCAGATACACTTTGTCAGTAAATGTTGAGCAGTTTTTATTCATATATACTACGAATTTGGAATCGATGAATAAGATGCATGTATGCATGTTAACTAATCGACTACAAACGATATAAAGCTTGATTTGAAGACACCTTTCTTATAGGAACACGATTATTCTTGAAAAATTTGGTAAGCTTTTATACCCATTATTTTTATTGAAAATTCAGCAGAAAAGCCATTAGTCTAATGAGAATAGAGAATTACTCGACGTGGCTTGTATTACTATTCCTAATTAATATAGAGATATTATAATAAACTATTATTGTAATGGTTTAATTTGAAACTCGTAAAGTAATTGAAAAAGAAGTTACGAAAAAAAAAAAAAAAATGAGAGAAATGTTAGAATCTAGATCTAAAAATTACTTCATCTCTCAATCGAGTAATACTTGAATGAATGGCAGACAGACATCGAGTGTTTTTTTTGTTATGCATTCGAAAAAAGAAAACCAATTAATGGAGGTATAAAGGATGGTTTCAAAGTGAGTGTGTAAGACGAGCTATTTGAAGCATTCAAATTCCCATGGGTACATTTTTTCCAAAATTCCAACTTCTGAACTGCATTTGTGGAGGAACTATGAATTTTCAAAATTCCTAAATGAACCATGTATGATTTACATTTACGTAAAACCATATGTTATCTATAATATCTGCATATTCACAGAAAATTAACGAACTGATGATGTGCATAAAATTGGAGAAATATGGGAAAGGTGAGATCCGTATGAAATTCGGTTATGGGTTACAGGTAGCATTCCTACTCTCACGCGTAGCCCCGGAGTGTATTAATAAAAATCGCTCAGAATTTAGTTGGCGACTCTTCGTGAAAGGTATTGTTTTGTTTTTAGCTGAGTTTTTAATAAAAACGATAGCTATTACAGCCTACCTGATTTGGGAAGGGAAGGTCGAGGGAAGGTGGGGTCTTCAAATCTTTGCGTTTCAGACCATTTGTAATCATCTGGCAAATGCCCAACTTTTTGGTATATATATATATTTTTTTCCCCCACGCGTGCCGTCGGCTATTATTCATAAAATTCGCTCAAAATTTGGTGAGGAACTCTTCTTGAAAATGCGCAGAAGTGTTTTTTTGTTTTTTCGAAAATTTCAAAATGGCGGATCACTCAAATTTTGAGGGGGCTGGAGAAGAGGCAAATAGCTCAAATTTTTCGTTTTTGATCTCATATGAAAGAGTGAGTCACGGACACCAACATATTTAAATTTCAGCTTCCTAAGTGCATTTTGAGGAGAGTTAGCAAAAACCTGTTTTTGAGGAAATTTCGTTTTTTGTGTCACTCGCCTTGCGCAGGCGGGTGTGGATAAAATTCGCTCAAAATTCGGTGAGGAACTCTTCTTGAAAATACGCAAAAACAATTTTTTTGTTTTTTCGATAAATTTCAAAATGGCGGATCACTCAAATTTTGAGGGGGCTGGAGAAGGGGCAAATTGCTCAAATTTTTCGTTTTTGATTTCATATGAAAGAGTGAGTCACGGATACTAACATATCCAAATTTCAGCTTCCTAAGTGCATATTGAGAGGAGTTAGATCAAAAAACGGCTTTTTGAGGAAGTTTTGAGTCATGAAATTTCTTGAATCTTCCATATCTCCCCACCAAATCAAGTTAAAGAGGTCAAATTTTGTGTGTGAGGTTAGTTGGTGACCACAATATGACCTCTTGAATTTGGATCAAAATGGATCAAAATGGCGGATTATCAAAATTTTGAGTAGAGCTTGAGGAGCCTCAAGTTGGTAAAAATGTAATTAATATGAATTCATATGGTTATTGGGGATAAGTTGTATACTATATCCCGAATTCACTTCCATACATGATGTTGGAGGGGGAAGGCGGGGTTATCAACCTAAAATAGTGGTGGGGGTACAGGAGGGGTCGAAAATTTTTTATTGCTGTGTCATATGATAAAATGAGCCCAAGTGACAAACGTATTTTGATTTTAGCTTCCTCAGTGATTTTGGAGGGGAGTTAGAGCAAAAAACGGCTTTTGGAGGGGAAATTGCTGCAGGAAATTTCATGAATCTTCCATATCTCATCACCAAATCGGCCTAGAATGGTCAAACTTTGTGTGTAGGATTAGTTTTGTGACCAGAATATAACTCTTAAATTTGAGTCAAAATGGATCCAAAATGGCGGATTATCAAGATTTGAAGATAATTTGACCACCCTCAAATAGTTATAATTTGAGAAATATGTGTTCACATGATTATTTCATGGCAAGAAATACTACATTTGTGCCAAATTCAACTTCTTAAGTGTTTTTGGAAAGGATAGGGTAGGGGTTTTCAGACTTGGTATTGGGTGTGGCCTGTAGTCATGAACGGTTAAGCAAGGTTATTAGTAAATCAAAACAAGCTCCAATTAAAAACTCAGCTCCAGTAATGCGGCATAGCTGCTTACGTTTTTTTTTTAGTACACGTCAAAATGACCGATCTCTCAAATTTTTAGGGGGCAAAGAACTCAAAATTTTGGTTTTTGATTTCATATGAAGGTGTTAGTCACGGACACCAATACATCCAAATTTCAGTTTTCTCGGTTGGGGGGAGTTGGAGTGCAAAACGGTTTTTTGAGGAAATTTTGAGTAATAAAATTCCTTGAACGTTGCATTTCTCCTTACCGAATCAGCCTACAAAGGTCAAACTTTGTGTGTGGAATTAGGTGGTGGCTAAAGGGATTAGCAACGTTATTTTAAAATCTGAACGAACCCCAGTCAACGACTCAACTGCAGTAATGTGGAATGGCTGCTTACATTTTTTGTTCGGTTTTTTTAATTTTTTTATTTATTCATAATATTATAAAAGCATACTTTAGGGAGCTAATGCGCTTCAATGCCATATTAAATTTATCTTAATGCATTTAGTTATGAGATTGTCAAAAAACATATTGGTATTATGAATCAAAAGGCACTCGAACTAGGGAACCCAGAGCTACAGTCCCCTTTAGCCTCTCCCTTCTTTATCCAGCCCTACCTCTGATGAATTTATGAATTTTTAGCATTCATAACACCTTACCAAATACGGTTCAGAAGCATATTCAAAATGATTTCATAAGTATTAGTAACATGTCCCTTCGACATGCTAAGGCTAAGATGAAACTATGATTACGTAAAATTGACTTGGATAATTATTGCGAAGTTCTCGAGGTAGTTACCTGTTAATTTTTGCGACATATTGAAGGAGTTGGCGATCGTAGCTAATGAGATAATTTCAGTCGAGTTGAAAAAAAAATTTGCCTCCTGTTGCGAATTGCGACGAAATTTAATTATACGTAGTGGTCGACTGCGCGATATTTGCGCTGTTAAACGTGTTTACAAATCGTCGTCATTCGACCGAAATGAATCGAACGCCTTTATCGTAACACTTACATCTCCATGCATATCAATTTGACGCGTATCGCGTTAAAGAAGCGCGACGAAAAATCGCTTTTCGTCAGAACGAAGGATATAGATGAACTACAGGTCATTATTTTATTCGTTGCGCCTATATGTATGGAAAAGCGAATGTAGTCAAGAAAAAAAAATGAAGAAGAAGTGATGAGAGAGAGAGAAAAAAGGTATCAACGAACGGAAGGCCACGACGCGCCGGTTGCGCGTCATATTTCATACGACCTTTCGGTACGAGCGACCACTAAAATCTGGTGCGCTAAGGAAAACGTATACGAGGTCTTTTGAGCGGGTTTTTCGCGTTGTAATTCGTGTCACGATTGTGAAATGACTTTAAACGGTTTTCTGTCACTTTGTTATACGGTAGCCGTGTACCTTTTGACCAGCGCGGTGTATCGATTCGTTTTACATGAGATGTCTTTATCGCAAAGGATATACGTGTAGTCGTATACGTGTACAGTTTAGTGGAGGTTTTTTCCCTTTCAATGTTTCTTCGGGTGACAGTTGAGCAGATGGTAGGTTTAACGTTTCGTCTCACAATTAGTCGACGATTATCACGTAAATGTGTCACCATTGACTATATAACATAGTTCGCCTTATTTTCCTCATCTAAAAGGAAACCAAATGGTCTCTCGTAGTTAGGTGTATTAGTTAGTTGAAGTAATTATCGGCTGTGTTCACACCGCTATAAGCACTAGCTTTATTAATAGCTGCGGCGACAGTTGACGAATCATTAACCTAGGCATTGACATATTTAACTCCCTATGTAGCATGGTGTCAGAGGTGGATTCGACGAGAGTCATACACTGTTTTGAACAAACCTTCGGAAATTGAAGGAAAAAACAAAGTGACGCGACGCAACGTCAACTTGACTTATAGCGTATTTACGGCGAACCGCTTATGCAAATATGTTAACATGAGGAACGCGCGTGAATACAACACTAACGTGGTAGGCGAGTAGGCCTACTTTATAGTACACTCGTACGTATAGCGTCGTAATGAACAGAGGGAGATGTTAAACGAGCGCAAAGCTACGTATAACCGCATAATCTCAGCACGATTCGACGACAAAACTACCTGGTACTTGTGCGACTAATTTGTCATCTCAGTATTGAAACAGCCTACCACGTTGCATCACTTCACGTCCGAATTCAAAGGACACCGCGGAGTTTTCGAATAAGAATTGCAATTTCACCGCAGAGTGCTCGTTTTCGTCGAGCCATTGTAAAGTGAAATACACGAGTTTTGCGGGATAAATGAAAGGAGTGGACATAATGGCTTTTTGCGTTTGAGTAAACTTCTTACATTGCGAGATAAACGATTATCTCGCATAGTTGACTGTACCATTCAATGGAAAGATGGCGCTGGCGTAGCGAGCAATGAAATTTGTTAGCTAAGTTTTCAATAAAAACGATAGCTATTACAGCCTACCTGATGTGGGAAGGGAGTCGGGGGGGGGGAGTTCAAATCTAAGCGTTTCAGACCATTTCTAATCATCTGGCAAATGTACCTACAACTTTTTAGTATATATACGTAGGTCGTACATATAGATTCCCCACGCGTTGCGCCGGCGGGTATTCATAAAATTCGCTCAAAATTTGGTGAACGACTTTTCTTGAAAATGCAAAAAGATAATTTTTCGCTTTTTTTTTAATCAAATTTTGAGAGGAGCTGGGGAAGGGGCAAAGGGCTTCAGAATTTATTTCTTGATCTCATATGAAAGCGCGAGTCACGAATATCAAAATACTCAAATTTCATCGGTCTAAGTGCATTTGGCCTAAATAACCGCTTGTTGAGGAAGTTTTGAGTCATGAAATTTTCTGAATTTTCCATATCTCCTCACCAAATCAATTTGGAGAGATCAAACTTTGTGTGTGGAATTAGTTTGGCGCTGAAATATGACCCCTTGAATTTGGGTAAAAATGGATTCAAAATGGCGGATTGTTAAAATTTGAATAAAGCTTAAGTAGTTTCAAATTGGTGAAAATATAATTAATATAAACTCATGACTATTGCTGATAAAAAGTATACTATATCCCAAAATTTACCGTCAAACATGACGTTCGAGGAGAGAAGGAGTGGTTATCGACCTCAAAATATGGTGGTGGTACATGAAAGGTCGAAAATGTTTTATTGTCGTGTCGATGTCGTATGATGAAATAAGCTCAAGTTACGAACTTATTTCGATTTTAGTTTCCCAAGTGGATTTGGAGGGGAATTAAAACAACAGCAGATTTAGGAGAGGAAATTGCTACAGGAAATTTCATGAATCTATATTTCCTCACAAAATACCAAATCGATTTAGAAAGATTGAACTTTGTATTTAAGGTTAGTTGATAGCCAGAATATGAGCTCTTGAATTTGGGTCACAATGGATCAAAAATGAGGGATCGTAAAAATTTGAAAATAATTTAAGTAGTTTCAAGTAGCTGTAATTTCAAAAATGTGTGCTCATATGATCTTTGCCTGGCAGGAAATACAATATTTGTTCTAAATGTAACTTCATAAGTGGTTTTAGAAGGGACAGTATAGGGTTTTTAGACTTGGTGTTGTGTGTGGCCGTGGACATGGAGGGCTTAGCAACTTTATTTGCAAACCTGAACAAGCCCTAATTAAAAACTCAGCTCCAGTAATGTGGCATGACTGCTAACTTTTTTTTAAATTCACAATTCAAGATGAAAGAAGTCGGTGTTATATTTCGTACTTTATAATAAATTGCAGGTATGTTCTCGAAACAGAACACTTGTGGTATTTCAAATAAGTATATGCGCTGTAATTTAAATTTCTTCGATTAATGGTAATGAAAGCGAGATATTTTACGATGAAGTTTCGTACCGGTAAGCGGTACATTTTACATTGACGGTATTGATGTCGCGAACGTTTTACATTCGAATTTCCATTCAATAAAAAAGCAATTTATAAATAATACGATACGACGAATACCGACGCCAAGCGAATAATTTTTAATAGGTTTTCCTCCTTTCGTTCGTTTACGAGCGATTAGCGCGCATTTTCGACAAATTTGGAAATTTTTCTCGATCGAATGTCAAAATAAAAAGAATATTAAAGAGGGTACAGACCACGGAATGGGCTCGCATGATGTCTTTAGAAACGGTTTGTGAGTTTTGATAGCTTAAAGGAGTGAATAGTGAATCGAATGAGATGCTTTTTAGTTGACTTGTAACGTGAAAACTGAGCTATTACAGCCTTCTTGATATCGGAAAGCGGACTTCGGGGGAGGGGGGTGCGTGTTCTTCAAATATTCAAGCTTCGCACTAGATTTTTTCGATGTTGATTTGAAATCTCTTTAGTTCTTTTTCTTTTTTCGTTGTGAAGTTACGTTTAGTTTTTATCATTATTTTTGTGGTGTGTGTAGTTTGAATTGATAACACTTGAAAACATGTTTTTGGAGAAGCTAAATTGGCTTCATGTTTGTATAGTCGAAATTACGCCAAGTAATGACTCCGAATTGTCATTGGATCTGTTGAACAGTTTCCTAAAGGCCAGTCGAGACGATGCATAGTGGGCCAGCAGACTCCCTAAAACGCGCGTTTTATTCAATAAGATGTATGAAGGAGTGAAAAGTAATTTATATTATGTTTTTGAGGTCGTAGATTACGAATTTATTACTGAAAAAATTGTAGGATGAAGGGTGGAGCTGGGGGAGGGGGTTAAAAGTGAATTTTGACTATGGTATCGTGTGATTTATCATTATATATGTTTTCGAGGATGCAAATTACGAATTTAATACCAAAAAAATTGTGTGGAGAGGGGGTGTAGCTGGGGGAGGGGGTTGAAAGTAAATTTAGGCTATAGTATCGTGTGATATGTCATTATATATGTTTTCGAAGTTGTAGATTACGAACTTAATATGTACTAAAAATTGTAGAGTGAGGAGGTAGGGCAGGGGGACCGGTTGGAAGTAAAATTTGGCCATAGCATCGTGCGATATATCATTACATAAATGTTTTCGAGTTTGTAGATTACCAATTTAATACCAAAAAAATTGTGAGATGAGGGGGTGGGGAAGGGAGGGGTGATTGGAAATGACATTATTGGCTATTGCATTGTAGATTACCAAATTTGTATTTAAAAAATAAGTACAAGAGCTAAATTAAACTAAAATAAAAAACAAGTTTCAAAATAGTAGTCAATCGTCATCTTCCTCATTTTCGTCATCTTTCTCGTCGACGCCATCTTTCTCGTTGTCGTCATCTTTCTCGTTGTCGTGGTCTTACGAAGTATGCGTTGTTGTGTAGGTAGGATAATATAATACGTTAATTTCAAAAATACTGTGTAAAACACATCAAAATTTATCGTGATTTCGCGCGAAAATTGCCCGTACAAAACGCTGCCGCAGGCTGCCGCAAAAAGTAAAATGATATTCGTGTTCAGCATACTTCAAAGCATTATATCAACCAGAAGTTATTATTTTCCCTGATTTTCCAAAAAAGTTTTGCTCTGATTTAAGTTTTTATTTTCACGAGAATATGGCCATCTTTAACGACTTATCATAAAGTTATAAGCAATAATAACTTAAAACCAAATATGTGATTGAATAATACTTAATTTTCTGAATACTTTGCGCTATTCGAAATTTCCAAAATATGAATTACGAACGGAAATATAAATCACTAATTACAGAGCGTATAAGAAACAAAACTGGTGGACTGCGCGTCGACGACTTGCGAGGGTGCTAGGAGGAGGAGGGAGATGAAAAACGCGGTTCGGTTGCTCGTTTCGTACGACTCCAATGTTGGGCAACACATATACAATGTTGCCATTTTAATCATAGATTGTTTTTTTTTTTAAGTAAAATGCGCGTTTTTGGGGGTCTCCTGGCCCACTGTTCGACGTCTAATTTCGCGTTATCAATAATGTGAACTAAAATTGTAATAAAAAAATATGATAACAAATTATTTCCCATCAAATGTCTATAATACCTGTAATAATCCATTCCTACTGCAATGCATAAAAAGGTGTATTCCTAGGCACGAGCTCAATCTTAGAATTCAATTTCCCGCGAATTCGTCGACCACGCTATAGACCGCCAAAGAAAAAGGGTAGGGATTGCTCAGCTATACCGTTAATCATCAAAAGCACAAAAGCAACGTTCGTTTAAAAAGCGAATTCCCTTCGTCTTCGTTTTGTCCATTAACCAGTTAAAAGATATCTGGTATGGCGTAAAATCGCCCGAAAACATCTTACTATGGTTGGAAACGAAACTACGCGTTAAATGGAATTTTATCCGGTGTCTTACATTAAACATTTGCATCTTTCGCACAAATGAGTTTTCACCGCTTGATGAGGTTACGAAGAACGCTTTGAGTTGAAATTTCATAGTGGTCCCGGTTTGCTCGCTTTTGAAATGTTTTGCAAAGTGCTGTCTAATGCTGTAGTCTGTAATGTCTTACATCGTTGACGTAGGCGACGAGAACTTTGTTTTTCCACCATGAAGCGAAACTTGAACTCCTAGAAAATGAGTTAGCGTCAAAGACAATTATTTTTATTTTAAATTTAAAAAAAAAAACCTTTTGATTGTCATAATAGATTTGTTATAATTACACGCAGTTTCACGAAATTATTTTATCGATAAATTCGATTGAGATTTAGAACAAATTACAGCATTGGATATCTTTTCAGAACATTGGATCCGATAATCGTGAGTGGAGAAAAAAATGATCAAAATTGTGCTTGCTCTCGTTTCAGAATCACGATGTGCAAAATGTTAAACAAGAGATTTCAAGGCCCTACATCTTCTTTCATCATAGTAGAAGTTGCATAGCACTTCTACATTTTTCGAAAAAAAAAAAAAAAATAGGACCATATTAGTGTACAAATCTCTTTGCCTTCGATTAGCCTCAGGCTTATCATTCTTGCTGTATGATCATTATGATGGGTTTTGTTGCCTGTCATCATCATCGACTTCATCTAAGCTTAGATCTTTTTCTAAGACAAATTAATACCCATTGCCTTTCACTTTGTGAAGTCAAACTCCGAGCACTTAGTTGTTGGTCTATGTCTTTTCGACGTATGATGGTCGTTCCATCTTAGAAAATCTACTTCCGTTTGCATCACCTCGTTTTGATGGTAATCGCAAGAATTGATAAGGACGATCCACAATCGGTTCGGTACTCAGTCATCGATCCACCAAGGCGTGACCCTTTTCCACCTTGCTTTTTGATCCAACAGGTGTACGCTGTACATTGGTAGCCACATTTATTCATTCGAAAATCATCTGAAAGGTTGAGTATAGGACATGTTGTAGTTCTTGCTATTAAGAATCACATGAGCCTATATTTAGCAAATTTTACCTACCTGACTTCATTTCACCTACAAAACCACTTTAAAGGATGAAATTTGCATATTTTGATAATTTGAGCTTACTCAGTCATATGAAATCACAATCTGAAATTTTCAAGCTATTTTTGTCTTCTCTATATTTTGAAGATTATAACACCTTCTTCCTCTTCAATATCATTTGTAAACACTGGTTTGAAATGTAGTATTTGTCTTATTCACAATAATCATATGAGTTTATATTTATCAAATTAGAGCTTTTTGAGGCACCATAAGCTTTTCTCAAATTTTGACTATCTCCTTTTTTGAAACCATTTTGATCAAGATTTAAGGGACTGTATTCTATTTCATTATTTGAGAATAAAGTTAGTTTTCCAAATTTTGTTTTGTTTTTGTTCTTGTTTTTTTTTTTTTTTTTTTTTTTTTTTTGAAGAGTTTTGAAGAGATAAGTTTGGAGAATTGAATAAAATTTTAAATCAAACGCTCTTCAAAAAACTACTTTTGGATTTCCAAATTCATTTAGAAAATTGAAATCTGTGTGTATGTTGATGTCTTCAACTTGGTATTCCTATGTGATATTAAGAACGAAAACTTCGAGTTATTTGCTCCTCCCTCATCTCTTATGGAATTTTGAGTAAGTTGTCATTTGGAGTCGAATCGAAAAATGTATAAAAAAAACTCTTAGATAATGGTATGCGCACCCTCTTCAACGTGCAATAGGTATCGCAGTAACACTTCCTCTTTATCGGATATCGAAATACTTCGTACCGGACTTTACTTTTAAAGTAAATTCGCTATTGCTTTCACTCAGTTTCTTTGTTTGTTTGCTTCTTTCTTTCTTTATTTTTTTTCTTCGCGTTCTCGCGCGATAACTCGAGTAAAAGTGATCGAATCCAAAACCAAATTCGGATAAAGGGTTGCGGTAGTTGAGTTCTCGAGCTGATTAGTTTTTGGACGTGATCGGACGTGAGTTGGCGTGAGGAGGCGTGTGTCAAGGTTTTCTGGTTCTCGCGCAATAACTTGAGTAAAAGTTGACGGATCGAGTTGAAAGTTGTAATAGAGGTGGAGGTAGTGGTACTCTGAAGCTAATTAGTTTTTGGACGTGATCGAACGTGAACTTGCGTGAGGAGGCGTGAGTTGAGGTTTTTTTTTTGGTTCTCGCACAATAACTAAGATAAAAGTTGATAGATTGTATTAAAAGATGGAAGAAGTGTAAGGTTAGTGATCAATAGCCAATTAATGTTTGAGCACGATAGGACATGAGTTGGCATGAGAAGGCGTGAGTTGAGCTTTTTTGTGTTCTCATGATAAGTCGGGAAAAATTGAACAGAATGATTAAACGATAAAAGAAGTTGGCGGTAGAATAGTTTGAGAGAGTATTAGTTTTATGAGGTGATCGGACGTGAGTTTTGCGTGAGGAGGCATTCGTTGAGGTTTTTCCATTTTCCCACGATAACTCGAATAATACTTGATGGATGGAGTACAAAGTTGGTGGAAGGGTAAGGATAGTGATGCTTTAGTGCTAATTGGTTTTTGTGGGTGATCGGGCGTGACGTGGCGTGAGGAGGCATGATTTGAGGTTTTTTGGCTCCCGCATAATAGCAGGAAGGAATGGTTGAGCCTTATAAATGATCAGATATCTAATTTATCAGAATGTCGTGCGGATGGCTGAAACAGTAGGCGTAGTAGTCTTGGAATCAAGTGTTTCTTGAACGTGAGTGGATATGATTTGACGTGACGTGACATGATGCGATGGGGCTTGATTCGAAAGCGATTGACACCAAATTGGAAGGATAGGTAGAGTACGCATGCTTTCAGCGATTATTAGTTTTTGAACTTGAGGACGAATGATTTAACATGAGGTCACGTTTTTTTGCAAACGTTCGTTCTCTCGCTGCAACTAGAGTAAAACTTGACAAATCGACTCGAAATTTTGAGGAGTGGTATATCGAGTAGGTCTCTAGAATTTGATTTTTGAAGTCGATTGAGCATGAGGTAACGTGACATCATGTAATTTTAATTTACAATTTAAAATATGAATTTTAAAAATGAGTATAGTCAGCCTCCGAACCGAAGACGGAGAATAAGAAGAAGAGTTGGCCATCCTCAAAAACATGTCGAACGTGAGGAAGTATAATTTGACATGAGGTCACGTTTATTTGAAGACATTGTCTGAAATATTGTTTTTTTAGAGGTTTTTGAACGTAAAATGACTTATCCTCACATGATTCCAAGTTTTGGGTTATAAGAAGATAAATTATGTGAGGTCATGTTTTGTATGATACTTATAAACTTTAGGTTAAGGGGAGTCACTAGAACTTTGGAATTTTATAAAAAAATTTTATTCTCGTAAAAAATAAATTATTCTAATAACATTCTTTACAATAGTATAATTAGTAAAGTCCGCTTTTAAGATACTCTAGTATCTTCTAGTTTTTGTTTCTTCTAATAAAACTTCTAATACTAAAATTTAAAATAATTCTTGATTTCTTCATTTTTATTATTTGAAAAATTTCAGGCAAGTGTAGACAAGCATGAAGGCAGCTATTCTATGATGGAAAGCATGCACTTTGCATTATTTAGCAATTTTTAAATGGAACACTTGTAGAGCCTTTTCAAAAGTTAATCGGGAAAAATTAAAAAAAAATCATCGTATGGTTTCCCACATACTTTTTGTACTTATTTCAACATATTTCTCCTCTTATCTCTTCTACATGCACCATTTTTCAGCCCATGATATGTACTACATCATATGCCTCACATGTTGAGGCAACTCCCCTCCTGCCCTCTCTCGTATTCTTATCATTAATAGGCCTCAAGATATAAATTTTGGTCATTATAATGTATCAATTTTTCATTTCATAATGATATATATCAGCCTCTACAATATCTTGAATAGGCAATCATCATTACTTTTACTTCATTATATGTAGTTGACTATTCATGGCAGAAAAGAAACAAGACGTTTCGTGAAACAACCTGTATGAATGAGTGAGATGATGAGTATATTAATGTATTGGCACGTACTAAGTTTGTAATTACGCAGACGTCGTCGAAAATAAGCACGGAGTTTTATTCGAGTAGAGGATAGATGTGCTCTCGGAAAGAAAAATGCAGAATGCAACATTATATCTTAAACAGTATATTGAGCGTAGTAATGCGCAAAGTAAATATATGTATATATGCTAAGAAGTGAGGCATTTATCACAAGATTAGAAATGATGTGAAACGCGATAGTATGAAGACCATTTCGTATTCGCTAACTACTCCTTTGCAAATTAGTTAGGCTGTAATATCTATCGTTCGTATTGAAAAGTCAGCTAAAAAATATCAGTGGAATTTTTTCCATCGGCGCATTATGGTTACTTTCGTTGAAGACGACGCGACGCGTCGACACAAGTTGAAGTTTCATCGCAACTGTAAACCATTAAGCACCAAAGACTAGAACACGCTTAGCGGTTAAAATTTACCGGCGTACACGTATGCAAATAGCGCGTGACAAATTTAATTATCAATGCGGCGCTCGTAAATTACCTACTCGGGTAAACTTGGCGTGGAGTGGTTGGTGGCGGCGCGATTTTGCGAATTCGAAGGAAAAAAACTACGCTCCGGTGCGCACGAGTGCGATAAAGATAGGCGTGAATTAACGTCGAGCTTTTTTATTTATTCATTCGGGTATATTTGTAGGTATATTATAGGCATTTTCGCGTTGCCAAATTTAATCGGACATTCGAACGAGATGTCCGTTGAATTTGCTCCTTACATTGAATTAAGGTAAGCACGAGTTCCATTAAGAGTAAAAGTGTTAACTGGAATTTTTTTGCTCCATGTTTGTGAGCACACATAGCGTAGCTACCGATGCGTGTATAAAGGTATCGGCTAGTCGAACCTCCAACCAATATACTGTAATGACGTGATGTAGTTAATTTAGGTGTTTTCGTTAGACCCGCGGTAGTAATTTTATCGGACATATTTTCGCAAAGACCTATTCTGGGTTCGGTTGCGGAGAATTTATTAATTTCGTTATAGATGTTGCCGGTGTAAGTGGTACAGCTAAGGCTTCCGAAGCGTTTTATTATAGATATTAATTTGGAGTACTCTGCGGTGTTCGATTACCGCGTTGTCGACATTTTTTCGCGAAAATTACGTGACATACGTGGCCCTAATTCGTTATTCGATGAAAGGCCCGAAAGTTGAAGTTGATTAAAGTTCTTCGGTATAGGTTACTTTATCAATTTTGTCGGATAAATTTTTAATCAGAAATTTCAACATTGTTAGAATTCTCGGCGAAATAGTTGGACCAACTTTACGCGCGGTAATCATCCGTCGTTCTACCAAAGCGAATAAACTTTTTAATTACAAACATACAATAAAGCGAAGTAAACGAAAAGACGATGGAAGAAAAAGAAACAATAAAAATCTGCGGAAAAATTTTTCGCGAGTTGATGAAAAATTAAAAATTAAAAATTGTTTCGCGCTTTTCTCGCTATAACTGTAAACTTTTGTTGCTGAGCGTTGAGAAAATTTCCACGAAACGAATGAGGGAGAAGAAATTAATTACAAACGTATTATTTCAAGAACGCGAAAAAAAACCTCCGTAACAATAGACTTGACCGAAAAATTATTCGCCAATTTGCGATTTCATTTCGAGTTGATTAGAAAGCGGAGAAGAGAAAAAAGAAGATAAGAAAGCTTAACTTTGTACTCTGTTGGCCTTTAAAAAGCGAAGAAATTTTTCATATTGTTAAACGCGTTGATAAATCGTCGCTATGATTGTATTTTTAAGCTCGAAGGTTTTGAACAATTGTTAAATGGTCGGACACGAAGAGAAACGACGATGGTAGATTATTATTTTTTTTCTAGACGACAGGAGAAGAAAGAGGGTGAGATTCGAAATCGCGTAATTTTGATATTCCAACTATTTAGGTTTCGATCAACCTTTCTTTGGCAATTTCGTAAATTTTTGGTAAAAACTCCAACTTTTCGATATATCTGACGTTTTTTTTTTCACAACGTAGCACTATTTCTTCAATTTATTCGATAATTTAAAGCGAACATTTTCAAAATGCTTGTCAATTTATACGAAAATTTAATCCGAAATAACGAACCTTTCTGGTTGACTTTTTTCCCCTTCTTCGCTCCTTCGCTCAGGTAAATCAATACTCGCGGGAACGACCTTATATTTAAAGGCGTCGGTATCGGCTGAAACGAAATAAATTTTGTATTCGGTTTATCATTGTTCGAGTCGAATGGAAATGAAAGTGGAGCTCATTTTTCTTCGCACGAGATTTCGCCGTTTTATTCGTGTATCTGTGGTGATCATATCGCGGGATACGGATTATGTATTGAAAATTTAGTGGTATTAGTGTACGCGAATACAACGAGCACGAGTTGCCAGTCATTATAAAGGCGTCAATATGTAATTACAGATAAACAAGGATTTAAAATTTTGCAATCATAAACCGTAAACAGGAACATCGCTTCTCTTCCTCCTTTCCGTTGCGTATCAAAATTCGCATTAATAATGAAGAAGTAAGATTAACGCTTCCAAGTAGAAGGAAATTCAAAAATAGTTCAAAATAGGAAGTGAGCCATTTTTAACATTATACAGGGTATTCCGTTTCGGGCGCACCACCCGCCAATGGCAGAAAGCTCAACTCAAGTTACATACAGGTGTTATGGTTTGCCTGCCTGAAAATTGGAAGGGGCCGAGATATGCTAACTTGAAAAAAAAAATTTGCTCACAGTGATCATGAAATAGAAAAATTTATATCTCATGAACTGTAAACGATAAAACTTTGCGGCTTGCTTTGGCATGTAAGGTATGCACTGAAGTTTCTCTGGTGTAAAAATGGTGGCGAAGGGGAGCTAAATGAGGAGAAATGAAGAAATTAGTACCGAAAAACATGCGAAAAGAGGGCGATTTTTTTTCATTTCTTGTAAATTACTTCTGAAATTGCTCTATCAAGGCCACTCTAAAAAAATTTCCTATTGATGAGAAATGTGTCCCCTTGAAAAATGTGGTTGGTGAGTACCCCCTAGATAATTTTGGCCATGAGAAAAAAATCAGAAAAAATTTAATTTTTTTCAATTTCTTTTTTTTTTCAAAAAATTCATTTTGAAAATTTTCATTTTACGAACTACGAATGATGAGAAAGCGTGGTTGGTTTCAACTCATGAAGCATACAGTGAGGTTTCTTTGATGTAAAAATGGTGAGGATAAAGATGGTAGAAGAAGAGATATGAGGAAATTAGTATTATAAAACATGCGAAAAATAAGGTGTTTTTTTTTTAATTTTTTGAACACGTAACTTCTCTTGCTCTATCAAGACCCCTCTTTAAAAATTTCTTATTGGTGAGAAATGTGTCCCCTACAACATGTGGAGAATTTACACTAACCGCGCTTTCTTATCATTCGTAGTTCGTAAAGTAAAAATATTTCAAAATGAATTTTTTGAAAAAAAAAAAAAACTAGTAAAAAAATTAATTTCTTTCAGATTTTTTTCTCATCAAAGCTGTCTAGTGGGAACTGAGATATAAATTTTTGTATTTCATGATCACTGTGAGCAATTTTCTTTTCAAGCTGACATATATAAGCCCCTTCCGATTTTTAGACAGGCATACCATGATACATGTATGTAACTTGAGTTGACCTATCTGCCCTTGGTGGGTGGTGCACTCGAAACGGAATACCCTGTATAACATGTGGATTTAATCGAGTGTGCATCTAAACGCTAGTACGCGTGGAAGTGGAATTCCATTAAAGAGGCAAATTTTTTAGTTCCATCAAAAAATATTGTACTAATAATTTTGCTTAAAATAGGTTGCTTTTCTTTTTTTATGATAAGGATAGAAATCTTGGGATAAATATCTTAAATTTTTCCTTTTTTCAATGAATATGATAATACAATAAATTGCAATTCAATATACCAGTGATACTATTTTCTAAGCTCCTATACAGAACGCAGGCAACTCAAAATACACGTTTACTTAAAAGTGTAAGAGGACAGATATCAGCTCATTGCAACGTTTACTGCGCAACAAACACTGAAAAGTTGTTGGCGAAGGATGAAGGCGAAAATTGATACCTTCGTGTTCACTCGAGAAACTATAAGTGAAACAGAATTTAGGCACATACCTGTTCGATGTTTTTTTTCACTTTCGTAACAAATGTAACCAAAAACTAGTAGTCTTATTATATGATCGATGGACGTACTATTTGTAAAAAATTAATGAGCTTTGGTACCGATGTTGCGTTATTCAAAGACGTGCTGAAAAAGTTGAAAGTGACCGAAATACATATAGATTACTGGAGATATGGCCGAACGTTGGACATTATCGTATGGGAATATTTACTCGTTAATAATTCGGCACCGATGTATAAGTATGTAATTACGCATAGCAGTCGACTCGAATAATTATTTATAATTTATCGTCGAAAATATCGTTCAGAAATCGCACGCAAACTCGTTACCGTATGTTTTTCGGCGTGCGGTGGCAACGACCAAGTGACAAATAAGTCGGTAACGGCAAATACGACGTGATGATATTTGTTGGAAAAGTTTCGCCGAGCAGACGACGCTCGCAAAACTGAAGAAAAGTCTCGGCAGCGCGAATTTCCATCAAAGGCTCATATGCGTTGAAAAGGTACACGAATGATAGATCGACTGTGTTATAATAATCAAAATTTATTTCAATTTATATGCCACGACGCTTCGTATAGTGCCTGTGTATAGAATAGTCGTTGACAAGTACGAAGCTGAAGGAAGACGTTGAGAACCTGCGCGTAATATATGGCGGCTACAAAAATTATACTTAGACGAGAATCAAACGAAGGTACTCATTCCCAAGAGACCGTCTTTGCCTTTTTCCCTATTCAGCGCTCCTTTAAAAGAAATGTCCTTGATGTATGTTATGCACAGCGTTCATGAAAGAGATTGGTCGCTGATCGAAGATGCTGCGAAGTGAGAATAGAAGAAATTTCCGATTTTCATATCTATTCTAGCTTTTCGCCGAATGTAAAGGTAATTAATTTTGTCGCGATGTTAGTGCACCGCGTGTACTAGAGATCGGTAAATCTGCTTGATATACGCGTATTTCACGTGTTGGTGATTTAGCATAACCTGCTCAGTTCGAAATGTGTTGCTACTAGCTCGAATATGGTATTATGTTGCGGTCTATTTCTGCCTTTAGTCACGGGCATTCGTGATTACGTAAGTTCATGTTTGCGTAAATATATACGACGATAATGGTGATCAAGCTGTGCAAAAAGGGAGGAGTGCACGAACCGCGAGATTCGGGTCCTATTCCGGGCGTTAAAGCTGATGGCGTGCAAGTATCGATTTTAGGCAGAATTTTACACCAATTGTTATGGAAGAGTTCTCATTTTTGAAATTTTCTCCACAACAAAGAGTTGTAAAAAAATCTCATCGCCTCTAAAATTGTGGAGCGTAAAATTTTCTCTTGAAAGATGATGAAAACTTTCAATTTTTTCCCATATCTATATTTGAGTAAAATATAATAATGGTTTTAGCAAAGTGACTGCATACTTCATTATTCATCTTCATTATCAGGTAGCTTAAACTTTAACTTATGACTTGATAATTTTCTAAAATCTAAATCTAAAATTTATGATAAATATGGAAAAGCCTGATTTATGGTTTTAAACTTGAAGCTAAAGACTGGCTTACCATCCCTGGTTTAGAAGCATAATAGATTCCTTTGATAACTGGTATGCTTTTTGATTGGGCTTGCGTCACCTGCGTATAACCAATAAAAAACCAAGAAAGTCATAAAATATGGGCGTAAATCTGTTACGTATTTCAATGATTCGTTCAACTTCAAACAGTGTTGTAGGAACAAACCAAAGAACGAGAACGAAGAACAACAAGAACGGAGAACTTTTATTGTTCCTGAGGAACAGGACCAAGAACGAGAACATAAAAGTGATATATCTGAAGAACAAAGAACAGAACGAGAACAGAATATTTTCAAACTGAAAGATCAAAGAACAAAACGAGAACCAACTAATGAACAATGTTGAGGTACAAAAACAAGAACAAGAACGATGTAATTTTTTGTTGTTCTTCGTTCTTTTGAAAGTTCATGATTTATTATAAAATTAATAGATATCATGAAGGGAAAGAGAAAATAAGAAATTTATACTTCAGGCACGTGCTACATATACCTGTATAAGTTTTTTTTGTTTTTAATTATTAGTTTCAATTAATTGATTTTCAATTTCAACAACATTAACTGTAAACACGTTATCAAAAAAAAGAAAGGAAGGAAGAACAAAAGAAAATTTGAAGAACGAGAACAGAACGAAGAACGAACAAGAACGAGACCATAAAGGATTGAAAGAACAAGGAACAGAACGAGAACAACATTGTAAAGAATTAAAAGAACGAAGAACTGAACGAGAACAGTTGAAACATTGAGAATAAGAACGAGTCAGGAACCGGATCAAATGACTGGGTCTTTCCAGGAACGAGAACAGGAACAAGAACAGATCTATGTTCGTTCCTACAACACTGACTTCAAAGATGAATAGAAAAGGTTACAATGCGATCCGAAATTAATTGCATTTTGCATCATAACAATAATTATTATCGCTGTCTTCCTACTTTTTTATGCTCTTCTTTCTTCTTCTTATGTATTTTAGCAACGATTGGTATAAGTATTTGTAATCTTGTAACTTGAATGATAAATTTGAATGATACCAATTATGAGCTAATGGAGAAAGATATTTCTTTGTGGAGTAAGATGCCTCTCCAATGAACCCGGATTTATGTTTTTTGCAAAATTTTAAGGAATTATCGAGTTCGCTGATGGGCTGAAATGGGATTTTAATAATTTAGGTTCTATTACTTGGATTGTATTTATGGAGAATATTAATTTATTCCACACAATAGAAATACGAAGCATAAGAAAAGCCATTACAATATTGTATTCGCAATCAATTGAATATCAATAAAATTACAATTAGGAACACCAATAGGTAAAATATATGCTAAGCGAGTACTGATTTTGTTCATATGTTTTTCTGTTACAGGTAAATCATAATGACAATAGTCACTTAACAAGTGGGACGCGATTACAATAAGAATATGAAAGAGGAGTATGCATCAGATGGGGGTGAGAGTGTAATTTATATTTACTAAAATGGCTATAGGCTATACATACGTCCAATTAATTCGGGTACACCCAGTTTAAGAAATTATTCAACAATTTCTTAAACTGGGTGTACTTGAATCAATTGGACACACGGTAGAGTAATGCAGGTAACTGATCCGCTTTTTGATCATGAAGTTGGAGAGCGGTAAATTACATCCGCTTACTTCTAAATTAAAAACATGAAGTAACTTATGATTCAAATCACAAACGAATTTCAGTCGTTCGAATCGTTTTTACTAAAAACTGAAAAATATTACCTATTATTTTTAGGAAGGTAGAAATGGAATATCCTACATTTCATCACATTATAGCCTTATGATTGGTCGTTATGCATATGACGTACGACCAATCAAAAAGCGGACTAGTTACTTGTATTACTCTATTGCAGGGATGGAAAGCCAAAAAATAAAGCTTGCGCTTTTGGCTTTCAGCTAGGTTTTTGAGAAATAAAACTTTTAGATTTAGCTTTAAACTTCTCAGGTTTTATAGCTAGCTTTCAGCTTTCTAAAGTTTCAGCTTTTAGCTATATTTTAATGAGCTTTTAGCTTTTGGCTTAGAACTTTTGGCTTTTAGCTTGAAACTTTTGAATTTTCTCAATGCACTTAAAGTTGAAGTTTTAAATTCAAATTTTTATGTTAAAATTAATAGTAATTATTACACACATTCGAAGTATCAACATTTAGAAAAATTATTTATTTGAAAAAAAAAAAAAAAAAACAAAAAAAACAAGTTGGCATGAACATAGACGTACAAGCTTCAGGAATCTGGATACAGATAATACATATAATATAATATAATACCGATAATAATTAAACAATAATGCAATATTTATCAAATATTTAATAAAACAACAATTTATCATAACATTCACATAATTATCACTTATTAGTGGAGAACGCCGATTTCCTTAAAAAATTCCATTTGGTTTTTAAGCAGCTCCATTTCCCTGGCCCCCCAAGTATTTACTAGGGGGTTGAAATTATGCACATCGTTAGTGCTTCGTTAGTGCTCGTTAGTGCACGCACTATTTTCGTTAGTGCTCACCCCCAAGCTTAGATCTCGAATGGGGGGCTGGGGAAATGGCTGCCCCCCAAGTATTAGCTAGAGGACTGAAATTGTGCACATCGTTAGTGCTTCGTTAGTGCTCGTTAGTGCACGCACTATTTTCGTTAGTGCTCACCCCCAAGCTTAGATCTCGAATGGGGGGCTGGGGAAATGGCTGCCCCCCAAGTATTAGCTAGAGGGCTGAAATTATGCACATCGTTAGTGCTTCGTTAGTGCTCGTTAGTGCACGCATTATTTTCGTTAGTGCTCACCCCTAAGCGTGGATCTTGAATGGGGGGCTGGGGAAATGGCTGCCCCCAAGTGTTAGCTAGAGAGCTGAAATTATGCACATCGTTAGTGCTTCGTTAGTGCTCGTTAGTGCACACATTATTTTCGTTAGTGCTCCCTCCCGTTCCCCCTTCTCTATAAAACTTTATAATATGTACTATTCAATTTCTCAATGGCATAATAACTATGTATGTACTTGAAATAAATTAGGTTCAACCAAATTTAATTTCAGACAATATCATTGCTAATACATAATGTATATTATTATAACGCTTTTGCCGATTCTCCCTCTCCTTCAAATTATGACTTTGTGATAATTTAGTGAAAAGGAAATCGTTAACAAGGTTAGTGAAAAACAGTTTCTTTAGGGGGGTGAGATCACGCGTTGTTCTGTTAAAATGGTTTTTTTTCTTTTTTTTTTTACCAAAAATTAAACGTTGAAAAAAAAAATTTAAAACCTCGTGAATCTCTAAATTTGAAAGCTGTTCATAGGTACAAGAATATATCGAGTCTGTAATGCTAAAATGGTCGAAGTGCCATTTTTGATTTTTTACAGGAAAGCTAAAAAACGTAATAAAACTTGCAATTTTGGGGCTTTTGAGGTGAAATTTTGATTTTGATGGATTAAGGTTATCAGTTTTCCTGTGAAAATTACAATTTTGTGAAAAAATTTATGGCAAATTTTTTTTCAGCACTTAATAGACATAATGCTATGATACACAAATGTACTTGGACGTTTCTATCTACAGATTTGTGTGTGATTATTTTTTTTTTTTTTTTTGTGGCGTTTTTAACTGCCTTGGTTATCACGCCACCTCTAGGATGGTTAAATTTTAAATAGAAGGCCGCAACGTTGTAATAGAGTTAAAATGTTATGGATATTTTGTGGGTTGTCGGTTATTTCTTGTTTGATTTTTAGTGATTTTCGAATGTCGTACAATTTTGGACACAGAAAGAGAAGGTGGTTGACAGTGATATTTTGTTGATGACATAGGTTGCATATTGGTGGTGGGAGCTTTTCGAAAAGGTAACTATGTGTGAGCCTAGTGTGACCAAGTCGTAGTCTGGTGATTGTTATAGTGATAATAAATTTACTTTTTACAATATTTAATGTTCACTGTAACTTCCATATTTATTAATTAAAAAAAAATATCAAGACAGAAAAAAATTCGAATGTAAAATCTTTTTAGGTTTCCATTTTTATAGAAGTGATGAACTTGGCACTTTTTAAAATCAGTCGTAGAGAGCTATAAGTTCAAACTTTTCATTTTTTGTTTTAATTTTAATCAATGCAACTCGCTTCAGTGAATCCGAAACCATCAAAAATTCAAATTTGAAAAAATGACACATCGACCCTTTTAACATTATACGGGGTCGATGTGTAGAATGTCGCTAGTTTCGCAGGTTTTTTTGATTAAGTGATTATTTGTCGAGAAAAACGAAAAAATAAATTGACTTTTGAGAAGGCCATATTTCACCGCTTATAACTTTCTTATTAATTTAAATTAAAATTTTTTGTTCTGAATGGATTAAAGAAAAGTGTCTCCTTCATTTTCAAATTTCAAAAGTTTTCATAAGAAACTCACAAAGAATTTTTCTCACAAAAATGTTACTTTTTTAGCGTTATGAAGTTTGGTTCCCATATAGATAACATATAGTATGTACCTGCGAAGTTTAGTTATACTAAAAAAAAAACCGTGCATGTGAAATATACCCTTAAAAGAATAAGAAAGAAAAACCTTCTACGTACTCAAAAATCCTACAGAATTCATTACTAATGCTTAAGGAAAAAAATATAGGTGAAATACTTTCAAAGCTAGTGAAAATTTCAAAATATTAGAATATTGCGATCGATTACTGGCTGCACAGGTACAAAAATTTTTTTTTAATTTCTTCCCAATGTCAAATTACCGAGCCAAAAAATAATTCATGTTGAGACGGCAAAAATTTCATAATATTGCAATATCGTGATCTACAACTTTTCGACCCCTTTGTAGCAATCTGAACTTTTATCCAAATAAAAATAGCAATGGTTTAAGAGGAATCAGAAACTCAAATTGCTAAAAAGGATTTCTCACACCATTTTCAATGGCAAAAAAACACAGAAAACAGCGTTTTTTCAAAAGGTGGTACACTTTGGGGACCTCCTAATTCCCTCACCTTTCATCTAGGGGCCTCAAAAATTTTTTGAGAGGTCTCCAACTCACAATAAGTCACCTCCCCAAATTTGATCAAAATCCAAGGTATGTTTTTTCTTTTTGATCCATGACTCTATAACATACATCATACTATTTATATTGTATATGTAGTATATATCAAACCGTTGGACATTTACCAGATAATTACAAATAGTATGAAACGCAAAGATTTGAAGACCACCACCATTATTAGGTACGCTGCAATTTTTTTTTTTTTTTTTTTTTTTTTTTTTTTTTTTGTTGAAAACTAAGCTAAAAATGAACAATGAAATTATATAGAAATTAAAGCTCTGGAATATTGAAAAACTACCTATTTATGATAAAAAGCGAAACTAGCGACATTCTACACATCGACCCCGTATAATGTTAAAAGGGTCGATGTGTCATTTTTTCAAATTTGAATTTTTGATGGTTTCGGATTCACTGAAGCGAGTTGCATTGATTAAAATTAAAACAAAAAATGAAAAGTTTGAACTTATAGCTCTCTACGACTGATTTTAAAAAGTGCCAAGTTCATCACTTCTATAAAAATGGAAACCTAAAAAGATTTTACATTCGAATTTTTTTCTGTCTTGATATTTTTTTTTAATTAATAAATATGGAAGTTACAGTGAACATTAAATATTGTAAAAAGTAAATTTATTATCACTATAACAATCACCAGACTACGACTTGGTCACACTAGGCTCACACATAGTTACCTTTTCGAAAAGCTCCCACCACCAATATGCAACCTATGTCATCAACAAAATATCACTGTCAACCACCTTCTCTTTCTGTGTCCAAAATTGTACGACATTCGAAAATCACTAAAAATCAAACAAGAAATAACCGACAACCCACAAAATATCCATAACATTTTAACTCTATTACAACGTTGCGGCCTTCTATTTAAAATTTAACCATCCTAGAGGTGGCGTGATAACCAAGGCAGTTAAAAACGCCACAAAAAAAAAAAAAAAAATAATCACACACAAATCTGTAGAATAGAAACGTCCAAGTACATTTGTGTATCATAGCATTATGTCTATTAAGTGCTGAAAAAAAATTTGCCATAAATTTTTTCACAAAATTGTACTTTTCACAGGAAAACTGATAACCTTAATCCATCAAAATCAAAATTTCATCTCAAAAGCCCCAAAATTGCAAGTTTTATTACGTTTTTTAGCTTTCCTGTAAAAAATCAAAAATGGCACTTCGACCATTTTAGCATTACAGACTCGATATATTCTTGTACCTATGAACAGCTTTCAAATTTAGAGATTCACGAGGTTTTAAATTTTTTTTTCAACGTTTAATTTTTGGTAAAAAAAAAAAGAAAAAAAACCATTTTAACAAAACAACGCGTCATCTCACCCCCCTAAAGAAACTGTTTTTCACTAACCTTGTTAACGATTTCCTTTTCACTAAATTATCACAAAGTCATAATTTGAAGGAGGGGAGAATCGGCAAAAGCGTTATAATAATATACATTATGTATTAGCAATGATATTGTCTGAAATTAAATTTGGTTGAACCTAATTTATTTCAAGTACATACATAGTTATTATGCCATTGAGAAATTGAATAGTACATATTATAAAGTTTTATAGAGAAGGGGGAACGGAGAGGGAGCACTAACGAAAATAATGTGTGTACTAACGAGCACTAACGAAGCACTAACGATGTGCATAATTTCAGCTCTCTAGCTAACACTTGGGGGGCAGCCATTTCCCCAGCCCCCCATTCAAGATCCACGCTTAGGGGTGAGCACTAACGAAAATAATGCGTGCACTAACGAGCACTAACGAAGCACTAACGATGTGCATAATTTCAGCCCTCTAGCTAATACTTGGGGGGCAGCCATTTCCCCAGCCCCCCATTCGAGATCTAAGCTTGGGGGTGAGCACTAACGAAAATAGTGCGTGCACTAACGAGCACTAACGAAGCACTAACGATGTGCACAATTTCAGTCCTCTAGCTAATACTTGGGGGGCAGCCATTTCCCCAGCCCCCCATTCGAGATCTAAGCTTGGGGGTGAGCACTAACGAAAATAGTGCGTGCACTAACGAGCACTAACGAAGCACTAACGATGTGCATAATTTCAACCCCCTAGCAAATACTTGGGGGGCCAGGGAAATGGAGCTTTTTTAATCGTCGGTTATAATGGCACTGACTGTGTCAATGAAATTTTCACGGAATGGCTAAAACTATCCAAAAAATCCCCATTACTTTGAAGTAATAACAGAGTAACATGAACAAACAAATGTTTGACACTGTAGAAATTCACTGAAAAGTTAAAATATTTCAACCTTTCACTGAAACCTAGAGAATCTATCATTGCCTGATTCACTGACTATTATAAACGGTTCCATAAAAAAACACAGGTTCAATTTTTTCTGTGAAAAATTCAGTGCCATTATAACCAACGCTTTAGAAAAAGAATTTCGTTCACAACCTGGTACAACCGTAGTTTTAGTTTCTTCTTTGCTTTTCCCATGTTTCCTTTCACTTCTTGTTCGTTTTTGTTGGTATTTATGTTTATGGTCACTCTGATCAACTTTACAAATACTTACATCACGTTCAAGACAATAATCAAAATAATTTCGCGTTGCACTGGTCTTACTCCTCATTATTACCAAAAATTAAATTAAAAAATGAAAAACTGAGCAATTTGAAACTTATATCACTTCACTTTCAGCATAACATTTCAGGTAAAATTCAAATAAAAAAAACACGTCAATACGTGAAACTGTGCAAGATTTGACAAACTTGGCATTTTGTTTTGGTTTCAGCTGGTGAATTGGCGGGATTACATTTTACCTTTTTTTTTTTTTTTTATCTAGACTAGATCTAATATGACTTAACTCGAATAACAGGCCGAACAACACAAGTTGGCAACACTGACATGGGTTTATTACGATGTTGTCATTGGTAACTTGCCAATAGTTCAAAACCAAAAAGCTGAAAAAAAGCTGTATTTGTAAAGGCTTTTGGCTAGCTTTTAGCTGAACATCTTAAAACTTTTGAACTTTTAGCTTTCGGCTATCTGCCTAAATTTGGCCAACTTTCGGCTTTCGGCTTTCAGCTTTCGGCTAGCTTTCCATCCCTGCTCTATAGAGTATTTATAATGACTGGTCTATGTTCTAATTGGTCATATGTTACGCGCGTAATGACCAATCATAACGCTAGAATGTGATAAAATGCAGGTAGTTTCATCTCTACCTTCCTAAATAATATCGTTCAGTTTTCAGTGAACGACTAAAATTCGTTTGTGATTTGAATCATCAGCTGATTTGTGTTTTTATTTTACGAGTTAGTCGAGGTAAATTTACCACATTCCAACTTGCTGATTGGTTGTTACAGGCGTGACGTATGACCAATTAGAACATGTACCAGTCATTATAAATACTCTATTGGGACTCTTCGGAACGCTAGTGTCGTGTTTATACATAAGTGGTGTTATCTGTTCTGAAAACGAGGAATTTTAGCCGCCAGTTGTGGGCTCGCACAGTGAAATGTTTTAATTATTTGAAAATAAATCAGTTAAATGGAATGAATGAATTGGGTTTGGCTAATTTAGTACTTATCTATCATTTTGGTTAATAAATAATATTCTTTCGTTTAGTATTTATGATATTCGCGATAATTATACCACTTGTCGTTAGTGAAGTGCATGAAATAATCAATTTCTTTCATAACAATAACGCTGGAATTCAATTCATCTTTACAATTGAACAAAAAACAAATAATTCAACTTCAGTACCAGAATTATTAATTTATTACCAATAATGAAATTTCATCATACGTTATCAATTAATTGAAATCCCCGTTTTCAGTGGTTAATCGTTTTACTATAAGGTACCGACTCTTTCGCTGAAGGATCCCAATTTACTTCTTATCTAGTATCGGTGCAGTATGGCTACTTCGTCGCACTTTAAGCTTACGTAATTTATTTTAAAATGTGAACCTCATATAATCAATATTAATTTTGAAGGTTCTGAGACCCCCTTTCTGGGACTGAAATTGGGTTATTCGCCTCTCTAGTGTTATGCGTTATACAAATTATGCAAGAGTAATCAAAAAGCGAACAAATTATTCGAAGAAATTCTAATATGAGCGAATAGATGTTAGTTCGCAAGATAGGCACCTAAAGCGCTTAGGTATGCAATGCAGTGATGTAGTGTACGCATGGAGTCTCGGCTACAGTGAAATTGAATGATGAAGTACAGCTCACTTTAGTTTGCTGGCCATCAAAATTTTAATTGAAAAATTGTAAAAACATAATATATAGAGAAAAATTCAGCGCTTGATACAAAATGAATGGTTGTTACCGATTACGTTATACAAAGTTACCGTTTTTAGTTTAATATTACTTAATCGTTAGATAGCGTTACCATAATACTTTTTATGCATATATTTTTTTCATGTGAAATTTATGAAATGTAACAAAAAAAGTACTCATTATCAAAAAAAAAAAATCAAGCTTTATAAAATGAATGCATCAGAGTAATGTAATGAATATTATGTTTTTTCACCGGAAAAATTGCTATGCGTTATGTAGGAAAGTCTTTTTTGATTAAAATAAAGACAGTTTCGTTAGAATAATCCTTATTCTCGTCTGGAGACATCGGTACGTTCCTTCAGTTTTTGCCTGAATTCTGATGGAGAACCATACCTATAAGTGAAATTTACATGGACTAAAACTCGACGCCATTTTTTTTTTTTAGTTTGATTTTCCACGTAGAGTTAACATATTTTATCCATCTTTTCGATAAATTTCCTTATTGCTAGGGTCATGTTTCAATGATATAAAAAAAACGACTATGCTTCCTTCTTTGTGGATAATTGGACATAAAAGTGACACTTGTTTTATATCTTTTTTCTTTTTTAATTCATAAAATGTTAATTGCCTACAGAAATCTATTTATAGATATCATTTATGATCACCTTGTATTTGTAGTTATGCCAATTTTAATAGAATTTTGTAGGAATCGCTCATCATCAATCGAGAGAATGCTATCTACTGGTAAAACGAAGACGTACAGTCTCGTCGTTTCGTCATTATTCCGAGGCATACGATTGTCGCTTAAATATTAGTAATTATGTATCACGTAATTAAGCATAAGAATTGAAGATTAACGTATGAGTATCTCGTAGGCAAGCCGCAAAATAATCTTAATTCCCGTGGCAACGCGACACTGTTTTCACCTCGGCCATTTTTATTCAATTTAAGCACGCTGAAGCTTTCGAACGAGCGTAAAATTTTAACTAATTTTCGCCGAAACTCTGTAGTAATATTATGCTTTATATACGAAGTACAAATGAAAATGGCTTTCGTGTAATCTGGTAAAGATTTCTCTGGGGAGCAATTTAGACTACACGATTCAACAAGTTGGTTGTGGCAGTGAAGTAGCGGCGTCGCGAATAAAAAGAAAAGATTACGTATAATGTTTCGAAAATGCAGGGAAGAGTTAATTTCGAAAATTAAATTATAAAACTCGATTTTCGAATATTTTCGTTTCGCGTGTAATTTGCGCAACATATAGCGTAAATGGTTGCGATTCGAAAAACGAGTAGTTCTTATAGAGTGTTATAGCGGTCGCTCGTTAGAAGGTAATTTCGCAGAGCGACCGCTTTCGTAAGGTTTGCGGCCGCGAAAAAGGTGCAAAATTAAGAGTACTGAATTTACCTTTTGGCGCGAGGGTACGTGGTTGGGAGAATTTCACCTTTTAGCGTTATAACGTAATGAATATTAATTTAATTTAATACCCATATATGTACCTAGTTTATCCGCTAATGCTAATTAATGATACGTACGTTGAGCACGAGATTCGTGCACGCATGCCGATGCGTATGCCTATGCCATCTAGTCGAAATGGCCTTTGAAAGTTTCTTTGTTTGTCGCAGGGTTTTTCTAACCTTCCTAACTTTCGTACGACTTGACAGATTGGATTGGAAATTTCAAAAGGCATTAGAATCGTTCTCCATTTCGGGTTTCGATATCGCGCTAGCTCGATCCACTCGAGATGTAAATGGTAAAGCTTCTAATTCTGATTTTGATATTAATATCTTCGCGTTGAGAAGAGCAAATTCTATAGTCTGTATTGTTTAAACTGTTGCCTAATTTCAGCCCGGTTCGTTCTACCGAACGTGAACGATGGGAACGAATTGAAAATTCCTCTTCTTTTTTTTTTTTTTTTTTTTATTGTCGAAAAAAACATCGACGCTGCGGTGAGATTCGTCAGCGTATTTTCACCATTCCCTAAAGCAATTAGAGAAAGGGAAAAAATCGTTCATAATTTTCGCATTATCGGTCGAATCGGTCGACTCTTTTGTCACCATTTGCATAAATGCTAATTTTATACTTAACCGTAGTGTGGCGTTACTGTGATGTGGTACTTTGGTGGAGGCCTCGTAGCCTCGATCGAAACGATAAATTACCTAAATAATTTTTATCGACGTTATTATTCACCGTAACGGTGTGTAAAATAAGGCGCAGCGTATTTAACCGCCGCTCCGTGATACGAAGGCGTAAAAATGCGATAGCTGAAATAACCAAAAGCGTTAACGGCGCGCCACCGTCAACAATTTGTCAGATTCAGCTTCCGGTGTTATCGCAGTATTTTTTTTACTCGTGCTTACGTTATCGCCATAAATCAACGACCATATTTCCAAAGTTCTGGTGTGTTTAATGTTTCATTAGAGTGACGATGAATCGGCGCTCTGCTGCGTCTCCACGAAACTTCCAGGTATATCGGCGTCGCTGGGTGCACTATACAGCGGAACTGTAATTACCTGAATGCTCGATATCTGGAATTACGTTTATAGCTAGCCTTTTTGTGGACATGTCGCAGGCTGTTGGTATTTATGGTGTTGGGATTTGGGAGTACGAAGAGCAGCTACGGATATGCTCTCAGTTTTATGCATCATTTATGCAAGAAGTATTTATACTCTCTGGCAGAATATAAACCCCTTTAATCATGAATGGATTTTGCACCAGCTGTTTGGGACAAGAACGAAGTCGTTTTCTGGCTGCTATTTGGATTTTAATTTGAGTAAAAACGATTAAGCTAAATTTACAGCGAAGCAAGTCAACCAAACAGAAACATCGTGCTTGTTGGGCTGTGTGTTCCTAAGATTTTGCTTGTTTTATTTGTTGATAGCTTATTATCAATCAATGAGAGAATTCACAATATTTTAGAACATGAAACCCATACATTTTCCTGTTTATGCCGAAAATGACTGTTGAATTCCATAAATTTACTTTATTTAGCGTCTACAAAAATCGATTAATTTCGATAAATAATAAAGAAAATCTAACTCCTGAAACAAATGCTTACTAAATAACAACATACATGAACCATATATAGATAGCCCACTGTATGTTAAATTTTTATGACTTGAAACGAGCTGAAATCGTTTTTTGATGATATCTTGGAAACGATTCAGGATACAGGGTTCACAAACCGCTCATTTTAAAGATATTGATATGCTGAATGATTCAGTTTTTCTAAAGTTGCTGTTATCGATTTACTTTTGAAATTAATTTCGAAAAACGATTTTTTTACTTTATTACGAATTTTATCTCAAAAAGTAAATCAATGACAACTATTTTTTTAGAGTGAAAGACGTTCAGAATTTTATGTTCTTTCAAATGAGCTACTTGTAATCTTTCTATTTATATTTTTTCTCGAGATATTTGAGAAAAACCAAGTAATAAGTCAAATTTTTTTTTTAGTACTGGAGCTCATTCGCAGAGAGTGCTCTGAAAAATGAATTAGTTTTATTAGAATAACTCGACGTTCACATCGATGGCAATAAAGTTTTAAAATTGAATCATGTATGAAATGTCAAGCTCTTTCGAATAAGCCATTTCGGAACATTATAACTCAATTCTTTTCCTAGATACTAATGAAAAGCGTTCTGGCACGTTTTTCAACATTTATGAGTGATAAATTCGTCTATGATTGCGCATAATAAAATAAAATATAAAATTAAGTTGGTAACAGAAAGGTAACTCTATCTAACGGATAAATAATAAACTAATTTTGTAACTATTACGTAATCGGTGTAACAACTATAACACCCAGTGCAGCGTGCGCAACTTCTACGAGATATAATAGGTTTTACCTAGTTGCGTAAATATGACAATAGGGTGACGAATGTTTACCCGATATAGATTAGATGAGTCAGAAATACGTTAATGTAATACTTAGTTAATATCGAATGTAACAGTTCAAGAGTAAGAATAAATTCGGTTGCCAAGTTTTGAGTGTAATTTTATTTAAGTATTCGAAATTACGCAATGACATGTTCCTTTTTTGTTGCTTTGATGGTAAGTTGGGAGATGAAGGAATTTCATATCTTTCATTCAAGGTCAAAGGTGCGTATAAATGATTAGCCAATCTACAAACCTATTGTGTCACCAGAATTATAAATGTGAAAAAATTTCAGCTAAATTTAATGAGAGAACCATTTGCCTTTGAGTCTTGCAAATTCTCACGTTTAACACGCATCCCAACAGGTTAGAAAGTTATGTTTTTCATTCTTGGTTACTTATAGTTACTTTTTCGAAAAAAGTAATAAAAGATACTTTTTTCTTGAGGTTTTTTTTTCTTTTTTTTTTTTTGTGAAATTTAATATCCTCAAAAGTACTAAAAAAAACGTTTGTAAGTGTTCTTTTTTTTCAAAATTGTGAAGTTGATTTTCATTACAATTATTATTCTTATTAAAAAAAAAAAAAGTATCTTTTATCATCGCATTTTTCGGAAAAAGTGAAACTTATTTACGCAAACTATCTGGGTGTTTATTACCTAATTATATTCATTAGTCACGAAAATACCAGAAAATTTAAATCACCTATTTAACAAATGGGACAATCACACACTTCAACTTCAAAAAGATTACAGATCATCAAATAAGTAATAACTTCAGATCACATTAAAATCATTCGAAATTAACAGTTAACGAAATAAAATCACAAATTGTTAATATGAATTTTTTTTCAAATTTCAAGTTATTAGCTGAGTTTTTAATTAAAACGATAGCTATTACAGCCTACCTGATTTGGGAAGGGAAGGCCGGGGGAGGGTGGGGTCTTCAAATCTTTGCGTTTCAGACCATTTGTAATCATCTGGCAAATGCCCAACTTTTTGGTATATATATATATTTTTTCCCCCACGCGTAGCGTCGGCGATTATTCATAAAATTCGCTCAAAATTTGGTGAGGAACTCTTCTTGAAAATGCGCAGAAGTTTTTTTTTTTTTTCGAAAATTTCAAAATGGCGGATCACTCAAATTTTGAGGGGGCTGGAGAAGAGGCAAATAGCTCAAATTTTTTGTTTTTGATCTCATATGAAGAAGTGAGTCACGGACACCAACATATTTAAATTTCAGCTTCCTAAGTGCATTTTGAGGAGAGTTAGCAAAAACCTGTTTTTGAGGAAATTTCGTTTTTTGTGTCACTCGCCTTGCGCAGGCGGGTGTGGATAAAATTCGCTCAAAATTCGGTGAGGAACTCTTCTAAAATACGCAAAAATAGTTTTTTTGTTTTTTCGATAAATTTCAAAATGGCGGATCACTCAAATTTTGAGGGGGCTGGAGAAGGGGCAAATAGCTCAAATTTTTCGTTTTTGATTTCATATGAAAGAGTGAGTCACGGATACTAACATATCCAAATTTCAGCTTCCTAAGTGCATATTGAGAGGAGTTAGATCAAAAAACGGCTTTTTGAGGAAGTTTTGAGTCATGAAATTTCTTGAATCTTCCATATCTCCCCACCAAATCAAGTTAAAGAGGTCAAATTTTGTGTGTGAGGTTAGTTGGTGACCACAATATGACCTCTTGAATTTGGATCAAAATGGATCAAAATGGCGGATTATCAAAATTTTGAGTAGAGCTTGAGGAGCCTCAAGTTGGTAAAAATGTAATTAATATGAATTCATATGGTTATTGGGGATAAGTTGTATACTATATCCCGAATTCACTTCCATACATGATGTTGGAGGGGGAAGGCGGGGTTATCAACCTAAAATAGTGGTGGGGGTACAGGAGGGGTCGAAAATTTTTTATTGCTGTGTCATATGATAAAATGAGCCCAAGTGACAAACGTATTTTGATTTTAGCTTCCTCAGTGATTTTGGAGGGGAGTTAGAGCAAAAAACGGCTTTTGGAGGGGAAATTGCTGCAGGAAATTTCATGAATCTTCCATATCTCATCACCAAATCGGCCTAGAATGGTCAAACTTTGTGTGTAGGATTAGTTTGTGACCAGAATATAACCTCTTAAATTTGAGTCAAAATGGATCCAAAATGGCGGATTATCAAGATTTGAAGATAATTTGAGGACCCTCAAATAGCTATAATTTGAGAAATATGTGTTCATATGATTATTTCATGGCAATAAATACTACATTTGTGCCAAATTCAACTTCTCAAGTGTTTTTGGAGAGGATAGAGTAGGGGTTTTCAGACTTGGTATTGGGTGTGGCCTGTAGTCATGAACGGTTAAGCAAGGTTATTAGTAAATCAAAACAAGCTCCAATTAAAAACTCAGCTCCAGTAATGCGGCATGGCTGCTCACATTTTTTTTATATATCATTTGAACTAATTTTCTTGATAAGGAATACAAACTTTGAATTTATTCTGGATTTGATCTCAAGCCCGTAGCCAGGTGGGGCAAAGGGGGCAATGTCCCCCCCCGCAAGCAGTTTTGCCCCCCTAGCAAAATTATTAGCTATACACTAAATATTATTATTATTTGACAAATGAATTGAATTTTCAATATTGTATAAAATATGTATCTATACTTAATAATAAATTGGGTCATTTTGCTATCTTTTTGTATCATTCTCGTAACACTAATAAAATTAAACATATTAAAAAAATGTTGCCCCCTCTAAAATTTTATTAGCCCCCTTGACCAAGTCAGCTGGCTACGGGCCAGTTTGATCTTCAGCTTTTGAATCTACTTTTTAGAGAGGATTTGGATTTTTGATTTTAAATCCAAAAATTGAAGAAGATATTCGGTTCAAAATTTTTTTTCATCCGATCTTGCTAAATACTCGAGCAAAACAAATTTCGTATTACTTTAAGATGGCTGTAAGCGGCGGGGGAGACGCGGTGTTGAAATAAAGATCCAAAAGTTAATCAAGATGTTGGAAAGAATTAGATTCGGGAGGTCAGCTAGTTTCATCTTCCCTGTATTATATCCATTCTTCGTAGAGAAAATAATCGTCTGGAGTGAGGAGTGAAGGAGCTCGAATATGGTCTGGTTTTTCAATATAGTAGCATATAACCCTGATGATATAAGGTTGAACTGATATCGTATGCTGAGAGACATCATTCAACTTACAATAATGTATAGATGTTACTCTATCATTTGCTCCTCTAATAAGGCTTCTTACTCGTATGATGAGTTTTGGAGCATAGTGTAGTTTAAACTTCTTAGATGATTTTAGAGTAGCATGTAAATGAAATATAGTCCTATAAATTAAGTGGAAATATTTGAAAAGTTGACATTTCAAATGTGATTGTCTTATACGTATTATAATGTAATGGATAGAGGGTGACATTACATCAAAACTAGTGTTTCGTAGGTGGTGTTCAAAGAGAGTTGGAGCCAAAACCTGTGTCCAGACGTCCTTTAAAAGTTAATTTTTCACACATAAGGTTACATGAGCGATAAAGCTATAAAATTTCAGCAGAGATTGAAAATCCGCAAACAACTCGAATGAAAATTACTCGTTTAAATATAAATTTTTCCTATGATGTTGGGGTATAAAAGAGTTTTGATTCCCATTACAATGTGATTTGGTTTATCATAGAACTCAGCTGTAGTTGAATGTGTGCGTTGCGTGAATTCTTCGTGAATTATTAATATTATATATTTTTAATCGGTATAAGAATTACGCTTGTTTGTACAATAAATGAGTTTTCTAAAACTTAATGTTGGTGCAATCGAATGATTTTTGTAAGCTCTCGATTTTTCATAGTTGGAGAAAATAAAGGTGGAAGATGAGGACGAAACGACTGCTGTAAATGTAAAGTTGCGAAGAAGTGCTACAAGACAGCGTGAAGTTTTCGAACTCTATAAATAATTCGTATACTACTTTAAGTTTAGTAATCAGCGGAAAGTTGGGTTTAAAAATAAGCTTTAAAAACAATTTCGCGCCGTTAGTATTTTTTTTTCCTTTCCATTTTCCGCGAACTTGAAATATTATATCAAAGCGAGCGTAGTCTAACCCAGTATAAAAGTATAAGTGGTACGCTACAGTGTGCTATGGCGTCTGAGGTTTTGTTTCGTTATTTACCGTTTGTTTGTTTTTGCGTGGCGACTAGTGACTGCGTTTCGAGTATCGACCTTGAACGAGAAAGCTCGCGTCGTATATTCGAAAAGTTTTTAATTTGGCAACTTGGCCAAAACATTATGCCACCTTTTAGAAAAGCGCGGGTGTATCGTCGGAGTCGCTGTTTAATTTTCGTGGAGACGAAAAGCTTTTGTTGACTCGACTGGGACGAGTTCTCGTTTGATACACGTATCTCTGGTAAGTCTGCGATAAAAATAGCCGGTGGATTGTGACTTTTTCGCATATTTACTTAGGCGTAAATCGCCATCGGGTGGGAGCGTAACGAGGACGTAATTTGATTTCTGTATTATTTTATTAAGACGCTGAAGGTTGGGGTGGGGGGTTGGAAGGGTTGAGATGGGAGCAGAATGAGAGGAAGCTTAACATTTAAATTGGTCGAAGTAATAGAGCGTGGCGCGAATCCGCCGAGAGGCTCGAAGGCGGAAGCAGGGAATATGGTGGGTTCGTCGTAAATTAATTAACCTTTAATGCAAACAAGATTGTAATTGAGACGCGTTTTCGAGAAATTTAATCCGCGCGCGCGGGCTCACACCCGAAACCTACGCGCGCACTTTTATCGAACAATATTTAATTAGCTTTCCGAATATTCGTCCGGCCTTTAGGAGGCCGTTGCTCGGCGACGCAGCGTGTCCCGTTCGACGACGATACGCTGGAACGCGAACTCGTAAAACACTCTTAATTCAGGCAAATTTGTATGAAAAAGGCGCGCGCGATTTCGCGAATTAATTAATGATTTGGAGAGAGAGAGAAAAAAAGAGCGCGCCTTTTTCGAGGTTTTTTGCACGCTCCGCAGGGTTAATTAATGCGAATAAATTTCGTTAGGAGAATATTTTAATTTTTAACCAGCGTGTATTTGTGTATACGCGCGCTAACGACCACCGAACGTAGCGGTAAAAAATTAATTTATTTTTAAATAAAACAAACTCGGTATTCGTTTCTAGGCGAATAAATTTTCACCCCTTTTTGTTGCCGCGAGCTTATACTCGACGACGTTACGCGACGTATAAATACGTGTTAATTTTTGTCGCGTTTTTTATTTCTCACCTTTTCGTTCTGCCTTCCTCCCCTCCCACCCCGCCCACTTTTATGCTTTGCTCATTGCTAAGTTGGTCGTGCAAGTAATTAACGTTCTTCGGAAAGCTTCGCGTGTGGTATGGGTAATAATTTTTCGTAACGGAGAATATTTTTCGAATGACCTGTTTTTTACGCCAGCCTGCGTGCGAGTATCTTTTGAACGACGCGCTGAGTAAATATTTGTTCGCTTTGAAATTTAAGGGTGATTAACCACTCTTCAATTTTCGTAAATTGGAGCAGCGAGGAAGTTTCTTGTAGGCATAGTTTCTAATTAAAAACGATAGCTATTACAGCTCAATTTATTCGTGGTGGAGGTGTCGTGAAGAGGGAGAGGGAATCGTTCCAGACAATATATAATCATAAATATGACAAACCTTCCAACTTTTTTGCATACATATTTTTTCCTGCGTTAGTACTGGTGAGTATAGATGAAAATCGTTGAAAATTTGATGAAAGTCTTTTTGTGGATATACTGGAAACTATATACGTATTTTTAATTTATGATTCACTCAAATTTTCATAAGAGGTGAATAAGAAGGGGGTGGCATATACCCCATACTTTTCGTTCGTAGTTATATAAGAAAGAATAAATCAAGATCACGAACATTTCTAAATTTCAGCTTCTTAAGTGAATTTAGTAGAGAATTAGAACAATAAATTTATTTTTGACAAGATTTTGGGTCATCGAATTTCTTCATTCTTTCATATCTCTTCACCTAATAGACCTATAAAAGTTGAACTTTGTATGTAGAGTAAATTAGAAACCAGAATATAATCCTTCAAGTGAATTCTTTAGAAAACGCATCTACACTAATACTTATATTTCTTCTGAGTCCTTCCAACTTTGTACCAAAAACTTACCACTATCAACAGCATGATACTTGTTGTTTCAGCATTATAATTTTAATAGTTTTCCTATTTATTTCAGTATGTACCTAGTTTTGACGTCTGCGTGAAAAATGTCTATGTGTAAACGAAAGAAATACGCAGCGATACCATATCGTTGATTTATTATGAACGAAAAAAAAAGATGAAAAATTATCCGTCTGTAAGTGTGAATATGCGATGCGCAGAAAGCGGGCATGCCATACATATTCCAGTATTTTGATTGCAGTTAATCGATATTAATTGCCAACGTTGGATACAATAAACAAACCGAAGGTGCTGAAAGGGAAATTTAAATTGAAGAGAGCAAGGTACGATGAAATGACGGGAAGCGATGGTGAAAAAAAAGTTAAAATGAAAACCAGAGTCACTTTTTTTTTATTAACTGGCTTAAGGGCGCTGGAACTACGTCACCGTATTACTTCAGCACCTTCTGGTATCTGTTGACTCAGTTGCCAGCCCTAATACTTGTGCAAGGTTCTCCGGCACTCCTCGTTGCAAGTAACGCCCCCCTACCGTTTCCATGTGCCTGTCTTGATTCGCTAATGTTTGACTGTCCTTTGACCTATGCTGCCTGAACATGTGGGTTGAATAATGGCGTCCCATTAATGTTCACCCCTAGATACTTGATAGTGGTACCTATTAGTAGAGTAATACTTCGGAGGTTAATTTTTTTTCAGAAGGGGAGAGCCTTCTGTGTTATGAATGGCTTGTTCCAATCCAGTCTTATCCATCCAAATGGCTTCTTGTTTTAGTGTGTCGTTCGTTACTATTTCTATTTCTTTTGTGGACCTGCTTCTTACGTTGCTAGTGCATCATCTGGAAGCATACGATCTTCACGCCTTCTGACATTTCTTCACCACGTAGACCATTCTTTATAATGTTCCACTCAGACGGACTAGAGCTTAGTACTAATAAGACGGAGGTCATCATCTTTGACTGACGAAGGCCCCGAGTAAGGTACAGTAGCCCGTGTAATTCCACTCAGTTTGGTGAGGTGAGTGTACCATCTAAACGCTTCCTCACCTACCTTGGTATCTTAATAGACGACCGGTTACGGTGACCTTCCATATAGACTACCTAATCGCAAAGTCTAAAACCTATCTTCCAATGCTGACAACAATTTGCCTCAACATTTATGGTTATAGCAGCTATGCGCGGAGAGCCATGTGTAAGGGCACAATAAGCTCTTTTTTTCATATACGGCTCAAGTGTCTTTGCTCACTGGCTTACTTACCACCGCCACAGAGCAGCAATTCAGAGCCTCCAGCGGCAGATGACCATTAATATAGGGCGACTCTACCGAACCGTGAGCTATGAGGCAGCAATCCTCATTATCAGTTTCCCTCCTCTTGTTACCTCCATTCAAAAGAGAGCAGCTCTATGGATATATTGCCATCGAGGACAGCACCTTAGGGATCTTCCCATAAGAGTTATGAAGAAAGCCTTGGCTGAGAGGAGTATTTGAGCATAGGAGCATGACTGGAAACAGTATTCCAAAGCTGTTTGGGCCCATAGATTGTTTCCCTCTATTCTATCACGACTCTCCACTGATATGCAGTTAGATTCCTGGTTAAGCCAGGTCCTATCGGGACATGGCTGCTTTGGCATCTACCTTCATAAGTTCAAAAGACCCTTCCACTTCTTGTAGATGTGGCTACCCTTTTGAAACTCCGCAGCATGTCTTTCTAGAATGTCCCCGGCATGTTATGTCATGGGATGGCCAGATCTACCCCTATCCAGTTCTCTCCCAAAGCATGTCATGTATATGCAGAGGGTTGTTAAATAATTCTGGAACGAAGAACGCCTACCCATGCCTTAATATCCAGTGGCCTTAGAGGCCACCTGAAATGCCTACTCCTCCTTGTTCTTCTCCCTTATCTGTTACTGGTAAAACAGCAACAGTTCTCCAAAGTAAGGGTCTGCCCTCTTTTTGGTCAGAATTTTGCCCCACCACCATTCTCGGTTTCCCATTTATGTAATAAGTATCCTGCTCGAAGTGAGCCTTAGGAGGTAGGCTACTTAGGTGAAGGCCGTACTCTTCCTTGACTAGATGAGCCCCAACTCCCACATACCTTTGTTTCCTACTGCTGGATCTCTCTCTGTAAGAAACCCTAATTCTTTAGGTAGAAGAGTGAGAGATACCTTAAGGCAGTTCCAAAAAAAAAAGACCCAGAACTGATCCTTGTGGAGCATCATCACCGAATAATTTCAGCTGTAGACCTTCATCTAAGTCATGAGTGATGACCGATCACGCATATAGTCGTTATTATGCGATCTGTATAGCGTAGCACCTATCTTGCTAGCAATATCTTGCGCTATTGAATGCATTACGGATATCGAATTTCACCACCATGCGTATTCCGCACTTCTCAACGTTAGACCATTAAAAAAATTGAGGATTCTAAATGTTTTCATAGGTCGAGTGAAAAATTATTCTTTAAAATGAAACCGAACTGGGTAAGAATCTAAGCAAAAGATTAGTTTGTATTCAAATCAACATCTCTTCAAATAACATCGAAGGTTCCTTACAGTTTTGTTTTTCATTATTGGTCATGGACATTGTGCGCTCAGTGTATATTTTGTTCTTGTAATCCGTGTAGCTTCATGTTAGGAAAAATGAAAGAATAACTGAATTAATTATGATTGTCGCGGTAGTTTTACTACTCAAGGCGGCTGCTTCATGAATACATTTCGCGACTCGAAGAAGAACGATAATAAACGACGCATGTATGCTATGAATATATATACCGTGCGTCCAAGTGATTTAGGTACAATCAGCGCAAAAATATCAGTAATCTCAGTTTGTTGATAACATAATAAAAGTTAAACTACAAATTTCTAAATCTGAAATTATTTTTTAAATTACTTTAATGAATTTCAAGGCTGATAAATGCATTTCACCAGCATTACAATTTTTCTGCATTTGAAAAAATCAATTTTAGATAATTGGAAAAGAGATTTTTTTCGCTGATTGTACTCGAATCACTTGAACGCACGGTATATTTTTTTAATTAGAAAAAAAAATAATAACGGCAAAAAAACTTACATAATAATAAATAAGTTTTTTCAATCTATTTAAATTTTTTCATTCGTTACAATCATAATAGTACGAAGCCATAATAAAAGATGATAATAAAATTCTGTCTTGATAACATAGTGCCTCAAACTGAAATTCTCTATCACCAAAAGCAGTAAAAATGTAAATTTCAAAGATGGTTTTATCAATATATTGTTAAGGTAAATCTTAGGTCGTGCTTGTACCTATACAATGAAGAGCTAGCAATTTTATGTTGGATTTTTTCTGTTTTCTTTCTAATTTTTTTTTTTTTTCAATAATAATCCGATATAGAAGTTGAGTAGGAAAAGCTTTTTCAAATAAATCGCTTCGAGCGATTGTTGGAAATTAGGTATATACATGTGCGCCAAAATCACGTTACCCTAACCGACGACTGGAGGGGTGATAACTGGAAAAATGTAAAAACAAAACGCACATATGAAATGACATCCCAACGGTCGACGACACGGGCGTTCGCTATGAAAATCGCTTCGAGGTATTCTTTTTATACGATAGAATGAAAAATACCCAATTACGAGGAGCGGGTTAGAATGATCAGATATTCACGTATCGAAAAATAGACTAGGGATCTTTGTTTTTTCCATGTATAAAGCGTGGGTGTTTAGGTGATTCATTAGCTTTTGCTTTTTCGAGTTCAAACGCATCGTGTCTATATCTCTCATGCATTATTTTTCAAAATTCGACTATATAAGACTTTAGGTGGCGTGACTACTATTTTAAACGACGCGTTTGCGACGAATAGGTGTATAGGAAATGGGGAATTTAAATTTACGCGTGTATTCTCGAAATCGTCTTATATGTAGGAGTGAAGAATAATGCGCGCTTATTTGGTATTCAAAAGCTCGTACGTTCACCTGTCAAAGGCCTAATGATGCATCGAAATACCTTATACAGCTTTGTTAGAGGAGCAGGAAAAAGGCGCGATATTCCGTATTGCCCAATATTTGTACGAGGAAAAATGGCGCACTTTCAGCCTATAATATCATTCAGTTGGTTGATATATGGCTATCTTATTGCGGAATTCGCGGCTAATATTTTTTTAATGAAGTGGTCGATTTTCGCCTTTTTGAAGTCGCACGTGCGAGCGTAAGAAATGAAAAGCATTTCAGTTAGCTTAATGGAAGGTGACATTTTTTCCATTTCACATAGCGCATGTACAGGGTGTCCAACTGTCCTCTGTCCACTGCTCACTTTAAGGCTCGATGGGACCTTCTTCATGCTACATTCAAGGTCACTCATATGTGACACCTATGTATGAGAGTTTGCCTAACCTAGACAAAAAATATTAAAAGTGAGACATTTTTTTTTTTTACTTTGATTTGACTGATCCTGTGCGTTGTCATTTTTTTTGAAAATCCCTCTGTCTCAACTACCCACAGATTATCATCTACGCTAGATGGATTTACTTTAAATATCTTAAATGAAGAAAAAGCTATATAAATAATTTTTTGAACATTTTTCACCTTAAAATTCCAGCTAGATAGCAATATACGCTTAGTGTCGATATATGGAGTGAGCGATTTGGTATTTCTGACAGAAAATTGGTCAATTTTTTAAAACATTTTTCACCTACCTCAATTCCATTTTCTCTAACACGAGCTTAGTAGATGGTCTAGTACATAACCTTGAATGGAAAATGTTCACGTTAAATTGAAGAATAAGCTGTTTTTTGTAGAATGTTTTTCACGTCAGTCAAAGCTTTATAGAGGGCGTTCATCCACTACGTGTAGTGCGCATTATGGGCCTAAAAGAAATGTTTCTAAGATCATTCCAATGAGTGTTTTTCAATCTATTTGTCATTCATTTTTGAAAATGACAAAGTTATCAAAAAAAAAACGTAAGCAGCCATGCCGCATTACTGGAGCTGAGTTTTTAATTGGAGCTTGTTTTGATTTAGTAATAACCTTGCTTAACCGTTCATCACTACAGGCCACACCCAATACCAAGTCTGAAAACCCCTACCCTATCCTTTCCAAAAACACTTAAGAAATTCAATTTGGCACAAATCTAGTATTTCTTGCAATGAAATAATCATGTGAACACATATTTCCTCAAATTATAACTATTTGAGGGTCCTCAAATTATCTTCAAATTTGATAATCCGCCATTTTGGATCCATTTTGACTCAAATTTAAGAGGTTATATTCTGGTCACAAACTAATCCTACACACAAAGTTTGACCATTCTAGGCCGATTTGGTGATGAGATATGGAAGATTCATGAAATTTCCTGCAGCAATTTCCCCTCCAAAAGCCGTTTTTTGCTCTAACTCCCCTCCAAAATCACTGAGGAAGCTAAAATCAAAATACGTTTGTCACTTGGGCTCATTTTATCATATGACACAGCAATAAAAAATTTTCGACCCCTCCTGTACCCCCACCACTATTTTAGGTTGGTAACCCCGCCTTCCCCCTCCAACATCATGTATGGAAGTGAATTCGGGATATAGTATACAACTTATCCCCAATAACCATATGAATTCATATTAATTACATTTTTACCAACTTGAGGCTCCTCAAGCTCTACTCAAAATTTTGATAATCCGCCATTTTGAATCCATTTTGATCCAAATTCAAGAGGTCATATTGTGGTCACCAACTAACCTCACACACAAAATTTGACCTCTTTAACTTGATTTGGTGGGGAGATATGGAAGATTCAAGAAATTTCATGACTCAAAACTTCCTCAAAAAGCCGTTTTTTGATCTAACTCCTCTCAATATGCACTTAGAAGCTGAAATTTGGATATGTTAGTATCCGTGACTCACTCTTTCATATGAAATCAAAAACGAAAAATTTGAGCTATTTGCCTCTTCTCCAGTCCCCCTCAAAATTTGAGTGATCTGCCATTTTGAAATTTATCGAAAAAACAAAAAAACTATTTTTGCGCATTTTCAAGAAGAGTCTCTCACCAAATTTTGAGTGAATTTTATGAATACTCGCCGGCGCTACGCGTGGGGGAAAAAATATATATATATATACCGAAAAGTTGGACATTTGCCAGATGATTACAAATGGTCTGAAACGCAAAGATTTGAAGACCCCACCCTCCCCCGACCTTCCCTTCCCAAATCAGGTAGGCTGTAATAGCTATCGTTTTGTTAAAAACTCAGCTAAAAAATATATATATATGATAAAATTACCAATTATTTCTTTCATTTTTTTCTCAGTAATCTTACCCCCTCCCCCCTCGGCCGTTGTAACTACTAATTTTCAGTCAATGATGTTTGAATTTTCACACAAACAACGTGTTTTGCTATCGCTGTCTCGGATGCTAAAATGAAAATGTTCAAATTCTCCTTCAATGTGTAGGGTAGTCAAACCGTCATATATGTACACGAATGTAACATGAATTGCGCTAAATACGACATGGAGGAGGTTTCACTGATACGAATACGCTGTATGTATGACTATTTTCATCGTTTAATGCGGCCGGCAGGTACGTATACGTAAGTGCGAGTACGTCTACGTACACATATCGTATGTAGTTTTAATTTAATGTTTCCGGCACGCACACTCCACACCTGACATAGTAAACAAAGCAAATACTGCGCGCGGCTCTGAAAGCGAATTTTGGCCGCGCGTGGTACGTATATAGAAATTGATATGGTGGGTAATTGAATTTCGAAGTTGTTGGTATCTATAGATGATGCGAATTCCATTAAGACCGGCCCTGTTCGGTTCGGTCACGAAAGCGTACGCGCCGTTCGGCTCGCCGTAACGGGTAATGAAAATTCGCTAACGCATTGGCAAACAAGTGAAATTCAATTATAAATAGCGATGACGAGGATGCGTTTTCTTTGCTTTGGCGCGTATCGTGGCACGATTAATTGGAAAAATAAACGAAATGGAAAAGTTGATACTTCGGTGCCCTTTTAATAGCGTCCGCGTAGCGCTCAGTAGACATATGTGTAGGTGTAGCTTATACGTACAGTAATAGGCTTTTATAGTATGTACTCGTGCAATGGTGATATGTTCTATTCTATATCTGTATTACTGCAGAGCGTACGCGTACACGCCACACACCAGTATATAGGTATATAACGCGATGTGATCTACGTAAACGTAGCCTTTTAATATAGCGGTCTGTTTTAGCCTCGTCGTAAAACGTAAATGTAATTGTATTCGCCAAATGAATTTCGTTTAACGAAAGTTACGCATAACAGCGAACGTTATTCCACCGCATTTTAATTACGCGATGGGACGGTTTTAATTTACAGATAATCAACACTTAACTAGGGTCATTATCGTTTTCGTTATTATGTATATCGTGTTTGCCATACATACCTATAGCATACGGCATGTATTTATGTTGTACATGAAGTGAAATTAATTTTCACGTGCATTAGTCCGATATGCGAGTAAATACCCCTACCTCTCTGCATGAACCTTTTATGTACAAAGGAATATTCGACCTTCGTCATTCGCCAGTTGGATAGCCGTTGTCGCCTTCGCCATTATGCTATGTTTCAAGAAATTAATTATGAGAATTTTGGGATTTGAAGAAAGGTAAAAACAAAAAATAAAGCAATAGTCATTTAAGATTCAGAAATTTTTTGTGTGATTTCGTGAGTGCTTCGTGATTTATTTTTTTAATTTCTTTGAAAACAAAAAATGTGCAATATAAATATATTTTCATTAGCTGAGTTTTTAATAAAAACGATATCTATTACAGCCTACCTGATTTGGGAAGGGAAGGTCGAGGAGGGTGGGGTCCTCAAATCTTTGCGTTTCAGCCTATTTGTAATCATCTGGCAAATGTCCAACTTTTTGGTATATATATATATGTATATTTTTTCCCCCACGCGTAGCGCCGGCGAGTATTTATAAAATTCGCTCAAAATTTGGTGAGGAACTCTTCTTGAAAATTTGCAGAAGTGCTTTTTTTGTTTTTTCGAAAAATTTCAAAATGGCGGATCACTCAAATTTTGAGGGAGGTTGGAGAAGGGGCAAATAGCTCAAATTTTTCGTTTTTGATCTCACATGAAAAAGCAAGTCACGGACACCAACATATTCAAATTTCAGCTTCCTAAGTGCATATTGAGAGGAGTTAGATCAAAAAACGGCTTTTTGAGGAAGTTTTGAGTCATGAAATTTCTTGAATCTTCCATATCTCCCCACCAAATCAAGTTAAAGAGATCAAATTTTGTGTGTGAGTTAGTTGGTGACCACAATATGACCTCTTGAATTTGGATCAAAATGGATCCAAAATGGCGGATTATCAAAATTTTGAGTAGAGCTTGAGGAGCCTCAAGTTGGTAAAAATGTAATTAACATGAATTCATATGGTTATTGGGGATAAATTGTATACTATATCTCGAATTCACTTCCATACATGATGTTGGAGGGGGGAAGGCGGGGTTATCAACCTAAAATTATGGTGGGGGTACAGGAGGGGTCAAAAATTTTTTATTGTTGTGTCATATGATAAAATGAGCTTAAGTGACCAATGTATTTTGATTTTAGCGTCCTCAGTGATTTTGGAGGGGAGTTAGAGCAAAAAACGTCTTTTGGAGGGGAAATTGCTGCAGAAAAATTTCACGAATCTTCCTTATCTCATCACCAAATCGGCCTAGAATGGTCAAACTTCGTATGTAGGATTAGTTAGTGACCAGAATATGACCTCTTAAATTTGAGTCAAAATGCATCCAAAATGGCGGATTATCAAGATTTGAAGATAATTTGAGGACCCTCAAATAGTTATAATGTGTTCACATGATTATTTCATGGCAAGAAATACTACATTTGTGCCAAATTCAACTTCTTAAGTGTTTTTGGAAAGTATAGGGTAGGGGTTTTCAGACTTGGTATTGGCCAATTAAATACTCAGCTCCAGTAATGCTGCATGGCTGCTTATTTTTCTTGTTATGTTCTTGTAATATGAACGTACTGAAACCAAAACAAACTCAAATTTCAAGAATACAAAATTGTTAAGGAAAAATATGCGTGTAGAAAATAAGTAGTAATAGCTGTATGGCTTCAACGAGAAATCCGCCTCGAAAAAAATTAGCACTAGCAAATTACGCCTAAATGCCATAAACCATGACTTGGTTGTTGGTTTATGCATAAATAAAGGAAAAGCCAACCAAACAAAAGATTAAAGGAGCACAACTACGTCTTTAGAAAAAAAGTCCAAACATGTGAGTAACCCCTTTTCACTTTGAAGGGGACGTAGAGCATTGGTTCAGTATAGTTTCAGTAGTCGATCAAGATGGTTGACTGTTGAGCCTAAAGGGGTTCTTACCTATGCTTAATGCTTATGTATTACTTTTTTTTTTTGCTCATAATCTCTATAAATGTTTCTCTTACATTAAAAACATTACGCAAATTTTCATGTGAGAAAATAACTTCGTATGATGGTGCACTGGTACATTGAGGTTTAATAAAGCAATTTATTTCTTAGTTCCAAAGCTGCTTTCATTTTTTGAAATAAATAAATTTTCTATTATTAAAAAAGTTTTTCATTTTTAGTGTAATTTTTACATTAAATGAAATTATAATTTTTCAACCCCGATGCGCCATCCAAAAATTTACTTTTTTCCAACTCACTCTTTTAGATAAAATTCTTCGAATGAAAATGAATGATATCAGAGATTATAAACTTGAAATTCAAAAAAATCGAAGTTAAGCTATTCTAATGTGTGTAGGTGTTTGACATATTTGTGTATGACTTTATGAATGTTTTACTCCATAGAGATACGAGAGATCGCCTTACCACTATTTCTCCTTTCGAAATTTGAGCTATGTATTTCGGATTCCCCACGTTTTAGAACTTCTGTTATTCAGAGTCTATTTTTTTTTTGAAGGTAAGCTGCCGTATTGTTGTCTCGAATTGTCTTCAGATATAAAATTTTAGCTATCCGGGTGGACTTGTTGAAAAGCTTTTCTCAGGTACCTGTTTTTGGTTCAAATTTCAACCAAAAAATGCTTTTTGAGGAAGTTTTGAATCATGAAGTTGATTGAATCTTTTATATCTCTTCACAAAATAGACTTACGAGTATAAAGGTTCAGTTAGTTTGAGACCTGAATATGATATCTTGAATTTGGATTAAAATGAATGCAAAATGGCGGTTTACTTAGTTTGAGAACAGGTTGAGAAGCTTCAATTAAAAATGTCATTCGTATGGACTCAAGTGATTATTGGGGATAAGACGTGTACTGTATCTCTAATTCGCTTTCATAAATGATGTTTGAGGGGAAAAAAAGGGGGTTATCAACCTCGTAATGTGGGGGATGAGTGTATAAGAGAAGTTGAAAAATTTTCTTTCTGGTATCGTATAATAAAATGAGCCCAAGTGCCTAACCCATTCTGATTTTAGCGTTCCAAGTGAATTTGGAGGAGAGTTGAAGCAAAAAATGGCTTTTGAAGGAGAAATATGCTAATACAGGAAATTTCATGAATCTTCCGTATCTGCACACCAAATCGAGCTAGAAAGATCAAAATTTGTATGTTGGGTTAGTTAATGATCAGAATATGGCCTATTAAATTTGGATCAAAATGAATCCAAAATGGCGGATCGTCAAATTTTGAGAAAACCTTGGAAGGCTTCAAATTGCTAAAATTTATAAAATATGAGCTCATATAATGGATTATAAATTCGACTTTTTGTGTAGTTGGGAAATTTTCACAGTCGGTATTGTACGTGACTTATGGTCATAAAGAGGTTAGCAACGTATCTAGAAACGTAAACCATCCCAAATTAAAGATTTAACTTCAGCAATGCAGCATGACTGCCTAAGTTTTTCATTTCATTTTTTATTTTTCATTTTTTTTTTTTTTTATTGCTATTATTATAACAATACTAATTATTGTTATTTTTTGAAGTTTTAACTTTCGTGTAAGAATGTACCTATTACGTTTTTTAAATATTTGTACATTATAATAAAATCAGAATTTTCAACATTCGCGCACTTGAGAGTGCGAATGAACGAAGTCTTACAGGTTATAATTTCCCATTAGAATAATGTATTATAAAGTTTTTTAATTTTTGGAAATTTTCCCTAAAACTGCTAAAAAACTTGAAATTTTTATGAGGACATTTTCTACAGAACAGCCTATGCTCTATGAAAAATGTATTTACAGAAATTTTAAGATTTGGTACTTTCTGAGAAAAATCCAAATGAAACAATCTCTCAATACATTTTTATTATGAAGAATAAATTTATGCCGACTACTTTTACTGAAAATTCCAATATTTGGCTCTTCATACTAGTTTAACTGAAAATAATAAGTTGAATTTAAGCATGTAACGGTCTACAAACTATGATGTATAGGCATCTTTATTGCACATTTAAAAAAAAAAAAATCCAAAAATGAATGAAATGTTCAAAAAATAAATTCTTTTATAAGGAAAAGTGAAAATACTAGGAGATAGTGTTCCTAACTTATTTCATCTTCAACGTTCGAAGGCTTAAATCGAGGTTTGAAATCAGATTCACTTCGAATCGATCGGCATTCTTTACAATGACCTCTCTCCCTTCCTTTCTCTGAAAATGAATCTTCCCGTAAATGTAAAGAAAAAAAAGAAGAAGAACAAGTAACAAAGAACATAAAAGTAGCGATGATATCGCGTCGTTTATTATAGAAAAAATAAACGTAATTACGAAAAAATTCAGTCGAAAAGTCGGTTGCTTAGTTCAACGATACGATTTAATTTCGGGTAGCTTTTGTGGTGTGTGTGTGTGTTTTTTTTTGTATTAGATTTATTTTTTATTTTTTGCAATTACTTTTGGGCATTCAATTTGTCGAGTCGTTTATTTTACTTCTTCGATTAGGTATCGATATTTTATTGTGGGTTGTTTTTTCGATACAATATATATTTTTTTTAGAGGGTAATAAAACGTATTGCCTGGATGATTATTTTTGATGTATTTGTGAACTTAGGACGTCGATAAGGGCTTCTCTTGAAAATAATGGTTACGACACGATCTGCTTAATCTGGCAGTGGCAAAGGCGTATATTAAGTATACTTGCGTGGTGTACTCGCTTACTCGGCGCATTGTATAAGGCCTGAAGATCTTAGGCTTCCTTTTATTAGTTTTCATCGTGATCCATTGTTTCGATGTATAGGTATAGTGTGGTTTAATTAAAAATGAAAATTTTGTCCGGATTGTTTCGTTTTAATTAATTTGACGGCGGAGTGTTGGTGGTTTTATTTTTTTATTTTTTATTTCGGTGGCCGGGCTTGACGAGGATGCGGCGGGCGCGGTTTTAATCAGTGAGAACGAACCTTTTGTAAATACGCGCCAATTGGAAGGGCGAATGCAAAGTAAATAGGTTGATGTTGCGAAGAAGGGCCAAAAGCTCGCAGATTAATTTCGCTTAAGACGGACACAAGTCTTTGCGTTGTTGGTCGCGAATTGTTGGCATTAATAGCGCCTTAACTTAATTAATTTTCAGATTACTTCATTTCGCTCGTTTAACCGAATACTTCTGGACGACCGCTGCCGTGCCAGTAACCGACGTGTCGAGTGGTGTAGCGTAGCTTATCGGTTACGAAGACCGAATTCGATAAAAGCGTCGAAATTCTCATCCCTTTGATGCGTTGGCGGGTGGTCTGTAATTTCGTTAACTCGTGTGCGCGGAAAAATTGAGTCGTATACTCGGCCTGCGAAATTCATTTGCACGTTCGTATAATTAAGACGTACTACAGTCTACAAATAGCAGCAATATCGTATTTTCGGCGAAATTCTCGGGAACGGTGTTTAATTTGCTTTGTACTGTACGTGTGTAACACGAGCCAGAGCATATGTCGAGTCGCGCAGCCATGTTACATTGTTAGCAGCGGTGTAAAAGTTCACCCTCTTCCGGTACTGCTCCTCGGGTACGTCGGTTTATTAATACAATATTCGAGTATTCTCCTGGTAGTACCTGACGTTCGGCAGCTTTTAATTTTCTTATAAGGTTACACGACGCGATTTCGAGATTGCGACGATTTCCTGCTCTCTCCTTTTGTTATAGCGTTTGCGACGTAATATCCTCGCTGCTCTCCCCATACAGACGCGAATCAGATTAAAAGCTAATAGTGATGGCGCAAAAATTCGATGCTCGATACGTGCGTTTTTGGCCAAGTTAGCAATTAAAATTAATGCGCTTATTTTATGTATTTTGTAAACGTTTCTAGAGAATTGGCGTTAAACTACAAATTTTAATGTTTTATTTGCAGGTGAGTTTGTATTTAGTAAGTAAGCCGATCATTACGTAACAGAGTGAGCATTCATAAATTGGATCCCGTCAGTAGGTAAGCTCGTCTTATTTAACTACCGTAAATCGGAGGGTTTTATTACTCTCGCTGTAACGTAGAATTTTTCAATTTTTTTCATACACTACCTAAGCAAGCAAAGTGAATTAATTTGAAAATTCGTTAATCGGCAAAATCAAACGTTCAAAAGGTCAAACGAAAAATGTAAGATTTTATAAAAAAAAAAAAATTACAAAGTTTCGCTGTTGCGTGGGGAAAAATGCAAATAGGCCGAATAGGCTTTCAAAAAACCCGAACAAAACGTCGAAAAATTTCGCCAACTTTTATTCGTCGAAATAGATTGCGTAAGCGTTTGAAAACGAAGGGAAAGGCATTTTTGATTTATTTCTGTGACGCGCGAAGCGAGAGCACCGTTGAAAAGTCCCAGTGGCGTACCCGGGATACATTTTTTTTTTCGGTCTTCTAAACAAAAAAGACTTTAAAAGGTATTAAAAACTTGATGAAAATTGGATTTTCACGGATTAAACTTTAAAGGGTGAATTCGACCGATCACCATAAGTTTTGGATCGTTCAGACGATGAATTTTCACGAAAGTAGGGATAGGAAATTTTTGGAAAGTATATTTGAAATCGCGAATACGAATCGTATAGGAATACTTGTTATTCGTTCGAATAGTTTCATAACATTTTTTTAATTCATTTCAAATTCGCCGAACTCTACTTTTCACTTGTCCTTTAAAATCTTTGATAATTATATCGATAATTTAATAGTCGAATTTTAACTCTTTTAAGGCTCAGTAGTTAGCCTATGCTCAATGTCTGTTTTTCAGGACGTCCCAAAGTATTAAAAAGATACGAAATTGAAGATTCGGGTACGAAAGTACCAAAATATTACGTAGTACGAAATTAAGCATTCGCTATTTACCACTTACTGCATTCCATTCTTGAAAGCTTAAATAATGGTCAGCTTCCTTTAGCAATATTCTGTGATCTCACAAAGGCATTTGACCGAGTAGATCATGAGATCCTATTATCCAAATTAGAATGCTATGGTATTAGAGGCTTACCTCTGGAGCTAATGACCTCATACTTGAAAAATAGACAGCAGTGTGTTAAAGCTAGAACCACTCTAGGCTGTCATACATCTAGTCTCCTCCCAACGACTCGGGGTGTCCCACAGGGATCTATACTAGGACCGCTCCTCTTCTTATTATACATAAATGATTTACCTACTTATATACCCAACGATAGCAAACTTACATTGTATGCTGATGATACAACCGTGCTGATTAAAGGAAAAAATTTTGAAGAGGTCGCAATCAAGACTAAAGAGGTTTTAAACCATTTGCAAGTTTGGTTTCAGTTAAACAAGTTGGAAATTAATGCAACGAAACTATAATAGTGCCTTTTAGCATTTCGCATACTAAATATGAATTCCCGCCACATTCTGATGATACCATGCCACTAAAATTAGAAAATGAGGCAAGATTTTTAGGAATTAAGTTGAATTCTTCGCTCAAGTGGTCCCCCCATCTAAATAAAATTATACCTAGATTAACTTCTACCATTTTCCTCTTGAATCGGTTAAAACCAATTACTGACCAACATGTATTGAAACTGGCATATTTTGGCTTATTTTAGTCTATCGCCACCCATCAAATAGTTTTTTTTTGGGGGTGGGGGGAGATTCAGTCTCACTTAGGCGAGTTCTACTATTACAAAAACGATGTGTTAGGATAATGTTCAATTCAGGCCAAAAAGAGTCCTGCAAAGATACTTTCATATCGGAAAAGTTATTCACAATGCCCTCTCTTTATATACTGAATATATGTGATCTAGTACATGAAAAATTAATAATAACACAGACGGGTACACATAGTTATAACACTAGGCGTAGCAACGATTTACAAATTACGCAATATAGGACAAAATTTCATCACACGAATATAGATACTATGTCCACAAAAATTTTTAATTCCCTCCCACAGAATATTAAAAAAATTCATTCTAATAAAATTTTTAAAAGAAAACTCAGGGAACTGCTGATTGCTGGTGCGTTTTACACGGTGCAACAGTATCTCACAGTGTAGTAATTTAAAATATTTTATATGTATGGGCCATGTATTAGTAGTTGTTTAATTTAAATTTTTTTTATTTTTTTTTTGTAACATAGGTAAGACATTGTATATGCTCCTCGGAGTGCACACTACATGTAAATGGATAATAATTAAATTTTTTGACCTACAAAAAAATTTAGAGATCGAAAAAGATAAAAAATTTTAATTTTGTTATTTATTAGACAATGGACACCATGCCTACGCTCAGAGATAAATAAGTGTTTTCCGGTATAAATTTATGTAATGTACATTGTTATATTCGTATCATATAGTACATATAATAGCTAAAAGTATGACTTTTTAAGTGACCGATGACTCCAATCATACAACATAAAGTTTTAGGCTCCTTAGGAAGATCAAGTAAAGTTATAAAGTAAACTAATGATGAATGTGTTCATAATCATGTACTTTATTGAACTTCTTAAGTAATCCGTTATTATGGTTTACATCAATGCGAGAGAAAGAGAAAGAGAAAACTAGGTGTCGCTACACTTTGTGAATGGTCTAAAACAACTAATAATGATTAGAAAAAATTAAAAATAAACCTATAAATTATTGAAACTGATTAGAATTGATCGAAGAAGAGCAGAGACCATTTATATTTTCGAATGATGACATATTGGAAGCACCTCAGTTAATTACATATTTTCTCAGCGAAATTACTGAGTACTGATGCATTTGCTAATTTTCAGCCATAGAATTGTTCATGAATGATTATTCTTTGTACTTCGGAAGCACGCTTCAGAGTATCAAATCGTTCGCGATTTAAGTTTTGAATACAAATGCATCATTCATTGTTGATTCTTTTTCATTGAGTAGTTCTTTGAATTTTGAAAGCACGCTTACAATTGTCGAATCGTTTGCGAACGAATTTTCGATTACAGATAGGCAACTCATTCTATGAATTTTTAATACATTTTTTGAACTTTAGAATCTCGTTCCAAGATACCGAATGGTTCGTAAACGAAATGTTGAATACAAATAATATATTATACATTGGTAATTCTTTTTCATTGAACTGTCGCTCCAAAATATTAAATCGTTCGCAAACTTCGAGTGGATGCAAAAGTGGATTTTACTTAAAAGTACACGCAGTGATAATTGCCAGAAAAGCTTCCTGTTCGCACGCGAGATAAGTTGTATTCATTATTTGATTTTACTGAATAATTATTACAGTTGGTTAATTTTAATAATTTTAATTGTTTTGGTAAATCCAGTAGTTTGATTCTTATCATCCTACGCACGTCGCAGCTATTATTGAGCAGTTAAAGGGCTAGGGAGACGTCAAGGGACTGTAATTTTTTGATACTTTGTTGAGGTATCACGCCCTCACACTTATTGAAAAAAATCGAAACTCGACCGATCCTGTTGTATCTTCTCCCTAGGAAAGAGGATTGATGTAATTTCATCATATACACGATAAAGTGAAATTTAAACGCATTACATTCGTTGAAATGAAATTAAATGTAGCATAAAATTAAGGCCACGAGTGGTTAGATCCAATTTCTTTATTGCAATTATGTATTTTCCAAATTTTAATCGACTTTGATTAAATGAATATCACTTGATGTTGATTGCTTCAGATGGTGGCAAATATTAAAATTTGTGAATCGTAATTAATTTTAGCAAAAGTGATAGAAATTTTTCGCTCATCATCGTAATGAAAAGGACCGGAATAATCTATGTTTCGTTATATTATAGGTATAAAAAAATGGTCAGTCTTAGTTTTCAGAAGCAAAATGATCGTGTGCAATTGTATTCATCTCCAGCGTAGAAGAGATTATGGTATTCAACATCGTCAGTCTAGTTTTTCAAGATGAAACTTTCTTCGCATCAAGTCTTCTTAGATGCATGGACAGTGGACACTTCGTTGTCCAAATTCTGGTATCTTCTATACTAAACACGTGCGTACAATTCGCCTGAGAATTGAACTAGCTCAGATATAAACTTTGGTATACCAATCTCCATGCGATGGTGAACTGGTTGTTGTCTTCTTTATATTGAATGTGTGAATAACGCTACTGATTTCAAGGCTCTTGTCGGGCCTAATGTTACAATCCACTAATTTTATATCTCTCCAAAAATGAAATCTCGCGTATTTCTCGAATGTCGGAATATTCTGCGAAGTATACAAATTGATGGCGGAGTCATGCTGCTGTTCTTGTAGCACATTGATGATGATACCCCTGTCGTGAAGAGACATTAGAATATCGGATCGCGTGTTTATGACATTCGTTTCATTTTCGCACAGATTCAGAAAAGACCAGTTTACGAATTCGAATGTGCCTGCAGCGATAGCCGCCATAACTATAGAGTGAATAAGATGTTTCTTGGTGACGTTAGTGGAAGAATTAAAATGTTGTTCCAACTCGGGCGACGTTAAGCGATCGTCGACTAAGAATTGCTCTAATATATCGGATGCATTTTTCAAGCTTTCGTACGCCGAATGACCCAACATTCGTGGTAATCGGGTTTTGAAAACATTTTGCAAATGACTAGCGATTTCGTGATTTGGAATTCTAACGGTGGAAATTCGTTTCACCTCTCCTTCCCAAAGGTATGTCTTGACCGGGGTTAAATAGCCGGCGGTGACCAGATATCCTATGGCGGTATTCACGTCTAGACGGCTATTCAAGAATATCAAATAAAATCGCGTTTGTATACCATCCACATCGTAGTCTCTGCCTTGTATGAGGTGAGTGAAAGCATATTGGAAATCAGATAAGTCGCAAATTCGGCCGAGATGACGATCGTGCGAGGTTTCGTTTATCCAGTACGATTCCTCTCGTTGAGTGTTCATGTATCCGGCCACACTCCACGGATTGAATATCTTCTCTTGGTCGTCCTCAGAGGTTCGGTATCCGTCGTACCAGTACGCTATGTGGTTTTGTTCCTCCTTCGGCATTCGATAGATGTGGTAGATGAGCAGCATCTCTTTTAAGGTGTAACCGTAAAACGGATAGAAATACGAGTTGTCCAGAAATTCGTAGTAGAACGCGTCGTCGTATTTTATTTCCAAGGCTAGCAGACCCGTGAGGATGGCTTTCTTCAGAAATTTGTTATCCTTTAAAGTCTTTTTGTAAAAATATTGAATAACGTTGGCATCTTTCGGGTTGAGGTAACGATCGTAATCGTCTATTAGAAGGTATACGTCTTCCCTAAGGTAGTAATATAGTTCTTGGCATAAAAATTTAATACCGAGCAGCAGATCCTCTTCAGTTTCGGCTCGATTTTTCAGATACATTTCAAATGTTTCACGTTCTTCCACCTCCTGCCCTTCTCTCTCATTGTCTCGTACGCGATCGTATACTTGTAACAAATATTTATGTTCTTTGAAAGCTTTAGCGATTACCAGACCTAATATGATAGTGCAGTTCTTCAACGGCATAAACGCCGTATCAGCGAACGACACACGAATCACCGGTACTCGTCCTAAATATTTATCGATCGTATCCTTGTATTTTTCGTTCGAAATAAGAAACGGTTTTTCCAATCTTACGTTGAAATGATCGTGACGATAGCAACCTTGGCTGAATAATTGGTAATTCTGCGTATTCGCGATTGGAAGCATTTTTGTTCCATTTGGATGAACTTGTATTTCTAGAAATGTCTTCAGCATGTGCAAATTAGTCGTTTTACCCCATTTTCTCGGGTTAGTTATCACTAGTACGCGTTCGCTGTGCCGAATAACGACATCGATCATTAGAGTTTTGTCCACGTAGATACCTTGAGAGATGAGCTCGAGGAAGTAATTGGTTTTCAGTGGCGGATTTTTTTCCAAGATTCTTGGTATAGTGTTTACTCCGATGGCAACGTCCAAAGCTGCGATCAAGTTCGAACATATTAGTGTCGTTAGTAATAAACATGAGTATTTCAAGAAACACATTTAGAAGTGTAGGTGATTCTGAAAATGAAACAAGAATTTAAATGCAGCAGACTCCAGTTACATCATGTGTTCATTTGCCAAATGGTTGATGGATACGTGCGACATTTAATCACTCACTTAACGAATATATTCGCGGTGCATTATTAAGGAAATAGGTCACCGTATAATGTTTGCGCGAAAGTTGTCGGCATGTTTTGATTTTTAAATTTTTTTCACCGGTAGTTCCGTAATTCTTTATCATGGCTTAGATAAAACAACGTTGATTAGCAGTTTTAATGATATAAATTGAAATTTTTAACGTAACATTCAATCAACTATCGATAGAAGATTATCAATTAATTTTTAACGAGGAAATCCGGCTATCATATGCAGTGTTGTAGGAACGAACATAGGTCTGTTCTTGTTCCTGTTCTCGTTCCTGGAAAGACCCAGTCATTTGATTCTGTTCCTGACTCGTTCTTATTCTCAATGTTTCAACTGTTCTCGTTCCGTTCTTCGTTCTTTTAATTCTTTACAATGTTATTCTCGTTCTGTTCTTTGTTCTTTCAATCCTTTATGGTCTCGTTCTTGTTCGTTCTTCGTTCTGTTCTCATTCTTCAACTTTTTCTTTTGTTCTTTCCTTTTTCCTTTCTTTCGATAACGTGTTTACAGTTTATGTTGTTGAAATTGAAAATTAATTAATTGAAGGTAATAATTAAAAAAAACGTAAGCAGCCATGCCGCATTACTGGAGCTGAGTTTTTAACTGGGGCTTGTTTTGACTTAGTAATAACCACGCTCAACCGTTCATCACTACAGGCTACACCCAATACCAAGTCTGAAAACCCCTACCCTATCCTTTCCAAAAACATTTAAGAAGTTCAATTTGACACAAATGTAGTATTTCTTGCCATGAAATAATCATGCGAACGCATATTTCTCAAATTATAACTATTTGAGGGTCCTCAAATTATCTTCAAATTTTGTAAATCCGCCATTTTGGATCCATTTTGACTCAAATTTAAGTGGTTATATTCTGGTCACAAACTAATCCTACACACAAAGTTTGACCATTCTAGGCCGATTTGGTGATGAGATATGGAAGATTCATGAAATTTCCTGCAGCAATTTCCCCTCCAAAAGCCGTTTTTTGCTCTAACTCCCCTCCAAAATCACTGAGGAAGCTAAAATCAAAATACGTTTGTCACTTGGGCTCATTTTATCATATGACACAGCAATAAAAAATTTTCGACCCCTCCTGTACCCCCACCACTATTTTAGGTTGGTAACCCCGCCTTCCCCCTCCAACATCATGTATGGAAGTGAATTCGGGATATAGTATACAACTTATCCCCAATAACCATATGAATTCATATTAATTACATTTTTACCAACTTGAGGCTCCTCAAGCTCTACTCAAAATTTTGATAATCCGCCATTTTGAATCCATTTTGATCCAAATTCAAGAGGTCATATTGTGGTCACCAACTAACCTCACACACAAAATTTGACCTCTTTAACTTGATTTGGTGGGGAGATATGGAAGATTCAAGAAATTTCATGACTCAAAACTTCCTCAAAAAGCCGTTTTTTGATCTAACTCCTCTCAATATGCACTTAGAAGCTGAAATTTGGATATGTTAGTATCCGTGACTCACTCTTTCATATGAAATCAAAAACGAAAAATTTGAGCTATTTGCCCCTTCTCCAGCCCCCTCAAAATTTGAGTGATCCGCCATTTTGAAATTTATCGAAAAAAAAAAAAACTATTTTTGCGTATTTGCAAGAAGAGTTCCTCACCGAATTTTGAGCGAATTTTATCCACACCGCCTGCGCAAAGTGAGTGACACAAAAAACGCAATTTTCTCAAAAACAGGTTTTTGCTAACTCGCCTCAAATGCACTTAGGAAGCTGAAATTTAAATATGTTGGTGTCCGTGACTCACTCTTTCATATGAGATCAAAACGAAAAATTTGAGCTATTTGCCTCTTCTCCAGCCCCCCTCAAAATTTGAGTGATCCGCCATTTTGAAAGGTTTCGAAAAAACAAAAAAAATACTTCTGCGCATTTTCAAGAAGAGTTCCTCACCAAATTTTGAGCAAATTTTATGAATACTCGCCGGCGCTACGCGTGGGGGAAAAAAAAAAATATATATATATATATACCAAAAAGTTGGACATTTGCCAGATGATTACAAATGGTCTGAAACGCAAAGATTTGAAGACCCCACCCTCCCCCGACCTTCCCTTCCCAAATCAGGTAGGCTGTAATAGCTATCGTTTTGTTAAAAACTCAGCTAAAAAATTACTTATATGGGTATATGTAGCATTTGCCCGCTTTCAAGTATAAGTTTCTTATTTTCTCTGTCCCCTAGTAATATATATTAATTTTACAATAAATCATGACCTTTCAAAAGAACGAAGAACAACAAAAAATTACATCGTTTTTTGTTCTTGTTTTTGTACCTCAACATTGTTCATTAGTTGGTTGTCGTTTTGTTTTTTGATTTTTCAGTTTGAAAATATTCTGTTCTCGTTCTGTTCTTTATTCTTCACATGTATCATTTTTATGGTCTCGTTCTTGGTCCCGTTCCTCAGGAACAATGAAAATTCTCCGTTCTTGTTGTTCTTCGTTCTCGTTCTTTGGTTTGTTCCTACAACACTGATCATATGTATATCGAAGAATCAATTGTAATGAACGTGTTTGAAAACCAAATGAGACCGTCTCCGTGTGTTTTAAAGAAAGAAAACGACAGCCAACTATTGAAAATAATGTTTTAAATTTAGGACATTTTTATTTAGTATTTTGTTCATCGCATCTTGTATATATGCTTGCATCTTTGTGGTCAACATTTTCTGATCTAAGTGTGTAGTTTGATTCTGCAAGGCAACCTGTAGATAGATCTACGAATTGAGATTTTTTCAGAATATATTTGACATTCTATTTTGAAAGAAAACTCGTCATGAATGTTATCCTGCGGAATAATTTATCTTTTGTATCATGATACGAAAGAAGTTGAAAGAGGATTTTGCTGAATAGCTGCATGTTATCTTAGATTTTCAACATTCCTTCTTCCTTCGCAAAAATTTCGAAACGTGTATGAAATTATTTAGAGCTCGTCGTTCTCACGAAGCGACGTATATTTCAATATAGATAGGGGTTCTTTGATTTCACGATGTCTTGATTCGTTATTCCTTCATATTCGTTGAGCACACGACGCTACTAATTTCAATGTGTTTTTTATGGTGTACTCTGCAGTCGACAATTTTGACGTCTTTCCATCGATGAAAAGTCGCGTATTCTTTCAACAATCCTGTGCACTGTGGAGGTTGATGTATTACTAAGGATGCGTTTTGCGCATTCTGCACGTAAACGACGATTCCTCTGGCTTCCGACGATAGAATCATATCGGACAGAATGGTGGTTTCGTTAATCGTTTCTATTGGCAAATTTCCAAATTGCCAACCTACGAAATGGAATATTTTGGACGATGCGATCGAAATGGTGATGGTATCGATAAGCGCTTTTCTAGATTTACTGCGTATATAATTCATCTCGATTTTCTCCAAACGCGTGAACAACGGCCCGGCGAATTCCTGCGTAATGTTCTCCAATTCGGGCGATTGGAGCTCGTCACTGAGTAAAAAACGCTCCCAAGTGAGAAATGCGGTTGTGAATTTGTCGTACAATGAAGTGTTGACTAGTTTGTCGTGCAACACGACGGCGTAAGCTCGTTGAAGATGAGCGGCGATCTCGTAATTAGGAATTTTAAAATTGTAAGTGAGCGAATCCGGATTCTCGATTGTTTTATTGAAAGTTAAATAACCGGCGCCCGATAGAAATTTATAAGTGGCCGCATTATAAGCTTCTTCTAAGTGCCACAACTCCCAACCGCCTAGAGGGAATTTAGCTTTAAGAATTAGCGGATTACCGTTTAAAATGGGGTTTAGTTTAAACTCGTACAGAGGACTGCAAAGCACTTTGTCTAAATAAACGTCATCGGAATTCGCCTCTATCCAGTAGGGTCGAAATTGACGCGATGCGAGGTAATTACGTACGCTCAACGGATTGAATATTTGTTCGAAGCGTACTTTCAACGAATCGAGTGTTTCTGCGGAATGCGATGGTTGGAATTCTTCTTCAACTGGGTATACGTTATACTTATATCCGGCGTACCAATAACGCATTTTGTCTCTTTCGTCGATGGGAATTTCGTAAAAATCGTATATCAAGTTCATCTCTTTGGTAGTAAAGCCGAAAAAACGTTGATAACGCGTTGATATGGGAAAATAGTGGTAAGTCGTGTTTGCCGAGGTGTAATCGCAATAGCTCAATGAGTGCAGCGTCAACGGCAACGTACCGAATAAGATGGCGGTCTCTAAATAACGGTTTTTCCTTAATATACCATTGAGGAAATTTCTAACCGGTTCGTCATCCCATCCGAGAGAACGATCGTAATTGTCGACGAGAACCATCACCTTTTTGTTATAGTGTCGTTTTAAGATTTTGAATAGCTCCAATATACCGAATCTGAGATCGTACGAGTTCCACTTATTCACGCCAGTGTTGGTCAAATATATAAAGGAATTTCTATCGAGCTTCGCTCTATCTTTGTTCCTATCGGTGATGTTTGGGTTGCGAATGATGTCGTCGAATACTCGAAGCATGTATTTATGTTGGTCGCAGGCTTTAGCTACTGTTTGACGAAGTATCGACAACAAGTCTGTTTCGTTGGTCCACGGGGTGTCGGGAAAGGAGAATTCAAGTATGGGATATTGGCCGAAATGCGCGTCGAATATTACTTCATACTTGTGATCGGAGATTAACAAAGGTTTTTGCAATTTCACGTCGTAATTTCCGCAACGATATTCGCCTTCTTTGAATAATCTGTAAATAGGCGTAACGTTCGCAGGAAGAATTCTGGTACCGTTGGGGTAAATTGGTATTTCTAAAAATATTCTCAGCATGTCCAAATTCGTAGTTTTACCCCATCCTCTGGGCACAGTTATTCCCAAAGGACGTTTTTCGAGATCACGTAAAAGAAATCCGAGTAGAGGGCTTTTATCGACGAAAACACCTTTCGAAATAAGGTCTATAAATGAATTCGATTGTATAGGCATAGTCTTTCCTGTTTCTTTGATGCGAGTGTTTACTCCAAGCGCGGCGTCTTGTGCGGTGGTCTTGTGTAAAACATTCAGTATTTCAACGAATACCCATAATTGCGTTATCGTGGCCATAATTACGTATGCTTTGGAATATTGCTCGAATATTTTGAATATGTTGCTTTTGCTGTTACTTTATAAGTTTGAAAAATAGTTCTTCTTGATTGCAATTACCTGTTGGAGAGTTTACTTGATGGTGAATCATAGTTTCAATTTACGTTTATATATTTACTATTTAATACCGCGTATAACTACAGAAACAGAGAGAAAGTTGTCAGGAAATATGCAATTTTTATCGATTCCAATACGTTTATTTACTCTCCTCTTTATGCTACTTGAATGTAGCTGAATCAGTTAGTAAGCTTTCATGATAAAGTTTATCACTACCATACAATCAAAAGAGTGATATTTATCGAATAATTTTTATCGTTTGTGTAATGGATATTGAAAATATGAAGAAGCGTTTTACTAATTCAGTTATTTTGCGAGTAGATAGTAGGCTATTATCATACAGTTTTAAAAAAAATATAAAAAAAAAACGTAAGCAGCCATGCCGCATTACTGGAGCTGAGTTTTTAACTGGGGCTTCTTTTGATTTAGTAATAACCACGCTCAACTGTTCATCACTACAGGCCACACCCAATACCAAGTCTGAAAACCCCTACCCTATCCTTTCCAAAAACACTTAAGAAGTTCAATTTGACACAAATGTAGTATTTCTTGCCATGAAATAATCATGCGAACGCATATTTCTCAAATTATAACTATTTGAGGGTCCTCAAATTATCTTCAAATTTTGTAAATCCGCCATTTTGGATCCATTTTGACTCAAATTTAAGTGGTTATATTCTGGTCACAAACTAATCCTACACACAAAGTTTGACCATTCTAGGCCGATTTGGTGATGAGATATGGAAGATTCATGAAATTTCCTGCAGCAATTTCCCCTCCAAAAGCCGTTTTTTGCTCTAACTCCCCTCCAAAATCACTGAAGAAGCTAAAATCAAAATACGTTTGTCACTTGGGCTCATTTTATCATATGACACAGCAATAAAAATTTTCGACCCCTCCTGTACCCCCAACACTATTTTAGGTTGGTAACCCCGCCTTCCCCCTCCAACATCATGTATGGAAGTGAATTCGGGATATAGTATACAACTTATCCCCAATAACCATATGAATTCATATTAATTACATTTTTACCAACTTGAGGCTCCTCAAGCTCTACTCAAAATTTTGATAATCCGCCATTTTGAATCCATTTTGATCCAAATTCAAGAGGTCATATTGTGGTCACCAACTAACCTCACACACAAAATTTGACCACTTTAACTTGATTTGGTGGGGAGATATGGAAGATTCAAGAAATTTCATGACTCAAAACTTCCTCAAAAAGCCGTTTTTTGATCTAACTCCTCTCAATATGCACTCAAGAAGCTGAAATTTGGATATGTTAGTATCCGTGACTCACTCTTTCATATGAAATCAAAAACAAAAATTTGAGCTATTTGCCCTTCTCCAGCCCCCCTCAAAATTTGAGTGATCCGCCATTTTGAAATTTATCGAAAAAAAAAAAAACTATTTTTGCGTATTTGCAAGAAGAGTTCCTCACCGAATTTTGAGCGAATTTTATCCACACCAGCCTGCGCAAAGTGAGTGACACAAAAAACGCAATTTTCTCAAAAACCGGTTTTTGCTAACTCGCCTCAGAATGCACTTAGGAAGCTGAAATTTAAATATGTTGGTGTCCGTGACTCACTCTTTCATATGAGATCAAGAACGAAAAATTTGAGCTATTTCCCTCTTCTCCAGCCCTCCTCAAAATTTGAGTGATCCGCCATTTTGAAAGTTTTCGAAAAAACAAAAAAAAGGGTTCTGCGCATTTTCAAGAAGAGTTCCTCACCAAATTTTGAGCGAATTTTATGAATACTCGCCAGCGCTACGCGTGGGGGAAAAAAAATATATATATATATACCAAAAAGTTGGACATTTGCCAGATGATTACAAATGGTCTGAAACGCAAAGATTTGAAGACCCCACCCTCCCCCGACCTTCCCTTCCCAAATCAGGTAGGCTGTAATAGCTATCGTTTTGTTAAAAACTCAGCTAAAAAGGTCCGATTCTTCGACCGATAGTCAGTCTGTTATCGGCTATTATCTCATTGTTGCGTACGTTCTCATGAGAACCGTTTTTTTTTTTCGAATTGTCACCGATAAGGATGGCATAAGAAAAAATCGAGTGTTTTCAAAGGTTTGCAGTATGCAATTTCCTTATACGTTATATATGATGTGAAAAAATTTCCAACATTGTTCACTGAATATGTAATAAATCGGATTATTGAAGAAAATTTTGATATAAATTGCGTTTATTGATTGGAAATGCATAAATACTTGTAATTGATTGTAGCATTCCCGATAGTTGGAAAATTGAAAATCTTAGGTGTGATGACAGATTAATAGTATACAAGGCTGTAATAACGGTAACGGAACGTAAAGGCCAGTTTTTTCATTTTAGTAACGGAACAGAACGAAATTTTTTAGAACTGAATGTAACGTAACGTAACGGATCAATTTTGTTAGTGTTCCGTTATTTTACATTGTTTTCATTTTTTGAAATTTGAATGCTGGCAAAATTGTTCCCAGCTTCCTACCTTCTGAGTCCAATGCAATGTACATTTTTTTATGTAAAATTCAAATTTGATCATTTTCAATCAACTTTAATACCTAGTACCGTAGTAAAATTGTGAATTTGTGAAAAGCAGGGTATGGTAACTCGATCGCTAACTGGTAACTTTAGTTAACCACAAAGTGACTGAGTATTCTTACCTCGACAGTAACCTAAACTGATTGAGTGTCTGAAAGGCTCTAAGTAACTCTAACTTGAAATGATTTAAACATTTTCAAATTTGTAAACTGACTTGAACCGATAACTCAATTAATTATCAATCAGTCTTCAAAAAGAAAAAAAAATGGCAAAACTGCTCAGTGCATTGTCGTTGATTCATACAATGTGAGCCATTTTGTGTTATTTGCAACTTTGAGTCATTGTTTAAATGTTTATTGTTTGATTTTCAATGTTTTTTAAATTTTAAATTTTTTAGCATTACTATCATCAATAAAAAAACAAAAAAAATAAAAAAAAATATGAGACTCCAATTCATACTAAAAAAAAGTGGTAAAGAACGGAACGGAATAGAACGTAACGTAACGGAACGGAATGGAACGGAACGTAACGTAACGTAACGCAACGTAACGTAACGTAACGGAACGGAATGTAACGGAACGTAACGTAACGGAACGTAACAGAACATTCAAAATTGGAACGTAACGTAACGGATAACTCAAGAACGGATCTACATCAGTCGAAAGACTAACATTTCAATAATGGTGAATTTTATTTTAAATCTCCTTGTTTCTGTGGAAATTTAAAAAAAAAAAACCGTAAGCAACCACGCTGTGTTACTGAAGTTGAATTTTTGATTGAGGCCTATTTAACTTTGCGATTAACATTACTAAGCCCTGCATGTCTAGAAGACACATCCACTACTATGTGTGAAAACCTCTGAAGCATCCCTTTCAAAAACACTTGAGAAGTTGAATTTCGAAGGAATGTAGTATTTTTGCCATACAATTACCATATGAACTCATATTTTTCAAACTATAACAACTTAGGCTGCTCAAATTTTGACGATTCCTCATTGTTGATCCATTTTAATCCAAATGTTAGAGGTCATGCTCTAGTCATCAACTGACCCTATATACAAAGTAATGACTTTTCTAAGTCGATTTGATGAGGAGATATGGAAGATTCATGGCATTTCTTACAGCATTCATTTTTTGGTCCAACTCCTCTCCAAATTTATTTATGAAGCTAAAATCGGAATACGTTTGCCACTTAGGCTCATTTTTATCATATGAGAGCGCAATAAACAATTTTGGACCTCATAAAATAAAGTAAAAATTGCACTGTGAGGAGAGACGTGATTTAGAATGAATTTTTGTTGTAAACATTGAATTATCATTTATTCAACAAACCCATGCCTGATTATAAAAAGAAAAAAAAAATGAAAAGAAATGTGGAAAAAATACTACACCCTAAAATCGATGGTGAGAGAGTTGCTCGTCTGCAAGATATACTCATCTCATCACTGGGGAGTATAGTTAGAATAACTAGTAGTAGATGCAGGAGTGAATACTGAATGAAATTACGACTTTTATATATAGTTCCTTCCTATACCCTCACCTAAATATGAGTAAAGGAGGTGGCACTGACACTGAGAATTGTCTGAAAATCGACAAGATAGGTAAAGTATGATCAGAACGGCGAGTCAAGCGATTATCAGCGGTCGAAGCGAATAGTGACTCGACATATGTTATTTCTCAAAAACAAGACCACTACGCAATGGCCCTTTCTGAGCGCCAGTTTATACCTATAACAAAATACATCCGCTGAATTACAAATGCGAAAGTGAATCAACGTCAACTGCTGAAGAAAACGTTAAGAAACCCTTTTTACCGCTATTTAATTTGAGAGCTTCGCGCCGCTTCTCGGAGCGTTAAACCGTATAGACATTTTATTTACACGATGAAAAACATAATTTAATAACAGCAAAACGTTCAAAGTAAAATGTCGTATGATACTTCTTGACATTTTGAGCAAATATTTGAAAAAGTTTTATGTAAATTCACTTCTCAGTATGGCTTTGTCGTTAGGATAAAGATCGCGTCGTCGAAGAAAAACGAAGAAAAAACGGAATATTTATTCTAGTATTTTTTTTTTATCGTTCCTCTTTCCCGTTCCGGTCTCATTTTAACGTGTACCGCGCTCGTGTCGTGTACGCTTTTTCCAACAGTTAAAAACAGTTTGGTTTTTTTTTCTTTTACGCCCTAAACAAACGAGTAGAAAAGTATTTTGATTTAGTTTATTTTAATATCTGAATCCACAACGACGACGACGACGACGTATTTCCTGCTACTTCATTTTGCTTGTTGAATTTGCTCTAATATACAAGAGTGCTCGCATTAATTTACTACTGTGTTTAATTAATACCTGAAAAAGATATACGATTGAGCGAAAAATCTCTCATATATGAACGTAATAATTGTAATCTGTTGAATAATAAAAAAAAAAGCGTAAGCAGTCATGATGCCTTACTAGAGCTGAGTTTTTCATGAGGGTTAGTTCGAATTTTCAGATTAAGTTAACTTTATTACTTATATCTCCCCTCCAACGTAATAAAAACGTTGAATTAATAAGATGATATACTTTTTACCTATAAGTACCAAATAAGCTCGTAGCAATTTGAGGTTCCTCAAAATTCCTCAAACAAAATATTATTCCACTTACGACGCCGACAGTAACATCATCGAAAACCTAGACATTCTTATAAATCGAAGAGAGGTGTTTATTGACCGTATACGACATTCTCAACTTTCAAAATAGATACACGTCTTAACGTGTCAATTTCACTATTGCAAACGATTCGTCGTCGTGATGTATCGTTTTCTTCTTACTCCTAACCAACTTTCCGCCACTTTTTCACCTCTCTATATCTATGAAGTGTATCCACAGTCTAAAATACTACGAGTACGCTGCGAATGTATACGCTACGATGTAGAGAGTATACTAGACAACATACGATTCATATATATACAGTATAAAAATAAAGCGAACGAATTCGAGTCTGGATTAAAGTTCTTATTTTTAGTCTTTTTTCTCTCTTGTCTCTCTCTCTCTCTCTCTCTCTTTCTATTTTTCCCATTCGCAATGTACTTTTATATATTGATTCTAGTTCGAATTTCACCGCCTCTTGTCTCAAATCGCGCAAAACGTACCAACTATAGGTTCACATCTGTTACCACCTTTCTTCATTTCGATGACAAATGAGCCGTATACTTTTCTCATCTTCACCGTATATACGAGTACACAAGACAAACATATCTTTCGTTTTCATTTTTTCCTACACTTTTTCTCGACGTTTCCACGTTATTCGTAAAATGCGTTTCCACTTTAATGGTTAAGCGCGCGAATCCCCGAGCTTTTGAAAAAAGAATAAGGATAAGTTACATGGAACGCTTTGTGATTTAAAAATCAAGTCAAATACAGAAATTCCAGACGTGGTGGCCGGGACAGGAAAAGGAAGAGGGGGAAACTGCCTTGAATTGGATTTTTGAATTATACAAAGGGACAGCAGTTCTAGCGATATATTTGTCCCACCGTGAAAATTAGTTTCATTAATACTGTGTAATTAGGCCATCAAGAATGAGGGGATCGTGCATCAAAAAAAGCTCGAAATTTCTACTTTTGAAAGCTCGCGATGAGAGAAGGTGTTTGAGTATACTTGAAAATATATTTTTAATTTTTTAACTCATTTTGTAGTGCTGTTGAAACAGATAATTCAGACTAAGGTATAGTAAAAGGGATGTATCAAGGTAGGCAATCTTTATTTCATATCACGAGTGTTGTAATTATATCAAATAAAACAGATTAATCAAAGTGTTTCTCACACTTTTTGAGCTCCATTTCGCTGCCCCCCCTCGGTTAAAATTGAGAGCTGCAATTAACTACATCGTTTGTGCCACGGACATAGCGAAATCAGTAGATGACTTTTTGAGCAACTAGTTTTCAAAAATTAAGCTACTGCAGTAAGTCTAAGTGCAGAGGAGGTCAAAGTTGAAAAGAATGAAAACCAAGTGTCAATAAACAAATTAAAAAAAAATCAATGTACAGCATAAATGAGTAGGAAATGCAATATAATTATCAGAAAAGCCTCTCCGAACATGAAAAATATGTTCAACTAGTCGAAAAAAAAACATCGAACTCCACTGGAATGAAGATAGTGTATCCTTTTAATCTTGATTTATAGCGCTCTAGTCAAGACTAAAACAGGGAACAACAAAAGTTCACTCAGTTATTTTATACTGATGATTCGAGGTTGGGACGAAAAGTCGTTGATGAAGCCAGCATTATATGTATTCTTACTACACCAGCTTCAACTCGGCCATTAACATCGCATATATCTTAAATATCATGCATGCAGTTCACCAATCAGATACAGGCAACAAGCCCATGATCAATATCGAAATAGACTCTGAGCAGTGGTTTTCGTTATGTAATGAGAGATTTCTTAGTATTTCCATCCAGTCGGTTACAAGGCTGGAAAACTATATTCTTCCAGTTTTTCTTACATTCTCTTCATTCCTCTCTTATTTTCACCTCGATTCGAACGGAGAATCGAAGGTCGTTAAATAGAACGATATTGCTCGTCACGACATGTTTTGTATTCCTTATTTTCGTTAACGCGCCGCTTTTCTCATTACGACTCCCCGGACGATATTCCGGTTCGCTAGCTATCGTTTCTTAATCTGGAAACCGCGCGCAAATTACCAGCTATATACGTTCCTTTGTTATTTGCTAAAAAAAGAACGTCGTTGACCCTTTTTTTCTTATTTTTCTGTTCTTCCTTCGCGGAAATGCGCTTGATACGGATATTGGATGAAAATACGACACCGAAGGCGAATTTCAGGGAAGATGCGAATTTCTAAAATTAGGAAGAAAAAAACCTCTCTACCGGGAGAGTTTTGCATTTTTTTATTCGCAATATAAAAATAACACGTCTACAGATTTTGAGTACTATATTAACAGTTCGTATAGAAAATTACTCAACAAATTCAAGCCTTTCAAATAAATATCGTAAACTTACCTCCACACATGGAGTTGGAGGTGAAAAGGAAGAGTTATCGACCGGTGGGAAATTGTTTATTGCGATCTCATATGATGAAATGAGCCCAAGAGACAAACTTGTTCTGATTTTAGCTTCCCAAGTTAATTTGGAGGGGAGTTAGAGCAAAAAATGGCTCTTGAAGGGGAAATGGCTTCAGGAAATTCCATGAACCTTCCATATCTCCTCATCAAATCTACCTAGAAATGTGATACTTTATGTGTGGAATCAGTTTGGCACTGGAATATGACCCCTCGAATTTGGGTCAAAATGGATCTAAAATTGTGGATAGTCGAAATTTGAGATGACCTCAAGTTGGCATAATTTGAAATATATGGTTGCATATGATTGTTGTATGGCAAGAAATACTACATTAATTCTAAATTTACTTTCTCAAGTGATTTTGGAAGAGATAGGATACTGGTTTCCAGACTTGGTATTGGGTGTTGTCTGTAGACATGAAGAGGTTAGCCACTTATTTGCAAACCTGAACGAGCCCCAATTAGAAATTCAGCTTCGGGCCTGACTGCTTAGGTTTTTAGCTGAGTTTTTAACTAAAAAACGACAGCTATTACAGCCTACCTGATTTGGGAAGGGAAGGTTGGGGGAGGGTGGGGTCTTCAAATCTTTACGTTTTAGACCATTTGTAATCATCTGGCAAATGTCCAACGTTTTGGTGTATGTGTATATATATACCGGGTGACTACTTGATTCGAGCACCCAAGCGAAAAAATTGGCTAAAAAGTGAAAAAATTCAAAACAAATATGCATTCTTGACAACGAAAGTATGAATTACAATTTTGCATTTCATTGATAGACGCTTTTAAGCATTAAATAAACATTATTTATGATATTTATTCTTGCTGATATCATTCAAATACATAATTTATTTCTATCAGGGAAAGATCGTATAGGTATGGTACGGTAAAGTCAGGCCCGATCTTGGAAATGCTACTATCCTTCCCAGACCCTGCGAAAAAGTAAGAGCTAATTTGATCGCATGAAGTTCGGCAGAAAGAATGAAGAAATACTGTGGTAAAGGATATGGAATTGCGTGGTTATGATAGAACTCGATCTTCATGTTTTGAAGCATCGGTAAAGATTTGTTCATATTCCTGGTATTTGTTTATGAGGTCTGAAAAATGCTTATTGAAGATAATGTGATTCGTGTTTCTTTTGGAAAATGTGGTCACGCTCAAATCTGTGGAGGGTTGGAAGTGAAACCACGGTAGAATGGTATTGATAATGTTGTGGTGTACAATATTGAATATGGTGGGACTGAGAACAGTGCCCTGGGGAACTCCAGTATCTAAGAAATAATTTTTGGAGAGAGAACTACCAATGCAAGCTTTGAAATTTCTATTATTAAGAAAGTTAGAGTTTTCAAGTTTTATATTTCCAAATTGTGTCGAAGGCTTTGGCTGTATCAAACAACATCGCTAACAGGTGGTTTCTTTGCTGAAAAGCTTAAAAACAAAACAAATTCCAAAATCAATTATCTTTATTTTACATTCATCATCTACAATCCAGAAATAACCTCTTGGAATATTTTAATAATATTAAGGACTACTGGATCTTTCAAATCATCCCATTTCTTCAATGCCAAAACGACATCATCTGGATTTATAAGTGCCTTTAAGTCAGGGTCATCATTCGTGGTACCATGCTTTGCATTGTTTAAGAAAGCATGTGCTAAACCAATGTTTTTTGCTATAATTTGTAGAGAGATTTCTGGATACAACTGTTGGATTTTGGTTTTGAAATATTTTACTAATGGATGAGTTGAACTTTGAAGTATTCGATCCCATTTCTTGGCGTGGCTTTTGTAATTTGAAAACGTTTGTGCATCCAACTTACGGCATTTAGCTGTTGTGTTTTCAAGATCATCAGGGTCAAAATTTAAACTGTTTTGGCCACCACAGTCCCAAGCACTTTCATATAATTCAAGATTACGACACAAATAAGGAACTACAAAGGTTCTTAAAGCCTTCAGTTTGATGTTGTGCTAAAAAAAAGTTTTAATCGTTCTTTAAATAAAAAAATTCAACATGAATACTGCTTACATATTTTTCAAGCTCTTTTTAAATTCTTCCAAAAGTCTAAAAATGTTCTCAGCATTTAAATTTTAGTTATATATCTCATAATTCCATCAAGATGTTTCAAAATACCACAACTTACTAGTGAAAAAACAACTCTCAGCTTTAGAGAACAAGTAGAAGAGGTAAGCCATCCTAAAAATAAAAAACCATTTGTAATGAGATATTGAAATTAATTTATATTCAAGATTAACCACTATGGCTTACCTCTTCTACTTGTTCTCTAACGCTGAGAGTTGTTTTTTCACTAGTAAGTTGTGGTATTTTGAAACATCTTGATGGAATTATGAGATATATAACTAAAATTTTAAATGCTGAGAACATTTTATAGACTTTTGGAAGAATTTAAAAAGATGTTACAGTTGTGTAAGCTATATTCACCGCGAATGCCAGATAAGTAATTTCAATATTGAATGTTAAGAAATATTCAATCAATAGATGGAATTTATTAACGTAATAATCCTCCTTCAAGTTATCTTTTTGATTAGAATTTTTTTATCTCTAATACTACTTATGATATTAATTTATCCAATTAAATTAGTACATGGTAATCTAAACGTTTCAATATTCGATATCAAAGTAGAAGGGTCGTAATATTTGAAAGAAGAGATATGGTAATGCTTATCGAATTATCGACTCCTTAATCGCGTTATAAGCTACTTCGCAGGTAGTGGAGTCTGCGTTGGGGCTTTCTTCCGACTGTAAATTCCATTCACGTAGACGCTATTACAGCCGCCGTAGAGCAGCTCTAAGAAGCAAAAAATAAACAATAAATAAGGCGTTAGCGACGATGTAGGTCGTTCGTATGTGAGGTAGTGTGTTAAGGCTGAAAGTACCTGTAATGAAAAATAAAAATAAAGAAAGAAAACGTGTATAACCGTAGCGATACTCAAACAAGGTCGCGAATAAAATAAGTTTTAATTTAACGCGAAATTTTTGGGCGACGCGACGCTGTTAAATTAATCAACGGAAAAGCGCAATGAATCAATTTTGGGCAAGTAATACGTTATAGGCGAATGGTGTTTCGAGTATAAGGAAGAGCGCAGGGTGCCGCGTAATAAGTTACGTGGCGATGGAGGCCGCGTAGGAGTAAGATAAATCCATTTTTGCTTTTTCTTTATCTGCGCTCTTTACGAAATCGAATTGCTCGACGTAGTTAATGTGGCGGCAAAAGCACGTAGCCAAGATGAAGCGTGTATGCTGTATGCTATATGGCGTATGTATCGAATTGTAGCTCTCGATGTCCGATCGTCGATTGATGTATCAAATATGCGCGCTTATTTCGATTTGGAAATGAGAAGTTTATGAGAATCGGGTGAAAGATTATGGCGATATTTTTGGCGCTCGACGTGTTATTTACTTTTGACGATTCGTTAATGCTGCCCTGAACGATGGAAGGATGGATAGAGGCAGAGGCTTAAGCCGTCTTTATACGCGAATACGTACATAAACGTATATACGTTGACTTATAGTCGACTATACATTGTATTCGTGTAGTCTACAATGTACATATACCGGTGTACTATATCCAGCTATTTAGGCGAAGAACCGTCCTTTTCAACTTATACCAAACTCTCGTGTATTAAAGGTGGGCTAACTTGCGAGTGAAGTCGTTAAGTTTAATTTACGAGTAGGTTTTTTGTTTATTGTTTAATTTATGCTCTTTAGGAGCGTTTATTTTTCACCGTTTTCCAGGTTATTAGCCGCGTACGCTGCCCTGTTTAATTCTGGCCCCTCGACGTTTATATTTTTTCGTGCAGCGCCATTTCTACATGGTTGAGTTTTTTTTTCTCTTTTTTTCTTTCTTTCGTTCTTTCTTATTTTTATCGTAAGTTTCACATCACGCTCTGCGTTGTTTCGAACTTATAAATACTTCTATTAGTTGCGGCGATATAAAGTTTCTTAAGATAGGTATCAAAAATGTGCAGTCTTCCCTCTTCACCCTTACAGAGTGTGAATTATAACGGATCATTCCCGCGGGGGAATTACCGGCGAAGCGGCGACAGTACGCTGCTTGAATCAACTTTATTTCATTTTTCCTCATCGCTCAATACTTGAGGCGAAACTACGTCGAGTTGACGAGTTTATAAGCGAGACTGGCTGCAGTTTATATTAGGAAATAGCTCACGTAATTGAGATAATTTTTTTAATTATAAAGTTCATCGGCGAAGTAACGAATCGCAGTTCTCGGTTACGTGCGAGAGTCTCTTTAGATTAATTACGAGGGTTGGTTTACGGTGTGCCGATAAAATAAGTTGCTAAAAGTTTGGCTACGTACTCCGGTGCGGTGCGGTGATACGGTATTCAGTTTTACGACGAATTAACCGACCAATTCCCATTCGAATGATTTTCAACGCTACTACCGTGGTTACGTTTTGGTGTTTATGGTAGATGCCTAGATGGAAGAAAGCGGCTAGGTGACTAGTACTGTTTTAATAGAATGGCGAAACTTTTACGAGTTTAAACGCGATAGTCTCCGTTGTGTGGTCGAGTTGAGCGACCAGCATCTCTCTGTACTGTACAGTGTATGCTTGGTAAATTCTTCCTTGTTTTTTATACGGATTTTTTGCGTTGTTTGGGTTAAGATTTTATGTAAAGAGTAGTTTCTCACTAGCGATATTGATGGAAGGACAGAGGTAGTAAGTTATTTTGGATGACACTGAAAAAAAATCCAAAATGAGAAAAATACATTCGAAACAGTTTTCAAAAAGTATAATGTTGAGAAACTCTTTCTCTTGATACTAAAATAAATTGAAAAATACACGATCGTTGTCAGAATAAAAAACGTTTATTATTCAACTACACTGGTAGACTTCTTATTATTAACTAATCAGTATAACCAATAAAAAATGTAGTTTTTTTTTTATTCAAAACTTCTCATATACTACTGAAAATTAATTCAAAAATTGAAAAATGCGATTATAAATTTTGGAAAAATTTCTAGGTATCATAAAATTAACGCAACACATATCTTCAATCCAGCAATATAAAAATTATACTCGCAGATAACCTCGAACGAATAAATAACCTGATGAAATTTTTGATCTCTTCTGGCCTACACAAGTTAATATAATCTTTACCGTCGTGCCTCTAGCCACAGTTGCTGTACATGGCACGTTAAAAAAAAAAAAATAAAAAAAAAAAAAATAAAATAAAGAAAAATCTTGGTGAAAATGTTGAATTTGTGTTCGAAAATAATTTACATGTTTTTTCCAGGGTTCGAAAATCATTGTTGCTTTGAACCAATCTAAGCTCTCGACAGCTATATTTGATGTTCCTAAGGCGAAGTGCGAAGTAATAAAAATCTGTGATTCTTGCTGATAAATGATTAAACGTTTTGACGAAGTTATAAAAAAAAAAACGTAAGCAGCCATGCCGCATTAGGCAGCCTTCTCCTCTATGCGATCGCTGCAATTCACCGATCTTTTTCTCACATGTCCTAGTCGAATGCCCTAAATTCTTCGCTCAGCGAAAAACACACTTCCAATAAAATGAAATGAAACTCATTCTTCACAGTCCTACCAACATATCATACCTACTTCGCTTCCTACGTTCAACATCCCTTTACCCACTTATTTAAAAAAAAAAAGTAAGCAGCCATGCCGCATTAATGGAGCTGAGTTTTTAACTGGAGCTTGTTTTGATTTACTAATAACCTTTCATGACTACAGGCCACACCAAATACCAAGTCTGAAAACCCCTACCCTATCCTTTCCAAATACACTTACGAAGTTGAATTTGGCACAAATGTAGTATTTCTTGCCATGTAATAATCATATGAACACATATTTCTCAATTGGGTCATATTCTGGTCACTAACTAATCTTACACACGAAGTTTGACCATTCTAGGCCAATTTGATGAGATATGAAAGATTCATGAAATTTCCTGCAGCAATTTCCCCTCCAAAAGCCATTTTTTGCTCTAACTCCCCTCCAAAATCACTGAGGAAGCTAAAATCAAAATAGGTTTGTCACATGGGCTCATTTTATCATATGACACAGCAATAAAAAATTTTCGACCCCTTCTGTACCCCCACCACTATTTTAGGCTGATAACCCCATCTTCCCCCTCCAACATCATGTATGGAAGTGAATTGGGGATATAGTATACATCTTATCCCCAATAACCATATGAATTCATATTTTTTACATTTTTACCAACTTGAGGCTCCTCAAGCTCTACTCAAATTTTGATAATCCGCCATTTTGGATCCATTTTGATCCAAATTCAATAGGCCCATATTCTGGTCACCAACTAACCTCACACACAAAATTTGACCGCTTTAACATGATTTGGTGGGGAGATATAGAAGATTCAAGAAATTTCATGACTCAAAACTTCCTCAAAAAGCCGTTTTTTGATGTGACTCCTCTCAATATGCACTTAGGAAGCTGAAATTTAAATATGTTGGTGTCCGTGACTCACTCTTTCATATGAAATCAAAAACAAAACATTTGAGCTATTTGCCTCTTCTCCAGCCCCCCTCAAAATTTGAGTGATCCGCCATTTTGAAATTCATCGAAAAATCAAAAAAAACACTTTTGCGCATTTTCAAGAAGAGTTCCCCGCCGAATTTTATCCACACTCGCTTGTAGAAGGCGAGTGACACAAAAAACGAAATTTCCTCAAAAACAGGTTTTTGCTCTAACTCTTCTCACAATGCACTTAAGAAGCTGAAATTTAAATGAGTAGGATTCATCTACTAGTAATATAGTACTCATTCTCGAAGTAAATGGTAACTATTCCCTAACATCACAAAACCATTCTCTCGCGATCGGTATCCTTCCTAAATAAATAATAACCATTCCTTAATGTTACAAAATCGTTCTCACGCGTTCGGTATTGTTCCTTATCTACATGATGACGATTCGCAGAATATAATTTGCAAAAAATACCAGTAGCCATATCTGTACTTATGCGTATTCGTAGGTGCGTTGTTATTTTGAGGCGATTAAGGAGTCGATAATTCGATAAACATTACCATATCTCTCCTTTCAAATATTACGACCCTTCTACTTTGATATCGAATATTGAAACGTTTAGATTACCATGTACTAATTTAATTGGATAAATTAATATCATAAGTAGTATTAGAGATAAAAAAATTCTAATCAAAAAGATAACTTGAAGGAGGATTATTACGTTAATAAATTCCATCTATTGATTGAATATTTCTTAACATTCAATATTGAAATTACTTATCTGTCATTCGCGGTGAATATAGCTTACACAACTGTAACATCTTTTTAAATTCTTCCAAAAGTTTATAAAATGTCCTCAGCATTTAGAATTTTAGTTATATGTCTCATAATTCCATCAAGATGTGTCGTAATGCCACAACTTATTAGTGAAAAAACAACTCGCACTGTTGAAGAACAAGTAGAACAGGTAAGCCATAGTGGTTAATCTTGAATATAAATTAATTTCAATATCTCATTACAAATGGTTTTTTATTTTTAGGTGTTGTCTTCTATTAAAGAGAGCTTGAACAATATTATAAATCCCTTAACCCACAAGGATGTAAAGCTCGTGGAGGCAGGAGTGATTGAGGGCAAAGTGGAAAAAATAATTGAACAATCAATTGTGGTAGAACGTATGGCAAAACATCGGATACACAAACTGATTGAAGAAAAAGGAATCTTGAAGGAAAGGCTGGTAATTAAATTTTTAGAATTTTTTTTTTTGTATTTGCAAAGTAAGCAGTATTGATGTTGAATTTTTTTATTTAAAGAACGATTAAAACTTTTTTTAGGGCAACATCAAACTGAAGGCTTTAAGAATCTTTGTAGTTCCTTATTTGTGTCGTAATCTTGAATTATATGAAAATGTTTGGGACTGTGGTGGCCAAAACAGTTTAAATTTTGACCCTGATGATCTTGAAAACACAGCAGCTAGAGGCCGTACGTTGGATGCACAAACGCTTTCAAATTACAAAAGCCACGCCAAGAAATGGGATCGAATACTTCAAAGTTCAACTCATCCATTAGTAAAATATTTCAAAACCAAAATCCAACAGTTGTATCCAGGAATCTCTCTACAAATTATAGCAAAAAACATTGGTTTAGCACATGCTTTCTTAAACAATGCAAAGCATGGTGCCATGAATGATGACCCTGACTTAAAGGCACTTATAAATCCAGATGATGTCGTTTTGGCATTGAAGAAATGGGATGCTTTGAATGATCCAGTAGTCCTTAATATTATTAAAACATTCGAAGAGGTTATTTCTGGATTGTAGATGATGAATGTAAAATAAAGATAATTGATTTTGGAATTTGTTCTGTTTTTAAGCTTTTCAGCAAAGAAACCACCTGTTAGCGATGTTCTTTGATACAGCCAAAGCCTTCGACACAATTTGGAAATATAAAACCTGAAAACTCTAACTTTCTTAATAATAGAAATTTCAAAGCTTGCATTGGTAGTTCTCTCTCCAAAAATTATTTCTTAGATACTGGAGTTCCCCAGGGCACTGTTCTCAGTCCCACCATATTCAATATTGTACACCACAACATTATCAATACCATTCCACCGTGGTTTCACTTCCAACCCTCCACAGATTTGAGCGTGACCACATTTTCCAAAAGAAACACGAATCACATTATCTTCAAAAAGCATTTTTCAGACCTCATAAACAAATACCAGGAATATGAACAAATCTTTACCGATGCTTCAAAACATGAAGATCGAGTTCTATCATAACCACGCAATTCCATATCCTTTACCACAGTATTTCTTCATTCTTTCTGCCGAACTTCATGCGATCAAATTAGCTCTTACTTTTTCGCAGGAACTCCACCTTAAAAAAGTTATAATCTTCTCCGACTCTCTATCAGCCTTATTTTCTATCAAAAATTACCGATCCAAGAAACAGAATCCCATTTTTCAAGAGATAGCCCATTTTTTTAGAAACCACCAATCAAACCATACCTCTATGTTGGATTCCATCTCGTAGAAACATACCACAAAACGAAGAAGTAGATTTTACAACCAAAACATCTTTAAATATCACACCTATATAGGATAATCCGACTCCATTAAAAGATCTCAAATTCCTACTTAAAAAACACCTACTAATATTATTTCAACAATTCTGGGACCAAGTCCCAATTACAAATAAATTAAAATCTATCGGTCACGACATAGAGCCCTGGAATTATCCAACCCAACCTTCACGTAAAGACGAAGTAATTCTCATCCAGGTTCACACGGGACATTCGCTCTTGACCCACAGTTAGGCAGCCTTCTCCTCTATGCGATCGCTGCAATTCATCGATCTTTTTCTCACATGTCCTAGTTGAATGCCCTAAATTCTTCGCTCAGCGAAAAACACACTTCCAATAAAATGAAATGAAACTCATTCTTCACAGTCCTACCAACATATCATACCTACTTCGCTTCCTACGTTCAACATCCCTTTACCCACTTATTTAAAAAAAAAAAAGTAAGCAGCCATGCCGCATTAATGGAGCTGAGTTTTTAACTGGAGCTTGTTTTGATTTACTAATAACCTTTCATGACTACAGGCCACACCAAATACCAAGTCTGAAAACCCCTACCCGATCCTTTCCAAATAGACTTACGAAGTTGAATTTGGCACAAATGTAGTATTTCTTGCCATGTAATAATCATATGAACACATATTTCTCAATTGGGTCATATTCTGGTCACTAACTAATCCTACACATGAAGTTTGACCATTCCAGGCCAATTTGATTAGATATGAAAGATTCATGAAATTTCCTGCAGCAATTTCCCCTCCAAAAGTCATTTTTTTGCTCTAACTCCCCTCCAAAATCACTGAGGAAGCTAAAATCAAAATAGGTTTGTCACATGGGCTCATTTTATCATATGACACAGCAATAAAAAATTTTCGACCCCTCCTGTACCCCCACCACTATTTGTGGAGTCAGAATTCGGACCGACCTATTGAAATAATTTAGATACGTATTTCTGAAAAGATTCAGCTAGAAAATTAGAAGAATAAGATATTGATAAGGCAGGCTAGTATTGATAGGTATTTGGGTAGGTTGGACTGCACTCATGATTCCGAACGATATGTTGTCGACTGACTCTGTCTTTAGCCGTTATACAATACGGATGTTATTATATGCATCTAATCGTGCGATTATATTCGAAAAATTGTAACCTCCAAACAATTTAATGTACTTACCTCAATTGTAAACCCTGCAGAATTTTTTATTTTTTATTTTTTACTTGTGTACTGTTCTGAACGAATAATTACGAATAACATGCTGAAATAGATCCAGCCGGAATTTTCAGATAAGTTTTAATTTGTATTAATTTTTAAGTCCAGTCGTATCTTGTTCATTATATTTCCATAAAATCAAAATTGTTAAATGAGCCGGTAAACGTTAATTTATATCCTGTTTGTCAATAAATTAACGTGTATTCGATCTAAACGTTTTCTTCTTTTTGGATGTGTATTAGGCGATATATATAATGTAAATTCGTAATCCAAAATTAGTAGCCACATGGCTGATCTGCCAAATCGGCTAATGCTGTCCTAAATTCGTTTCGGCTTGGCAGCCCAATTTATGTTTTATTTTGTTTCACAAGACGCTGCTGCCAAAGCTCATTTTCGGCTTACCCATTCCCAAAATCGAGATGTCTTTTTGCCGTTCCGATAGGATTGCCTCAGCGTGGCAATCCGAATAGTGTGTAAGACACTCAGTTGGTTACTGGACTTTTCCAGTTTTCCAATGTGTGACACCACATATTTTAGGCTGATAACCCCATCTTCCCCCTCCAACATCATGTATGGAAGTGAATTGGGGATATAGTATACATCTTATCCCCGATAACCATATGAATTCATATTTTTACATTTTTACCAACTTGAGGCTCCTCAAGCTCTACTCAAATTTTGGTAATCCGCCATTTTGGATCCATTTTGATCCAAATTCAATAGGTCATATTCTGGTCACCAACTAACCTCACACACAAAATTTGACCGCTTTAACTTGATTTGGTGGGGAGATATGGAAGATTCAAGAAATTTCATGACTCAAAACTTCCTCAAAAAGCAGTTTTTTACTCTAATTCCTCTCCAAATACATTTAGGAAGCTGAAATTTGGATATGTTGTTCCCGTGACTCACTCTTTCATATGAGACCAAAAACAAAAATTTGAGCTATTTGCCTCTTCTCCAGCCCCCTCAAAATTTGAGTGATCCGCCATTTTGAAATTCATCGAAAAATCAAAAAAAGCTTTTGCGCATTTTCAAGAAGAGTTCCTCGCCGAATTTTGAGCGAATTTTATCCACACCCGCCTGCGCAAAGTGAGTGACACAAAAAACGCAATTTCTCAAAAACAGGTTTTTGCTAACTCGCCTCAAAATGCACTTAGGAAGCTGAAATTTAAATATGTTGGTGTCCGTGACTCACTCTTTCATATGAAATCAAAAACAAAAAATTTGAGCTATTTGCCTCTTCTCCAGCCCCCCTCAAAATTTGAGTGATCCGCCATTTTGAAAGTTTTCGAAAAAACAAAAAAAGCACTTTTGCGCATTTTCAAGAAGAGTTCCTCGCCGAATTTTGAGCGAATTTTATTCACACCCGCCTGCGCAAAGTGAGTGACACAAAAAACGCAATTTGCTCAAAAACAGGTTTTTGCTAACTCGCCTCAAAATGCACTTAGGAAGCTGAAATTTAAATATGTTGGTGTCCGTGACTCACTCTTTCATATGAAATCAAAAACAAAACATTTGAGCTATTTGCCTCTTCTCCAGCCCCCCTCAAAATTTGAGTGATCCGCCATTTTGAAAGTTTTCGAAAAAACAAAAAAAAATACGTCTGCGCATTTTCAAGAAGAGTTCCTCACCAAATTTTGAGTGAATTTTACGAATACTCGCCGGCGCTACGCGTGGGGGAAAAAATATATATATATATACCAAAAAGTTGGACATTTGCCAGATGATTACAAATGGTCTGAAACGCAAAGATTTGAAGACCCCACCCTCCGCCGACCTTCCCCTCCCAAATCAGGTAGGCTGTAATAGCTATCGTTTTGTTAAAAACTCAGCTAATGACGAATTGGACTGCATTATGCAACAATGTTCTAAGTGGAATGAGGCGCCATAGACTTGTTGATCGATCTTATTTTTGTTTTTAATGAGAAAAACTAGTAATGAATGAAATCATTCATGTTATTTAAATAATTTCAAAGACAAACAAGCGAAATTTGTTCAGTTTGATTGACTGGCTTTGTTATAATTTACATTACATCAGAAACTTGATGTAGTTAAAGTTTATGGCGCCTCATTTCACTTAGAACATTGTTGCGTAATGCAGTCCAATTTATACGCATCAATTATAAATAAATTTTAAATTCATTTCGAATCCTTCGATTGTAATACGACGCCGTCGGGTCGTTATTCGAAAAAAATCTTTTCCATTTTTAGCAAACACGGTTGCGATTTAGCCGACGAAAATTATATTATTCGGTTCGGCACGGCGAAACTCATCAATCACCGGCGTTACAGCGTACGCTCGGAGATTCGTTATTTATCGTATTATTACTTATTTTTTCAAATTTTTAATTTGCTTTCGCAACGATAACGACGCGGGTAAGAAGGAAAATCGTCGTTACAGTTATGGCGGTACAGAGTATAAAAAATTACATCCCTCTGGAACATAGATGGATGGAACGACCCGCTGAGAGACGCAATAAAGCGCTTCAGTACAGGCAAAACGAGTACTTTTCTTTTAGGTATAGAATCGAGGACCGAAGGTGTCGTAAAATTATCGTAACTGTGTACTCGTATACCTAATATGAAATTTTACGACGACAGAATAAGGCGAATCGTGTGTAGCGCGAGATGGTGATCGATACGTGGCGGTTCGCATGGAAAATATCCATCAATTATGTTTAATAAAAGGTCGTCGTGGCTGTGTAAAAACTAGTAAAATAACGACACGGAAATTCGCAAGGTGTATTCGTCGTTCACGCTAATTAGCTTGTAAAATGGACGTTTATTTTTAACCCGCAATTTTCGGCTCGACCGATTAGCTGATGTGGCGATTGTGTTAACTAGGAACAGATTTGTTGCATTTTCCAAAATTATGATTATAGGATATTATCGTATTTATTTTTTAGGAAAAGAAATCAGTCTGAAAATTTCCTATTTGTAATGTTGAAAGCTCTCAGTGCGCAGTGCGATTCCTTCATTTTTTTTAAGGAAACAAAAAATTGTGTGTGGTATTTCTTATTTTAGACCTTTATTGCTTATTAGTAAAATAATCATCTATAATCATAATATTATAGTCTAGGCAATCGAAATGGTAACTTCTTCCTGTTACATACATGCTAGGGTGTTCGTATTTCTTGCTACATTTAGATATTTTAGACCATGGAGCCAGATTTTTGTGTGGCATTTAAATTTTCTTCATCTCAATTTCTCCAAAAAAAATTGTCATTAAATTCAGGAATGCGAAAATTAAAAAAAAAATCTAATAGTTGAAAAAGGTGTGTATGTATTATGTTGATAATGTGATGGGAAGAAAAGTCGCTTTAAACATTGCATCATATAATCTCACCGACAGACTAGTGTGTAGATAACCAGCGCGTGACCGTTCGTGAATTGAACGCCTCTAACGTATAGATTGGTCGTGTGTTATGGTCCCAAGTCTCATATGATGGATCGAGTAGTTGTATGAGCGGGATCATGTCTACCGACCCTAATGGCTGGGTGCTGAACTGATTGACGATCGCTCCTACCTTTTCTTTTTCTTTTTTTTTTTTTTTTTTTTTGCGGGAATCTCTTCTACCGCACACAACACTACTTGGCCAGGAACTGCTTGTGACATTACTTCCAGTCAAGCAAGGGCACCTTGGCAACCAGCCTACATCTACCCTGGGTTTTCCTTAGGCGGGTGTGCGCCCCCACCCAAGTTCCACAGAAGTTCAGCCATCGCTTCATCCTTCCTTATGGCATCATACTCCTTTCTGGTGGATTTCAGTGCCAATTGCTATCATCGGCCTTATCTGTGCTGTGCACATATCTTCACAGTGGGCTGATACCCACCACCTCCTACTTCGGGCGTATTATGTACCTGGGTGCTTGATTTTTGACCCTTACCTTTTCGGAGTGTGGTGGTCGCCTGGACCTTAGGGCCCTACTTCTGTCTGCGTCATCCCGCCTTACTCCAAGCCATGAAACAAGGTAAGGGCGGTCTGCAATCAGTTCGGTACCTCGGCCATGGGGTCCGGTGAACGTAGCCCCGCCCATACAGCTACTCGATCTACCGCATGGGACTTGAGGCCATGACACATACCCTGTCATCTGGCTAGAGTCGTTCATCATCTGATTAGGCATGCGCTACACATGTCACATTAGGAACCCACCACATCAAGTCTAAACGTGTGTGGCAGGGGTGCCATGGGCCACTCCTCTCGCCCCTTTAGTCCTCACTACCACCTGGTCCCGATCTCCAGGGTTCGGTTCCTTGACTTAGGTGCCACTCGCGTGACTGACTTCCTCCTCCTCTTCCTCTGCGATAGCAGCAGCTCGTCGACGCCTCCTTCCTCAGCATGACGTTGTTGGCAAACTCTTGCACTGCCTTCTACGACGTCAGCGACAATAGCATTAATGGGACGAGTGTATCCGGAGTAAACCCGTCCCTGTTTAATGCTAGGGATGCCAGCAGCCTATCGCGCTAGGGGGACCATTCTGGACATCTAAACAGAGTGTGCTCAGCATCGTCAGCCTCCTCCTGAGCACAGTGTGCACATCTCGGGCTGGACGCCTTCTTGATATCATACAAGAAGTCGTTGAAGCACCCACGCCCGCTGAAGACCTGCGTGAAATGGAAGTCCAGGTTGTTTTTAAATTTGCTTCAAAATGATGGTTCATTCAAATTTTGAGATTGGATTGAAAGGGGACAAATAGCTCAAAATTTTCGTTTTTGATCTCACATAATGAAATAAGTGACGGAACCCAACCTAATGAAATTTCTTGAATCTTCTATATTATTATATCCTGGCTAAATCTACCTGGAAAAGTCAAATTTCGTATATGGAGTTCGGAGAATACCATCCTTCAAATTTGGGTCAAAATGGATCCAAAATGGCGAATGATGAAAAGTTGAGAAGGGCTCGAATAGCTTCAGTTGACTTAGATTTGATAAATATGGACTCGAATGATTATTAGGAGTGGTATCATTTTTTTTTCTTTTCATTTCTGAGTATTTTACGTATAAGTTCATCCGACTGACTACCATAATTTTTTTTTAATCGATCGTTATTATACATTTCACATTTAAAAAGTAATGGAAAAAACAAAAACTTGCCGTCCCTGGAATTTCACCACCATGGGTTGCCGCCCTCTGTAGCTGTGCCTAAATCCAGCGCTTGTTCAGGTTTCAATGTAGGCTTATTTAGAGCCCAAAAAATGGCCTCTTGAATTTGGCTCGAAATTAATTAAAAATGAATCCAAAATGGTAGATGGCCAAAAGAAGTAGGCTCAATGAGGAGCCTCAAATAGCAAAAATTGGAGAAATGCAACTTTTTGCGCTTGTTGTGAAGAAGAAGTACTACATATTTCAAATTAAATTTTTTTGGATGCTTTAGAGAGAGGTAAGGGGAAGGGGTGGACTCTGTAATAGATGCGGCCTTGACGATATTAGCCGAAAATATAAGCAAGTACCAATTAAAAACTCAGTTTTAGAAATGCGGCATGGCTGCTTATTTATTTTATTTTTTACACTCAGTCTATACCTACGTATTTTTCTATCGTGATTAGAAAGGTCATTTGTACGCTTAATTTTTTTCGCTTGTCTCGAAATGTACTGTCTACTGTGCGGTGTATATGGGCCCGGCGTGGCGGAGGATTTACAAGTCATAGTGAATCGTGCACGTGTGCGGTGCGCAATGCGCATACATTAGAGTTATGTCTATTTCTTATTTGACGACAGTGCGCGATACATCAAAGGAGAAAAGAGATTCTTTCTCTGGGTAGAAAAAGAAGCGCTATTTATACGCTACGTATTCGAGTATACGAAACTGTCACCGCGAAGAAAGCGTCGCTTCGTATCGAATAAGCGTCTTGGTTTTTGTGTAATGCGTTCACTTACATAATCGTATCCGGCGCGCGGCGCCGCTTCCTACGCCGAGTGTATAATAAGAAGAGGTGAATAAAAGCTCGCTTTCGCTTTTCGAATTGAGTTATAAATATTCAAGAGCCGGTAAAGGCGAACAGGAATGCCGGCGTATTCGGGTTTTTTATTCCTCGTTAGTTCGTCTAAGCCGGGGAGCTTTTGTATAATGCGTACCTACAGATACGAGGATGCTAGCAGGCGGCAGCATCGGCACTCGGAAACGCGCATTTTGGTATTCACTGCAAAAACGCGGCGCTGATAAATTACCTCTTTTTTTTTTGGCGCTTCGCCTCGCGAAAGAATCGTCGTAGGTACGTCGTCGTCGCCTCTAATAAGTTGGAAAAACGGTTCGTATTGTCCACGTCATCGGAGAGAGGCGTGGAGCACACGCATTGTATTTAACCATCGGGAAAAATCCCCCGCTAATTCCGGACACCCGGCGTTGATTACATTAATCCACGTCAAATATTTTACGCCTGACGCGGCCTCATAATTCATTTCTATATACGCGTCGCTTTGGCAAATTATCTCTCCAAAAATCACGACTCGCCGCGTCGCGTCGCCTTCCCTCGATGAACTGCTGCCGGTGTTCAGCGAGCCTGTGTACGTACGCAACGTTATGGGTTATGGGTTATGGCGGTATATTATCGTGTACGTTTATCTACTGGTAGCTTATTCGCAGCGCCAGATCCCAGACGAGAGACGACCATCGGCCGGAGTAGGAAATGGCGCGACGTGTGACGTGTGTCGTTCGCCTCGTTGTTGTCAGATAGGCGCGCCGCGCCGTTAAAACCGAATTAGGAAATTACTATTTTCCGTTTGTACGCTTTTCGTACCCTGTTCCCGGTTCCCTGTGCACCGATTTTATGCCGCTTGACAAATTATAAAAAGTACCCGGCGACAACGAGTTCGTACATCTGCCGCCGTTGTACCTACGTAATACGCGAGCCTCCTAGTCGATGAAATATTGCGAACGTGCCGAACATGGGAAAAACGAACGATGAAATATGGTCGACGATTCGTTCCGTTTCAATCGTTTTCGGCATAATGAAAATTCCACTTGAGCGCCATATCGTCCTTCTTACAGTTCCTATCGCTCTGAAGAGAATGTAGGTATTCCAGTACATACCTTCATACCTTCATCCTCGCTCAGTTAAGGAAAGGCAAACTCCACTATTATAATCATCGAGTGTACACGAGGAGAAGACCAAAGTAAAAACGTGAAAATCGAACTCAATTGTGACGGTAGGTCTGACCAGCGTGAAGAATAATATGAGAGCTCCGTACCATTTGACGCAATTCTGGACACATGTGTTTCCAATCCCACTTTTACTGTTTTCCTCTATCCTTCAGATTACCCAATAAGCTTTCTTCTCTTTCTACATTTTCGCGCTTGATTATCCTTAAACGCAACATCGCGATCCCTTATGGACAGTGTTGTAGGAACAAACCAAAGAACGAGAACGAAGAACAACAAGAACGGAGAATTTTCATTGTTCCTGAGGAACAGGACCAAGAACGAGAACATGAAAGTGACATATCTGAAGAACAAAGAACAGAACGAGAACAGAATATTTTCAAACCGAAAGATCGAAGAACAAAACGAGAACCAACTAATGAACAATGTTGAGGTACAAAAACAAGAACAAGATAGTAATTTTTTTTTTAATTATTAGCTTCAATTAATTAATTTTCAATTTCAACGACAACATGAACTCTAAACATGCTATCAAAAAAAAGAAAGAAAGAAAGAAAGAACAAAAGAAAAAGTTGAAGAACGAGAACGAGACCTTAAAGGATTGAAAGAACAAAGAATAAAACGAGAACAAAATTGTACAGAATTAAAAGAACAAAAAACGGAACGAGAACAGTTGAAACATTGAGAATAAGAACGAGTCAGGAACAGGATTAAATGACTGGGTCTTTCCAGGAACGAGAACCGGAACAAGAACAGACATATATTCGTTCCTACAACACTGCTTATGGATCTCGAATTGCGTCAACTGGTTTTGTCGCTTCTACCGCGTTAAACCATTCGGTTCAATAATTCCGGTGTAATAATAAGTCGGCTATCTAATTTCATATGAATTAAGAGTAGTTTTTCAAGTTTATATTTTAAGAAATCATTCTTAAAATTTATAGATCATTTTGCGATCAACCTATTTTTTAATAAATAAACGTATTGTTGTACTCGACAACCAATTTCGAGTTTATTTGATATCGCGTTCCGACTAGTTTGCTGTCTAACCAATGTACTCGTGAGACCGTGTGAGCTCCCTTACCTCAGCAAATTTTCCAGGATTTTTCTATTATCCGAGGATACATAGCAGACTGCGAACAAATCTGAAGCCCAAGTATTCGAAAACAGCGTGCCTCAAAAGTTCAATCATGGTGGGCCTAAGGTCTGCCTTGAAAGCGGCTCAAAGTGCTCTAATAGGTTTATGGGCTAGGAAATCATGGCATGGTAACGAGCAAATTAACCCCCTACTCCTCTCCCCATAAGCGGACAGAAGCCAGTGGAAGATGAAGTTATTATTTTTTCTGGTTATATTTTTCTTGAAGTAAAATGTAAAAATACTGATATGATATAACAAACCAAAAACATTGATCCTTGGTGAATGGTGAGTGGTGAAACATAACATAGGTACTGTATGCGGAGAGCCAACGAAAATGCATCGAAAATTTAAAATCGTTGTGGTACACTCTAAACAAATAATGGATACTTACAAGCCCGTTATGAGCATTGTAGTAACTGCAACGAGCAGCTTACGAGAAAATCTACGATAAAATTATACGCAACAGTATTCGGCGTGATTATAAACTACGTCACAGCCAGCAGAAATTTTCTGCGTTCTAGTCAGATTGAACCACCTGTCGCTGTCAGTTCCGACTGAATCGAGGAAAACGCTTTTTACGAAAGTATCAACGTCGTCCGCGATGCTATTATCATTATGGTCGTAAAATTGGCCGGTGTTGAATAAATGTATAGAGAAAGCGCTGCTTGGCCGAATAACCAAACTAAAATGGCTCGTTAAGCAACCATTGAATTGTCGGATAAAAGGCAAGTATTTCCTGCAGTTATTAGGATTACACAATGGGCTTTTTAAAGCATTTCTTTCGAGAAAAGCTCATTCTTCAAAAATATCCTTTTCGTTATGTTGCTTGAGCAGTTGAATTCATTGTAAAAGAATCATTCGTTTTTTTTAATCATTTCAAAAATATTTGTTTGAGAGGATCGATTTGCGATTTTTATAAAAAATATGAAGTACTGCGACACAAAAGACGAAGCGACAGAAATGGAGCAGGACTCTGATAAAGAACTTTAGAGGATGGTGCAACCGTGGCCACGGGTACCTGGACTTCCATCTAACCCAGATCCTCAGTGGGCATGGTCTTCAACGACTTCTGACAGTATTACCTGCAAATACACAAGCCCCAATTAAAAACTCAGCTACAATAATGCCGCCTGGCTGTTTACTTTTTTTTTATTGTGAATAAGCAATAGGTATTATTTTTATTTCGATGAATAATAGAATTCATGTATTCCGTAAGCACGTGGGTTTCTCATTTTATTTTTTGCAAATTTTTCAATTTGAATTACGTTACGACGATAAACAAAAGTATGTAGTATTTTATTTTAAAAACAATTGAAAAATACAAAACTCGTGAATCATGTGTTGATTCGCAAGTTTTTGCATTTTTCTATTGTTTTTATAATTTAATAATGTTCTCATACTTTTTTCTCAAAATAAAACGAATATTTCATTTTCCAACGTAAGAACATGAGAAGAACTTCAAAATAAACACTATGGCTGAGCCCATTTTATGCATGTGCTTTAGCCTTTAGGTATAGAAATCGTAGGAGAGGGTACTCGAGAGGTGTTGAAAACTTGAAAATAAAAATACCTCAATTTTGGTATTTGGCCAGTCGACTTCTGTGCGTTATTATTTATACGGTGTTGAAGTGATTTAAAAAAAAGAAAAGTCTGTCAAAAATCTGACCACGACTTCGAAGTCATTTCCGATGAGTTGAAATTTGGCCTTATAATGTTGATTCGGGAGCATTTCTCTTACCTGCATCTCGACCCTACTTTCATTCCAGAGCAAGTCTGAAAACTCAGTTCTGACTCTACGTTGACTCCGAAGCTATTATTAAAATATGACTCCGATTCCAATTATGACTTCGGAGTCAAGGTAAGAATATCATTTTGACTCAGAACCTGTCGATGATTCAAGATCTTACATCCATAATGGCGGATTCTCTGAAAATTGGAGAAAGTTTCGGAAACCTTACAATTGTCTACAAATGAGATATGTATGATTACTGACCCTTAGGGCTGCGACATTTTTGAATTTCAAATTTTCAAATAGGTTGTAGAAGCATTGAGATTAATATTATTATCTGCGAGTGTAATATTGTTAAACTTGAAAATTCATCTTTAATAATATGGCTTTGCTGCTTACATTCTTGTGATTTTTCTTTTAAACACCACATCTTTTAGTATTATCAATGTCCACTTTACAGATCGGAAACGCTGTGTATGATTAATTTTTAACTTCTCAGAATTTGAGAGATAAACTGTGCCCTATTGCAGGTCTAAACGCCTTTGATTTTACTCGTGGCATAGATTAATATGTATTTTGTTCAATATGATGTAGCTCTAAACGAGTTATATTTTGAGAACTTTCAATACCACTTTTAAAAGGTTTAATCAGTATCAATGAATTTCAAGTATTCACTCTATATCTACCCTTCTGAGAACTGTATTTTTTTTCGTATTTTTATCCAAGTTCGTGACCAATTTTAAGATCATTTCGGAATATTAAAATCTGAATTCAGCGTTTTCGCATTTTTGAGATATTTTTTCGCGGTTTTAGAATTGCGTTCGAATACGTATAAACAATAATTACGACTTAGCTCCTTTATCTTTTGGCTGACAGGGAAAGTCTACTTTTTTCAATTACCTTTACCTTCCTTTTTTATTTATTTCTTTATTCGGGCGGGCGTTCTTACACCTACTTAACTTTTAATGTTTAAATATTTCAGCATTTCGTTCTCGCCGAAATCGTGCACGGTGCGAAGTGCTTTTTTTTCTCGATGATGCGAATTTATTTCGTGACGTAAATTATCGTTACTTTTAAGCGTAATAAAATTCGTCGTTCGCGTTTACCTTGACATTTTTTTCGCGTTCCTATTTCATCAGGGTAGGACGACAACGCCGCCGACGAGAACGAATTTCAATAATGGAAAGTAAATTGAGAACGAACACCGAAGAAAGCGAATAGGCTGGGTATTAGTTCTTATAATCCGAGATTGATGAGTGTTTCGTTATTGTTTTTTTCTCTCCTATTTCTTTGCTATGCCATTTGCTGGCAGCGAAAACGAATAAATAGCTTGTAAATTAGACGTATATGTAAGCGCAAAGTATTACTGGGTCTTGTAGTTCCCTACTTGTGTACTTCGGTAGTATGTCGAGTGTCGTTGAGATAACAATCATGTGCTGATGTGATTTTGATTGAAAAACAATTTAGTGGCGAGTAAATTACTCCAATAGGCTGCTGGAAAATACGCAAAGTACTCAAATACAGCTAATGACGTTGGTAATCGGTGGTTGCGTATTGAAATATATGTGATGTATAGTACGTATTGACGATTTCTAAGGGGTTAAGAGGCAATAATACTGTTTTACAAACAACAAATGTGATATTTTTCCGCTGAGTTAATTTTATATGTTCTTTAAAGTATAATTTCTATGAATAAAATTTTCTCGTTTTTATTCGCATTTTATAAATTCTAAGATACCTATGTATTTCATTCCTACCTTCATGAATAATATCGTTCAGTTTACGTTGACGATGAACTGAACGGCTGGAACTCATTTGTAATTTGCATCATCAGCTGATTCATGTTTTTATTTTACAAGTAAGTGGAGGTAATTTATACTATTTCCACGTTAAGAAGTACGTGACGTCACATTGCTTTGTTTACGTTTCAAGTGAAAATTCAAAATAGTATGCAAAGTTGAGCGAATTCTCACCAGTTTACCAATCAACAATTTTTTCGCAGGGCTGTAATAGAGTATTTATAATGACTGGTCTAGGTTCTAATTGGTCATATGTTACGTGCGTAATGACCAATCATAACGCTAGAATGTGATAAAATGTAGGTAGTTTCATTTCTACCTTCCTAAATAATATCGTTCAGTTTTCAGTGAACGACTAAAATTCGTTTGTGATTTGAATCATCAGCTGATTTGTGTTTTTATTTTATGAACTTGCTGATTGGTTGTTACAGGCGTGACGTATGACCAATTAGAACCTAGACCAGTCATTATAAACACTCTATAACGGATCGTGATTCGTTCCGTTACCCTTCCGGTATCCGTTCCTGAGTCATTCCGTTACGTTCCCGTTAGGTTACGTTCTAATTTTGGATGTTCTGTTACGTTACGTTACGTTCCGTTCCGTTCCGTTCTTTACCCCTTTTTTTTAGTACGAGTTGGAGTCTCGTCTTTTTTTATTTTTTTTATTGATGATAGTGGTGGTAAAAAATTAAAAATTTTAAAAAACATTGAAAATCAAACAATAAACATTTAAACAATAACTCAAAGTTGCAAATAACACAAAATGACTCACATTGTATGAATCAACAATAATGCACTGAGCAGTTTTGCCATTTTTTTTTTTTTTTTTTTTTTTTTGAAGACTGATTGATAATTGATTGAGTTATCGGTTCAAGACAGTTTACAAATTTGAAAATGTTTGAATCATTTCAGCCTTTCAGATACTCATCAGTTTAGGTTACAGTTCGGGTAAAAATGCTCAGTCACTTTGTGGTTAACTAAAGTTACCAGTTAGCGATCGAGTTACCATACCCTGCTTTTCACAAATTCACAATTTTACTACGGTACTAGGTATTAAAGTTGATTGAAAATGATCAAATTTGAATTTTACATAAAAAAATGTACATTGCATTGGACTCAGAAGGTAGGAAGCTAGGAACAATTTTGCCAGCATTCAAATTTCAAAAAATGAAAACAATGTAAAATAACGGAACATTAACAAAATTGATCCGGTATGTTCCGTTACGTTTAGTTCTAAAAAAATTTTGTTCCGTTACGTTACGTTCCGTTCCGTTACTAAAATGAAAAAATTAGACGTTACGTTCCGTTATTCCGTTACGTTCCGTTACCGTTATTACAGCCCTGTTTTTTCGTAACAAATATCTTACAAATACACCTTCTTGCTGCATAAAGTTAATATACTTCAAAATTCAAGATGACGTCACGTACTTCTTAGCGTGGAAGTAGTATAGTACTTTCGGACGTGTTGATTGGTTGTTACACGTGTGACGTACGACCAATCAGAAAGGGGAAAATTTACTTAAATCACTCTATTAGCAGAATATGCCTTGAAGAATAAAAATGGGACGAATTGAATTTTATTATTTTACATATTTTCAGCGATACTTGATGCAGTACCTTGAATAAATTGAAAATAATTTCATATCAACTGTTTTTCCCCTTTTAAATGCAACCTACAATAAATCTTTTTCCAACTCAATCAGTAGATAGCTGGGTACAGTTTAATCCTTGAATGTAATAAAAAATTCAAAGAAATCAAATTTGCAAATTATAAATTTATAGAACATCCAACTCATTTAAAGCAATTCATTTATGAATTTCAAGAGCTGAAGTTATTTCACATCTGCTTGAGCTTAACAAAATTTCAAAAATCGAATCATCTTCTCAAGTTCATGTGTTTTGAAGCTGGACTCTGAATAAGGACCAAACGTGGTAAATGTAAATATTCCACTACGTGGCACTTCTTAATGTTAGGCGACCGCGCATTTACGAAGCTAACGAAGGCGCTGAATAGGTATTTCCAGCGAATAATCATCGTCGTCCGAGCGTCTTATCGCAAACGGTTGAACCGAGCGAAGAAATTGGCTTCGATGTATTATGCGAATCGTTTACGTATTACGTTTTAATAAATGATACGGAAAAGGGCGTTAACAGCGTGACCGCGAGAGTTGCTACGTGGAACGTGAAGACGAATAAAGATGACTGATCTGGCACAAAGGCGATTCAATCGCATCGCAATTCATTGGGACGGAAAATACGAATCGGAATTTAAAGAAAATATTTCCTTTGATATATTTGCGTATGCGTATTATAATGACGTTCGTTTGCTCTTTTTTATTCTAACGCGTGTTAGTAGTTGTACGCGAATATAGCGTGATGTAGCAATTTTAGTGTAGCGAATGGTTCATCGCACGCGGTTAAGGTCCGAATTTCGAGCGAAGCAAATTTCACGTCTCTCGAGTTCTTTTTAAAGATGAACGATTGCCCGAATGAAAGACCAGACGAGGAAACGAGTAGCGAAGAAAAAGCTGGTGGACAAAAAACTCCGGTTTTCATTTGAAAACATTTTTTTTTTCTTTTTTGCAAAAAGTTTTCATTCGATTGCGTGCGTTGGACGGTGCTGCGAATGTGTGGAGCTTTTCAAAAGGTTTCGTGACTTTTTTAAACTTCGTGTATAGTGTTTTGCGTATATCCAAGAGTCATTGGAGACGATGAAAGGATTTTTCGATGGATTTCGTAATTTTCTTTCGATCACGGAGCCGATCTATCAAACGAGTAGATTGGTAAGAAAATGTAGGATAATTTTCCTTTAAAAGATCCGGAGGTACACGGTGGGCATAGTTGTACTGTGGCTAAGAAAAGTGGAATTTTCGGCAAAAATCGACAATATAGCGTGCGCTATGAAACCTTCAGAGTTCAGGCCTTCTCCGTAGGCATAGGCGATACAAGGTACGCATTACAACTTTACGTGTAGGCAATGTCACCGGCAGATTTTTATCTTTAAAGCCGAGCAGAGATTAATGTTCATTACGAGCGAGCTGCAAGCCGTTCCAGTAAATGCGGTTCGCGTGACCGGTCTCAAACATCCTGAACCACACCCATTTGGGTACTTAAAAAAAGCAGACTATCCGTTTCGGACAAGGTAAAAAATGGATCCTTTTAAGGAACGCGGCAAATAACATTACCGTTAAGGAAGTCTAATTAGCGCGTACGGGTACGCGTATCGCCTCCATTCACGAGCGTCTACATACTATAAAAATGTATTAGAGGTAACTAGGTGTAATAAGGGTTGCGTTGTATCGTGTCGAATCGTCTATTCCAACCATTCGTGGTACCGGTAATTGAAAAAAGGCCTCACTGCGAAGTTGAAAATAAGAGCCGTACTCGTATCGAAATGGATACGGTGTTCGTGCCAATAATGGAAGAAAAGCAATTAAAAGCGTCTAAAAGGCGAACTTTTGCTTTTTAATCGTAGAAATCGGTCGTTAAACGACGCGGTAAGCGGTGCGGTGACAAAACTAAAATAGATTTGGTTTTATTAAAAAGCCAAAGCCCGAAGATAAAGTTTTGTGTGATTCGTATATGGTATATCGTATATACCTATTTCGTTGGCGTTAATGGTAACCTTAATTTAAAGAGATACTCGAGTATTCGAGTGGCCCTGACCTGACGTAAACTGTGAAGGCTACGTAGTTTTGGTCACGTAGTATACGATGATAGTCGTATATCTACTAAATGAGAACAAATGGAGCTAAAATATAGGATGGCGAGTAAATATAAAATTGACTCGAGTCTGAACTCGATTCATTCGATCATGCAACTAAAAATGAACTGATTTACCAACTCAAAGCTACAGAAATGACAGTAACACGTGTATATGGCGAAAAAAATCGCTCCTGCGCATGCGCCAATAGTTGTAACGCGTGAGTGGCGTGTTGAATATTTGACGAACTTCGTTCATTGCAGCCAGTCTTGTCTTCATGTTTACGTGAAATGAGTCAACAGCTTCGACTATATACCCTTGGACCGCTCGAACTGTAAAGAAAAATTCTGTCGATATTAAGTGAACACTCTTAGACCAAAATGCGTCTGCGCATGCGCGAGTTTAAGATAACAACAGGAATAGCTGATACTGAGCTAATACCAGTTGAACTTGTCATACTCGAAACTCGAAATAATATCGATAACTTTGAACTCACGCATGCGCAGACGCATTTTAGTCTGAGAGCGTTCATTTGATATCGACAGAAATTTGTGCTATTCCAAACAATGAGTTCGAGCGGTCCAGGGGTACATAGTCAAAGGCCAACAGCCAAGTTCGCCAAATACTGAACATTCACTCTCTCCCATCTCTCCCATCTCCGCTTTGCGCATGCGCCCTGCGCAGTAGCGATTTTAATCATCTACTACTTTGACGTGTTGGAGTAATTTTTGTTTTACGATGTTTTACATCACGTGAATCACTCCATCAGTTTCGTGTTCAAAAAATCAAATCCATTGCCATCATGTATCTTGACATCTTATAAAATTGTCGACATTTTAATTCTCACGTGATTCAAAACATATATGTGAAAATTGATCGCTGAATCTTGATTTCTTATCAGTTCTAGAATGAATGAATCAGATGAATAATTTGGATTTCACATTTGAATTTCAAAATTACATGAGAGTCCCAAAATCGTATATTGGTTTTTCCGGATTTCGTTTTTTTCTTGAAAACTGTCGCAGTCTTCAGTATAACGTTAGTTGAATTAGCCCAAACGTACATAAATTTCGCCTCAAACTTAACGAAAGAGAAGAGTGAACGTGTCAAAATTTTGAAAAATTCAAATAAATAATTTCCTGTCGATTTAATTTTTTTTTTTTGCATTCTGAAGTTTTATTTTGTTTCAAAGTTTATTAGCCTAATCCATTGGTTGGCCACCAAGAAATTTGAATGAATTTCTATTACATCTTCTGGCCCTAACCGCCATAAGAGTATGAATATTGTGAACAACAACTGATGAAAATAAGAAATATTTAGTTCTGAGTGATGCCAATATGAGCAGCTAAATGCTCACGTAAACTTATAGCTTTTGAGGTGTAAGGGAAGTGAACGAAATTTTATTAATGCTCATTAGGATTGATCCTTTTATCATTAGCTGTTGATATTATCACTCCTCAGCTCCCTTAGTGGAATTGAAAGGGAGTTCGAGTAAAAAACGTCTTTTGGAAGAGAAATTAAAAATCTTGAAAATTCATGAATTATCTATACCTCCTCGCAGATGTACTTGAAAAGCTCAAAGACCTTGAATTTGGGTCAAAATAAATGCAAAACAGATACGAAATAAGGTATGGCCAAAATTTGAGGACAGCCTAAGAAGCCTCAAATGCATAAAATTAAGTAGGTTTATGCTTGTGTGATATGAGTGGACAAGAAATACTACATATTCTTAATTCAACTTCTTACCGTAATTTTGTAAGTGATATGGATAGATGGCAAGAAGAGTGAAGAGATCAGCAACATTATCTGCAAATCTGAACAATCACCAATTAGAAATTCAACTACGGTGATGCGGCATGGCTGCTTACACTTTTTTTTTTGATATTCGAAAGTACCCAGAAATTGGCTTTTTTCAAAATAATTACTTCTTTTTTTTCGCTTACAAAATTTGGTACATTGTAATAGCTTAGCTTTTTATTTAAAATTCAGGTAAAAATTGTACGCTTCCTAAATTTTATAAAAAAGCGACTGCTAAAATTGTTTCAGTCTTTATAAAAAAATTAGCAAAAATAAATCAAACTTCTAACGCATAAAATGAAAAATTTCTTAATAATCAATTTTTTGAAAATTCCCCAATTTAGTGAGATATTTTCTGTAAACTTGGGGGCTGGAATTTTCGTTACATTTTCTTGGTGTTATTTGGCTATTACTACGTTAGGCGCTTTTACAGATTTCAAAAAAAAGCGAAATTCGAGCCACCGTACCGTATACTCGGAGGAAAAAATCAACCTGTGGGCAAGAACTTTAGTTTTGGAAAATAATGGCTCCGACTGAACGATAACTTTTCGCTTAACCAGGTACGCTTCGTTATACGTATTATATCCGCATTATCCGGTCGTCAATTCATTTCGACGTGAATGCGAAATACCGCCAACAGCGAATTGTCATTTAAATGAAAGCAAACAACAATTTCACGGTTTACTGGAGAAAAGTACTGGGCTGTAGTAGCGCATAAAATAAGTCAATAAATGCACGTATATCGTCTACAATATTGGCACATTGAATTCATCGATGAGTTTTGCCTATTGCTGTATTTCGAAAGTAATTATTTTGCTCGGTGATAGTTATTTTAAATATGAGTAGCGTGGTGTGGTATAATGAGAATTGTAGGAGACCCAAATGACCTCCGATAAAAGGTAAATCGTATGGGTAGTTTTTACAGCCTTTATTATACGCATATGTTTAAAACGATCATTGTGGTTATCAGCCTTTAAAATGATTCTTGTTTATGCCATTGTAGACGTTTATAAAGCTTATTATCGTACCTTACTCGTTGACGGTATAATGGGACGATTTGACTGAGGCAAACTGCATTACAATAATTAGATATTTTTACGAAAAGGATTCGAGTCGTTCGCGATGTCTGCGACATTCGTATCTTGATAGCGTGCAAGTTGAATATTTTTTTAATTCTTCGTCTGCTTTTGAAGGTCGTTTGTCCCTTTTTTTTTATCAGGATTACGAGAGCTTTTTTATTGCAATTCGACGTATGCATAATTCATTTAATTTCTCAGATACTTCTTTTACGACCCGTCTGCGTCTTGTTTGTGTACCCTGTACCAACGTACGTAATGTATAATACATTGTACATACCAATATGTGTACCATATAGATATCGTGTGTACATATGCGGTTCGTTCATACTAAAATCAACGAGTTGGAAACGATTAATGACTTTAATCCCGAGATGGTGGATGCTCACGTTTTCGCGTTAGTAGTCCGCGCCTTTACGTGTACGGTGTATGGTCATACAGAAAAGCCGACTTAAATTTTCGATTCACTTCTCTAGATAGGTATTCTTTTATCTTTCAAGTGCGTAAGTAATCATCACCATTCGAATCTGCTAGATAATTAATTATTGTAATGCAGTGTGGGAAGAGAAGAGAGGCAAGATTTATTATGAACTGCTTCATTCGATTTCATTCATGATACGTGTATTCAGTGATAACGTATTTGATAGAAGGTAGGCAGGGGGATGAAAAGAGAAATTTAAAATCAATTTTATAATTTTTTTTTTTATGTAATGGAAATGTTGAACAAAATTGCATGTGACTTCAAGAAGCTGTCGTGGTCTTCGTGAGAGTAGTGAAGAAAAAAAGTATAAAATGTTGACTACCTTGAAAATTGAAGGCGCAGGTTCCGGAATCTCAAATAACTTTACTCCGATATTTTCATCAATGTAATTTGCAAAGTGTGAATTTGAAACATACGTATTTCACTTGAAATATTTTACATCCCTTACCGAGTACAAAAGGCCAGCCTTTTCCTCACAAAAACACCCTACAAAGTTCAATTTAAAGTATGTAGTACATTTTGTCCGCAAGAATCACAAAGCTCATATTTTTCAAATTTTAGCTGTTTGAGTTTTCTCAAACCTTACTCAAATCTCGGACATCCGCAGTTTTGGATATTACCTTAGGCTAAAATTGAAATAACTTGGTCATTTGGGACTCACATCATTATTTGACACCATAATCGAAAATTTCTAAGCTATTGTTAACCTCCACTACATTTCGGGGACGATAACCCCTCCTCCTCCACTCCGAAATCACGTTAGAAGATGAAATTGGCATGTAGCATACTGAGCCACATTTTCGAATCTAATACTATTTGAGGCTCTTCAAGCCTTCTTCAAATTTTGGCCATGCGCCATTTCAACCTGAATTCGAGTAACCATATTCTGGTTTTCAAATAACCTTACACACAACGTTTGATATTTTTAGATTAATGTGGTGAGGAGATATGGAAGATTCAAGGAATTTCATGACTCAAGATTTTCTCAAAAAGCTATTTTTTGCTCTAACTATCCTCCAAATGAGCTTGGGAAGCTGAAATTTAGATATGTTGGTATCCGTGACTCACTATTTTGTATGAAATCAAAAAAACAAATATTGAGTCATGCTCCCTTCCTGCCCCCGTTAAAATTTACATGATTGCTCATTTTGAGGTGTATTGAGAAAACAAAAAAATACCTTTTTTCATTTTAAAGAAGTGTCTCTCACAAAATTTTGAGCGATTTTCATTAAACGAAAAGTTGGACGTTTGCCAGATGACTACAAATGGTCTGAAATGCTAGTATTTGAAGACCCCCTCCTCTTTCAACCCGCCCTCCTCAAATCAGGTAGGCTGTAATCGCTATCATTTTTATGGAAAACTCAGCTAAAAATATATTCTTAGGAAATCCTACAGGGTATGTCTTCAAATTTCAGTAATTTTGTTGCTAAAAAGTTTGACATTTGATTAAAAATGGTCTGAAACGTAAAGATTTGATATCTTCCTGATATATTTTTTAATTAAAAACTCGGCATAAAAAATGAATGAATTTTGTTCCCTGCAATTTTTCGTATACTTTATTTTATTTTTTGAACGCATGTAATACTTGGTATAAAATTATAGAAAGTGAAGAGTAATTTTTAAAATTGATTGTCATTTAATGTTATTGCGTTTATCAGCACATATTATGGACATTGTATCCCGATAAAAAATGAAAGATGTATAATTTGTTCTTGTCTCCTTTCTGTTACAGGTGAGTGTAATAATACGTACCTACGTAAAATATCACGCAGCTCGATTTGCTTCGTAAGTACGCAATAATTTGTTCGCATTTGGGTTACTTAACCTTTGTGTTTGAGGTAGGGATGCTTATAGGGTTTTCCATCACATTAGTGGAATTTTCTATGCAAAACAGACATTAGACTGGCGTCAGTGGTTGAGAGAAGAAAATTAAACTTCCATAAAGTAAAAGTAATAATCATCGTTGAAAAAAAAAAAAAAAAGAAGTGTAAATATTTACGCAACGGATAAACGTGAAGAGCTAACGAGAATCGTTCGATGAGGTCGTACTTTAAATCGAAAAAGGAATATAATCCATCGTGCGCGAATTCTTATCGTAGAGAAATTTTCGGACGGCACCGGTGAAATTCGTTGAACCGGAATTTGGAAAATTTACGATCGCAATATTCGAACGTGTCGTTGTCTTACGAAGAACAAAAACGAGCTTTAAACAAAGGATAGGCTATAAAACGGAATCCCCCACGACGCTAAAAATACACATAGACGCGGACAGCGAAGCGGAGAGGATTTGTATTGTCGTTAAGAACGCGGGCGCGCGGTATTAATTTGGAAATCTGCGGTACCGGGTCAGCCTCGACCAACGAAATTATTTAGTCGTATACTGTACAGTGTATACGGGGCCGGAGTCGCCAAACCACATACCGATGCGCTGAATCCGTTTTATAAAATATTCCGGCACTTGTAATCGAAACCATCCGCTCAAGGATTACACTCTAAGTGTAATTCGGCACGCCACGCCACGCCACGTCGAAACGGTATTGTGGTATTTTGCAAAAGCGGCTTTCGACTAGTAACAGGATGAGACGTTCGAGACATTTAAGAAACGCCTAAAAAGAAAAAAAAACGCTTCGCGATGATATACTTTTAAAATGAGGAACGCTCGTAAAAATAAAATGACAAACGAATCGGAAGGCACTGAGGTGGGATGAAGGGAAACTTTTTTACTTTTTTTTTTCTCGAATTTATCTGTGTTCCTGTCGCTGTTTATTTCTTCGATTATTCAATTTGTTTGTAAATGTAGGAAGAAATAAAAACGCTATAAGTTGTACCAATTCGACGATATAATCGTGGAATTTGTTTAGACTTCACATTGTCTTTCATTTCCATAGAAGCAGCCTATGGATAAACAGAAATGTTGAGCTGGAGGGGCACAGTGAACAATTTTTGGCTCTTTTCTACGATGGCATAGTTTTTCTCTGGTTGCAGAAGTGTAGATAAGATGGTTGCTGTAAAACTTAAAATAGAATTGAATTTTCCCTGTTAGAATGTTCATTAATACCTATAACTATAATTATATTATGTCTCCAACTCCAAGTGAGCTTTTGAAGGTTCGAAGGGGTCTTCATGAATCAAGATTTGTTCCAATAGATACTTTTCATTTCGCATGAGCACGCTGATTTTTCTATAGAAGGGTATTCAAAAACGAAATGTGTGCCATCCTTCCGACCCAATCAGTGGTCATCAAAAATGTAAAATCAATGTTATCAATTATCAAAAATCCTGCTAGTTTAGTTCTCGAAAGAAGATAAAGTGTTTTACATTAAAGATAACATTTGTGTATGTTGTATTTTTTTCGGTGTTTTTTTTTATGTTGTATTTTTTTCGGTGTTTTTTTTTTCTTCATTGCATTGAATTATTTCATCTAAATAAGTGTTAAATTTGAAAAATCAAAGTCATTGGAATGGGAAAAAGATGTAAGCGGTCATGCAACATTATTGGAGCTGAGTTTTTAATTGAGGCTTATTCAGGTTTGCAAATAACATTGCCAACTCCCCCTCATGTCTGCAGTCCACACCCAATAACAAGTCTGAAAATCCCTGCCCTATTCCTTCAAAAACCACTCAAGAAGTTATATTTAGAACAAAAGTATTATTTGTTGCCATATTTGTCAAATTACAGCTACTTGAAGCTTCTCAGATTATCCTCAAATTTTTACGATCGACTATGATGGATCCATTTTGAACGAAATTTAAGAAAGTGTAGGTCATCAACTAATCCTGCATTCAAAGTTTGAACTTTCTAGGTCGATTTGGCATTTGCTGGTGAGGACATAGAGAAGATTCATGAAACTTTCCTGTAGCAATTTCCTCTCCAAAAGCTGTTTTTTTTGTATCAGCTCCCCTCCAAATTCACTTGAGAAGCTGAAATTTTGATATGTTGGTGTCCGTGACTTACTCTTTTAAGAGATCAAAAATGAAAATTTTGAAGAGTTACACTCCCCCCCCAGTCTCACTCAATTTGAGTGCTCCGCCATTTTAAGATGTATCGAAAAAACGAAAAGCCTTTTTTTGAAGAGTCTCTCACCAAATTTTGAGCGTTTTCATACATTAGGGTTGCGTAATATTTTTTTGATATTCGATATTTGTAACGAATTATTTGCAAACACATTAAGATTCGGTTAATGACCGAATATAGTCCATGAAAAAAACGCTAGGTTGAAACTAAATTCTATGTTTCACGAAACAAAAACAAGCGACCAAAAGCCAAGAAAAGCAAAACAAAATAAATAATTTGGTTGATTGTCGTGATCAGTGTTGGAAGAACAGTTCGCGAACAAGAACGAAAACGCAGAAAAACGGTGATTTTTAAAGAACGGAAACGGGAACGAGAACGAGAACTTTGATTTGTTGAGAACGAGATCAGGAACGAGAACGCGAACATCCATCTTTTGAGAACGGAAATGGGAACAGGAACGGGAACGGATAAATTCAGTAACATAAGAATGAACAAACGAACGAACAAAGAACAAAATTTTCCGGTTTTTGATTTCTGTTCTTCTAATTTTATAGTTGTTGCTTTAACAGTACACAAACCGAGGTTGTATGTTGTAAAAATGATATTTTTTCTAAAAATTTAAGCGTATTCTCTCCCGCGTATTTTTACCACATTTCTGTACACTGTACATGTTGAGTGTAGTAGTCTACTTCAATGTTCTGTACCTATGTTAGTTACCTTACTATATTTTAAAATTTTTAAAAGTAAAAATGAAATCTCCAAGCGTTTAGAGTGTAAATTTTTTCGAAGGTTTTCATCTTCAGGTATAAAACTGCGGAGTAAATGATACTTCTGTTTTTTCAGTTTTCGAATCTCGTTCAGGTACTTTGAAGAATTTTCACGCATAATCACGTTCAAGTGAACATTTCAGTGAACATTAGAAAAAAAAATGAACAAAACAAAGATAATATTCGCGAAATAAAATAATAAATTGTAAATACTGATCATAGACGGTACTGATTAAAAAAAAAATCCAAGAACGAGAACGAAGAACGGGAACAAGAACGGGAACGCTCAGTCAAAAGATTGAGAACGAACGAACAGAGAACGAACAAGTCACAGAATAAAATCAGGAACACAAACAGGAACAGAACTTATGCGTCAAGATTGTGAGAACAAAACCATTGGAAAAGAGCAATCAGTCAAGGAGAACAGGAACGGGAACAGGAACAAGAACGATGTCTTGGCCGTTCTTCCAACACTGGTCGTGATTGTATGGTACAGTGTTGTAGGAACAAACCAAAGAACGAGAACGAAGAACAACAAGAACGGAGAATTTTCATTGTTCCTGAGGAACAGGACCAAGAACGAGAACATAAAAGTGATATATCGGAAGAACAAAGAACAGAACCAGAACAGAATATTTTTAAACTGAAAGATCAAAGAACAAAACGAGAACCAACTAATGAACAATGTTGAGGTACAAAAACAAGAACAAAAACGATGTAATTTTTTGTTGTTCTTCGTTCTTTTGAAAGGTCATGATTTATTATAAAATTAATAGATATTACTAGGGGAAAGAGAAAATAAGAAACTTATACTTGAAAGCGGGCAAATGCTACGTATACCCATATAAGTAATTTTTTTTTAATTATTACCTTCAATTAATTAATTTTCAATTTCAACAACATAAACTGTAAACACGTTATCGAAAGAAAGGAAGAAGGAAAGAACAAAAGAAAAAGTTGAAGAATGAGAACAGAACGAAGAACGAACAAGAACGAGACCATAAAGGATTGAATGAACAAAGAACAGAACGAGAACAACATTGTAAAGAATTAAAAAAAAGTAAAGAACGAAGAACGGAACGAGAACAGTTGAAACATTGAGAATAAGAACGAGTCAGGAACAGGATCAAATGACTGGGTCTTTCCAGGAACGAGAACGGAAACAAGAATAGACCTATGTTCGTTCCTACAACACTGGTATGGTATGCTAATTTGTTAGCGATCCTAGGTTTTTTTGATGAAACTATATTTGGATATTAATCGAATAAGCAAATACCTGGCAAATATGATATTTTATTTGAGTGATATTCGGTTGCAATCAAATATTAAACAACCCCAACAACCCTATTAGTGTTGTCCGGTATCCGGGTACTTGGTATTTGGATTTTTTTGTTTACATAAATCTTCGACCATATACTATGGACTGCTAATGTTCGTACAGAAACGAACACAAAAGTGAAGCAAACAATAACAACATCATAGATGAGCTCGCGCATGCGTAGTGATATTTCAGGAATGAAAATGACAATTTTCAATGATAAGAATGTTAAATCAACATCAACTACTGATTTAATTTCATTAATACTACTCAATAATTAAAATTACGTTAAAGAAAGTATATTACTAATTATTTCAGTGAATCATAACTGTATAAGTTGATAAGAAAACTGAAACTACGCATGCGTCAGCGCATCTAACTACTGTTGTTGTTGGATTCAATTTCTACCATTTGAATTAGCAGTCCATAGTATATGGTCGAAGACATAAATCCGGATAACCGGATATCTATAATAATTATAACAGACAGAAAATAATAATTTTAGGCATTATGGTATGATACCAGAGTTGGGCAGAGTGGCTCAAGAGTGAAAGAACGAGACGTTCCGCTCACTTTTCGCTCGGAGTGGAGAAGAGTTCATTCTTCAGCATTCTGGCTCATTTTTTGTCCATCACACTACTCTACTTACCTTTGAAAAATGACGGTGAACGGAAGATGGCCATGAGAAGTTATTTAAGTTATTATTCTCGTCGATGATCGTGTATTACACTGCATTGTACACGTAACGAGTACTGTAAATTTCAATGTGACTTCGGCTTAAACAAAACAGTCGCTCACTCGCGTATGGTAGTATCTTTATTAGGTATTCGGCCGTACACGAAGGGTGCGATGTATCGAAATGGTGAAATACACGACGAAAGTTGCGAAGCGACGCTACCGTATTGCACGTTGAATAAAATTTTCCAGTGAACTTAAGAGGTCCTTGGTGAATAATGAGAAACGTTTAAGAAGGAAAACATTGAGCTAGTACGGTGGAAAGTGTTGCCGTTGTTTTTTCGTCGGTTTTTTCCTCGTCTTTCATACGAAATGACTTACCGAGTAAGCTATTCGGATAATCTTGAGTCGAAGTGTATCGTTACTCGAACTAATCACTCGATTTGAGCGGCGATGCAATGCGACAAGCGAATAAGATGTTGCTCTAACGACGGATGCGACTTGGTAAGAGTAATAATTTACAGCCACTTACTTACTCACTTTGTATTCGCATTCCGTATGGGGAGCAATTCGTGCAGAAGCAATTACACCGGCGGTGGTGAGGTAAAATCTCTAGTTATTTACCGATGCGTTGTTAGCGCGGTATTGCGTTATGAGTTTTCGCGTCGTGTCATTTATTAACTATACGAGAACGTCGCTTTGACGGTATTATTCGCGTGAATATACGTCGTAAAAGTTAATCATGTAGAAAAGATTTTCGGAGCGGATTTTGGCACACGTCTTACGTTGATGGCTTCGTAAACGGCAACCTCGTTCAACGACGATACGAATTGTCTTCTAAATTGGCGACAAATTTATACGATTTGTCGTAACTCAATGAACGCAAATGACGTTTAGTCGCGATGTACCGATCGGCTTTCGATTTTTTATCGTTTCCGCATGTAAGACGGTTCTGGCTTGATTTAAATCGGTTTCCAGTGCGGGGAAGAAGGTGAAAAATGAAAATGATAGTTCGTAAAAAATATATAATTATACATATCTAAAATTGATTTCTAATCAGGTTTAGAGCGCGAAGGAATTCAAACTATTACAGTTCAAGAATGGAAGAAGCAAATGTAACGAATTATTTCCTTGCGAAAGGAAATCATTGAATTATGATAGATTTTTGAAAGAATTCAATTCAAAGACTGGGAAAGAATCTGACCTGGGGCTGTTTGAATCGCTACAATCGGACTCTTAAAAAAAAAAAATTGCATTTTTCGGAATCGGATTTCCAAAATGAATGAATCACGTGCTCATTCCGCGATTCCCTCTTTTTCATCTACGCATATTATTTTTTCATATTATTTCATTTCTACTCCTGGAAGTCTAAAAAAATTGAGCTCAGACTATTGTAAATTCATTATCGATAGATTTTGTCATTTGCATAACAGGTAGAACAATAAGAAATTAATGAATACAAAAGTTTTATTCGAATAAATAGGAATCGCAAAGCAATCCGATTCAGAATCAGATTCCCAATAAGAGAAGAATCGTGATTTTGGGAATCCGATTCAATTTTCAACTGAATCGTGACCAAAGAATCGCCCCAGCTGGGGAAAGAATGAGGTAATGTAGTGTCAGAATTTCGGTTTCATCGAAATAATTCATGAATAAACTATTCAAAGGTAAAATATGATGGGTTCCGGATAATAAGACCGGACTTTTTCTTTGGTTAACGTGTGATCTCGGAAAGGTGCCCGTTCGCTGCCAGATTATTCCTATTGTACCTTTCATTGAGAGAGCATTGAGAGATTAAACTAGCATTAAGTAACAATTGTTGGTTTAATTTTATATTTATTTTTATCTTTATTTCAGTTGCGTAAAAGTCCTGTGGACAGGCGCATGTAAATTATGAATTACTCTTTATTTCAATAAAATGGCACTTTTGGGAGTGAGGACTTCTTCAAAAAAAAAAAAAAGGAAGCAGCCATGCCGCATTACTGGAGCTGAGTTTTTAATTGGAGCTTGTTTCGATTTACTAATAACCTTGCTTAACCGTTTATGATTGCAGGCCGCACCGAATACCAAGTCTGAAAACCCCTACCTTATCCTTTCCAAAAACACTTAAGAAGTTCAATTTGGCACAAATGTAGTATTTCTTGCCATGAAATAATCATGTGAACACATATTTCTCAAATTATAACTATTTGAGGGTGCTCAAATTATCTTCAAATCTTGATAATCCGCCATTTTGGATACATTTTGACTGAAAATTTAAGAGGTTATATCCTGGTCACAAATTAATCCTACACACAAACTTTGACCATTCTAGGCCGATTTGGTGATGAGATATGGAAGATTCATGAAATTTCCTGCAGCTATTTCCCTTCCAAAAACCGTTTTTTGCTCTAACTCTTCTCCAAAATCACTGAGGAAGCTAAAATCAAAATACGTTTGTCACTTGGGCTCATTTTATCATATGACACAGCAATAAAGAATTTTCGACCCCTACTGTACCCCCACCACTATTTTAGGTTTATAACCCCGTCTTCCCCCCTCCAAAATCATGTAATGGAAGTGAATTTGGGATATAGTATACAACTTATCCCCAATAACCATATGAATTCATATTAATTACATTTTTACCAACTTGAGGCTCCTCAAGCTCTACGCAAAATTTTGATAATCCGCCATTTTGAATCCATTTTGTTCCAAATTCAAGAGGTCATATTGTGGTCACCAACTAACTTCACACACAAAATTTGACCTCTTTAACTTGATTTGGTGGGGAGATATGGAAGATTCAAGAAATTTCATGACTCAAAACTTCCTCAAAAAGCCGTTTTTTGATCTAACTCCTCTCAATATGCACTTAAGAAGCTGAAATTTGGATATGTTAGTATCCGTGGCTCACTCTTTCATATGAAATCAAAAACGAAAAATTTGAGCTATTTGTTTCTTCTCCAGCCCTCCTCAAAATTTGAGTGATCCATCATTTTGGAATTTATCGAAAAAACAAAAAAAATTCTTCTGCGCATTTTGAAGAAGAGTTCCTCACCAAATTTTGAGCGAATTTTATGAATACTCGCCGGCGCTACGCGTGGGGGGAAAAATATATATACGAAAAAGTTGGACATTTGCCAGATGATTACAAATGGTCTGAAACGCAAAGATTCGAAGACCCCACCCTCCCCCGACCTTCCCTTCCCAAATCAGGTAGGCTGTAATAGCTATCTTTTTCATTAAAAACTCAGCTAAAAAAAAAAAACTAAATTGTTAATCAGCCAATTTATTAGGATTGTAAAATGAATTAAAACACACTAAGTATTTTTTTTTATTCATGTTCGGTTCCGGAAATCCGGATTCATGTAATTAATACAATTAATTCCAAAATTTCGAAGTTGCCTTATAGCATTCCCGGTTATTAGGCATATGCCTATCTAAATTTCAAATGCATTAGCAGCCTAAATTATTTTTATATTTTGTTTTTAAAGACGCTACTGCCTTAAGCCCTTTTTTTGGCCAACTCCCCCACAAAATTGAGATGTAAGAGCTTTTTCTATTTGTTCATAATTTATTAATATTGTAGTTATTTTGAAATTTTCTAGAAGTTTCCAATATCTGAAAATTTTCAGTTTCTAGAATTTCTTAATTTATAAAGAGTTTATGTTTTTATGAAATTTTTTTTTTGTGATTCTTTCAACCGAAAAACTTAAAATTTTCCCTATATTTCCTTCTTTATTGAATAATTGACGGCTGGGCGGTTTAACGCGCTGTTGGCGTTTCGCGTATCGATATTTTTCCACATATAGTATTCTTCATAATATTTATACGTCATTCGTCGTATCGACGTCATATGTCGTGAATTATACGAGCTGGAAAACTTCTTTAATAAGTATTCGGTAGGCGCGCCTAACTCGGCTATTGACAGACGCGGTAAAAGGCGTTAATTTTAACGTTCGTCGATTCGCGTATACCGCGTATATATGATTGCGAACCACACTCTCGAGTTCTTGTATCACCGTTAAGGTTTGTACTTCGTAGCTAATATTGAAAATTTGAGAATGACTTTTACGCTGGAACGCGACGCGATGGGTTGCGAAAGTTGTTGAAACATTGCGCCGCGTGAAAAGCCAAGCTTTTTGAATTCGGTGCGCGTAGATTTTAATGAGAATAAGAACGATGTCAAAGCGAAGTAATTTATTCTTTTGAGCCGGCGTTACAAAAGTTCGACGCCGGCGTAATTCTTTAGACTCATTTGACACGTCTTAGAGAGTGTGAGGGCGACGAAGGCACGAGGGAAAGAAGCGAAAGAGAAAGAGTGTATTCTTTTAGCGCGGCATTTCGAATTACAAATCTCGTTTCCACATACATGTGTGAAGGAAAGGAAGAGTGCGAGGAGCGACTAGTGTTAAGCCGTCGATGCGGTACGTGTACTCGGCGTGGATGGAATACGCCGAGGAAATGGTGCGAGTTTTAAAGCCGCGCCGAATGAAGCGTGTACACTATACAAGTTGTTACACCCTCCGTCAAGAAAGTCAAATTGTGTTTATACTCGAGAATATCACGTATGTTCGTACGCTGGTGAAGTGGTGAAATGGTTAATATTCAGCAGGTAGAAATAATTCAATAATTTTTGCTCGAATGGCGCGAAACTTCTCTAATAACTTTAATTTCGGCACCGCAGCAGCCGCCGCGCTACGTCGCCTTGCCGCGTCGATTTCGTTATGCAGATAAACGCGAGTACGGTGGATGGAAAGGCTTTGGTAAAACTTAAGTTTCAGCCGCTTAAGCGTTTTCTAAATCCTCACCCGACCCTGAGTTCGTTTGAATTTTACCTACTTTCTACTTTTTGCGAGGCTCGTTTTAAAAACACTCTCGGCGAACTTTCCAAAGTTTAATTCGCCCCTTAACGTTTTCCCTGCCCTTGCGTCTTCCTTAACGAGCTATGAAATTTTATCGACTCGATTTAATTGCCCGCTACTGATGATCGCGTTCGCAACTTGCATTCGTTTTTTTGTCAATGGTTTCGTGGCGAAATTTAAGTGACATTCATTTTTTTCCTTCGTGTATGAAAATAAGCGAATGATAACGGTGCAGAATATCTCCTTCAATTTCATCAATTTTCTCACCGAATTTAGCATTCTCATGTTTTTCTTGTGTTTTAATGTCCATCTTTTATAGAATTACTCTCTATGCCCGATTTACATGAATTATGAGTTTTGAAAAAGTAGCTGAAACATAATGCGAGAAAAATGAAAGCACTGGTGCCCCAAGTTGATGTTTTGCAATCTCCCCAACTCCAAGCATTGTCGATAAAAAGTGTCGGTTACGTAAGTACGTTTTGATGGTCATGATAATGGTAAAGGGCGAATCCTGCGTTAATGTTATTATTTAATGTTAACATTCAAAATTATTAATGTATTAGCGAAGGTAAAAGAAGTCAGAATCTAAAATTGTTTAATCGACGAAATAATCGACTGTTTTGATAGACTAACTTTTTGAGATGAAAATAATGCAATGTCCATAACCTCACTTCGTGATCAATATGTTACTAACCCCATGAAAGATGTAAAATGAATCTTATCATAATGGTTAAAAATTCCCGAATGAATTCTGTTTCTGGAGATATACTAAAAATTTCTTGCCAGTCGAATTCTAATATAGTCTCCAAGATAGGGTAAAACTATTCAAAAATCGGGTTTTTGGCATTTATTTCAAGTAATGTGACAATTTTCAGGAAAACTTGACGGAAACAAAACTAATCTATTTTTAATTGTAAACAAAAACAGTTCTGTTATTTTTTTGGATAAAATAATTTCCAAAGTCAAAAAGTTACTTATCAGCTAATTCTCGAAAGATGTTCTCTCAACATGGTCATTTTTTGCATTTTTTGTAAAGTTTGTCCGTTTATTTCGTTGCGTGTGACTAGGTATCATAAGAAAAATGGTTGTATATAAAATTGTTCTACTTTAAATTTCCTGCAAGAAGGTGAAATTCATTTTCTATGCGCTATGGATTAGAATGCCAAAAAAAGTACCTGATTTTATACCGTGAGTTCATTTGTCGTGCATTCTATATCAGCCACTCTTTAAATTAAAAAGTTAATTCGTTGGAGCACTTGTAGGCCTACAGAAAATAGACTACAGAATAATCCAGATAACTGGTTCGCTTCAGGGTTGGGCGGAATTCAAAAAAAAAAAAAATGAATCATCTTCGAATCAATTTACGAATCACGAATCCCAGCTAAAATGGACGTAAAAAATGAATCGAATCCGAATCACGAATCCACCCATCGGGTTCGTGGATTCGAATCCAATTTTCGAATCACGAATCCTTCGCAAATCCAACTTTTTCTTCTGTTTACTTGTTACCCACAGTAAAAAGCACGCCTCACCAATAAGAAGGAATAAAAAACTTAGAAAACTCTTCGACTAAAAAAGTAGTTCATTAGAAAAATTTTTTTTCCAACGTTAACCGGCAAGCGTTTATTTTTTTTTTTTTGGATTCGTGATTCGCTACATGAATCTTCGGAAGTGAATCGAATCATTTCACGAATCCTTTATAGATTCGATTCCTTAACCCTGGTTCGCTTTCTGATTGATCGTACGTCACGCATTTAATAACCAATCAGCATGTCGAAAAGTATCAACATCACTTATTCGTAGAATGAAAACATCAATCAGCTGATAATTCAAATCAGGGTTGTAGGAACGAACATAGGTCTGTTCTTGTTCCTGTTCTCGTTCCTAGAAAAACCCAGTCATTTGATCCTGTTCCTGACTCGTTCTTATTCTCAATGTTTCAACTGTTCTCGTTCCGTTCTTCGTTCTTTTAATTCTTTACAATGTTGTTCTCGTTCTGTTCTTTGTTCTTTCAATTCTTTATAGTCTCGTTGCTGTTCGTTCTTCGTTCTGTTCTCGTTCTTCAACTTTTATTTTGTTCTTTCCTTCTTTCTTTTTTTTTTTTTTGATAACGTGTTTACAGTTAATGTTGGTGTTGAAATTGAAAATCAATTAATTGAAGCTAATAATTAAAAAAAAAAAGTACTTATATGGGTATATGTAGCACTTGCCTGAAGTATAAATTTCTTATTTTCTCTTTCCCTTCATGATATCTATTAATTTTATAATAAATCATGAACTTTCAAAAGAACGATTTGAGTCATCAACTGATTCATGTTTGAGTAAGTAACTGTTAGACGTGCTGATGGGTTGTTATCCATGTGACGTACGATCAATCAGAAAACGAATCAGTTACCTAGATTATCCTATTTTGTTTGCTCGCGATCTTATTAAATGTATTATAAAGACTCATTTCTTCTGTTTTCATAATAATTGTAATATTCGTGCGAATCACATCGCAAATTGCCAATAAACTTTCGAAGAATAGTGGAAGCGTAAATAACAATTTTGGCACCGATCGGAAACATACTTTCGTAAGGTAATTAAAAGCAGCATGATAGGGATTGAGGACGAGAGAAACGCCTATAAGCTACTCATAGTATAGTGGTACTTTTCGATGACCAAAAGCAACGGTCACCGGGCCTATATACACCGTAATTATGTAAACGAGGCCGTTACAAAACTAATTTTTACCCGATCTGCGGTTCTGGCGATGCGGACGCGCGATATTGTTTGTGTAAGCGCGTTCGTCAGATATTTTGAGTACTCTTTAAAATGCTACGTCACTCGCAGACCCGTCGCTTACGGCATTTTAAACTCAAAGCGCGTTTAATTATTAATAGAAAGGTGGTCATTTAAGCGTTAACGGGATTAAATTCTTGTCAGTTAGGTGAAAGACATTTTAACGGGGGAAAAACGGTGTCGCTTTTAGCGCCGGAGTTTTTTTTAAACCCAACAGCCGTGAGCCGTGTTTACACCTAAGCTAAACCTTTTTCTAACTGTTATTTTATGCTAATTACACGTTACACGGTTGTATACGTGTGTATGCGCAGGAGGCGGGTCAAGGAGTTTTTTTCGCTGATGTAATTTAGTCATCGACGTGTCGCTTTTGCCAGCTGCGGTTTTCTAGTACATATTTTGTTCGTACATGGGTAATTCTCTGAAAATGTCCATATTTCGATGTCTTTATTTTTCTGAAAAAAAAAGTTGATATTGGGAATTTTTTTGATTGGGATAGTGAGTATATGTGTCCTTGATGTCATTTATGCCATTCGGCTCAAGTCATGTCCCCCTGGGGGGTAGGGGGACTTTTTGAAATTTTATTACCCAAAACCTAAGAACTTCTTAGGCCGTGGCTGTTGATTCTCGATTTTGTGGCTTATTGTAACTCAGACGTAAGACGTCCTAGGAACTTGAAACAAAAGGGATATCGAAGATTAGTAAGTACATATAATATTCACCTATTCAATATTCTCTTAAACTGACTGTTAGGAGCTCCTTAGTAAATTTTTGGCGAATTCTCTCAGGTCGTGGCTGGTTGGTTTTAATCTTGAGCCGTGGCGAAGTGTCTTTTTATGACCATGGCCTAAGAACTAGTGTCTTTTTTCGAGAGACAGCCATTAACACCTAAATTAATAACATCTTTGTTAGTGTATCCCCATTAAAATTGATTTAGAATGGCAAAAAGACACTAATTCCTAGGCCGTGGTCGTAAAAAAAAACACTTCGCCACGGCCTAAGATGAAAACCAACCAGCCACGGCCTAAGAGAATTCGCCAAAAATTTATTAAGGAGCTTCTAACAGTTAATTTAAGAGAATATTGAATAGGTGAATATTATATGTACTTACTAATCTTCGATATCCCTTTTGTTCCAGGTTCCTAGGACATTTGATGGCTGAGTTAGAATAAGCCACGGCCTAATACCACAAAAACCGGGAATCAACAATTTTTACGAATTTTGCTTTCCGACTGTGATAAATAAATGACATTTCACATTTCGAATGCTGGCAGTGTATTCTCATGATGTCAAGGAAGCATTGTAACCGCAAAGAAAAACGAATTATAAAATCATTGCCGCAGGAGAAGCAAACAAAAAACGCCACGGCCTAGGAGTGTATAAACCATTTACAGGTCTTTGAACCTTCCTGGAGGTCAAGCAGGGAAACTTTGGACATCATTTTGAGCGTTAACATACACACTCAACTATCCTGAGCAACTTTGCTAAGTTTTTCCTCAAAAAAATATTAATTTAATATCATTTATGTGACATTGAAAATTCAAAACGTGACCATTTACATGCCACGGCCTAAGAACTTTTGACCTTTGGGTTGAAAAAAACCCCATTTAGGGGTGGTGGAGGACAATTTCAATCGATGGGAAAGTTAGAGGAGATACTCATATAAATATAGAAAAAAAAAAAAAATTCAATTGTAGCGTAATTCTTCAAAAAAAACATCGAATACAGAAATATGGACATTTTCAGAGAATTACCCACATGGATGTACGTATATCTATATATGAGAATTCTTGTAGATACGTAGATTACGTAACCGTAGTTAGCGCTGATTTTCCATAGTCATTTTCTAATAATTGATTTTCAGCGGCGAAAAATGTAGTTTGCGTAAAAGAAAAATACGATATGGTTTTTCAGTTAAAAATTAATTTCTCAAAAACGAGGGGGCGGGGGGTCTGAAACTTTAGCAATGGAAGTTTTTAAAGGGTACCTTTCTACCTACCTCCTAAGTTTCATCGAAAATTGGGCTCCAGGTCCCATTCACCATAACTTCCTCTGCCCTTAACAACCTGATTATGAAGAAGAAATCGAACGATATTTTAAGAAGCTAAGTCTGGAAAAATTAGAAGAAATGAAATGTTTTCTACTTGATAAATTAGTGATATTTTGGCCCTACGTTGTCAGCAAAATTATTAAGTCGGCAATGACGAACGAGCCCGAAACTCAATCAAATCTGCCGAATTTTTTGTTAACGAAAATTTTGGGGGGGAGGTGTTTTGACCCCCAACACTCCCCTTAGTTTCGCCCCTGTCCGTGAGATAGAGTGTATAAAAGCACGTTATATCATTTGCTGGCCACTAAAAATCATCAAAAATTCCGTGTTTCTTTGTGATGCCGTTTTAAAAGTGATGAGGAACATCGCAGGTTCAAATTATGCATTCATCACTATCAACGAGTAACACTACATTGCCTTCTTTAATTTCAGTGTTCCTTATTACTCTTAATATGGCGTCACAGAGAAACAGCTATGTTTGAGTATTCTTAGTAGCCAGCATATGATGTAACCTCTTTTATGAGCTCCATCTACTTGGGGAATATCTTCATCTATTCATTAGTAAGAAAATTTGCCAACAATCCATAAATAAAGCTTTAGTTTGCTATATACAATCCATTTCTATAATATTTGCAATTCAGTGGCATTTTTTCCTTTCGAAAAGTACACCGAATTAAACTGTTTTCTCGTATTTATCGTTTTACCAACTCTTCTATGAAAATGTTGCTTGGTTATCGCTGTAATTTCTTCGTCGTTCGTCAACTAGAATAAATACGTATTTGCATACTCGTTATGTGGCGAGGATCGTCGTAACGTTAAGCAACACCGTGATATCAAACGTAAATCTGCGAAAGATTAATCCGCAAAAAAAAATCCGACCGCTCGTCGTATTTCATTACATCTTTTGTGAAGAAAATAAAAATCATAATAAGCTCGTCTTTCAAATAAAAATTAGCTTTTCAGCGAAAAGTTGATTTAATTTTTTGACTTTTTAATTAATACCGTATGTAGTTAGTGGTAAAAAAAACTCCACCGAAGGGCAAGTTTAGCCGTTCGACGAAGAAATTAAATGACTTTGTACTTCGTTAAGCTATATTGGGCTAAGGATTTTTTTTCTCACTCTTTCTCACACGTAAGTATAATGCTGTTGATGAAGTGAAGAAATGAATAAATTTTAATTATAAACTCTGAAATTAATTTACAAGCGAATGCTGATAAAGGATGAAATTCTTTTGTTTTGGCTTCGTATTTTTCGTTTTTCGTCAAACGGAGGAAAAAGGTAAAAGGTATCGCATTCCGTCGTTGTGGAGTGAAAGCGTTCTATAATGTAACCCTATGCTTACAATAGGTATAAAACCAACGTTCTTTTTCTGTTTTCTTCTACTGCTCATTATTAAAAATTATTTTTCTCAAGGGCTTTTGCGATTCTACATTTTTTGTAACGTATAAGTCTTCGGAATTAAAACCATAATAATTTAATAATACTTAGTAAAAAAAAGAGAGAAAGAAACTTGAAGAATTCCCGAAACATGTTTGAAATAAAGAAGGAAATACCTTCCACCATTTATATTATAGATTCAGTATGGCTATTGTGTCTGTATAGCCCACATCTTCAGGTTAAGTGACATCATTGGTTGAAAAGAACGAAAAAAATTGCTTTGTTGTAAGTGTAGGTTCTTCCTACTCGAGTTAAAGTTATTAACGATTGCAAGAAAAATAAAATATCAGATACTACAGTTGATTATTCATAAACCATCATAATTATTTTAGATTGATGGATTAATTCTTGAACGACTAGTATAGTTGATTTGTTGCTAGAATGTTCATATAAACCAATATAGTACTTGAACTCGCGAGAAAACCCGGATTCTTGTAAACGAATAGCGTGCAGTTAAGGCGCTATAAGTGCAGTTATTATAGCGGTCTACAGTTAGTAGTTCGGGTACGTCTACGTACTGTAAGGAGAAACCCTTTATAGTCTGTAGAAGATATTAAGGACAGCTATGTAGACTTTATACTAGATTTCCAGCATAAACCTGTTACATGGACTGGTTGAAAATTTGAACTGCGCATAAGCAAAGAGCAAAACTCCGCTGCACACGCGAGTGCTTATGTAGTAGGAACTACTATACGACACTCCATAAGAAAAACTAATGTTAAGCCGCCGGCAGCCTTCCTTTATTTTTTCTTCGGTGACTAACATCAGGTAGCAAAAAGTGTAACTGCTCAAATGAGGCTGTATGGGGCATGTGTAATGTAAACCATGAAAATTTTCATCATAAACTGTGTTCATTTTCTTTGTGTATTTAGAAAAATTTCTGGGTACGTGTTTAAAGTGATTTATAAACCTTGGTCTGATTGGTGGAAACTACTGATAAAATCATACATGCCCATAGAGCCTCACTAGAACACTAGCGCTCAAGCGGTTGTTCGGGTCCCAATTACTGCCAGGGTTGTAATAACGGAACGTGTTTCGTTCCATTCCCGTTCCGGTATCCATTCCAGAATCATTCCGTTACTTTCCTGTTACGTTACGTTCCAATTTTGGATGTTCTGTTGCGTTCCATTACGTTATGTTCCATTTTGTTCTTTACCCCTTTTTTTTAGTACAAGTTGATATAAGTTATGAGTTGGAGTCTAGTGTTTTTTTTTTAATTTTTTTATTTTATTGATGATAGTAATGGTAAAAAATTTAAAATTTAAAAAACATTGAAAATCAAACAAACATTTAAATAATGACTCAAAGTTGCAAATAACACAAAATGATTCACATTGTATGAATCAACGACAATGCCCTAGCAGTTTTGCCATTTTTTTTCCTTTCTTTCTTTCTTTCTTTCTTTCTTTTTGAAGACTGATTGATAATTGATTGAGTTATCTGTTCAAGTTCATTTACAAATTTGAAAACGTTTGAGTCATTTCAAGTTGAAGTTATTAAGAGCCTTTCAGATACTCAATCAATTTAAGTTACAGTCAGGTAAAAATACTGAGTCACTTTATGGCTAACTTAAGTTAATGTTAGCGATCGAGTTACTATACCCTGCTTTTCACAAATTCACAATCCTACTACGGTAGTAGGTATTAAAGTTAATTCAAAATAAGCAAATTTGAATTTTACATCAAAAAATGTACATTGCATGAGGCTTGGAAGGTAGGAACAATTTTGCCAGCATTCAAACTTCAAAAAATGAAAACAGTGTAAAATAAGGGAACCCTAACATAATTGATCCGTTACGTTCCATTACGTTCAGTTCTCAAAAATTTCGTTACATTACGTTCCGTTCCGTTACATTATGTTCCATTCCGTTACATTATGTTCTGTTCCGTTACGTCATGTTCTGTTCCGTTACGTCATGTTCTGTTCCGTTACGTCATGTTCTGTTCCGTTACGTCATGTTCTGTTCCGTTACGTCATGTTCTGTTCCGTTACGTCATGTTCTGTTCCGTTACGTCATGTTCTGTTCCGTTACGTCATGTTCTGTTCCGTTACGTCATGTTCTGTTCCGTTACGTCATGTTCTGTTCCATTACGTCATGTTCGGTTACGTTACGTTCGGTTACGTTACGTTCGGTTACGTTACGTTACGTTACGTTACGTTCGGTTACGTTATGTTACATTCCGTTCCATTACCTTACGATCCGTTCCTTTACTAAAATGAAAAAATTTGACGTTCCCTTACGGTTATTATAGCCCTGATACTACAATAGCTTTAAGTTAGCAGCTCGTGTATAAAAAGTACATGGTTTTCGGCAATGCAGATGAATTTTATGTTGAAGTACGTTTGATCAATGCCAACTATAGGCTTAACAATTCGACTATTGACAACACTCTATGAGCTGATCTTGTGGTCGCACGTGTACCAAAGCAATAATTATAGTCCCAAGTATAAGTGTGACCCGATGATGGAATAACAAAAAAAATATGGTTCCTGTTTTTACATTTCGTCCTTAAACATTTTGGTTTTTAGTTTCCATTCCGATTACATTCCTCAAATTTTATTATTATTTTTCGGGTTCTTGTTTTGGATATTCAGAAATATTGGTTATTTGTTTTCAGTTTTCGTCTCCGTAAAGAATAAGATTCTGTTCGGTTTCAGTTTAAGAAAAAATCGCTTCTTTTTGGCTTTTCGTTCAAGTTTTCGTTTTCTTCTTTCACCACTGAACTTGGCTAAACATTTCATAAGACCATGATAGATAGAATCTCAACCTTGCCCCGCACAAAGCAGCACTGATATGTTGTGCATGTAAATGTATTTGACTATGGTTGAACCATAGGTCGAAAAATCCCTAAATAGTAGGCTCACATGTTCGCGAAATTGGTCACTCACATTGACTTTAAACAGAGAATTACGTTGGAAATGTAATTTGAGCTGACTCTGGTTTAAGCAGATATGTTCCTGTTTTAGACTACTACTGTATATGAAATATTTGAGAAAGATTGAAGCAAAGATAAACGGGTAGGTACAGGCAAACAGCGCTGCGGAAAGACTTCGGATTGTTGGGAAGTAAGGGAACCGCTCTTCACATTCTAACCACTCGCACTGTCTTTCATGCTGAAGAATCAGTTCATTTCTATAGTATTGCTCTCAGCTATATTTGCTTCAGTGCCGGAGCAGGCCGGAGCATTGAACTGACAGTCTAGGACTTGAGCGTCTTTGCGTTGAAATGATAATAATTTTATAATATGATGAGGCCTACGTAATAAATTAATGCCCGAATCATCAGAGTCCATGAAACATATGTATAAGAAATTATGAATGTCTAATTCATCTAAAGGAAATATATCAGTTTTCATTTTATACATGAGGTCGCATGAAAAATTGCGAATGCCCGAAGTATTTATTTTGAAGAATGGTAACCCTTTTCTCCACCACCATTCCACTGTGCAACTGAAAGAAAGAAAAAAGCTTTCTCGTGAGTCTGGCGGGCCGCCCTTCTAATCATTAATCGTCGAGGTTTTTTCATTCTCACCAACGAGGCAACGACGCAGAAACTCGTCGCGGACCTTACGATTCGCTTCTACTGTTCAATGTTAACTCGCCGATAAATGTCGCCGTTTCTTTCGGATTAATTATTTCCGTAACGGAAGAGAGTACAATATTGTTTCACCGACGTCTTTCCATCGATAAAGATTTCTTTTTCGTATCCGAGTTCTCAGCTCGGAGCATACGAAGCCAATTTCCACCAGTTCACCACAGGGCAGCGTAAAATTTACCTAATTCTTAATACGCACAATGAAACGTATTGCACGAGTGTTTTCAAATTTAGCAATAATGTTTTTTGGAAAAGATTTGAGCGAAAAAATTGATTTCTGAACTCTTGCAGAATGCTCATAAAAGTTTTCGGTTTTTTTCGACATTGGGAAAATCACGTCGAGCATTTGGGCGAATGAAAAAGTGAACAGTTTTTTTTTTTTTTTTTCGAGGATTACTAAGAAAACACGAATAATAATATGGACACGCTTTTTCCTGTTATACTATTTACGACACGACGGCTTTCAACGGGCTCGTGCGGAAAGCGTTGAAGAAAACTTTTAAAAATTAACTACAAAGTACCGTACTCTTACTGCTTAATTTAATCCAAACAAATTCGTGCTTTTGTCATCGTCGCTTCTTTTGTTTTTTTTTTCGTTTTTTTTTTTTTTGTCGTCATTTGTATCTTGTCGTCAGTCTTACCACTATTTGGTCTCGTTGAGGAGTACACGTGGAATTGGAAGCAGCTACCATCACTAAAATTAGGTTACATCGACCAATCATTGGTTTCGCGAATAAGACGAATCGGAAACTCGGTAAAAGAGCGAACAAAAAAACATACTTTCGTACTCGACGATTGGATATTCGAACTGGTATAGAATTCAATTAGTGGGCGCGCGTAGGTAGTTAGCGAAGGAATTGGCGTTGATGAAAATCTTCGAATCCATTAATTTAGCTCGGCGGAGAACGGCGTTAAATTATTTTAAAAGTTGTCGGTTAAGAAGTTGCGAAAAGCGTCGATTTAATTTTAATTTTTACGATTACGTGTCTTGTTAACTCGGGTGCGCCTCCGTCGCGTTCCTGGCGGCGGGTTTTTCCCTCTTTGGTGCGCTATCTCGCTTCCATCGGTTCTTTTTCCGACGCTAGCTTTTGTTTTCACAGCGAAATTGATTGATGCGATTTTCTCGATTCGTCGGAGAAAGTTTTTCGCCTCTTATTATGAATGTTTTAATTTTAAAGCGACCAACTCGAATTCATCCTTCATCGTAATTGCCGGCGCGTACCGGAACGCCAGATTAGCGAATAAGCGCCGCCGTTTCCGCCGCAACTTTAATCGTCTCTTTTAAGCTTTACTTTCTATAAACTCTGTCACGAATATTGCCGAAGAAACAAAACATCCCTCATTCGCGTTTCGTAAATTTAATTCTGCATTCTTGTTTTCATTTTGACGACTCGGAAACGCGTGCTTAGTAACATGATCGATATATATTTGAACTTGATTACCTGATATTGGATGCACTACAAACATGTCTTGTTTTTGTATTTTTCCAAAAAACGTTAGACTGTAGGAAGAACTGTTGCTAAATAATTGTGAACATCTAAGTTATTCGAGCCTTTATCTTCAACTGGAGACGTTGTCAGATTTGCATATTGAAATTATAAAAAAATTGAAGTAAAATTGATGGATTAATTCAGTAAAATATGAAATTGAGATTACGGGGTATGTGAAGGAGTAGGGAGCTCAGCACCAATCAGAGAGCAGAACATGAAAAAGGAGCGTGGTGTATTGTTAACATAAGGAGGTGTGGGATGAAAAATGCTTCAGTCGTGAATGTGAAATTGTGCAGTCAAGTTGAAGACTGGTTGCAGTTTTTGTCATTTTTTGCAACTGGATTGCGTTTTGTAGTAAACATAATTATATTTATTTATTTTCGTTAGTAAATTTTTATGGTAAGTACTAAATATATTGTTTTTTCCTCTTATCTTTCCAACCTCATTAAAAATTACTCATAAAGAAAATCCAGTTCTTCACGCAATTGCGTGCATATGGATTATTCAAATTTGAATCGTTAAATTTTATTTTTCATGATTACTAGAACCAAGAACAACCGTATCCTTCAATTTTATTTTCTCGGAATGTGTTGCGATAGGTTGTAGGAGCTAGAGAGTAAGCAGGATTTCATTTTTCAAATTTTGAAGAATATTTTTAAAAAAACCTGAGCAGCTCTGCCGCATTACTGGAGCTAAGTTTTCAATTGGGGCTCGTTCAGGAAATTTGAGTGATCCGCTATTTAGAGAGAAAACATAGGTCTGTCGGAGAATGCGACGTATACAGGACATACATTTAATTTCAATGAAACGAAGATCGTACAAAGAAACTGTACGTACGTAAAGAAAAGAAACACAATCGAAAGTTTGCAAATCGCTGTCGCAGATAACAACGTAAACAAAATACACGATACTGCGAATATCACCGAATATTTACATTCAGTTCGTAATACGTCCTGATAGAGGCGACATTGTCGCCGAAACGCTGACATTATAATTTTTTGTATTTACATGTAATCGGGTTATGGTAAATGCACCAGTAGTGAAGTGTGTTCCACTAGTGGATCATTTTGACCTCAAATAGCTAATTTTAAGATGATACGTAGGGCTAAGTTGGTAACACTGGACTAATGTCTTGAAGCACCATTTGCCAATACTCTGTAACTTGAAACCATGCAGTGCTGCCATACCTGGTGCTTTATCACCAGAACTGGTGTTTTTAGATAAATTTTTTTTTGTGCTGGTGACAAATCTGGTGCTTTGTACTTTTCTGGTGCTTTCTGGTGCTTTTTCGCTTTTAAGAATATTACGGGTGAAGAATTCATTGAAATGTGGATTAAAAATCAGAAATCAGTTGTTCCAACTTTGAAATGAAATTTTCATTTTGAATTTTTTTTATACCAAGTAAGAGATCTTGCACTTTTTATCTGTGATCATGACCATGTTCTGTCGTTTCTTTGCATTGCCAGACTGCTCTCACAACCAATGAATCAACCACGTGAAGTGAACTCACATATTCAGTTTTGTAATTTTTGTATCTGGTATTCGTTTTTTCAGTTTTATTATAATATCTTCCAATAAACTACTTTTCAAGTTTGATCGCAATGGATTTAAAATGAATTTTGCTAGAGAGAAAGTTCTCTCAATGGTCAATTCTGATGCTTAAACACGAAAATATGACGAAATTTGATATTATATTAATAACTGGGTAGACCTTTGCACTGATAATCTGTTTTCATGTTCGATATCTACATATTATTTAATAAATTTCAAAGTTCGGAGTATTTAACCTTCATTTTGAGCCAAAAAACGGCTTTGTCAGGGTTATCTATTTGAAAAAACAAAAAAAAAACTGGTGCTTTTTCTGTGATTCTGGTGCCTTTTTTTCTGTGCTGGTGCTTTTTTACCAAACTCAAATGGCAGCACTGAAACCATGACTTTAAAACAATAAGGACCTGTGATAAAATTTTTTGTCGTTTTTATGTATTTTAATTAACCATTTTTTGCTGAAAATTTAATGAATGAATTAAGAAAAGTGCATTCTAATCTCAATATTCACACACTTCTAAAAATATATTTTGAATGGTACTCCAAGTTACTAATATTCACCGTAAAAAGGGGATAATTTTAGTAAATTTATATTCATTTTTTAACGGTTATTTCATATCAGAAATATTCCGATCATCTATTAGAACTTACAAAACCCATTTCATTAATGGTGAACCACATAGTATATCCACTATTAGATCTAGATCAATTTTTGTATGTACCAATGATGAATCACAATTTTATGCATTTTTAGCCGGGAGAGTGGTGGTAGAGGCGGAGGTAGTAAGCTCCGTGTAGGTACTCATTTCACAGGAGGTGGAGGTACATGAAATTTTTCGGAGGTAGGAGGCGGAGGTGGAGGTACCTCAACTGAGGTCTTCGAAGGTACCTCTGAGATACTTCCAAGGTACCTCCGAGGTACCTTTGAAAAGCAAAAGGTACCTACAATAATTATAGAAAATATTGAAACTGAAAGGCATCACCTTATACCTTTTGCTTTTTAGAGTTACCTCTTCAAGGTACCTCCAGGAGGTGCCTCAGAAGTATCCTCCAGGTACATCCAGAAGGTACTACATTTTTTGGAGGTGGGAGGCGGAGGTGGAGGTATTTGAAAAATTCCGGAGGTAGGAGATAGATGTGGAGGTACCTAACCCTCCCCTCCCCCGCAGATCTTGATTTTTCACATTGAAAAATGAAAGAAATAGTAGAATAAGTTCATCAACAATCCACAAAGAATATTTCAAAATATTATTTCTTGAAAAGTTGTTGGTAAAATATAAATGATCCTCTATTGGAACATCATTTAAAAAAAATGATACATGGTGAAATGGACTTTTTTCTTCTTTTCTCTTTTTTTTCTCATTAAAAATGAAGTTTTGAGTTTTTAACAAATGTTTGTCCTAAACTTGAGTGAGCTTACTATAATCTTTTCTCTCTATATATTAAAATCAAAATGAAATCAGTTTTGAGATGCGCGCGCATCTTTCAAAGGAAAAAAGGTTGTAAATTTTAATAAAAGCCTTGTACATGCACATGGGCAAGAGTAAGGGTAAAGTTGTAAAATTTTTTAAAATGGTAGGTATACAAAGGTGCAAAGACGCGAATCCATCCTGAAAGGAAGAACTCTTGGTGGGGGTAACAAAAAGAATAAATTGGGTTGTGCACTTTGGAATGTAGTAGTAGTTGTCTGATAAGTACAAAACTGGTTTCATTATCTTTCTTTTTCTATTTTTAACAAATTAAATTGCGAAGTAACTTTCTTAGATGTGTCCACTACTGGTGTATTTACCTTATAATAACCTTATTTAAATTAATTTATTTTCATGCAAAACTATCTTATTTATGTGGAATACCCTACCATTAGGTTACAGGCTAGACAGGAGGCATTTTTCGTTTCCGCGATACCGGAATCTAAAGTACGAATGCTCGTTGCTCAACGATGAATAACCGTACCATACAGGTACCTAATGCACGTGTTAATAGAAAATAAGCGCTCGGCACGCCGAGTATCGGAAAACTCTGTTACAATTTTCGTCACGTCGAAATGTTAATCCAAGTCACGACGGCGTGAAATTTTTCTTTCACCGTTGCGTTGTCTGAAAACGTAACATTGCGTATACGCATATACGATACGTACGTACGTACGAGTCAGTTGCTGTAGTTAAGGCGCGGCGCAGAACTGCTAGTATACGAAAATAAACGACACCCCGCGGATAAAAAATGTAGCGTTGTACGTGCCTTGTTGCCGATAATATATGAACACGGAGGTCGATATAAGATATAGTTGATAGAATTATCCTCGAACGATTCTCGTTGTACGCAAAGATTCGAAGATTCGCGAAAAACGTCGAAAGTGAAAAATTTGCACGCTCGTTCGACTCATTTGACGCGGATTCGCGTTCCATCGCGGTTATCGCAAACTGTTGTCGAATCGTTTAAGTGAAGTCCGATAATAGTTGCAGTCGTCGAAGACTAAAATTCGTTGCCATTAATCTGACATGCGAGTTCAGGGCAATGGCGAACGTATTCGTGGATACCAATTTTTCCCTTTCGATAATCTTATTCCGCTCGGTTGCAGTTGGATTGGTATGGCTCTGAAGCAGCCAAACGATGGCCGTCTGTCATCGCCTACTATACATGCTTTCCAAGACTAGTAGACGCTGGCGATATTTCCTTTTCGCTATTTATCCTTTTTACAAATCATCTACTCTCGTCTAGAGATAAATATGGATCTGCCGAGCAGTTTATCTGGATGTAGGCCGAGAAAGAAATTTAATCTACCGAGATGTAGTAATTTTCTCACGTACATGCGAGCGTAATCTAATTTTTGATTTTCATTAACGATAACGATACCGAAAATTAATTAAGAATGCGAACGAAGCGGCTAAATTTTTAATTTACTCGATTTATCTTGATTTTGTAGCTCTTACTCTATACATGTATAATTGTATATACGTTTTGTGTATGTGTGTGCGCTACATAACGAGATTCTCAAAAATTAGGGGATCTAATTATTTCCACCATGTCCCTTTTGATAAAGCTTCTCGCGTTGACCTCGCGCTACGCCAGACTTTCGTAATGGAATTGAAAAGAAAAAACGTAAGCATCCATGTCACATTAGTGGAGCTGAGTTTTCAATGAAATTTACAGATAATGTAATGTTACTAACCTCTTCAAAGAAAGAAATGGCAAAGCTGAGAATCTTCCTATCCTTCTATCACATCCAAAACCAAATGAGAAGTTGAATTTATAATCTGTAGTACAGCGCATCTTTGATTATTTGATGATTCTTCGTATTATTTTACACATAATATCGTATAGTAAACGCTTATACTAATCTTACTCTTCAAAGATTACTACCAAGACGAGTTTATTAGAAGCTCCTCTATTCCTTATATCGGTTATGAGAAAAGTTTACATGGGAAGCTGAAATTTGAATACGTTGGTAATTCTGGCTTACTCTATTACATGAATCCATTGTAAAATTTTTTGAATTTCCGTTCACCTTCGTTACATTTTCAGAATCATAACATTTCCTCTCACCTCACCCCACCCCCTCAGTATCACTTGTGGAGGTAGATTTGCTATAATTGTGCTTCTTATCTTAGTAAATGCATGACATTTACTAAATGATGACCCTCTTCGCCACCATTTCTTCTTCCTAATTTCGGTATGCTATAATAGCTTTAGTTTTTATTGAAAACTCAACTAAAAAGTCTTAAACAATCCTGCCACAGCGTGCGCACTGTTCATGATTGCTCGTTTGACGATGTTTTGGCCATCTGCCATCGAAGATTAAATCAAAGATTTAAAAAAAAGTAGCGAAATTCGCCTAAAAGCCAGAACAAGTTTCAATTTCGCAATCGCCTTGAAGATCTCGAGTGTCGCACGTTTTCTCCGAATGATACGCGTTTTCACGTTTTGGAGAATTGTGAACCGGCGTCGCAAGAAAATACAACTTTTTAATTAAAAACGTCAAGGTCGAACGCGGCTCTCGATAAGGAAACGAAATCGCCATAGTGTTTCGTGCCGGCGGTATAGCCAACGAAATTCAGCGTTTAATATGACCGGACGTGTGGAGTCCACGAAAATTCGAAAGAAAAAGTAAAGCTCCGCTTACTCGTTAATTATATTAATTTTTTTATCGAAAGAGTTGAAAAGATTTTAACATTGTACTTTACAATCTTATCAGCTGGATTCGATCACATTACGCATTCGTCGAGGGTATTTGAATACTTATTCGTGCTTTCGTATTCGGAAATTCGAAAACTTAGCAAGTAAGAAAAATTTTACGATGTTTACGATGTTGCTTGTTGCTGTATTCCCTATAATGATGGATGCCTTATACATATTATGTGGAATATGCTAATCTAAAGAAATTTTTCCAAAAAATTAATGCTATGATCAGAAGTTGAGATAAGAATACCTCTCTAAACTTAAAAAAATAAATAACACCCGAAATCACAATCATGGTAGTTGTGATTTATCCACAGAGTAATAACAAACTATTCCCAAATCTCTTATAATCGTAAAATAATAATTTGACGAGTATCACTTCATGGATTCATAATTATGTAGCCTTTCAATTGTAATCTCAATAACGTTATACTATAATATGCTGTCACTAATAAACATTGTTATTATTTCATCATAAATATGTATTGAAGTACCTACATACATATCTTTAAGCACAGTAATTTATACGGATATTTGTGATGTTCATGTTTCATGTTGATTCGTTATCTACTCGTATTTCAATTTTTATGAAATCTATGATTTTTTCAAGAATCAAGACATTTTATAATTTTTCTTTCTTTATTTTTTTTTTTTACTTTCCTTCTTGATCATAAAGCATATACTTATGTATATTGGATGAATATAAATATCGATGTTAATTGAATTGCATACTCGAAACGCCGTAAATAACGAATCCCTAGTGTTAATAAAATTGCCTAATGCAAGGCCGTTATCCTATGCTTCACGTGTTAATAGAATTGCCTAACCTTGAGTGCCGTTAAACATGTTCAGTACCACATGCGTCCAAATCGTCACACACTAGAGCTCCTCCGAGTTGAAAGCGTGGGAAATATCGTTCTCACCTGAACACCACAAATAGAGTAGCGTTATATGTTTAGCTGCTTACGTTAGTCATCTGACGAGATAGATCAATGCGTAAAACCTAATAAAACTACCAAAGGACATGATTTTAATGGTTGATAATTTATCAATATTATTTCGTTAAAATTTACCTTGCTTTTTACTTTTTTCTCGTTGAATATATCAATGACATCAGTCATTGATTTTGTGTCAATATTCGTTCCATGAAATATTTTTATAAATTTTTACTATAATATTGTATGAGTTCGTTATAATGAAAATATATACCTATTAATTGGTTCGTAAAGAAATTAATCTACATTAAATTTTCTTCAAGAAAGTTCGTACTATAATATAATTGTGTAAAGAAATAGAATTCTAGTATGGCACTCACGTCAGATAAAATGTTATCACTCATCACTTATCAAGCTGATTTTTGAATGTATTAAAAGCATGGAATTAGTGTCAAGTTTTGAATGGCTTTTTGTAATTATAAAAAAATAATTTTAAAATTTCTGAAAATTATTTTCAAACCGTTTAAAATAACTTGTAATTAATTTTGAAGTCTAATATTTATTTTTTGATACCCAAGAGAATTACAGCTGGAACAATAATTATACTTTTTTATTTATTTTTTTTTCATTCTGAATTCGGTTTGTTTCAAATTTTCAAGAAAAAATATTGTGAAATGCAGTTACGTAATAATTAATATCAATGTGTGGTATAGCATAATTATTGCGTATTCGTGCACTGATATGAAATTAGAATCGATGATTCCGACTGTTCGTTCAGTAGGGCGCTCTAATGTGTAAGGGTTTGGATGTATGCTTCAGTACCTTAACAATATGTACCCAGTATTTGGATAGTTCTCGCCAGTGGCGTAACTAGTTTTTTTTTTCTTCTTCTTCTTTAGGGAAGCCATGGGGAGCCGATGAAATGGAACAAAGTAGTATTACACTTTTGAATTGGGGGAGAGGGGTAGTGCTAATAAGACTGTAAGAGGTATATGAGATTTTAAAATAAAAATATTAAAGAAATTTATGGAATTCCAAAAAAAAGCCATTTCAGACTCTTCTTGGTTCCATGGCCTCCCTGTCTTCCCTTAGTTACGCCATTGGTTCTTGCGTCCTCTGTGCTCTACCTCTTAAAAGGTTACTCGGGCGTAATATTTAAAATCGTTTTACATTTTTCCCACGAAGTACAAAAGCTACATGGTGGTAACAAAATTATGATCTGAACTCTTTATATAAATTAAATTATGTTTTTTTTTTCCTTTTTTTTATACTGGGCGTGTATAATTGCCAGGATTGTTAATTTTGTATGTCCAATTCGGAGTTTAATAATTATTATTTCCTCTGAACGATTTAGCTGAGATAAATTTTTCCAAGGTTTTATAGATTTTTTGTGTCGAAAAAGTTTGTTTTGGGTTTTTGTTGTCTAGTTGTTTTGCCAATTTGAGAGTTCAATTTTGGTGAAAAGATTTTTTATATCTTGGATTGATGTAATATCGATAGGGAAAAATTCGGTGGCGGATTTTGCGTAATTATCTACATCTTCATTACCAGTAATTCCTACATGGCTAAGGAGATATAGTTGATAATTAATTAATTAAATTATGTTGATTTTTACATAATTTATTCTTACAATTTCAAAAAATATTTTGATGGGTCGGAAATGTAACTGTAAGGGAAGTATTTGATAAAAAGAAATAAGAAATAAAAATTAACCTCATCTTTGTCTTTTTTTTTCTAAATGCATTGAAAATCATTTTTAAACTTTCAGAGCTTATTTGGTTAGCTCGTTCGAAATCGTGTAAGTCTCATTAGTTTAAAAATTAATGTCAGAGTATTTGAATCGTATATAATCCAAGGATACTCAATTATGCGCTAATTTTAGCAACCTACCCTCAAGGCACCCGTATAAGTAATCTAAGGGACAAATGTTTGGACAAAGTTTAGCAACAATGATAAAGAAAAGCAGCCTGATAAAGGAGTTTTTGTTACGCAAGTACGAGTGAGCGAGCCCAGAAGGTCGACAATGGTGATGGTTATGTGGGCGAGGCTGGGCGTACAGTTTACAGGATTCTCTTTACAGTGATGGAAATAATAGGGAAAAAAAATACTTACCGCTTACTTATCCAAAATACCGAACCGTTCTTATCAAAATCACGTTGCTTCGTTTTAGATATAAATTAAGGCAGCCAGCGAGATAAAGTTGAGTGCTTGATGGCCTCTGTTTCATCGAGCGAATAATATTTCGTTTAAACTGTTGAGGCTTCGCTTGGTCAGGTAATTAGGAGAGATGGGTCAAGTTTCTGAGTACGTATATATGTATATATACAATTTTTTTTTAATTAAGAAAATGAACGGTGAAAATGTTTTTCCGGCCGTTCGTCAGACTAGCCGACCTGTTGCTGCGGGAAAAAAATGAAATTCTCTTCTAACTAAATTAGAGAGCTACTCCCATAACCGCGTGGGTTTGCGTAAATCAATAGCGCACGGTCTTTTTTCGTTTGCTATGTTTGCGTTCTCGACTTTGGTACCGGTAACGAACGATCATCCATCACTGGAAACTAATATACCAATATGGCATGAAAGAAATTTCTTATAAAAACACGATTATTTACTAGGGACTGGCGCGGCGGAGAGTTACGTTTGCGCAAATCGATTAATGAACGAAATTATGAAAAGCGGTCGTCGACGTGGACTGGCGTGGGTACATAAAAATTTATAACTGTAATTGCGCGGTGCAATAATTTAAACTTTATACGCGGCGCACTCGAACTCGGTATTTACGAGTATGTATCCTCTTCACCCGGCCAACATTTGGGAATAGCGAGCATTAGCGATATTTTTTTTGTATCTGACAGAAACGCCAGTAAGTTATCCGCGTTCTATGTATTTTCGAAACGTTGCTGTTGTTGGCGCGGCGTCCTCGCGCGTTTTTTCTGTTTTTGTTTTAGTACGTCGCTTTTTATGAAACTTGTTACCGATTCTTTTTCCACCGAGTTAATAGAATATCGCGTTTTTCTATACATAATACATAGCTGTATATAAATAATCCAACCGAAACCGCGTTTTCTTGTTTCGAGTACGCGATAAAAAGCGAATCGACGGCGAAAAGTATATAAATAAGTACGTTATGTGCCGAGCAAAGGGGCACGATCGTTGCGAGCCGAATATAAATATAAGTTGCGTATAAATTTTAATACTCGCAAATCTGTAAATTTCTACGCCAGCAAACGACAACGAATCGTATACCTAGCGCGCAGCGTATACTATTTTCAACCGGAAATCGCTTCTTTAGAACCAGCTGAATATCAGGACTAGATTGAAGATGAGGAGAGAGCATGAATTATGCTTTCACGATATTACACTTCAGTCTCAACAAGACCCAATGCGATTTAATAGATTGCCCGATCGTATCATTTTGCAACCATTCGAAATGGAAACTGATGTAATTGTAGGGCACTTGATTTTGGAAGAAGTTACGGAGAAGGATTTCACATATTTTACGTTTTAGGCTATTCTTATGTTTCAGTCAATTTTTGGCCAGAGCGGTAATAACGGTAACGGAATGTAGCGGAACGAATTTTTTTAGAACTGAACGTAACGGAACGTAACGGATCAATTTTGTTAGTGTTACGTTATTTTACATTGTTTTCATTTTTTGAAATTTGAATGCTGGCAAATTGTTCCTACATTCCAAGCTAATGCAATGTACATTTTTTGATGTGAAATTCAAATTTGATTATTTTGAATCAACTTCAATACCTAGTACCATAGTTGAATTCTGAATTTATGAAAAGCAGGGAATGGTAACTCGATCGCTAACCGTTAACTTTAGTTAACCACAAAGTGACTGAGTATTTTCACCCTAACTGTAACCTAAACTGATTGAATGTCTGAAAGGCTCTAAGTAACTTTAACTTGAAATGACTCAAACGTGATCAATAACTCAATCAATTATTAATCAGTCTTCAAAAAGAAAAGAAAAAAAAAATGGCAAAACTGCTCAGTGCATTGTTGTTGATTCATACAGTGTGGGTCATTTTGTGTTATTTGCAACTTTGAGTCATTGTTCAAATGTTTATGTTTAATTTTCAATGTTTTTAAAATTTTAAAATTTAAATTTTTTATTATTACTATCATCAATAGAAAAAAATTTAAAAAAAAGACAAGACTCCCAACTCATAACGTATATGAACTCGTAATATAAAAAAAGCGATAAAGAACGGAATGGAACGGAACGGAACGTAACGTTACAGAACATCCAAAATTGGAACGTAACGGTAACATAACAGAATGACTCCGGAACGGATACCGGAACAGGAATGAAACACGATCCGTTGTTACAGCCCTGTTTTTGGCATAAAAGTCGCAAGAAATTCAGATAAGAGCAATAGTTGTGGTTGACTCAACGTTCGAAAAAAGTTGGTGAATGGTAGAGACACATGAAAAATTTTAAATTATCAGTTACGGTGTTATAAATGATAGAATGAGTTGGCGACACTAATATGTTCTAAAATTTTAGCCAGAGTCAAGCGTGAAGAAACTATTTATTGATGAAGTAAGTTATAGAATTTCTGGAATCTTGCATTTTTTCACACTTAATTTAGTTACAGAACTTAAATTTTGTAAGTAAGATTGATTCTTTTTTAAATTTGGCTCAAAATAAATTCCCAAGATGTACCCTCAAAATGTGAGAAGAGCTTGAGATCGTGTAACTTACTCAAATATGAAAAATAGAGATATATGCGGTAATAAAGCTAATTCCTATTTGACTATGTAAGAGAAATTAACGCAGTATTAGCTGCGTCATGCCTTTCTGTTTTACGCTTAAATGCATGACTGGTTTGATGAATGCGCACGCATATGAGTCAAATGTACCCTTCGAACGTGTTGGCGAAGTCAACAGCATCTTGATTCGATTCTTTGTTAACTGTGAATAAGATATGCTTCATACGTTTGTCTTGTATATTTACCTAGTTCATATCTGCTGCTTTTATTTAGGTGAGTTGAACTAATTGAGTACGTTGATTTGCTTTTAATATCCTCTTGTCGGCCACCAGAATTTCATTATGCGAGCCTATACCTTACCTTACCTTGGCAAAGATGCGAATCCGGCTCGAATACAGGTACTCTGTCGAGTCCTTTGGACAGCATATAGAAAGTTGCCGCCACTCTGCTTTCAGGCCAACACTATCAGATCAATGTAGATAGAGTTTACGTAGGTGAGATACCTGATATGTTGAAGCCGGTTGTGGCTGGGTCAAAGAGAAGAACGTTGTGCTTTTATGATAATTGTATTCGATGTATGGCATGCGGCATTTTTATCCGTACTCAGACGCAATTACATTTCTACGTTTTTCATATCCAGGTTGATTGAGGCAGTCGTCGTTCAGAGCTATGTGTGTCTTGTAATGCTTTGAAATTTGAATCATTTATTATTCAGCACCACATTGAGAAACTCCGTGGATATATCGAAGCGTGGGAACTTGAGCCATTATCACTTTTTTTTACACTCAGTTGAAGCGGAGATATGACGATGAATCTCTCATCTCGCTCTCTTCTTCTTTATCTTATCCAAAAAAAAAGGAACGAATTTCTTGGACCCATTGTCGCATATTGAGGAAAATTACAGTTTCAATCTCGCCTCTCGAAAGTGAGCCATCAGCATCGTACGTCATTTCCTTAAAAACCATTTCAATATGTGCGTTAAAAGGCAGTTTGACGTGGCATGTTTTGGCGCGCCATATATAGCACCAATGTTCGACTCCAAAACCCGAAAGAATTTCCCAATCGTTGTTGAAACCATTAACCGATATTCCATCACAATAGATCATAGTACTTGAAAAAAGTATTATGAGGTGCAAAATGAAATAGTAATTTACCGCTATATACGTATTTGCTATTTCCCGAAACCTATTATATTTCGCCCGTAAATACACTCTTTCCTTCTGAATTCGTGCCGGTTTTTGCTCGCGAATTTCCATTTTAACGCCATTTTTATCCGACGCCTTCATGACGCTATTGTCATCTTTTCTTTGCGGTCATTTTGTATTCCAGAAGGCTGCGGAGTATTAGGTGTATTACTGTACTGTGGCTTCACCTAATGTATACGAGCACCCTTTCACTAATATGGACCGAATAATCCCCACTAGCTGCTGTACAAATCGAATACTCCAATAATTGCTGGTAAATGTACCAGTCTTAGTGTAATATAGATGCGCGAACAGCCGCGCAGCTGTGTTTTACGCAACGCAAGAGTGGGGGAAGTTGCCTGCGCAGCTTGCGCGTGCTTATAGCTACCATACCACATTTACTTGGCTTGGACTGCTGGTGTAACATTAGTAACTCGGTCCATATTGTATAATCGAAAAGCACATAGACGTAACACCTTAATTTTCGAAGAAAGGGTAAAAATGAAGGTATCATTCTTTTTCCTTTTTCTGTTCTTTTCTTTTTAGTTCATCTGTTCCGATTATGTCAAGTGTGGACTCGAAGTGAAATAAAGCTATTTTCGTGAAGTAGTGAGTTACTTCGTTTCTTACCACTTCGAAAACACCTTTGCCAATTTATTTCGAATAAAGTTTTCTCGCGTTTCTCAAAGCGTCGAACTCGAATCACTATAGGTAATTCGATTCGATGACACGCAAATTGGGCGTTTGTTCTTTATAAATAGATGGGCAGTTGATTTCGCTTCTAGGTGTATCAAATTTTTGTACGTATATACTCATATACCCGACTACGAAGATTTGCTAGTACGTTTACCTAATGACAAAAGAGTAAGTATCTACCTGCATTATAATAAGTTCGAGAGTTCGTTAATTAACGAACAGAGAGCCACGTTGGTTTGAAGATGCGCCGTATACGCGTATATAAAGACGCGATATCGTGATTATAATTAAAATTTCCAACCGCCATGTTATTAAATTAGGGATACGCGGTGAGATGTTCTTTGCTGCATAACCGTATTTATTTACGAATTATAACGGCAGCTAGAGGTAATTACTTCTCCGCGAATGGCTAATACTTCGATAAAGCTCTTAATCGCATTTCGGTTGCTTTTTACCAACGCAACTCATTGCTATTTGCTGAATCAGTAGCGTGTATACAATTCGCCAATCACATCCGACCTTTGGTTATGTTAATTACCACATCAATTCCGCCCATATACGTACTCGCGTGTATGTGTAAAAATTGACGAATATTATCGCATCGTGGAATCGTAAAATAGCGTTAGTTTACAATTCAATCGTCCCTATTACCTTCCAAAAGCGGCTGTGGCGTAAATCGAATTTCATTGTTCGTCTAATCTCGATTACCACCGTTAAACTCGTCGCGGAGCGCAGCCAAACGCCAACCCATAAACGTATAATTAAAAAGATGTAGTGTACTGAGTACAGTACTCGCGTGGCATCTGTGATTGGTTTCTGGATCGTATTTGTGGGCTCGACTATAAAAATTTCTCCCTAAATCTTGCTTCACTTGCCTTCTCCGTAATTTGGCAAATTCCCGATTCCCTTCGCGTATACGTGAACACGTTATAAGTATATGTATTACGCGACTCAGTGTGCACAGTCTTTTACGAGTCAATGGAGTATCGAACAGACGTGGCATTTGCGAATTCGAATTTTTTTATGGCATCGCGTCGTGCCAAAGCTAAAGAAAAACAATAAAACTACCTATCGTACAGCTTTCGCGATATTATTGTAATTTTAACGAGTATTCCTCTCTTTTATGTAATTCACCAGCGGTTACAGCGTGATGAAATTTTTTAGAAAATTTAGTGGCATCAAGTGTCTGCTGACTCATGTTCGAATCGTGTGAGCAAGGCGCGTTGTGTTGAAAAATAAAATGGAATGGAGAAGTTACCGCGGCGGTTTTGCTATCAAATTGTAATATGGAAGCGAATTAATAATTCATTTACATGAAACAAAAACTTGTGCTTCTGATGTAAAGTTTTTCTTTTTCAAAGTTTTGAAATTTAAAACGTCCCCTCGCATATAAAAAAGAAACATGTTCGATGTTATTTTACCGATAGTAAAAGAGGCCAGATTAATTTCATAACTGTTTGCTGCTTAGTGGTTCTCAAATTACCATTTCGTATTTTCTAAGCTGCCTAATACGCTATTTCGCAGAGTTTCATTTGAACCATCTTTTGCTCTTGATTGATCCCTTATTTTACCTATAGCTTATAAATCTTTGTAAACAAAAACCAGATTTCGTGCGCGCCTGTGTTGAATGTTGCGCGTTATCATACTTTCTGACGACTGTGTGTGCCTAGGTCATTTTATAAATTAATGAAGTTTGTAAAAAAGTCAATAAGGCAATAAATAAAATATAAGTATGTTACGCTTTGTATCATAAAATGGAAGTGAGAACAGGTATAGGAGTGAAATTTTTGAGATACGTATTTCAGTACTTCAACGGTGAGGGCAAAATCGTTTGTTCGTTTAGTTCGCAACTTGATTCGAAATAGCTAATTTTAGTTTTTCTTAGGCGGTCACACTGTGTGGTGTAGCTGTCCATAAATACGGATGTATCCTGTTTGTTTTACACATGTTGTGTTCAATGTTCTTGGTTGATGCTACACATTTCCTATATGTACACACATGCGCGGGTTTTCACATAATACACTGCAGGTGATTAATCTGTTCTCTCTCTACACGTTCATGTTCTCGCCTAGCGCAAAGGAAAGTAATTTGTTTCCACACTATTGCATGTGCCATCGCGATAGTACAATAAAATGGCGTTTACACAGGGAAAACAGGTTTTGTGAATGCTTCCCTATCACAGATTTTGTCAGTTCTGTTTTAACATTGATTGTGTCTGTGTTTTGTGTGGGTTATGGTTTAGCGTTGTATGACTTCGATCAAAATTTTCGTTAGCTGGAAATTTGGGTGAGTAAATTATAACTTTTGTATTCTTCTGTTGTATGTGGGTTTTTTTGGTTCCACACAACGATTAGAATGTTTATTTTGTATTTGTCCTACTTGCACTTTTCTAGTTGATTTTGGTTTTATTTTATATTCAGGCACCCCAAAATTTTGAGTTGCAGGGTGTACCAGTCGATCTTGTTATTTGCTTTCAACCAGAGTTGAAAACTCTGGAATCGCGTTCGCAAGAGAGCGACCTTTCTTGCGTAGTACAACCTTGCAACTATACCTATTTTATTTTTTCCTATTTCCTTAATTTTTCCTAATTTTATACCCGTTGTTAGTTAAGACTTTTTCTTCCCTAGCGCTCAGCCTTTTTACGCGATTTTTCGAAGTTTTTAGGATGTTAACGCGATTTCGCTTAAGATTAATAGGCTTCTTTTCGAGAGCTTTATATGGTTAAAGGCGCGCCTAACGCTTTTCCTTTAACCTAGCTAAATATCTTTCTCACTAGGCGAATAGGTCTAGTGCTAAAGATATTCCCGAATGTCTACCTGGGTTAGTGTATATCTAATTTACTTATCCTTGTATTGCTTTTAATAATTTTTCTTTTTCTTTGCTGGGTCTCTTTAGGTGCGCTGGCTATAGCTGGCGCGTTGATTGTGGAATTTGCGCTTCTTGTAAAGATGGCTCGTTGATTGGGAGCTGTATCTTGTGATCTGGGTGACTGCTTTTGGATTTTCTTGTTTATTGTCGATTGGTTTTTCCGTTGGATGTCGGTCGTATCTTGATTTCTTGTTTGGCGTCACTTGTTGTATTTGTTGATGTTTACATTGGTCTTCAGTTGTTATCTGGGGTTTTTTCCATTGGGCGCCAGTTATTGTATGTGGGTTTTTTTAGTTCCACACAACGATTTGAAATGACAACTCTCCGAAAACTCTATATTGACTTTATTTGAACGATTAAAACAGGTTCGCTTTTCAGATATACAATTTCAAAACTCGATAACAATGTTCAAAGAAAAAAAATGTTAAAAAAATTAAATTCAACTTTAAAACGACAATTATAACATTCACTTTAAAACGATAACTACTATATTTGTGAATTAATTTTCTCGAGAGAACGCACAAATTTAATTTACTTCCACAGAGAACTTTTATATCAAGAAACGTAGTCACACTGACTTTGAGAAAGAAAACGACTAATCACAATGGCCTACAACTGATCACTATAGATGACAACTGAATACATTTTTGGTTTGAATTTCATAGTATAAAAGGATTTTAATGGGTACCCCTTCCATATTTGGAAAGGGCCATTTCGAGGTAAATACCATGTCCATAAATAAAAACGAAAACCAAAAATGACAAGTGTGGATTAGTTGAAGTAAACTCCGTTTTACAAAAATACGATGATTATTAAGCTTTTACAAGCTGTGAGACTGAATTGACGATTACCCTCACCTAAATGCTGCAGTCGAATTTCAAATTGAGGTGATCGAATGTACATGGCTTATGGAAGGAAAATGAGTTTTTTCAATTTTTAACAAAAACTAGAGGCTCCACCCCTGCCCACTTAGCGGCCTAACTCCAGTTTTAGTTTGTACTTATACATTTTTCATCAGTTCTTTAAGTTGAAAAAATCTATATATTAAAATCGTGTAGTATTTCTTAGACCAAGGCAATAAAATTTTATGACCATTGTTCTTGTACATTTTTCATGTTAGGTTTTATTGCTTAACCACAAATTTATTCTAAGTTTAAGTAATGAAACATAATATAAGAGATGTGTGGCATTAAAATAGGTTAGAGAAAGGTCCAAGGCATTAAAACTTTATAATCCTTGCAGTTGTAAAATTGTAAAACCTTTGTGGTAAAGGTTACCTACCTTTGATTTATTGTTATCCACCTTAAAAACATTGAAAAAGCCCTGGGAGGACATGTAGTTTTACTGCAAGAGTCCTAAAATTTTACAACTGCAAAAGTTATAAAATTTCATTACCTCAGTCCTGTTTCTAGTCTATTCACACAGCAGGGGTCCTTTGTGTTGTGAAAGTACTATAGCCTCGATATGGACTGTGTTTTTTTTTATTGCTCAGAAAAGGCATTTTATTACCTCCTCCTTTTTCCAACCTATTCACGCCGCAAGGGTGAATTCGGATAAAACTTAAATCAATCGACGCGAAATATTAATAACTTTAATTTATGTCCTTACAAAATCTTATGTAAATCCTCTTATTTTTGTTAAAAATTGAAAAAACTCATTTTCCTTCCATAAGCCATATACATGTTTGATCTCCTCGATTTACAACTCGAAAGAAATCCGCTAGAGTTCAGCCACTCCGCGTGGAATCGTCAATTGTATGTTTTGCTTAATATTGCTTTTTAAATGTTAATTTTCAATACATTTTTGTAGATTGAAGTGCTCTGAATGGAAGAACCAGAAGCCGATTAGCTCTTTTGAGAGCAATAATGTAAATGAGATCGATTAAATTAACGAAACACGGGTCACCGATGAAACCGTTTAGTTTGGAATCAACAAAATGGGAACAGGTAAGAAAATTGCTATGAAAATAATCTCTTACGTGCTTTATGGTCGAAAATTTAGTTTTTTTAATTTGTTTAGATTTCAGAGTGGTTTCCTATATAGCATATTTCACGAGAAAGATTCCTTTGTACATAGCGTACGCTTTCGGGGCTTTATTAAATTAAAAAATTAATCAACACGAAAGCATTGCAAGTTGGTAATTTTTGCTCGTAACTTGTTGATTTATAAAACTGCGCACAACTCGCCGCATCGTCTTGTTTATTATTAATTTCCTTTCTGTAAATGATTTCCGTTTGAAATTTAACGATTGGAGCGTAATGTTCGCGCTATACGAGTCTTTGAGCCAGAAAACGCTTATAAGTTGCTAACTGACTTAAGATGAATGAACCGGTGTTTATAGATCTAATTATACTTACGGAGTGATGCTTTTTAACATGTAAACGGTGACATGGCGGTTGAGAGCCGCCAACTTCCGGCTGTCAGCCGCCATGTCACCATCCGTGATACAGTATTTTTTTAAATTCTAAAATCAATAATATGATGCCTACTAGCCCTTAGGTATTGTTTAAATTGATTAAAACCGAACCAATGTCTCTGTTTCCCTATATTCTGCCATATGAATCAGAGTATTACCTGTTTTTGAGTTGTTTTTCCTAACCTGCAAAAATTTTCATTTTCTCATTACTACGAAAAAAAAAATTACAAAGCTGTCGCCGAGTAATAAAAACATGGCAGGAAATGACAATACCGATTTCAGTGACCTACTCATCCCTTCGCCAATTGATGACAATGCTTTTCATGACGATGTTGATAGCGAGTCTGGGGACGAAGTTGAAGTTTAAAATCATAATTCGGAGTCTGAACAAATCGCCGATGACGATGCGGTACATGTACCAGCACCACCAGTGTAAGCAGTCCCTTTGGGAATATGTATCCGCCACCTACTGCTGCTACAATGTCAACTATGATAGTAAGGATCCGGCTTTAACCCAAGAAGGAGAAGGCGCTACGAGTCCCTTCGACGCATGGAACCTGCTGATCAGCCCAGCCATGGTAGAGCAGATTGTGGGTTCACAAACATCAAATTTGCAGAAATTCGATAAAACTTTAACGAACCTGGCCGAATACTTAATACCTCAGCCCCAGAGATTACGGCTTTCTTTGGCATACTTTATGTGGCTGGGCTAACACGCCAGTCCCACACAGCTATTGATGACTTACGGAAAATAGACAGCTTTGGGATTGAGTTTTTCCAGCTGGTTATGCCTGAATATCGATTCCGACTTCTACTCAGAGCTATAAGGTTTAACGATGTAACAACTCGCACTTCTCGTGAGGAAGTTGACAAATTAGCTGGTATTCGTACAATATTCGAAGATTTCATAGCGAATTGTCAGCGGTCATATACCCCAAGTAATTTGTGCACTGTCGACGAAATGCTGCTGCCAATATATTCCAAACAAAAAATCAAAATATGTTCTCAAGATCTTTTCACTAGCGGATGTGAAATCGTTTTACATAATAAATATAGAAGTGTATGTAGGCGTACAACCAGAGGGGCGTTTTCGGCTTGGAAATACACCGCTGGATGTTGTTGATCGAATGGTTCATCCACTTAGAGGTAGCAGCAGCATAATAGCAATGGATAACTGGTTTACGTCGTTGGAGGTAGCACGAGTTTTAGCTGACCAAAACCTATATAGAATTGGCACCGTGCGCAAAAATAAAACGTTTGTTCCAAATCGATTTACGCAAACCAGCGACCGTGCAGTAGGATCGGCGATATTTGCTTACAGTCAAGATGCAACTCTGCTCAGTTACTTGCCAAAAAAAAAAAAAAAATAGAATTGTTTTAGCGTTAAGTACCATTCGTCAACACGCTAACGATGCCATTCTCGAGAGCGGTAAGCCAGAGATCATCGACTTTTATAATCTGTCCAAGACAGGCGTCGATATAGTGGATGCTTTAATACAAGAGTATTCTATTGCCAGAATCTCGAATCGATGGACACTGACGATCTTTTATGCGTTGTTAAATATAGCCGGAATTAATTCATTTATACTGATCGATGCCGAATATCGCGAAAGGCATATCTGCAATCTTTGACGAAAAGTCTTTGCTATGACCATGCTCGTTCACGTTCTTCCGTAACAAAACCTCCGTCAATTATTCGAGAGAGAATTCGTCAAGTATTTCCGGCTCGGCTTAATGAAACATATCCAGATCCTGAACAAGCTCCTCGTCAGTCAGGAAGATGTTGCTTGTGAACGCCGAAACAAAATCGCCATTCTCAGTATCAGTGTCTAAGATGCGAAAATGCTGTCTGTCTTAAAGACTACGCACGAATTTTTTGTCCAAGATGCATTCCGCAACGAGGCAGCGAACCCTAATTATTTTTTGAAAAACGAGAATTTCTAAATTTTGATGTATTTAACTTTTAGCCTTATTTTTTTCTAAAGTAAAAAATACATAAATTTTAATAACTTTCTAAAATTTAATTTGAATAATGATCCGAGTATAAGGTCACTAGTTTGTATGTTGTTACTATGCTACTGCTTCTAATGAGTGGCTGAACAAGTCTAAAGCGGCTGGTAACCGCCACGTAACAAATTATGATGATTTTTTGAGGGCGGCTGGTAGCCCCCATGTAACCATTCGCAGAACTTAATGCGCATATCACCACTTAAGTGTTAAATCGAAGCAAGATGTGTGCGATGCACCTATAATATAACTAGATAATTTATTTAATCATTGTTCATATAACGAATCGAAACAACAAATTCTCGGCGCAAATTCCCAAAAGCAGCCTGTTGTTTGACCGATGATGGAAAAAGATGGCATAGAGTTCTATAGAAAAGAAATGAATGAACGCTTGGTGACAGAAGAAAACGACGGCGGTTGAAAAATAAGACGGAAGGTTTCTTTGTACGGAGGTCGCATTACCTTCGTCAGTTTCTGAAGTGAAGTAGTAAAAGAGAGAAAGAATGCGAGAGTAAAAAGAGTTAAGTATACTATGTAAAAAGCAAAACGAAGAAGAGCCCGTACCTCCTACATTTACGACGTAGCACCTGAAAAACGACGTCGCATACGTCTAAACCGTTAACAAAGCTTCATACGAGAGAAAAATTGTTTTTCATGTTTTCACGTATTCAGTCACCAATCTTTCAAAATGGGAAAATATTTTTATTTGATTCTTTCCGGCTTTTTTCCTCGAACAAATTTTTTACCTAAATAGTCGCGTACTCGTATATTACGCAGAAAAAATCATGTAAAACATTCTTATCGTGGAACAAACGTAAAATAGAACAAGCTGTGGAAATGGCGAAAGATCTGTCGAAACAATAACGAACAATAAAACTTTTTCAGATAGAAAAATTTGGTACTTTTCATCAAATTTTTCTAAATCTACTATTGATAATTATTATACTAGAATTTCTCTTAGAAAAAGAAACTGTAAGCTGCCACGGCGCATTACTAGAGCCTCATCTAAAGAAGGTAAATCTACGATATGTACTATTTTTGTACCGAAGAAATCATAGGAGCGCATATTTATCGAAATTTGAGCTATATTGAAAGTTATTTATAGCTGCGATTGGACGAAATTAGTATTCGAGCTATTTTTATGAACAACTAAGCTAATAAAAACAAGTCATTCGTGTACGAAAAAATTTAGCATTCAGGGTGTTACAAAATATGAAAGAAAGATAGTAAAATTATTTATCGTTTGTTCAACAATTTGCGGTCTCATCGTGACGAATTCATTAACTTAATACCAAGAGCTTAGTTTTATTGAATCAAATCGCTGAATTGATTACCAAATGAACGAAGAAAAGAGAAAGAATGATGGAAGGAAAAGATTATGAAAGACGGCATATGCTTAACTGCGAAAAGTTGCTTGACTCGCGAGATTTGGTATTATTGGACGAATTTAAATTTCATTTATGTTTTCGTTTTATATGCGAGCTATTTTAATACATTTTAAATTTATATTCAAGACGCGCTCGCGTCGATGTTTACATAAAAATAAAGCCACGAGGTTGGTAAAATTGGTAAAGTTTGCCGAATATAATTTCAAGTTTTTTTCCTTTTCGCTTCTTTTCGTTTGCTCGGAAATCGTACTTTTTCGACGTATCGCAAATTGCTATTATAGCTTTCGCTACCCTGCGGAATTAGGTAATTTTTTGGCACTGACGTTAAAAATCACCGAATTCTGGTTTAAAAAAGAAGCCACTTCATAAATGAAAGTATTCCCGTTGTAAGCGAATTGTTCAGAAAATTTTAAATCATTCATCATTATTTGATAGAATTTGCGCCGATTTTTGTTTTCGTATACGCGTATTCTTCGTGTGACAATCGCGATTTCAACCAAAAAGATTGGCATTTTCGAGAAGCAAGAATAATCGGCGGAAATGAACGAAATCGTATGAACTCTACATTTTCAAATATCTCTATTGAACACCTTGCGCGGAAATCGGAGACTCAAATTTTTTTTGGTCAAAACCTGATAACGAATCAATGGTTTATTCTCGCCCATCACTCCTGTTTCCGCTCGAAAATGGCATTTTTCAGCTAAAAATCGCCAATATCCCACGGATAATGCGAGTATACGAAAAATTAACGCCGTAGCTTGATAAATGAATTTTTTTTCTAATTATGAGAATGAAAATGACGATTTGTAGGTACGCCGATCATTCACTCGCTTTTCCCAAGCTGAAATCGTCTCTATGGAGGGAAGAAGGAGAGAGAGTTTATTGGTTAATGATGTTCGTGAAAATAGAATACACTTGTCAGCTAGTAACGTTCTGTCATTGGTACGCTTGATTAACGATTATATGTGCTCGAGTATCGCACCCTTTCATTAATCACTACACTCGTCTATGTGTTTTACAATTATTGGGATTTTCACTCTACGTTGTCGCATAGGTTTGAAAAGAAAAATATTGTCTTGGTTTTCAAATTGGAAAATTTTTGAAAAAAAAAATCACCAAACCTCAAAATCATTTACAGAATTATGTATTTACCTAATAACATTCCATGTTTACGATATATGATAATATACTGGATTTATCTAGCCAACTAGAGGCTACTTCCCGTTCATTTTCATTGTGTTGAGCTGGTTCTCACATATGTAATAATTATATACATACATTACATATTATATGTAATGATTATTGTGATTCGACTAAAATCAAAATGTAAATTTACTCATTTATTGTATAAGTTGTTTTATTGACCATAACATTAATAATACTAATAATACATCTCTTTTGCATAAAGGTTCTATATGTTTTTATCATAACCACAAAATCTTACTTGCTATTATGGAGAAAAGAGACTTCAAAGTTTTATTGCATATATGCTTCTAACATTAATAATATAACTCTTTCACATAGAGTTGAACATGCTTTTAATATAACTACGATATTAAACCTTCTATTGTGAATAATTTGTAGTTAGGCGTTAGACCCATTATCTCTCCCTCGATACACCTACTGTCTCTACTCTCTATCTCTCTGTTAAAAATGCAACGCTGGAATTTATGTACTTCAACTTTATTGTAGTCAGGGCACATAAATCAATGCTGTGTAGTGTGTATTGTAATATTGTGGTCAACCAAGCCATAAAATTTTATTATGGTCTACAAAGATCGTATTTGGAAGAAAGCTGTTGTATTGAAGAGCAATAAAAATAAGGTTCGATAGAGAATGGAAAGCAACAAAACTTTATAAAGGGCTATAAAATAAGAATTTGAAAAGGGAACAGGTATAGCAACATCAAATTTGAAAGGAAGCTATTATATTGAAGAGCGCAGGTATAGGGAATGAATAAAAATGTATTATTAACCTCAAACCTCATACTCTAAATAATAAAAATTTATAGCTTTACGGAAATACTCCCACTCTTTAATACAATTGATTCCTTTCAAGCTAAACCTTTCCATGTAGTAATAAAATTTTATGGCTTAGTTGACTCGAAATCACAGGGTAGTGTTTTCCTAAGGAAACAATACAAAGCATAAACCTTTTTGTAGAGCAATACTATATAAACATAGAAAACATAGAATTTTATGAATGAATTTTGAGCCTTGAAGGGGCAAGGATTGTTATGGGGGTTAAACTGCGTATTCTGTATACTAAACATCTGGCAACACTGATTCAAAATATTGCCACTACTGATGTTCTATGCATTGTAATGTGGTCATTATTCGTGTGATAGTGTTGCAGTGTGGATGGTGTTTGTGTTACCTACGTGCATAATTGTATGCATTTCAACTTTTATATGATTACTTTTTTAGTTGGTTCTGTAAAATTGTTGTGTTCGCGTTGTATGGAATTTTCGTAGAAATATTAAAGTAAGTAATATTCACACTTATTGAAAAGTTCTTTCAATTTTATTCATTCATTATTATGCTAATAAGAGTTTAGTATAATACATGCGAGTAAGTAGTCAATAACGAAGAGTTGAAATCTGCAAAAACCTGGAATAAAAATTTAGAGAATTTCAAAAAAAAAAAAAATTACGTTTCCAACTTCATTACTCCGTTGAATGCTCGACCGAAGCATTAAAATAAGCAGTTGTGTTGCGTGTTGCAATACTACAAAATACATAGCACTTTGGCGAGACAGTGTGTGGTCTTTAGATTTGCGAATTGCAATGTATGACCCAACTGTATATTTTGAGTTGATATAAAAGATCATAATGTTGAATACTATTGTTAGATATTCTATGCTCACTGAATTCGCTAGTCACGACTAATTCGATTGTTGAATAGAATGAGTGGACTAATAGATATGTTATCTACAGACTATGTTCTTACATTATGTTACATTAAGTAGGTAATGTGTACGCCCGTATGGATAGGGCCCACCTTGTCGATCCTAGAAACGGAGATGTAGATATTTTTATAAAGAATTGTCAAAAATATCGAAATTTTTTTTTCGTGTTATGCATTTCTAATGGTATCCTGAGAGTTTTCAGCGAGATAACGTGAAAAATGTCGCAGTTGAGGAAGGGTCCACTTTGTCGGTGCTCTGTTTTCATTGCTTTTACCCACGTAAAATTGAAATCAAGGAAAACTGAAAGGGCACACATTGTCGGTACTCGCGTTATGTTGTTTATCTTTGTTTTAATTTCATAAATGAGTTGATAAGACAGCGTTATTTGATGTTTGAACTGTTGTTGTGTTCATATTACATTTAACAGGTTCAATAAATCATTCAAGGATGTAGAGAATCTAAAAAAAATTGTTTCATCGGCATAAAACATTTGTCAAACTTTCAAATGCGTTTTTCTCAAAATTTTGATTTTTCAAGCATTCAGTTTATCAATTTTCAAAAATCCATGAAAAATAGAGATTTTCACTTCGAGACCTCGAGTTTACGCTATGGTGACAAGACTTTATTGTATTATTGCCCACTGATCTTAACTCCATATCGACAAGGTGGACCCTTTCAATGCGGGCGTACTCGTATATGTACTGGCTTAGCATACGATGTCATTTGAATATTTTCATTTACCAATGTAGTGTAGAATTGAGAAGTAGATTTATAGTGTAAAATGGAAACGTGCGGGTATATCTATATTTTTTGAGTGTAAAATGGTAACGAGTAGGTCTGTGTATATATATATTTTTCGTTTCTACTCAGTGCGTTTGCTTCCCAATGAAGTAAAGCGAACCTAAGACATTAGCTCTAAATGGTAAAAGAAAAACTACCATGTCATAACCAGCAAACTTGATTTCGGTCAATTTTATTCAATATATTTAGCGGTGATTTTGTCTAGAAAATATTTCAAGTTGCATCTTCATTTGCGAAGATATGCAACCAAACAGTCGAGTGTTTTCAATTAGTACATTTGTTTTGATTGAAAGCATAATGAGAGAATGATTGTCAATCTTGTTTACAACGCAAAGCCAACTTAATTCATTCTTTTAAGTAAGACTGTAAAATTTATTCTCATATCTTCTTCGAGTCCTTTTCATAATGTGAATTTTTCAAACCTCAATCACGGTTGAGCGCCACCGAGAACTGCCCTCGACTGGCCCTGCCCGTGCCCTCTTTTCAGCTCTTAAGCCAAGGCGAGGAGTTAGTTCCTTATTAGAGAGTCACAAGCCAGTCTATACCTTACTGTCAGGACTTCACCTCTACTTCATCCGAATCACCGAAGATTTGACAAGTCTACTACGCAGAGATGAGCAACTGCTCTCGGCGCAAAGGTACGAGGAGATGGAGTCTGAACTGGGGACCACCTCCGTTACTCACAGTACCAGCAAACGCATTTAACGGATTCTCGTACATTTTCAGCTTCTCTTTAACATCTCACCAAGTTTGACGATGCGAACTCTACGAAGAGTGATCGACGAAGCTTCCAACATACAGTCCCCAGTTAAAGTATGAATAACTCGCACTAACGAGCCTTTACCCGTGTGACAGCTACGCTGTCAGCCGGTGCAATGAGACAATCCTCTGATACTTTTAGGTATTGGATTCTAAAACCTCCCTCCACTTTTGATAAACCTGGTAGGGTAAGCTGAATAACCAATGAGAACCAAGTTACATCATGTGATAGGTTCGATGACCCATAATATTATTAGCATGACAAAAGAGTAGTAAAAATACCCCAATGAACAATAGAAACTAAGAATTATAAGATAGATAAAGGTGAAAGGAAATTCCACTATATTACGCATAGGTACAAGTTATTTTAGGGGTTCTCCTACTTTTAAAAGAATTTCGTTTTGAATATCAAATTTTCGTTATCAATGGATTTATGTGCATAAGCATACATAATTATGTAATATGCACGTATGTACTATCAGTTTTACAAATTTTTCATAATAAAAAAAAGTTACTAGGTTGTAGATTTTCATTTTCTCTATGATTGCAAGAAAGATGAGTAAGATAAAATTTTCAGCAACTTTAAAACTGTTGATTTTGATTATTTGAAGAAGGAAACCAAAACAACAAAACATCAGTATCTCAAAAAAGGACACTTCGACTACCAGAACTGTAACAAAGTATTTTTATGTTTCGGTTCAGTTAAGTAATTCTTGGCAATGGGTGTATGTAATGTATTTCTTGAAGGAGAGGTGCGAGGTTTGTGTTGTATTATTATTACCAAATGAACTGGGCACAAAGTCTCACCTTTTTGTTCAGCTGCAAATGATGATGTGTTTCCTCTGCTTCATTCTTCTTCTTCCCCTTCCAACATAGAAAAACTGCGGAACATAATACACTCTCCTCGAATATTCCTATAAATGAAACAAAAATTATGTACATCATTTTCATAAAGTACTTAAAATGTATAATTGATTAATTACATATGTCCGAAAATTTTACTACCACAAGGATTTGTATAATAAGTTATAGTACGCCTATAGGTAATCCTCTATAAAATGATGCGTACTTGTTCATATTAATTAAAAGAAATTCAAAAAATTCAAAACAATTAAAAACAAATACTTCAGAAAATTTTACTCTGTGCTCTGAACAACACGCATTAATACCTGCCTTACAGAAGTAAAATCACACCACTCTTTCTACCAGTATTGCTTCAGCATAACATCAGTTCTGATCAGTTTGTTTGTTAATGTCTGTTTTGTAGGTTTTTATTTTGAGTTGTGCTATTGAATAAAGTTTTTATTGACAATGTGTGAATATGTGCCTACGTCTGTAGTGATTCATATCTGGAACAAAAAACTCGAAAGTACAGTACAATGAAGGCAATGAACGCTCATTATCTGATCCCATGTTCACTAATGTCGTTAAGCTTTTTTGATGGAGTTGTGTTGTGATGAAGTGATTTTTTAGTAGTGCGTGTTTTCATGAAGCATGCAATTTTTCGTCGTGTTGTAAATACATGTGATGTGCTAGCATTTGCATTGGATCTACAGCGTTTTGGAGGCAATACATAAATTAGGTGAGTCTTTGTTATGCATAATTATATTTTACAATGATTCCAACAACTCCCACGTACATTTCCTTCTTCATTATTATGATGCATAATATATACGTATCAAACTATTTAGTAATGTGGTTTCAGGATTTCTAAGGGCCTGATTTAGTGTGCAGCTGCTTGCATTTTGTGCAGTTAACAAAACCAGATGGTTAGTTCTCTGAAAATTTGCGTATTTAAGTGAATGAGAGTTTTTTTGAATACCAAGTGATAATTAAAGGGAAAGGTAAATTAAGAATTCATCTACCTTTCTCTTTAATTGAAAATGAGCCCCACCTCCCTTGCGTAAGTTTTTACTCAACTCAAAGCGCAAAAATTATAAGGCCGTGGCCTTTGACAAATTCTCTTGGGCCGCCTGGCATGGCAAAGTTGATTTTTTGCAGCCATGGCTTAAGAGAATTTGTCAATAATTGACATTTGAAGGTCATAACACTTGGCTATGAAAGTGTTGAAAAGACAAATAGAATAAGTACTGATTATACTAATCTTTCATTTAACAGATAAATATAATAAGTACTTACTAATTTTTCATTTCTAGGCTGTAATTCATAAAAATAAGCCAGACTTGAAAGTTTTAAGCTCCCTTCACTCCCCAGGAGGATATGACTTGAGTCAAGTACCATAAATGATATTGAGGCCACATATATTCGCAATTTCCATCAAAACACTTTCCAAAAAATAACAACATTGAAATAATTATGTAAATTTTCAGAGAACTACCCATGTACAGATGAAACTTTTACCCTCTAAAATATAAGGAAATGTAAGAGATCAAAAATCAAAATTCTCTGTAATTTTCACATATGAAAATAACAAAATGGAAAGAAAAAAGTAATTATATAAACGTAGACTAGAAATGGGCATTCGCTTGAAGAAATAAATGAAATTTACTCAAGTTTGTTCAAGTTTTAAAAAATTGAAGGCGCGTAACACTCGCACTAAATTATTTCCTACTACCATTTCCTGTGTTTAAAAAGGTAAAGTAAGATGCTGTGTATTTTCTCGAATGTTAATGGGAGGAAACTATTGATTAGTTGTTTATCTGTAGAGAAAGGAAATCGCACGAAAGCAAAGGGTTCAAAATAAAATAATAGAAGAATATTCGATATTTCTACTGAATATGAAATGAATTTAGAGAGAAGTATAACCTTTTTAATAGCTCTCACCTCTGATACCTACGACAATCTAACTCACTTTTCCCACATCTGTATGTCTTTTATAAATTGTCTCTCGAAGTGGTGGCGTGAAGCTATTGATGCCAGGAGAGGGGCTGGTGTTGACTCCTCCTACTTCACTGATTGGTTCTTGAGATCAGGGAGAAGGGATGGATATTGGTGATGTGGTGGGAGATCTACCAAAATCTACTTATAGTGGTGCACTGTCAACTTTCAAGCTGTTCCGGTTCACGGCCCTCGGCGGGTGGATGGCATCTTGGGCCTGGTCTAGTGATGGAACCTACTTTCTCGTCACTCAGTGCTCTGTGCTGTAAGTAGTTCTCATGCCTATAATGATGGCATGGGCCGTATGTTTCAGCATATGGAGGTGACTCAGTTAGCCACAGGGAGAGAAAGATGGAACTGTCAGTAGGGTAGGTCTAAGGTGTTTGAAGGTCGTCGAGTGAGATTGACCCCGTAGTTGTGCAGACCCTAAGTAGAGTAAACATCGCTTTGAGTGGCCGTCGTCAGCCTCGGCGTTGTAAGGGGAGCACAATGTTGCACACCGGTGAAAAGTACTGTAAAAAGTACAATCGGGTGAGGTTAAGAGTTGATGTTGCTCTGCTGAAGACTCACACTGCCATGTGGCTCAATCTCAACCAAGTCTCTTGGGTCAAGATAGGAGTGTGTGTGTGTGATAGTTGGGGGTAAAACTAAAATTAAATAATAGGTTTCAAGAAGTCTGAAGAAGATTAGAAGAAGACTGAAGCCAGCCAACCAAAAAGTGCTGCAGTTCAATCCAAAGAGAAGAAGGAAGCAGTCAACTTTGAAGACGTGAGCTCACTCTAGAAGTTTGGTAAGAAATATAAATCTATTAATTTTTAAAAACTTTTTTACCATTTATAGAAGTGAGGATTGAATTTAATTCCAAATTATATACTACTACACAGGTGATAATATGAAGAATGAAGAACATGGCAGTTCTATTACAACAGAAGATGAAATCAAATTGGAAGAAGATTGAATCTAACCAGTTGAGCAAAAGAAAATCGGAGCAGATTAACTTTTAAATATGCGGTAAGAATCTTGATTTTTTTTTTTTTTTTTTTAGTAATTTTTTCTTTGCTTTTAAAAATTTTCATTTAAATTTAAAACTATAAAAAAAGAAAAATATTAAACAAAATTAACACTTCAAATATTGATATATGTGACATGCTACCAGTAGCGTTTATAGTATATCCACCCAATTAGCTTATTAAGTATTCAATTTCTTTTTTGTTGAAGCCTTACAAAACTTCAAAGGTTTAAAAAAATACTAATTTGTGTTTAAAAAAATACTAATTTGTGCTCTATGCAGTTTTATATTTCTTCCCAATTTACTGAACGCTGCGTGCTGTATTGAAGAATGCAAGTTTGTATTATTTGCTGTTTTATTGCTCTTCTTAGTGATTTACTTGACAAAAGAAAAATTGCAATGAAAACATTCCCCTTTTTTTTCATTTCATAAATTTCAACAGTATTCTCGATTTTAGTAGTCCGCTACCCACACCGCAAAAAGTTCTCTTGTAGCATGTCATATATATTTAATAAGACTAACTTTTTTTTCACAACTGATACATGTTAAGTACATATTATGTATATATAAAGTACGCCATTACACCATTGTTGTTAGATGCAAAAAGTTCATCTTTATGAGCGACTAAAAGATCGTGAAAATAAAGTACTTTATTTCCATTAGTGTAATAATATTCTCATTATTAAACTCTTTATTTCTATCATCGAATGCAACGCAATATGTGGCAACACTGTTTGTACACAGTGAATCACCAGAATAAAATCAAAAATTCCGGATTCTTCTTGCTTAAAAAGTGATATTCTTTGTGAATTTATCAAAGTAAAGGAAAATAATGGCGTACTTTATATATACGTAATATAAAGCTATTTAGGCAACTCGTTGTATGAAGCGGGTGATATGAACTCGTGTAGTTACAGCGCGAGCCGTAGGCGAGTGCTGTAACCGCACGAGTTCATAATCACCGGCGTTATACAACTAGTCGCCTAAATAGCTATTTCACCACTAGTATAAACGTGAGTATAGAGCGCGCTTTTTGTTAATAGCATGTTTGGAACTGTTCAGAAAGAATTGTGAAAAATAGCGTACGGAACTCGGATTCCAAAGTGCGTGTTTACAACAAGTGCTGCATCTTAACGCACTCGTTGCTCACTTTTCACCATTGTTGCGTAATATACTATTTCGCTTCCATAAGTAAGCTGTTTATGAGCACATGAAAAACAATTTGTGCTATTAGCGCAACAAAGTGCGTAAATTCTAAACAAGGAATCATAAGCGAATGTTTGTTGTATGTCCAAAGTTTAGAAGCATGCATTAACTACTAACTACTTAACTAGTTGACACAAAAATTTCGAGTATACTAATCATGGAATTTAAATTCTGTTTTCAGAATAAGTGAATCATTCAACAGTCCTATTATAAATGAAGAAAAAGGGAGCCGGGAAGAAGACATCTCTGTCATTTTTAGCATGGATGTGTTTGTAGTTGTAATTAATTAAGTTTAACTTTTTCTTATGCTCAGAAGCCAACCAAATTTGGTGGTATTATTATTACATTTGATGTAAAGTTTTAGCATTAAACTTGTTTACATCCACAATGTATCTGGAGTTCAATGTTTGTAAGAGTTTTCCGAATCACAATCACGTTTTTCAATGACATTTCGAACTTTGTATTGAAACAATACAGAGTTTAATGAGAAACAAAACTATTATAAAATATTATAATAATACAAACATGTTATTCACCAGAGTTGAAAAGAATTCACATATACGCAAATATTTTGAAAGTTCGGGCATTCCTCTCTGTGCGTATGATTATGGTACTTCCCAGCATATGAGAAGTGCCAATCTTAGATCGAACTGCTAAATAGCAGCAACTTGCAAACCTCATTATATATCATACATACTCTCTATGTACATAGATATAGGTTTTGAAAATTTTGGTATTCGAGCCCATCCTCGTATTTTCATGGTACTCGGATGGGCGCTCGAATACCAACATTTTCAAGACCTATGTACATAGAGTATGGTATAGTCCAGCCAAGACATCAGAGTATGAAAATACATTATGTTCTTATACATAAATATAACAGAAAAATAATTGTGGCTTGATAATTTTCTATTGATGGTTTTCCATGGTTAATTCTGATGGCGCTGGTTTCTTCGGTGATAATTACCTGAAAAAATGAAAAAAATATTAGAAAAACAATTAAAATACTATTTATTATGAAACGAGCACATCAGTTGTGGTAGGCGGGTAAAAGCAACTGTGAATAATACATACCAACCCCCTTCATTACCTACATACTATTTCTTTATAGCCCTAAGGATGTAAAGGATAATTTTACGGCCACAAGGTCCCCGGTCCCCAAGGTAATAAACACGTTGTTTTCGAAGTGCAAAGCATTGTTATAACGGCGAGTTTCACCAGCGGCGACTTTGGTAAAACAGGACCTTGTTTACAATGATTGCGTTAAATTGCAGCACTCGTTGTAAACACGCACTTTGAATCTGAGTTCCGTACGCTATTTTTCACAACTGATAACTTCTCAACAGTTCCAGACATGCTATTAACAAAAAGCGCGCTCTATATTCACTTAATGCATCTATGTGTATAGACATATAATGCACTTTTTTATACCAGTGGTGAACTTTTCACCACACTTTTTTAATCATTCTGTAAACGCTCACTTTAGTTCGTAAAATCAATGATGCAATGATGTACTTAACATGTATCAGTTGTGAAAAAAAAGTTACAGTATTGTTGGTAACCAATCAATTTTAAGCAAAATAGTATATTACGCAACAATGGTGAAAAGTGAGCAACGAGTGCGTTAAGTTGCAGCACTCGTTGTAAACACGCACTTTGGAATCCGAGTTCCGTACGCTATTTTTCACAATTCTTTCTGAACAGCTTCGACCATATACTATGGACTGCTAATGGTCGTACAGAAACGAACACCAAAGTGAAGCAAACAATAACAACATCATAGATGCGCTCGCGCATGCGTAGTGATATTTCAGGAATGAAAATGAAAACGCATCGAAATTTTCTATGATAAGAATGTTAAATCAACATCAAACTACTGATTTAATTTCATTAATAATACTCAATAATTGAAATTACATTAAAGAAAGCATATTAATAATTACTTCAGTGAAACTACGCATGCGTCAGCGCATCTAGCTACTGTTGTTGTTGGATTCAGTTTCTACCATTTGAATTAGCAGTCCATAGTATATGGTCGAAGCTGAACAGTTCCAAACATGCTATTAACAAAAAGCGCGCTCTATATTCACGTTTATACTAGTGGTGAATAGCTATTTAGGCGACTAGTTGTATAAAGCCGGTGATTATGAACTCGTGCGGTTACAGCGCGAGCCGTAGGCGAGTGCTGTAACCGCACGAGTTCATATCACCCGCTTCATACAACGAGTTGCCTAAACAGCTTTATATTACGTATATATAAAGTACGCCATTATTTTCCTTTACTTTAATAAATTCACAAAGAATATCACTTTTTAAGCAAGAAGAATCCGGAATTTTTGATTTTATTCTGGTGATTCACTGTGTACAAACAGTGTTGCCACATATTGCGTTGCATTCGATGATAGAAATAAAGAGTTTAATAATGAGAATATTATTACACTAATGGAAATAAAGTACTTTATTTTCACGATCTTTTAGTCGCTCATAAAGATGAACTTTTTGCATCTAACAACAATGGTGTAATGGCGTACTTTATATATACATAATATGTACTTAACATGTATCAGTTGTGAAAAAAAAGTTAGTCTTATTAAATATATATGACATGCTACAAGAGAACTTTTTGCGGTGTGGGTAGCGGACTACTAAAATCGAGAATACTGTTGAAATTTATGAAATGAAAAAAAAGGGGAATGTTTTCATTGCAATTTTTCTTTTGTCAAGTAAATCACTAAGAAGAGCAATAAAACAGCAAATAATACAAACTTGCATTCTTCAATACAGCACGCAGCGTTCAGTAAATTGGGAAGAAATATAAAACTGCATAGAGCACAAATTAGTATTTTTTTAAACACAAATTAGTATTTTTTTAAACCTTTGAAGAAGATGAGAGACGATTTTAAGAACATGTTTTTTGTAAGGCTTCAACAAAAAAGAAATTGAATACTTAATAAGCTAATTGGGTGGATATACTATAAACGCTACTGGTAGCATGTCACATATATCAATATTTGAAGTGTTAATTTTGTTTAATATTTTTCTTTTTTTATAGTTTTAAATTTAAATGAAAATTTTTAAAAGCAAAGAAAAAATTACTAAAAAAAAAAAAAAAAAAAATCAAGATTCTTACCGCATATTTAAAAGTTAATCTGCTCCGATTTTCTTTTGCTCAACTGGTTAGATTCAATCTTCTTCCAATTTGATTTCATCTTCTGTTGTAATAGAACTGCCATGTTCTTCATTCTTCATATTATCACCTGTGTAGTAGTATATAATTTGGAATTAAATTCAATCCTCACTTCTATAAATGGTAAAAAAGTTTTTAAAAATTAATAGATTTATATTTCTTACCAAACTTCTAGAGTGAGCTCACGTCTTCAAAGTTGACTGCTTCCTTCTTCTCTTTGGATTGAACTGCAGCACTTTTTGGTTGGCTGGCTTCAGTCTTCTTCTAATCTTCTTCAGACTTCTTGAAACCTATTATTTAATTTTAGTTTTACCCCCAACTATCACACACACACACTCCTATCTTGACCCAAGAGACTTGGTTGAGATTGAGCCACATGGCAGTGTGAGTCTTCAGCAGAGCAACATCAACTCTTAACCTCACCCGATTGTACTTTTTACAGTACTTTTCACCGGTGTGCAACATTGTGCTCCCCTTACAACGCCGAGGCTGACGACGGCCACTCAAAGCGATGTTTACTCTACTTAGGGTCTGCACAACTACGGGGTCAATCTCACTCGACGACCTTCAAACACCTTAGACCTACCCTACTGACAGTTCCATCTTTCTCTCCCTGTGGCTAACTGAGTCACCTCCATATGCTGAAACATACGGCCCATGCCATCATTATAGGCATGAGAACTACTTACAGCACAGAGCACTGAGTGACGAGAAAGTAGGTTCCATCACTAGACCAGGCCCAAGATGCCATCCACCCGCCGAGGGCCGTGAACCGGAACAGCTTGAAAGTTGACAGTGCACCACTATAAGTAGATTTTGGTAGATCTCCCACCACATCACCAATATCCATCCCTTCTCCCTGATCTCAAGAACCAATCAGTGAAGTAGGAGGAGTCAACACCAGCCCCTCTCCTGGCATCAATAGCTTCACGCCACCACTTCGAGAGACAATTTATAAAAGACATACAGATGTGGGAAAAGTGAGTTAGATTGTCGTAGGTATCAGAGGTGAGAGCTATTAAAAAGGTTATACTTCTCTCTAAATTCATTTCATATTCAGTAGAAATATCGAATATTCTTCTATTATTTTATTTTGAACCCTTTGCTTTCGTGCGATTTCCTTTCTCTACAGATAAACAACTAATCAATAGTTTCCTCCCATTAACATTCGAGAAAATACACAGCATCTTACTTTACCTTTTTAAACACAGGAAATGGTAGTTGGAAATAATTTAATGCATGTGTTACGCGCCTTCAATTTTTTAAACTTGAATAGACTTGAGTGAATTTCTTTCTTCAAACGAATCCCCATTTCTAGTCTACGTTTACATAATTACTTTTTTCTTTCCATTTTGTAATTTTCATATGTGAAAATTATAGAGAATTTTGATTTTTGATCTCTTACATTTCCTTATCTTTTAGAGGGTAAACGTTTCATCTGTACATGGGTGATTCTCTGAAAATTTACATAATTATTTCAATGTCGTTATTTTTTGGAAACCTCTCCTGGGGAGTGAAGGGAGCTTAAAACTTCTTAACTCTGGCTTATTTTTATGAATTACAGCCTGGAAATGAAAAATTAATAAGTACTTATTATATTTATCTATTAAATGAAAGATTAGTATAATCAGTACTTATTTTATTCGTCTTTCCAAAACTTTCATAGCCAAGTGTTATGGCCTTCAAATGTCAATTATTGACAAATTCTCTTAAGCCGTGGCTGCAAAAAATCAACTTTGCCATGCCAGGCGGTCCAAGAGAATTTGTCAAAGGCCACGGCCTTATAATTTTTGCGCTTTGAGTCAGTAAAAACTTACACAAGGGAGGTGGGGCTCATTTTCAATTAAAGGGAAAGGTAGATGAAGTCTTAATTTAGGGCATGGAAAAAAAAAAATGAAGAATATCACTTGGTATTCAAAAAAACTCTCATTCACTTAAATACGCAAATTTTCAGAGAACTAACCATCTGGTTTTGTTAACTGCACAAAATGTATGCAGCTGCACACTAAATCAGGCCGTTAGAAATCCTGAAACCACATTACTAAATAGTTTGATACGTATATATTATGCATCATTATAATGAAGAAGGAAATGTACATGGGAGTTGTTGGAATCATTGTAAAATATAATTGTGCATAACAAAGACTCATCTAATTTATGTATTGCCTCCAAAACGCTGTAGATCCAATGCAAATGCTAGCACATCACATGTATTTACAACACGACGAAAAACTGCATACTTCATGAAAACACGCACTACTAAAAAATCACTTCATCATGACTTTTTTTTACTACACGATTGTCACAAAAAAACTGATCACAACACCACACTATCAAAAAAGCTTAATGACATCAGTGAACATGGAAAAAGAAACGAGTAAGATCAGATAATGAGCGTTCATTGGCCTCATTGTACTGTACTTACTCGAATTTTTTGTTTCAGATATAAATCACTACAGATGTAAGCACATATTCACACAATGTCAATAAAAACTTCATTCAATAGCACAACTCAAAATAAAAACCTAAACAAGAGACATTAACAAAGAAATGGATCAGAACTGATGTTATGCTGAAGCAATACTGGTGGAAAGAGTGGTGTGATTTTGCTTCTGTAAGGCAGGTATAATGCGTGTTGTTCAGAGTACAGAGTAAAATTTTCCGAAGTATTTGTTTTAAATTTTTTCAATTTCTTTTAATTAATATGAACAAGTACGCTTCATTTTATAGAGGATTACCTATAGGCGTACTATAACTTTATTATACAAAAGAAAACTTCGATATCTTTTAAAACATTTATTTGTCATATCTGCAAGATATGTGAAAAGCATCTGTTAAACAAAAGTAAGGTTTGTAATGCATATCGATACAACAAAAACAAGAAGTAGCAATACTAGCAGAGGAGTGTGCCGCACTCTAATAATATATGGAAGGTAAGCAACAACGATGAGTTAACTTTCTTCAAATTAATGTCTCTGCTGCTTGGCTTGGTTGGCTTGAAACCACAGGATATTGCTTTACTAAGGAAATACAGAACATTAAGCAATTGTAGAGCAGTATACAAAAACAAAATTTTGTGAATGAAGCAAGCTATAAAATTTTATTACTATATGGAAAGGTTCATCAAAGGAATCTATTATATTAAAGAGTGCAGGTATTTCCATTAAGTTATAAACTTTTATGAGGTTAATAATATATTTTTATTTTTATTCTTTCCTTATACCTGCACTCCTCAATAGTTTCCTTTCAAATTCTATGTTGCTATACCTGTTCCCTTTTCAAATTATAATTTTATAGCCCTTTATAAAGTTTTATTACTTTCCATTATGAAGCTTATTTTTATTGCTCTTCAATACAATAGCTTTTTCGCAAATACGACCTTTCTATACCAGAATAGAATTTTATGACTTGGTTGACCACAATATTACCGTACACAGCAATTGTCTATGTACTGAGTGCAATAAAACTAGAGACACCTTTCTTAGATACACAAACTCCACCGTTACAGTTTTCAAAGTTTTGATTTTTTAATATGCAGAGACATTGTTCGCAATATTACTTTTATAATAAAAACGTCATACATTAAAATATTAAAAGTTATAAAAAATACGCTGACGCATTTCGGCGCACTACCGTCTTCCGAGCTCAGTATAAAACACATTGTACTCCAAAGATGGCAGTGCGCGGAAACGAGTCAGCGTATTTTTTGTAATTTTTAATTTTTTAATTTATGGCGTTGTAAAAGTAATATTTCATCAATAAAAAGTTTTTAGTCTAAAATGGCTAATAACGCCAAAAGTAAATTAAATCAATTCCTTAATTACAACATTATCGTATTATTTGGCTAAGTCGCCTTTATACATTTTATTATAATACATCCCTGAAATTTCTAGGGAAGAGGATAGAGAATTAAATAATATATAATATCAACTACAGTAATCCAAACAACAAATTTGGGGGGCAATGTTCAATAGAATGCGCAATGGAAATGTCAAGGTAGGCGATTTCATGCTCTTCCTCAAACATAATTTATTTAGCTACTGCTCCTAGGTGATGACTAGTTTGTTGATGTAGGCTACATAAAAACCAAAAAAGTGACACGTGTCGACGTCTATTCAATAAATTAGTTATATTATTATACAATTAGAATTTAAGTCTGTTTAATGCAGTTATTACTGATTATGTTTAATTTATATTTTTTATTTCAATTTATTGCCTGAAATGTAGTCAGAAGTATATTATTTTCTATTTGTACTGACGTGAACTTAAAAATATCCGTAAATGTATAACCAGTTTTTTATTGTGCTCTAAATGCAATACCTCATCATAATTATAGAAAACTTGAGAATTAAATCTTTGTTCATAAACATCCGAGTTTTTACTTCAGTTATCTATAATTTTTTTTACACGTAATGCTATACAATATATTATGCATCTAAGTTTTACAGCATTACTGCAATCTTCAAAGGTTAAAAATTTACCAAGTTGGCAATATATAGAAAACTTTCGCATCACGTTTTTAATCCTCGCTGTCATTCCAAACAACTAAACACTTCTGATGTATGTGTTGGTAATTTTGCGTCGCAGCGTCGTGCACACTTAACTCGAATGACCATCTAACACTTATGAGGTTTCATTCTGTGCTCAACTTCGAAAGTAAATTTTACTTAGCCCTTCTGACGTTCGGTCATTAATTTAGAAACTTAGGTACGACAGCGTATTTCTTGGACATTTCGACTCTGCGAGGCGCTACAAATGTAATAAATCTTAGTTCCCTACCATCCAACTCCTTCACAATCTTTTTGTCTTTGTATTAAGAAAGAAAAAAGAAAGGGAAAAAAATGTCAGTACTTAGCCTACAAATTACTTTAAAATTTCTGAATTAGATTTTAAGTATTTTCGATTAAAGTGAAATTTCTTTCCTGCAATTTATAAATATAATTATATAGAACCACGTTTCATTTTTTTAAATATGCTTTTTCTGGAGTAAACAAGTTCAGTTTCAGATTATGTAATAGAGTTTATTTAGCTTATAAAGACCAACTATACTTGAAATAATGCTGAATTTGATTTTCACGTTGAAATTATTATATTAGTGCTATATTCGCTCAAGTGGAAGTATATAATTAATTTTTTTTTTCATAAACTCCTACTTAATACGTTGTGTGCAATGGTATGAATCTCAACTAACATGTTTATCACATAAAATGTTGATCATCTCGTAAACAATTTGAGGAAGAAAGATTTGGAGATACATTCTTATAACCAAAAGTAGAGAACATATGTCGCACATCTCTAACATCGAGCAATGGGGCCCGTCATAAAACAACATAAACTGGCCTCATTTCTTTTATCATCGACCATCTGCGTTCGCTTCCTCAACTCTAGGTTACTTTAAACAGGAAACTTGGTACGCGTAACGATAATAGAGGTAAATTTACGCCCGTACTTTTGAAACGCTCTTCAAGATTTCCTCGTATACACTTATTTGTAAAGTAGGTATATGTATTTCGCTTAGTGCGCGACGACGGCCGTAGCCTCGATAAAGAAACGATTTAAAACTCTCTTCGTAATTTTTACGTCGAGTTTTATTACATTCTGAAGTTTTCCAAATTTATGGCCATCGAAGAGTTGCACGCTTTCGAGATGTCGTATGTTCCGCTCATCACTCATCTTCGTAATTCTTCTCGTAACGTGGGTCATTTCATCACATTCCGTTATCACATTTCGTCATGCCTTACTTTTTTCAGTTGATATCTTTTTTTTTTTTTTGGATATCATTGAAGTACGCTTTGTCAAGTAGAACTTATCCTCGTATAAATATTAAGCGCTAAGTCAACAACGTTACAATTCCTTTCCAATTAAGAGATCGAAATTTAAATAAGGCGGCCATTTTTAAACGCCTCGCTACCATTATAGGCGCCTATAAGTACCATTTCGACGTTCTTTCGTTGGCAATAGCAAATATCGCTGACAAAAGCAATTTCTCGCGTGAACTCGGGTACTGAATTGAAAGCAAGCACAACACACGAGATCTATACCATATCAGCGTCGTGCTATATATATACACGACTTCATGTAATGCATGAAGTGTGAAAATACCAAAGCAGATCGGCAACATTAATAACGCGACGCACGACGACGCCGCGAAATGTTTAGTGAACCGGAAATTTTTCGTGCACCTATCGATATACACTTTCGACGGTGGCGAAGCGAAACGGAAAAATACACCTTTGGATCTTTCATCATTTGCAAAATTTCCGCCATAATCCGCGCCTGCTATATGACGCATCGTGTACGTTATACGCGTAAATAAACCCTTTCAACCAAAATTCCAAATTTCTGTATCCGTTTTATAGTTTACTCAATTTTTCAACAATTCTTTTTCTTGTGCCTTTTTTTTTTCGTGTATCTCGTGATCTTTTTCCTTCGTTGTTTCGCTGCGTGTATCATGGCTGATCTTGAATGTGTTCTTCATTTGAAAACGACAGTTTTATATCGTAAAGGAAATAAAAGAGGAAAAGGCGTTTATGACATAGGGCTGCAGTTATTTACGGCAACCTCGACACTTTCTCACGCTGAATATTTATTGAAGCTATGCCAATACAGAGAGAATTTAAATTCGTATTTTCGGCGTACGAGTTATGCAACTTAATCGACATGTACTGAAAAACACGGCAAACTGATTATGCATTACATAGCTTTGTAGTTCATACATATTTACTGATGAGCGTGAGTGAATAATTCATTGAATTAAAAATACGAAGAATCAAAATAACACCCTTATGTGAAATGCTAGGTCCAAAGTTCCACCATAAAATTTTACCTTCAGCAATAGAAGTTGATTGTTTGATTGCCCTATCTATGTACGGTAAACAATATCGCTTGTACAATCGAAGATCGGTGGTTTTATTAGACTATTTTACCTTCACTATTGTAATGTTTACCTTGGTGCTTTCATGCATGTTATTCACCACGCAGCGAGATGAAGAGTACATTGTAAATGTCATTTGTTATAAAAGCAGCGATATGTATATAATTTGAATTCACTTCCGATTCTTCATTCTGAAGACTCAGAATGAACCCCTCAAGCCACGGTTGAGTCCATAATGGAGTCAAAAATCAAATAATATCGCGATTCTTTTCGTATGGAAATCGTTCAGATTGTCGAATCGAGTTTCGCTACTTCTTCTGCTTCCAAACTTTACTTTTCTTTCTAAAGTGCATCTCACCTTTTTGGATAATGCTTTTTCATCTAAGCAGCTTCGAATTTGTGATAAAAGTGCTCGTATACTTCAAAAAATTGACCTGAAGTGCAAAGATGTGATACCCTACCACGACCCTTTCTTCACAAATCAGGTGGATGGTACAGCTGTGAATATGCTTTTTTTGAATTTATATTCATCCTTTTTACTGAACTTCATGTTTGATGGATTGACTCCGAATTTGGAGAATAGGTAGACAAAATTAAACTTGAGAGCCTTGCCGTTCTTGAAGTTGATCCGTCAGCTGAAAGTCGAACATTCAAACTTTGTAGTCCTTTCAGTTTTTTGCAAATAGATCAGGAATGAAGGGTCGTAGAGAAAAAATGTATGGGAACAACCTTGTAGGGAACTTTATTCTCTAAAACTTCAGTTGTAACCATTTTTCATGACTACGCCGAAAGTCGAGCTTTTGAACTTTAAAGCATTTTAGCGAGCGATTGACTTTAAATTTGGAGGATAAGTAGAAGTGGAGCTTAAGATCCAAATTGTTTTTGAAGTTGATCCGTCCATTGAGATCCGAACTTTCTAGCTTTGAAGCTTTTTCATTTTTTTGCAGATATCTCGGAAATGTAGGATTGTAAAGAAAAAATATATGGAGACGAAACTTGATTCTCTAAAAGTTTGATTCTATCCATTTTCCATACAAGTTTTGTCATAAGTTAATTTCTTTTTTTTTTTTTAAATACCTCGAGAAAGAAGCAAGGAAAAGAAAAATGATTCAGCCATAAGCAGTGTTACCAGGTTTATTATGGTTGAAGTCGCAAGTTTCGTCGACTCAACTCGCCCAAATCGCCCAAACTTTAGAGTATTTATAATGACTGGTCTAGGTTCTAATTGGTCATATGTTACGTGCGTAATGACCAATCATAACGCTAGAATGTGATAAAATGTAGGTAGTTTCATTTCTACCTTCCTAAATAATATCGTTCAGTTTTCAGTGAACAATGAACAACTAAAATTCGTTTGTGATTTGAATCATCAGCTGATTTGTGTTTTTATTTTATGAGTTAGTCGAGGTAAATTTATAACATTCCAACTTGCTAATTGGTTGTTACAGGCGTGACGTATGACCAATTAGCACCTAGACCAGTCATTGTAAATACTCTATAAATAAACCCTGAGCAATTTCTACGATCATCTAAATTTGAATTGAACGATGGGAAATCCAGTTCTTTGGAGTTATTAATAATTGATGTACAAAACTCAAGAAAACAAAAAATGTCTAAAAATGAAACTGGTCAGAAGGGTGATATTGAATGAATTTGCTATATATTTTGGCATAGTAAGAAATCGCCCAATTTGCGAGTAGTCGCCATTCCATATTTTCGATCGCAAAAATCATGTTGGAAGTCGCCCATTTTGGGAAAAATCGCCCAACCTGGCAACACTGGCCATAAGACGGTTTCCTTCTCACTGCTTGAATGATAAGTCAGTGAACATCGATTCTTTCCGGATTCTTTCCGATCAACATACTATATACTTGGCAGGGTTACTTTCGGTATTTTTAGAAAATGTATAGTACGTGAAATTGTCAAATAGTTTCAGAGGACTTCATCGATATTTGCGCATTTAAACTATTCCAACTTTTATGAAAATTAACAGAAATCTTGGAAAATAAAATTTGAAGATAAGTTCGCCAAACCCAACGTATTAATGTAGGATTATTCAAAGTGGCGAGGTTATCCAATTTTTCCCAACACAGTCTCGTTGGCTCAGCTAAGTGATCTTATGATCTGGATTACCACTAGCTTTTTCATTTTCAAGAGCACTGCATCAAACAAAATTATCTTATAAGTCATACACATCTCCCTCTAGCAGCATTATTCGTCGGCATATAATTAAATATTCAAATTTTCACTTCATCATGGAGCCGTTTTAGAAAAAATGTTCTAAAAAGTGTAGGCTTTCGTACATTTATACTTTTGATGATTCGTCGTATCTGCCAAATCTACACCGATAACATACTTCAATGTCTTGAATAGTTGATCGTATTCGACTCACTAGAAATATTATATTCCAAAAAAATCAATAAATTAGAATAAATTTTCTAAATTCCATCATATCTTCTATACTACGAGATACTAGTTCTTCCGCACCCTCTGCCACCAATTTCTCTGTGTATGTTATTTCGCCATTTTGAGCGTAAATTATTCAACTTAATGGCCTCTCAAGAATGCGCTCAATATTCCAAATAATAACAAAGATACGTTGACCATACCTGTCTTATTCAAGGTTCAGTCTGGATTCGGCGGCATACAATTACAGAATGTAAAATCGCGAGATCCACGCTGAGAAAAATAACACGTTGGATGAGTTGAAAGAACTCCACGAACACAGACGCCTTAATTTCCAATATTACGAATCATCTGACCGAATAAATATCACCATCAAAATTCATTCAATCGTACAACCATTTCGATCGAGAAAAAGTACACATAAAACACTGAAGTATCTAAAAGAATAAAAACCTTTCGTTTTAGTTAAAGCGAAACCGAAAAAATAATGATGAGCTTCCACGGAAAAGCGCTGTATGAATAAAAGCTCGCGGTCGAACAACCGTACTGTGGCAAGCGAAATCGTCTTTTAATCAGCCAGACCAATACAGGCCTAGATACGTACAAAAAATCAAATTTTTCCTCGCTTTATGGGTTTTTCATTTCACAGGTCATTTGTTTCACAATCATTTATTTTAATGCTTTTCGTTTTCTCTTTATTAAAAGTTCATTTCATTTGTACGTTTTCCTTATCGCGATATGGAGCGCGAAAAACGGCGCGAAACGGCGAAAAAGATATAATTTAATTTTTCCACATTCAAATTCAACTCTGGCGTATAAATCTCTATGTAGTAGTCGCGTCGGTGTGCGGAGATTTATTTTAGATTGTTTCGTTCTCGTTCTGCGAGGCAGATACGGTGTTTTCCTTTCCGCGTCGTCGTTGTTGCCGAAATTTCGTTTTTTCTTTAACGGAAAAGAATGAAAAAAATTATACCGCTCAATTAACCGAAATGTTTTAATCCGGTTACCGCAAAGGTATTAGAAACGACAAAAATAATACCTAATTGAAGCTAAGCCGACTACACGGAATTAATTTTTGCGTGGATTGAAATTCAGGAATTACTACTTCAACCATTGTATTGCGATGGCTAACAGAACAAATACGCTTCGGAATATCAAGAGAAAAGAAATTATATTGATAATTTATCCATACTAAGAAAGCAAGAGGAAAGCAAACCATCTATCGTGGAAACAAAATTATATGAGAGAAAAAACATACTTAATTCAGGAAAAATGAGAAAAAAAGTTTGAAGAGAATTAACTCAATATGCCAAAAAATAATTGAAAAGACTAGCATTACTAATATGCACAATTGTACATATATTAAGAACACTGTAAAACACAGTAAGTAATGAACTTAAAGTAACTAGGTGATAGTTGAATAATGAATAGTGGCTTACTGCCTTCTACATGCCAATCACTTCTCAAAGGAAGGAAATTGTAGGCTTCGCCCTTCACCAACCCTCTTTCATAAATTTTTGACCAAAAAATTATATGCGTGACTAATACTTTTTACCTATATGAAACTAAAAACCATTCAACACGAGCAAGAATAGTCTACGTTTTTTGCTAATCATCTGACTCAAACACGAATTAATGAAGAACGAAGATGAAAGTAAATTTTATCTTACCATCGAGCTTTTGGATGATGCAAAGGAAACAACTCTAAACACGCAAATAAATCAAAACGTACAAATAATTTGAAACAAAACGCACAAAACAAATTAAAACACCCAACAGAACTAAACAGCAAAAACATAATACTTGTAGATAAGAAAGGAAAGTGTTCATTCCATAAAGTAAGTAACTTCACTGAGACAAACAAAACTCATCATAAAAGATTATACACTAATAACAACCTCGTTAGTTTCCATCACTTCACTGTAATGCAGTATTCTGTGCCTATACTATTGAGATCACGTGCTCTCGAGACTGAAACTTATTTACCCATCAGACTATCAGGAAGCAAGTAGCAATACTAAATTCTACTTGAACGTCCACTTATATTTATAGCCATGTATACTAGTCTCCCACCAACACGAATCAACGTGCGCGCGCATCATAATGACTACTACATTGTTATAACCTTCGTTTAACAAACTAACATCCAACAAAGTTATAGGTTGATCAGTTTATATTAAGCTGAGTATTACTGCGCGGTCTTTTGATCCAAATAAACTCGGATCGTCAAATCAATTGTGGTGGTAAATGTATGGGTTAGAAACTGCTTGTCGTGACTTACGACGTCCCAAGTACCTGCTGAGGAACCATCAATCCTCGATTCTTGATTGAGCTGATTTGGCAAGGCGAAACAACCGAATGAGGATCAAATGATTACGCACCATGGAAAATTTGCTTTTATTGTAACACTCGAATATCAGAATAAATACACAATCGTATACTCAATTACACGAATACAAATTACATGAGGGCGATAATTGATTATAAAACAAACATGAAAACGATTGCATGTAAGAATAAATGCAAATACTAAGTTAGCGCGTTAGCGGATTGTTGCGATCTGTTAATAATACCGATGTTAAGAATGCTTCTTCTTAACGGTTTACTCCAACTCGAACGAACTCGAAAAACCAACTAGCAAGCAGTTTGGAGCGAAGCGTCTGCGCGAAACTTATCGCTAGATGCAGTGTTGCCTCTTACCGGGAACCCGGCGTGGGCGAACCTACCGGTTCACAATATTCCGATTAGCCATTGTATAAATAAAACAGCAGAACGGACCCATATTATTGAGAAAATTAGCTGTATGACGGTTGTGCGCATGCGTGAATGGCTTGATAGGTGCGTTTTTACACAGTTTAGGAGTGAAAGTTGTTAGCGCAGTTCGCTCATGCGCATAGCTACCGTATCTAGCGTACCAGTACATTATCCCAGACCGCTCGTTTAACATTGGTAGCCATAGGTCAGTCCACATCATATAGTTAAACGTTGGCTAGACATAACTTGAAAAATATGGAACTAATTAACCAAATACAATATGTTATGTAAACAAAATGTGGATAAAACGTTAAAAATGTGAGAACAATCGTTTTAATCCCATCTGTTTTCATCAGTGCTTTTTTGGATTTTGTTATCATTCGCTCTCTATGCTTTCGATCCTCCACCGTCATTTTAATCCTTTTATCGTGTTTATGAGGAACACCTCGTTCTCATTAGATTCGTTCTTCAAAAATCGTTTTGATCTTTCCATTCTTATTCCATCATGGTGATATTACTTCAATCACTTCACATAGTTCTACAATAAAACAGGCTGCAAATTTGGAGGTCAGTGGCTATAAATGAATTCGTAAATGTAATCAGCATTAAGAAAAGTATCATCACATTCAACTTTCCTAAACTCGACCAAAGCAAACCCAATTCCAAACTTAACCTCATTCAAAACTAAACCACTCCTTAACTCCTAGTGTTTTCCTGCTCATACTTCTCATAATATTCATTTATGAGGGTAATATAAATGAGTAATTTCGTAATAGTGATGCGACAGTTACGCACTTAGCGGACACTACTAGTATCTTAATTACTGATGCAATACTTGGTAGTAGTATTTCTGAAACAAACACTAGACTGAATAACTACTCATAATCCCTACATTATACATTCTAAATATTTCTGTTCTGGTTCAAAATGGTACTATTAAAGGACGTGAAGGTTAATGACATCTACCTATAGATTTGGAAATTTCCAAATAAATATTAATTGCTTAACATAAAATATACAATGAAATTCAACAGAATCTGAGGATTTCTCTTTTGCGGCAATTGCTTCTACCGCACGCAACACTAGTTGAATGGGAACCGCTTGTGGCATTACTTCCAACCAAGTAGAGGCACCTTGGCAACTGACCTATATCTCCCCTGGGTCTTCCTCAGGTAGGTGTGAGCCCCTCCCTGAGTTCCACCACATCGGAAGTTCAGCCGTCGCATCATCCTTCCTTCTGGTACCGTACTCCTCTCTGGTGGGTTTCAGTACCAGTTACTATCTTCAGAATGTAAGGACCTATACAAATCTATAATTTCCAGGAAGAAGTGTAAATCATGGCTCCCTGAAAATGTGTTCTACTTCACGGAAAAATATATTACTCATTCTAAAAATAGATGGTCAATAAAAATGAATTTCTATTAGTAACGTTTAAATTTAGTTTCTACCTATAAGTAGACACAGTATAAATATGCCTGCCGCGTGTGAAGAGTAAATGAATCGTTCACTTGGAAAATGTAATGTTAGAAAATACTAGCAGTTTATATCACGTGTTGCCTTCACTCATGTTATCAGTGTATTATGCGTCAAATAACTCCCTATACTATAGATAGTTAATTCCTTCTTTATACTATAGCGTTTCTTCAATTATACGAATGTTTTATTTCAAATTCAATAGTTTTAGAGGCGTTACGAAGACGACCGTCCAACCTACATCTTTATCTCATCACAAGCTAGGCATAACTCGTGGTTCTAGGAGAATAGCGTGGGGTAGAATTGGAAAAGGGAACCAGGGACACTAAAAACCAAAAATGGCCTATAACATCTGAGAAAAGGTTTTCCTTTCCCAGCGAAATAAAAATTTTTTCCAGTCCGAAGAATTTCTCCTTTTTGCTTATTTTAGATGTGGTGTTTTGTTACTTTATTTTTAATATTAGGAATAACTTTTCTTTCTTCTTAGCCTAAGAATTTTTCCCTTTTACAATTTTCCTCATTTTTTACGTACCAAATACTAATTCTATCGAAATTCAATTTTTTTTCTTGCCTAAAAATTTGTTATTTTTTGCTTGTTTTAGCGATGGTATTTTGTTACTTTATTTCTGATAAGAATCACTTTTCTTTCTTCTTAGTCTGAGAATTTTTAACTTATTAAATTTTTCTTATTTTTTATGTACCAATTCTATTTATGTATTTACTATTATTTAATTATTAAGTATTGAAAAAGCATTAACATTGCCATTTTTGAAAACGGCGTTTATTCATTCATTTCAATGGTAACAGCATAAGTGTACCTGTACATAGATGGCAATTTCTGGAGTTGCTATGATCATGGCAACTTTCGGTCATCATGGCAAGTCAACAGCAACAACTCAGGAAGGTGTGTTATCACTTTGCTCCCGCCAAAATATTAATAATTTGTGAATTTGTATTTTGTTGTATTTTTAAATAAAAATAATATTAAAATAATGAGTGTTGTTGAGAATGTCGATAATGTTGAAGATGGGAATGATGCCGTTAAGGAAAGTTTAATTAATTTGGTAAGGGAGAATGAATGTCTTTGGAATATGAGATCAGCCGGGTACTCCACTAGGAGAACCAAAAAGAAAGATCAATCATCCTAATATGTGATGTTATGCCACAGAAAAATATCCATTAAATATGCTAGAATCTTGACATCAGTGACGTCATAGTTCTTATAGTGTTGTTTGATACGCATTACAACTTGTTAAATAACTTCTGCGATAACATTTAAGGAATTTCTGAACTGCTTCACTTTGTTCTCCTGTTTGAAATTTTTCCGCTCCCACAACTCGTCATGTGAAAATGAACGCCTTATCTTGATAGAACTATTTGTTGCGTGGAAATGTAGATGAAGTTCACCGGGTTAGGAAGAGAAAAAAAATCGCTTCCGGCCGCTATTTACAAATGTCAACGCGACTATTCGATATATCAGATTAAACGGACTATTTTTTTCGATTACCATCGACGAGTGAATAATAAACGTTAAAAACCAAACGAAAAAAATAAAATACTAACGTTTACTCGGCGCGTAAACACGTGCAGTCGAAACAACGCCTCTCATCTAACGCCGAAACCAGTGATAACGGGACGGACAGTTGGGTAGATGGTGAGAGCAGATGAAGCGAAGAATGGGAGCGGGAAATTCTATTTTTTTTTTTTGCTATATTTTCGTTAAAAGCGGAAAAAATCTCGATGTTTTTTCAACAATTTATATGGTACATGGGAAGCATTTGAAATATGTTTCTTCGGCTAGCATAGTCTTTTTTAACGTTTAATTTGAGAATAAAATGGTTACGGAATTCGTTCGAAAACGCTTATACACTATAGAGTTTCGAATATCGGATAATGCGGGGGTTATGAAAAGGTGAACGGCGCTAGGATACGATTAAGGAATTATTGAATTTGGAGAATGGAGGAAAACGCAGTACGAACTCGTGGGTGTGTGTATATGGTAAATATTTTGTAAAAGGGTAAACTATATGCCGATTATAGGTGTATAAAATTCTCGCCGAGCATTTAAATTGCAAATAAGTCGAAGCGTGGTCCGATTCGTCGGATTAAATGTGTAACGCGACTTTCGCAGCAAAAGGTTATCTCATTTTTCCCCTACTTCCAGATGCCCAAAACTCGCTACCGTGAGCGGTATATTTTTCTTCATTTCGAGCACGTATCGGACTAATTAGCGCGAATACATCGTATATAAAAGCAGTATTCCGTACCAGTGGCGGCCTAAACTCGAACTTCAAATCTGCCGTCAGTTTCGGCGCGCGTTTTTCGATAAAAGCAGTCGTCGTTTTTTGTCGCCCTTTATTTTACGCGGAAAAGGTACCATCAATGTATACGCAAAAACTATCGCCTCTCGTTGTCATCTTATACGTAGGTCATTAATCGCGTGTCCCAATATGGTTTTCTTGCCGATGAAAAATGCTCGTTAGAACGTGGAAAAAAAATTAAAGGATTACTCGAATGAAAATGTATTTCGAAAAGCTACACCCCCGCGTTCGGCCCTGCCTCTTAATTAAACGCATGAAACATTTTGGCCGAAATTTAATCTATCTCGAACGAGATTATAAGCGCGAAAAAATAATCGCATTTAAATAGTTTTATTTGGGCGCAATAGCGGCCGTTAATCTGATTTAAAATAATCGCAAAACCCTTCCGCCATCCGGCCGCGTGGTACTCGAACGCGTATTCATCTCTCTTTCCATCTCCGCGTTCGAAATTAATTAATGATAAAGCTTCACCATAAGCTACACGTTTTAATTGCCAGTTCCCGCGTGACTCTTGATCGGTATCGTCGGTTTTGCAAAACATATTATATGTCGGAAGTACATCGTACGCCAATCTATATTCTTGAAACGCCGAATGCCGGTCTTTCTATATACATACGATGTACATATATAGTATATACATAGTAATAACTGAACGTCGAACGACCCTGCTACTCTATCCATCTAAACTTCGAAAATTTCCCCAAATAGTTTACGTTCATATTTAACGGCCTTGTTGGGCTGGGTTTCGCCGATGTAATATACGAATGCGTTCGTAATCGTATTTTCTCGTCTACCAATGGATATATGCATACGCGTATGCAATTCACGTATCCATATGCTAAAATTTTCGTCATCGATTGACATTTCGTACAGCCGATCGTACGTCCAATATGGCGAATATAAACGCTATTTATCTAAATTACATTTCAAATTATGTATATAAAACTAAAATAGCCAGTCTGCACATGTTACAAATGTTGTATCATAACTTTGAGTAATGTATGATTTTTGTGAATAAAAATTATTAAAACTTTTTCCTTCAATTTTGTTGTTTTGCAGGAAGAAGTTGATTATAATCAGTCAAAAGAGAACATAACAGATTTTACAGAAATCGAATTCAATAACACACCCGCCACCACAATCTGCCTCTTATTAATAGGTAAGGAAAGACTTTCTCAATATTCTTACATCTTGTAACCTCGAGTATACAAATGGGCGTAGTATACAATTAGTAAGTAATTTTTATCTTCAAAATTTTCCGGTTACGTTTCAGCTGATTTTTCAGCTTAAAAAAGATAGCTATTACAGTCAGGGGGGTTAGCTATATATCACCAATTCGTAAACAGGTGCAGACTTCGACACATACCAAAGAGCGCAAAATAGTCAAAATAATAGTAATACCAAAATCTGGTAAGGTATTAGAAAACCCCAAAATCATATTGGCCAATTTTACGTCACTTTTGCCTACTGCAGCAAAACTACTCGAGAAACTGTTTCGTAAAAAACTTTAATACCCGACTAATGTGTTCTACATAGTTCTGCATCACAAGTTCGGCTTCCGTTGCAATCATTCCACAATAGAGCAGGTTCGTAGAGTCACTCAAGACAATCAATTAGGCTTTGCAGAACTGACCCGCGGTGTGTTCAGATATTTTACAGATATTTGATCGGGTATGGTTCGATAGCTTGCAGCACAAAATTGGTCAACTCTTTCTAAACCTTTGTAATAGATTCTAGAGCCCCATTGGGTGATAAGACAATGTGTCCCATCTAAAGCCAATCGCAGTGGGTGTGTCCCAAGGCAGCATACTCGATCCCTGACTATATCTACTCTACACAGCGGTTATTGCCACATCCAGCATAGAATCATAATTGCATCTTTCGCCAATGATACGATACTTCTATCTTCACACAAAAATTGTGATACCACAACAAGCAGTAGATAATATAATCACATTGACAAGGAACAACTCAAAGTCCTCGAGAGTGGATTTCATGCTGAGATGCTCAGACTATTACCCAGTAAACTCGAATTATACTCTAAGCATAATCTCTTAGTAATAAACAAAAACCTCTTGTACCTCTCCATAGACCTATGGTATATAAATATAAGAATCCACATCTCGGAACAACTATGAACAGGGCTCCTCGCCACCAGATCATAGCTCTTCGGTACGTTAGCAATAAAAATGAGCAACCTTCAAGTATAGACCTATACCCAGGTGGCTCACCACTTTATGGCTTCGTACCAAAAAAAAAAAAAAACCAAAAACCAAAAACCCTCCCCGCACCGATGACACCATAAGGCGCACAACCTTTTAAATACAGCCTATAATTTGAAACATAATAAATTATTGAATTGTTCAATTTTTTTCGCATAGTCAAGAAACCACAAAGTTGGACATTTTACAAAAGATTGCAAATGCTTTGAAATGGAAAGATTTGAAGACCTCCGTACCCCCAACCATTCCTTCCCAACGTCTCGAGAGACGCTTTATTCATTTATTAAAGAAATAGACCCCTATACCACATACATATGTATCGTACACATTTTTTATTAAAGCACCTTATAGCATGATTTGAATCAAAACATAATAAGATGATCAAAACTTTTTTAAAGAAAAAACCTCAATGGATATAATTTCCACTTACGAATTTTTTTAAATCACTTCCAAACTTACCTCTAACAAAAAAAATAAATGTAAATTTGTAATTACAAATCTTGAATATTAATTATCGAAAAATCATTCACTTACCTAATTTCTGCTGGAAAACTTTTACAATATTAAAAAAAAACACTTCCGAACTCAATCGCAAACTATAAATGATAAAAAAAAAAAACTTTGTAATTAATTTGCACAATAAGTAGAACTTCGAAGCTTAAACACTTTGTGCGAACTATAATTCATAAAAAAAAAAAAAAACACTGTAATTAATTGCACAATAAACAGAACTTGTAAACTTAAAACACTACGCTTAAAAACACTTCTATAAGATGCACAAATTTAATACTAATTCGCGTATACTGTTATTCGCCGAAATTTAACCCCTGTGCATAAAAAATGGAATCCGTTGTTGACCATACCTAAATTTTGTGGAAAACTCTGTATCATCAAGAATCGTTTATAAAATTCTATCTTCATCTACAAAAAGCTTTATGCTTTCTATTGTTCCTTAGTGAAGCACTATCCTATGATTTCAAGTCTATCAAGCCATAAAACTTTATTACTATATAGAAATGTTCGGTTTAAAAGTAAACCATTGCATATTATAGGTGTTTCCACGATGCATTTTTATTCTTTACTTGGTACTGTACTATAGCAGCGCTCCTCAATATAATAGATTTCTTTGAAATTTGATGTTGCTATACCAGTTCCCCTTTCAAATTCTAATTTTATAGCCCTTTATAAAGTTTTTATCAAATCTTTTTTCATTGCTTTTCAATACAATAGCTTTCTTCCAAATACAACCTTTCTATAAATTTTTATAGCTTGGTTAACCACAGTACACAGCACTGGTCTATGTACCTGGACTACAATAAAACTTTTTTTTTTATTGCTCTTCAATACAATAGCTTTTTTCTTAATACAATCTTTCTGTAAATTTTATGGCTTGGTCAGCACTGGTCTATGCACCTAGACTATAATGAAATTGAAGACAACCTTTTACTTCGGCGTTACAGTTTTTTAAAGTTTTTATTTTAATATATAATATATAGAGAGATTGAATAGGTACGAATCTAAATCACAACTTACTCGAGTTAGCAACTTATGCTACTCCATTTTCCCTACACAAGAGTATGGTTGAACGTTATGAACATACATACCTGTCTTTATTTATTATTCTTTTATAACATCTTCTACATTAAATAAATGATTCAAAATTCGAAAATACAAAGTCCTTCTCCTTTAACTTTCCCTACCGGGCAAGTTGGTTGTATACATAAATTTTATTAAAAACTCTGCTATAAAACCGATAGATAAGCAGTTAGACACCCTGCTATGATCTTGATCCGGCGATTCTAGCTCAATCAATAAATGAATGACTGCATTATTTTTTCCGGGTCTAAATCGCAAACTCCTCATCTCTATTAATATTACTGAATGAACACAAAGACTACATAACATATCCATCCAACGAAACAATTAAATTTAGTCGACCTTTTTAATCACTTGCTGTCGAGTGATAAAATCACGTAGGTTACAGTTTTGAGTTTACATTGCGTTGTCTGTTAAAACTTATTTTCAATCATTTCTACACCAAGAAACCTCTCGAAATTTTCCGCCGATTAGTTCTTAAGCTTTAACTTTCTTAAACGTAGCGCGTTTGGTTAAATACGAACACCCACGTACGCCTTGCACACGCTCTAACTAACTGTAAACAGAGGGAAAAAAGTAAAATAAAAAAGCAAGCCTTGTAACTTTACTTTGTGGCACCCCTCGCTCCCTATCCAAAAAATCTTAAAAGCATAAAAGTTGCTCGTTGCGGTTAAGTATTACTATAGTCAAACGAAAATAAATACCAGATAACTATCTTAAGGTCGTACGTGTGCGGTTTCCAAGTCGTTCTACATGTAAAAAATCTTCTGTTGGATATGAAAATACCCAAAAGAAGTAAGCGTGCCTCCCCAATTTATCATCTTGAGTTTTTCAAAAGTTGGTTTGCTTTAATTACTCCACTCGCCTACGTGTATTTACCTTCGTTTAAAAGCAACGTTGTAGCGTTTGTACAGTAAACAAGTTGCTTTTTGGTACACGTGTATGTATATAGCGTTTTCTTTTTCGGATGATTCGCAGGTACTTTTCTATCACTGCTGATCTTCTTATCCATCGCCGGCAATATACTGGTTTGCGTGGCCATCTATACAGATCGCGGACTAAGGAGAATCGGCAATCTTTTTCTGGCGTCGCTGGCCATCGCCGATTTGTTCGTGGCTGCGTTGGTGATGACGTTTGCCGTCGTCAACGATTTGCTCGGGTATTGGATGTTCGGCGCGCAATTCTGTGATACATGGATAGCCTTCGATGTGATGTGCTCGACTGCTTCTATTCTGAACTTATGCGCTATTTCATTAGATAGATATATACATATAAAAGATCCGTTAAGGTAAGTTGTGCACGCATGTCTGATTGGCGAATAAGAACAGTGTTGTTTTCTTCTTAATTTGCTTTAGGTTTTTTCTTTTTTTGTTTTTTTAACGACGCCTCATTAATGGCAGCGAAAGAAAGGAAAAAAGTTCTCAAATATGAATATTAAAACGTCAACCGCAGATGCGAGAATATATAGGTGTATCACCGTACATAAAACGAGCTCAATAGCTTAATAGATGAAGGAAAAAGTCTAAAAGGAGCGAAAAAAGAGAGAGAGAAAAGAACGAAAAAATAAAAAATAACAACACAGCCTCGTAATTACCTAATAACGAGTAACGACCACGGTTGATATTTCATTTTACAGGTACAGTCGCTGGATAACGAAACGTGTAGCGTTCACCACAATAGCCGGTGTATGGTTACTGGCGGCTTTAATATCGTTTTTGCCTATCTCATTGGGCTTACATCGGCCACCACAGCCGTTGGTCGTGCATTCCGGAGATACCGAATATCCGACGTGCGCGTTAGACTTGACGCCGACGTACGCTGTGGTTTCATCGTGCGTCAGCTTCTACATACCTTGCATCGTGATGCTGGGTATCTACTGCAGGCTGTACTGCTACGCGCAAAAACACGTCAAAAGTATAAGAGCGGTGACGCGACCATTAACCAGTACAACGCCGACCATGACTGCCGTACATCATCAAGGTTCCTCTCCATATCACGTTTCCGACCATAAAGCCGCCATTACGGTTGGCGTTATAATGGGCACCTTTTTGCTATGCTGGGTACCGTTTTTCTGCGTCAATATAATAGCCGCTTTTTGCAAAACCTGCATACCGGGTATAGCCTTCAAAATATTAACTTGGCTCGGTTATTCGAATTCCGCTTTTAACCCGATCATCTATTCCATATTTAATACGGAGTTTCGCGAAGCCTTTAGAAGAATTTTAACAGCGCATTATCCGTCCTGCTGCTGCAAAGGCTATCGCACCGTTAATTTTAATTCGGCCGACGTATCTGTGCGTAAGATTAGGAAAAGCGACGATTCCGCCGTACAGCAGAATATCGTTAAGCATAATGGCGGCCTTAAAGAATACAACAGTAATAGCGCTAGATCATCGGTCGCTTCGTTGCGACAGGCTCGCATCAACTCCACCGAAAAGGTCATCATTGAAACCGAGGAGACCAGTATCATCTGACTATTGCCAATCTTCCAAAAAGAGCAATTGGTATGACTAGCGGCCCCCTCGCTGCTCCGCAGACTGCAGCTGAGGCAACAATGCCCCATTCCTTCGCATTTCATTATTTTGCTTACATAAATTGTTCTCCTTCATTTTTGTTTTTTATGTTTATTTTATTTATTTTCTGATTTTTTTTCCATACTTACTCATAAATCGATATCGTTGATTTCTTTGTTATCATTTTAACTAGAGGTAATAAGTAGCCAAAAGACGTTTGTTTATGATACGTATTTATGTCCTTTGAACTCCAGTTTATTTAAGTATAGCTGGTCTGTAAAATATAATCTAGGTATGTTTTTTACTGATTAATAAAATCAAATAGTGATGATGTTATGACGTCGAAAAGGAGTAACTGCAAAGAATGTGTTCAATTTCAAACACATTCAGTTGTTCATTTACTTGTATCAAATGTACTCTCATATATAAAGAGAAGATTGTTGGAAGGTTAAAGGAGTTGAGATAATAATAAGTTTTTGACGTCACTGTACAATTTTAACTTTTATATCCTTCAGTCATGTTTTTTTTGTGCGTTCTTTTTTTTTTCTTTTTTTTCCCTATGACTTAAATATTATATGATTGTACTTTTTATAAATAATTTTTGTTTTTTTCTCATTTTTTGAAGTATGTATCACTTATTTATATGAAATAGGATTTTTGTGGAGTATCGTACACCCTTCGTAAAAGAACTATCCACCTTTTAGTAATTCTGACATTATTTTCCAAAGTGAATGTAATCTTTTCCTCAGTTTCTTTCATAATATGAAGAAATATGACAAAAAAGATTTCAGTCAAGGATACTGGAATGAAAACTTACTTAGATTAGTGCTGTCAACTCGAATCGAAGAATGGAATATTCGTTAAGAAATTTGCTTCGAATATTCGCTCCGATGTTCGATTTGCTTCGTATGTTCAATTTGATATAGACCAAACTGTGTAGGATATTTAGAGGCATTGGCGCACTGTTTTCGACCTATTTAAAAGTTGTAAGGACACATTGAAATAATTTGGAAAATTAATGTATTAAAGTTGAGCGATAAATTTTTCTTTCATTTTTCGTAAACAAGATTCTATTGTAAAATAAATAAATATAATTCGCACTCGCAATAACGAGCTAATTAAATGAAAGCGCTAAACACTAGTAAATTTTAAAATTTATGGCGCTAGAAAAATCTATAAATGACTAATAAAATATTAATTATGAAATTTCAAGCCTGAGTGCCATTTTTCAGGATAAACTAATTTTTCCTAGTACTCTTTAGTACTACTTTTTAAGTGAGTTGAACTAGTTTATCTTCTTACCTACCATATGTAATCATTCTTCCTAACTAGGATCAATTTACACCGAACAGATTGTAGGGTATCTTATTCACTAAGTTTCAGCTGGTGCGTTTAATTTGGGGGAGGGGAGCTATGAATTTTTTGAGTTATTTAAGCATAATTTATCTCTTAATAATGAATAACAGTAGATATGACACTAGTAGCGACTCTACGTTATAGTCACTTCATCATCTGGGGCGCAGAGATGGTCTATGCTTCGAAAAGGGCATATTTTGGGTATGGTTTAGAATACACACAAAAAAACACTGTATATCAATTTTATTTTAACAAGCAGTTATAACTTTGAAAATTATTTATTGAGGTTGTCTACAAACAATTTATACTATTACCAGCGAAAAATGGATGTCTGGACAGTTCATCATGTACGAAAAATGTCACATATTGACTCAAATTTCACTGCAGCTGGTATAACCAAAAAAAAAAAAAAAAACATGTGAGGTGGGACACTGATTACTCGTTGGCAAGTAATAGCAGCTGCAGTTAAATTTCAGTCGATATATGGCATTTTTCATAGGTGGATGAACCATCCAAAAATTCGGTAATGAAGTGAGACGCCCATGAATCATTTGTAGGCGACCCTAATAAATAAATGGTTTCTAAAGTTATAGCTGCTACAGTTGAAATGAAGTTGATATACAGTGTTTTTTTTTGGTGTATGCTTGAAATACCTCCCTTTACCCAAAATACGCCCTTTTTAGGATGTGTATCTATCATTTTTGCACCCCAAAACATGCTAGTTGCGTCATATCTACTAGTGTTCATAATTAAAATGTGTACATCAACAATTCAACATTATGTTATATGAAATGAGATACGGCATATTTTAACACCTTAAAAATACCTTTAAAAATTCGTAACCTCCCCCTCCCTCCTCCAGAAAAAATTTAGCGCAACAGCTGAAACTTAGGGAATGAATACGCTATAGATGCACTTTCAAATAAAGTTTGTCCACTCCAAATCAGCTACTCGCCCCAGTCGCTTCTGCTCTAAGATACTCTTCGGCTAAACTAGTTCAGACTAATTTTGTTAAAATAAATTACGTAGTTTTTCCTAAAATGTTCTACAGCTAAACTAGTGTATCTTATGCCTCTTAGGATGAAGTAGTTTAGCCTAGGAAATTCTGGTTCATCCGAGATTCGATTTTGACTGGAAACATGTATTTTGTTTTTAATTGACAGCACTAATTTTTACCATTATCTTTACTCAAGTTTATTCAAGTCACCGAATTTCAGATCATAATAATTATTATACCCCCATTCTATTCGTAAATATCGAGTGTGTATTCACTACCAAACTTACACTTGGTGCCACAAATGAGAGAAAACTGATTAATCTAAAGTGATATATGGATAACGTAATCGAACATTAGTTATGCGAAGTTATAGAGTACGATAGCTTCAATTCGTAATTATTTCGAAAGAGATAGATCGTCTGAATTAAATAATATTTTTAAATACTTGATACATTTGCGGTAGAACTGTGAAGGGTTCCAAATTCATACCTAAATGAAAATTTGATACATGAAAAACTCTTTTAGGATGCTGGAATTGAAAATTTTTTTTTTGGCTTTTCGTCTACGCGGAATTTACGTAATTTAACAAACGTGTTTTCCCACCATTTAGTTAAATTTTCTGATGAAAATGATTACTCTTATACATTCTTCGAATACTCCATAAAAGTGTGGTTAATGTGCACATAATTATTCTTTAAACAACATTAAAATCAAACTCATAAAGTACATCAAAGCGTATGTCTACATACGTAGCGAATGGGTAAATAATTTTCGCAGATGATAGAATTTCATCGTCGCATTGAAACTCGCGCGCTCGTTCCTTTCCTGCAGTAACTCTATACGCCAATAACGCATTCGGCTTCGGTTTTATACTTATCAGATAATACGAGGAATTCATATTCATCCGCATACTGACCTTAGAACGAGATAGAAAGCCGGACAGCGACGCGGCGGTCGTGTTTCGTCACATCGATCCAAATTAACGCCCGGAAGGTTTTTGTAGCCACCTGATTGCGCTAGACACTGCGGAAAGTTAATCGTTACTTTTTTTCTAATCGAATTATTATTAATTAATTAAAACGAACGTTAATCGAGTCGCCATTTTACATAACTCGGTTCGATTAACCTGCAACCATGCAACTATGTTTACATAGTAGGTCACTAATTTTCGACGAATTAGTACACCTATCGGTAATTAACGTATTCGTGTCCCCACGTAATTGTGGGTTTTCGATCGGACGATCAGTAAACATGTTTGTAAACCGATAATACCTATTTGGTCGTACAAATAAAAAAGTATTAAAATTAAAAAATATATATGTGTAACGATCGAAGAAACTGGTTGATCGAAATTGTGAAATTTTCTCGCCAGCGAAATGCGGTAATTTTGGGCATCGTATTATCCTCTTTTCCAACTGATATTCTCGCCAGTTCCAATTTCTCAACGTACAATCTAATCGAACCTCGATCCCTCAAAGATATAGACGCTGAGGTCGACTTCTTCACCATCGAGGATTCGAAGTATACTCAGGTATACCAATAACAAAGCCACTCGCCAACTAGTCAGTTTTTTCTAGTCATAAATTCGTATCCTTTTAAATATGTATCGCACGTATACTTTAAAATTGTACGTACACCATACAGTTATATACAAAAATCTAAGTATATCAATTGACATAGCTATCTGCGCTAATACGAGTTTTTTTTTTTTTGTTTTTATTGTAATTCGATGTAAGATAAATTCTCACCCATAAACACATTTTTGTTAAGTTGTAACGAATATAAATTACTCCTGTATTTTTGTTGTATTGAAATCTGCAAAATGTTACCAATTCTACCATTTTTTTTTTTTTTTTTTTACTTTTTACTTTCTCCCTGTTTTTCTTTTTGTTTATTTCGTGTTTTACTGTTTCAATGTTTACCTTTACTCTCACTTGATATGTATATTCGTAAATCGGGGTTATCATTTGATTTTGTAACTGGTAAGAAAGAAATAATAATTGTAATTTGTGTTGCTCACTATGTAAAAAAATCCTCTTGTAAATATACTATAAAAAATGTCGACACAATACGGTATAATGTGTAAATGTATGTTTTTGTACCTCTGCAAAACAAACGCTACGATACACATGACACACTACCCGTTACCTATACATGATTATTGTACATATAGGTATTTTTCAATGATATTTTTTAGTTGTTTCATATCGATGGATATTACACTTCATATCATTTAGTGAGCACTGCAATATACCTAATAATGATGAACTTGTATGTAAAAAAAATCTATGTGTATATTTCAGTGATGTATGTCGAGTGTATTCGCAATAAATCTATTTTTTTTTCAACCTAGAAACCATTAATTATCTCCTCCTTCTCCTCCTCTTCCTCCTCCTTAAAACAAATAGAATTATCGATTGAACAGCAAAATGAACCTTGAAAAAAAAAATGTTCAAATTCTTGTTTATGGGTCATTGCGTATCAGTCCAGCGATAAAATTGGCTAATTTTGGCCTCATTTTCCATTAGTAGGCATAGCGCTGGCGGGTATCGATGAAAATTGCTAAAAATTAAGAGAGAGACTTTTCTTGAAAATTCAAAAAAGTACTTTTTTGTTATTTTGATACACTTCAAAACAGTGGATCACTCAAATTTTGAGAAAGGCTGGAAAAGCGGAAAATTGCTCAAAATTGTTGTTTTTGATCATACCTAAAAGAGTAAGTTACAGACACAAACATATTTAAATTTCAACTTTCTAAGTGCATTTGAAGGGGAGTTGAAGCAGAAACAGCTTTTTAAGAAAGTTCTGAGTCTTGAAATTTTTTGAATTTTCTATATCTCATCGCCAAATCAACTAGAAAGGTCAAACTTCGTGTATGGGGTTAGTTAGTGACCAGAATATGACCTCTCAAAGGGTCAAAATGGACTCAAAATAGCAGATCGTAAAAATTTGAGGATAAGAGGAGCCTCAAGTAACTATAATTTGAAAAATATGGGTTTATGTGCATAATTGAATTGGTTAAAATAAAACGAAGGTCAAGTTCATTTTTGGCACTATTCAGGGGAAGCGAAAAACTATTTCATTCGAAAATTAAAAATAGATAGAAAACGTGTTTTAGTGCATTGAAAAGGAACCACAAGATGCGATTTTTAGGACTGTTACGAAAAAAAAAATTCAAGTGTACCGGAAATATGCCCGCTTGAGATTTGCATCGAAATTCAGATTTAAGGCTCGCAATCATGTGAGATCTTTACCTACTCTCAAGTACATTATTTTAGTGTTAGTTCCATTTCAACTGACCAAAATCAGCCCAAACTATTGAAAAATAAATTATGAAAGGAAAAAAATGAACTTTTTTTGAAATCGTCTATCTTTGGATCAAAACTGTGTTATAAAGTGGAAAAATGAAATGTTTCGAAATATTCATTCAGTATTCATACAAAAACATGAAATAGCGAAAAAATTTATCGCAATAGTCAATCTAAAATACAAAAAAATGTTAGCAGCTGTTATCAACGAAGAAAGCAGGCACAGATCAACGTCAGCGGAATTTTGCTGGACTTAACCCCCGCTAACCACAAAGGGATCCCTCCCTGTACATGTTACAAATAATGCTCACGTAGTTCTTGATATGTACAGTGTAGCGTGTATCATGAAATTCAAACCCGAGGACCGTGGAGAAAAAAAAGTGTACTGTGAGAAATGTTTATTTTTTGACAAGTCTTCTGACAAATAACACTACGTTGGCGCCACAAAATCAGCAGTAGCATAACATACTCGTACAGAATATACATGATTACAAATCTGTCAATAAAGTCGGCCATATTTTTCTAAACCTTTTTTTATTATGACGGGCAACGAAACATCATGCGTCGATTATAAATATATGGCAATAAAGTCGTTCTTTTAACTTCTTTGACTTTGACGAGCATTGAGCATCTGTCAAGCCCTTACGAAACTTTTGTTCTAGCCTCAGGTGACTCGAAAACTAAAATCCAGCGTTCTTACGCTATACAATCTGGATCAATGAAATTTCGCGATCACCTGCCACACCCCGTTGGCAACTGTTTCACCACAGCCACATGTATGTAGATCATCGATGTTTCCAGAATGACCAACGTACTATTCACAATAAAAAATTTGCGAACAGGGTAACGTGACGTTTCGTCAAATATCCTGTACTTTCGCATTGTAGACGTTACCGCATATCGCGAAAATGCAATGCATTCCAATCCGCCTTCACTAACAGGTGACTGGTAGGTGGTAAGTATTCGAAGTTCGTATTACTCTATCGCTTGTGTGTCGTGGTGGTGATTCGGTGAGTCTCCATTCTTCGCGTGAAGTCGTGATGACTGCGGCGACTTTTTCGACGGCGAGCTTCCGCGATGGTTCTATTTTCGCACCTTTGACGTATCCATTAATGTTACTTCAGTTCGAAGGATTATGATGAAAGAGAGCAAGTGCTTAAGATCTAGTATATACTCCGGTTCAAATTATGTATTAATCGTTACGCAACGATATTCTACTTTATGATGACTAATACGTTCAGCTTTAGCGCTACACAGCCACATATCGACCGCCAGAAGCGAACTTTTTACATATAGGAAATCACGTGTACTAAATTCGTGTGCTGGACGAGCCGATACGTGTATTTTTTTTTCCATCTAGATACTTTTTTTCGTAACTTTATTCTCGTGTGTACTTTTGTAATTAGGCAATTTGCTCGTTTAAGCGTTATTTACGACGGTATCCAATTACAAGTTGGTTTTTTTTTTTCGCAGCTATTAAAAATCAATATCGACAATCCGTATCGGATTGCATGATAGCTTCTTTTTCTGCTTGTTTCGTCAAAAAAAAAAAAAAAAAAAAAAAAAAAAACTATTCGAACAAATACTGGTTCATATAGACGCTGTTCTCTACATAATGCGATATCGATGTACCTGGCGCTAGGGTCGCGGTTTCTTTTTACCGTTTCCAATAAGCTAAAGCGATGAGACGGGACATAGGTATACCGCATTCGCAAACCATCGTTTCCACAGATGATAAAATAAACGAGGAAAATTCGCCGGCACGAGCGTATAAAAGAAATGAGATCGCGATTCGCGACTACGAAGAAATTAATTTCGAACCTGAAAGATACAGTAGCTCGTATCGGCCAACTCACTCGGTCGTTATTCTATTTCTCGCTACATTTAACACATTCTAAACAATTACTCTGCTTAACCAAAATAATACAAACGTTTACACGCCAAAAAGCGTCGAACAAAATTAACCCCAGACCGATAGGAGTGTATTTCGTTGGCGGTTTTTCTTTCGACGTACACCTTTCTTGTGTTATCGTTCGCGTTCGCGATATACCATGAAAAAAGAAGCTCGAAATTTCTTCGCCTTTTAAACACTTCGTTATAATGCTGGTGGTGACGGCGTGCTTTATAATAAAGACGCCAAACAGCCTCCAGTTAGGATGTAATCGTTGATTGATTTTAAAGAATGTCGGCTCGCGTCACGCCGCGCCGCCACCGGTATATTCCACGATGTACTCGAGAATATATACGCCTTATTATACGCCAACATCGGTACAATTAATTCGTACCACTCCAACATTATGGTTGCAAACTGCGATATTATTAGCGAAATTAATTTCACTGGAATGTGCAACGACCGGGTATACAAATTTCCATTCTTCAATACACCTATAGAAATCTGAGAAGGATGCAATATCCTCATATACATATATACTTTTTAACTTTTTTTCAGATTCTCTTGTAATATTATAAGTATGCTACAAATTATGATGACGAAAGAAAATACATTTTTTCAATATTAAATTAAATTTACTTTCCTGAACTTGAGAATAATTTTATTGATCAAAAAGAAATTTTAAAATAATTATTTAATTACACTATTCGACAAATTTCAGGTTATGTCTTGTCTCTGAGAAGTATTCTACATGATTTGATAGAAATGGTACTAAAAACCAGGTTTCCACGGTCAAAACCCCCAAAAAATTGTTATTAGGATAAGGGGGAGGGGAAATTTTGGTCGAACTGTACTTTTTCAAAAAAAAAGCTATTGCTTCGACCTATGAATGCTGCAGTCTGTGGTCGAATTATTTTGATAAAGTTATCACTGTTTGCGGTTTGCATTATGCGTATTAAAAAAAAATCACTGCTACAGTAACCGACAAAAAACTGAGGTATATTTATTTATTAAAAGTACATCGTAAAAATATACGACATGTTTTAGTACTTGATGCCATCGTCACGTGTAGTTATGGAATGAAAAAATGCGTATCTTAAAACTAACGATATTAATTACGTTAAACGATGGAAAAATATTTTCTTGGCACTTACCCAAATATAATGACACATATTGTACCTTTAATTGAAAAAATGACTGGTATCTGAAGTATTCCACCACACCACTGTTCTTCAGGAAGCCACTACTCTCTCACTATTCATCATAGAAATATGTTCTATAGATCATTTCATGAAGAATTGAATGTAGAATAAAATATTACTAAGCTATTTTTGCGATTAAACCAAAAGGTAAGAAAATATAAGCGAAAAACTGATTTTGGGGGGCTAAAATCCACCATATCAGGGATCGCACACACCAGATTCGCATGAACTTTTAGTGCTTTGTTAAGTATGCTATACCAGACGTATATACCAAATTTCAGCTTGATAGCCAACTTAGCAAGCAAAATCCTACCTGTACTATTATTAGTATTCTAATTAATGTGTCCCAAAATTGTATTTTTGCCCTAAATTTTCTCAGATAAGGTCAAAAATGGTTTTCCTTATGATTTTTGAATTCTACGCGAAATTTTAACCCACATTGATAAGTCGCAAGGTTACTTTTTGAAAAAGTTGAAGGAATGCATTTTTAGCTGAATTTACATATATGCGCAACTTCAATATGCAATTACTAGGTATTGTGACCACAAATTTTTAAGAACGAGGGTTCGGTAGATTCGAAATGCGTTCCTTTACCAATGTGTGAGCGATTTTTTCGGTCTCCGGGCATAATTATACTCAGAGCAATTTAAGTGTGAAAAATGGCGAAAATTGCATAAAAACTGCAATAAAATGCAGTTGTGACCGCAGCCAGTAGATTTGAACTCATATTTATGTTCAGTGGACACACCCCTTTCTAACCCCGTTGAGTTTTTTTGGTCTCCTTGCCGGTCAAAAAAAGAGGGTTTTTAGGTCCCAGCCCCCCATTGTGACCGTGACCATCGCTAAAATTATCATATTTCCTAATGCCCAACCTGTATCTACCTATCGCCAGCTGAATTTTTTTGTCCTCAAAAATCCCGTCAAATCCGGTTTCTGAAGCACTTTTTCGAGATGGGCTGTAGACTAAAGAATGACGTCGTTAATTACACTATAATTTAAGGGTCTATTATACATACACGATTGCATACTGGTTTGCCTGCTAAATAGCTATTTTCATACATCTTTGATTCTCAAATACTACTTATCTGTTTCACTTGAAATTTGAAATATACACCTATAATAAGAATTTGAGAAACTTCACAAAAGGTTTTTTTTTTTGATTAAGTGATTATTTGTCGAGAAAAACGCAAAAATAAACTGGCTTTTGAGAAGGCCATATTTCACAGCTTATAACTTTTTTATAAATTAGAATTTAAATTTTTCGTTCTGAACAAATTAAAGAAAAGTGTTTTATCTTCTTCATTTTCAAACTTCAAAAGTTTTCATAAGAAACTCACGAAGAATTTTACTCACAAAAATGTCACTTTTTTAGAGTTATCAGTTTTGGTTCCCATATAGATAACATATAGTGCCTGCGAAGTTTGGTTATACTAAAAAAAAGAACCGTGTATGTGAAATATACCCTTAAATGACGATATTTTTCGATAGAAAATTCTTCAGCTGCGTTAAGTCGCTTTCCTTTATTTTCTATGAATAAAATTTTAAAATTTTGGTCAAAATTGCAAAAATGTTTTTGTGTAATCAAATGATCAGTAAAATGTAGATACATTATTATTCCATTTTTCCACTCCTTTTCATGTTCCAAAAATCTAGTTTTAAACCTTCTACCGGTCTGACCAATATATACAGCATCACAAGAGTTACATTTCAACGTACATAGGTAGATCGCTTTTTTCAAGTAGAGGAATTTTACCTTTGTTATTTAGAAAATTTTTACCTATATTATTATTTGTAGTTAAAACAATTCTTATTTTTAGGAGTGAGAGTGGATATTAAACTCGTAGTTTTTTATATTTAATTTTGTTCAGTATTTTAACAAAAATTTTACTGTTAAATCCATTACTCCACTCTGACTCCTTGTTGACTCTAGAGTTACTACTAAAATTTGACTTCAAAATCAGGTTAGAGTCCGAGTAACATTTTTAACTGACGAGGAAAGCTTAATCTACAAGTAAAAAGTTCTTTTTTTATAATTATTATTAAATTTTATGTAATTTATGAATAAGTTTAGCCCATATCTAGTATCAAGAAGCCATTCTATTTGACTTCTATGTACATGCGCAACTATAACTTTTAAAATTTTATGCATCTAGCCGTTCATAGCATCACTCTTGCAGAGTCGATAAAACCAACGAACGCTCGTCTCTACACGCGGATTATTTCATTCTCACCGTTGTCGTTAAATATTTCGTATTCGCGTGCTTTTTTTTTTGTTTTGTTCGTTTTTCAAAATTTCATCCTCGCTAAGCGAAATGACGCGAAGCGGCTTTTAAAATAATTCAAGCCATGCCAACCGCCTACCGCTTTCTTGCGAAGCGTTTTTTCTGTAGTTATTTATATTTCAAAGGGGCGCGATTAAATTTACAAAAGGCTATAACGATTTAACGGACGATACAACCGGAGCGTTTACGAATGCCCGCTATATTCCGGTTGTTTCGTAACTGAACTTACGATGTGAAATTAAAATTTACTCGTGAGCCTGTTACACAAAGCTCGTCTTTCAAAATTTACGATCTAGCGGTACGCGTAAGCACTTTTTTCTCCTATCGCATCGTACTCGTACCTCGTACCTCGTTACGTTCGATTGATTAAATTGCGTTCTTCGACGGTGGTCGTCGGCCGTCGCACGTCACTTCGTCACGCCACCTAACGCTGTACATGGTACAAAGCCTATACGTCTGAACAACAATACAAATCATAACGAGGTAATTATATTTAATAATATAACGCAACAACGCGCCCATTAATCGCCCTAACTTTTCGTCGTCGGCTGATTAATTGCTTTTGTTGTTAGTCGTTCATTCTGCTCCATGAATGGTGCACAGGTATCCGGTGAATTGGTGTAGCGTTGTCGCGTCCAGCATCGTATTTGAATTGATTAGCTTTTGATTAGATCCTTCGTGCACGTTCCAGTGGAACTGCATCGCGTCGTATTTCTAGCGCTTTTTTTCAGGTAGTGGTCACTTACGTATGTACGTTTCTGTATCTGGCTCAGCGATGGTTCGCCGCTACCTCTGAGTATCGAGTTGCTGATCCAATTTGGGCGGCAATGGGCGTCGATCGTGCTTCCCTCTGGATGGCTATTTTCGGGCATGGCCACGTACTAGCACCACGATTGTAAATCATACGAATACCAATCAAACGGATACCCGAAGGGCTTCATCAGTCCGAATTTGCGGCTCGTATCGGCGAGACGTCACATACATCATTTTCGTGTAAGCAGCGCGGTTCGCGGTCGAGTAAAAGCGACCCGGTCACCCATCGAGACACGCCTAACCATTAACACTGATCACACGATAAACTACAACATTACAATAACTCTGGCATCGGCTGCATTATACATTTGTAACGGCGCGTATACGCGATTATTATGCAATACATCATGTACAAATGTAGTATGCACTATGTAGGTATAGGTACCACGATACCACTTTGTGTATCATGTGCCCTGCGAGTACAGCGTATTTCCAAATAAATATTCCGACCACTATATCGTATCGCCTTTAAATACGACAACGGATATGTGAAACGATCACGCCGTGACTGGTCATCCTAGGCAATTTCCTGCACCAAAAAATGCCAACTCCATTTCCCAAAGCGAAGAATGAACATCGCCTTATCGTTTTCACCGATCGACGCGCGTCATCGTAACCATTTATTATATCTAGTGGCTGGTATGGAATACGGTATATGTAGTATCGGTACGATAAAGTATTCGTACTCGTATTCCATCGTTCAGTACGTTTAGATAGGTGTATGCCGTATACCCGTATATATTAACGCACGCGACTGCTTATTTATTACAACGAATCCCGCCGCGCCCTGTCCCTGTCTGTCGATGAATTTCTTCGGATCGATTGATGCATAAATTACAGCGTCTGCAGAAACGCAAAAACATTCATTTCGTAAAACTGAGTCATGCCAGCGGCTAGTCGTCATTCTTTCCGAATTTGACAAAGTAAATTGTATCCACCACTGTGCTCCGTACCAATGCTCAAAATAGGCAGCACGAATATCTCACGAACAAATCTTCAACATTCAACTAAAGCTCTGACCAAAATATGAGCAATTACTCGCATCGATCATCATCATGTCTTAGGGCCTCTTGTACAAACACGAATTAACTTACGGTTCACATTCGAGTTACCTGACTGCAAGTTAACCAACAAGTCATCGTTAAGTCTCATTTCCCTTATACAAATCCTTATTAAAATTGTCTGGTTAGATAATTAATGTCACCCACACGAAAATAAATATTCTATGAGCAATGTCATGTAATTAAAGTAGTGGTGTGGATAACCGCTAGTTTCAACTACCGGAGGAACAAAATAACCGAAAAAACATAACCGGAGAATAACTGTCATTTTCAAAAACTACCGGATATACTACCGGTTAACCGTTCAAAAAAAATTTATAAAAGATGCGAGAATTAGTTGTTATATAAGTACATTTCGATTGATTTTACTTCATGTCTTTAATGATATTTCAAAGTTATAGCATTACTATATCATTAATAATATTAGAAAATATGTATCAAATAATAATATTCATAAAATAAGTTTCGTCTCTTTAAACTTATTCTTCAAATCATTCGCATAAAATGCATAAATATGTACAACAGAAATTACCGATTATTTAATATAAAAACCATCAATTCTATATTTCAAGGTATAATTGAATATGAATAAATATTTTAGAACACTTCACCTGTACACCGAAAACATCACTCTTCAGGGTTTTTTACTTTTTTGGGGGGATTTTAAAATAGAAATTACTATTTTTGCAGTTTTGCTAAACAACCGGTAGGTTGTAGAAATCACCGGTACTGTCTGTCAAAAATAACTTGACACTTTTTAGCAGGACAAGGATAGGCAACAATTCGTGCATGGTTACTCAAAATGTGGATTGTATTACAAAGTAGGTTAATGTTTTATTACCTATCAGTTCACCGAATTTAACTGGAAACGTATTCACCGTGCTTGTTTGTGCTTTACTATTTCGACTATTTGGCCAGCATTTTCAATTTGAAAACATTTTGGGAAGTAATGAAATCGTGAAAATTGTCGCGCTTTTTGCCTATCCTTGTCCTGCTAAAAAGTGTCAAGTTATTTTTGACAGACAGTAGTATCGCTAAATACCACCGGTTAAAAAAAACTACTCAAATGTCGGTTATTTTCACGAAAACTACCGGTTATTACCCTCCGGTTATTCTTCGCCCACACCACTAAATTAAAGTAGCCAATAGAAATCAAAACATCACCAACACAAATCAAAGCATCGAGTGTGTTAACATTATGATGACAATCCATTGGCTTCAAAAAGTAGTTTTTTTATTCATTTCCATTGTTTTATACGTGATGATTGTGATTTTAATTTCATTGACTGGATGATAAGTGATAACAGCACTGATTATTCACAAGCTATTGAAAACCTTTAACTAGATGTTAACTCGCGTAAATCGAATAGTTAAATAATACATGGCTAATCATCAGTTATTCCAAAAGTTAACCTTAACTGCTCCAGGGCTGTAATAACGATAACGGAACGTAACGGAATAACGGAACGTAACGGCTAATTTTTTCATTTTAGTAACGGAACGGAACGTAACGTAACGGAACAAAATTTTTTAGAACTAAACGTAACGAAACGTAACGGATCAATTTTGTAAGTGTTCCGTTATTTTACATTGTTTTCATTTTTTGAAATTTGAATGCTTGCAAAATTGTTCCTAGCTTCCTACCATGTAATCCCAATGCAATGTACATTTTTTTAATGTGAAATTCAAATTTGATCATTTTCAATTAACTTTAATACCTCGTACCGTAGTAGAATTGTGAATTTGTGAAAAACAGGGTATGGTAACTCGATCGCTAACCCTTAACTTTAGTTAACAACAAAGTGACTGAGCATTTTTACCCTGACTGTAACCTAAACTGATTGAGTATCTGAAAGGCTGAAATGACTCAAACATTTTCAAATTTTTGTAAACTGTCTTGAACCGATAACTCAATCAATTATCAATCAGTCTTCAAAAAGAAAAAAAAAATGGCAAAACTGCTCAGTGCATTATTGTTGATTCATACAATGTGAGTCATTTTGTGTTATTTGCAACTTTGAGTTATTGTTCAAATGTTTATTGTTTGATTTTCAATGTTTTTTAAAATTTTAAATTTTTTTACCATCACTATCATCAATAAAAAAAAAATAAAAAAAGACGAGACTCCAACTCGTACTAAAAAAAAAGGGGTAAAGAACGGAACGGAATAGAACGGAACGGAACGGAACGGAACGGAACGTAACAGAACATCCAAAATTAGAACGTAACCTAACGGGAACGTAACGGAATGACTCAGGAACGGATACCGGAACGGTAACGGAACGAATCACGATCCGTTATTACAGCCCTGAACTGCTCTATGTACAACTCAATTTCAGACTAATCAAGACGTTAAATACTTACCATAAGTTAACTCGTGTTTACACAAGCGGCTCTTCGCTCTTGAAAAGTCAGTTTAGTTGTCATCAGTAATTTCAAATCGTAATCGACATAATGGCGCAGTGGAGCTCACAGTATGCTCCAATTAGACAACATGGCAAAATCAGGGGTCTTGTTTTGAATGGAATTTTCGGTATCGATGTAATATCGATATTTTTGGAGCCAGTATCGATAATATTGATATATACATATATCGATATCAAAATTTCCATTCAAAACAAGACTCCTTGAGAGCATCATTGGCCCATTTGGTCTTGAACGCGAAATAAAGTTGTACGCTAATTCCGTCAGTTTTGGTAATAATTAATTTTTTGGGGTTTGAACTAATGTGTAGATGAACAAAATTTGCAAATTACAACGATAACAAACCTAAATGTAGTAATAACAAAGAAATTCGAAAAATATCGATACTCAATCAATACTACGATTAGTATCGATACTGAGTCGATATTTCGAAATATCGATATTATTAATTTATATCGATATTCATAAGACCTCTAGTTATAATTACATTTAGGATATCGATATTATCGATACTGGTTCCAAAAACATCGATATATATCGATACCGAAAATTCCTTTAAAATAAGACCCCTAGGCTGGAGAAGGGTCAAAACGATCGAAACTTTCGTTTTTGACTTCATATGAATCGACACTTCTTCTGGGTTGTATGAGTGTTTGATGGGAATGGGCTGCATTGAGTTAAAAGGACCATTGGATGAGTGTCGAAAGCTTGTTATCGGGTTGGGGTGAGGGTTCGCTCGGTAAGTCACGGATACCGACATATCCAAATTTTAACTTCCCATGTTCATTTAGAGGAAAGTTTAAAAAAAAAAATGGTTTTTTGAGGAAGTTTTGAGTCATGAAATTTTTTCAATCTTCTACATCTCATTAGTTATCACCAAATCAATACACAAAAATCAAACTTTGTGCGTGGCGTTAGTTGGTGACCAGAACATGACCTCTTAAATTTGGGTCAAAAGTCAAAATGCACCTAAAATAGCAGATTATCAAAATTTGAGTAGAGCTTGAGGAGCTTCAGGTAGCTATAATTTCAAAAATATCCTTTCATATGATCATTGCATGGTAAGAAAATAGATTTGTTCCGAATTCAACTTCTCAAGTGGTTTTGGAAGGGATAGGGTAGGGGTTTCCGGACTTGGTATTGGATGTAGCCTGTAGACACGAAGGGTTTAATACCGTTATTTAAAAACCCGAACGAGCCCCAATTAAAAACTTAGCTTTTAAATAAATGATGAAATGTATTCAAAAGTATTGATTTTTGTTCTAAATTGAACATGTGCATTGAATTTTTTCCTTTTTGACGTCATAACAGCTGATAAAAACTGGATTATATTTTGGTGGCAAGCGGAAATGGTGTAACCACATTTTTTATACCTATTTAACCTGGAACCTACACCAAATCTGCAACAAATCATCTACGAGTTTTTTACCACATATTTTTATTTACCATTAACCGTTCATCAGTAAAGTGATTTTGAAGATTGCTTATTCAGTGAAATGAAACGATGATCGCACATTAATAAGTTATTGCAGATTTCTCCATTATAGAGGTAGATATAAAAGAAATATTCTATACTAAATTAAGTATACATCATATTTCTAGCAAAATTATTGCATTCGATTTTTTTCTTTTGCTCGTTATTAGTTCGCAAAGTCGAGTTTTACTCTCTTGTAGAATGAGAGATACGAAAAAATTGGTCAAGTAACAATCATTCTACATTTTCTTTCAGGGTCTATAGTTGGCTACTGCCCTTTTGCCGGGTGTTAGATCTGTTTCTATTCACTATCTACTGACGTACGAAATGATAAATTATTTCATGCAAAAAACAACATTTAATTACGAATAATAATTTTTACATTACCATGATCTGCTCCTCATATAGAAAAGTGTTCAAGCATCACTATTGCCTTTGCTGCTCACAAGAACAAACAAAATCTTTCCCACGCCTTGTGTGCTGTACCATATCGCGTGCACTCAGCTACACCAAAATATGCCTGAAACAAAATTCGTGTTTAACTATATTTACTCTTGCACTGGCAACTAACGTACCTACGTACAATGTATAATTAGTGCACGTTTATTTTGTAGCTTTTGATGTCTCTTCGGGCTAGCGTCGATATCGCGTTGACAACATATGCAGCCAAGAAAGCTGTCTCGTACATCTACGCACGAAATCGCGTGTCCGCGTTCCGCCGCGCCGGCGGCGTATATAAACCGCAGGCCTCGTTTAATAACGTTAAAAACTCAATTAGGACGCGACCCATCGGTTCAAAATCATACCTCAATACATAATATGTACTTTCAAGTACCTACGCTATTTCCTAATTGTTCGATATGGAACTTCGCCACCGCCGATTCGACGTTTGTCCGAATTAGCGGCTGCCTAGAGCGATCCACGCTGCCCTTGTCTGCGATTTCGCGATCAATGCAACAACATCGTCCTTGGTAATGCCAATGCGAAGCTTTTGTGTGCATTATGCGCGCCATTTTCGAACGGTATGGGTGCGTCGTACCTTTGGCTAACGGAGTAAAGGTCGAGTGATCGGCTTCGTAGCACATTTCGGATGGAATTTCTCGATAAAACGACGAGCTAGTTTATTACTTTGCAGCTGGTATCGGCGTACACGTACACGTAGGTATTTCGACGTTCCGCCACAAATATCAGAATGCTGGCAGGAATTCCTATTCACTGGCTAAATGTATGGGTATTATAGAAAATACGCGTATTTGTCGGAAATTCGACAGATTTTCATCAAGCTCGGGTCATATTGTAAAACGTGACGTTGAGTAGGTATTTAGGTACTACTTAGAGGTAGGTATCAGATAGCTACATACGTATGGTATTCGATGTATACGCGAGAACGAAGAAACAAAGAGATGATGTACAACGAAACCAAGTCTCATCTTATAAAGAGCACGACACGATGACGATCACTGCCATCATATTGCGGTATTCCGGTCACGTGCGTGCACGTAACTGGCGGGGCGGCGGCGCTTAAAAAAAGAAGAGGCGGTGATGGTAACGTGTAATTTACGTACAAACACACCGATACAATCGCCCCACTATAGAATCTAGGTAACACCAACACTCGAATGTACATAAGATTGGCGAATTGATTGTCTTAAAAGTATAATTACAGTCCTTGATCTCTAATGCAATTAGGTAAACTTCATTTAAAATTCGATTACGCGTACCGTCACCTCGATTAGAACGCGTTAATTTTTTTTCTTCAATTTTTCGCCATCGTCGTCATAATTCACTTTCATTTACGACGCGAACGCCGAGTTTAAATTGAATTCAAGACTCGACGCGGCGGTTCTGGTTCTCGGTTAATACGTATTACCCGAAAAACGAATTTTCTTTTCGCTGCTGCGGTAAACAGAGTAAAAACCGCGACTGCTGTTGTCAATTTGTCGAAGGGCGACGATTGTAAAGTATGATTGAAATCTTTTGTACGACAATAGGCGGTACGTAAGGCGCGCGAAACGAAATGAAATTTCAAAAATAATACGCACCAGCGTGGCGGTTTACTTTGCGCGCAGACGAAATATTTATTTTATTAGACGCCAATCCGCGCTATACGTGGTTCGCGGCGAACTTTGATTTCGAAATAATGAAAGAAGAGCACGCCGAATCGACGAAGCGTATTTTAATTTGACTTTAACAATATACTCGTGCGAGTAAAAATACGAAAGTCAACCACCACATCGATGGGTATTAAGTTGCCAGAAATTCTTTCCAGCGCGTAAACGTATACAATGAAACGAGGCAAGAAGATACGCGAATATATATTCGTTTTGCTGGTTCGCCCAAAAATATGGCAAAAAAAATTGTCATCGATTTTTTCACATCGACAGAGAACATTCGTAATCCTACTGCAAAATTTCTCCAAACGTAATACCCGAAACCAACCATTTCAATCGGAACAGAATAAGAAAAAATAATAAACATTATTTTTCTCGACTTTACGCGAAAGTACAATGTAATAATACTCGTACAACGAGAAAACTTTAACGCGATTCAATTCTCGACAACAATTTATACGCAATACAATTTACGTATATATGTCACTACGGTACCATGGTGTACAGTGTAAGCTGTACACTTGATGTAATATCATATTTTGTGCAACAGTCTGTCCAGCTAAAGGCGAATAAAGGTACCGCGTGCTGTTGAAATGTTAATTGAATTTTCGAAAAGTTAAATGTTCCCACTTCATTAACATGCAGAAACGGCGAGGAAAAATATGTTGAGACCGGTAATTTTGAAAACGACTTCATAAACTTTAGGGTCAGCATGTGAATCTGTCAAGGATACGTACATAGCGATAAAATAATATGAAAAACAGAAGAAAGTGAATCTATTTTGCCATGGCCACTAAAAAGTCTTTAAATATTGAAAAAACTAGAGTGAAAGATTCCAATCAGAAATAGGCGTTATCTATCCTTTTTCGACGTCGCAGCATATACTCATTTTCGGAAAGGGAGAGGGGTCACAGGACAGTGAGGTTTCCAAATCTTTGCGTGTCATACCATTTGCAATCTAATCATCCAGCTAATGACCAACTTTGTAGCATACATATTTTTCCCCACGCCTAGCGCGAGAGAGTATTCACGAGAACCATTCGCAATTTATTGAGAGAATCTTTTTGAAAGTGCGAAAAAGGTACCATTTGTTTTTTATAGCGCATCAAACAAATTTTGAGCAGGCTGGAAAGGAGGGCAAATAGTCCCAATTTTTTGTTTTTCAACTCGTATGAAAGGGTGACGTCATGGATACCAATATATGCAAATTTCGTTGCACAAGTGCGTTTGGAGGGTAAATAGAGCAAAAAACGTCTTCTGAGGAAGTTTTAAGTAACAAAATTTCTTGAATTCTCCATATCTCCTCACCAAATCAATCTAGAAAGATCAAACTTTGGTGTAGGGTTAGTTCGGCACTGCAATATGAGCGTTTGAATCGAAATCAATCAAAAATGACAAATTATTAAAATTTGAGTAAAGCTTGAGGAGCCTTAAAAAAGTAAAAATGCATTTAATTTGAACTGATATGATTATTGAGGATGAGAAGTATATAATATCCCAAATTCACCTCTACACATGATGTTGGAGGGGAAAAGGAGGGGTTATAGACATCAAAATGTAGTGCGCTTTCACAAGAGGTCGAAAATTTTTTATTGTAGTGTTATACAATAAAATGAGTCAAGTGACTAATCTATTTTAAGTTTAGCTTCCGAAGTAAATTTGGACGGTAGTTAGAGCGAAAAATGGCTTTTGGAAGGGAAATCGCCACAGAAAATGTCATAAATCTATCGCATCTTCTCACTAAATTGGCCTACAATGGTCAAATTTCGTATGCAGGTTTAATTGATGATTAGAATTTGATCTGTTGAATTTGCGTCAAAATGGCCGATTGTAAAAATTCGAAAATAACTTGAGGAGCCTCAAGTTGCTATAATTTCAAAAATTTAAGTTCACATGATTGTTGCATGGCAAGAAGTACTATGTCATATGCAAACCTGAACAAACCAAAATTAAAAACTCGACTCCAATAATGCGGCATAGCTGCTTACCTTTTTATTTCAATTTTACTTCAGCATAATATATGTATGTAATTATGTACATGTACCTACATACATTCGCAAATGGCTTGGAAAGCAAAACTATAAAGATCATGTCCCCCTCCCTCAGTCTCATCTTTCCGAATCAAATAGGCTAAAACAATTTTCATTTTTATTAAAAGCTCAGCTAATAAAGAAAGACAACCGGTCCACTTTAACGAATTAACATTACCCCTTAATAAGACTAGTTAAAATTCTATTTTCATTTTCGAATTTGCTAAATCCAAATTTGATACCGATTTTTGGATTCGGCTCTTCAAAGAGTCCCAAAATCAACATTGTGATAAATTGGGTTAGAAATGAAATTAATACGAAATTTATGTTTTAGAGGTCGATAAATTCAAATTTGTTATCAATTTTTAGATTCGACTAGTTAAAGAACCGTGAAAATAAAAATTTTGAAAAACTGAGCTTAAAATAAAACCTTGGCATTATTGGTACCGAAGTATATATTTTCGAGTTTACTGAATTCAAATTCGGTACCACTTTCTGGATTCAGTCCTACATTAAAAATTAACCTATATATATGTAACACAGAAATATACGGATAAAATCTTTGAAATTGATTGCCGAAATCAGGGAGTATTCTAAAGCGCAGCTCCGCACATTTTGCGAAGTTCCAAAAAAAAGCATACGCAGTTCCAAAAAATTTGGGCAGTTCCAAAAAAATTTTAACACACATTTTTAACTTTATGTTTATTGTTTAAAATAAATTTCATTTATTTTATAAACATAACTTATAATGTAGGTAATCAAATGAAGGTAAACACTAAGCGATATAGGTAATTATAATTATAACAAATCAACAACTTGGAACAGGAAAAGGTAAATAATTAAATAAATGACTTTTTTTTGTACTTTTTCGGTAACTCCTCTTCGTTTTGGGTACTGTTTTCAAAGATATATTTATACCACACTTGGTCTTTGGCTTTCGGTGTTTCCTTGCATCGATGTTCTTTATTTTTCAACCAAAGTAATACCGCGTGTCTAGGGTTGAATTTTTCCAATGCAGGCATGTTTGAATGAACAAATAAATATAAATTTTCCGTTTCGAGTTGAAGGTTACTTCTCAAATTAGTTTTCAACAAATTATTTGCGCTGATTAGTCGCTCAACGTCGGCACTATGCGGCTTTGCTGCTAGGATTCTTGCCATAATAGTATTAATGGTTTTGAAATTCTCGTTGCCTGCCAAATGTTGAACTATTTGTTCAAGAGACTGACTTTTCAAATAAGCGATCTATTCAAACTCTAAAATATCGTTGTATTCATGTCCCAAGAATTCAAGATTCAAATCTGAGCCCCAAGTTTTATGGACTTCCTCCAAATCTGCTTCCGGTTGTGAGGTAACGAACGGCGTAGTACTTATCACAATTGTGTCATCTAATGACAATCTTTCATCTAAAAAATTTTTCAGTGACTCAATTGCATCATTAATAATTGAGTCAGCACTTCTCCGTTCAGTCACAAATAAATGGTGTTGTCGTAGTCTTTTTGGTTTTTCACACTTAAGTTTTATACCATGGAGTTGTATCGTATTTTCATCTTCGTTGAGGTTTTTCAAATTTTCATTGAGAGTGGACACCCATCCACCAATAAAATCGATTTGCTTCAGTCCATCTAATTTTTGTTTAACGGATAACGTTTGCTTGGAGATGTCCAACATTGTAATCGAATCAGATTGCAATTTTTTTTTATTATGAGCGAAAACACTCAAAATGTCGGCGAAAGCGGAAATCAGTTTCATGTTTTCAAATTTTGTCAAAAAATCATAATACCCTTTGCATTCATTGCTATCATTTTCATTAAAATATAAATTCCTGTCAATGCGCATATATACCGAGATACGTATTATGTAACACGCGCAGTATAGCTAATTGCATATAGAGAGGGTGGAGTAAACAAATTTGCAGCGTAGAGCGTAAGTATACGCATACCAACTATCGGATTAGAAATTTGTTAAGAGTTTTTTGCGTATGCGCAGCTCCAAATTTTCCTTAGAATACTCTCTGGCCGAAATTATTTACACGATACGATGTTGTAATTTTCGAGTCAGGTTCTAGATCGTGAAGTACGATAGAATCAATTTGGTGAAGTGAGGATTTTGAGCATAAAAAAAAAAATAGAAAAAACATGATGAGGAATAGCCAAATACTGAAATTTAAATTTTAGGTAATTAAAATATACCCATATGACTCATCCTCACAATCAAATAAGTATACTCCTCGTCTTCATCACTGTTGATGTCGCTTTTGGAATCTGTCTCTTCTTCGAGCTCATTGAATACCACTGTTACCTCTGACGAACGATCTTTTTTTATAAGGGAGCAGGGGAGGGGAAGAAGTCATCTAAATTTCGAAAGTATACCAACATCGCATCTTCAATAATAATTTTCTATCATTTTTTTCCCTGCTCATCTTTGTTGTGCGCTTCTTGCACACAACTCAACTATTGTTAGTAGGGCACTATTGGGCCGCCACCGCCCCTACCTTGCTTCACGGCTAGGAGTAAAACGGGATGAGGTAGACAAAAGTAGGGTCCTAAGGTGCAGGCGGATACCACACTTCGAAAAGGTAAGGGTCAAGAATCAAGCACCCAGGTACATAGTACCACCGAAGTATGAGGTGGTGGGTATCAGCCCACTGTGAAGATATGTGCACAGCTATTTTTTTTTTTATATATTTTTAATTAAGAATATAAATATTATTTTTATTAATTTTTTTATTTATAAAAGAATAGTAATTTTTTTTAGATTTATTATTTTTTATTATTGATTTGTAAGTGTTATAGTTGAATTAAAAATCAACTGGCACTGAAACGTGCTACTGTTCTCATTTAAACGATATATGAACAATGAATTATTTTAATGAACAAATTATAATTGATAATTAATTAGCTTATCTGTTCGGTTCAATAAAGAATGAAAAACCTTTAATCTTCTGAAAAAAAAAAACAAACAAACAAACGAACACATTTCAACATAGTATTATATTACTCAACAAGGGAATAATCAAACACATCATTTTCGAGTCGCGTATACTATTTTTTTCAACTCATCACACAGTTGTGCTAAAACTCCTAAAAAAAAGCTAAATAAATTTAAGAATGCGAAAGAATACACAAACAGGTCCAGTAAACCAGTAAACATCTTCTCGTGGACTATACACATTGTTGTTACACAATAATCTCATTATTCCGCATGCAGGTCATTAATCCCTAATAAAAAGTGATTATTCCTTCTTAAATAAATCACCAATAAGACCCTATGTAATACGCGTGAAAATGTTAGAATAATTATTGGATTACGTATAATGTGAGTTGAATAAAACATATTTTCGTTGCAAGTCGTGGCAGCAATGTATAATTGTAGTATAACCATAATAAGTTGATAAAACGACGCCACTTTCTGCGCATTACCTCTTTGTCGATTTTTTGAACCACTTTGGACCATTTTTGTGAGTAAAAAAAAAAAAAATGAAAAAACAAAAAAACTAATGAAATGACGTTTTTTAAGTATTCAGAGGATGGCGATGATGACAAAAAAGGACTGAAATTGAGTAGGTACACATACAAAGGTTACGCGTGTGAAGAATGTAAACGTATTCGCAATGAACGGAATTCCAAATACCTAGTAAAAAGTAGATGTCAGACCTTCTACAACTAATCGATGACCTTTGAATTTTGTTTATCGAATTTTTCCATCGTTTAATTTTCTTTATGCGCCTTCTTTCATTACACCTTTCGTTCCGAATGTTAGGATAATTTACCGCAACGTATTGTTAGATGTCGCGCGACCACCTTTATACACACCTAGAGCTGTATATTTATGATATCGCGTCGCCGTAATCGTGCTAACACGCGCTTTATCCTCATCGTCCACACGAACGCGATTGTTGTTCTTTCAAAGCATCGACGCAGAATATGACACAACTGTACACTAAATTATTAAATTGAAATGGAACATTGAAACGAACGCGAGAGAGTAGAAGAGAGAGATAAAAAAAAGGTAAGTGTTTCAAGTGTACCGGGAGAATTATAACGATCGGGCGCGTATACTCGTACATAAGTAAGCATAAAGTTATTATAATAGGACGCGGCGGTACGGACGAGAATATTCGATGTCCTGCGGCTATGGACCTCGTTCTCTTGTTTCAACGTAGGTACGAGTATATACGAGTGGATAGCATACACCGTAATCTGTAAACACCAATACACCATCCTGCGGCGCATTTCATATCACACGCCGACACGCCGATAAAATCGACGCGTTGTTCGATATTTTCATTTTCGCTTTCGCATACGAGGTACCTAGGACGACGAATACGCGCGGCAATTCTAAACTGCAACAAGGTCAAGGTACCCGATCGTGCGAATTTCCCATTCAAGGTTACATTATCGCGCGCGTTAACCCGTAATTATGAAGCGACGTGCACGCGCACTCTCCCCGAATTCCGCGACCGTCATTAACCTTCGCCGCTGACCCGGGTGATTTTTCAAAATTTCGCTATACCTACACACGTCGTCGAATACCAGCGCAGCTTCGCTGCCCAATGCTCGTGGTTCGAGCACGCGCGCACTGCGCACCCGAAATATGTAATTAATTCGATAACCAGTTCAACGACGAAGAAATTATCGATCGGCAATTATCGCCGTTCGCCATATCGTTAACAACTTTCAACTACTTTTATTATTACGCCAATGCAAATGCAATACGTTTGTAGGCTACCTAAACCTATGCTGCATATGCAGATGGCCACCAAAGCGCCCATTATTACGTATACCGCTACGCCGCCTCACACCAATCTCTAATGGAGCACTGTAATGAGGCGCAACACTCTCTACACCGTAATTAAAGCTTTTCGATCCACAATACAGTTCACACCTGTCGCCTACCAGCGTTGCCGATGTATACGTAATTCGAACACGTACACATGTAGATAGCTGCGTACTGGTTACACCCTTAAGAAGCAAAACCCTAAAAACAATCTTCCTATAGTACCGTGGACACGCTGAGGTAAAATTTCAGCTACCTATACTCGCGAACCAACCATTATTCAAATCCAAACCGTATCTGCTGGTCATCTCGTACAACCCTTTTATTCGGTTAAAAGATGACTCTTCAACGATGTCATACAACGCGAGAACGATTCACGTAAATCTAGAGAAAGATATACACGCTCAAGGATATGGGTACATGGATACCGCAGCTTTAATATCCTCTTTTCTACCAACTCGAATACCACTCTACACCCGACTTACACAATATGAAATTTAAATACGAAAATCAACATTCCCAAGAACCCTACAACTAGACATTTCGATTCGTAATCTTTTCCTGCATCGCGTTCCGGAAATTTTCTCAAATTGTACTTCGCACTGTGATATACATAACTAGAATTTCCATCCCTTAGGATCTTGAAATTACCCTTATTAAAAGCAATCTTTTACATAACGAGTTCGTGAAACATTTTCATTTTCTAATGTTTTCGCATACTTCCTATTATGATGATCTATACCACATGGTCAGAGTGAAGAGGATATCGTCATCCAAAATTACAAATGAATGACGTCGCTATTATCTCTTAATTTTGTTCTTTTCACTGGGAAAACAGTTAATTGGAAATTTAATCTAATCTAATGAAAACACCATGTTTTAGAGTATGAATAACAGGCAACACTTTACTTGTACCAGAGCCGCTTTTAGGACTTCCCTTGTGCCTCCAACATAATAATATTGATTCAAGTACCGCTAGTAAAACCTGTTTCCCAGTTGAAAGCTCAGCTCTAGTAATGCGGCATGGCTGCTTACGTTTTTATTATTTCTTCCCACTTATCACCTCCTATATGCTTCCAATTTTTCATGAACAATGCTACATTGCACACTCTACATTTCTGTGCAAACAACATACATGCATTTGAGGTGAAAGATGAAATAAAAAATGTTAAATTAGTACATTACGCCAAGGTAAAAAAAATTTGCAAACCTTTGTACTTCAACCTCTTCAGAAAGTGGAATAGTCAGTGTAACACACAATGGTTACATGAAGAGCTCTATACATGTTATAAAAATGAGCTCATATGAGGTGAAACATAATGTTTACTCCAACTGTTACTTTCATAATACATACAAACACAAAATGGAAATTTTGCTAATTTTTTAATCGCAACTAGCCCCATGAGCCCAAGTTTTTAAATCCAATCTTGATTCGCGCTACAGCTCTCTTTTCTTCCACATCGTTTGCACTTTATTTGGTCCTCTTCGAGAATGTGTAATGATTCCCGAAATGTGATTTCAAGAGCGCATTGGAATCCAGCAACAACAAAAATATAGAAAATATAATGAAATGAAAATTAATAACTCGAAAATTAATAGCACTTCGAAATAATGGACAAATTTTGAGGAAACCATATCACCCGGGAACTTTACCACAAAAATGTCAACTGCTAAGTGCATATGAAATAGGGGTGGTGGTGGGGGGGATAGAGGGGAGGTCTAAAACTTCAAAAACCAGTTGAAATCATGAAAATCATAAAAATTATTGGAAAAACGAAATGTTGTGCAGAGCGAAGGAAAATGAAATATTTTTTTAAAATTCATCTTACACGAGAAGCAGTCCATGTCACCATGCCATATGCATATTATATTGAATTTGGTATCCGCAACTTGACACATCCTTCAACTCCACAATACTCATTCAAAGTAACGTGAAATTATAACCTCACACGGGCATTTCGAAGTGCAAGGGCAGGGGGAAATTTTTCAAAATAAGTTGTAATTCTTATGAACACCAAATTCAATTGCCTCCTCGCCCCTTCAAGGCTCGCCATTCTTGCCAATGTATGAAGCTTTTATTAAAATTGATCACCCCTTTTTTTTCCTTTTATACCTGCTATTCGAAACAAGGATGCGCGCGCATCTCAAAACCGATTTCATTTTGATGTTAATATGTAGGGAGAAGAGAGATAGCTGTGTGTTCAGCTACAAACGAAAAAATTGACCACAAGATAGATAATCAATTTGCATTATCCATTACACCATTATAACTCTGCCGAGCCTTACCACTTCCCTTCTCTTCAAAAAAATATTGTATGCTTAGACTTTTACTAAGAGAAATTCCTGGCTGCGTCACAGATTTATTTTACAGATTTTTACGTGGTCATCTTCACATCCGTATTTTTCAATTACGAAGATGGCATTGCGTATCCAAAAGATCAAAATTAAACCAAAAATCAAACATACTCGTAAATTTAAACTAATTTAATCTGTTAATTATAGCATTTTTCGAAAATTAATTGTTATCAAAATATACGTTCAGAGGAGGAATTCTATAATCCTTCGAAAATGAATCAGAGTGTGAAATATCATCCCATTGAAGGTTCTAGTTAGTTTTAGCTGCCAAAGCTGATATCCACGCAAGTTAATGCATAATTGATATTTTTTGCGAAGAAGATAGGGGTTTTAACCACCAACCCCCTTCGTGAATACATAACTTAAATGAATAAAATATCTTCTACTTTTTTAAGAAAGACTGAAAGGATTTTTACACCTCTATGAATTTTGAAAAAATCAACAGCTAAAATTTCTTTAGTCTTGAGATGACTAAATATAACGTTAGAGTGAAAAAAAAATTAAATTCAAAAAAAATTAATTGTTTTGAAATCTCATTAAATCTTACAATTTGGGAGCTTTTCCTTCCCTCATCTGTGGTAGTCATATTGAAATATATTGTCGAGATTACTTAGAATACAATGTCAAAATCGGTCCATTATACTAATTGCTGTTCTTTTTGTCCTATTTTCCAGTAGTTAACATTGGATTGCAAACATTTTTTTTTCAAATTTTATTTCAGATGAAAGAAGGATATAAAGTGAAAAGAATGAATACTTATCAATTTCGTCTAACAGAAGGAATGAATTTTTGACCATTTTCTTTAAAAAAGAAAAGAAAAAGAAAAAAGAAGTAGTTATAATTTAAAAGAAGAATTTTCGAAGCAACTTTCAGAACACAATAATTTGTGAGATTAAAATGATGAATTTCAAATTGCTTTTTTTCAGCTTTTCTTACCTTTAAATACATAACAAGCCGAAAATACAGAATCTTTTTAAATTTAGCAGTTATGAAAAAATCGCTGAGTTGTTTGGAAATTTAAAAACAACAACAACAACGATTCGACGATGCTTCCAAATAATCTGTTTGAGGCACACCGGATGACGGGTAATTAGAGGAATGCCGCTTCAAAGAAAGCTTTTACCCGAAGCAAATCTCTTTATACAGATTTATCGTTAAATTTTCGCTGTAAACCGAACGGTATCAACTTCACTTTGCGGCGACCTTTACGAAGCAAAAACCATCTCAATATTACCGATGGGCTATTTTCGCTAGACGTGTAAAAAAAGACGACCTCATACCGTCGATAATTACGCGCGTTCACGTAACAGCGATCTAATTTCATTGACCTTACGATACTGGAGAGCAGTCCGGACAGCTTACAGTAGGTCATTAATAGGTAATCATTTCCAGCAATATGATACCCGACAATGGCTATCATTGGTGTAACGCTAAACGCCGACGGCCAAAGATCAACCAGTAACATCCATTGCATGTATATTAGCCGAGCTCGCAGATCGAAATAAGTATGTACAATAAACATCGAACAGTCGAGACATTGGCAATTAAAACACCCCGCGTACGTCAATTTTATGGCATCTTCTCTTCCATCGTCTCCCAATAAAATGTAAAAAAATATTACGTAACGGTCCATCACGATGGCGGGTAGCTCAAAAAAAAAAAACAGACGTTCGAGTACGAAATAACCGAACACCGAACCGGACAAATGAACCAGTTTCGTATCATCATCGATTTCCCCGTTGGCTTACCAGCGGCGTATTTACGACATATTGTAAACGATTCGTTGGCGCGGTTCAAGGAGGTTTTATCAGCGCACCATACGTCATACGTTGCACTCGTATATGCATAATGGTAAACAATACGATATTAGGTTACCAGGAACGCCTGCAGTTCGGCAACTCCATAGTTTCTGAGAAGGCGCTTTTTTTCCACTTCGCTTTCGCAGAGGTGTGGTCGCTCCAGACCCCTTCCATGTCTCGAAAGCCCTTCAAACTAAATGATGTCATTCCAGACGACCACTACGCTACGCCGATATCCACGGGCGTTTTTCTCTCTTTCTTTTTTACCCCCGAGTACAACCGTCCAACTGGTCCGTTTCGTATATAAAGCCGCACTTGTGGCTTCTAAATTCAGTCTCAATCTTGTGATCGTTCGTATTCGATACTAATCCAGCTTAGTAATTCGAATTACTCGTTCGTTAAATCTTGTGCACATTTAGTACCGGCAGCACCGCACCACATACCAAATAAAATGGCATTCAAGGTACGTAAAAACTTCATTCTTTTTCAGCTACCAAGTATAAAGCCAACTAACGCTCTTTTAGTGTATTGTAGTGTAGTCATTTTTTTGGCTCCATTTCGACAATTTACAAATTCAACCAAATCTTCCGAGCATACGGTACTCTCTGTTTTACACCTCGACCGCACTTATGGGCCGCAAATTTGCGAAACAAGGACGTTTTCTCATTAAACATTCAAATGTTTCCTTCCACTTTTTCGCCGAATCAATGTCGCATACCTGAGCCTTTTCTTTGGTAGAAATGAAAAATTAAGCGCACGGTTATTCGTGTCGCCTCAAACTACAAAATGAAAATATCCCACGTACGCGCTGAAATGATACAATAACAAAAATAACGCGATGCCCCACAAACTTTCAAAATAATTTGAAAAAGAAAAACCAAAACGTTTTTTTCTTTCCCCCTCGCTTTTCATCATAAATAATATTTTTAATTCCATTCTAAAAGGTTGAAATGTTAGTTTAAAGGTTTCCTTTACACAAGAAAGATATTTCGAATTCGTTCTGAAAAGCTCAGTACAACTGTGTATAAATTACGAGACAGTAAGCATTTAGAACATAATTTAACAGATTTTAATCCGAGTTTAAAATTTCGACTTAATTAAATTAAAAGCAACTTCAGTAATAACTAACGTGATACTTCGAGACTTATTTTCGCCGTTTATGCGCTTCGTAGCGTAATAAATGAGCCGATGAAATACATATTTTCAGCTGAAATTCTAAATATAAAAGCACAGAACTTCCATAATTGAGAGATTTCGTTCAATTTTTTAAATTTTATTTTATTTTTTATATCGTTATTTTTATTTAGTATTGAAATAATTTCTAAAAAATCTTCAGGCAGTTAAGCAGGCTTTTTTGATAAATCAGTTTACACGTTTTTTTTTTTTCTATCTTTCTTTTAAAAGGATATATCTGATCTACAAATACGCAATATCAAGCAAAAGAAATAAATAATTATTAATGCTGCTCGATACAGTCCCATATACGGAAATTACTATAATTTTTTTGAATCACATTAATAATTTTATTTTATTTTTATTTTTGCAAGTATTTGAGTGCCTTCTTCAACATCAGCCTCGCCAATTGAGAGAGAGAACTTTAAACCTATATAAGCTAAAAGCACATGATTTATGCATCAGGTTACCCATTCCTAATCTCCCCCCCCCCACCACACACACCTATCAAACACAACCAACTTTAAACTGAACTAAGTCTCAAGCGCCATTGCTAGTTCTCCCCAAAATAAAATCCAGAGTTCCACACGAAATTTTATCATAATCATTATTATCAATAAAGAGTGGGCCAGAAAAATACTTTATTTTTTTATTTTTTTGTAGGAAAGGATGTTATTGCTGTTTGTATTTTTCCCTTTCTACCAATTATAATAAATAGCGTGCATTTCAGAATACATGATTAAGTTCAAATTTTTCCACTTCAGCCATTTGTTGATTAAATACGTATATTTTTCGCTTTCCCTCTTCTGAAAAATTTTAATAGTCAAATGGCAGTTTGGATACCTACATAGACAGACAAGCAGATGAGCCGAAAAAAATTTGGTGAGACAGTGGCCCAACCTAGCCATCACTAGAAATTAATTTTTAACGGTACATAATACAAATGAAATTTTAATATGAACATAAAAATTTGATTTCCGCTTCTATAACTATACCTTCAATGTTATGAAAAAAATGAAAACAAAAATTGATTCAATTTAAAATGCAAGAAATACTAGAAAAAAACTCGTCATAATAAAATCATTTTTATAAATTGTAAATATAAGAAGAATTTCTTCGTGCTCTGAATTCTTTTGTTAAGAAAGTAGAGATTTTTAGGAGGGTCGATATTTCAACAACAACAAAAAAAAAAAAAACCCTATATATATATATATATATATATATATATATCGCCGCTCAATTTTCCACACAGCAATGTATTATTTTTTAACTAGACGAGAAACTGGATTCGTTCTGATTTACAATCATTTTTATTAATTTTTTCGACGAAGAAATAACACGAATATAAACGCTAGCGGAAAAAAATGTCGAAGAAATTCAATTTTGCCTCGTCGTGCAAATTACATCGTCAGCAAAAGCGAACTCGTCAACTGAACAACTCCTTCAACACATCGCATAGCGGTTAAAATGAGACTCGAAAGAATGACATCGTAACCCCTTGCTTCCTCTTTTTCCGCTGAAAAATCCATCCTCTTCGTCGAACAGATTACGAGAGAGAAAAATTTTATACGAAAAACACTCGATGATAAAAGCTCGCGAACTCGTAAATTACACCTAATTACCTCGAGTAATTGGCGATTTACACAAATTAAGGGTAAAAAATAATAATAATTAAAACTACAGTAATAAAAACGATGCCTAAAAGTTGAATTTTTTTATCATAAAAACTATTACTCAGCGAGAAAAAAAATATATAGAAGAGGAGACCGAACGAAATAACCGCAAAATACGACGAAACTGGTAATCAGTGTCGAAAAGTTGTACGCAACAGTGCTATACTCCCACGGGGACAACGTAACGGTCCCACTTTATATGATAATTAACGAATATAACAACAGTGGGTACCAACTTTTTATTTTTACTTCCGTCTAGGAACTAAATTCGAAAACAAGAGCGATAAGAAGAAAAAATACCCCCAACTTATACGTATACGTTGGGTTACTCTTGAAATAGGGAGGCTAGCGAGGCAGCGAGGAAATAATGCTCGGATGCGAATAATTTTTTTGATTACGCTATTTAAACAATATTCGTATAGCTTTCGCATTCCTATTCGAGTAACGCTATAGTCTTTCGAGTGGAATAAAAGTTTTCCATCATTACTGACAGCATAGTTAGTATCTTAGTTGGCGTTTTAGTGTTGCTAAATCGTTCACGTCCGTGCTTACACAGTACGCCGAGCGAATAAGTAAATATGCGCGCAGTTTTCATCATCCAACGTCGACTTGAATAGACTGCAGAGTTGGTTAACATAATTCTATCTTACATTTGTGAGTATGTGATTTCGATTCGACTTAAAATTATTTTGCGATTTCGACAGTTCGTCATCTTCGCCGCCAGCGTATTGGCTTCCGGATTCGCTTCACCAATCGCTCCGCAACCGTACTCCACTCCATCGTACCAACAAGCTGCCTACCCTTCACCAGCCTACCCGTCTCAATCGTACGCTTCACCGGCAGCCCCTAAGTACGCTCACGCTCAACCAAAATACGAAGAACAATACCCAGATGCTCCGGCCAAATACAACTTCGCCTACGAAGTAGCTGACGCTCACTCCGGCGACTACAAAAGCCAAAGCGAAGACCGTGACGGAGACTACGTTAAGGTAAGCCGAAGAAACAAAGTTGAAGTTGGGGCGTTTGTTGTTGTTGTAGCTATTTTCTTTTTTCAATCTCGTACAACGAATGCAAAGATATTATTAATTTTTGGGCGCGCTCGAAAGCTGCGAAAGTTTAATGGAAAATTTGATATATTCGTTTAGCACTGGAAACGTGTAATTTTTCAAATGTCTTAACTGCGGGTAATTTACCTCGACCGGTAAGAAACGCAGAAGTGGGGGAAAAAATTAACGGTACGGGCTCATTTATCAGTCGTATTTAATTCGTATAAAGAGGCGCGGCCGCAATACACGCGCCCGCCAAAAATTAATTTCTAGCCGCGAACAAAACGCGGCTCGGCACGCTGATTAGCAATCATTTGGAGGCGTAGTAAATGAAAAAATATTACAGCTCGAATATTCGAGAAATTTCTTCGATCGTTTATTACGCGCCGCGTCGACGTAATTACCGCGACGCGCCCCAGCAAATGGGAAAAGTTTTCTTTCGGGCGCACGAGAAAACAACAACGATGCTACGAGTCAACTTCCAAGACCTTGGCCGCGCCATCCGACCATCTAACTAACCTGTTCGACTTTTTACAGGGACAATACAGTCTCATCGAACCCGATGGCACCAAACGTATCGTCGACTACTCCGATGATGGATACGGTTTCGTAGCTGTTGTACAAAAGGAAGGAACTCCATCGTACTCGCAACCCAAATCCGCCTACCCAGCTCCATCGCCAGCATACCCGTCCGCCGGCCCAACTTACTCCGCTCCAGCTTACAAACCAGCTCCATCGTACAAACCAGCCGCCTACAAACCAGCCCCATCTTATGCTCCAGCCCCATCTTACGCTCCAGCCCCATCCTACGCTCCAGCCCCATCTTACGCTCCAGCCCCATCTTACGCTCCAGCTCCATCATACGCTCCAGCTCCATCATACGCTCCAGCCCCATCTTACGCTCCAGCCCCAGCTGCTTACAAACCAGCTTACTAAGTTTTCCTGTTTCGTATGTAATTAGATAATGAAACATTTTCTTTTTTTTTTTCACATCATCCTTTTCATTACCATTTTTTGTACTACCTACTTAATTATTACCATACTCGTTTTCGTAGAGTTACCTAAAACACATAAGTACGCATGCTAAGTCAATTTACACGCATGCGTTATTTATGTATTTTGTCTCGCGTATTTTTTAAGACTAAGCATTCTTCCCTCTCCCTTTCCTGCCTTAATTTATTGTATAACTTAGGCCCTCGCGTATCCATTTACCGTTTTACTGTTTTTACATACGTATAATGCTACCCCTATCTGTTGGCGAAACGATGAACCGTTTGTAACGGAAACGCAATAGTCACAGAGCGGGTGGTCGTACATACGCAGCGCAATTTATAAATCTGTAGATGGCGAAAGTTGCAGCGTTTTTTTCGTAAATCGACGTGGCTTGTAACTTGCACCACGCTCGTGCGACGAATATTTTTATACATTTTTCTCTTTTATGCTTACACATCGACTTTTATTTATTTATTTTTGTAAATTATTTAATTGAATAAAAGATTTTTTTAATTCATACTCGGAGCTTTTCTTCATCTTTAGCGTCTCAAATATGAAAATTATATATACCAACGCGTTCGAGTGTGAATTCCAAAATGCTTTTTAGAACAATTCAATTCAATCTTACTTACATCGGTGCGAATATCATGCATCAGAATCGGGTAAAATTTGAACTATTTGCTGAATTTAACATCTAGGAAATGTACCCATTTATAAGTGTTGAAGAACTATAGAAGTTCGGATTAATCAAATTAAAATTCTTCTGTATGCTACAAATCACACTAAAAAGTACAAAACCATGAGAAAAAAAACAAAAAAAAAACGTAAGCAGCCATGCCGCATTACTGGAGCTGAGTTTTTAACTGGGGCTTGTTTTGATTTAGTAATAACCTTGCTTAACCGTTCATCACTACAGGCCACACCCAATACCAAGTCTGAAAACCCCTACCATCCTTTCCAAAAACACTCAAGAAGTTCAATTTGGCACAAATGTAGTATTTCTTACCATGAAATAATCATGCGAACACATATTTCTCAAATTATAACTATTTGAGGGTCCTCAAATTATCTTCAAATTTTGTAAATCCGCCATTTTGGATCCATTTTGACTCAAATTTAAGTGGTTATATTCTGGTCACAAACTAATCCCACACACAAAGTTTGACCATTCTAGGCCGATTGAGATATGGAAGATTCATGAAATTTCCTGCAGCAATTTCCCCTCCAAAAGCCGTTTTTTGCTCTAACTCCCCTCCAAAATCACTGAGGAAGCTAAAATCAAAATACGTTTGTCACTTGGGCTCATTTTATCATATGACACAGCAATAAAAAATTTTCGACCCCTCCTGTACCCCCACCACTATTTTAGGTTGGTAACCCCGCCTTCCCCCTCCAACATCATGTATGGAAGTGAATTCGGGATATAGTATACAACTTATCCCCAATAACCATATGAATTCATATTAATTACATTTTTACCAACTTGAGGCTCCTCAAGCTCTACTCAAAATTTTGATAATCCGCCATTTTGAATCCATTTTGATCCAAATTCAAGAGGTCATATTGTGGTCACCAACTAACCTCACACACAAAATTTGACCTCTTTAACTTGATTTGGTGGGGAGATATGGAAGATTCAAGAAATTTCATGACTCAAAACTTCCTCAAAAAGCCGTTTTTTGATCTAACTCCTCTCAATATGCACAAGAAGCTGAAATTTGGATATGTTAGTATCCGTGACTCACTCTTTCATATGAAATCAAAAACGAAAAATTTGAGCTATTTGCCCCTTCTCCAGCCCCCCTCAAAATTTGAGTGATCCGCCATTTTGAAATTTATCGAAAAAACAAAAAAACTATTTTTGCGCATTTTCAAGAAGAGTCTCTCACCAAATTTTGAGCGAATTTTATGAATACTCGCCGGCGCTACGCGTGGGGGAAAAAAAAATATATATATATATACCAAAAAGTTGGACATTTGCCAGATGATTACAAATGGTCTGAAACGCAAAGATTTGAAGACCCCACCCTCCCCCGACCTTCCCTTCCCAAATCAGGTAGGCTGTAATAGCTATCGTTTTGTTAAAAACTCAGCTAAAAAGGCTATCAAATTTCGAAATTTGCGTCGCACGATTCATGATCTCGTTCATAAACTCGTATAGCTTCTAACTTAATTTTTCTATATTTATTGAAATAAATTGATAAATTTCAAATAAATCGAAAAATATTCTCATTCCATCATTGCAAGAAAATTATTTTTCTACAATCCTTTCGCTTGATTTTTTAATTTTAATGATCAGAAGGATGATGGAATACCATTAAATGATAATCTTAACGCATCTGAAATTATCATTTAAGGGTATTCCATCTTCCTTCTTATCATTAAAATTATAAAATAAAACGAACGGCGTATAAAAAATTATTCCCTTGCAATAATGGAATGAGAATATTCTCATTCGAGGAAAATTAAATATTCTTATACTTCGAGAAAATAATATTCTCGAGATAGAAACAGAAAAATTTAAAAAGGCAAGTGAGAAATTCTCATCTTGCTGAGATGAATCAAAATATGGCCTCAAACGACAAAACATTTCATCAACTTACTTCATAATATATTAAAAATCGATCATATTTCGTAGTAGAAATCACGATGGGAAATTTCGTGAATCTTCCTTTTCTATATCTCCTCACCAAATCAACCTATAAAAGCAAAACTTTAAAATAATGCAGTTGTCAAACCGAATGTGACTTTTTAAACTTGGGTTAAATGGCGGATATCCAAGTTTGAGCAAAGTATAAGGAGCCTCAAATACTCGATTGGAATTTGAAATGCGTGAACTCGTATGATTGTTGTGAGCGAAAAGTACTACATGTTGAAAATTTAACTCTTAGATATTTTGGAAGGGATAGTGTGATGGTTTCAGACTCTGCACCAGGGTCTAGGTATGACCTATATCTTATAAGCCTATGGGAAATTGGAAATGACAGGTTTAGCAAAGTCACCTACGAACATGAACAATACACAATTAAAAACTCAGCCAAAGTCACGAGGCAGGGTCACATCGCAAAGTACGTAACACATATCATTGCTCACTGTTAAGGGCAGTCGATTCGTCACAAAAAAATTCTTCGAATTTTGCTTAGTTATATGTAGCTTAGCGTTTCATAGTAAGAATCGAATAAAAATGTATTAAGGTATTAATGAACTATACCTGAAATTCGCTCAGCCACTACTTGAGCTTCTGAGTAACGACGAGGTTGCTGCTAATGTAACGGATAATCATGCAGCCGAGTCATAAAGTTAGCTGCATTTACTGCATTTAAAATCGAAGAAATGAACAGAATTTTTACTTAAAATTAAAACCTTGAAAAACCGAAATTTTCAGAATCATTTCAAATTCTTCAAAAGCTACAGCCGAAAGGTGCCTTCAATAGGGAAGTGTAGAAAAGTCGAATGGTTCTGGACTAACTTTTCTAAACAGTCCAACTACAATCCCGTACTTTGCCATTGAGGTTGAATTAAAAATCAGTGCTACCAACGACGTGTTTCTTTTCTCAACGTTCATTATCGTAGAAAATTCGGCACTAATCGTGGTCTTATTTTAATCAATCGTGTACTCTGATAACATAAACTGTAATAATACTAACCATTTGGTGTTCCTTTTTTTTCTATCGAGAAAAGAAACAACACGTGCAACGCAATATGAACAATCATTCACCTCGGTAAGCTATAAAAATCATACAACACAAGAATAGATTAGAAAACTACATTATTTAAATGTACTTGTAGATTGGACAATTTGAAGTAGGTGAGTTTGTAGACGACGATTAATTAAAAAATGAAAGGTACCTACCTATACTTGGTGTACATAAGAACTCTATTATTGTAACAACCATGTTCAATCTTACTTCGATCTGTAAAAAAAAAAGAAACGAAACAAGATTAATGAATTTGTTATACACTAATACCGTAAAATCAATATTTTGATTTACTTTTCAAAAATTTTCAACAATCAATTTTAGAATTTAGAAAGGGAGAGTATTTTCTTCCCACTAATTTGGCAATTAAAAATTTTCGATCACAAAAATATCAAACGAGGACAAACGAGAATAATCAAAACTGAAATGTAAAACTGACACTCTGAAGTAAAAAATGCACTAAATCAAAGCCTCAATTTTAAAACTCATCTTCATAATTCAAATTTTGAAATAACAGATTCTTTGCCTAATTTAAAAATTTCAAGACAATATAATCAAACTAATTCTGATGAAAAAAAGTACGTATTACTCACATATTGAACCAACGTCCCTGGCACCAGCTCTCCTTCTTCAGCATCATCAATCTTCATTTTTTTTTTTAAATCGAGTAGCCTTAGAACTTTGATGAAAAAAATGTACTAAATCTTTTCCTTTTTGAATTGTTGGTATGATCTTATTATCCAAACTATTCTTTATACGGTTCTTTACAATTGGATTCAAACTGTGAGCAAAACAGGGAAAATGTGTAGCTGTGGCCATTGAATCCACCATCTTTTTCATATTAGGAGCGTTATCTGTGGTAATGTGTTGAACTTTGGTTGAAATGTACTATTTTTTAAATGTTTCACTCATTTGTTCGCTGAGACTTTCAGACGTTTCATCTTTTTTGATCCTAGATAGATCCAACATAACGGAATGTAAATTCATTTTCTTATCGAAGCAATGAGCAGTAATTCCAAGATAAGTGTCATTCACAACGGAAGTCCAGCAGTCTGTAGTGATCGAAATAAAATCAGTTTCTCTCAACAAATCTGCTAATTTTGCTTTGGATTGTTTATATAGTTCCGGTATTATTCGTCGAGTGAGAGTTCTTCTGCTTGGCAATTCATACCGTGGTTCTAATTCTTCAACAAAATATTTAAACCCTTAGTTTTCAAGCATTTGGAATGTTTGAATGTCACGTACAAAAAATATAGCAAGTGTCGTACCTAATTTCTATTTTCTTTCTGAATTCGCGTCATAGGGAGTAAATCGCATGATAATAAATCTTGTTAAACTCCTGAAAAACGATTTTTTTATGGCAGTTCTGTTCCGTCGTTTCCTGTGGACATAATCGAAATCACAAAACTCATCTGATATGTATTACGATAGATAAACATAAATAGCACTATCTTACCCTCGGAGTTTTTAAAATTTATTTCACCTTCGCCATTGTTAACTGTAACATTCTAAGTATTCGTATCCTTATCCTTGTTACTTTCAAGAACATATTTGGGGAACGATAAGTAAAGTCCGCTATTAAGTTCACTCATTTTCTTAGTTTATTTGTTCAAGACTACGTCAGGATTTTCTTCTACTACCGATGTGTCAGGGAAAATCTTTGGTTACACTTCTATGAAAAATTAGTAAATCTTCAGTTGTTTTGCTAGTATGCTAAGAAATGAGAGACTTGAAAAAAAATTGGAGATATTGAATGAAATACCTAGCGCATACAGATTTACACGCTTGAAAATGTTGATTTTCACAAGGGGTAAACATTTAGCCTCCTGGAATTCTTCATAAATAAATGATAAAATCTCATTGGTAATTGAAATATTTTTGCTTCGCACGAAGTGTCTCTTCAAATAAAGGAAACCAATAGGGAATATTCTTGTTCAACTTGTTGAAATTTATTTGCAATGGAATTCCAACGTACAGAGTGCCATACCCAAGGTGGGGAAGTCTTTCCCCGTTTGAAAATTCCATCTTAAAAAAGCAGAAAAATCAAGACTTTACCAGGATATATTGGAAACTTTTGAGATTAAAAAATGGTTTGAAACTTTGAAACAATATAGATAATTTAAAATTTGGAGAAAATGGATACAAAAATTTGAAAATGAGTTGACGAAAATTGTGAGAAAAATTGGTCATTTTTTCTACTGAAAACGAATGAGTTTTCTCTTAAAAGGACTAAAAATGGTTAAAATAGAATATGATAAATTATACTGTATACCTACCTTAGTAAAAATGCTTAGTTATTATTGATTGGTGACTATCTAAGAAAAGGGTTAGAATAAATCAATATTTGACTTTAAACATTTTTACCTTGCCCGCACACATGTGACCCTATAAAATAGTAGGAAAAAACTATGAAAATTTGTCCTTTCAGGTGGGTAAATGAAGGATATTTCTGCTTGGAAATTTATGAAAATTTTAGAGTTGTAATTTCAGTTATGATTTTAGAGACTACTAAGGGTTCTACCCTGCCTGCTTCGCGGCCCAACCCCAGTTTTAGTTTGTACGTTTACATTTTTCATCAGTTTTTAAAGTTGAAAAAATCTATATATTAAACGCGTATAATATTTTTTGGACCTAGGCAATAACATTTCATGACCATTGTTCTTATACATTTTTTATGATAGGTTTTATTGCTTAACCACAAACTTTTTTGAAGGTTAAGTAATGAAACATAATATAAGAGATGTGTGGCTCTGAAATAGGTTCAAGATTGGAGAAAGAACCATGGCAATAAAATTTTATGACCCTTGCCATTGTGAAGTTTTACAACCTGGGAGGACATGAAGTTTCACTAAAAGAGTCCTAAAATTTTACAACCACAAAGGTTATAGAATTTTATTACCTCAGTCCTGTTTCCAGTTAATTCACACAGCAGAGGTCCTTTGTGATGTGAAAGTACTGTAACGTCGACATGGACAGTGTTTTTTCATCGCCCAGGAAAGGCCAAAATTTTAGGGTTATAAAATTTTATAACCTCCGTCCTTTTTCCAACCTATTCACACAATAGGGGCCTTTTGTGTTGTGAAAGTACTATAGCCTGACATAGATCAATGGGTTTTTTTATTGTCTAGGTAAGGTCATAATAAATGAATCAAGACTCAGGAGGTATACAGAGGAACAACAAATCTAGCATTTCACTTTTAATAAATTTCAATTTTTAATATTACTAGTACCTCCTCGCCCCTTCGGGGCTCGCAATAAAAATTAAATGAAGAAAAAAGAAGTTATTTTATCAGACAAGTATTGCTACATTTTATTTTAAATTTTATTACTGAAGAACAATAAACTAAATGCAGGTACGCTTTCACCGCTAGGGTTGTAAAATTTTGCAAGGGCAAGGGTCATTAAATTTTATTACCGAGGTCCTTTTCCCAGCCTATTCACACAGCAGGGGACCTTTGTGTTGTGAAGGTACTATAGCCTGATCAAAGACCCAGGTAACAAACAGAGAAACAATAACTCTGGCATTTCACTTTTTTGGTAAAATTTCAATTTTAATATCATAGAGTGATATATTTATTTATTTATAGAGTGAAGAGTGATAACTTACGACCCAACCTCACAACATTCCTTGCTTCGCTCGGATTGTCTCTTCACACCTTCAAGGCTTACAATTCTTGCCCATGTACCAAGCTTTTATCAAAATTTATCACCATTTTTTTCCTTTGTATACCAGCTATTCACAAAAATTTTTTGACTTTATTCTTGCACATGTATACAATGCTTTTATTGAAATTTACAACCTTTTTTTCCTTTGTATATCTGCTGCTGTCGGTATGTGTTATGGAGTTTGTTGGACTGCTGATTACGACTATAATGACGATTTTTACATTTTGCGTTTTGAGTTTTCCACGATTCTAATTTTAATCATATACTATTATAGCGTTCTTGAATTTTATGTAAAAATAAATACGTTTATTATTCGATGATAACTCAGTACCTATCATAAAAGTTGATATAGGTCTACTGATTTAGTTTTTATAATTTTCCAAACAAAAATCAATAGCTGTTTGCTGTTGTTTGAAAATTTTCAAAACTAAACCACTTCCCTGAATTTCCAATTGCAGCTGAAATTTTGATTGCATTGTGCTGTGTTGATATATTTCCCTAACAAAATTCGCCCCGTTTGAATTCGAAGTGTCGGGAGTATGTATGGTATACCCTCGTAAGATATAAAAAATCCAAATTAAAAAGTATATCAAAATAATTTTTTTGTTCTTAACAATTATTGAAATTTTTTAAAGTTTTAAAAAACTTTGAAACTTGAAATAAATAATTCAAAACTTTGGAGCTCGTCAATTAGAGGATAGAAGAATAAATTTTTGACATTTTTAGAGGCTTTTCAACGTTTTCCAAAAATTTTTGATACTATTCCTTTTAGACGATATTCACTTTTCCATCGAGTTGGAGAGCTGAAAATTGTTCTGTACGGTGTACCGGCGGGCGAAACCTCTATATTAGAAGTAATCCACTTCGGCGGGTTATTTTGCGTTCGTAAATCTAGATAATTTCAAATAAATATCTCTCAAAGGAAACGAATTAATTGGCGCCGGCGACCGGACGGTTGTGCTCTCGCCAATACATTGTTAACGTTGGGTTGCGGTGAGCGAGCTTTACGCGCGAAACGCGACCGTTTAGCGCCCGCCAACGTTTAATAATTAGCGAGTCTTTTACCGCGCTCGGTTCCACCATAATTCATTTCTATCGGCGATAAATTATTACTCCTCGGCGAGCGATAAAAAACATGCTAATAATTTTATAAATACATTGGCGCGAATTTCACCGAACGCGTCGGGTCGCGTCGCTGGCGAACTATGAAAACAACGAACGCACGTGCGAAGGACGAGGTGTTACGCGTGTGTGTATGCCGAGTCGGCGAAATAAACGCCGGTATACGTACGCTTTTTCGCAGTTTGTCGCCGGCGTACATATTGTCGATGATATAAAAATTAAGCTCGCTGGTGGAGAATGACGCGGTAACGGGAGCGGTAAAATTAGCCAACGATTCCAAGCACGATTTGGCCCGTCAGTAATCCGTAAATAATTGAAATTTTGCCACCCGCGTGCGTCGCGTGGTCGCGCCTAACGTACCGTCAAAGGCTTTGTCGTCTTGGAGCGGTTCCTTCGATGAGAATGTTTTGGAATTCTGTACGCATGTATCGATTCGCAGCCTACATGTACGTACGAGTTGACTCGCGTATCAACAGAAATAAAATGGAAAATACATCGATATGGTAACGAGGCAGAGTTGAATTACTGGGACGTATGCGCTTTAATTTTTGTCCTACCCATCGCATCGCTTATCCAAGACCTAAGACACGAGTACGTCCGAATTAAGATCTCTATTGTCAAAGACAACGCGCCGGATCCAGAGCGGTTTTTGCTTGGCTAACGATGAACGTTTTGCCATTGGCATGTGCAATACGCAAATGATAGAGGACGTAACGTACACGTATTCTGGCGTACTCGTATTATTATGCGCTACGACATTTCGACCAGGCTGAGGAATCGATGCGTACCTTACATCTGTAATTTAAGTTGTTCTTTAACGAAAATTTTTTTTGTCAATTTCGCGATATAATTCGTTTAACTTTTTCTCAAAAGAAAATACCTAGCAACTAGCAAGGCTGCTCGAGCAGTAACTGTACCATGTTGACACATTCTGTCGTCTTCGAAATAATATTTCTTCATTTCTTCGAAATATTTTGAAATTGATTTCGCGATTGCTATTGTTGCTGTTTTGTTCCGCATGTAAAGAAATGAAACATTCCTGAGCCGAGCTTTCCATAAAAACGATAGCTGTTATTGCCTATCTGATTTGAGAAGGAGCAGGTTTGAAGAGAAATGTGTCTTCATATCTTTGCCTTTCAGATCATACTTTATTCGGTTTTCTTTTATTATCTACTGTATTATTTAGACTTAGAGTGATGTGTTTGATTTTTTGTTTGTTTTTTTCTTCTTTTGTTTTCTTTTTTCATTGATAATAATTCCCAACACGCTTGCACGAGTGTCTTGATTGAGCCGCGAACTTTTGGCTCCGTTAGGTATCGTCATGTTCTATGCGACGTATGCGTGCTCCTGTACATCTGCTGAACTTGATTCTTAAGATCTTAAGAAAACTAAGAAAAGTAATTACGAAAAATTTCCGAGTATAATATTATTTGATATTGTTTTACATGTGAAACTGAAGTCAAATATTTTTGGTTATTTTTTATTTCTCTATTTTTACCGTTTTGAATATATTTAAGAGTTATAATTACTTAATAAAATAAATTCAAATATTCAACATCTTCTTATTACCATCTAACACTGCATTAATTTCCATTCATAGTATAATTTTGAGCACTGGCGTTTGCCAACTCTTACGCAAACACATGCCCAATCGCACCGATAGTTTAGTGTATAATTTAGCCGCGGCAAATTTCTATTCATCACAACTCCAAGTTTCGTTTCCATCGTTACCACGATGACATGTCTTGGTGAAAGATTTTGTGTAGTGAGGTAACAATATAGCGTTCATAACTAAGTAGTAGGTATTCCTTCCCTACACAAAATCTTTCACTAAAACATTTCAACGTGATAACGATGGAAACGAAACTTGGAGTTGTGATGAATAGAAATTTTCCACGGCTAACTATGCACTAAACTACATATCAGTGCTATTGGCGTATGTTTGCGTGAGAGTTGGCAAATCCCAGTGTTCAAAATTATACTATGAATGGAAATTAATGCGATGTTAGATGATAATAAAAACATGTTGAATATTTAAATTCACTTTATTAAGTAATTATAACTCTTAAATATATTCAAAACGATAAAGATAGAGAAATAAAAAAAAATAAAAATAAAAAAAAACTGTTTCACTCCAGTTTCACATGTAAAACAATATGAAATAATATTATACTCTGAAATTTTTCATAATTACTTTTCTGAAAACACTTGTGCTTGCTCATGCACAACAATGCGCATAGGTAGTGGTGTGATTATTATAAAAAAGGAATAAAAAAAAATGTTTTTGTGAATATTTCATTTTATTTTTGATTCTCATATCAGTTATTATTTATTTATTATTTTTTTATATTCTTATTCAAATTTTTATTCAGATTTTAATTGAAAATAAATTTTCAAATTAAAAATTTTTGTAATATAACTTCTTCTATTCCATTCTGAGTTTTTAATGAAAACTGTAGGCGATTATTACAGCCTATCTGATTTTGGAAGAGAGGAGTCGGGGAGGGTGGAGTCTTCAAATCTTTGCGTTTCAGACCATTTGTGATCAGCTGGCATACTGGCAAGCGTCCAATACCTTTTATGTAAATGTAAAAAAGATACTTTTTTATTTTTTCGATACACCTCAAAATGGTGTATCATTCAACTTTTGAGGAAAACTGGAGAAGGGGAATATGGCTCAAATTTTTCGTTTCTGATCTCATATAAAAGAGTCCAAATTTCAGTTTCCTAAATACATTTGGAGGGGAGATGGTGCAAAAAACGTCTTTTTGAGGAAGTTTTGAGTCTTGAAATTTCTCGAATCTTCCATATCTCCTAACCAAATCAACTTAGAAAGGTGAAACATTGTGTGTGTAGTTAGTTAGTGAACAAAATATGACCTCTTGAATTTGGATCAAGATGGATCCAAAATGGCGGTTCATCAAAATTTGGGTAGATTTTGACGAACCTCAAATTAGAAAAATTTAATTAGTATGAACCAATATAATTATTTGGAATAAGAAGGATACAATATCCAAAATGCGCCATGGGTGTTTACGTTTTTTTTTTTTTTACTTAGTATATTATATTATTTTATACCCCTACCTCGTAGCGCCAAATTGTGTGCCCAAAATCGCCTGAAATTTGGTCAAAAATTACAGGAAGATTTAATGACTTTTGGTCTCTCGAATGGCTAAATGGCAGATGTGAACTTATATCAGTTGGCAAGAAATACTACATATCACGACTTCAACTTCATAGGTTTTTTTCGAAACCATGAGACTAATTCACGTGGGCTAAAAAAGTAACTTGCGTAGGTACATCATTTTTGAAGACTAAAATTTTTTATAAACAAAATTGATTCACCAAAATATTCTTTCGAGTGATTTCCTCAAAACCATCTTGTGGCGATTTTGTTTTTTAGGGCCTCAAAGTACAAAATTTCGGGCTCGTAAATCATTTTTGGTAAGTGCGGGAAAATTTCATTTTTGGAAAGAGTTTATATCACTAATGAGGAATATCCAATTTTCTCAACCTCAATTAGTGGTTAATTGGCGCCAGGCCCAGGGGCGTACCGAGGAACTTCTTCAGGGGTGGGGGGGGGAGAACAAAAATTGCCAACTAATACCATGAAATTTTACCAACTATTGACCTTTTTTTTTTTTTTTATTCTTCAAAAAATTTAAAAATAGCTGTAATAATACTGCGCAAGTGGTCAAATTTACCAACTTTCCAAAAGCCAAGGGGGCTACGTCCCTGGTTTTGGGGTATACATGATATAAGTTGGCATCAGTTCGAATTTATTCGAGTTCTTATTTTCCCAAAAAACATTCAAGTTCCCAATTTCAGCGTTGAACAATTACAAATTTCCCAACTTTTCAAAACACCTGGGGGGGAAGCTCCCCCCATCCACCCCCTTAGTTACGCCCCTGGCCAGGCCTCTTCAAAATTTGAGTATTTCTTTGCGTTACATAAAGAAATTTGTCATTGATATGATTTTTAGATTTTCAAATGATATGACTTCGAGGTTCGAGATGATGATAATGTATACTAATTTCCGACCATCAAGCATAGACTTGTCTTAAAAGGGATGAAACATCTTCAAAATGTTTTTCACATTTGTTCGTCTATACTATTGAAAATTATTTCAAATGTTTTCCATACTCGCTATATGTGTACGTACGCAATTGTACAATGTGCACCTTGTAAAACAGTAGGAAAAAAGTAGGAAAAACTATGAAAATTTGTGCTTTTTCCAGGTTAAATGAAGGATATTTCTGGTTAGTATTTTTTGAAAATTTTAGGATTGTGATTTTAGTAATGATTTTGGAATTATTTTAAAAGAATTAGAGTAGTCATTGGTATGTCTTTGACCTAAAATGACAAAAATTGCTAAAATACAATATGATAATCTCTACAGTATACTTACCTTGGTAAAAATGATATTTTACTGATTGGTGTTATCTGTCCGAGAAAAGTGGTAAAATCAATAAATATTTGATTTTAATAATTATTTTCTTGGCTGAACGTTTATGAGCTTTATAAAATAGTAGGAAAAAACTATGAAATTTAGTGCTTTTTCCAGGATAAATGAAAGATATTTTTGCTTAGGATTTTTTGAAAATCATAGAATTGTGATTTTAGTAATAATTTAAGGTATATTTTAATGAATTATCCTGGTGTCCTAGGTCTGCCCTAGTACTACTAGCGTATCCTATTCTTCGAAATGAAAACAATAACGTGTACGCAGGCCGGCGTTATTATACGTATAAGAAAACCAACTAAAGATACGTACACAGATACAGCAGCATCAGAGGACGCAGGTTTGAAAGAAAATTCGCTTTTGCGAGTAATTTCGTTTTATTCGCTGTTGGTATTCATTTGGCGAAAATAATATGAATACGCACCAACATATTGTACTTTTCAATTTTACTCCAGAATTTAATATAAGTAAATCAAACGAAATAGTGTTCGCAGCTGAATAACAGATATTAGATTTTTTGCGTTCGATATATTGGGGCGGCCGGAGGGAAGGGGAACAGCGTAACGAAGCAGGGTAAAATGATACCGATACAGATACAGGAAATACGTACGTATATTTCGTTGGAAATTGTTAGATAATGTCGCTCGTGTGTTCGGCTTTGATATTCGAGCAAATCTTTTTACATTTTGAATACGATATTAGGCTATTGGCGCGCGTGTTTTCTACACGGTACACCTATGCTGGGTAAAAGCTTCGTTCGAATCGTCTTATATTGGACAATTGAAGAATAAAAAAAAAAAAAGAAAGAAAGAAAGAAAGAAAGAAGGGCGAAAAATGTTCATTAATTCGCGAAATTGAATTCCCCGCAGCGTACGAGGGACACGAAAGGAAAATGAATGGAATAGACTCGCCTTCGTATAGGTTATGACCGAAAAAATATACGTATATAGCCCAGGTGAACATCGTAGCTAGTACTCTCGGGCGAGGAGAAACGATTCCAGAATCCAGATCAAAATCATACACGACTTAATGCCAACTTGCCAGAACGAACGAGCGAAAAAAGGACCAAAAGATAAGCTTTATTGCTAAAAGGAAACGCCGCGCGAGTTGCTATATAATAAATTCCCACGTCCCTCGTAATTCATGCTAGAAAAACCGGTGCCTTTTCCAAATATTCGCTAATACACACGTATACGCCGAGGTCTAAGGGGCGCGAAATTTTTTACGTGTATACGCGCGCGGGACGGATGCCAAATTGGAAATTTCCTATTAAGTACCCGTTGATACGATTCGAATCGATTAAAATCCCGACTATATTATACGCTACCTACATTATATGTACGCGGAGGTCGAGTGTAATGCAAGTATATTATACTTAATGGAAATATTTCGGTGCGTGCCCATTGCCAGGTCGCCATCGCTCCTTCGGAATTTCGATTATACGCCGCGCCGTTTCATACAGGTATAGGTGGAGATACCAGGTAAACCATACTGTGAGTACGAGTATATATAGTATACAGAATATCTGCGTTTCGTAAATGAAGCGCAACCACCGAAATATTCGGACTGACGTGAGAGGAGCTCTTTATTTACACGGCGAGAAAATTTACATTTTAAATTAGTATACGCGCGGTCATAGAGTAATCAAAGCGTCTACGTTTGGAGCCTTTGGTAAGGAAATTCTCACTTACGAACGAAGGCGTCTCAATTTCAATATAAATACAAGGCGACCTCGCCGCGTCTATACGTTTATCCGATACAGCGGAGCAGAGACGTGTTTCAAATAAGGTAAAGACGAACTGCCGAGCGCCGACTGCCATTACCGAGGAAAAACAATCAAGCTAGTTAGTTAGCTTTGTCGCGAAACGACTAAAAAACAAAAATATACCTCCCCTAACGAATCGGATATGCTCGTACTTTGCATTTTAAATCTGTACTAATTATTGCCTACAATCCTTAGCTTATTTTTTCTTTCCGCAGAATTTTCGAAGCGTGATTTCGCATATTTTACCGAGTTACGAAATTCCCAAAAATGACGAGGCAAACAGAGCTCTTGAACTTCGCCAACCTCCAGTATCGGTGGGTTTGAAATATATTTCCTTGATTATCGAAAGCCTCAAATTTCACGCTCTGACAGCAAAAGTTCGTGGTAGTCGTCAATTCTCTCGAGGAAATTAACAAAGAATGTGGGAATTCGTAAACTTTCGTTCTGAATGATTTGAAATGGAGCTATACTGTGGTGTCTGTGGTAGAGGAAAATTTTTCCCTAATGAATGGAATTGAAAGAATTAATTTTTGAATGAAGGCGAACCCTAGTTCAAGTTGAGTGTTTATTCACCAACTTCAAATTGGAATTTTTTTCGCCTTCTTTCATCAAGTTGTCTTTCTTTTTCAAAGTCATGTCTGGCTGATTTATGACTGCTTCGGAGCAACAAGTTTTGCTTTTGCTGGCAGTTGGACATGCTACACTAAAGAGTCTGTCTCGTTTTCGCCTACAATGCGATTTTTTTTTTCAACGCGAATGAGACTATAATGAAGTTTTCAAGGAACTGAATTGAAATCCTCGAAGTCAGCATAATCTTCAATTTTCAAGTTTCAATAACCAAAATATTCAAAAACCAAAATTTTTCCATTACGAAATAAATTTGATGGTACCGAACTTGCACACTCTCGAAATGAGCGAAGTGAACAAGATACATAATGTTCTTACATGTAAACTTAATTCCATTTTAAAATTCATTTTCACGTTTTCAGTTTTACTTGTATTCTCATTTTACCAACTATTATTATTTGTTTTAATCATAACTATAAATCTGTTCCTTCCTCCGATTCTTCTTCTCCTTCTTTATGCCATTTCCGCTTAAAGCTTGACCTTGGTTTCGAGAGTACAAATCCAAAAAGTTCAATGAGAGGAAAGTTCTATCATCGCCTCCACTATTTTTGGGCTGGTCAGAAAAGGCGTACTGTATGACCAATCAGAAAGCGGACCAGTTACCAGTATTACTCTATGAAAATAAATCATGGAACGCAAAAAGGGCCTACGTCTCCAGAGTTTCTCTCCAGAAATGCACTGCAAAAAGCCCTTTCCAGAGGAATTTCAAAAAAGGTACCTTCCAGAGGGGCTTCGCTATCTGAAAAAAAAAACTGCATAGTAGTTATAACAAATGGAATAAAAAAATCACTGGAAAAAACAGCCACAGCTCCTACCAGTACTATCTCCATCTCTGTGACTCTTCGGAGTTCTTTAAGCATATACCTCCCGGAGGCACCTTGAGACCCTCTCCGCCTGTACCTCCACGGTCCCTGGAAAAAAAACTGTCCCTCGAAACTTCAAACTTTGAAAGCTCGTCTTAACATAAATGTATACACTCCAAAATCTGAGCAGCTCTTAAGCCCTCTGCATTCCATTTGCTCTCGAAATCTCGAGTCATTTTGCTGACTTTCGCTCAACTTTTCCTGGGAGACGGAAATCGAAGGAAGGAGGGAGTAAGAGCGGAGAAAATCATAGTGAACATAAGAGTAGATTTTAGTTTTTAGGAGAGTTTACTAAAACCAAATATACTTTTTCCCAAGCTACTTTTTAAACTAGTCGAAGGTGAGAATGATAAAGGTGAATAAAATGATATAATTATGTATTTGGTCATTCCACGATTGAATAAGATCCACTATAAGCACGCATAAATAATTACCTATTTAACCGAACGAGCCGACGAAAAGCATACTCTGAATTCCGACAACCCGCAACACCGAGTAACAGCATCGTGTCGCGTGTCGCGTGTACGATCGCCGTTAAAACAAATCCAAGATCCGAGAAGCGAACGACGATGACTAAATACGCCTTTGAGATTACCAAAAACGTTCATAAATCTTAATAAAAAGGCCAACTGATGCGATCAAAGTTCGCACGCTTGGAAATTAAAGCGTGCTCTCGTTAATACCTATTTCATACATGTAGGACACGGTCTCCTATAAAGCATGGCATGAACTCGGATAGGTAAATTAAACGCGCATATTTCACTACCAACGTATACTCTATTTCACAAAAGAAAAACATGACGTTACATTGACGAATTTATGTTATTGAAACGAGCTAAAACAAAGCAATAAGCCAATGAATAATAGCGAAAGTACATAGCGTTTTTGTTGAGTCGTGCGAATGCATACCTTTATCCAGTGAGCTTTAAGTGAGAAAAGAGAGAACATTATGCCGGGCCATATTCTGCAAATTTTCGTTGCTTCGAATAAACTTCTAATAAGTATTTAGCGTAGGATTTCACGAGAGAAAAAAATACAAGTTAAGTGGAAATTCAAATACCAAACACGCATGAAATAATTTTTTTCTTCTAAAGCTCATTTTCTCAAAATTTCGGAATTCTAAGGCTATCAATGGAGCTAAATTTTAGAAACTAATTTCATATTTTAAACCAGGAGTTTCGAAACCCATAATTTGATATACATATATAATGCTACGTTTTATTTAGAGCCCGATTTGGTAAAATTCGGGTTTTCGCGGTATTTGGAGAGATTAAATTCTGAAACTAATTTCAGCTCCGTAAGAAAACACACCTTATTAAGAGACAACGGTTTGATGTGTACGATGTAGAGTTTAATATTCTACAACTTCAGTTAATAATTATAAAATCTTATTTTGTTTACCGATAGTTGTCCCAACTATTCAGACTGAACAGAACAAGCTCGTCTCTTATAAATTTGAAAAAATAAAACCGCTCATAAAGCTGCAAAACTAGAACAGTTTTGATTCTGGTTCCGAGTTTAATTTCGTTTTAGGTTTTTTCAAGTCTTGGTTTCAGTTCCAGTCCGAGTTTTGCAGCACTAAATAAGTTGCAGAATTCATTTGCTCGTGGCTGACAGGGGGGGAACTAAGGGGGGGATGGGGGGAGCTTCCCACCCCCAGATGTTTTGAAAAGTTGGGAAATTTATAATTGTTCAACGTTGAAATTGGGAACTTAGAATTTCTTTTGGGAAAATAAGAACTCGAATAAATTTGAACTCATGCCAACTTATATCATGTATAGCACACAACCAGGGACGTAGCCCTCTTGGCTTTTGGAAAGTTAGTAAATTTGGAGTTTTAGCGTAGCAGTATTATTACAACTATTTTAAAATTTTTGAAGACTAAAAAAAAAAAAAAAAAAGAAAAGAAAAAAAAAAAAAAGGTCAACAGTTGGGAAAATATCATAGTATTAGTTGGCAATTTTTGGTTTTCTCCCCCCCCCCCTGAAGATTGCCCTCGTTACGCCCCTGGTGGCTGAGTGGAATGCGCGGAGTGCTAGTACACTGGAGGTACCGGGTTCGAATCCCGCGTGAATCCCAGATTTTCTTATCGATTTTTCGGTCAACTTTTTTTCAAGTTTTTTTTTAATATATTTTTTTTTTTTTTTTAGTGTTATTTATTTATTTAATTCCTACAATTTTTACAATATTATTTAATTATTCTACCCTTCGAACCTTCAGACTTGGAATTTTCAGACCTACATTCCTTACCGCAAAGTTAGGTTAGGTTAGGTTGTCTCGCGTGTGGGGGGGACATTTTGCCCCCCCCCCATACTATTTGGCCTCATTCAAGCCTTTCAGCACGAAATAGCCATCAGTAATAGTGAAAATGATGCTTACACAATGAGCGCATCTGGCAACGTCGCAATTTGGCGTGCGTTATTCGGACTTGCGGCAACAAATCGCTTATCAGGAGGCTCCAGTTACGTGATATATAATGATTAGAAGATAAAAGAGTTCTGGGACACAATGAGCTATAAACGATCAAAATGCATAAAACTTTCATTATCCGGATGAATCTGAGCCTGAACATGACGTCACGAAATGTATTTTACACGAAATTTTATAGTTGTGAACAAAGTTATATAGAATACCGAGTTACTGCACTCTCATAAGAGCAATATAGTTAGTTCAGAAACCATGACCATGTCGCGACAATTGTCAATACACATTTCTGATTGTTGGCTAAGATAAAAATAACCAGGGCTGCAAAACAGGAACGTTTATGGCTCGGGTTTTGGCTCAGAGTTCTTAGAATTACGTTATGGTTCTGGGCACACGTCTCTCTTGACTCATTGTTCCGGGTTTTTACGCGTTCTGGTTCCACTTACAGGTTCTGAGAATTACATTAAGGTTCCGATTTTGGGTTGACTCATTGTTTCTGGGTTTTTCGGGTTCTGGTTCCAGTTCGATGTAGAAATATCAAATAACAAGCGATGATTGGTGTACCCATACCATATGATTCAAAATAACCAATCAGAGATGAGACGGGATCCCAAGCGAGCAACTGAATCTGCTATGGTTTTTTGTTTACTTTTCAAAGTGCAGTGACTTGATATTCTGTATAACTTTGGTTGCGGGCGTTTGCGTGAGTATTTTTTACAGCTTACATGGAGCAAGTTGCTTCTTTGTGACAGGGCTGCAAAACCGAAAAAATATTGGTTTCGGTTCCGGTTCCGGTTCTAGTTCTCAAATATTGGTTCTGGTTTTGGTTCTGGTTTCAGTTCTACAACTTCACTTTTGATTCTGGTTCTGGTTCTGGTTTTATGATATCGGTTCCGGTTCCGGTTCTTATCGGTTCCAAAAAAAAACACGTGTAACCTATCAAAATACTCCATTTTTCAAACCTAATCAGGTAGAAGTATTGAAACAAAAACTTGACAAATAATATTGTTGAAAAATTGTTATGTAAATAATTGTAATAAAAATACTCCATTTTCCAAACATAATCAGGGCGAAGGAAGTATTGAAATCAAAACTTGAAAAATAAATGGTTATGTAAATTGTAATGAATAAGTGTAAATTCATTATATATATAAAGCTACAAGAAAAAAATAACTACAACAACAGGGCCAAAAAAATGTTGTTCCAATCGCCCAGCCTCTCCTAATGGACGGATTTCGACGAATTTTTTTTTTTAAATCACAAAAATTATGCAGATATGTCATCAAGCAAAAAAAATTGAAAATTTTAATCAGAGAGTTGAAAAAAATAATTTTTCCCTTTTTTATTGCATAAAACTTAACGCGTTCGTTACGTGTTGCCGTATTCCACTCCACGTCTTGCTTGATTGTGGGCGTGGCGTTTGCCGTGCCGCATTAGTTCGTCAGTTACACGACACATATCATCATTCATGTTATGTTGTTCGAAGAAGTCACATCAAATAGGCAATCCGAGCGAAGCGAGGAATGCCGCGGGGTTGGGCCGCGAAGCGGCCAGGGGGCGAAGCCCCCTAGTAATAGTATATTATGAAACCAGGGAAGTAATGTGATTTTTGACGAATTTTGAGGTTTATTTGCCGAGCGAAGCAAGGGAAATAAGGAAATAACTCAAAATCTTAATATTATTATCGTAATACTAATCAAATAATCAATAACCTTATCAAATCATGCTTTAAGCACTATCACAGAATTTTACATTGTACGCAGATGGACGATTTTACAAATTATAATTTAAAGACTAGACTAATGTACCTATAGGTAGAGAACAGAGCTATTGGCAATGGTGGAATATGAAACTCTTCTAGGACCAGAACCCTACATTTTTATATCGGTTCTAGTTCCGGTTCCGGTTCTGTAGTAAAAATTTTGGTTCTGGTTCCAGCTTGAGTACCAATTTCAAGATATTGGTTCTGGGTCTGGTTCCGGTTCAAAATTTTATCGGTTTTATCGGTTCTTGGTTCCGGTTTGGTTCCGGTTCCAATCGGTTTTGCAGCCCTGCTTTGTGAGGTAAAAACAAGATTTAAAATTGAGCGTTGATGCGAAGTGAGATGACCTGCATCTTTCTTCGATCATATACTATGGACAGCTAATGTTCGCACAGAAACGAACACCAAAGTGAAGCAAACAATAACAACATCATAGATGGGCTCGCACATGGGTAGTGATATTTCAAGAATGAAAATGAAAACGCATCAAAATTTTCAATGATTAAAATTTTAAATAACATCAACTATTGATTTAATTTCATTAATAATACTCGATAATTAAAATTACATTAAAGAAAGCATATTAATAATTATTTCAGTGAATCATGACTGTATAAGTTGATAAGGAAACTGAAACTACGCATGCGTCAGCGCATCTAACTACTGTTATCGTTGGATTCAGTTTCTACCATTTGAATTAGCAGTCCATAGTATATGGTCGAAGGTATCTTTACACTCCATTCCATTATCTTACCTCGTAGTTGCACCGTGTGGTATGACGTCATGTCATTCTCATTCGAAACACTCATTCTTCGCAAATACGTGGTTTCGAAAAATACACGTTTCATCGCTGAAACATTTTCGCAAATCGAAAACATTACTTCGTGTTTACTCAGAGAGCCGAAAAAAGAAACAAAAAATAAAGAAAAAAGAAAAGGTAAAAGCTTGAATAATTATGTAATCCGTACAGGCGAGAATACCGATACGTCGCCGCCACTGCCATGGAATGCGGCGTGAAAACGGACGATGACAATATTAGCGTAGATTCCGGACCAAAATGCCGCATATGCTTATCGACGGCCGACGCAACTCGTATAATGAACCCGTGCAAATGCAAAGGTAGGCTGGTTAAACGCATACCCTTTAGATTCGCTATGCGCTAATGTGCTTTGTGTGCGCGCTAATTTGATCGTTAACGAAATTCATAAAGGTAGCGGCCAACAATCGACTCGACCTCGTAAAGCCCGATTAAAGAAATCGTCCGACATCGACGAGCACGACGACCCGCCATCTCGGAAACGTCGACAATCGTCGAAATTTCAATTATCGCGCTCTCATTAACAACGAACAGCGAAAAGATGCGGGGCAGAGGATACAGTCGTTTCGTCGTCGACGTCCGCGTCCGCGTCCCTCTTATTTAAATACGTATACACACACACACATACATATATATATATACAAAAACCTTAATGGAATTCATTACGTCGCGTTTCGTACTTTAAATGCGGAGCGAAAAACGATTTTAATGTAGACATTTTAGATACACCCGGAGCTAGCTGAGCTACGATGAGTAGCACACCGGCACAGCTTTTGTAGAGTACGGGTACGAGCACGAGTACCCCTGCTGTATAGGTATAGACTATGGACTATAGCTCTATGGCGTGGCGCGCGGCGAAAAGCGTCATCGACTACATCCGACGAATTTAATATCGCCGATGCTCCTTTTGACGTTCGAAGTCAACAACAGATGAGACAACGTTGTATACACAGTACACGCAATATATATGTATAATTCCGATACATCGACGTAGCCTCGTTGCAGTAGCCTTTAATCGACCGTAATGGTTCGTTTTAGTAACTTAGTTAATGAACTTCGTCGCCCGTCCCTTCGTCCGCCACCTTTCGGGTCGTTTGTTTGCGACACTTCGCGCCGCCGTCCCGAGAGGGTTGTTGGTTTTCTTATTCTCGATACGAAACGCTACTAACCTATAATGGTACGCCGCCTCGTACTCGAAACAATTCGATTGTCGCGAATAAATTACCACACAGGGATTCGTAAAATTACACCGAGCAGCCGGCTCTTCGATGCCTATTTAACCGTTTGTAGGGCGAGGGGGACGGGGTGGGGGGCACATATACGACGTTCGAGGTTAAACGTCGTCGACGAGCGAAATTTATAAAAATACACCCCCTCATATATCATCGCCGCCGAGGCCTTACGTAAGCTAAAATCGAGGAGAAAAAAAAAACTCGACTTTTCGTATTACCCAACAGATGTTGGAAAAACAGAGCGACAGACAGAGGGCGACAAAAGGAAAGGGAAAAAGAAGCCGCGAAAAATTTCATCGAGAAAATGCCAAAACGTCTCGCGCGTAATTACATTTCAAAATGGTTTTCGTCGCCGCACACTGTAAATACCGCGCGCACTCCTGTCAACCGTAGCGAGAATCCGCGCGCTCTTTGCTTTCGCCTATACGAAGGCGAATAAAAATTCGACGACCCATCAAAACGTGTTCGTTGTACTCCCGTATATTAGCAATTTCCCCAATCGGAGGAACAACGAAATTTATGCACCCTGCTAATTTTAATTTGATCGCAGCTTTTTTTCTCTCTCTTCGCAGGCACCATCGGTATGGTTCACGCTCATTGTTTGGAAAGATGGATATCAATCAGTTGCAATACGCGTTGCGAACTCTGCTCCGCCAAGTACGGAGGCAAGAAGAAATTGAAATACGGCGTTTTCGCGTCCGTACCGCGATACGTTTGGGCGCGTAAAACGCACTGCGGCATACTATACTGTTACGCCAAAATATGGGTCTACCTGTACATACTGCTATCGCTGCTCAAGGAGTACAGATTAGACATGCAACATTTGGCCTCGTCGTTGATATTTCTCGTTTTTTTGATCGTCTCTTTTTTGGCCGGTCTCTTCATATTATTTTACAGCGTTTCTAAATGCGTGAAATCGTGGAACCGTTGGCGAAGGTGTCAGTTCAAATTTATCATCGCAGAACCGCACGAAAAAAACGTCGCCGTTCAGGAAGTATAACAGGCGAACAGGCCAGTAGGCTACCCCGAACGCCTGATTAGGGCTCTGTGCGCTCTGGTAAATTACCCACGAACGCCAGCGTCGCGCGTCCTATATCGCCGATAATGTACTTATTTTTCTGTTCATTTTTAGGGTTTTTTCTTCCACCTCCTTCCAATGAACGCGTCCGTGTTCGCGAATGTAAGCGTAGGTTCCTTTATCGAGATTTCTCGACGATACGTTCGTTTTTATATTTGCATTTTTTGTAATACTTTTCACAAACGTATTACGTACTCACTTGGTGGTATTGTTATCGTTGTTATTGTTTTTACTTTCATCATATTCGTTGTTATGCTTTTGTAATAAAATATTTTCTTTTTTTTTTTTCTTCTTTTTGAATCGACTCCATAATTGCATCATTTGTGTTCATATGTAAATATCTCTTTTGCCTAAGGCCATACATTTCCAAATGCGGTGTCAAAATAAGAAATATAAAAATTCCAACAAATTAAGTGGTATTTGCTTTGAACGTACCCTTCATAGTTTTCGAATTACTACTGTAATAAAGAGATTGGAAACCGCAATTGAAATAATCTATACAAACGCCATCTCAGATTTCAATGGAACAATGCTCGTTGGGTCGAGCCCCCCTCCTTCTCCACACTTTCAGGATTTTTAACACGAAATTGGTATCATTCGCGTACTTAGGTATTTCGTTTATGCACATCGACTTGACTACAATTTTGAAACTGGATTAAAGGGGAAGGAGAGGTTAGAGAAATGTGCCCCCATTTGTGATTTTCGAGTCGAAAATTGCGTCATTGGTTAGTGAGTGCGCATATTTACTCCGCTCGTGAACATACTACTTTCAAAAGAGAGGAGGGAAGTTCTCTGTTCCCTTCCCCTGAATGATTCAATACTTTCAAAAATTTCAGTCGAATTTTTACAATTTATAACAATTAATTAATTTACAATAAATAACTAGCCCCCTAGCCGCTCCGCGGCTCAACCCCCTAGGCCGTTCCTCGCTTCGCTCGCAACGTCCCTCTCGCTTCGCTCGGGTCGTCTTTACGGCTACAACACTTCCTTCCAAATAACGTTACAAGTTCGACGACCTTTAGGTTTGATTTGAACCCTTATGCTGCTGAATGATTTTGCCCTAGATAACGCGACATATAATTGGCCATGACTAAAAACAGGGTCAGGCAAATAAACACCTACACGATCGAGAGTATGACCTTGAGCATTATTTATGGTCATGCAGAATGCTAGACGGATAGGAAATTGTCTGCGTTTAAAAGAAAAAGGGAAAACTGTTTCAGAAGGGGTTAAATCTATACGGGAAAGCAGTACTCGTTTGCCCACACTTATTCCACTCACAATTTCTAAATATAAAGTATTTTCATACATCTTTTTAACTATCAACCTCGTTCCATTTAATAACCCTTTTTTTACATTTAAATTTCTCAACAACATTACTATACTCCCTTCCCTCAAACGCAGAATATGAGGAGGCAAACCACTAACTTCAAGGCTATCTAAGAATTCAGAGAAAAACTGAAGAAATTCATTTTGGTTCTCCGTTATTAATTTATTTATGCTAGAATATGTTTTTTCTTTTCCCGGGAGAAGGCTCAAAACTTTACGATTAATTATTTCGCAGTGATCATTCTTGGGGGCGAGAATGGCAACTTTTGATAAATTATTATTTGATGTAGGATGTGAGAGAATATCACCGTGAATTTCATCAATAATATCAGTTTTTGAAATTATGAATTCAGGTAAATCAATCATTTACAATAAATAATTACATTTATGTCTGTATGGTTGCCTATACCAACATTTTCTTGAATAAGTTGACTTTACCATAATTATCCATAATTTCAAAACTTGGGAAAGTAGCACAATAAACGTAAAGTTGATATTTCATTGATGATAAGGTTCTCTGAACTGAAAAATAATCTATACTTAAGACATTTTCAATCTTTAACTGTAGATATGGTTATTTCAACGAAAAATGTTCGATCTTTTTTTTCATGTGCTTATTGTGGTTTGTAGAATATACTTTTGAAATTTTCTTAAATTCTTTCGCATGATGTGAATGGTGCGGTATGTGACCGAAAATGAATTTTTTCTTCATTTTCATAAGAAAGCTTGAAAAAACAAAAAATGCTCAACAAAGGATAAACAAGCAGACTAGGAAACGTTGATATTTTAAAAATCACATGGGAATAATTACAGGTATCAGTAAATTTTTTGATGAAATAAACGTTTACTTGAAGACTGAAAATGTCAAAGCATAGAATATTTTTCAATGTAAAGAATTTTGCGCTATTTTCTCAGGTTTGGAAATTATAGATATGGTGAAGTAATCTTATCTAAGAAAATGTTGGCATCGGCAACCGTACATACATATATGTAATTATATTTGAATTACGACAGGGTTGATTTATGTAGGAAAAATATTTAGTTATATATTTTTTTTGTTTTGATTTTGGCCCCACTCAGCGTTTTTCCAAAATTACGGAGGAAAGGAATGTGCACTAATGATGTACCAACGATTGAGTAAATATAAAAATTCGACATTAGCGAAGCGGGGGGGGGGGCATGGAGTCCCCGATAAGCCATTTTCAAAATCATAATATAGGCAATTTGCACAAACAAAACACAAACGAATGGCAGAAATTTCATGTTAAAAATTAGGAAGTCGAAGTGGGGGGGAGGAAGAAATCGATCGAAATTTGTTGGAAAGTGAATCATTTCAGCTACAATTGTCCATTTGGAAGAGAATAATTATGATTTTTCAAAATGTTGAAATTAGCAGCTCGAGATTTTGATCAGGTAAATTCAATAGAACAAAATTATTAAAAAAAGTAATACTATATAAACTGGTTGGAATTAAATGTTTTTCCATTTCACGTTAGTTCGCTAAGCAAGGACTGAGGACTTATTTCAATACAAAATACTTCATTTTAATCATCAATGAAATGACTGATAAATTATTCGCGTATACAAATATCATCCTTATGTCCAGTGCCCAGTACTAGCCTACACGCCTTTCAACGCTGCCGCACATCACAAATATGAAAAAAAATTTCGGTTAAAGAACGAAAAAAAGAAAGAAACTCTAACACGTTTCACATTCTACACCATGCCCGATAAAAGATACTTTCTAGTTTCGATATCCAACACAAAAATGGAGAAAGGGGCGAAACAAAATTTAGTCACGCTATAAGCCCGTCTCTCGAGTCCTATTTCAATTTCGAAATAACCGACTTGGGCCAATCCATATCCTTACACTTTAAAAAGCGAACGGCAAAGCGCAGACGACGAAACACATTAACGTGGCTTTTTTCACCATCTTTAAGAAAAAAACCACCCAGTGGCCGTGCTCAATATACGTACATATTATAAAGCTCTTTTTCTATAGTGACAAAATACGATCGTAAACTTGCCACTTATCGTCGTAGTGAAAATAATTTTTTTTTATTCTCTTCCTTCAAATTTTGAACTATTTTTTCTCGGGGGTTAAACAGAAAATATAAAAAAAAACTGAGAAAAAAATCGCCGAAATGAAAAGCAAAAAATACGTACGCTTTGAATTTGAAGGCTAAAGTATTGATTAAGTCGACGCGATAATACGGTATATTTCGCTAAATCGGCGTCGTTTGTTTAAAAAATTCAACAATTATACCGATCAGTATCGTATTTCGTTAGTACTTTTACGCGCCCATTTTAGTCAGCAAAAACGCCTTTAACGTGCAATATACTCGTATATGAGTGAGCTTCGATACCAACGTTAACGTATACAGAAGCGCATCGTCCTCTAATTACCAGCCGTAGTCTTTTAAGTGCTCTTTTATGTAGCCCTGGAGGTCGTTAGAAATGCTGTCGAACAGGCCAAAAATGGACGAGTATATTATCTGTGCGCATAGTATACATCGAAGCTCGATTGTAGCAGTATATTTTTTTACAACAGGCCAAAAACAACCTCTTCGAGCTGAGGTTGAAGTATTATAACTTCATACTTCCTCATTTCTTCCCCTCTTAACACGAACAAAAATACATCTCACGTTATTCGTGTAATAGGTACTTATAATGTGCGAGAATAAAGTTATATATTTCAAAAGAATTCTGAAATACGCGCCCTTTAGCTATCTTTGTCACTTTCTCTATTTTTTACTCACCTTTCCCAGATGAAATCGAAAGTATACTTTGTCGTGTCATAAATCATAAATGAAGTAAATCAAAATATTTTTACGAGGAAAGATCTTTTCTAAAATTCACCTCAACAGAGAATATGAAAAACTGAAATAGAAACACCATAATTAATCAAAAATAAAAAAATTTCCAAGATTTGTTTCCTTTGGTTTCCTTCTTACACAACATTATGTCTTCAATCAGCAGAAAGTTTCTTATGAATGTGGTATTCCTGCATTATACTTCCATATCATTATTTTGTAGATGTTTTCGATTCAGAAATTGATTTTCTTCATTAGTTGGGCAGTTAAATTTTCAATTTTATTAAAACTTTTTTTTTTGAAGATGTTTTCCTACAACATTTTTCTAACATTAAAAATCGATTTTAGAAGTACGAGTACATCCATTTTCATAGAATTTTTCTTTTTTTTTTCATTGGGGAGTTTGTTCTCAATATTTTTCTGCAAAATTTCCAAGCAGCTTTTTATTCTGTTACATTGAGATAACATTTAACAGTATCTAGACACACGAATAAACAATTTTTTGAGCCAGCTTTTTTTCAAATTCAAATATAGACTATGATCCAAGATTCGTCTTCAACAACAATGGAAGGAAAATTGGGAGAAAACCTCGAACTCCAACAAACTTAGATCCATCAAAATGTCTACAGATCCATGTTCTACCTCATATCGTGCTATTTGAAGAGAGGAAATCTCTCTCTGTCGTTTGCGCATAGGCCATGCAAAAATCACCCATTCGTATCTCCTCGATAAAAATCTCCAACCTATCTGTTCTAGTTGCTCTGTTACAATCACCATTCATCATATTTTCATACCACTATCAACAATTCGCGCATAATCCCTACATCACTAATCAATCTTCTCGGCAATAGTCCTATTACCATAACCAACATATTCAAATTCCTTCATAACACCGCTCTTCTCCCTCAATATTAGTTCTCTGTTCCATCCGTGCCTCTGGACTATGTTGCAGTTTATGGCACGTTAATGGAGTAAAGATTGAGATGATTTTTGCACTCGATTCAGATTTCAAAAATCGATTTCAAATATCGTGAGGAAATTTATAAAACTCATCTGAGGATTTTTCTCAGGTTTGATTATTAGCAAATAAATGATACTAAATAAAATGGAACAACAGATAAAATAGGGTATTTTAGCACATAGCATAGGTATTTTTGGAACCCCTGGATAGAGGAAAAATTGGCATTTTATTTATTTTTCGAAGTTGGGAAGGCAAAACATGACGCTTAAACCCCCAAAAAATTTAAATACGTCCAACATGATTTTTTCAAATTTTTTGAAAAAATTTTGCTTATTTGCAAACTTTGACTCAATTATGGAAGGGGTAAATATTAACCTAGAGGACTGAAATTTTTTTCACATTCTTTTGGGATCATTTTGCAACTACTGAACTAGGTGCATACTCAACTTTCCAAAAAAAGTGAAAGTCGACCCACCCTATTGCATACCCTACTACACACAGACGCAATATTAGTCAGATCGGCGCCTGGCACTTGGTGAGGTTTCCTCGTAAGCAGGCTAAATCAAGTTCATATGCACTTCAAATAGGACTCATACTCAAATTACTACTTTACCATTCATTTTGAAAATTACACAAAATATTATGCTTCTTAAAAATTCAACAAATTTAATCCCTCTAAATTTTGAAAAAAATGGCAGCTAAAAATTTTTTTTACTTTCAAGAGTAAACGGCAACATATGGCTTAGGAATGCAAAAACATTTTGAAAAGACCTCATTTGGGCAGGATTTTCATGAAATTTGAGAATGGGAATTTTTTCCACACTTCCTTCGGTTCAGTTTGGCCTACCATAGGCGATGAATTACGAACGTTTACGCTAACAGATGATCCGTGGGAATTACACCACGTAAGTATTTATGTCAAATTTAAAATGAATGAAGCTTAGACAAACAAAGCGTGAATTATTCGAAGAAAAAACATGTGGCATGTTTTTCGTTCGCGTATTACGAAACTACGCAATAAAAATGGCAGATACGTCACGCCATATGAGGTACGTATAACATAGAACAGTTTTTAATTTGAGTAAAAAATTTCAGTGTAAATATTACGTCCAACGTTTCACCATTTCGGAGCAAAAATCTATCCTAATCCGTTTAGTGCTAACCGTTTATTTGTGAATAGAGATGTTTTTTACTTCACGAATGATAGTCATTGCTTTAATGATGCTTACCACGAAGTTATTCAAATTGCAAACAAATGCTGGTAAGTAATAACACATATTACCTTACGACACATATTTTTTTTATTTAATTTTCATAACTCGTACACAAAACATCGAAATATACGGCAATACTGAACTAATACCCTGTAGATATTATTCGTGAATTTTTTGATATTCGATTCACCTGTTTTCACAGACGAGCCAGCTCTAGTTATGCTAGCATACAGGTCCAAAGATCCGCTCTATGTATTTCCATTTTGCGCGAAAGAAACACTGAGCGGGACAGACTACTCCATTAAAGAATTACCGCAATACACCCCCGCATACTTTTGCCCACCAGAGAAAAAGGAAGGCTTTCCTACAAGCTGTTTACAGAGAAAATCTGAAAAAGAACCCCCAACATGTAAAAAAGAAGTACAGCTTGACCTCTTGAAAGAATCCATACCAAAGTATTGTGGTTTTAAGGAACAGGATTCAAATAATTATGTGTATTATTATACGTTTGGATATGAGGTATGTGCATTTATTAATTAACTATCCGCGTATTATGTTATATACGACACGAGTACGTTACATACTGTTATGTAGTATGTACATACCGTGTACGTAGGTACGTTGTACTTATTCAGTCGATACATTAGATTTTAAATACACTTTTTTTGTCACTTTTTTGAAGCTTTGCGATTCTTATCTTGACGAGGTAAACTGCGAAACAACTATTATTTATCTTTATCGAAACGAAGAAGAATAGTTATATGAAATATGTTCTTTTTTTCTGTTAGATTACTGGCAATCGCAGGTATCTATTACCAAAATTATTATGGTAGACAAAGACGTTTAAATAATACCACGCAAATGCTAATAATATTAATATGTGAAATATACAATTATAACAATTCAGCTTCACAGCACGATTTATAGAACTATTCGAGGTATGTTATGATCACAAAGAAAATCGCCCTCGCCACATCAATTACAAAATCAATACGCCGAATTTTCTTTATTATAAAACGCTGCGGAAAGAAATGGAACAGCTTCGCAATATAAAACTGAGCACTTCCGACTTCGATATTGAGAAACTCAGAGATCGTAATGAGCAAATAAAGAAGTATTACGATTCGATGAAACAAAATCCTGATTACAAGGTATTTGTTTTATTTCATCATAAAATGTTTGACTCATTTGTTGTTGTTATTTTTCAATATTTTTAGTTACTTTTGACCATAAAATAATAAAATCGTTATATATACCTTATGCTTTTAACCCGACGGTATTCATTTGCCAACCAAGCATTTTTCTAGTTCCTTTTTGTTTAAGCATAAAATAACTCTTTTGAGAACCAAACGTGCTTATTTCATATTCGAAGCTGGAATGATTCATATCAACACACAGAGAAACTAATTACGCTAGCTACCTAACAAATCTTCTTCTGCATTATTACACGTACTATTTAAGTACTTATCAAATTTTTATGTTTAATTATTAATAGACCCACGTATCAAACTTTTATTTTATTCATCATCTGTTCATCTCCCATCTCCCCCTCCTGAACCTTGTTTAAAAATACCTCATTACCATATTACTAGTAAGTGTAACGTTGAAATAAATTGTTATTCACTATTCAACTTGCACTCTACCAAAATACCGATCTCGAAGACATGGACGAAACGACTCTTCAGTGAATTGGTCTCCAGCGCTTGCTTCGCAAAGGAGTCGTTTTTTAGCTCTCCAATCTTCTATTATTCCATAGGTTTGGATCGCAAATGAGTTACGCCCCTTTTGACCAAATTTGATACATATTCTGGATTGATTTATCGCCATTTTGGTCAGTTTCTTCATTTTTAAACTCCATCTTGGCATAATTTATTATATTATTTTTGAGATCAGTTTTCAATAAAAGCGATAGGCATTACAGCCTATCTAATGTAGATATAAAGCGTAGTCTAATTTTGGTTTCTGCGTGTGACTGTATAATATGTTGTAGTGCATTTATCTGATCACAATGTTGTTTTTCAAGGATTTATTTCATGTTGCGACATTTTAGGAAAACTTTGCCAAGGTTTTTTTTTATGGCACGACTAATATTTGATTATTTGATTAGTTTCAATTACGATACTACTCTCAAGGGTTTAATTTTTGCCGAACGAGACTTCTTATGAGAATCTCTCAAGAAGTCTCCTAAATCCGAGTTTTATAGCAAGAAAAAGCAAGGCGACAGACAAGAAAAGCGACTTTTTATTCTCCAGTTTTTCTTTATGGAGTGAAGTGATTTTAAAATCAACTCGAATTAAATGATGCTAGAGGTTTCCTCACATACTCACTAGTTACTACTCATCACTACTTCGCTGTTGTAGGGTAAAGATTCCGTGGAACTAGTACAAGTAGTGTCACCCAAACACATGGCTTTTCCAATATGGCAGAAATCTTTGTATCATTATGTCAACGTTCAACCGATGCGAAAACACTTGATCGAATTGTTGGATCGAATTAATGAATACATAGTACAAAAGGCTATACCGGTAAGAGTGAATTTTTTATTCGTTCCTTCAATGTGAAACTGCGTATCCAGTTATTAACTGATAGATCTCCTTTCAAATATAGTTATTCGGTAGCATATCGATCAAAACTGGCTTCCGATATGAAGAAGGCAGTCCTATGCCAACTCTTTGGTGGAAATTACTAACAGACGAAAACAAGAAAAAAGGAATGCTTATTTTTATACATAATATCGGGTCTTCAGCACAGACGTCGTTAATAAAGCCTATCTGCAAGCAGAGCGAATGCGACTCCTATGGCTGGCAAGATCTGATATTGGATGATGAAAAACACTTTGCTTACTGCTGTAAACCCAATACGTACACCGAATTGCACGATTTTTCCACACAACTCAATCTGCAACCTTTAAAACTGAAGAAGAAGGAAAAAAATGATCTAGATATGGCAGATAATAAGTTTGAATTGGCAGAAAAACATTGTGAAAATAATAAAAAAAGGTTTAATGTACTACATATGCTAAGCGGTTTGTGTGGAGGTAATGATTGTTGAATTTCCCTGTCTCGTTGCAAACTAATGAAAGAAAGCGCTCGTATTTTTATCATTTAAAATTAACGATACGCTCTGTATATAACTCATACATTTTTCAATTTGGTTTGCATACCACGACCATTTTTCGAATATAAGTTACCATTCGAACGGCCTTACGAAAAACAATGAAAATTTGAAAAACTTTTCCTCCTTTTGATGGTACAGCAGGCGAACAGAATGGAAGAGAAAACGCTCGAGCCGTCGCGTCGGAAACGCCAAAGCGCGGCCGCTACAGCAACGTTTCAACCGACGACCGTAATTATCTCGTGATAATTGGAATAAAATTACTGTTGCGGCTAGAACTTCAATCAATAAACAGTGTATTTTTTTTACCCGTCGCCCACTCGTTCAACGTGCAATTTTCATAATTACTTTAAAGTGACGCGCTAATTCTGGAAGCTGCGTCAAGACGATCCAAACGATGGTGCATTATCGCGCCTCAAGTATTATTTGTTGTCGAAAAGATAGCCGAAAGAGGTGCAACGTTTCTAACTTTTTTCCATCGTCTATCCCAGCCCAGCCAACCATTCTATATGCTAATCGCGCTCGCTTTAAGGTAAGATAAAGGAGTCGTCTCGAACATCATTTTCGCCACTTACCTCAAACGTAATTCCTGTATTAATATAAGACATGCCAACATACGTTAGTAGTGTATCAAATATCAAGGGAAAGTTAAAAAATAAAATTCAGTATTCAGTAAAATAATATAATTTATCTATTTCATAAATTGACCGTTTCTTTTGACTAGTAGCATTTTAATGGAAGCTTGCCTGAATTTGCAGACAATTTTGCCTTTTGTTAATCTCTTTACACTCACATCCGACACCCAGTGCCAGACAGCCGCGTAAATACGAGATGGGTTAACGTTCAAATCTCGGCAAGAGATTTTTTTCCCATGTATGTAGCCTATTATGTACATTGTACTGCACAGTACTTACATTGTACGTATAGAATACAATTAATAACAATTTTCAAATAGTGATAAAAAATTAAAAATTAAAACCATGACTAAATAGAATGAGGTAGGCTGTGATAGCTTAGATCCTCAACAAAAACTCAATTAAAAAAATGAAGCTCGATATGAAAAATGCAAAAATGAAAATAATCTTTAGTTTGACTAGAACGCATTATTCACCATAACTAACGCAGCTCATTCCTAACTTACTGAAAATTTTAATTTTTGTATGCTCTGGAAGAATGAATTGGTGAGCAAGTATTACAAGATGCTGGAGTCGCTAGTGTAGCAGTAAAGAAAATGTCAATAAATTACATTTTGATTTCAGTAAAGGGAGCGTCGATAATTCTAAAATCGATTATTTCTTTAAGTTCTGCGCAAATTATTAAATTTCGTGTTTACATACTTGAGTGCAAATAAGATGAAAAAAAAAATAAAATAAATAACCCGCCAATTCGATTCCCATCTTTATGCCCGTTTCCGCTCGAATTATTTTCAAATCCGATACTCTCACCAAACGCGTCAATTCGAGCTCAAGCTTCCGCATTCTTTGTTAAATCCAAAACACGTCAGACTGACTTAGAAACCTCGCCACGCCAGCCAAAGCTCCGGCTCATTATCAGATTATCAGTATTTCACGCGACCTCATATCGATACCACTTCGTCGGTAATAAAACATTCATAAAAATAATGCGCCGACCACGTTAGCGAATTCTATCAATGGTAAAACAGTTCGTTAATTCGACACCTCATACGTTTCGCTAGCAACGTCGTCCAACTAAGCATTAATTCGCCTAGATCAATTTGAAAAAGCACAAGCCGCTTAAATATTTAAACCGTCTAAACGGCGCTAAAGGCTTTTCTCGCTATGCCCAGCACCTGTAAACGCGCCGCGGTAAAATAAAACTTTTTAATTATTCGCGCGAGCATCAGCCTTCATCTCTGGAACGCTTTACCGTCGTTTATCGCCGTCGGCTTGGATAGGATTATAATGAACTCGGTCGACGCAAAAGTCATTTTCTCATCTTCGTCTTCGTCTTCATCTTTGCTGCTGGTACTCGACGACTCGATTTGAGCACCAGCGAAAGGTGATTCGACCAGAAAGTAATTATCGTGTCTCGTACGGGATGCGTGAAATTTGTTTTTCTCACCAGTTACAAGCCGTAGCCTTTTATGTCTTATACATATTTGAGGTAATTCTACCTCCTTGCCCCTTTCCCTTCTTCCATCCAAAGAATGATCATAGTGTACGAGTATAGATATCAGAATGGATTGATTGTTTTCCTTCCTGATAATCGATAATGGTAGGATACCATTTATTCGTATGATGAAAGTATTTCTGGCGCTCGAGCTCTTGAACCTAGTACAATTTCATTGCATTGGATCTCGAAATGACGTGTGCACTTTTTTCATCATTTCATCGATATGAAAACGTACCGCGATGAGGGTAAACGACATAAGTGGATAAACATAATAAATTCGCCTTGGAGCGATTTCGGGCCATGACCAAAATTTTGGAGCCCCCAACCGCTTCTGTTCAAGTAAGAAATAGATAGAAATTGTGATATTGAGTGACATCTCATATGAGCTAAGCCACTGTACCACGCAGAAGTACAGTGTGGTGGGGCTCTTTGAAGGGTCAAAAAATATACCACAACTCAAGTGCGTCCTCGGAGGTTCATCCCTCCTATCCTACACACCGTATGGTGGTAGTTTTTTAGAAAGGAGAGTTTACTCTCGGGTGGACGGCAGAGTTGAAATTACAAAATAAATAATTAACAAACTAACGTGGGATTTTGTTCTGTATTGTTAATTACAAAATGACAATAGACATGAAAACGAAAAAGAAAAGGGAGAGATGCCTACTAAACCTAATAGAACATTTACTCTATTTACTTATCTTTTTGAGATCTTCACGTGGTTACATTTACTGGGAGATGAACTCCATATCACTTTAGCACTACACAATAAAAAAAAAATAGCGCACAACTTGCTACTGATCGCGAATGTTCTCACCGAAGTGACGCGAAGTACATTTAGCGAATATACGATTCTAAATATACCGATTAAACGCGAGAAAACTTAATTAAACATTAATATAACGCGATTTTCGAATTTCAAAAATTAGGAGATAAGCGTGCGTTCACGGCGGATAACGCACTGCCACGAGAATAGCCTCGTTACCTGGGAAATCACACAAACTTTATTCAGATGGATTGATTTGATTGGTTCAAAACCAAATCTAATCGGTTTAACATCGATGGAGAAAGAGAACTAGTTACTCTTTATCGTTTGAATTTGGATAATCATGCGTATTTAATAATAAGAATACCGGTAATTTCATATCGAAAGAATTACGCGTGATTTTTAATTTTTATTGTATCAAATAGTTTCTTCGGATTTTTCAATTTTATTAGACACCCCCTGAAATCTATACCACAAAATATTTCTTGCCAACACAACTGATCCATTTGAACGCAAGCGGGAGTGAAAAAAAAATATGTTCTTCAATTTTGGTCAAATTTCAGGAGGTGGTTTACTTCGAGTTAAGAGACCCCCATACAAAATTTCAGAACCCACGGACCATGCAACTTTTCATCCCCTACGTAGGGTGATCAAGATGGCCTCCAATCAATTTGCCGATGTGCCAGCGAGATGTAAAAACTCATACTGCACCTTTCTAGCTCTGTGTGGTTATGGTTAAGTATCGATCAGGTGGCTGCAGAGGCGAAAAGCCACGTTTTTTTATCGAAAATGACCCAACTTTGAAGAATTTTTTTATCAACTACATCTTATTGAACACAATACTAAGAGGCATCCCAGAAAAAATCAACAACTCTCTCTCTCCTCTATTCATGCACAGAAAATTTTGTTTTGCAACTTTATTGAATTTTTTTAATAATGATTATGGTCTGTTACAAAAATTAAACCGTTTTTTTTTTTAATATATTTCTGACTTCTTTTTTTTTTTAATTTACAACTTTACAGCTAAAGCGATATTCTTTCATGAATCAATAAAAAATTAAAGCTCAATTCCATCAAATTCTCTAACCTAACCTCCCTCAATACTCTTGCCCCTCATTTCAATTCAAATTAAACATAGGTGCTTCTTGTTACATTTCGGCATTAATTGAGCCTCTCTGGTACACCAAATCTTTTAAATATTAAAATCCTTTTTCAAATAAGGTACTCATAGAAGCCGAATGATATTAATGTAGTTTTTGTATGAATCAAACCTCCTAAACATAAATATGAAGTCAGATTCACAATGAGACCAGTGTAAATTTCGATTATGACTGCTTAAGTGCCCTCTGTCAAAAACGAGAAGGGTTGGGGGTTCAAAATTTTAGTCAAGGATGTTTCTCGATGAAATGCATCTACACCAATGTATTGGCCCGAAATCCTTGCAAGGCAGATTTATCACGCTTATCCACCTATGTCTTTTTACTCATATAAATAAAATGTAAAATTTACGCGTTATTGTAAATGATGGAAGTAATTATACACTATATTCGTCCAGTAACGCAAAATAATTACATTATTGAAAAAAGGAAAAAAAAACATTTTCAATAATTTAACATATGCACTTATCACATCTTCAAAACAGACTAAAAACGTATAAAATTAATTCTCTTATTCCTATACACATATTAAACTAAATTTGGTAATTTTCAATGAGGAGCTTTCTGGCTTTAGGCCTCTCCCCTTACTCCCCCCCAAAAAAATAGCTCAAAGATCAATTTTTTTAAGTGTAGAACTGAATAAATTACGATTTTTTTTTTAAACTAGGTTTGTTTATATTTTGTACAAGTATCGAGATGTACACATTTATTTTCAATAAAATTCGTTTTTGTAATTTTTTTCGAACTTTCTGCAGCCCACGAACATAATACTTAAATACAAAGTTGAGTCTGAGTCCCCTTACCTTTCTTTTAAATTTTACCCATACCAAAAAAAAGTTCTGAACGCGCCAATGACGACAACTAAAATATCGAAAATTCCAATTTTATAATATACCTCAAATTCAAAATTATAATCTTCGAAAAAGCAACTGTAAAATTTTAAACCTTCCGTCCCCAAAGGGCTGGAAATGTAATTATGAGTTCTAATAAATAAAAAAATAAAAAATAAAAAGAAATGTTTTACTTTTTGTACAGAAATTTAAAATATGCATAGAGATGGAAAATTCTTATCAAGAGGCCTTTAAAGATTATGATGTTTTCAAGAAAAGCTTGCTATTGATATATATTTTTCACCTTCACGTAACTGGATAGATATTACGCAGGATATTTTAGCTGACATGTTATTTACATGCAGAAACTTTATCCTTGTTGCTGTACGTGTTATTTTTAAGAGCTGAAACTTCAGAATCTTTATTTATTTATTTATACATTATTCTAACAATTTTCCGAGTAGTGCACAACAAAAATTCCAAAGTCGGAAAACGAATGTCACCTTAGGTGAGTGGATAAAAAATATTGTGAAAGAACATAGGTAATATGTTGTGATGCGTAAAACATCGTACTTTTATATTGACGCTGGTTTTACACAGATGTATAGCATTTAATTATACATTGAATTACTTAGCCCCATCGAATCTAGTAATCAAAGTTATCTAACATCACAGTATGTTGAAAAATCACTCGACTTCCATTCGATGTACATATCATTTTTCTCTTTTTTCTATCACATACGTATAAAGTTACAGACGCGTAAGGCATGTAATAATACGCAATACTGTTTTTTCGTTTGTCTTTTTGCATTTCGTATTTTTTTTTTTCTCAAGTGCAATGATATTTTTCTTTGCTTATATTACTTTTATTTTGTGTGTTTTCATCAAGTTTGAGAATGATTTTATTTCTTTACGCCGAATTGTTTTTATTTTAGCTTACAAAAGAACTTGTTATTTTGATTTAAATATTCATACTTGCTAAAATTCATCGAATAAATGTACATATCCTAATTTTGGAGACCAAATGAGTTTGTGTTTGATTATTTGTTGAGTGCTGAATTTGAAAGGAAAACTGTGCACTCAGTATACTTTGGCTGTTAAATATTCACACGATTTGCCTGCAGAATTAATTCCAACGTAAGTCGATGCAGTTCTGATTCGTTGCTTGCTTTTCGCTTGTGCAGATATGGCCATCACTGCTCAACTGGATGAGAAAAATGTGCATGCAATCGAAGGATAAAATTCAAACTTCAAACCTACAGTATCGTAGACATCGTTCTTCACGATTATACTTATTAGGCTTTTGTTATTGGAACATTGAGTAAAATCAATAGGTATTCATTTTACTCTCTTTTCTCTGACTTTTTGTTGTTTACCTGGTATACTTATAATTCAATAGATATACATTTATACATGTTTGGTTATGGGTTTGTAAACTTTAGAAAACTTTCATATTAAAACATTCTAACCCACAGTTAGTGACATCCGTATATTTTTTGCAGCATTTTACGCGCTACAATGCTAAAAATGTTAAATTTTAAATAAAAATTGCTCAAAACTTGATTGAAGGGTTGTTCTTGTAAGGATGTAAAGGTAAATTTTTTCAAATCTTCAATTTACCTAAGATGGTTGTTCATTCAAATTTTGAGAGGGACAGGAAAGATACTGGAAGGGTCAAAGTTTTCGATCTTGATGCGATGCCATCAAGTAAGGTATGGACACCTACTTACCGAATTTCACCTAGTAAGTCAATTTGAAGGAGGATTAGGCAAACAAAAGAGTTATTACTAAGGAGATTTTGAGTCATGAAATTTCTTAAACCGTTCATATGCTTCACCAAATCAACATAAAAGCATCAAGCTTTACACCTAGGATGAGCGAATGGGGACGATACAATCGCGTCCACACTATTCATCATCTTTTGAACAGACCTACATCAAGTATCTCGATCGAGAATGACAGGATGATCGGCCTCTTTCATCTTGGATGATCAGCCTGAGATGAATGTTGTGTGGACGTTTGGATGATCAGCCTCATATAGCTGAACGAAGCTGATCAGCCTATCGTCATCGATCGACTTGATGTCGGTCTGTTCAAAGGATGATGAATAGTGTGGACGTGATTGCACCATCCACGTTGGCTTATCCTAATATAATTTTTCACTGTTTCACGTAATTATAATAAATTCCTCAATGAAATGAAAATAATTTTAGCACCTGAAAGTAACTTTTTTCGGTCATCTGATCATTTCTCTCGAATTAAAATATTTACAACAGAAAATTTACTAAAAATTATGCCCTACTATGTTTTATCTGAAAAAAAAATTAACAATAAACTTATCATTAATAATATATTTTTAATATCATTAATTTATTAATAACAATTTTTTTTTCATAAATTTAGCGCCTAAAAACACTACAATAATTTACAATTTTTTTATAAATTTTTTCAATATTTGGGTAGTTTATTAAATACATATATAAAATATTAATTTTGAATATTTATTTTTGATTACAAAATTTATAATAATTTTATTAATAATTTTTATGAAAAGATAAAAATTTAATTTCAACATTTTTCACTGTAAAATTGAAATATGATACTATTTAGGGGATGGGGGTGCTGGGTAGGGTAGAAATTACTTATGCTATCCCACTTTTAGCCACCATCGGTTGTCATTTGCCTCATATCCCTCATAAGGGCAGACTCTATTTGGAAAATATCGAGCAAAGACGTATAGAAATGTAGTATTTCACTTTCTTCTCCACATATTTTCCAGTAATGGAATGAGACAAGTGCTTCCATCGAAGGCAAAAAGCTGAACAAGTGTGGACGTCGACAGATGATCATTCGAGGCTGATCATCCTCGTGTGGACGCACCTTTAAGTGCTGTTAGTGAAGAACCAAAAATATATGCGTTTGAATTTGGGTCAAAATTAATTACATATGATGTACGGTAAAAGTCTGAATAATGTATGAGAAGCCTCAACTACGAGTAACCGACATTGATTACATATGAGCTCATGTTGTTACTAAAACTAAGAATTCTTGATGAGTGATATTAGAAGAGAGGAAGAAGGGTCATCCTTAAAATTTGGTAGGAGCAAACCAAAGGTAGAGAGAGAATTTCCGATCGTGATTTCATATGACAGAGTTTAAGCGAGCTTTATAGGATAGTTAAAGCGGAAAAATCATCAAGGAAATTTCACGATCCCCAAATGTATTTAGAAAGCTCATAATTTATTCTCGTACGTGAAGTTTATTAGAGATCAGAATAAATGCTCCTTTGAATTTAGCTCATAGTATATCCAAAATGAAGAATGCTCAAAATTTTAGGAAAACTTAAAGAAACTCAAATAGTATAAATTTGATAAATGTGAGCTCATGTGATACCACATAAATTTAACTTCTTAGATCGTTTTGGAGGGGATAGGTAGCGATTTTTACCCTCGTTACCGGCTCCTGCGAAAAGGTCAACAACATCACCCACGAATTCGAATTATTCTTGATTGCTTCTGTTTTTTGAAAAATTACACAAATTTGAAATTTTGATAGTTTCAATTTTTTTGACTTCAAGTACGTGTCAAAAAAAATGGAAATTTATAACTTTTTCATCATTTTGAGAAAAAAAAATTTATCACGTTGTACTTCGTATCATAATTTTTTTTTATTAGTTTTCAGAATCTAAAATTTTGTCTATGAATTATAAAGGTGAATATAAGTAATTAGAAAATTGCATTGCTTATTTCGAATATTTCCAAAAATAACTGAGAAGTAGGCGGTTCAATGTCAATACGTATAATATCGGCATAATTTTTCTCCTATCGGCCAGGAGAAGCTACTTAATCCTTATTTTTTAGAGGTTCCAAAATTATCCTATACAACACTCGAAATGAGTATAAATTTAAATATTTAACGAAAGTTTAGTGCACCCTCCCACCCCTCAATTGGGAAGGTAAAAATTTGGTGCAATGATTCGCTTAAAGAATAATTTCATTTTATATAATTCAATTTAAAAAAATATATATACGTATATATATTAAATACTTATTAAATGAATAAAAAAAAAAAATGATGAAATGATTATAATCGTTTTTTCTAAGGGCTATTTTGATTAAGCTTCTAAACGAATAGAATTTTCTCAAGTGGTGATTATTTCATTTTTCAAGATTTGAAAATAAAATTCCTTCTATCCAGAAAATAACATCAAAATGAAATAATTCCTATTTCTGCGAAGAAAAAAATTTCGTCAATTTCAAAGTAGAAATTTTAAAACCACCAACGGTTAAATTCGGCCAAATCGGATTACAAAAATAAATCCCCATATTCGAGCCATTCCAACATAATTGGACTATTTATTTTTTTTATACAATCGTTCTTCAGACACACTTCCCAATGCATACTGTAAAAGGAGCCGAGAAAAAAAAAAAAAACACGCTAAAAACAAAACTATATCGAAATGTTTCAAAATAAAAAGAAATCCCCGTTTACGATCGCGAGCCACAGCGTCGCGTCGTCGCCGCCTCTCAAAGTCTCGAAAAAAAATAAGACCGAAAACCTCAAACGAGACATCGGACGAAAGAAAAAAAAAGTACACAAAATAATAATAAAACTAAAATAAAAATACACGAAAAAAAGCTATCGCTATGTGCGGAATACAAATAATACGATTGAATCTAATTTTCCGCTTGTTTTAAAACGCATATAATCGGAAATAAGGGCAGAGCATGCCCGAAAAATTTAACTCCCTCTAAAAGGCTTCGCCAATAATGAAATGAGTACGCCGTCGAGTATACCGCTACCAGTATCGTCGTAACATGTTATTCGAGCGTACGTACGAATCGTATAGCTTTGGCGCGCCGCTATCAACTTTACGTGTATAGTTTTGCTGAACGAAATCTCATTCGACAAGTAATTACCTATATTATTATTTTTTAATTATTTTTCATTATCATTATTTTTCTTCTCTCATCAATTAAGAAATAAAAACCGATTAAATTTTAATAAATTATTTTTCATTTTTTTCTTCATTCCGTATATTTGTATATTAAATATTTTTCTCGTAGAGAAAGATTTTTCCAGCATAAACACAATCGGTCCATAACAACGAATAAATTCCGAATTTGGTGAATTTTCGCATTTTCTAAATCAAATCTTCAATTTCCAACTTCTAAATAAATTGCTAAAAAATCTTCTATTAATAGGCCATGACGCGACATGTATTATATATATACCACCGAATTGTAAAACCTTCTTCATAGTGGAATTAAACTTTATGCTACATTAGAAGAGGGATGAGAAAAAAATTACCAAATAAAAACGTCCAACTGAGATACTCGTACATAAAGTAACCCCCAAACGTCGACCTTTTCGCGAGACCAACGTTTTAAAAACGTTCGCGACGAATTATCGCCACCATTGCCGAAGAACCTTTTTAAATTCTCATTAATGAAACGGGAAATATGAAAATCACGCCGCATCGTCGACGGTCAAAACGAACGAGAAACGAAAAAAAAAACCACATCGTCGCGCCATCTTTTTATATTTCACAATCAAATTCCGTTTACGAAAATTAATAAAGGAAACGGGGACGAGGAAACAGCGCCGAAATGGTAATAAAAGAATAGAAAATAATTACACGTACCGACGGATTAATCGTTTTATACAGCCATTTTCGCAGACGATGTAAGAGGTCAGAAAATCTGTTTTTTCGCGTCATCCTTGGAGGATATAAGGTACATGTAGGACTCAACATATAGGTTTGTCGATTGAATAACTAGCATTTTTGGAGACATTATCTTTTCTAACAGAGAGATTAAACATTCGTTTGATATAACAAACATCCGAGAAAACTTTTATAGCATCATTTTGCAGTTTTTTAAAGAAGAAATAGGTTTTAAATCACACGAAAATTCTCACAAGAAATGAATAAATAATAATGATGAATTTTTATATAGTATAGGTACATATTATTATGATTCTTTTTGAAATCAAGTGGAGTAACTCATGTTACCTCACGTTTTGAATATTCTGAAATAGAAAGGTCTGCGATTCTATAATTCTGCTTAGTCTAAATTTCATCAATAACTATCACTTGAATGATTCTGCCAAGATGAAAAACACATGGCCTTACGTCATATCAGGCTAACTCACATTTGATGGACTCCAAAGTACATCTAATATTGAAAATTGAATAGGTCATTGTGCCCTGACCCATTCTCATCTTCTTTCTCAAACTGCCCCATCCCTTTGTCCTGTGTGCTCCATTCAGCTGACAGTAAAACATATTCTCGTCGAGTGCCCAAAATACAGCTCCCATAGACGACAGCTCCTTTTACCCGAATCCCTCTCTGATCTCCTCGGAGACTTAGAATCCACCATTCGATCACTTCTCAGCTTTCTAATCTCAAATGGCCACTCCAAACAGGTCTAACTCTCTAAACTCGTGCCTCTAGCCTCAGTGGCTGTACACGGCACGTAAATAAAAAAAAAAAAAAATTTCAGGTTCTCTCGATCTTACGTTGAATTTCTCCCTCTCACATTCGAAACACTCTTTAATCTAATCAGGTCTTAAAAACTAACTACTAACAAACTATACCCATCCTCAAAATTTGTCCGTTCAAAATGTAAAACATGAATTCACGTTACCACACCTTCAATTTACTTCAAAAGTTTTTCAATATTTCGAACAAGGCTAGTGAACGAAACAGAAACGGCAGAGGCTTTAAAATCATTTTTCCCATAACTGTCACAAAATCGATCGAATAAATCGCAAATTTTTGGTAATCAAAACCGAATTCAATGGCAGTAACCTCAATACTTACTTTTTGAACAACGCGGATTTCTTGAAATTTTCAATGACTCTCTTTCAAACGTTTATGTAAAGAAAAAATTAAAAAAAAAAAAAAACAATTTAGACACATTTTTCTGGAGAAAGAGGTGTTTAATGGGATAGAGACGACTCATGAGATTTCTTGACTTGATTTCTCCTCAAAAACCATTTTATTTCCAACTTATAGAGCATAAATTTGAATAAGTCATACACGAGACAACTTTCGAAACCTTGAATCATCGATTTCGAGCAGACAAAGCCTGATGGAAAGCGTATTATTTAAGAATATCCACAAAAGTTTCATTTGTAAAAGGCAATGATATAGGCTAGGGGATGGAGTCAAAATTTCGAAAACTTCGTAAAATCATGAAGATTTTGAAAAAAACAACATATAGTCCAAAGTGGAATAAGATGAAATACTTCCATTTCCACGAGAAAACACCTGACAACTGAAAAAACCCAAGAAAACACCGCCCCGCCCAAGACTTCCTCTCTTGGGAAGGTGGTGTTAATTTTTTGAGAGATAAAATGCATGTAGGAGAAGTGAATTCCGTAATCCTTCCAAAATGGGCAAAATGTGTGAAAGCTGATACCCAGTTCTCCACCCAAGTTATATCATTTTTCGAAAAAGTTACTTCACCACCAAAATTTTGATGCGACGTTTGCATTTAGAAATCGACTGAGAATTGTTCGAACAAGGGAGTAATAACGTCATAATGAAGAATCTACCGAATTTAAGTTGTTTTGTTTTTGTTTTTTTTTGTTTTTTTCTTTCAAAAAATTATCCCTTCCCTTTCCAAATACTGAACCCTATCGAAGGAGTTTATCATCACCTTTTTCGGTTGTAGGATGTTTTCTGATAAGAATATTTTGTACCCAAGTGTTTTTTTTTCTAATTTTACCCAGTTTTTTCAAATTTTGGCACCCTTTTCTCACTTGTTGAGATTTTGGTGAAGACGTTCCCAGATGATGAGTATTTCATCAAACTTTGTATGTTGATGAATCACAGTTCGAAGGGTTCCCTCGTTAGGCTCACTTTTTCATATAAAACCATAATAATAAAACGTAAGCAACTATGCCACATTATTGCAGCTAAATTTTTAAATGGGCGCATTCAGGTTAGCGAATGATGATGCGACCCCTTTATGTCTACAGGCCACACCCCGCACCAAGTCTGAAAACCCATACTATCAAATTATAGCAACATCCTCAAATTTTTACAATCCGCCATTTTGGATTTATTTTGATCTAAATGTAAGAGATCATATTCTGGTCATGAACTAACTTTACATAAAAAATTTGACTTTCAAATTTCATTTTGTGAGGGAATTTAGATGAGTTTAGAAATTTCATGAATCAAAACTTCCTCCAAAAACAGTTTTTTGCTTCAACTCCCCTCCAAAATGCCAGGGAAGCTGAAATTTGAATATGTAGGTGCCCTTCACTCACTCTTTCATGTGAAATCAAAAAAAAAAGTTTTAAGCAATTTGCCCCCTCCCCTTTAGCCCTTCTCAAAATTTGAGTGATCCACCGTTTTGAAATGTATCGACAAAACGAAAAAGTACCTTTTTTGCATTTTTTAGAAGATGCTCTCACCAAATTTTGAGTGATTGTCATCAACATCCACCGATGCTACGCGTAGGAAGAGAAATATAATTATACTAAAAGTAGGGGTCTGAAATTTAAAGATTTGAAGACTCCATTCTCCCCCAATCCCCTTTCCAAATCAGGTAAGCTGTAATAGCCATCCTTTTTATTAAACATTATGCTAAAAATTTTCAAAGTTTCATTTACCCCTTCATCACATTTCAAGGACATTCACTCCTCTTCCTTCCTTCCCTCCATCCATCTACACCTATGAAGCCCTCTGCATATTTAATTATTCGTCATTCTGTATCAATTTTGATTCAAATGCAAAAGGTAATATTCTGGTCATCAGCTAACTCTTCATACAGAGTTTGAACTTCCGAGGTCGACTTGGTGAGGGTATATGGAAGATTCGAAAAATTTCTTGACTTAAAAAAAAAATTTAACAAGTTCTTTCGTGTTTCAACTTCTTTCCAAATTCACTTGCAGAGCGGAAATTCCGGGGGGTTGGTTTTCTTGGCTCATTTTTTCATGCAAAACATTATACAGAAATTTTCCTCGGTTTCTTTTTGAAATTAAGCAGGTTCTCATCAGATTAGAGCAATTTTTACTTTTATGGAAAAGTTACGAGTGAAGAGCTCAAAATTCCTCATAGTTCAAATGGCATCCATTCTCCTTTATAATATACCCATCGCGAGATTTTCGCGAAAAACTGAAGAACTTGAGTGGAGGCCACAGCGAACTTATTTGAAAAGTAAAGTCCGCTAAAAGTGACTGAGGAAGGATTTACATTTTGCCACCATTAAGTAATAACTTCCTCATAAATTGGAGAATTAATTTATTCCTTATGGACGATTTAAGAAACTCCTGGCAACTTAGTATAATTATAAATTTCAAAATTTTTAACACGAAATTCATAGAGAACAAGCTCTTCGAGTGAAGCACTACTTCAGTGTTATGCTTTTCGAATCTCATAAGAATAACACACAGTACTTGAAAAGTTAGGTCATACTAAAAAAAAAAAGGGTACCGTTTATGTACAACATATCGTCAATTTGCAAATGTATTCATTTATTTTAGTTTTGATTTTGTATATTTTATGTATTGCTTTCGTTACGTATAAGCGGATTGTTTGTCATCATTTACTTTTTTTTTTTTTTTATTTCATTTCTGTTCTCGTCTGTCTACAGAATGACGTAATGAAGTTGACGAATTTCAACTATTTACTATTCGCATTTATTTACGCGCAAGCCACTACCAAACAAATTGAATGGGAAGAAGCAGAAGACGACGATGTTTCCGGTAAGACGCATACGTGAAAAAAATTCGCTATTCGATTTATTTGTTTTTCGACGCTCTCGTCGTTTAGCATTAGCTCTCTACAGCGTAACCTACTCGATAGCTATTTCTTATACCGAGTGTACTTCGAAAACGAACGGGGAAAAAAATCTTTTTTTCTTCGTTTACCTTTTCTCGTCGTCGTGTAATTTAACGCTAACCCAACGCTGGAACCGTACTCGACGAAAGCTACGTAATAAATTGCAATTAATTCGAAGACGCGAGTCCCCCGTTCTAATGCAATCGTACATTTTATATCCACACCGGATACGGAGTACGATGAAAAAAGCCTCTCAACGTTACCAAATTTCGACGCATTTATCAAGCGGCAAATACCTAAGCGCTAGATCGCGTACGCTGTCGAGACGGTGTATATCTAATTCACGGTCGTGGCTTCTCGATGTTATCAAATTTATAACGTCGACTCGCCTAATTACAACCGCGTCGTATCGCCATTCGACCGAATGGCGAATGGAGATGGACTGGTGGACCGAATCCAATTTATCGTTGTTGCCTTTAATATTTTTTTCACTCTATTGCGCTCTTCGTCCATCGCCTGTTCTTTCTCTTCATGAATAACGGGGCAGACTTTCGCCAAAATCATCTCGAAAAGAAAATCATCGTAGCGAACACGAAAAACAGACGGCAAGGGTTGTAATTATCAAAGATGAATAAATTTAATTACGAAATTTATTGTACTCGTCAGTCGCTATTTATAACAAAAAAGAAAGAACGTTCGCGAATACGCTGAAAAGAGCGAACAGAACTGCAAAATTAAGCAACTGCAACTATACTACAGGCCTTGGATTCATTCTATATCGCAACGAAGCAACGAATGAAAACCCCATCATAGCAGTCTTCGTCTCATCGATACGAAACAATCGAAAGTCAATTACAAAAAACAAATCGGTCTCCGTTTCACGTCATCCGACGCCTACGAAATTAAAAATAGGCAATTTCTTCGTTTTCCTGTCTCCGTTCGTGGAAGTATTCGGTTGGCCGAGTTTTTCAAATTTTAAATTAAATTTCTAAACAACGTGCCCAAAGTTCGCCTTTGATATCGAAAGGAGGCTATTTTTAACCCCGATGTAACGTTTTCCGGCGCTTAATTTTCTCCGCAAATTGCGAGCTCGTATATCGGACGATGAAGTTTCGTTTAGAGGCGAGCACAGACCTAATGTCGTCTGTCAAACTCGGTCACAGCGCGACCCCTTATTTTGGCAAAATAAACCGTAAACCGCTCGACAAGCTTTCCATTCATCTCAGCCGACACCCGAGTTACATTCTCATTTTCTCGTTTATACTTGATTAGGCTAAAATGCCAAAAACGCTCGCGAAATATTTAAGCGAAAATTTCAACGCATCAGAAAGTTCGACTTACCTAATTGATGGTAGTTGCCGAGTTGGCGGTCTTCTCGAAACCTCCGTGACAGAAAATACATCAAAAGTACATGTGACGATCGTGAGCAGTGGCCTCTGGAAAAATAACGATATCCATTATTCGAATAAGCTGACGAAAAAGCTCGTAATTTAAAATATGATTAATTATAAAAATTTTAAAATAAGTGAGACCATTTTCATTTTTTTTTTTTTTTTTTTTTCAAAAAGTGGAGAGCTAGTGAATTTGGTAAATGACCTCAAATAGGTGTCATAAAAATTTCTTCTCCTCTAGTTCGATTTTTAGATCCCTCTCCTCCAAATTATGTCAAAATGTTCGAGAATTTGAAACGTTCAAAAACCTACATTTTCAGAGAGTCGAGAATTTTTGTCTTAAAAGTTATATTTTATTGACCAAAGACATTAAAAAATGTTAGCTTCCAATTTTAAATAAGTATATTTCAAAATGGGTGACAAATAGGTAATGCATAGGTCGTGTTCATAGTAAACGCTTGATTTACGCTCTCTCGTACTCAAGAGGCAAAATATGCTCGATGTTTGCTTCACATCAAGGATTCCTAGAGTTCGAATTTTTCGATGGTAAAATATAGCAAGAATGTGATACTTCGGGCAAACTTATAAGGAAAACTCGAATATATTTTACTTCTTGAGTTTCAAATAGCCTAAAGCAAGCTCGTAAGATGCTCATTAACAATCTTAATTAGTTGATTACCAACCATCGAAGCATTGCAACCTTGAAGTTCCTTTTACATTGCAGATAGATAAAATTTTAATGGAACTATTTTAAAAGAAGATAAATAACCAGTAAAATAATATCATACAATAAAATTTTGGAAGAAAGCAATTTTTTCAATGTTTCATCTTCCTTTCCGTAGGTACTTTAATTTTCCTCCTAGATGAAGGAATTGAAGAGTAAAAGCATTGACATATTTTGAACTTTTGCTCATATTCCAAATTTCAATAATCATTTTCGAAATTTTCAAAATCAAAACATCAACTTTTCAAGTTTGAATATTTAGCCACACTGTCTTGACAATAGAATATACCCAAAGTGGATTGAGACCTTTCAAGGCAGGGGCGTGCTAGTGTCGTGTTTACATTCTAGCTACTCTTATCATTTTTTAATTTGTATTTAGAAAAATTTGCTGGCTATGTGTTTAAGGTATTTATAAACCTTGGTCTGATTCAAAGTGGTTTGACCTATAACAGGTTAAACCATTCCTGTTGGCCACCAAGAAATTTCATTAAATTTCTATTGGTTCTTCCAGCCACAAGAGCCTGGGAACAACAACCAATGAATATAAAAAATACTTGGTTCTGAATGACGTCAATATGAGCAGGTAAATGTACATGTGGACTTATCACTTTTGAAGTGTAAGAGGGGAGATCGAAATTTTATCAACACTCATTAAGACTGATGCCTTATTGGCTGTTGATATTATCAACTCACAGTTGCTCATATTAACGTCATCAGTAAACAATGCATTTGAAAAAATGAAGTTGAAATTTTTCACGTGATCTCAAATGATGTAATCTGTTATAGGTCAAACCACTTTGGGTTTGATTGGTGGAAACTACTGATGAAATCATACATGCCCCAAAGAGCCTCACTAGAATACTAGCGCTCGAGCGGTTGTTCAGGTCCCAACTGGTTTAATATTTTGATTCTTCAATTTAGAATAAAATGTTGTAACCTCAAAATATTCGCATTCATATCGACAAACATTTAAAATCGTGGTTGGATACCAAATTAGAGTGTTAAATTGGACGTTTGAGGTTTGTGTTAAATGCAAATATCATTAGTACTAAACTAAAATTTCTAATATGATATAAATTCACTATCACACAAAAAATATATTTCATCTCAAAATATTATCCTTATTTTACCGATGAATTTACTCGCATCAGTGTTTGATAGAACTGATAAAAACCAAAAAAAAACTACCGTTTAGAGTAGGTAGTTCATAGTTTCACCACCAGGTATCGACTCTTTCGTGGGACCCGAACACCCGCTTTAGCGTTAGTGTTCTAGTGAGGATAATGATGATCGTATAACTTTTATCAGTAGTTTCCACCAATCAGAACAAGGTTTGTAAATCACTTCGAACACGCAGCGAGCAATTTTTCAAAATACAAATTAAAAACAAAGAAAATGAACACAATTTATTATAAAAATTTTCGTTGTTTACATTATACAAGAACCATATATCCTCACTACAGCACTTACAGTCTTACCCTTTTCGCCACTAGATGTCAGTCACTTTGCGTTCGGCTCCGAATAGAGTAGACATATAAACGTAGGTTACATCGTGCCGTCGCCTTAGTGGCAAAAGGCAGTATGTCCAAACTCTGCCTGAACCCTCTCATTAATGTGAAGAGAGCATTTCACATTAATAAAAAGGTTCGAGCAAAATCTGGATATACTACTTTTTGCAATTATGTAACATAATACAAAAATGTTTGTTTCTAGTTTGTTTAAACCTTTTTATCAATGTGGAATGCTCTCTTCACTTTAATGAGAGGGTTCAGGCAGAGTTTGGACATACTGCCTTTTGCCACTAAGGCGACGAACTTTGCTGGCCACTAAAAATTCTCAAAAATGCGCGTTTCTTCGTGACGTCATTTCAAGAATGATAAGGAACCAAAGTTGTATTGACCTTTACCCACGGACGTAAACTATAATATCCGGATATTTGGCTATGTGTAAATGAAACGGTACTGAAATACGAATACAAACCACTCCCACCGCAACGCATCACGATCAGCTGATTGTACTTTTTCAGTGGCGAACAACGACCTTTTAGTAGTCTCAAAATTTGAATAGTCAACATTTCTGACATATTTCTGAGAAAATGCATGTAAAATTGAGAACCATATCGTTGTGGTAGGTGTGGTTGAAGCTCAAGAATTTAACGTTACAGCCTGATATGCTGATATTATAGTTAACGTCCATGCCTATACCAAGTTAAACCATTTTGGTTGACAACCAAGGAATTTGAATAAATTTCTATTGGTTCTTCTAGTCATAAAAATCTGAGAACAACAACCAATGAAAATAAGAAATATTTAGTTCTGAGTGAGATCAATATGAGCAGCTAAATATTCGCGTGTACTTAGCGCTTTTGCGGCGTAAGAGGGATGACCGAAATTTTATCAATACTCATTAATACCTTACGTACAAACTTTGACCTCTCCAAGTCGATTTGGCGAGAAGGTTATGAAAGATTTAAGAAATATCCAAAAGTAATTTCCCATACAAAATACTTTTTTAGCTTCACCTTCCCTCCAAATTCACTGGGGAAGCTAAAATCAGAATGGGTTAGTTACTTGGGCTCATTCTATCATATGGCACTGCAATAAAAAAAATTCGACCTCGTTCGTATCACCACCATATTTTGAAGTCAATATCAGTCCTTCTCCCCGCCAACATCATGTGTGAAGGTGAATTTGGGATATAGCATGTTTTATACACCCAATAATCGTATGAGTTGATATAAATCGCGTTTTAATTCATTTCAGGTTCCTCAAACTTCACTCATCGTTCCATTTTGACTCAAATTCAAGAGGCCATATTCTAGCCGCCAACTAAGCTTACATACAAAGTTTGGCCTCTGTAGGTTGATTTGATGAGGGGATATGGATGATTTAAGAAATTTCATGACTCAAAACTTCCACAAAAAGCTGTTTTTCTGCTCAACCCTCCCCCCCCCCGGCTTCCAAATGCACTAGGAAGTTGAAAATTGGATATGTTGGCGTTGGTAACGCACTCATTCGTATGAAATCAAAAAGAAAAATTTTGAGGTAATTGCCTCCTTTCCCTACAGCCCAGCTCAAGGTATGAATAATTCGTCATTTTGAGGTGCATCGAGAAAACAAGAAAATATCTTTTTCACATTTCCAAAAGAGTCCCTCTCGAAATTTTGAGAGATTTTTAACAATACTCACCGGCGCTACGCGTGGGGAAAAAATACGCATAGTATACCAAAAAGTTGGACATTTACCAGATGATTTTAAACGGACTGAAACGCAAAGATATGAAGACCTCTCTCCCCCAACCTCTCTTCCCAAATCAGCTAGACTGTAATAGCGATCGTTTTTATTGAAAACTTATCTACAAAGTAGCAAATCGATTTCATTAACAGATACCTGATACCAAAATATCGAAAGGGTCTCTCCTGATAAGATAGTGAAAACGGCCCTTGACCCAAATTCGGTCACAAGTGGTCCTAAATGTTGCCCTCGATGAAAAAACTCCCCGAAAAAATTGTTGACCCCCCTCCCCCACCCTTTCCTGAGAAATCGACTCCCATATGTCGAAAATTCAATATTTTTTAACTCTGGATGAGATGGATGAAAAATTTTGAAAATTTCACTATTGATAGGCATTATATAAGTACATCAGTGGAAATTTTTTCAAATTTTTCGATTCATATTTTCTTGAATTTTTTAGGCTTTGAAATTTTCAAAAAATTGTAAAAATTTTTTTTGAGGGGGGGTATATGATTGAATTTTTTTCCATAATTAGCTTGTACTCCAAGGTACAACACGACAATATTTTCAACCCCTCGAAGGGGGATGGAAGTTTGTCAAAAAAAATTAAATGTGTAACAAGAGCGCCTCCTAAATTTACTTTTTTGCATTTTTTTTGCGAACAACGCGTTTTAGAGAAAAAGTAGTACAGTAATAAAATGTTTCTCATTAAATTTTTTATAAGAAAGGGTCTTATAATTTTTTTCTTATACCCATTAGGGGAGGAGATAGGGGACTACAAAGTTGCTCCTAATACTAATAATTATCATGCATTACAATATCGCAAAATCAGTAAAGACTAAACAAGAAAAAAAATGAAAAAAAAATAGAAAATGAACATTGGAAATGAAGGCGAGTTACTTTTCGACTATTGTGGCAAACTTCTGATTGAGGATTTGGCAATAAGAATAAATAAAATTCGACATAATGGTGGTGAAGTTAAAGTAATACCTATAATAGTCCAGTCGCATTACGACTGGAGAGACCCTTTACCAATAAGCTTGAAATGTTTTAATTGAAGAGCTAATTCCAAAAACCACCCTTGTCCAAAATGAAAAATTTTCAAAAGTGATAGTTCATCACTGCTCTACAATGATGCATTGGTAAACAGCGCCCCAAATGATATTGTGAGAGTAATAGAAACTACTCTAGTTTATAAAAAAATCACTTCAAGCGCTTTATACAAATGCATCTAGGAAGTCCAGTGGTTTCTGTCGTGCTTGTTTTTTTATTTTCATTTTGGACAAGGGTGGTTTTTGGAATTAGCTCTTCAATTTATATCATACATATATGTACAAAAAAATCAAAAGTTAGCGAGCTGAAATTTCCGATGCATTCATTGGAACTCATTTGTCCAACACCGTTCAAGTGTTCAATATCACTTGCATTCGTCGCAAAACAATTTCAAAAAAATGATTCTCCTTCCAACATTTTGCACAAAACTCTGGACGTCTCGTAAAGTCGTAACAAATATTACACCACAATAGAGCTTGGCTTTGCACGTACAATAACAAAAACTCGACGAAAAAGTGGTAACAAATTAAAAAGAATCGAACACGCGAAATTCAATCGAAAACATAAACACGCGCGTGCTAAACGATGAATAATTCAAAACCGCTGAAACAGTTATTAAAAAAGTATAAAGAAGAGAGCGTAAAATCGTTCGCCAAAATCGTAATTTCGTGTCTGTTCGCAATAATTACATTGCAAAATAAACAACGAATAAAACGACCCCCGGCTCTGAAAAGCACGGCGCGGGAACGTGAAGCGGAAAAATAGGGAAAACAAAAACAACACCTTCGAAAGTACAGCTTCGGTATATCGCGACTCGATGTTTTACCTACTTCGATGTACATTTCCTATAGCCTTTTTCTAATTCACCGTGAACAACGAATTTCTACTTTTTCTTTCCCTTTTTATTGTTCTTGGCGCTTTATTTCTTTCATCGCCGCGTATAATTTTAATCAACGTACCGCACCCGTCTTCGCTTCCTCCGCATGGCGAACGGCACGAAAATTAATCCGGTACAGTTGCGAACGAGGTCGTTTCTCTTACTTGGGGCCACGGAGTAGACGTAGAGACGAGCGATTTCCATATAGTATGTGGTATTCGTACTACGTACAGTCGTACATAATACGATACCGGACTGCGGCGCGGCGGACTAGGACCGGTAGCGCGGTATCGCCCAAATATTCGTCCGTAATTGAAATTCATAAGTCCGCGACGACGCGTCGTCCGTGATAAACGCGAACGAAAAACGAATACCATTCTCGGCAAATAAACAAAAGGGTGCGCCTTTCGAAATAATTAGTATACGTACGGACGAATAATCTGATTGTTAAAACGAAATAACTTTGTCCCTTAATTACTTACGATTTTAAACGTTCGAATAATACGTCGCGTCGGTATCTTCGTACAGGACTACGCGAGTACGGGTGCTACGGTGTCGCCTGCCGGCACGACCCTTCGATATTTTAATCGTTTCTTCCTGAACAACGACGCCTCACCTTATTCGCTCATTCTACTATGTAGATTCGGCGTTTAAGTACCTGCTGCTAGTTTCGGTACGCGTTCGGCGTTCGCTTTTCGCCCTTTCCGCCTTGTCGCACCGTAATATACGTACCGAATGTCGTAACGCGCAACTCTTCGCTCTCAGCTCTCAGCTCTCTGCACCTGGGCATTATAGCGGATTTATTCTTGAAATTGGTTTTTAATTAAAATCCGCAGCGACGAATTTTACGCTTTTCTTAATTTTTTTTCACCCCCCCACCGAATCATCCTTCTTTTCGGGAACGCGAAGCGCGGGTAATTTATCCGATTCGGTAAAGTGTACAACGAGCTTTCCAAAGAGTACGCCCCCCTCCCTCCATTTTCCTTCGCAATTACTAAGGTCGAATTATATTCTTCGAATAAGCTTATCGCAGTTATTTTAACGACGACCGAATTCTCCACTTCAAACGGACCGTTTTAATTTTATTCGATTTTTTATCTGAGTTTTCCAGAAAAACGATAGCTATTGCAGTGCGCCTATTTTGAAAAATTAATGATCGAGAGAAGAGAGCCGCATTTCAGGCTTAGACCATAGAACTTGGACTGCTCAAGTTCCATGAGTGTAATGCTAAATTTTTCTTTCCAACCTCTTAGCGATCTTAACTCACTAAATCATAAAATGTAAGCAAACTGTCTGGTCATTTGAAGAATCTTCGTTCCTTTTTCGTAATTTTTCCCATTTTTTTTTTTTGCGATCATAATTATTGTTAAAATCAAATAAAGTTGTTAAATTTCATAAATTAAATATTTATCATTTATTATGAAATTAATGACAAAAAACAAAACCGGGTTTGTTTACATTTTACGATTTAGCGATTTAAAATATTGGAAACAGATTCTTATCACTTGAGCAGTCCAGGTTATATAGTGTAAGGTTTCAGGCCCATTTTTTTTTTATGGACACGTACTTATAAATTACAGGCTGCAGCAAAGAGGGTCTCAATGATGGCTCCGACTTTTCTGCATCTTTCTACTAACTTTTTGCCGAAGTCTTACACGGTACGCCTGCCTAATACTACATAGGCAAACCTTCGTACGAGTCTCGTATGGGATCTCGAGCTGTTCGTAAAATATCTCATTTTTGTATAGATCATCTTTCAATCAAGTTTTAAGGAAAAATTAAGCTATTACATAGTACCAAATTTTGGAAAGAGGTTTGAAATAATTTATAATATCGCCAAAAACGCATCTCCAGTACTTTCCATGATTTCACAAAATTTCAAATTATTTTCAACGCAACTGTCCAAATCTATCTGGCAAGCTCAATGGAATCAAAGTACCAGCAAACTATTTTTCCACAAAAAATCAGTCCTCCAATGGAAATATCTGTCCCACCTAAACAGACGAGAGGAAGTTGTGCTTACCCGCATCCGTTTGGGACAAATCCGCCTAACCCACAAACACCTATTCGAAGGCATTTGAGGAACTCCGCGATGCACCTTCTGTCGAGCTTCCTCACTAACGGTTGTCCACATCTTACATGAATGCCCAAACTTCAATAATCTTCGCCAACCCATAACCATAGAATTCATAGCCGACAATCCTCAACTAATTTGTAATGTCCTCAACTTCCTTGAGTACTCCCATATTCTCCCTAAAATTTAGTATCCCACTCTGACGGCGGCGTAAAAAAACATCAGCAGTTGAAAACGCCACTTTATAAATTATTAATAAAAAAATCTATTTATAGATTCACACTGTTTTTTTTTGCTTTTTTTTTTTGTTTCATTTTGATTCTCCGACGATAACTCTAGTAAAAGTATCGTTTTTGAAGTCGATCCGTTTTCTTACAATCGAGCTCTCGAACTTTGAAACTGTTTCAGTTTCCTGATGCAAAAATCTCGTAAATGAAGGGTCGTGAAGACCAAAAGGTACAGGAACAAAGTTGTAGGAAATTTCAATCTCTACAACTTTATTTTTATTCATTTTTCATGAAAGCTCGCCGAGATTTGAATTTTGGAACTTCGAAGCGTAAGACACTTTTTTTTTATTCGAACGTTTCTACTCAAAAGTCGAGCCATTGTGCAGATAGATGGTTGCGTTCACATATGTGCGTATACCCTTTGTCGGCAACCTGTTTCACTGCGTTTCGTTTTTACTGAGGGTTGAATATAAATGGCGCTGGGCAATAAAACTTCCATTCCTGAAACGTCACGTACGTTTGGCGAAGTATAGGGCTTGTACGAATAGTCGATTGGTACGAGCTCTCATTTTACAGTGGATATTGGTTTTGTCGCATTGTGCCTGTTTACGCTTCAGAGTTTGCGTTTGCGATTCAACCCTTGGCGATACATAACACGTAAGTGATCTTACTGAGTACCTGTTACGTACTATATTAGATCGTTGTAGGCTTCTTCTGTTTGCACCGTGTCATGGTACGTTTACGTATGCGACGTCCATAGACACATTTAGGTCAAGTCAATTAGAGAGGTGATGGTGATCACTAACGTCTTGCCGGCGAGTAGCCTTGCGAGGCTACTCAAGGGATCGCCACTATGCGGTGTGTGTGAAGACTGAAGAGCCACACCGGCGATAATGTGGTCCCCGCGGATTACCTAGGCGCTTAGGGCGTGAGTACGCTGCTAACTGGCCTATAGGGTAATCCGTTAACTGCGGGTAGACTAAGTCGCCCCAGTCCGAAGCAGCCCCACAGTAGGTTCAGCAGGCCTATTGGCACTGACCTGAGACGTCCACAATGTCATATAAATATTGTTAGATTATTGGTTAGGAATCGTGCATGATTACGTAGGTATTCATGTGCGATATATATTTTTCTTATAGGTGGATTCGCCCGCACCAACGGAACTATACCATCTCGCGCCCATCCTTTCGGTCAACATAATAGTGTAGTAATTTTAATTTTAACTGATTATTTTATACTTCCAAAATTATAAACGTTTACCTTCTTAACGCATCGTCTAGTTTTATTTTATTTTATTCGTTTTCTACAGAAGCATTTTTAGTTTTTTTTTTTTTTTTAATGTGACACTAAATGTTATTAGCTGAGTTTCTAATAAAAACGATAGCTATTACATCCTACCTGATATGGGAAGGAGGGTCGGGGAAAGATGGGACCTTCAAATCTTTGAGTTTCAGACCATTTCTAATCATCTGGCGAATGTCCAACTGTATAGCATATATATTTTTACCCACGCGTAGCGCCGACGAGTATCGTTGAAAATCGCTCAAAATTTGATGAAAGACTCTTCTTAAAAATGCAAGAAAGCCCCTTTGATATTTTTTCGATGCGCCTCAAAATGGCGAATCATTCAAGTTTTAAGGACAGTAAGAGAAGTGACGAACACCTAAAATTTTTCATTTTTGATCTCAAACAAAAGAGTGAGTCACGGACACCGAAATATCCCAATTTCAGCTTCCAAAGTGCATTTATAAGGAAATTAAAGCAAAAAACGGCTCCCCAAATCAACCTAAGAAGATTAAACTTTATGTGTAGGGGGTTAATTGATGACCGGTATATGACCTCTAAAATTTGGGTCAAAACGGATACAAAATGATGGATTATCAAAATTTGAGTAGAACTTGAGGAGCCTAAAATTCGTAAAAATGTATTTACCATGAACTCGTATGATTATTGTATACTATTTCTCCAATTCACCTCTATACCTGATATTTGAGGGGAGAAGGAGAGGTTATCGACCTCAAGATATGGTGTGTAGAAGAGAGGACGACAATTTTTTATTGTGGAGTCGTATGATGAAACAAGTCCAAGTGACTAACCTATTCCGATTTTAGCTGTCCAGGCGTTTTTTTTCTTTTGCTGGACCACAAATTCTTTGAAAATATAAAATGTGTTTTATGGACGGGTACTTTAATGATAATTTTAATGAGATAAATCATTTTGTTACTCCTACTTATATTGAGCCTGAATGATATTTTTTATTTTTTTATTCAATTTCACGATCAATTCTACCTGATTTTTCATTTAATTTATTTCGATTCGCGAATGTTTCGATACACGGTAAAAAGTCCGATGGGTCGAACTGCATAGGAAAATAGTTTATCTGAATAAAAAGTAAACATTTTTGATCATAAAACAAGCGAGTTACCCTTCGCGGTGAGCTTCTCTCTAAAAGAAAATACTGTTGGAAAATTCGACCATAAAAACTACACGGACCATCGAACGGTCCATTTGACTGAAGAAAGTTTCCATCATCTAATATCGTCTACGAATCGGGTGACGCGGTATCGCGATACGATATCAGCTCGCGACAAAAACCGTACACTTTCTTTCATTCGGCCATCTGTCGTCCAAAGTCATCTACGTCGAGTAGGCGTTCTCGCAAAGGTCGAAGAAATACACCTATTCTGCATACAACGTTGAAATATGTCCACTTCGTTGTCCATATAACCGAAGAAGATCGAGGGTTGAAAAAAAAAACAGAACGCGGTACCACAACGCTTCGAACGCTGTCATTTTTCAAGCCGTAAGAAACTGACCCTTTAGGCTTTCGTGCAGCCTTAGCAGACGTAAACGACGTAAGACACGATTACCAACATAAATCAGCTCGGATCGTATATTTCACAGCATCGGTAGTCGGTACACCGCCGAGGTACATCAGCCCGAGTGCGAGTCGTTTTTACAACCTATTAATCAATTACGACCACGCAAGTCATCCCCTTCACCATTGTAGGATCGCGGATCGCGTAGTTATGATAATTTTTTCCACTTTTTTTTATTTTTTTTGCATAAAACAACGAGTCCGCGCTCAATCTCTCGGGTGTAAAACGACGCGTAATATAAAACATACCGCGCGCGAAATTTATCCGTCATTCGAATCGAAAGCGTAAACAAAAATCTAGGGGAAAAGAGTTGCACACAAAATTTTACAACCGTCATTTCGAATGTCTAGCGTCGTTCCAACAATATAAACGAAACGAATAGCGAATAAAACGAATTTTTCGAATTTATAATGGACGCGCGCGGGTCTTCGCCGTCCTGCTCGTACCGCCAGCATATGCGCGCTGTTTATACGTCTCTCGTGCATTCTCGCGCCAATATACCGTTCGCCCGTTGTACTCGTATAATAGTCGCTAGCGCTCGCACATACACGCAATTTCCGAAATTTACTTTTTTTTATGTATACAATATACATTTGCCGCTTGTTTTCGGGCTCTCTCTATCTCTTTCTTTGCGAAAACTTGGCCCGCCGCGCCACCGTCTCGTTTTCGCTACGTAATCGCTACGCGACCATTTCAACTTGCGAAACGTCCTTCGCTCCAGGAAATACGCATTTACAAATCCTAACGCGTTGGATTCCGAATCATCATCGAGTCATTAGAGCAACGTTGAAACCATGTTGAAACGCCGCGTTTTGTGAAAACGAAAAAATGTGCCCATTTAAATACCTAAATTCTCGTCCAACTTTCGTTAGAAATCTAAAAAGTTGGCAGCCAATGAATAGGCCAGATAATACGAGCGTAATTCGAAGATTGTCGTTATCTACCGCGCCTTTCCAAACAGGCATTTAAATTAAGAAAATATAATTGCAGTATTGTACTGTATTTGGCTACGAATCATACACCAGATACCAAATTTGACATCGTCTCTACATTTACCACCATTGTTCAGTGAAGCTGTGTAGAACTGTACGTACATTATTTAATCTTCGCTCCACAGTTACAAAGAGAGATCTCTAATACTTATTACTATTTCTTCAAAACAAGCTGCCAAAAAGAGTCAACGCAAAATCACCAGTCACAAAAAAGAGAACAAACATGAACTAGAAATAAGTCACAAGTGATTATCCCTTTGTAAAGTGTTAATGAATATTAAAAGCACATTTTGAGCACACTGAACACCCGACATTCTTCGACGATTCATTCTCAAATCTAGAAACGAAACCGAACGGCAAGGAAACGATTCAAATTTTGAAAGTGTTTCGTTTCTTCCTAGTGATGTAAAAAATTACCTTTATTTCATTTTTTTGGTCCTGTATTTTACCATTATCGTTGAAGACTGTCGGTTAAAGCATACTTTTCTCGTTTGCTTATTCTGTGGGTTGATTATCCGCATTATAAAATTGTAATTTTTGTACACACGTGCGATAAAAGAGAGAAAAGACTTTTAAGATTTCAGGTGTACTTTACTACTTTACTGTTTCTACTTTCTAATTTTTAAAAAAATTGATAAAATTGGGAAATGATTGAGGTAAGTCTTCAATACGAACTACTGCAGAGGTAATAAAATTGATGCACGTAGAATTAAAAAAAAAAAAAAAAAAAAAAAAAAAAAAACAGGAAACGAAACAGAACAAAACGAAAGGATTGGATTGACACATGAAGAACGAAACGAAACATAATAATAGAATAATTGCTTTTTCGGTGAGTGGTAGGTATATTGTCTAAAAAAGGCACACAACTCACAAAAATAATAATAATAAACGATTTCAATTGCGCGACGTTTTGTTGAACTGGAAACGAGAAATAGAACGGAACGCGTTCCGTTTCTAAGAGCCCTGCACAAGTCTTTCGAAATGATTTGTTTGCAATAAGTCGCGTCATCTTGAACATATAAACGTTCTTAAACGATTCACATGTAAACCGGTGTTGCCAACCCTCAAGATTTTTCTTGGGATTGTAAGATTTTTCAATTCTTCCCAAGATTTTTCCACATTTCGCCAAGATCTCAAGAAATCGTAAGATTTTTCAATAATCTGTAAAATTATTGTACAATATTATGGAAAATTAACCAATTCTATCAAAAATACCAGAATTTTACAGGAATTTGTGGCGTAAGGCCACATAGTAGCCACCTTACTACGCAGAGGTGAGGTTTAAAAAGGGGCGGGCTGTAACGCCACTTGTGACTGTAGCGACTACTACAACCTTACTCACCATATTGGTGAGCTACAAGGGCTTACATGATAGTATGGTGCAAGCACCAAGGAATAGAACTAAGCCTAATTTTAAGTTTTAGAATTCGTATGCTACAAAAAAAAAAAAAAAAAAAAAATACAAACAAATAGAACTACGTAGTCAAGAGGACACCTAACCTATCATCTAAGTTAGTAATAGTGCAATGTAGTATATAGGAAGGTACGTTACGTATCTTTTAATGCTTCGTCCTTTGGATTACATAGACGGCACCATCTTCGAGAATGGACACGACATACAATATTCGAATCACTTCACACGCGATAAAAGTATAATACACACAATTTATTAAAAATAATCGCGAGTAAAAAATGGTTTAACATATTTATATTCAAAATAATTTATACACGCGTTAATAGGTATAACCTAGTTCATCATAAGCGTAGTGATATACACGAACAAGATACATGTATATGGTATGTATATATAAACGCTACTCGTATCTAAACGCTACTAATGTACATATGTAACGTAGGCTTGCTTGTACCATAGGTACAACGATAGAGGCAAGATGATTTGGGGAAAACCAAAACATGAACTTTTGTATACATGAATACGATATCGAAAGATAATTTTGTCTAACCAAATATTAATTTTGTACATCATATTCATGTTAATTTAAGATCGAAATATATTTTTAAATTTTTCTTGAATACCCAGGGTCTTCAATGCCACAAATTGTAGATTTTTTTCTTTTTTCTTGGTATTACATTACTACATGGTAAATTTCATACCTTTTTTTTTGGTTTCGATCTCTTTTTTTCAATTTAATTCCAAAAATTCCAAACCTTAGGTTAGTCCTTCGTTTGTGTAATTGAGTGTTATGCTTTATTACGTTAATTTTGATACCTAAAAAAAAAAAAAAATTGTTGCTTGTTATATTTTTTATTTTCAATTTCCAAGGTCCTAAATTACATAACACAAAAATAAGGTGGTTCACTAAATAGCGTTTGAAATTCCCTTTAAAATGATGAACCGGGAGGTTCGCCCACGCCGGGTTACCTGGTAGTGGCAACAGTGCATGATAAGTGGCGCGCATATGATCCCGATCTCGTTGTCGTGTTCGTTCAAATATTCACTCTCCTCAATCGAATCTGGTGGAGGCTGGTGGACCTCCACAACTGGCAGTAGGTAGGTGACCGTGTATCTGCCTACCAACTGGTGAACGTACACCACTCACCAATTCCTCCACTTCAATGATACCATGACGAAAAAATTTTAAGATTTCCCAAGATTTTTCAGCATATGTCCCAAGATTTTTTGAAATCTGCGGTTGGCAACACTGATGTAAACTGCTGACATTTATTCGAAAATCCCCTTGAACACAAGTCATTCGCAAACGATTCATTCATATTATGTTCAATTCTGTTCGAAAATTACTGTGTACATAGGTCGTTCGCTAACGATTCATTTGTGAAATGCTGATATTGGTTTAAAAATCACATTGAATACGAGCAAACGAATATCAATATTTTTCAAACGAATCGTTCGTAAACGACTCGTGTTTGGTATGAGTTTCAAACTAATATCAACGTTTCACATACGAATCGTTCACGAAGTGTTGGTATTCATTATGTTTCAAACCAGTGTTCTCAAGCATTGCCAACTCTACTTATTCTCAGAATTCATTTTTTTACAACATACTCGTATAACTAGTAAAACTAAACCTCACCTTTAATCGACTCTTATAGCTAATCATTTCTGAACGTCTATCCATAAAATTTCAACTCTTTCGGTGAAGATTTATCAACTAACTTCATTTGAGATAAAAAACTTGAGCTCATCTTTAATCAGACATTCTCATATAGCCGACGGACTACAAAACGTAATCAGTTCTCCAGAATAATCAACTACACTCATTTTCAAGATTTATCCCTTTATATAGTAAAAGGTAAAACTATGTGACGTCAAGACGTTAACTCACCTAGTCATTTTTAAAGGTCTCCTAACTGTGCAAAAATAATTTTTTCATTTCATAATTAGGGAAAATTTGACTTCATTTCCGCAAGTCTCTCAATCAACTTTAAAAGTTAACCTTTTTTTCACATTTCCTAGAAGCCATTTGGCAATTACTTTTCCCTTCACCCCTCCGCTTTTTGAAAAAACCCAAATTCGGACCTCTCCATTACTCACATTGGTCGATTCGTAATTTTATTATCACCGTAGTATAATTCCGCGCTTTCGGTGAACAAGGCTCGATGGGTCGCGCAATATATTTAGGTAATACCGCTATATTGCATTCGGACAAGTATAGTAAGGTCGTTAATTCGTTTTAATCCTGGGATCATTACGTTGCGTTATACGAATATTTTGTGTACTTGTTTAGAAAGGAAAACGTATTAGTAGGATGCGTCTTTTACGTTGCTTTTTTATTATATATTTTATCGTATGACTTTTGGCGGGCCACTTACGTAAAGTACATATTTTAAGGTGATATAAAATTTTAGTAGTTGTTCGCTAAACTACTGTAAATGGTATTAAAATAAATTTCGCCGGCGTCGGGATATGTTGCGAGTAAGCGTTGCATTCAGGTAATGGCGAGCATAAACAGTGAACTTTTTTGCGCCACGCCGTCTTGTAGCCTCGTGTAGGCTAATTTAGCTTATACTTACATAAAGTTTTCTTTTCTTTGAGTTTCATTTTTTTTTTCATCTCGGTTTTCTCGTCCCTCTTATATGCGTTAATAATTTACCAAAAACCAACGCCACGTTCATTTAATATTTTAACTCCATATTAATGTAAGAATATGAGCGTTCAAAGAAACGAAAAAATGAAATAGAAACATAAGAAAAATAGAGCATCGGTAGCTCGGTACTGGTCGATGTTGTGTCATTCCATGTCGATTCGAACAACGTTTTGACCTCATGTCTTTCGATTTTGTTCAAATTTTTTTTACAACTTAGTCTTGCTGCCCTAGAAGTTGGTAAAACATCGTTACCTTCCTCTTGCACTCCATGGAGAAGGCCAGGTGGGGGGGGGGCAGGGTGCGTTCTTTTAATTTTTGGATTTTCACAAATCATGGTCAATTTTGAGTGTATGTAAAAAAAAGAGACATTTTTGGTAGACCAACTCCTTACGTTACAAAAAGACAAATATTTAGCTAAAATACGAGTAAGTTTTTCACTGCGATATTTCTTTCATTTCAATTTATATAACACTAAAAGATATTGAAATTCGTAAAATGAATAAAAAAAGTGAAAAAATTATTGATAAAATTTATTTGATTCAAATGTTATTTTTTATTTAAAAAAATAAAAGAAATTATCGAAAAAATTATAACTCGAAAATATGTGAAATAAAAAAGTTCATAAAAATTTAATTTAATTCTAAATTTAATTATTTAAAATAATGAATATAATATCAATTAATTATTTCGCACTACATTAATACTGTAATAAATTAAATATAAAATCCAACCTAATGTGCAGAGGGGAGTGGGGCGTTCAGAACAATCCAAATTTCTTTAAAGACTTACAATACGTAATATGGATTTATAATGATGAAACACATTTGAATTACCTGCATACACGCCTCAATTTTCATGTGTCCATGGAGGCGGCGGCGGGGGGGGGGGGGGGGTAGAAAAGCACTTAAATCAGCCTAAAATACACTTGACTACTCATATGTATTTCTTCCACTTAGAGGACATATGAAAACTAAGGCACGTATGAATGCAATTCAAATGTCATTCATTCAAATAAATTCGGATGTAGGAAGAATTGTGGTGAGTAAATTATACTCTTTCCGAATCTCTAATTTTTGCAATCCAAGGATGATGGAGAGGCAAGAGGTCTCAAAATATTTTAGATGAAAAATAAGTTTCTAAATACCTATAAAATAATATGTTACCTGTTAATGATATTTTCTTTGAATTTTTTCAAAATTTTGAGAACGTCATGAACTTCGTATGAAGGCTTTCTTCAAATTGGAAATTCCGCATAAAAAAAAACATTAACCCGCCATAAGTAGTATGGAACCAGGATTGGAGACTAGTACCAACATATAGCTTAGCCCGCAAGTAGTTGCTTGCGCCTAGTCTCACTCCCCTTATGTGTTCATCGTATGCAACCACATGTACGTGAAAGTACAACGTACAATATTTTTTAAAATTCAAGTGAAACTACTGATTTAAGTATCTAGGATGATAGAAAAAAAAATTACAAAAAAATTTGTGATGTACACTTTTTGCCTATCTTCATTTTTGAAGGAGCTACAATGATTTAAAATTTTTCCAAAATTCTTTTTTTTTTAATTTGACTAAAACTGTTCATTTAAGTACCGAATATCACAGAGAAAAATTTGCAAAAAAACAATTTTTATACCTTTTTGCCTATCTTTATTTTTGAAGGAGTTTCAATAAATCTAAATTATGTAGTAAAATGCAGTACTTAATTTTTTTTCAGACCTTCAGAGTGTAGCGCAATAACATTTCTTCAGTTGTGAAAGTAGAGCTTTTCATACAGCGAAGTGTAACTTTCAGTTTTTGAAAGTTTCATCGATCTGTTACTATCTATGTATTATGGATACCCTAGTGGAGTACAAAATCGTTCAATTTTACATGCACTCAAAGCTCACCTTGATTTGCGAAAACTGAAAATTCTAAGAAAAATTTAAAAAACGCCCCCTCCATCAAGGAATGCAAGAAAAAACTGGTAATGTTTTCCAACTTCTAGGGCATGACTAACTTGCAAATAATAATAATAATAATAATAATAATAATAATAGTAAATGAACTGAGCCAAGTTGAAAGACACAAAGTCAAAAATCTTGTTTTTTTGTACAAGTCGACATGGAATGAGCCATGTAAAAAAAATTAATCAGAAAATAAAAATGGAAAACATTCGTTTCATTTCATTTGGACAAAGTCGAGCGCATCGCCATCTACGCATCGCGAATCTTACTTATTTTTCGTCAAATTAAAAGTCAATTTAGTCGACGCTTTACACGAGCTAGATTAAGTACAAAACGAAAATGGAACCGTGTTGTAAATTATTTGGCGGTACGATAACGAGAAACGAGTTGGCGCGAAATGAAGTTAATCGAGGTTCGATTGCGGACGGCGAAATAGCCGCGGGGCGTGAGCGAGGTAAAACCGTCGAAAATGTGTATTTTTCATTTGCCGCTAAACGGCACACACAGGTGAAATTAAACACCGAAAATACTATTTTACGCCCGTTTTTGTGATTAAAAGTCGAGAAAAAATCTTAGATTAATTTGTCAAACTGCGAAATGGGCGTTTCCGTTTTCGGGGTATTTTTTTCACGCCGTCTTTGTGGTCGTTGCGCTCTTTAAATTGATCTAAGGTCCTACCGAGTACGGTATGCGTGTGTGCGCGTGGTATTTCTTTATTCTTTTTTTTTTCTTTCTCTCTTTTTTTTTTCACCGCTAACATTTCTACTGGAAAAGTTCCAAATAAAATCTTCAAGTTCGGAGTAAATGTTTGTATTAAAAAGGAAAGGATGTGGGACTTGTAATGCGATGTAAGGGGTTTTCTTTTAACAAAGCTACCCAAAGTAGTACCGTGTGCTCGGCAAAGAGTGTCGTGGCGCTTTGAATATTATAAAACTAAAGTAATTACGCGGGTATTGTTTTTCGCGTCGCGTCGCCTCGTTCTTTGTCCTTTTATACACCTATAAGGCTATAGCGGTTAACGGTATACTTGGCGATGTTTGATGAGGAACGCAGATAGCGTAATTTGCGGTGCGTAATTGTGTGTATATTGTTCGCTCGCGTTTATACTATTTTTCGTCGTATAACGTCGACAAGCGCGTACACCTCTATAACTACGACGCGACGGAGACGTTCGAAGAGAGCAATTTTACGACCTATACCTAGTCTTACGAGCAAACTTAAAAAGCTCGCGAGATACTTTCGTATACTCGAGAATAACTTTCGATAAAAGATTTTTCTGGTGGTTTGGAAATTGGACAAACCGACGGGGTAGAGGGTTTCACCCCTGAGCTTTGCCCAGCTCGGTATTCTCGAAATGCTGGTTCCTGCGGGCCATATAATTAATACGAGATATTTTCATTCAAAGTTGACGACAGAGTCGAAAAAGCTGATTGTACAACGCGACCAACGAAGACGCAACCAAGCCCCGAAGTACTTTCGGAACACCCGGCTCTAACTAATGATACCGAAAGTTCGGAAGAAAAGTGAATTATAACCTCAGATAAAAGGTAGGAAAGAGGACACGATAACCTTAACCATTACTAATATCGATACCGCGTTGCCCTCGTCGAAACGCGAATTAATGTAGGTACGCGAGAAACGGAATTCTTTCGAATATTCAACACGACTAAAGAAGAAGGCGAGCGGAAGACGAGGTAAAATGATTCGTGTTCGCGAATACGCGTAGTAGCTTTGGTAATTAGCGGGTTGATTTTCGAAGGCAACGTGGGGGTATTTGATATGAGTTTATTTTCGCACATCCGAAGCTTTATGAAACAAATCTCGAATTTCAGCGACAACAAATCTGTTAAAAAGAGAAGGGACGAGACAAGCCTGAATTTCGAACTTTTCATCAGTAAAAACATGATTATGAATAAAAACCACTATCAAACTGTGGAAAATTACTGTGCATTAAGATGAGCCGAATTTCGGTTACTATAGTTGTTAAATTAATATAAAAGTATATCATTTAAATTTCAACTCCCTAAATCAATTTTTAAGCATCCTCAAAATGAAGATGAAGTTTACGAAATTTTGAAATTTCAAAAAACGAATTTTTGGGTATTTTAAAATTTTAGCAGTGTTTTTAACTAAAAAACGACAGCTTTTACGGCCTACTTGATTTGGGAAGGGAAGGTCGAGGGAGGGTGAGGTCTTCAAATCTTTGCGTTTCAGACCATTTGTAAATCTCACATGAAAGAGTGAGTCACGGACACTAACATATCTAAATTTCAGCTTCCTAAGTGCATTTGAGGAGAGTTAGAGCAAAAACCTGTTTTTGTGTGTCACTCGCATTGCGCAAGCGGGTGTGGATAACATTCGCTCAAAATTCGGTGAAGAACTCTTCTTGAAAATGCGCAAAAGTGCTTCTTTTGGTTTTTCGAATAAATTTTAAAATGGCGGATCACTCAAATTTTAAGGAGAGCTGAAGAAAGGGTGAATACCTCAAATTTCTCGTGTTTGATCTCATATAAAAGAGTGAGTCACGGAAACTAACATATCCATATTTCAGCTTCCTAAGTGCATATTGAGAGAAGTTAGATCAAAAAACGGCTTTGTGAGGAAGTTTTGAGTCATGAAATTTCTTGAATCTTCCATATCTCCCCACCTAATCAAGTTAAAGAGGTCAAATTTTGTGTGTGAGGTTAGTTGGTAACCAAAATATGACCTCTTGAATTTGGATCAAAATGAATGCAAAATGGCCGATTATCAAAATTTGAGTAGAGCTTGAGGAGCTCCAAGTTGGTAAAAATGTAATTAATATGAATTCATATGGTTATTGGAGATAAGTTGTATACTATATCCCCAATTCACTTCCATACATGATGTTGGAGGGAGGAAGACGGGGTTATCAATCTAAAATAGTGGGGGGGTACAGGAGGGGTCGAAAATTTTTTATTACTGCGACATATGATAAAATGAGCCCAAGTGACAAACTTATTTTAATTTTAGCTTCCTCAGTGATTTTGGAGGGGAGTTGGAGCAAAAAACGGCTTTTGGAGGGGAAATTACTGCAGAAAATTTCATGAATCTTCCATATCTCATCACCAAATCGACCTAGAATGGTCAAACTTTATGTGTAGGATTAGTTAGTGACCAGAATATAACCACTTAAATTTGAGTCAAAATGGATCCAAAATGGCGGATTATCAAGATTTGAAGATAATTTGAGGACCCTCAAATAGTTATAATTTGAGAAATATGTGTTCACATGATTATTTCATGGCAAGAAACACTACATTTGTGCCAAATTCAACTTCTTAAGTATTTTTGGAAAGGATAGGGTAGGGGTTTTCAGAATTGGTATTGGGTGTGGCCCGTAGTCATGAACAGTTAAACAAGGTTATTAGTAAATCAAAACAAGCTCCAGTTAAAAACTCAGCTCCAGTAATGCGGCATGGCTGCTTACGTTTTTTTTTTTTACTTTTCAAAGTCTCTATTTTGTCACCCAAAGTGTGAAAAAATTTTATTTGACAATTTTTTTTTTTAATTTTAGAGCTCTAAACAGTTTTTTAATTTTTTTCGAAAAGCACCAATTTTGGTTATTATCAAAAATGAAAGAAAAATGTTTAATCTATTAGTCGTATGCACATTAATGACTCAGTTTAGGCTTTCTCAAACTCAATAGACAAAATGTACATTATTAGTGACACATAACAATTTTCACGTTAGCGAAACATTTTAAGTGAAACGGTAAGAGATCATACATGTAATCGTGTAACTCGTCGATCTTCCATGACCAGTACAATCAAGTTGCGGCTCTCAAACACTGTTATTTCTTATAGAGGATGCATGTACAGAACTTTAGAGTGCATATTCAGCGAGAAAATTAAATTTCACCCCTTGTATCTTTCTTTCCCAAAAATTGTAATCAAAATAATTATTAATAAAAAACCGTATTTTTATAGCTGAATTTTCGATTCAAAGCATTAATTTCCCCTTTCCCCTCATTTTAATTAATTTATTATTTTATTTAAAATTTATAACAATAACCCCACTGCATGTTACCACAACGCGCATGGCCCAATATAGTAACAGAGGTAACTGGTCCGCTTTCTCATTGGTCGTGAGTCACGCGTGTAATAACCAATCAGCAAGTTGGAAAGCAGTAAATTACTTCCACTTACTCTTAAAATGGAAATATGAATCAGCTGATAATTCAAATCATGGACTAATTTCAGTCGTTCAGTTCATTTTCAATGAAAACTGAACGATGTTATTTAGCAGGGCAGAAATGGAATATCCTAGATTTTATCACATTCTAGTCTCATGATTGATCGTTACATACGTGATGTACGACCAATCAGAAAGCTGACTAGTTACTTATATTACTCTATGTATTTGGATGCAAAAAGGAATAAAATGTTTATCCTGTACATGGGTAAGATAGAGATCGAGATGTGGAAGGGTTGAGTGGGAATGAAGGAAAGGGAACGTACCGAAGATAAAAAATTTGTAAAAAATTCCGGTAATTTTCACATTTTTAAATACAAGATTTGGTGAAAAGTATCTCTTTTTTCAAAAAACGTTAGTTACATTACAATTATTGCGACTAAAAAAATTACAATAACTTTATTATGCGCAATAGGAAAGACAATATTCTATTACTGAATTTGGGGGCTTCCTTTTCCCCTTTAGAGAGGATTAGGATAAGAGGCGATCAATGGGGCTTTCAACCAGAACATTTTTCACGATTATGAAAAAAATGATAATTAGAATGAATATGAAAACAAAAAACTAAGTAATTATAAAGTATCTATTATTTTACAGGCATTTCGTAACAAAAAATGTACGTGTAATATAAAACACCCACCATAACGTTTCTTCAGTACTGAATGAAGGAAGCAGAAAACGAGTTGGAAGTTTATATCCTACTGACACGTGTATCATGAATTTACAATCATCCCAGCTCCTTCAATGAGGACGATAGGCAAAAACTTTATACCTCATTTGTTGTTGTAAATTACACGCACGCTAGAAAGCATGAAATTTCCCAAAGTCTCGACTCATTTCGGAAGATTTAGCCATAAAATATGACGACTAAAATTGTTTGCGCAACTTCTCGAGTTCAATTGGCAACAATCGTTCACCACTGCCTCCGCTTTTCGAAAACATACCGAAATCGGTCGATTGCGATGAATGCCTATATTACACGTATCCCCTCGTTTCCAACATACTCGTATTCGTAATTCGTAAACTTGCGAACCGAGCGAGTTAAAAGGTTTTATCGCAATTTCTAAAGTTTCAGTTCCGGTATTCTTTCGGTCGCGTCGTCTTAATACAAACGGAAAATCCAATTTACGCGTGAAGAACGGAAGAAATTCGACGTTATTAATATTTCGACGATAGAGCGTAAATTTTCGCGCCTTGCCTGAAAACCGCGTCTAAATACGCGTATACTCCGCGCGCGTTCGGTCCATTCGAACGAAATTATGTAGAAACGACGAAGGCGAAACTTTGGGCGCTGCGTACCGTCAAACTTTTCATTCGAGTTGAATAATTTTTCGCGCCATTTAAATTAAACATCAATAATAAAAGCGCGGCCGACATTACAAAACCGATATTTCCATCGAACGCGTTCAATTTCTTCGCATAATAGACGCCGGCGCGCCCCCTTCGCCCATGGGGCGAGCTTTATGAAAATATCAATAATAAAAAGTTACCGCTCGACGCGACGGGACCTTTTACGCTCTCGTGTAGTAATTAGGTATCGCGAACGTTAATACGACTATACGCTTCCGCTCTTTATCATCGTGTGTGACGCTCTGGGCCGTACATAATGGCGGTCGTTTGTGAGCGACGACGTCGATTCATCAATGTCGCCCGTCGCCTCCTCTAAAAAGCCGCGTAATTAAACGCCAAATTTAAAATCAAACTTGTGTTTAAAATATACGCTCGTCGTCGTCGTCGCCAGCGCCACGTTCGAATACCTTTTCAACAGATCCTGTACTCTGTACTCCCTTCACCTTCCTCTACTACTACTCCTCCTACTCCTCCTCCTCCTCATCATCATCATCATCCCGCTCCCATCATTCCAATTGAAAGCGTGCAACGGCGTGAAATCGAATTTTACCTATACGTCGGATACAGTACAGCACGCGTACATTTTACTGCGTGCTCGTAAAAAGTCGTGCACCTTATGGAAGAGTGTATATGGGAAAATTTCGTAAATTTTACTTTCTTACATTTGCCATGTTTAGAATAGAAAACCCAAAATGAAGATTTGATGAGAATTTTTGACTTCTCGTTTACCCCACTAAATTTTGAGTTCAACAGCCCCTTCTTCTCCCCTCCAACATCAGGTGGATTTGGGATATAGGCAGTACAATTATTCTCTACAGTGATCATATGAGCCTATATTCTTCAACTGTGAACATTTTGAGTCTTATCAAGCCTTCCTCGAATTTTGATACTATTTTGTCCAAAACTCGAAGAGTCATAATATTCTGGTCTACAACTAATCTCATGTATAAATTTTGAGTTACCTAGATTGATTTGAAAAAATAAAATGTATGATTTAAAAAATTTCACAACTCAAAAGCCAAAATCTCTTCAAAAGATTGTTTTTTGCCCCAACTCTCCTCCAAATTTACTTATGAAGCTGAAATTTGGATATGTCGCTTTCTACACTCCACATAGTAATAAGGTATGAAGATGAAAAATTTTGAAAAATTTTCGGTCGTTGCAGCCTCACTCATAGTTCGACTGAACTGCCATCGTGGGTGAATCAAAAAAAAAATGAATACCCATAAATATTAATACACTTGTAATGTGACTACAAATGGACTCTAAAACGCGACGAATTGAAGAACCCCTCTTCTCCTCATATCATGGATCTTCCTTCCTAAATCAAATAGTCTGCAATAGTTATCGTTTCAAATTAAAAACTCAACTTAAAAGAGAGTCAATAATATTATTTGTGTAAATTCAATTTTTTTTTAATTGAATTTGTTTCACTATTCGGAATTTGAATAATGTTCAAATAATTAAGCCATTAATAAGCCTAACTATGACGATATTACGGGCACAATAGGTATAAGATTTCTTCAAACACAAAAATTCAAGAGACTATTTACGGATTTACCAAGAAAAATACAAAACTTTAAGAACACAAAAATGCAAGTATCAAGAAGAAAAAATTTTCATATACCACAATTATTTAAGGATTAGAGAGAAAAAAAATTGAAATAACACTATTCAGAGAATTCTTGATCTTGAAACTTTAACGTGAAACAAGTAGCTACATTTTTTTTCATGGCATCCCTATTTTTTGGGGGATTTCCCTGCAGCACTCAACACTACTTAACTGGAAACCCCCTGTGGCATTACTTCCAACCTTTGACTATATATTAGATGGACCGAGTTACGTGTAGGAAAACTGTGGTGAAACATTACATTCATCAGAGTCGGAACACTCGTTGCAACTTTATATCTTGCGCATGCCTGAAGTCCTTTATCACATTCGTGTTATTCTGATTTTAAGCAGTACTATCGATGGCCCCTTGCCGCACTATTTGCGAGAAATAAATTTGCGCATGCGCATTTAGAATTTAGTCACGAGTGTTCTGAGAAAATCTGTGTAATGTATCACCGTTTTTGGGTTGGCATTCGCTTGTTGCTAGCTCGGTCCATCTAGTATATAGTCAAAGCTTCCAACGAAGTGAAGGCACCTTGGCAGCTACCGTACATCTCCTCAGGAAGTCCCTCCCCCTCACCCAATGTGCTGGCTTCGACACCAAGAGGCCCTCCTCATTGGAAGTTCAGCTGCTGCTTCATCCTTTCTTCTGGTCATCATACTCTCCCCTGGTGCGTTTCAGTGCCTATTGTCGTCTTTAATGCGCTAATACCCATCATCTTCTACTTCAGAGATACTATGTACCTGAGCACTTGCTTCTTGGCCCATAACTTTTCGGAGTGCAATGGTCGCCTGCACCTTAGAGCTCGACTTCTGTCTGCGTCATCTCGTCTTACTCCAAGCCGTGAAACAAGGTAGTGGCGGTCCGCAATCAGTGCCTCAGCCATGGGGTTCAACGAGCGTGGTCCCGCCCATACAGCTACACGGGGCTTGGGGCCGTGGCACCCACCCAGTCCTCCACTAAAGGCGTTCACCGTCGAACTGGATGCGCGCTACCCTGCCACATTAAAAACCTACCGAAAAGTGGACGGTAGGGAAATCCTCACTACTACCAGCTTCTGATATCCGAGGTTCGGATTTTTCGACCCAGGTGCCACTTTACTTGTGTGACTTACGTCCTGCTCTTCTGCTTCCACAGCTGCGGCAGCTCAACGCCTCTGGGCTTGGCGTTTCCGTTCGAGATCCTCCTTCCTCGACATGAAGTCATCCCTACTTAGAAGTAGTTATTATATGAAGGCAATTCATTTGCACGCATCGTATAGATGCTACATGTTTAAGGATGTGGAGGAGCGATAATCTCAACTTTCCTCGTTTCCATTCTATTTCTTCCTTCAAAAGTGGGGACTGACGAAAATAATATCAGCACTAACGATGGACGGAATTTCAAACGCCCGCTCCACACTTGAGGAGAGCAGGCATTTAGCTCATTTCCACTTCATATCTCCCCTCAGAAGTGAGCACTAACGAAACACTAACGACGAACATAAATTCAACCACCAGCTCCACAGTTGAGGATCAGTGAAATGGAGCTTGTTCCCAATTCACTCTTTCACGTAAAATGTGAGATATTGTCCCTCTTCAGCTCCTCTCAATATATGAATGAAACGCTATTTTAAATTTAATCAAAAATGTAAACAAAACTAGTTTCATATATTCACATAAACATCCTGCTCTAACCAATTCAGTTCTATTCAAAAAATGCTGGGGGAAGGCTTGAAATATTCACGCATATATGAGTAACACATATACAACAAAAAGTTGCACACTTGTTATACGAGTACAAATGCCCTACTTCCTTGATCAATCCTTTTCAAATCAGATGGGCTGTATTATTATAAATGGAGCTAAATAATTTTTTGTGCACCAATTGATGTAATAGTTATGGCATAGATTTTGACTTCTAACAATCACCTACGACATACGTGTATTACCGATTTTACGTGTTATTGCAGCTGGCAAAATACAGGGTAGAGTAGAAAATTGTAAGAGCTTTTTCAAACACCCTACGGTCTACATATTGTAAGGTCTCATTTATCATTCTCCTTGTTACCGTCATTATCATCGTGGTAAAACAGTGCAAAAAATTACTCTACCAGTCTACCATGTATTTAAATGAATTGTTCCTTTGTTTTGCACTTCATCATAAAAAGACATCTTAATAAGGCGATAACAACGTACGAATAAGCTTAGCATTAGCTAATTGAATCAGTTCCCTCGATATATAAATAATCGATTCGTTCTGTAGGCAATGAAACTCTATAAAATACCCATGTAAACCAATTACAGAAATATCAACAAAGTAGGGAAAAAAATGCTTTCCTCGCGAGAACAGAGGGGAAAAGAGAAGACGCGTTCGTCATTTAATCGGTGTCATCTTGTCCGCGCGATATTAAAACGACAAACTTTGCTAATTTATGATGTTCCGTTCGTTAAAATTACAAATTTGATTCGTGAGAATATTAAAATAATCTTCTTTGGTCTTACTAATAAAATTCAAAATTAAATTTTAAACGACGAAAGAAGAAGAAGAAAAGGGGCGAAATGAAAACGCCGAAGAAAGGAGAGGGAGGACGACGCCGGTAGCAGCGGCGGCCGTATAAGCGCGCCGCATCTCGACTAAACTCGAAGGCAGTTAAATTCTGTTACACATTTAATGAAACTAATAAAACACACGGGAAAGATGCTAAGCATATGGCGCTTTTAGACAAGTCCAGGATGACACCACATACAACATTTCCTATTTTCCTGCCTTCCTGCCTTCCTGCCATCCTGCCGCACCGTATCCTCCGGAGCTTCGTATATGGCGAATATTAATATTTATGAAAATTTCGCACTCGACGACATTTCACACTTTCACTTCCACACGCCTCATAATATTCCCTAATTTTCGTAAGGTGTAATTTTGACGATTAAAATTTTATCTCGGCGTAGAAATATTAGGAGGCGGAAGAAATTTTCCACATACCTGTTAGCGAAATTCGAAATTCGTCGAACGATATAAATTCTTCGACGTTAATACCTGTTCACAGGGTGTCGAAGAAATCGTATTACGTTGCCTCGTACACAGTAACCGTCGACGCTCGCGCTTTCCTCTCGAATTTGCGCTACACCTAGCCTCCAGGTAACGATAGCGAATTATTAGAATGCTCTTGCTTACATATTAACTGTTTGGCGAAATCCCGAAAAACGCTCATACACCGCCATCCCGCGTTTCGAGGCCTCGGCGCGCGTTATTAGGCGAAAAATTCATTAATAAAACAATCTGTCTCGACTTTTAGCCTTAATGGAGAACGTTTAAGCGAATTTCGGTACGACGTGGCGCGGCGCGTACCAATCGTTAAATAAATAATTCCACAGACGAACGCCGCGCCACGCCGCGCTGCCATCGTTACGTCATAATGATAATTCATTTAAACGGAATAACGCGGCCCGCCGAAACGTGATTCCAATTTTTCGCCTCGCATAATTCACGACTCATACCATAACGAGATTTCCTCTGCCGCTCGAAACTTCGAACGTGGTTGTTAGCTACACGTTAAATTACCTACAAAACGCATATAAAATCGCCAGTCGCCGCTCGACCGTTGAAATTGGTTGATTTTGGAACAGACGTCAATTAAGCTGCGTTCGAAAACGACCAATGCAACTCTACCTTCCATTGACTTCATCGGTGATCGACGAATGTGGTATCAAGATCTATCGATTTTTGTTACACTCTTTGAGGGATTTAGAGAATGTCTTTATGACATGCTAGTTTTACCAGTTTCAGATTTAGATGTAGTAGAGTTCAGGTCAAGTTCGTCTCGAAAGTCATCAAGTGTCAATAAGAGTCTCCATTCACCAGCCAACTTTCATCAACAGTGTTACTATCCGTTCTACTAACTCCGAGATTCTACGATACCAGATGGAGTACTTGAAAAATCCACCCCAAAGAACTCGCACAACCTATAGGGTTTTTCAACTCTCATACTGATAATGTAGGCTGGGCTATGGGAATCTTCCCGGTAGGCTTTTTCAGTCTGGAGTCCTTTCAAGGGGAAAAAACCAGAAGATACTAAACTACTTTGAAAGCGAACTTCACCTAATTATACATAATGTACTATTTGAAAAATAAGTATTCGAATAAATACTTTTTTTATGCAAATAAATAAAATTCCTAAAATTCAAAAATTCTATAAACCTCTAACGATGCTAAATTCCATCAAGTATTACCTCACGTTCAAACAACTCAAAAAGCTAATAATTTCTGAAGGTCTACCCACTCTGTTTATCCAAAAAAAATGTCGAGTCTGTTAGTGCAGCTTTACGCTATTTAAGTACTATGAGAAAAAAACGAGACCTCACGTTAAATTATACTTCCTCACGATCGACAGGCTTTCAAGGATAACCAGCTCTGCTCATTTTCAAAATCAATCTTTTTACGTAGTATAAAAAATTGAAATTATGTGACATCACGTAATCTTACGACCGATCGACTTCAAAAACTACTAATCAACTCCGGAGACCTACTCAATCTGCCACTCCTCAAAATTTCCAGTCAATCTATTAAGTTCTACTCGAGTTGTAGGAAGAGAATGAACGTGTATGAAAAACTTCACCTCACGTTGAATCACATTTTCTCAGCACTACATTCTAACGAGTGATGTGTTTCCATTTTACTAATCAACGAAACTTCAAGTCAATTGCTGATTTTTTTGGTAAGTTCTCTTTCATATTGTTTATTGCAGAGGCATGACATCTCCCTCAGGGAGTCCATTTAACTCCATCAGACAAGTCCTAAGGGGTATAAACTTAAAAATTCAACTAATAAATCAATGCGAGGGTAGTTGAGAGAGACTCCATTCCTCCTCCCATAGTTTAGGCACGTACTCGCGCATATAGGCTTGATTCCTCTGGTCAGTAATAACCAGCTCACCAGCGGGTTGTTTCTCCGCAAAGCGAGGGCATTGTGTAAGGATCTGTTTGACATCTTCTTGAGCAGGGCCGTATTTACATATAGGCTTTATAGGCTGGAGCCTAGAGCGGCAGATTTTAGAGGACGGCAAATTTTCTAAACATTTTTAATCCATTAAAAAAAATAAAATAAATGATGATGATAATAATAATAATAGTAATAATAATGATGATAATAATAATAATCAATAATAATAATAATGATAATAATGATAATAGGAGTATTTTCCTTTTGATATTTTTCAAGTCCAAGTACTGTTTGTCAAATATAGCTTGAGACTTTTTGACAGCGCAAAGTTGGGCAAAAAGCGCCACAATTTTCACGATTTCATTACTTCCCAAAATGTGTTCAAATTGAAAATGCTGGCCAAATAGTCGAAACAGTAAAGCACAAAAAAGTACAGTAAATACCTTTGACTATATACTAGATGGAGCGAGTTACGTGTAGGAAAATTGCGGTGAAACATTACATGCATCGGAGTCGGAACACTCGTTGCAACTTTATATCTTGCGCATGCCTGAAGTCCTTTATCACATTCGTGTTATTCTGATTTTAAGCAGTACTATCGATGGCTCCTTGCCACACTATTTGCGTGAAATAAATTTGCGCATGCGCATTTAGAATTTAGTCACGAGTGTTCTGAGAAAATCTGTGTAATGTATCATTGTTTTTGGGTTGGCATTTGCTTGTTGCTAGCTCGGTCCACCTAGTATATAGTCAAAGGTAAATACGTTTCCAGTCAACGTCCCTTGTTTCCATTTAAATTCGCTGATAGGTAATAACACATTTACCTACTTTGTAATACAATCCACATTTTGAGTAACCATGCATGATTTGTTGCCTAACTTTGCGCTGTCAAAAAGTCTCAAGCTATATCTGACAGAGAGTCCAGCGGGCACCTTCAGACGTTATATCACTCTGATATCACCCATGCGACATATAACGTAATTGAGAAATAGTTGGTCACCAAACCCTGAGCTTAATTTTTAAACTCCTCAGTAAATTATTATAAATTTATTCCAAAGCCAAAAATCGATGGTATGTGTGTTAAAGTGTTTTAATAACAAAAATTAAAAATGGATCTTCGCAAAAAATTAAGTGGTGCTCAATATAAAAAATTAGCAGCCGAAAAGGCACAAAAACAAGACGAGATTTATTTTGTATTGTAACTATCAACTAAATGTAATAATAAGTAGCTACGCGAACATTTTAATTATAATTTATCAATATTGCTGAAAAAAATAAAATAGCTTTTCGTGGATTTATTCACCACACAATTCTTACATAATTTGAACGAAAATCTGAGTAGGCGGCAATTTTCATTTTGTCTAAAGGCGGGATAGAGCCTAAATCCGGCTCTGTTCCTGAGGATGCCCATGTCTGCAGCGTGGTTAAGGGCCACGCCAAAGACTGTGGCGAAAGGCACTGACTTAGTTAAGATAGAAATCCAAGTTCGGCTTAATCTCTCGACATTTGGATACAGATGATAGAAGCTTCTTAGTCTAGATTCCATATGGGAACTTCGTCCACATGAGCTACCTCCATCGTTTGGTTCAATTCTGTCGAACACCCTTCCTGCCAGCAATGGGCATGTATGTGCCCAATCTTTGTCATACTTAAAAAGTCAAAATACTGCTAAATTTCTAAGAATGGAAGATTTGCGATCACTATGGCAATCACGGACGTTAACTATAATATCTGGATATTTGGCTGCAATGTTAAATTCTTGTTTTTTGCGGGACGAAAATGCGGTCGTCGTTGCGGTTGTTGCTTTGCTTTAGCCACACCCACCGCAACGCTATGCTCTTAATTTTGCATGCATTTTCTCAGACATATGCGGTTAATTTAGAAATGTCGACCATTTCAAATTTTCCAACTACCAAAAGGTCGTTATTCGTTACTGTCGAAGTACAATCAGCTGATCGTCAAGCGTTGTGGTGGGAGTGGCTTGTATTTTTATTTCAGTACCGTTTCATTTGCACGCAGCCAAATATCCAGATATTATAGTTAACGTCCGTGATGGCAATATCGTAGGCAGTCATATCTAGTTCTATTACACACTCGACTAATGTTGACGACCATGTATTACTGCAAGCTTCTATGTCTGCTCCGCGTGTCCCTTTTTTAGGCTATGGCGCGCGTCAGCAACGTAGTAGTTTACTACTCGCTGGTAACGTGTCGATCAAAATTGTATAAAAGATAAACTTGAAACAATGTGTTTATAACCAACCCAAGCCTTTCAAATATACACGCTTATGTTGCGTAAAGAGAGATGTTTTTTTGTTGGTTAAAGTCACACTCTTTGATGCGCGCTGAACTCGACGCTGCTCGAGAGAATTAGGTAGGTTCCTCGTCGCATCTATCGACGACCCCTTTGGGTATGACCGCGTTCACCACAATACTGATGGGCAAACACAAGCGATGATAGATGAATGCGAAGGATGAATGATTTTTGTAAATACAAAATAAGAGTGCCATAGTTTTGAATTTACTTCAGAGAAAAAAAATGTTCATTATTTGTTGTTTTCAAAAATTTCTAAAATATCCTCGTAGAATTCAAGAGCTTGAACTGTTTCCACCTCTTCTCGAAATTATTGCCAGACAAACCCTGGCCAATTTTTGATAAAAGTAAAAGATCACCTTACCTTGCACTTTGCAAGCTGTTTTAGTTGAACATGCGTCAATAGTGTAATAATGGCAATGGAAAAAGAGGTTGGAGGAAAGTACCAAAAATGTCTTTAAGCCTTGAAATCTTATCAACGATCAGGTGCATAAAAATCATGTACGCTTGTATACGTATATATACGTACATTATCAAAAAAGGGAGAAAAAGAATCCTATTTTTCTTTAACACAGAGTTGTTCGTAACGACAGAGTCATTCAATCACTCGTTCGTTTTCGTCGATTGTTAAATGAAGCGAAGCCCGTACTACGTTTTCGCAAAATACTATACATCACCGCACCTGAACTCATTCTTTCGCCTTCTTTCCTCCAACATCATTACCTCCGACAAAACGCGTGGCAAAATACGACGACATTGCGTAAGACAATGGAAAAAGAGTAAAAAATTTTTCGCAAAATTACGGCTCATCTTCTGCCAAGTTTACACTTCGCATTTCTTACAGAACTATCGCGATTTGCAATGGTCGCCAAAAATGAAGAAACCACGCGTGCCGCTTAATGTGATTTCGCTACTTCGAGTAAACGGTGGAAAATTAATTTAAAAAAACTCGCTCTACTCGCTTATATACACATATTCTTGCGGTAATAGTAATAGGAACCAAAATAGAGTAATGATAGAAACGGCGACGCGTTGCGAAAGAAAAAAAACGAGGCGAGAGAAAGAGGAGGAAATAAATAAGATCAAGACGCGTCCTTACGCTTTATGCGAACAATGCCACTTTAATTTATCTTGCCGTTAATTTTAATAATATCGTTTGCTTACGCTCTTTCTCGCTTCCTCATTTGGCGCGCTGAAAAAGCGAAGCCCTTTTTAAATAAAATCTCAACTTACCTCGTGAAATTTTCGTTTCACTTAAAAGACTCGGAAAAGTCATAAAATTTAAAATATATGTACTCCAACGGACGCCCTTATAGTATACGCTCCGGTCTTGCGTCACGAGACGCGAGTGAGTACGCTCGGTATTGTATTATCGCAACTAATTTAACATTTAAACGAGATCGTGCCCCGTTGTATTTTCAAAACAGGTACAAGGCAGCAGCGCGCGTAATAAAAGACAACGCGAGCGACGATATTTTAATTAAATTCGATTCGCCGGCTACTTTTTAATTTAGCTTTAGTACTCCAAACACAGACAAAGTATGTATCGAAAGGTGAGAGAGACACTAGAAAGAACATCTCTCAAGGCTAAAAGAATGTCTAATAAGCGAATGAGAATATCATATTTGAGCTTTTCAAGTTCACCGAGTGAAAAAGAAGAAAAGATTCGAAAGATTTGTAATCCTTGAAAAGGTATTTCAGCCTTGAACTCTCAATCTAATGTTGATATTATTCATAAAACTTTGTCAGGAATACTTATCTCTAGTTTATGATCTATAATGCTATAATTTTTTTTTTTTTTATTCAATTACTATCTGTGATGCAATTTCTTCACTTCGTATTTTTTTTCTATCATATAGGTTGAAGTGTTTTTTTTTTTTTTGTTGTATTTTATGCCGGATCCTTTGATTTTTTTGTAAATTCATTTTCGGTATTTACCATAGCCGGTTTTAAGGGGGGATTTTGGTTGTCTACTCTCCCTCCAGAAGCTTCTTTTTTTCCTTTTTTTTAGGTGTTTAAACAAACTTTGTGGTAATTTAAACAATTTATTATCTTTTCAACTTGACTTTATGGAACTGAAACTTCCCGCAAGCAGCGATCGTAAAACCGGCACTGGTTTTCACACACGATTGGAAAGTAGACCTTTTACGACGATGCTTTTTAACACGACTACAAATCTCGGACAGATCGATAGGAGTAGAAGCTATAATCGATGCATTTCTTTTAGTTTTTGTCATGTTGTCGAATATACGAGGGAGTTTTGATACGGCAAAAATTGCCGGTATCCAATCACAAATAAGTGGGATGGTTTTACGTATTGACTGATCATTCGGTTTCAAAGGTAGAGGCGAGTACAAACTTAGATGATTGGTCAAGTGATTCCAGGAGTAAAAAATATGCCCATGGCTGAGTAACTGGTTGAGCATAATCGTAAATAAGACATATAGTTATTCAATAAGAAAAATAAGTATAGTTAGTCGTTTTCTCAAGTCGTAACCAATAATCATATAAACTCGTATTTATCAAATTCGAACGAATGACCATACACCATTTTGAATTAATTTTGAATCAAATTCAGTGAGTCATATTGGAGTCTCACCTAACCATACACACAAAATTTGAACTCTCTACGTACGTTTGAGGAACAGTTGGGCGCGGAGAGCCATGTTCAAGGGTTCCATTGGCTCTTTCTTTACGTATGGCTGGAGTATCTTCGTGCACAGGCTGACTCACCACCACCACAGAGCTGCAATCCAGAGTCTACAGAGGCAGATGGCCATCAGCATAGGGTGCCTCTATCGGACAGTGAGCGATGAGGCGTCATCCTTATTGCTAATTTCCCTCCGCTCATCACTGCAATTCAGGACAGAGCTGCTCTGTGGATATACAGGCATCAGGATCAGCACCAGAGAGTTGCTCCCTTGGCGGTCATGAAAGCGGCCATTGCTGAGAGAAGTCTCCGTTCCTGGGAGGAGTGCGAACAGTGTTCCAAAGCAGTTTGGACCCACAGACTATTCCCCTACATCCAATCAAGGCTCTCCACAGACCTGGAATTGGATTTCTAGACTTGCCAGGCCTTGTCTGGGCATGGCTGCTTCGGTAGCTACTCATACAAGTACGAAAGGCGTCCTTCCCCAGCTTGCCATTGTGGACACCCACTGGAGACTCCATAGCACATTTTCCTGGAATGTCCCAGGCATGCTGGAGGGCGTCCTGAGGAGCCCCTATCACCCATCCACCCAGAACACATAGCTAACCTGCGTAGGGTTGTCAGAAAGCTCTGGGAGGAAGAACGCCTTCCGAGGTGAAGATGACAGTGGTTCAACCTCCATGGAAGAGGCTATAAACTTCTCTTGCCTACTTCCCTCTCTTTTCCTTCTCATATTTCTAAGTCCTTAGGCACAATACACTAGTGAGGCCTACAAAACTCAGGCTTTCTCCTTCTCTCCTCTTCTTACACCATTAGGCACTCCAAATATACGGTGTTATAGGTGATGGCCCTGCTCACAGTCTCGTGAGGTAGGAGAGCTTCACTTTCCTCCATCCTCTCTCCACTTGTTGCTGGTATACCCCCTCTGAAAACCCCTAATCTTTGAGTAGAAGAGAGAGGGATCCCATAAGGCAACAAGGAGGTCAAAAAAAAAGGCATGTTTGGGGAGGAAAAAAGAAAAACAAAAGAAATTTCATGACTCATAATTTTCTCGAAGAGCTATGTTTTACTTGGACTCCAGGCCAAATTCAAATAAGAATTTGAGATGCTGATATGTCGGTATCCTCATTTTTACACGTACTAGTACCTCCTCGCCCCTTCGGGGCTCGCAATAAAAATTAATTGAAAAAAAAAGTCATTTTATCTCACACAAGTATTGCTACATTCCAAACTGCACAACCCAATTCATTCACCACCCACCAAGGGTTCTTTCTTTCAGGATGGGGTCGCCCCTTTATACCTTTGTATACTCCCATTTTAAACAATTTTACAACTTCCCCTTGCTCTTGCCCATGTACAAAGCTTCTATTAAAATTTATCTCCTTTTTTCCCTTTGTATACGTGCTATGCTTTATACTTTTTATACCTGCTACTCAAAACAAATTTATGACTTGACCGTTGTACATGTACAAGGCTTTTATTAAAATTTACAACCTCTTATTCCTTTGTATACCTGCTATCCTCTATATACCTTTTATACCTGCTATTCAGAACAAGGATGCGCGCGCATCTCAAAACCGATTTAATTTTGATTTTAATATATAGAGAGACAAGTGTACTCACCCGCCCTTCGTGCGTGAATAATATGTGAATATAGAAGTAAATTTGAAATGATTTATTAAAAAATGTACAAAACTGAAGATCATGTAAGGTTTACAGTGTTGCCATTCCAACTCATATAAACAGTACTAATTTAGGACAAATATCGTATTTCTTGCCATGCAATAATACGTGTCTTACAAATTTTAAGTACTTGAGCCTCCCTACTCAAATTTTGATAATCCGCCATTTTAGATCGGTTTAGACACAAATTCAAGAGGTTATATTCTGGTTACCAACTAAACCTGCATAAGAAGTTTAACCTCTCTTAGGTGATTCGGTGAGGAGATATTATCGAAGCTTCATTAAATTTCCTATAGTAATTTCCCTTCTAGAAGCTGATATTGCCCCATATCTCCTCCAAATTCACTTGGGAAGGAAACATCAGAATAGGTTAGTCACTTGTGCTCATTTTATCATATGAAGCCACTCATGTACCACCACCCACTAAATTTTCAGGTCGATAACCTATCCTCCTCCCCTCCAACATCATATATGTGATGAATTGGGGAAATTGTATGCTTCTTATCCTCAATAATCATACCGTGCGTCCAAGTGATTCGGGAACAATCAGCGAAAAAATCTCTACTGCAATTATTTAAAATTGTTTTTTTCAAATGCAAAGTGATTGTAATGCAGTTGAAATGAGTTTATCAGTATTAGAATTCATTAAAATAATTTCAAAAATAATTTCCGATTTAGAAATTGTTGTTGAACTGTTATTATGTTATCAACAAACTGAGATTTTTGCGCTTATTATACCCGAATCACTTGGATGCACGGTATAAGTTTATACATTATGTAATTAAATTTTTACCAATTCGAGGCTTCTCAAATTATTCTCACATTTTTACAATCAGCCAATTTGGATCTATTTTGACCCAAATTTAAGAATACACTTTTTTATATGAGATCAAAAACAACAGTTTTGAGATATTTGCCTTTTTTCCAGCCCCTTTCAAATTTGAGTGATCTGCCATTTTGAATTTTATCGAAAAAACAAAAAAGTTCTTTTGTTGCATTTCTAAGAACCATCTCTCATAAGCCTGCATTTTGGATTCATTTTCACCCAAATTCAAGAGGTCACATTCTGGTTACCAATGAATCCCACCCACAAAGTTTGATGTTTGTAGGTTGATTAGGTGAGGAGATATGGAAGATTCAAGAAATTTCATGAGTTGAAAGTTCCTCAAAAAGCCGTTTTTTGTTCCAGCTCTTATCAAAAACAAAAAATTTGAGTCATTGGCCTTTTTTTGCATTTTTATGAAGAGTGCTCGCCAAATTTTCAGCAATTTTTATTTATACCCGCCTACGCAACGCGTAGAGGAAAAAATATATATACCAAAACGTTGGGCGTTTGCCAGATGATTACAAATAATCTAAAACGCAAAGATTTAAAGACCCCATCCTCTTTTTACCCCTCCTCCCAAATAAGGTAGGCTGTTACAGATGTAGTTCCTAAGTTGAAAACTCAGCCAAAAATTAAACAAAAAATATGAAATAAAGAGGTATGGTATAGAAACTGGTTTAGTAATATAGGTATAAGTATAAATAGAAAACCACAAAACAATACCCTGTAGCTCCATTACTTCAATACAAAATTACACGCAAATAGTAATTTAAAGTAAATATGTACTAAAAGGTGGAAAGGATGCAGTATGCAAAATGACTAAGCTACCCACCAGTACCCACATTTCACCAGCTCTGAATCACAATACATAATACATTTCACCGTTCTGGTAACACTATCCCTGTGTGTACACTTTGGCTGATAGATATTCTGTTTCTGTTCTTACATGGCAAGTAAATAGTTGAAAAACACCATTTTGAGCTAATAAATGTCTTATGAACATCTTATAGATATACATACTTTCAAACTGAACTTGAATTAATATCGAATAGATGTCAGTAAACATCAATATCTTGTTGTGATTAACGAAAAATGTTGATATCTATTCGACATTAATTGAAGCTCAACTCGAAAGTATGTCGATAAGATGTTCATAAGACATGTATAAGCCCAAAATGGTGTTTTCTGCATATCTATTTACCACAGCAATATGCACACTTTATCGTACTCCCCAACTGGTTACCGCTCCGAAACATCTATAAAAGTCGTCATAATTTACGTCACTTTCGACTTGCACTTTTCTGTTTCTTCTTTTAGAAGTTTCGCAGTCTCGTTAAAGATTACGTTTTCTTGGATATGGCATATTTTAAATCTCAAACACGGCACATCAAAGTAAAACTAAACAAATAAAGTGAAACTCAAAAAAAAAGAAAAAAAATGTCATATAAAATGTGAAATTCAATATTTTCTGATTAGAATTCTCAATGATTTTTGTGATTAAGATACACTGTGCAGGTTCTTCTTTCGTTCAGATGTTTTATAGTTTCGTGAAAGATTGCGTTTCCTTGGAGATGACAGATTTCAAATCTTAAACACATGACATCCAAGTAAAACTCGAAAAATAAAGTGAACATAAAAAAAAATATTGCATAATAAATGGGAAATTCAATTTTTGGGATTAGAATACGTTGTGTGCGTTAATCTCGGTGAACATGAGACCGGTTGATAGTTGCGTAAAATAACAACACTGGTTGGAACACCACCACCTCCAGCACCCACCCTCATTCCAACGTAACGCGCTCGCTTTAAAACGAAATCGTACCTCGTCTTGCCTTCGGACTCGTTACCTCACCGCATTGTCCAGTGACGTCACAAAAATTTTGAAGCTCGATTGCGGCTTTTCGAAAGGGTATTTTGAAAAATCACTTTCGTGTGGACCACCTACACATAGACGTGAATGTATAGTCAAAATTTCAATCACTTTCATTCAGCCGTTTAGCCGTGATGCTGTGACAAAGATCGCATACTTCCATTTATAGAATAGATAAGCTTCGATCACATTTTTGGTGATTTTTATGAACACCTGTTTGCACTACAAAATATAGGAAAAAATATAGTACATAGAAATTAAAAAAGTTGTGCATTTGCCACACGAATAAAAAATAATCGTATTAAATGTAAATATATGAAGACACCTCTCGTCCTACCTCTCTTTTCAAGTCAGGTTCTGACAAAATACCTTCGCTTATAAGCCGAAAAATTTTTGAAATATGCACACATGCGTAGGAACATTCAATATTGCATTTACTTTTAGGTGCTGGACCTCTGATAATCGAATGCTTACTCCACATAGTTGATTGCATTAAATAATTAAATATAAAAGGGAAAATAATCTTCCATAATAATTCAAATACATTAAATCAATTCAAAACGAATTGTAAGACCACGAATGCTTAATAAAGTCTGATACAACTCCAGTCTCGAAGTCAAGCGAACAAAGCGTTCAATACTTCTATCATGTTTCATAAAATCGGCTGGCCGAGCCGAAGATAGAAAATTAATTTTCTAAAACACAACGAATAAATCGTTAGTAACAACAAAACCCTTTATCGCCTCCACAAAGCCTGTATGTAGCAAAATAAAACGTCACGTTGAAAGCGAGTAATGGCGATGACGGCTATTATGGCAATCGCATCGAGAACATAGGTTTGTCCCGCGTATACTTGTACATACCTTATGCAACGAGTACACGCGGCGAAACGCGACGACGTTCGCGCAATAAACGTATTAAACCGCGAGCGAAACTGCTTCGCAAACGAAATCACCGCGCTAACTCGTAGCCGTAAAATTCTAAATAGCTACCCTTTCGAGGTAGAATATCAAAGAAAAACTTCGGTCCCTTTGTTCTGGCGGTTTACTTTTTTTTTTCTTTTAAATGCACGAGTAATAGGGTACAGACGTACAGTTATACGAGTACACCCTGGCTGTCATACGTAACACGTGAAAACGTTAACTAGATTTTTCGTGTGAACACTTTTTCCCGCCTTTATCGCCGTACACGCTTCCCTGGAGATCGCTGTCGCTGCCACCACGTTCCGACAACTTGCATGTACGATTTAACGTTGCCTACTTTGTCGCCTCTTTTTATTTAACCTTTTCCTTATTTACACGTTACAGATGAAACCCATAGCATCGAAGCAGTACTCGGCAAAACCGCCAATCTACCATGCGACATCGAATCCAAAGACAAACAGAACGTCGTCTATATGGTCCTGTGGTTTAGAAAAAACGACGATAAACCAATTTACAGGTAAACCAACATTACCTTATAGCAATTTATAACGTACTCGTAGCACTTGAATGAGCACTATTTAATTAGCGTAACTTGTACATACATACCATCCATTTACCTGAAAATAAAATTACTCGTACTTCATTTGATTTCAAAAAATATATGTAATTATATATTAATAATAATGAAGAAAAAAAGAACAAAAAAAGAACGTAAGGATCTAGTCCAAATTTGTAGATAATGTAGGTAATTTCTTTATATCCACAGAATACACCCAGTACAAACACTGAGAACTTCCATTTATGTTAGGAAATGGATTTACAACATTTATCATTTCTTGCCACAGGAATCACATATTTAACCATGAAGTTCCTCGAATTTGCTTCTCCTCTAAAAGCTGTTTTTCACTTCAACTCCTCTTCAAATTTACTTAGAAAGCTGTAACAGTCAATAACTTTGTCACGTAACACAATGATGAAAATTTTAAATCCATATTTGAGCGTTCCGCAGAGGAGTAAAAATATGTATAGCAAGAAGTTGGGTTACGAATGGTCTGAGACGAAAAGATTTGAAGGTCACATCCTCTCACTACCTCTTCTTCCCAAATCAGATAGGTTGTAATACTAGGTATTGTTTTAATTAAAAAACGAGCTGAAAAAAAATCAAACTTATATCCATACTTAATATGAGGAATGAGAATGTACTATTACATCACGAATTGAAGGCAACAGTTTCTTGCCATTATGTATTTTCAATCCTTTAATCACAGCCTTTTTTTTTTTTTTTTTATTACAACATACACATAAAGTATACTCGTAGATATTCGATGAAAATCACTGGTCAACTTCTGCTCAACAAAAAAACGAACTGACTACGTCGCCAAGTATTCCACGACTCGAGTACGGTGGCGATATTGAAGCTAATATAATACACCAGCAAATTAAACGTTATCAAGCACCAGAGTAAAAACAGCGAAGACGGTTTCGGAAAATCTGGATCATCGTTACCGAATCCATAACTGGCTATTTCCACGTTCACGATTGCAAACAGCAACCACGCTTGTACGAATATCAGTACGCGCGAAAAACTCCAATTAGTCCTGATAAAGGGTACGATGGAAGTGAACAGACCGTATTTGGGTTGCCTTCGACCTTTGTACTTGCATTTGCAGATTTCGCAAAACAAACGACAGCTCACTGAAGCCCAACGCTCCAGACACGGAGCGTGAACTAAACCCATGGTGCCTGAAAAATCGCACCACGTTATCGGTATTCGTGAAAGGCGAAAGAAATTATTTTATTTTTTTTCTCACCCGAACAATTACACGGAGTGATGAGCTCTTCCGTTTCGTTCGACAGGCATATGCGACATCGCGGCCCAGAACCCACGCTAATGTTATCCTCGGCCTCGCAATCCATGATTTTGAGTCAATCGACATTCGAAAAATTTTATCACATTTTTTCTTCTATTCTACGTAAGGTGCGGAAACGCGCGCGTAAAAATTTCACATTCCAATTTTGTCATCTGATATGTCGGCATTGTTATTGATTCGTTATCAATTAAAGTATGTAGCATTTTCAGTTACGTAATTCATTAAAGGTTAAGCATACTGGCCGGGTATTTTTTATTTCACATATTTTGTTTTCTATTTAATAAACGATCCGCCCAAGCGAGGTGAACGGATTTCTTTATATTTTATATGTATATATTTTTTTTTATTTTTGTTTCCTAAATCGTTGGTGGTCTTTTTTCTTTCTAAGGTATTTTATGCCTGATAACAACGAGAGTAATATTGATACACGACGCTATTTGCAGATTGTTGTCAAGAAAACTACTTATGAGTCTGAAATACCCCTCAAATGAGGTACTCATCGAGATACAATCGTGAATCTGACTTCCTGTTCATATTTAGGAGGTTCGATTTATGCGAAAACGACAGTGTTACCAGGTTTATCATGGTTGAAGTCTTGGATTTCATGGACTCAACTCGCCCAAAGCGCACAAACCTGTAAATAAATTCTGAGCGATTTCTACGATCAATGTGAATTAAACGATGGAAAATCCAGTTCTTTGGAGTTGATATTGAATGAATTTGTTATACATTTTGGCATAGTAATAAATCGTCCAATTTGCGAGTAGTTGCCATTCCATATTTTCGATCGCAAAAATCATGTTGGAAGTCGCCCATTTTGGGAAAAATCGCCCAACCTGGCAATACTGGAAAACGACACTATAGTGCGGTCCACGAAACTAGACCCTTATGTTTATATACAAAAAATCAAAGTGGTTTGACCTATAACAGGTTACACCATGTGAGATCACTTGAAAAATTTCAACTTTATTTTTTCAAGTGCATTGTTTACTGATGACGTCAATGTGAGCAACTATGAGTTGATAATATCAACAGCCAATAAGGCATCAGTCTTAATGAGTATTGATAAAATTTCGATCTCCCCTCTTACACCACAAAAGTGATAAGTCCACGTGTACATTTAGCTGCTCATATTGACGTCATTCAGAACCAAATATTTTTTATTTTCATTGGTGGTTGTTCTCAGAATCTTGTGGCTGGGAGAACCAATAGAAATTTATTAAAATTTCTTGCTGGCCAGCCGGAATGGTTTAACCTGTTATAGGTCAAACCACTTTGACAAAAAATAAAATTCTTGCGTTCATAAAAAAGACGTTGCCAAATCCCTTCTAATTAACCTGCTATTTTATGAAATCGAATTGTGGTTCGCATCAGAGAGTCGCTCATAATTCATTGTAATAATCATGCGTTGGCTGAAAAAGAAAACGATTTCGCACTTTCTTAAGGTGGTGCTTCGGAAAATAAGTAGGTAATGTTGAAAAAGTTGATTTTAAAATAAGGAAATGGAAAAATTAGAAAAATAAATGCTAAATGCCCTCAAACAAAGTCTCCAAAACAATATATTATAATTTCAAATCATTTCATTGCGTTATTTTTGAGAAAAATACTGCCAATGAAAATTACAATATAACCAATTTTTCCATTTTTTTGATTAAAAAATCAACTTTTTTTTGTTTTTACCAACTTATTTTCCGAAGCACTACCTTGAATAAACTAGTGACTAAATGTTCCTGGCGTCAGGAGCAGCCAACTTTTTGTCGTGCCTGCGAAACATTAATAAGTAGTGGAATGTTAAGTACTATATTACTATACGCAATTTTCGCCAAGTTTTGCTGTTCAGCTCGTGGCTGTGTGGTGTATGCAATGGCTCGGCATGCTGGAGTTATTGGGTTCGAATCTTTCTCCGAAATGAATTTTTTAGATGATATTTCTGTCAACTTTTTTTGAAGCTTTTTTTTAATTTTTTTTTCTTTGATATTTATTTCTACAATTTTTACATCATTATTTATTCCATTATTCGAACCTTCAGACTCGGAGCTTTCAGACCTACATTCCTTACCTCAAAGTTGGGTTAGGTTAGGTTGTCTCGCGACCTCATTCGTGCCTTCAGATTAATTTAATCGACTTTTACAAACTAGCGCAACGTTTACAAAAAGTTGGCTCCTCCTGACGCCAGGATCATTTAGTCGCTTGTCCTTGAATAATTACATTTTTTTCAACCAAAAAACATATGGCTACCATACTTTAATCTCCATAATTACTAGTAATAAATATGGCAACGAAGCGCTTTCAGGAAGGTCTATCATTGCGACTCAAACTAGGATTTGAGGAGTTTTATTCCTTTTACCTTTGATTTCCTAATTGATACAATAGTAGCAAATATGCAAAATATAGAAACTGATAATCAATAACCGTTTTTTTTTTTTTTTTTCAAAATTATATCTATTTAAGCCGATTTCAGTTTTTGCAAATTTTGGCTATGGCACACCCGAGCTAGAATATTGATAAAAATATTTACGTTACTAAGAAATAAAAAATATTAGTTTTTGTGCCAGGTCATTGTCATCATTAAAAAAATGAAATAAAGTGTTGTAAAAGGTCATTTTTGGGGGTAAATTGTGGGGGGAGAGAGGTTTGATTTTTTCTGGGATGCCTCTTATATGGATCTACGATACAGCAAAAAAATTGTGTAAAACGATGAATTTATGTTTACAAGAAAAATCTCTATTCATTTTTCACCTAAACTGTCTAGCCTGAAATCGCTCCAAGACAAATTTATCATTCTTATCCACATATGCCCTTTATATGTTTACATCACCCCATTGATCGCCATTGATTAAGCAAATGAAACAATTTTTCTCGGTGTCACTAATGGAAAAAAATTTCCAACTCGACTTAACAAGCGAATAGATTCGTTAGAAACTGAGCCATTAAGTGCGCTTAAAAGTTCGCCTCAAAGTTGCTCGTACCCTCGTAGATGTAAACATTTACAACAACGTATCGTCGTTATATTAACTGCAAGGCTCGTATGCATTTCAGACACATATTAAGCACATAAAGTACACGAGAACTAGGGCTCGCGAAACATCTCTGTCTCTCTCGTACACAAAACCGCAATATCTAACCAATTAATGGAATGATGACGCGCCGCCGTACCGTCAGCTTCAACCTCACCGGCTCAACTAAAGTATTTCACGTTCGCTAATAAAATTTTCCACAACGTATGATATCTACGCTGGCGTCGAATATTGATACACATACGAATGCGGTAACCACTTCCAACAAACCAACGTAAGACCAACCACGAAGAGGGATCGAATCGTGTACAACGGTCGTTTCGTTATTTAACGAACACTCATCGCCGACGGCTCAAAGTTCATAAAATTGTCTGCACATCGAAAGCGAATTCGCTATCGATTGCGATATTTCGCATCGTCGAGTTCCCGACAGTGCAAAGCGTAAGCAGCCATGTCTCATAATTGGGCTGAGTTTATAATAAAGACTTATTAAGATTTGCAGATAATGTTGTCAAGCTCTTAAACTCAAACCCAGCGACAAAGTTAAAAACCTTATTTCTTTCAAGCTACGTTTGTAATTACCTTCGCCCGCAGGATCACATAGTCTATATTTATCAAATTTCAGCTATTTGAGACTCTTGAAACTTTCATCGCATTTTCACTATACGCAATTTGGATCCATTTCAACTCAAACAGAAGATGTAATATTTAGTTCCCGCAAAACTCTACATAGGTACAAATTTTGAACTTTCCAAATACATTTAGTGAGAAAATATGGAGCATTTATGAAGTTTCGTGATTCCATTTCTTCTCCAAAAAACCTTTTTTGCAAAAACTCCCTTTATCCAATCAAGAGGTTGTAACTGAAAACATATTGGTAAACTGAGCTTACTTTGTTAGCCTAGATGAAATCGTAATCAAGAATTTTATGTCCTCATTCAACACCCTCACATTTTGAGAACGATTTCCAAGTGCATATGTGTGCAACTAAAAAAGTGTGTTTTGGCCATTTGGGAGCGAGATATTTTTAGTCTTTTGTTTTTTTTTTTGTTGCGGAGAGGACGCGTCATCAGCTGAAAGGGTTCACTTGCAGCTTGGAACTTCTTGAACTTCCTCCAAAATTTGACGATTCCCCATTTTGAATTCAAAATTGAATGAAAATTATACAAATTCGTTGAGTAGTATTTTAGAAATGTTTTTGCTATAACTCCTCTTTACATTCACTTATGAAGCTAAAGTTTGGATATGTTGAGATCCTCGACTTACTTTTTCATCAGAGATCACGAACGAAAATTTTAAAGTATTTATTGCTCTTCTCCAGTCCTCTCAAAATATGGGTATCCGTCACTTTGAGATGAATCAAAAATAAAAACTAATTTTACCTATTTACAGGAAGAGTTAGTTATTCACCAAATTTTCATGGGTTTTCATCCATACTTGTGAAAATTACGATCACCAATGAAATGAAACGCAAAGATTTGAAGACTCGCCCTTCCCCTACCTCTCCTTTCCAAATCGATGCAATAGCTATGGTTTTTAATTGAAAAATCGGCTAAAAATAAAAAAAAATAAAAAAACGAAACACAAACCAAGTATCGTTTTCAAAATCGTAATTTTATTACAGAACTTTTGCTCGAACGACGCGATTCGATACGATTTTTCGCCCTTATCTACGATCTGCAGTTCGGTTATAATAGAATGTCGCGTTCTGGTGGAATTTCGTTGTTTTTTGCGTTTTCGATTGAAAACAAAAAATCGATTACAAACACAGAGGGCGAGATAGCGAAGGTGAAATTTTTAATACGAAGGAATGGAACGGGCTACGGAGGCAGCGCCGCGCCGTCTACGTCGTTCTGTCCAGCACGAATATCACCTGCGTTTGCCTCCACGCAGACCAGTCGCGATACGCCATCGTCATCAATACGAACCGTCTCGGATTAAGCATGAATCCCAGCCATCGAAATATGATCGAAGTGAAGAGAAGATATTTCATAGAATTATGCTTGTAAACACCCTTTTTGTAGTAGTAATCCTTCGCTTCTAAAAACACTTGCTCTATCAAATGAAATAAAAATAGCAAAGACAGATTAATTTTCGGCTGATGCCATCGCGCTCTCAAGTACGGAACTAACGAGGCCAGCACGCCGTACTTGCACATTTTACGACCGCGATATCCGCACTTGCATACTTCGCATTTGAGTCGCGAACTGACCGCGATCCAACTCTGAAGACAAAACGTATGCACGAACTCCATGGTTCCTAAATACACACCGAAACAATACACATGTAATTCCAATTAACGTCAAATATGCGAAATCCAACGCCCGCAAACGTACCACAAATTACAACAGTCTACTTAATAGGTGCCTATCTACTCGACGTATGTACGTATTATACGCTGCTAAGGTTTTACGACGCGACGCCACGTTAAGGCGCTTAGCCGTACTTACACGCTATTTAGAGTACACGTACCGGCTACCGGATATGGCTGGTGGCTGGTGAACAGATACACGCGATACGATGCCTAATACAACTACGTAATTCTACCCGCACGTAGTACCAACTAGATACTCTAACACTACGCCTGAAAACCAATACCTCATACGTAGTACGAAAAAGGTGCAAACGTATTTGCGTATTTACCGCTACAATTACACGGTCTTATCAGATGCTCGCTATCCTGCGACGATTGGCATATACGACACGTGCGATCTCGACCGATGTCTCCGTCGCCGTCCATTTTCTTTTAATTCTACTCAAAAATTTTGATTCAACATAAATTTTACGTACGAAAAATTTTGTTCGGTCCGAAACGATATTATCAACGACGAATGAACATCGTCGCGGGCAGCGATTACGATGTTACGCGTTTGTTTACATTCTCTTCATCGACGGCGAACGGTGGCCAGAAATAAATGAAACGCGCTCGTACGAGCTTCCACTTATCCAGTATAGGAACGCCATCGATCGAGATGTGACGAAATTTCGTAAGTCGAAACTCTTCGACAGTCGATTATGATATTAGAGAACAAAAAGTTAAGCGATTCACGAAACATAAAAAAAATCAGTGTTGTAGGAACAAACCAAAGAACGAGAACGAAGAACAATAAGAACGGAGAATTTTCATTGTTCCTGAGGAACAGGACCAAGAACGAGAACATAAAAGTGATATACCTGAAGAACAAAGAACAGAACGAGAATAGAATGTTTTCAAACTGAAAGATCAAAAAACGAAACGAGAACCAACTAATGTAAAATGCTGAGGAAGGAGAACAAAAACAAGAACGGATGTAATTTTGGGTTGTTCTTCGTTCTTTTGAAAGTTCATGATTTGTCATGAAATTAATAGATATCATGAGGGGAAAGAGAAAATAAGAAACTTATACTTGAAAGCGAGCCAGTGTTACATATACCGATATAAGTAATTTTTTTTTAAATTATTAGCTTCAATTAATTGATTTTCAATTTCAACAACAACATTAACTGTAAACACGTTATCAAAAAAAAAGAAAGAAAAAAAAGAAAGAAAGAACAAAAGAAAAAAATTAAAGAACAAGAACAGAACGAAGAACAAACAAGAACGAAACCATAAAGGATTGAAAGAAGGAAAGAACAAAGAACAGAACGAGAACAACATTGTAAAGAATTAAAAGAACGAAGAACGAAAGGAGAACAGTTGAAACATTGAGAATAAGAACGAGTCAGGAACAGGATCAAATGACTGGGTCTTTTCAGGAACGAGAACAGGAACAAGAACAGACCAATGTTCGTTCCTACAACACTGAAAAAATTAAATATAAATAAAATAACGTAAGCAGCTCCATCGTATTAATGGAGCTGAATTTTAAAGCGGCTTTTTCAAATTTACAAATAATGTTGTTAGTCCCTTCATGCACACACAGAAGCTACATTTAGGATATTATGTAGCACCTACTGCCCATAGAAATCACATGAGCGCACACCTTTCCTGCATTTTAATGTTCCGTCATTTTGGATCCATTATGACCCAAATTTAAAGGGTCATATTTAAGTCACCAACAAATCTTACAAACTGCATAGTTCGCGCTTTTCAAATACACCGGGTGAAAAAGTAAAACGTAAGATACGGCCTAATTTCGATTTATTTAAAAAACGAAAGAGTATTAGTCACAATAGTTATTAAAGACTTCAAAAGACGTCATAAAAATTTAAACTACCCAATTCCATTCCCCTTTGCCCAAAAAAAAAACATGAAGTCGAAAACGAATTTTCGGTAAGTTGGAAATTTTTACCTTCCAAAGTTATACGTTGTCATCCATAGACTGAAAAAAATTTTAGTCCTCAGTTTTTTAGCTGAGTTTTTGACTAGAAAACGATAGCTATTACAGCCTACCAGGAGAATGGAGACTTCAAATCATTGCGTTCCTGTTCAACTTTTTAATATGTATATTTTTTCCCGTCACACGGAACACTAAACATTTAGTGACAGACTCTTAGGTACTTTTTGTTTAATCAATACACTTCAATGTGGCGAATCACCCAAATTTTGAGCAAGTCTGGAGGGGGCAAATAGCTCAAAACTTTGGTTTCGATCTCATACGAAAGAGTGAGCCACGGACGCTAACATATCCAACTTTCATCTTCTCGAATGCATTGGGAAAAGAGTTACAGCAAAAAACGGTTTTTTGAGGAAGTTCATCATATAATTACTGAGAATATGAAGTATATACTATATCTCAAGTTCAGCTTCGCACATTTCATGGAAGGGGTAAGGAGGGATTAACGGTCTTAAAATGGGGTGCTTGAGGTACATGAAAGGTTAAAAATTTTTGCTGGTGTCACATGATAACACGTGTTCAAGCGACTAACCTATTCTGATTTTAGCTTCCCAGGTAAATTTGGAGGGGAGTTGGAGCAGAAACTGCTTTTGTAGGGGAAATTACTGAAGGAAATTTCACGATTCTTCCATATCTTCTCACCAAAGAATATGACCGCTTAAATTTGGTTCAATTTGGATCAAAATGGATCCAAAATGAGAATCGTCAAAATTTAAGTTTGATTTTTACAACGTAAAGCTTCGAAAACGCCATTTATTCTTGCTTTAAAATGAGTTCTTATAAATTATAGATGTTTTAACATCAACAGGCTCATACTTTAGGAACTCCTGTGGAACAAAAAACGAGCATATTTTGCCTCTTGAGTCCGAAATTGCCTAAATTAAGCCCATACCGTGCACACGACCGATAAATTACTTCGAGTTAATCCAAACGACGTAAACTTAACGCATTATTGCCGAAAAAAACTGTCTTCCCAAGTAATAGAAAGAGAAACACCTTTTCAAAATTTGTTCACTTTAAAAGCTCATAAAAGATGAATATATTCACTCCAACATCAATTCAGTTTTCAAGCCCACGATGCCCACTCACTCTAACTAATTATTTCTCGGTTCATCGTATTTTACCATTTCAGAACGATTTTTTATTTCAAAAACGATTTATGCCGAAACGGCGCAACTTTCACGGAAGTTCGTCATAATTAAATTTGCAGAAAATTTAATTTCCTTTTCGTATAAAGTTGTTAGTTTTTTTTAAGATGCTTAGTTTGCGTGAAAGTTCCGAGATTTTAAAATGTAAGCAAATACATCGCCAAATTAAATAAAATGAATCAATTAAGAAGTTTTCTACTTCGCACTCATTATTTAGAAAAACGATAAAATTTTAAGAAAAATTTATCAGAAACCATTTTGCAAAATATTTACCAAAAAAAAAAGAACTTTGATCTTCAAAAACTTCACTTCTTGAATATAGATCGATTTCAATTTTTGATCAGATTTTTTTTTAACTACCATAAAATTTCAATACAATCTCATCCTGTCCGAGAAAAAAAAAATGAAAACTCATTTCAGCTTAAACGTATGTTATCCAAAAACTAATTTACACTGAAGCTGCACTCCCTTTACCTATCCCCAAAGTTTTGAGTTGATGCATATCATTTCACCAAAACTCTCTCGGAGAAAGAAAATTTGTAAAGAACCCATATGAAGGCAAGAATAGATTTTATTTTTCGAAAAAATCCAAAACACATAGTATAGAAGATACGGCCAAGGTAGGTGAACAGCTTGAGCGCGCAGTACCATTTAAGAGATGCATCGGTAATTTATATAAAAATTGAAGTAACCTCCAAATCCACTTGAGAAGCCGAAATTTTCACATATTAATGTTCTTTACGTACTCTTCCACATAAGACCACGAACAAAAATTTCGAGTAATTTGCCTCCACTTCAGCCTTCCTCAAAATTTGAGTGATCCGCCATTTTGAGATGGATCAAAAATACAAAAAGTACCTTTTTCGCGTTTTCAGGAAAAGTCTCTCCATAAATTTTCAGTGTTACGCAAGAGGAAAAAAATATACAACAAAAATTTGGACATTGACAGATGACTATAAATGGTCTGAAACGAAAAAATTTGAAAATCTACCCCTTCCCCGAACCCTACTTCCAAAAACAGGTAGGCTGTAATAGGTACAGCTTTTATAAGAAACTCAACTAAAAAAATGTAAAATTGCATACTTCCTAATGTACGAAAAAAACTGCCGCCTGTATAACTTATTTCAGTCTATGGATGATGAAATATGGCTTTGGAAGGTAATCTATATGACTATATATGATACATATAAAAAACTGGATATAACAGGTATGTGAAATCATTGCAAATATTCTGAAATGCTAAGATTTGAAGATTCCTCTCTCCCCAAACCCTCCCTTTCAAATCATGTAAGCTGCAATAGCAACTATTTTTACTAAAAACTCGGCTTATAATTCTTCATAACTATTTTCGTTGTAAACATTATTCAAAACAGAAAGTAAATACGGTTAGAACGAATAGGCGTTTTAGCTGCAAAACGTAATTACTCGAGCTAGACAATTACATTCAATATACTATCAGAATAAATGTTTTGTTCATTTGTGACATTAGAATCTTATTCACCATCGTAGACCATTACAAAATTTTCATACTGCATAGAAATAGGTTTTCTCCTGTTGGCTTGATACCTAAAAACGTATGACTGTATTCAACGGTATGTTTAGTCGCAAGGAAGTGATCAGCAAAAGCTGATGTTCCAATTTTGTAATTTTTCCACACCATTTCACGTTCTTTAAAAGTTAATTTTCTAGAGCAATTCTTGGCCCACAAAAAGTACACTACCTTTCAGGGATTCTAAAAGCATTGTGATACCCACTTCAATATGCCATAAATATCATGCCGTAGCACAGCATTAGGATAAATGACGCTTTGGAAACTCTCGCGAGATTGGAAATCGAGCCAAGAAATTCTTACTGATCATACAGCTTCTATTGATGGTAATAACATATCGAATTTCTATTATGTTTTAAAAATATACGAACAATTTAACGTGTGCCTGCATTTTGAAAAAATTAACAAGAAAAATATTCTTCTCCTTAGCCTAAATGAATCTAACCTACGTTGGCAAAAAAATCAAATTTTTGAATTCATGAAGTTTTTGAGAGTACATACAAGTAACGTTAGCGTGTATAACGTACACGCAGTAGTATAGTTGAATATCAATAACTAATAGTCATATCATAGTCGAATAAACTGAACTAATATGGACGCTGTTGATAGTTATCAAGCATTATTATGGCAGTGTATTACTGTTCTGGTTGAATCGTTTCTCGTGTAACGATACATGAGTTATAAATTAGGAGTAGTACTAGATAGTAACATATTATCTTGTTACCAGTTGTTGGTAGATGTGAAGGTATTAGGGTAGGTAGCTGCAGTTTGTAACATACCAAAACCCTAACACTAATTCAATAGTAAAGGGTATACCCGAATAAGGGGTGATTTTGGCCCCAAGCGCTTTTTGGCTCCTATGTCCCTCAGGTGGGGTGCTTAGACTAGAAAAAATTTTTCGCCAAGTTTTGGACCCCTACCCCCCTCCATTTCCGTTTCACACCCATTTTATTGCCGTTTTTTCACGAATTTTTCATTTCGTTCAGAATGAAGGAAATTTTTTGTTCTTTTGCACATAGGTTGGTATCATAATGCTGTATCTAAGATAAAATTTTGAGCAATTTTGATTCATTCCTTCATGGGGTTTTGGCTTTTTGAAATTTTCAACTGTAAAAAATACCTTAATAGCGAAAAACGACCACGTTTTTGAAGTATCCTAAAAACGGATTTTTTTATGTAGATTCATCTTACGAATTCAGTTTTGAGATTTAGAAATGTCGTGGATCGCCAAATACGAAAAACGTATCATATAATCGATTTTCTCCACTTTTTGGATGCTAATAAATTTATTTTTCATTTTGAAATTAAAAAAAAAATTAATACACCCCCAATACGCGTTGCGCAACATTCAGCCCTTCGCCTCACTCCCCTTCAGCTAACAGTGTATCGCGATGATTTTGTGTTGAAGAAAATATACAGTATTTGTATAATATGTAGTAAATGTTACACACATCTTCTATCTTTATAATATTATAAGTCTTATGGTGGAAAGAAAAATAAAAAATGTTCTTCGATTGATTAAATTTCAGGAGGTAGTTATCCTTGAGTTGTAAATTCCCATGCAAAATTTCAGGACCCACCGACCATTTGGAGGGAGGATAGAGGTCCTCAAAATAGGGTAATTTTCGAAAGAACATGGTTTTTCCTCTCTATAGCCTCTGGATCGATTCATAACCATAACCACACTGGGCTATTAGAAGGGCCCAATTTGAGTTTCTACATATCACTAGCCCATAAGCAGATCGATTGGAGGCCATCTTGATCTCTCTACCTAGTGGTTGAAAAGTTGCAGATTGACGATTTCTATGTACATGAAAATTTCTCAAAGATTTTGCTTTTTTGTAAGTTTTTTGCCGTTTACACAAAACCTAAAACTGACAATTCGGATGGTGAAAAATTGGCAACGTTGCATTGTGAAATTTTCGTTTTACATGACTTTTATTATAACAGACGTATTCATATATTGTACCCATCGAAACGGCAAAAAACTTACAAAAAAACAAAATCTTTGAAAAATTTTCATGTACATAGAAATCGTCAATCTGCAACTTTTCAACCACTAGGTAGGGCGATCAAGATGGCCGTCAATTCATCTGCTTATGGGCAAGTGAGATGTAAAAACTCAAATTGGGCCCTTCTTATAGCCCAGTGTCGTTATGGTTATGAATCGATCAAGAGGCTACAAGTGTCATGGAATAATGTTTGGGTGTTAGTGACCAAAATCACTTTTTTGAGAAAAACCCGTTTAAAATTTTGACTTTGAATTCTTTTTAAATTGATGTAGTGAACTTTAAACACCTGTAACTTACTTTAAAGCAAGATAGGGGGGCTGGGGGCGCAATTTTTCAACTGTTGAGACTTTTTGTATAAAAATCCGGAAAAAGTCAAAAATTACTTTTTGGTCACTGACACCCAAACCTTATTCCATGACACATAGAGAGAAAAACCCATGTTCTTTCGAAAATGACACTATTTTGAGGACCCCTATCCTCCTCCCAAATGATCCGTGAGTTCTGAAATTTTGCATGGGATCTTTCAACTCAAGGATAACCACCTCTTGAAAGTTAATCATGAAATAGCGTATTTGTCTGTGTTGAGTTAGAAGCAGTATATTTAAGTTACTTTTACGTTTCAAGTTATTCTGAGCAAAATGAGCCATATTTGTTGGCGCATATGTTGCATGTTTTGACCGATAAAAGCTTATTTTACATACTTTCACCATTTTTAGCGCATATTTCTCCGTTTTTTCGATTTTTAGCGAACATTTTCGTAATTTTTTGTTATTTTACTCTTCGAACAAAATCGAAACTTTTCAACCACATTTGATTATTTCGTTTTTTAACAATTTTCATCAATGAATCCTTTTTATAAAAAATTAAATTTTAGACAATAAAGTTCTTCTGCGATCATTTTTTTTTTTAATTTTATTGTTACAATGAGATTCATCACGCCGAGTACTTGAAAACGACACCCATATTGGGTCATTTCTTAGCGCATATTTTAGCTTTTTGGAGCATATTTTGGATACTTTTCAATGCATATATACAGGTCTGTTTGTTTCCGTTACACTTTTTACACTTTTTACACTTTCTGCACGAAAACTGTTCGTTTAGAAAAAGTGTACACTAGTGTACTTAGTGTGGTTGTTCGTTTCGACTTGGTGTACACTTGGTGTATGTTTTTCGTGTACACGTTTTACACTAAATGAAAGGAGGTGTAGCACTGGTATAGATAGTTATCATTTTAGATTTAAAGTTCCTTGTCTTCATCACTTGATGAATCGAACAATAAAAGTAAAGCGTTGGTTATAATGGTACTGAATTTTTCGCAGAAAAAGTTGAACCTGTGTTTTTTTATGGAACCGTTTATAATAGTCAGTAAATTAGGCAATGAAAGATTCTCTAGGTTTCAGTGAAAAGTTGAAATATTTTAACTTTTCAGTGAATTTCTACGGTGTCAAACATTTGTTTGTTCATGTTACTCTGTTATCACTTCAAAGTAATGGGGATTTTCTGGATAGTTCTAAACATTCCGTGAAAATTTCATTGACACAGTCAGTGCCATTATAACCAACGCTTAAGTTTATGGGCATATTTTTCTTCAGTAAATTCGAATTAAGCGAGGAAGCACACAAGTATCGCAAGTGATAAGAATAAAACTCGCTTTTATCATTTTTTATGCTACACTAAAATCCAGAAAAGCGTTCGTTTGTAGTCATGTTACACCTCCTACACTCTAGTGTACGCGGTGTACACTAGTACATATTTGAAGTACTCCCTTTACACCTGGTGTAAAAAGTGTAACCGAAACAAACAGACCTTATGTATGCATATTTTTTCATTTTTAGAGTATATTTTTTCTTTTTCTTTCCACCCTAAGACTTATAATATTATTAAGATAGAAGATGTGTGTAACGTTTACGACATATTATACAAATACTGCAGATTTTCTTCAACATGAAATCATCGCGATACACTGTTAGCTGAAGGGGAGTGAGGCGAAGGGCTGAATGTTGCGCAACGCCTATTAGTGGTGTATTAATTTTTTTTTTTTAATTTCAAAATGAAAAATAAATTTATTAGTATCCAAAAAGCGGAAGAAGTCGATTATATGATACCTTTTTCGTATTTGGCGATCCACGACATTTCTAAATCTCAAAACTGAATTCGTAAGATGAATCTACATAAAAAAAACCGTTTTTAGGATACTTCAAAAAAGTGGTCGTTTTTCGCTATTAAGGTATTTTTTACAGTTGAAACTTTCAAAAGGCCAAAACCCCATGAAGGAATGAACCAAAATTGCTCAAAATTTTATCTTAGATACAGCACTATGATACCTACTTATGTGCAAAAGAACAAAAAATTTCCTTCATTTTGAACGAAATGAAAAATTTGTGAAAAAACGCCAATAAAATGGGTGTGGAACGAGAATGGAGGAGGGTAGGGGTCCAAAACTTGGTGAAAAATTTTTTCTAGTCTAGGCACACCACCTGAGGGGTATAGGAGCCAAAAAGCGCTTGGGGCCAAAATCACCCCTTATTCGGGTATACCCTTTGTAATATAATAATAATTATGGTATTATTCGAGATTTATAGTAACAATTACTATAATTGACGTCGCACATTTCGGAACTAAAAATCTGATAAGAAGTGATAAGAATCGTATTGGAGGTCTTATATATTCATTTATATGGGAAAATTTCGAATTTACGATTTTTTTCAAATTAAAAGCTGTAATAACTTTTTTAACTGAAAGTTTTAAATGTAGAATTTTGTGTTCTTTCCAAAAATGCTATTACCTGCTTTCTACGATTTATAGTTTGATAAATATTGAATTTCAAAGTTGGTGATTGTTGATTATAAATTATCAGAAATGTGTTCTTTTTTCAACTTTTTAGTTTTAAATGAGTGAATTTTGGTGAAAAATAAGTTTTTAATTATTTTAATATTAATTTTTGATGAACAATGAGTGAGAACGGTGACCGTAACATACTTGTTTTTACTGAAATCAAAGAATTCATCGAAAATGGGGTTCCCATAAAAGAAAAAGATGCCTTGGCATTGAAATGCGTTAGAGATGGGTGAAGTTCATTTTCGATACTTTTAATTCAAGAACTTGCAGTAAAAAATCACAACACTTATCAAAGATTAATTGAAAAGCATTAAAAAATCGTATTTCGCGGTGTCTTATTCATTTGGAATGAAAACATTACTACACAATAAAAAAGCACTACACCGTCACTCCTTAACTTAAAATGTCACATATTGAATAGGATGAAATGCTATATAATAAAATTTCTTTAAAACATGGGTTTTATATCATTTTAATTAGAAAAAACTGAAAAAATCCTAATATTGCCGTATACTACAATATATGAGACCCCTATTACAACTGTTATCAGCGAAAACGATTGCAGCGCGCCACAGGGATGTGCGACGTCAATTGAAAGAAAAAAGTGACACTAACTTATTTTTAGAGTGATTTCTTCGATACTGAGATATTATTCTTTTTTTGATAAAATCATTCGCATATTCTGGAATCAATTGCTGAAAAAAAAACAACTATTTCTCAATATTGAAGGAATCTCTTTCAAAATAAGTTACTGTCACTTTTTACCTTCAGTTATGGTATCTGTTACGTTTAAAATTTCTTTCGGTGTACACATACCACGATACGCGAGGCAAATTCTTTCGTATGCATGTTTGTAATACGCGCACCAAGCCCGAGTACCTACTCTACATTTCACACGTACTCGTGTAGTACGCTTAGGTACTAGCATAGACTTACTTTACGGCTTACTCGTACTCGTACTCGTTCTCGCACTCGTATATTTATGAATGCGTATATTGTAAATTTGTTTCAGTTTCGACGCCCGCGGTCGCGCCACAGGAAAGGAATTACATTGGTCAGACGAACATAGTTTGGGACCCAGGGCGTATTTCGTAACCCTATCACGTCCGGCCAGTTTGCAGTTGGATAACGTGCAGCTGCGTGACGAAGGCACATATCGGTGCAGGGTGGATTACCGTAACGCTCCGACTAAGAATTTTCAAATTCATCTCACGGTCATAGGTATATACCTATAGTCCTATATACGCCGCGTCGCGTCGCGTCGTCGACTGCAAACAGTTTTTTTTTTACTCCTCTTCGCGTATATTGCTGTCGCTGTTATCGCTTACCGCTGTGCATCGCCGTCGTTGGCTCGTCCTGCATGTACATATTATACGGTCTAAATAAACACACCATTTTGTAATGGCGGTAATTCGTTTCGAATTACCCCGTATAGCGAAACGACGCGATGCGACGCCTCAAGCTTAAAGCAACTAGTACACCTACAGAGTGACGCGTGTATACGTATACCGACCATATTATACGTGCTTATCGTACACGACGCTTCCGCGTTTCTTCTTTTAATTCAATTAAAAACGTATGGCGAAGATAAAAATAATAAAATCCTACCTATCGTCGCATTATCCGGCTGTCATAATCGTATATAGAGCGGCGACGCCAATATACAAGTATGTAGTAACTACGAGTCTACGACGCGATAAGAGGTAAAATCGCGCTCGTTATTCAAATGTACATCGCCAACGTGGCGTAGGGTAATAGCGACGAGTGCGTGACACCTTCAGTCCTTTGGAGAGGTGATAGGTGTCGGCGTTATCCAGTTATACCCTTACGTACGTCGAAGAAGTCGGAAGTATGATGAAATTTCCTCGCGAACGCTGCACTCGGCGATAGGTGGCCACAAAAATATATTCGTTCGTATTCCCACAGTAAATATATAAGAACGAGCTTCTCATCGTTACCGTATATAGGATTTAAAGAAAAGCCCAAGTCCAGCTAGTCAGCGTTACCAAGGCGGCTATAAAAAATTCAAAATTCCCCAAAGTGCAGTAATTCAAGATTGACTTTCGCCATATACCAACACGACGACCAGCAGGACGCGTTTTTATAGCTCACTAAACGACCCTCCCCCTAAGTACGTACGACGTATATACGTGTAACGTTACACGACCGAATGCGGCACGTATAGCTATACGAGTATATTGGATACTAACAATACGAAAATCACATCGCGACCTGTGAAAGCTTTCGCAGATAATAGGCTACGACCATACGACCATACGACCGTCCACCATTCCGTCCAGGTATTACTACATAAAAGCGCGCCAACGATTTCGTAATTATAAAGTCCCCGCGTCTCGTCCACGCGGTGTTTCTAAGTGGTGAATACGAACGCCAACTTTTATATTTATAAGCGAAAGCAAAAAGTTAATTTGCACGGCCCCGCGCCGCTAAACTTCTCGCCCGAATGTATTTTACACCGGGGCCGCCGCAACCAGCACGCCAAACTTATCTCATGAATATGTAACTAAAAGCGAAGAGCTTTTATTAATGTAAGCTGCGCGTAAATGATAGCATTTTCGGTTAATCTAGCCTCTACCGAAATGGCCTCAAAACTATACTCATTCTCACTCTTCGTACATACATCGTGTCACGAGTCGCGCGTACCATTTTAGACGCGATCATGCGACGCGCGATATGTCCAACGAGTTTAGCTAGAACAACTCCTTGTGGTCTGCTGGTAGTCGTGCAAAAACCAACGCAAAAATAAAGTACAAGTCTTAGCGACAGCAGGAGAAAGAGTATGAGTTCGATGATATATGTAGTTTTAGTGTGAGGGGAAAGGCGACCGTGCGGGGTATTAATTCTCCCCAATAATGCGCGAATGACTGATCTTCACCTTTAATGCATGCAATTTGCGCTTCATTTCGATATAATTATGTATTCGTACTCCCAATATCAGGCTAGCAGCACTACTGCAGTCCATAGTATGTGGTCGAAGAAGAACTAAGAAGAATTTCCATTAAGACGTCGAGGGAATTCTACCGCAATCAAAATTAATGGCGAGATTTTCATACGAAATACTCGAAATTTAGATAGAAAATTTCAATCGAAATAGGTGGATGGTTTGCAATATAGGTCTGTTCAAAGTACGTCATAAAATTCCATCTCCAATCTTATACCACTGAACTGGTATGCAAACAAAGTTAAATGGAGAAAAAACTATCGTGATTTTTCACAAATAAAGCAATGGTTGTGGTATGTAGTGTTCCTCGTTGTCGAAATAACAATTACTCCGGTAAAAAGATACCTTTGTTTATATTTCCAACCATTAACAAGCGATTGCATAAATTGATAAATGAATAAATGATTAAGTAAATAAATAAATTTTAATTAATTAGGTAATTAATAAATGGATAGATAAATTTATTTATTTATTACTTAATTAACTGACGAACAAACAAATGAATAAATAAATAACTGCAATGCAACTCAAGGTTCTGACTATCTTTAGTGATATATCTTCAAGTTTTGATGAACAAAAACGAATAAATAATTATGTCATTAGAACTTGCCGAACATAAAAGTAAATATTCATTTTCTTATTAAAAAATCGTAATCCATTTGATGGTCTTCAGATGCGCCGAAACAAAATAATCGTACGAGCTTAGACCTTGATACAATGAAAATTCATCCCGCATATGCACACTTTTTTGGGTAACTTAGCATTCATAAATATTTTAAAAAATTATAATTTTATCATTTCTTGATAAAATGCACTTCTCCAACTTCGGAATTTATAGTCTTGAATCATATAAGGGTCCGCAGAAATGCTGAAAATATTTTATTAATATTCCTCGCCTGGACGTCAAACTACGATTCTCTGGCATAGTCACTTTTACCTAAACGTTCCAACCGTAATCTCTCTATATATTAAAATCAAAATGAAATCGGTTTTGAGATGCGCGCGCATCCTTGTTTTGAATAGCAGGTGTAAAAGGTACATAAAGGATAGCACATATATACTAAGGAAAAAAGGTTGTGAATTTTAATAAAAGATTTGTACATGCACAAAGGTAAAGTAATAAAATTGTTTTGAGTAGCAGGTATAAAAAGTATAAAGGATAGCAGGTATACACAGGGAAAAGAAAGGCGATAACTTTCAATAAAAACTTTGTATATAGGCAAGAGCAAGGGTAAAGTTGTAAAATTGTTTAAAATGGCAGATATACAAAGGTATGAAGGGGCGAGCCCATCCTGAAAAGAAGAATTCTTGGTGGGGGTAACAAATGAGAATAAATTGGGTTGTACAGTTTGTAATATAGCAGTACTTATCTGATAAAATAACTTTTTTTCTTCATTTAATTTTTATTGCAAGCCCCGAAGGGGCGACTAGGAACTAGTATATTTTAAATTTCTTTTTTACTGTGCTATTTAACAATTTTTCGAGAACATTTTCAAAACTAACAAAAAAAAATTTTCAAGAAATTCATTTTTGTTTCTTTTATGTGGTAATACTGTAAATAGGTACTTTGGTCGACTGACCCTTAGGACTCGAGACTTTTTGTGGCCATCATTAAAACTGCCCCTTAGGTCTCGTTTTTTGAAAGTTCGAAATTAATATAATAAATCATTTTCTTAATGAAAATTCAAAAAAAATTGTTAAAAAAATTTATAATAAATAAAAAAAAAAAAAGTAACGTTTCTTCAATTATTTCATATTGTTATATGATGCAGGATAAAAACTAATTATAATAACACATTTCCTGACACCTTGAAATTTTAGGTTAGGCAACATTTTCACCATATTTCTTCGAGCGAGAGCGGCGGAGGAGAATTAGTCAATTTCCTTGGAATGATTTAATATAAAAAATTATGTGTGGTTAATTAGCAAATAAATACGAAAAACATGAAAGGGCCTCCCCCATTAAGTAGGTACAATCGGCCCTTGACGCAAATTTGGTCAAAAATGGTTCCAAATGTTACTTGCGACCTAAAAACATTCTACCCCCACCACTTCCAGAATTATCGCGCATTTTATGCTAAAAATTCAATTCGCGATCATCAGCACTGAATAATTTTGTTTTTATTGATTTTTCCTCTCCGCATCATCAAAATTTTCAAAAATGCTCATTTTTACCCACCCTTCCCCGCCATTTTGGGCATAATAAAAACATTTCGAGAAGTGTTTGAAGTGTTTATCTTGGAGGAAACTGAACGAAGAAAATTTTTTTACTAATCTTACGAGTATTTACACCTGATTCAAAGAACTCTTTTTTCAGAGGTTTTTGTCCTCTCGCACATTTAGCCGGAGGGGTAGGGGAAGTAACTTTCAGAATGTTACTTAGGAAGGCGTTCTTCGCATATATGGTATAAATCATCTTTCCTGTAATTTTATCTAGATCCGAACCAAAAATGACTGGGCTATAAGTTTTATTGTTGCGGCCGCAGGTGGTTGAAAAATACACGTTTTTATTCATACTTCATTTTTTTTCAGCATGTTGCATACCCTAAAGGGATTTTGAAAAAATTATATGTTGTACCTAAAAGTATGACGAAGTTATGAAAAAAAATTCAGCGAAGGCACAACCCCAAAATTTTTTGAATTTATTTTTTTGAAATTTTCAACTCCCCCAAAAATGAAGAAAAATTTTCAAAAAAAATCTAGAACACACATGTGCTAGGTATATGATCTGTGAAAATTTCAAAAATTTTGACTCTCATTTCGTCTTTTGAACTTTGACTACGAAGCTTTTCTCAAATTTTGACTCAAACTCCATTTTGACTCCCTGTGCAATTCTGGAACCTTCTAAAACACTGAGGCTATAAATGTTGAAAATCTACCTTCTAGAAAATTAATGCAATAGGTTTTTTTTTTTAATACACACTACGAAAGCACAATATTACTCCCGCTCCGCAGTATGAGAAAGCACGTCATGTTATAATAGATACTTTTCCATAGTACTTTTTATCACACCACACTCGCGCTCTCTACAAAATTATTTCGGTTAAGTATTAAGAAAAATATCTTTGCAGAAGGTGAAAGTGAAGATTTTCACCTCCTAATGTATAGTAATATGCTATTGCACCTGGAAACCTCAGTCAATACAATTCTAAGTTGTGTTTTAAAGGTAGATTTTTGACATTTTCAAGTAACTGAAAGCGACATTTGTGAAAACACTTCTTACGGCTTCAGTTTCAGTTTCTGGTTAGCAAAATTTGCCTCGAATAAATAGTTCAGCTCGTATTTTAAAGACAGATATTCGATATTTTTAAACAATGTAAATTGATTCACCGAAGATGTCTTTCACAGGCAAAATTTTGACAATTTCAAAGAGTGTACACGTGAAGACCGGTTTTCGAATATTCAAGTTATAAATAATTAGATTTCAACAGTGTTGCCAACCCAAATGGATAAAAATCCCCGAATTTGGCGAAAAAAAAATCCCAGGTACGGGAAAAAATCCCAGATCATGTTTTTAAAATATGAACGACCTTTTTTTTTTTTTTGTTTGCGAAGTATATATTCATTAAAATTGAAATTATAATTGAAAAAAATTTTTAATAATTTTAGATTACACCTTACTGCAATTAGGGGAATTACTTTATACTTTATATTGGATTAATATAAATTATAAAAAAATAATAAATAAATTAAAGATAAAATCAAGAGGTTATTATTTCTATCCTTGGACAATAGTAAAATACATTAATGCAAAAATAATTCTAAAATTCAATTCAACAAACTTAACTACTTGTTTCCCAGGTAAGCGGTAAAAATGTAAACAGATTAACAGAACGTCATTGTTACCAACTCAGAGACTTGACTAAATGGTGAACACTGAGCAGGAAAAATTCGAAAAGAAAATTTAAAAGTTTAAAACATAAATCTAATTTGTTCAATCAAATTTTATGCGTAAAAACGCTATAAAGTTGAAAAAATCCCAGAAAAATTAGAAAAATCCCAGAAATCAAGAAATCCCAGAAAATCCCAGCATGTTTTCTAAAAATGTCGAAAAATCCCTAGATCCTGGGATTTATCCCTAGGGTTGGCAACCCTGGATTTCAAACCAAGTTCATTAATTAGTGATTAAAGTTAGAAATAAAAATTTATAAATTTATCCTACAATTCGCATTAAATGGTCAATCGTAAAGCCTTTACAATTTCCTACAAATCCGACTCCACTTGACACTGGAGTCATTTGGAACGATTCTGGATTCCAGCTTCATTGCAAAATGATTACGAATTGGAATTCATTTCACCTTTACATCCTAAGTAACATCAAACCTTTAAAATTGTACGTTACACTTAAACGGTTCATGGGCCTTTCTTTCAAGGATGCGTATAAAGTTCGAGTATACTTTTATCTCCATGTCGACGATGCATATCAGCGGCATCGGCACTACATACATAAGTATTAAGTACATGCTCTCTCGCTCGTAGTACCCACCTGTCACACGAGTACTTTGGCCTACCTCGGAACATCCTACTGCCATTATACTTGCAAGTGGAAAACTTTTTCGGGCTATTCGACAGTTTGGTTATTTAATACTTTTCTTTATCCTTTTTTTTTTTTTTCATTAGATAATTCCGAACGCTCCTGAATATATTATCGTTTTTTTTTTTCGAACCTTCGAAGCGAAGCGACGATTTATGGAATGGTTTTGTGATTTTACAATTCGTTCATTTGTTTCGCGATTGTTTTGTAAGATTGGTGAACAAGGCTTTTCATTTTTTTTTACTGGCTTTGCTTCTTTGTAAGAGAGAATTTATTTCTTCGTTTCTTTCGCAATTGCTTTGAGAGAGAGAGGGATTCTATTTTTTTGAATTGGTTCTATATACCAAAGGTATTCCACTTTGAAACGAGCAGATTAGAAACAATTATATGGGTATATTGTTTATGTTTACGTATCAACATAATATTATGGTATTCCGCTCGCTGTTTTATGCGGTCTCGTATTTCAATAGGGAAGCGGCTCCGCACGATATATGTAGGTGTGCTTTTTGTGATGCCCTTCCAAATCGCGGACGCATCTCCTAGCCAAGAGTTTTTAATTATATTCATCGAATGAATTGAAATCGGCATTTAGCTAACGTTTCGAGTGCTTTAGCGCGTTGTTACTTGTTGCAAATATACGATTCATTCACCCTATAGCTCGTATAGCTACAAGGCTTACTGTAATGCTGTCCGGCGGTTTCGAAATGAGCAATTTGTTAATTAGCTATATTGTAGTTGATTAAATGGTAATTATTTACGCCTACAACGCTTCTCCGCAAATTTCACATTGTGCCTTGTTTCTGAAAAGTTATATATGTGTGACAGAGGGGCGCAAAAAAACAAAGGTTCTATTGGTCGACATTTTTCCAATTTCTTTTCTTTTTAGCATATATAGAATACGAGTATATTTTTTTTGTAATGAAAAAAAATCAAATTGGTAGATTGGGAATGCATTGAGGATAAAATTATGCATCAAAAACAAGAAGCCTCAACCAATTTTAATTTTTTATTTTATTAGTGCCGTGTACAGCCACTGAGGCTACAGGCACGTGCTAATAGATTTAGACCTTTTTGAGGTGGCCAGTTAAGATGAGAAACCTGAAGAGTGACCGAATGGTGAAATCTGAGTCTCCAAGGGGATTAGAAAGGGATTCAGATTGAAGGATCTGTTGTCTATAGGAACTGTATTTTGGGCACTCCAGGAGGACATGTCTGACTGTCAGCTGGATAGAGCACACAGGACACTTGAATGGGTCAGTTTGAGAAAGAAGATAAGAATGAGTCAGGACACAAGGACTTATACGAAGTCTGCAAAGAAAGAACTCTTTTCTCCTATTATTTCCAAGTGATGTTTTATGTCAAGACTTAGAACTAAGTTGGAAAAGAGCTAGAAATTTTCATAGTCATGAGTGCCATGACATTTTGTATCTTTGAAGAAAATAACAATTAAATTAAATTTAAGTTCATATGCACCGACTTTGAGCGATTTGAGGCTTCTCAAGCTGTTCTCCAATTTTGTCATTCGTCATTTTCGATCTATTTTGAAGCAAACGATCTCCGCCCATAAGATGGTAAAAACGGCTTTGATTGAGATTTCCTTTGAAGTGGCCCAAAACGTACGTTGGTGAAAAATTGACTTCTAATATCTACTAAGACTTTATGAAAAATGTTAAAATTTTTGCCAGTTATTGGCAATACGCGTATATAGATGTACTTATGGTGAAATTTCAAGACGATAGGTACATTTTTTCTATGCTTTTTTGCAATACAAAAATTTCAAAAAAAAATGAAACTTTTTTTAGGGTGGGGAGGTGACATTTTTGGATTTTTTAAAACTTTGTAATATGGTCTACTACAACATATATTTTTGTTACACTCTGAAAACGAATGGAACGTAGTGAAAATTGAAAAAACTTTTTAGAAACCTCGTTTCTGGCGTTTTTCTTATCATTTTCAAAGCATAATTTTATGTTCTATTCGACGACACTATCGTGTTTTTTGTCTAAAACTTGAAAAAAAAAATGCATTTGCAATCAATATTACTGATTTTTTGCCGGAAAAAAAATGAAAATAATGGCGCTCATAAAACCGACACTGATGGTCAAAAAAATTCGGAAGTTTTATAGCATATGATTTTTGAGAATTCAAATTTATTTGTGCAATAATCATTCGAAATTTTTTGAATAAAGTAAAGATGTCACTCCAACAGCGACTCTGCGGAGGATGGGAGGGACTGACGAAGGAACTTCAATTTTCTCGCACACCTCAATTACATCGTATACATTTATAGATGACTTTTCAGAAACAAGTCACGATCTGAAATTCGGCAAGTAGTGATGACTCTGGCTTCGCAATATTGTGTCCCTAATTTAAAAATTTTTAGGCACGAGTTTCCATTAATCAATGTTTTATCGATTTTATTTTCATTTCTATCGAACGAGGAGTAAAATGACGAACTGAGAGGAGACCGATTTGCACACCAAACACCGTACCAACGAATATTGCAAATTTCAAAAGAAATCTTCTCTTTCGTTCATTTGCCTTAGTGAAAGAGCTGCGCGCAATAAAATCACGTCTAAGGAAGGTTCGGAGTTGGGGTCGTTATGGTGGCGGAATTTTTAATGTAATTTACGAAACGAAACGATCTCGCCGTAGGTACAAGGGTGCTCGGAAGAGGAAACATTAGTAACTAGCGACGATTGTTTGCCGAAAAAGACGCCGATGGCGTGACGCGGTGTTGAAAATTGATTCGCGCGCGGTTCTTCGAGCCTGCGGTACGTATAACGCAAGCCCCCCCCCCAATCTCCCCAAAAAAAACTTTCTACTAAAACGGGAACGATTTTACGTAAATATTAACACAAGCTTTTAATATAATAAATTTATATTCACGATAAAAACGACGAGTCAAGACGAAATGAGCGCTATTAATTCGTTAATAGCGTTCGCCGCGTTGCGTCGCATCCCGTAAATTAAAACCATCTCGTGGCCGGCTTTTAACGGCTTTTAATACGAAAATATATATATATTTTTTAATTCTTTCGCCGCGACTAAAGTAAGGTAGCTCCGAAATGGAGAAACGATAGAGACTATAGACGAATATAATTTTAATGCAGCTTAATTCGAGCTTCTAGCGTTTTGTTTGATAGAATTCGCGTGGCGCTGGCGTGCGAAAATTTAAAATAACACCAGAGCCGTGTTCCAAGCCATCAATTAGCGACGAAACGGTAAACAGATTTATACGAGGTGGCGAAATTGGTTTCGTGTTAAATGAATTAAATTCTCTTTCATCTCGACGACGAAGCTATCTTTATTAAATGAATGCGGCAAGGGCAAAGAGAAGGAAACCTACTCGTTGTCAAAAAACTTTCATTTCGATTCTTTGGAATCGCGAACATTCTGAAAAACACGTGCCTAGAGTACCTTCTAGGTATATGTTAACGCTTATACAGGGCGTTCCATCTGTAAATCCTTCATACTATACGTAGGCCTACCTTGCTTGCTAAGTGGGCAAAGATGTAAAACTTTGAAAAATATTTTTCTCATCTCAGTAGCGAGCAACTTTGAAAATTTTTATTTCATCGTTCAAATCTGTATAACTATTAAATTCAAGGAAATTTCAAATCAAAAAGTTGAGAAAAATTATCATCTTTGAAAAGCAATAAACCTATACATAGCATAATTCAAAAAAGTGCTCACAATCAATAAAATCTCAAACTAACAAAAATCTTACAACTTGATAAATTTTCTAAATCTGAAAAACCAAGATTTAGAAATATTAAAACTCCATTTTTCAATCATCCATCATTCGAAGCGTCTAAAAGAATAATTGTTGATTTTCTTTCTTTAAGAAAAAAAACTGACTAGCAAAACAATTTGAAGTGAACTAGAGACTATGATGAAAAATAAAACTATATACTCGAAACATTATTTACACTCACCAATGACATGCGCTTGCATACGTTCTTCAACCCTCAGGGGCAGCTTTCATCTGTTGTTTTACCTGAAAAACAAATATTGGTAAAACTTTCGGTAGGTATTTTTAAAGATCACATAAAAATATGTCGCGACGCATTATCGCGCTTTAAGCGAAGTTTTTCTAGTAGACTGTGCAACCGATTTTCCTAAAAAGTATCAAGTAACTTTATAAAAGGAAAAAGTAACTGAATTTTCTCCATTTTTTCAGTCACTACCATGTAATTTGAGAGGAATAACAATTTTTTAAGAAAAAAAAAGTATATTTCGTAACATTAGAGCAATTTTTTTCTTGTTTCAAATGCATTGATGTTCTGCAAGTAAAAACAAGATCTGTGAAAAAAATGATTAGATCTACCGATATTTTGAAATCGCGCCCTCTCCCCCTCGATAAACTTGATTTTTAACCTAAAAATTCTACATTAACTTGATCATCTTTTTGTTCAATTAAGCTTTCAAAGAATCAGTATTATTACTATCACAGGCGCATTTAGGATTTTGTCGCTATCCAAAATGAAAAATTATGAAAAATTTTCTTGCGACATATTTTTGTTAAAAAATTCATTTTGGTACATAAGCCAACCTTTAACTTTGATTTAAAATTCAAAAAAAATGTAAGCAGCCGGAGCTGAGTTTTTAACCAGGCGTGCTCTAATTTGGAAATAACGTTGCTTACTCCCTTCATGTCTACAAGCCACAATCAACATCAAGTATGAAAACCTCTACCCTCTTTCTTCCAAAAACCACTTAAGAAATTAAATTTAGAACTAATGTAACGTTTCTTGCCATTTTCAAATTATACCTACTTGAGGTCCTTCAAATTATTCTTAAATTTTCACGATGCGTTACTTTGGGTCTATTTTTGACTTGAATTAAAAACGTCATATTGTGGTCATTATCTAACCCTACACACGAAGTTCGACCTCTCTTTCCCCACCAAAAGCGGTATTTTGCTCTAACTCCTCTCTAAATGCACTTGGGAAGTTAAAATGAAAAAAAGTTAGACATCACAATAAAAAGATTTCAACCTTTCGTGGATAACCCCTCCTTGTCTCCTCCGATATCATCTATGAAAGCAAATTCGGGATGTAATACACTTCTTATCCTCAACAATCAAATGAGTTAATATCAATTACATTTTCACTAATTTGAGGCTCCTCAAGCTCTACTCAAATCTTGATCATACGCCATTTTGCATCTATTTAAACCCAAATTTAAGAGGTCATATTCTGGTCACCAACTAACCTCACATACAAAGTTTGACTTTCCTGGATTGATTTGGTGAGGAGATATGGAAGATTTAAGAAATTCCATAACTCAATACTTCCGCTTTCTACTTCAACCCTCCCGCCAAATATACATTTATGAGGCTAAATTTGGACGTGTTGGTCTTCGTGACTCACTTTTTCATATGATATGAAAAACAACCAATTTAAGCTATTTGCCCCTTCTCCAGCCTCCCTCAAAATTTGAGTAATCCATCATTTTGAATTTGATCGAAAAAACAAAAAGGGACCTAAAAACTCAGCTGAAAATTAAACAAAAAAATATGAAATGAACAGGTAAGGTATAGAAGCTGGTCAATTTTTTATCACCTTTTTTTTTTTACTATCGATTTTTGAATATTTTAAAAGTTTATTCGACTGACTACCGTAATTTTTTTAAATCGATTGTCATAATATATTTCATATTTAAAAAGCAGCACGAAAAACCAGAATTTGTCACCCCTTGCCGTCATGGACAGCTGCCTTTTCTGCCCATGCCTAAATGCATCGCTGATTACCACGAATCTTTAGTTTTTTCGAGCTCTCTTTTTGCTTTTGCTTTAAATTCAGTTTGTGATGGTATATTATTTTCTATTGGTTGATGATGGATGTCGTACATAACCGTCGAGGAACCATCAAAACCTCGAGTTAGGTTCTTGCTGAGCTATTGCTGCAGGCGAAACAACCACTCGTTGAAGGATCAACGAATCAACGATAACCGAATGAACAACGAATTTATTAACACCTTTGTATACAAAATATTACGCGAGATGTTTGCATTAGAATACGCGAATACTAATTAAGCTAATTCGGATACGACGATTAAAGCGCGTAGGAATACAAAAACACTTCTTTTTCTAAACGGCCATAGAAACGTGGCCTTATGAACGTATACGCTCCAACGAGCTTACAAACGAACTCAATAGGAACTAACTTTACCAGAAACTGGTTAAGAACCAACTACTAGCAACTAACTAACTAACGGTTACGAAAACGCGTGTCTGTGCGACACTTATCATGAAGCAGTGTTGCCGTCCGCCGGGAACCCGGCGTGGGCGAACCTACCGGTTCATTGCCCCTCAGCGGCCGAGAGCCGAAGTGGCCCACCGAAGGCGAGTCGGCCGATGTCTAAGAACCAACTAACAACTAACTAACTAACGGTTACGAAAACGCGTGTCTGTGCGACACTTATCATGAAGCAGTGTTGCCGTCCGCCGGGAACCCGGCGTGGGCGAACCTACCGGTTCAAGTTCTTCTTTCAACTTTTTTTTTTTTTGTTATTCCTCTTTCGTATAAAAATTATAGAAAAAATAAGTTTATCGTTTGGCAAAACAATATTACATCAATATCACGAATTTATATATACCAGTGTACCTTTGCATTACATACAAAAAAAACAGCTATATTTACTGGTTTACAGCAGAGGTATTGACAGAACGGATAAATTTTCAACAAGTCAAAAATATTGAGTGATCTGTTTCTTTTTTTAGTAATATTTTTAAGCAAATAGTACAAAAAGTAACTAAAGCATGAAATATTAACAAAGTTACTTAAAAAGTAACCTGTTATAACATGTCTGTACACATGAAAAATTGAGACAAAAAATGCATCCAATGAGCGAAGTGGATTCAGCTAAGAAGTGAAATCACTGAAATCTTATCCAGTGAGCAAAATGGATTGAGCTAAGGGGTGAAATCATATCGGTATTTTTCTCTCACTAGTTACCGATCTAGTTTATTATTCATATCTATGCTCCAACTCATTTAAGGCTACAGAAACGAGACTTGAAGCAGAACTAGAACCCAATTCAGAACCAAAACCAAAACTGTTGCAGTTTTACAGCCCTGATAGGAAATTACACTGTACTGCTGTGTTACTTATTCTTCCTTTAAAGAATGATCCTTCAAGCCCTTTGCATACTTCGGACAAGAGTATGTGAGATGACTTATCAGTTATCATCATAGAAGTTGAAGAAAAGGCCCTCAAGAGTTTGTGAGCTCTGCTGCATCGGATTCCTCAAGTGCTCCATCCGAGTCTTTAGAATCTCGCAGGCAGGAGATTGAATATAATCTTAATGATTGAAGTGGTGGTGTTGGTGTGGTGTTCGTACACCAGTTGGTAGGCAGGACAACTGGTCACCTACGCACTGCCAATCGTGGAGGGCCACCAGCCTCCACCAGATTCAGTTGAGTAGAGTGACTATTGAGAAGAACAACGACAAACGAGATCGGAATCGTATAATTACACAACGAATACATTGGGCGAATACGTTACAAATTGAATAAAAAGTACTGTTATCGATAATACTGAGTGCGCCTTATAATCGCTCTGCTTTCCGAACAATACGCGAAAAAATAACAATAATAAGTTGGATAATACGCGCCGTGTATATCCCGAGTCTGAAGCAATATACATACTAATGTACGAATACAACCAGTGACGCGGCGCGCCACTTATCATCCACTGTTGCCACTACCAGGTAACCCGGCGTGGGCGAACCTTCCGGTTGATGATGAAAGTTGCATGGTGACGTATTAGTTGGTGCCCCAAAAGCACTCAATTCACACAACTGCACAGCAGTTCTCATATCATCAGCTGGTGCTTCTATGGACCTCTGATACCAAGGTGATAACGAATTATGGGACACAATAGACTGTGGTGTCTGCTTGCACCATCCAATTAAACATGAACCTGAACGCCGAAAAACAAAGCCAATAATTATCGATGCACCAAATACCTGCATAGTCACCAAGCCGAAGCGCCCACGATCAAAACTAAAAAAAACTAAAACGAGTAACTCGCGCACAGCGTTACGACGTGGAGCCTTTTTCTGCCCTCGTAAGTCGTAACGCGTTTTACATTATTGGCGAAATGTAATTTATATAACGCGGCTAAATACACAGGTGTACCTTGGCCCCTCGGGTGGTCGCGCGTACAACCTGTCACACGCGTTGCAATCGCGTTTCGCCGCCATAAATCAGGTACATGAATACATAGTCGAGGCTGGAGCTATAGTACATACATAAAGTATGTGCCGGTCTACGTACGTGTACGCGCGGTGTGTTCAAATTCAACCGAACGAACCACTTAAGTATCGCTGAACCGCGTCGCCGCCTCCCTAAACCCTATTAAGAAAAGAAAAATTTCCCGCAGCAAGATTTTCACGACACGACGACGGCTTCTACGGTGATTTGTTGGCGTTGCTTTTTTGCCCCCTTTCTTTTTATTTCGATGCTACCCTCTCTCAGTCGGTCTTTTTCGCTTATTCGTTTCGTAGGCACGGTGACGATATTTCTGTTTTTCTCGTTGCCGTACTATAATCCGAGTATCCGATCCCTTACCCCGAGTTCCCTACACTTTATAACACTAAATGCTAAGGCAGTTTGCGAAACAGAAAATGGAAAACGAATCGTCGTACCTAATCGTGATAATATACAGCCACGTAGTGCGCCGCCTTTGCCCCCACGGCTGTTGATTCCGAATATGTGCTATATATAGAGTATCTTCTTCGTTTCCAACGTATCGTCTGCCTTTGTGCCCTTATGCTGCCACGTATCACATATTTATCCGTCTCGGCTCTCGCCTGTCCTCGTCACGCTCCCTATTTTCTCCGCGACGCGTTTTATTTCGCTTTTAGCTTTCGTCATTCGCGATTTCGCGGTGATTTATGCCCGGCAAGCGAGAAATCTTCATTATAATTTTTATTTTTGACTGAGAAATTTCATAAGCGGCTTTCCTGCACTCCCGTTTTTCTATTTAAATTCAAAAGTTTATATAAAAACATACACCATTCATCTTTCAACTCGAACTCGTTCAGGTACTTTCGCGTGCGCTTGCCATTCCCATCTACCATACTCGTCCAAAATTCTTTAATAATCGAGCGAGTTTCTTTTTTTTTTTTCTTTGTAGATCTTAGAACAAAGTTTGCGAACAAGCACAACGCTAATACATTATTTCTGAATATTATTCCGATTTATTAAAACACTCAACCACTAGTTCCAAGCTCGAAGTTGAATTCAAACTATTACGCGACGACGGCGACGATGAAAAATGTCGAATTATTATTTTACCCTTTTCTTGCTCGACCACCGCTCGTTTCACTCGCTCCATTTATGTATCAGACCGTACGATACGGTGGAAAATAGACAATTACGCTCGCTATTAGACGATTAGTAAGCCGATAAAACATGTAGTATGTGAATAGCGCTTCTTCGAGCTGTTCAGATCGAGCACCTGCGCAATTAACCGACGAATAAATGACAGAAAATTAAACAATTTCAAATTTCACACACGCCTTTCCCGTTCAAAGTATCAGATCTGCCTACGCATATTCTGAGCGAGCGTACGTATGTTCACTACGACTACCAACTAGGGTAAGTAAATATTCGAACTTTTCGAAAAGCTCCTTAGGAATCGTGAATAATTGTAACCATATAAGCTCAAGAAAAAGTCGACAAATTATCAGCTTTTGAATTCGAAGCGAGTGACCATCACGTCGAAATAAGAGCAAAATTATGAAATATTGAAATTTTTGGTAAAATTTGTAAGAATTATGCTCACTCACTTTTGAATAAAATTCACTTATACATTCACTATGGTTTTTATTACTCGAGTAAAAATTGCGGATTGGCTCTAAATTTGGAGTACATATAGAAGAAGTGGAGCTTAAGAGACCTATCGTTTTTGAAGTCCATTCGCCCTCCAACAGTCTATCTTTTGAACATTGAAGATTTTTCAGTTTCTTGCAAATATCTCGAGAATGAAGGGTCATGAAGAAAAAATGTATAGGAACGATGCTGTAGGAACTTTTATTTTCTACGCTTTTGGTTTTACTCATTTTTCATGACAGTTCGCCAAAAGTTGAGCTTTTGAACTTTGAAGATTTTTTAGTAGTTTTTTTAACTCGGTGCCTACGAATTTCAAGGTCTTTGAACTTTGAAGATTTTTTAGTAGTTTTTTAACTCGGTGCCTGCGAAATTTCAAGTTCGACAACTTTGATTCGTAAACAATTTTCACGAAAACTCATAGTTTTCCGAAAAAATACCTCAAAGTAAAGAGTCCAATAACGGTTACGTTTTGTTCTCTGTAAGTTCGCTGTTTTCATTTTCCAACCATAACTAGAATAAAACATGATGGATTGACCCCAAATTTGTGAGATGAGTAGATAGTACGAAGCGTAAGAGTCCTACTGTTTTTGAAGTCGATCCCTTCTCTTAAAGTTGAGCTTTCGAACTTTCAGGATTACTTGGTTTTTGGGAAATATCTCGGAAGTGAAGAGTTGTAAAAAAAATGTATGAGAACAAAGTTGCAGGAAATATTATTCTCTACAACTTTAATTTTTACAAATTTTCCATAACAACTCAAAAAGTTGAGCTTTTGATCTTGGAATTTAATTTTTATACCTTTTTTACCACTTTTACATACATATCAGTGATTATTCAACATTATCGTAACATCCACTGCAAATGTATAGCCATACCTAATTTGCATTAAACCTTATGGCAATATTTTGGCGTCCGATTCCCTTATCACTCCACAAAAATTATAATTTTAATTTTTTTACAAATTCAGTTAATTCAGAACTTGAATAATTTTATTCCTCATTTCACAGATGAAGATAAGGGAACATGCATGGTGGATGGTCGCTTTAGCCCAAAATCTTGAATTAGCCTCTAAAATCTACGTATACAAATTATTTTAGAGTAAAAGGCAATAAAAACAAAAAATTATATAATTTGCTCATTTTTTCTTATAAATGAATGAAGCTTTCGCCCCACCACAAAAAGGAACAACGAACACTAATCAATCATCGCATAAAATTTAATGCAATTATTTTTAGCCCCACATCATTGGTTCTTAAATTGATCACTCGCAACTCTATCACATTAATTAACCCTCACAAAGCAACACATTACACACAACATAATGTCAAAAAGGACATACTTGTTCAAAAAAAAAAAAGAAATTGACAACATAATGTCAAAAACGACATATAACGATTTTAAAATATCCAAATATGTCGTTTTCGACATTATGTTGCGAAAAAAAATTCAAATTTTTACATTTAATGTCGTTTTTGACGTATGTTTTGATATGAGAGTTAAAACGGTCGATGACTAGGAGATGATGCTCTTATGAATCAAAAATTATTGGAAAGAAATGAAATCTATGAGAGATAACGGGGACTAAAGAATCATGGGAGATTTTTGGCACCTAACGTAGGGCCACGCTTAATTCTTGAAAAAGAAATTGGCGACCAACGTGGGGCTTTGCCAGAATTCTCTGAGAAATGTAATGCACGACAAGCGGGAGATTCAACCTTTATTGAATAGAACATTCTCGCACGGGCTCCCTTTAGACATTACACTTTCAGGTGTTGAAGTACTTATTTTCGCGAGTAATTCTCACGGATTTTACCTAGAATTTTCAAAGTGCACAAAACGTAAATCTTGGAAATTAATTTTTCAAAGTTAATATTTACCCAATTTACATTTTGTAAAAGAATTATCAAGCTGTAACACATCAAACGCGTACATTCGATGATAATCATTAATTTTTTCAACCAAAATATGTCGATCATCTCCAAATTTAAGAAGTTTCTTCAAACTTTTACCATCAACAAAATTATCTATAAACTTTTTTTAAATATATTTGTCTCAATGTTTTCATTCTTTGAAAACGACATTATGATAGATCATATTACTGTTTCAATACTCATCATCAAATTTGATCTAAACTTATATTTTAAAAATAACTTCGCCTACAAAAAATAAAAATATTTCGCAAGGCTCAAATAGTCTTCATAAAAAATATCGAACGCATTTTTCGAACAATTCGAAACGACCATAAAATAAAATAAAAAAAAAAACAATAATAAGAAAAAAAAACATTAAACCACATAATTCCACGAAGAAAAGGATTTACCAACTGGGATTCGAAGCGCAACAATAACCCATGAGCTGAGATCGATTCTCGAGCTATTGTCTAATTTTCTGCTGACCAGCTTTTGTGAATGCGTACCTACACATACGCTCGCAGCGAAAAAGCGACCAAAAACGAGAAGATGAAAACACCCACAAAAATAAACCAACGAAAAGAGTGAAAAGAAAACATTTTCTTATTTAATTTTAAATTGCATTCGATTTAAAATTGACCGTAAATTAGGGTTTGGGTTAATTGAGAGAAAGAGATAACGATACGACGATAGAAAAAGAAAACACCGAAAAGAAAGGAAGAAGAAAAAGACCAGGCGAATGCGAACAATAAACGAATGAACTAATAAAATTTGTATTCGTTGTCGAAGTACCTACGTGCCGCTGTTCTTCTTAATACGCGCGCTTCGTTTATTATATTCGGACCGACGAGTTTGATTTGTAGTATTTCCGTTAACTGCGTGAGCGAGACTTGAAATTGTAGCGCCATCTTAAATAATGTGGTGTACGTATGGGTGAGTTTTCTCCTCCTGCGTTCCTTTTCTCGCAAATAATACCACGTTCGAAGGACTGACAATAAGGCTCAGGAGTATAAGAGGAAATGAGGAATTTTTCCTTGTCGTCGTATCCGAAGAACGTTTTTCAACCAGAAATTTGCCAAAATTCTGATACGATTAAGATACTCTTGATATTTCTCGATTTCAAGGCGCTTTCATAGCGAGACCGTATATGCTTTCGCTTTTCATTGTCGAGCTTTAGAAGAATTTCGCAGAGAATATTATTTCTAATTTCGTATTTTTACCGCAGTACCTCCTCATCAGATAATCTTATACGACAACTCGGGCCGTGAAATACAAAATATAATTGGGCCACGACAAGAGAACGACGATTTGGTATTAATATGCGAAGTACGAGGAGGTAAGTTCAGCTACATTCGCTGAATATTGAAGAAATCGCTACATGCACCTAATCGTTCGTTTGTAATTTCACATTCGCTTAGGAAAGCCGATCCCTTCTATAACATGGACCTCGAAGGGTAAGGTATTACAAAATCAAACTAAAACCGCCGAATCAAACATTGTGACCAGCAAATTAGAGATTAGAAATATCTCTCGATCCGATTACGACACAATTTACAAATGCAAAGCTTCCAATACCAATTTGATTCTGCCAACAGAGCGACGTATACAATTGAAACTATTTCGTAAGTAACATTTTTCCTTAATTTCGTACTTATAATGTTTCGAATAAATTTCATATTAATGTAAATCTATTTAAATCGCAGTGAAACCGTTATACGCGAAAATCTTGAAGAAATATCGCGAAATGGTAGTCGACCAAGAGTACCAGTTGACTTGCGAATCATCGGGTTCCAGACCTCCGGCAATAATCAGCTGGTGGATCGGCGACACACTGCTCAATTACACCACGGTAATACCTACAGCACCTTTCCTTTATACGTTCACACAATGCTTACGCTTAATAAGTATCCATCAAAGCGTGAAAAAAACCTCACGAATCGCGTCGCCAATTTTCTCCTCTTTAATCTTTATTGCAGTCGAATCAAAACACTACAGAAACCACCACAGTGCACACGATAACTTTCAAACTACAACCGCAACACAACAGTGTGTTCATTAAATGTCTAGCCGTAAATCCGAAAACTTACAACTTCAGCAAAGAAGACTCGTTCAAGCTAAACATCGTTTGTAAGTCGAACATACGTATAAACGGAGTTTAATTAAGCTCGTAAAACCGGCAACGGCGTCGCGTCGCCTCCCAATTGATACTTCGCTCTCGCCGACATCAAAGCACGCCATTTTTCCTCCCTTTAGCCTTTTCGGCGAGAGTGGGAAAAAAATACATCGCATCAGTCTATATCTCATAATCATTAACACTAACATCATCAGAAACAAAAGCAACTGTTGATCGAGCCAACGATTTTCTTATTAACACGTATTTCGAGCTTTTAATTAGAATTCCAATCGTCCTTAATTGCCTTTTTGGAAATTATTTACCGACAAAAGAATCGAATAAAATACACCTCACCAAATGGAATAATATTTAATCGAAAAACGCCTGCAAATAAGGAAAATGAAAATATTTCATCGTAAAAAAAAAAGCGCGGAAACAGACAAAATTAAAAAAAAAATGAACAAAAATGAAAATAAAGCAAGAAAAACCAAAAAAGAAAAAATACAGAAAGTCTTTTCATTAAAAGTTTTTCTCATAGCAACTTTAAACATTTCGCTTCTTCTAAAATAATACCCCGGCGGCGTGAGAAACCCACTCTAGCGAATATTATTAAATCAAGACGTATTAACTGTACTAATTATAAACGAAGCAGTAATATTCTCAACTTTCCCACTATACGCTACTTCATTTTATACCGAACCATATAATATAAATTGTTACACCCCTTTTGCGAGAAACAAAAAATAAACGAAGTGCGCCAAAAAAAAAAAACACCATTCTTCGAATAACTACTGTGACCAAAAAAGGGTGGCGAGTTGCTGGAAGCGATGTTAAATTCGCCACAAGAGATTCTCCTCGATTCGCTTCTGGTTTATCTTTTTTTTTTCTCATAGATTCTCCCATTGTGAAACTTCAGCTGGGCAACAAATTGGACTCGAATCACATCAAAGAAAGCGACGACGTGTATTTTGAATGTAAAATAGAAGCTAATCCGCCCGAACACAAAATAACCTGGTTACACAATGTAAGTATACGTTACACCAATCAACGTGATGAGAAATAAATTAATTTCATTTAATATACCATATCGAACTTAAGTAATTCGAAGTACGCTTAATTATTCATCAAATTTTAACTATACTGCATATTGGATCCATTTTTGCCGTAATTTGAGGATTCATGTTCTGGTTTTCAAGTAATATTATATACAAAGATCGAGCTTTTTGCATAAATTTTGTGACGAGATACGAAAGAATCAAGAAATTTTATGCTGTGAAACTTCCTGGAAAAATCAATTCCCGCTCCATCTCTCCTTCAAATTCACTAAGGAAGCTAAAATTTGAATACATTGGTGTTCTTCTTTCACTCCATCGTTTGTCTTCCAGATCGAAACTTTAAAGACTTCGAGAGTAACTGCAGCTTTTTCAAAAATTTGAATGAATCGTCATTTCAGTGATCTGAGAGAACTACTTTCAGAGATTTCTACGAATATTTCGTCGACATCAACCATGCTTTCTGAGATACATATAGTTATGTAAATACACCACGTTGCAATGAACACTGATCAGTCAAATACAACTGGGTGGTGCAAGCATCACGCACTTTGGCCATTTATAGCCCATTATGCCCCAAAACTCATCACTGCCTAGGTATCACAGGCCCTATAGAAGCCAAGCTGATAAAACCCTATTCATAGAACTGCTTAAGAATATCAAGTTTGAATAGTTAATTAGACTAGTCAATGCTGGGAAAGACTGCATTTAAGCCTTTATCTAGCGTGACTTAGGATAAATATTCAGTTCTCTTTCCTGTTAAAGAGAGACAGCGTCAAAGCACATAGTGTACCATGCATCTCCTCTTCTGACTTATGCTTATACCATGCATGAACGTATATTAAAGATAGTCAGCTTAAATAGGACGTTTGGTCGCTCTTATTTTCAAGTTAAAAGAGATATCATAGATGGCGCAGCCCCCGAGTTTTGTGTAGAAAACCATTTCTAACCGTTATGGTATTGATTGAAAAGAGCTTGAAAAAATAAATGGATCTGATGAATACAAATGGTGAGTTTGAGTTATTTTTGACTTTTTTTTTCTCGTTAATAGGAATACTAGATGCGCGTTGCAACATTCTATTGTGAAATAAGTATAAATGTCAACTGGAGTTGTGAATAAAGGATGAAGGTGCAAGGTTGAATTTATTCATTAGTACAAGTTTACTTATTTTTAGAAGTATAGTCTTGACTTGCAGAATCTGTTTCCACTAGAGTAAATATAGATGTCTATCGAGCTTACAGTGGCCTGTTGGAACTTCTAAAACCATTTTTAACTTTTTCTTATCTGTTTCAAGAATTCGTTTTGTAAATGCTTTGCTTAGACTTTAAAATGACTTTTTGCGCATCTCATTCCATCTTCTCCTTTCCAGCACGTCCGATGCCGAGTGTTTCCCCAATCATTCAGAATAGTTTCAACCTTAGAGTAAAGGACAAGCACTTTTAGCTTGGGCTCTCATACAACTGCAGTTGTCCGGTATTTCGTTAGCCTAGCAGGCTCAGCTTATGTATTTACATTATAATCAACCTGGAGGACCATATTAGCCTGATCTTGAGTCTACGAAATACCTCTGATTAGATCTTTCCATACAGCTTTTTTGATTTAGAGCTATATGATGTTGTATTCTCGGATCAGCTATAGGTGCGCACAGTTACCCAGCTTGCTAGTCTGATTATTCTTTAATTTTCCTCTAAGCATAGATGTAGTCCGAAGCTACAGTCCGGGCCCACCATAGCCACATCGATATTGCTGTCTTGATTCCTGGTGCTCGTAAATGACAAAAGTTCTCTTCAGAATTCCTTTTAATGATCCTATCTTCCCTAGTCTTTCCTTCAAACTTCTCTACTCTGAAGTTCTGTTTCAGTTGTATCACTCTTTGCATCAAATCATGGCTCATTTGAGCCCAAGTGGTGATCTGGTTCAATCCGTATATGCAAAAACAAGTAGTGAATATCAAATGAACTTTCTGAACTCGATCGTCATCAAGTCTGCGAAGGAAGTGCGAAAAACTATCTTGTTCAAATGTGAATGTAAAACATTTTGCACAGAGTTATTTTCATCGCGCTAGTGGACATCCCATCCGAGAGATTAAATCCGTACTTGAAACGGAAGGATAGAGTGAAATCATTTTGACTAATTTTCTATTAGTAGAAAGATTATTCTAGAAAATTTTAAAACATTACAAACATACCCTCGCAGAAAAACACTATTGGTTCTTGGAAAAACTAATAGTTTTACTATTCATATTACTACTGAACTAATAGTGCAATTCATGAATGAATAGTGTGACTAGAAGTGATGATGAAACTTTATAAATAGCGCTATAGTAGTAACAATGAAACACTACTAGTATCACTAATAGTAGTACTAAAAGTATTGAAAGTAGTAGTGGCACTATTAGTAGTTATCATAAAACACCACTAATATCCCTAATAGTATCACTAAAAGTGTTGATAGTAGTAGTGGCACTATTAGTAGTGGTCATAAAACACCACTAATATCCCTTTCTAGTTGATTTTCAAACTATGTCGAATAGTTTCGGCATTTTAAAAGAAATTAATGTAATATAGTTTTATTTTTGGGGCACGGAATTACACAAAATTTGTAGCTGAAGTTTCCATGCACATTTTAAGCCCTTTTCTACTTTGTTTAACCCTATTTTTAATTAATTTTTACTTGGATTAAGTTTTCTAACGCTTCTCGCTGATGAAGTGACGCGCTAGATAATATATGAGGAAGTCCATAACAACTCTATGATATATGAAAATAGCATCCTCGTACAAAAGCACTACTGGTAAGTATTAGTGAAACTTCACTAACAATTTTTTGGTCCAATAGTTTACTTTTAGTTTTGTGGTTGTTCACTGTTAGACTACTTCAAGTGATATTTATACGTGTAATACTACTAATACATCATCAGTATCACTTGTAGTACACCGAACTAAAAGTAAACTATTGGACGAAAAAACTATTAGTGAAGTTTCACTAATAGTTACCAAGTAGTGTTCTTCTGCAAGGGATATGTTGGACTGAATTTTTTTCATATCTAAGATCCTTCAACTAAGAAGCAGTGGCTGTTCCCATACTTTACGACGGAGATTGACAACTTATTCCTTTATGTTCGCTCGAGAAACATCTTTTTTCTTCTTCTTTCTCTCAGGGAATCGTAATAGCTCACATTATACGCGAGTTGAGCTTTTAAAACCATAAACCGATGACAACCACGTGCCATCGTCGTCACGAATACGCGCGTATCGGTATCGTATCTCATAGCTATACGAAAGCTGTGAAAAGCAAGTAGAGAAAAGGAAAAAATTGCACTAAAATTTATAAACATAAACGATAGGCGAAGACGACGACAAATGGTCGTACTATACGTAATAATGTGTCCCTCTGGTAACGTATCAAGCTATCCACCTCACCGTGCGATACTACCCACAGTACTACGTAACGTATAGGTTGTATTATTATCATTATTATTACGACGTTCGTTGAGCGAATGTGCGAGTGTGAGCGTGTAAAATTGCGTGGTAAACGCGCGAAATGCACTTTTCACGCTATCTAAATGGGTTATAGAAAAGCAGATAGAGCGATGCTGTGGGTTATAGAATTATGCTATACATAAGTTATAGCGAAATGGTGTATGTACGTCGAAGGGTGGGATGTTGGTGAACGGAGAAGTTGGTTGTAATCCCGCTATCGAAGTGTCCGCTCGTGTATAAGCTGATTAAGATAGGAGCAGAAAAAATTGTCGCATTATATTATGTTATATTATGGTATTTTCTTTCTTTATTTCCACCATCGATACTACATATAGATAATAAATCGAGATTAAAATATGTACGAAGCCGACTATAACGGGTGGCTTTTCATTCGAACGTTTCGTGTATGTGTGGCGCGAAATGGGTTATTTGTATTCGTGGCACGACCTCGAAAACTGTATATTCGACGATACGAAAATCAACCATCGTCGAGCGTAGTACGCAGCGAGTTAGCAACGATAGATAGTAGGTGGTATACTGGTATACGAACGAACATGAAGATCAAAATGAAAAATTTCGTCGATATACTAGCAAATTGACCGATAAATTACTGCGGTCGCGCTAACCAAACGGATGAACGATGATCAATTACCGATTAGGTCTCCGTTTGTTTGAAGAATATTGGTGGAACGACTACTAAAAGATGGATAGGATGGGAGAGGGTATGAGAAATATGATAAGATAAAAATACTAACATTATTCCCGCCGCCAGTGCCAAAAAAGTCGACCGCAGCCAAAACTCGACGACAACCTTTTAACGCTATTTATTAGAAAAAGCGACGCGTAGCTGAAAGCGTACAGCCATAAGTATAGGTATTTGCAAAAGCTACGATGTGACAGTGTATCCAACGTAAAGTATTTTCACTCTCGCGAGACTTCTGTTTACGACGTTTTCGCTGATGCTACTGGTCACCTATATTTCTTCCTTTCTACGGTGCCTTCCCTTTAGGAATTTCTTTCGCTTTAACCCAAAGAATCTTGAGCGTTTATTGTCGAAAAATCGCACAGCTCCGATTTCCACCGATGTTGCGGAAAATATATATGCTTACGTATTTTACTCTTTTTTTTCGTTCGTTACGTTCGCCTCGACGCCGAAGTGCGATTTACGCTAGCTGAGGCGTATTTCCAGGCACGACATATTATGTTTCCCAATCGACGGACAACTATTTCGCGTGCATTACCTCCACGTGCGCGATGATCGAAGGATTCTTCGTTTTTTTTTCAAAAGGTAGCCACTTTCGATATTCTTGAATGCGGAGGCACGCAGATGGCAAACGATAATGAAAGCCAGAACGTGAGGTTTAGCGAGTCTGGCAAAATTTTGGATTAAATTTTGTAACGAAAATTTGCAACCTTTCGCATCCAAAATGGGTACTTAAATTTAAACGTGTAAGCCACGAATGGTATGGCGGAAAATACTGGACTTGATAAATTGCCTAAATAAATATTTCAAACGAGCTTTCGAAAAAGGTAGCTTAATTTCACCTCACAGAAGCAGGTAACTTTTGAAATTGAAAATTTACTTCAATGCGTTAAATATACAAGTACCTGTTAACTTATTCTAATTAATAAAAAAAAACTAACGATAACCAAAGTGTCCTTCATCTGTCAATCAAAAAACTCCACGAGCATACAAATAGCATTAGAACATGAAATTGGAACATCATCTTTCATCTTGTGGAATGGGTCGATATCAGCGATTCTTTCGAAAGGATCACTCATATCGACCTTTTTCGACTAATTTTTCAATTAATGTTGACTTTTTTTTTAGATTTTTATATATCTATTGCTTTTCAATTTAAACTAGAAGATACTAGAGTATCTTAAGAGTGGATTTTATCCAAGTATACAATTTGAAAAATGATTATTCGAGTAAATAAATTTTCTAAAATTTCATCAAGTATCATACAAAACATTACCTCACGAGTATAATATACTTTCCATTATGTAAAAGTTGACGGAAATAACTTTGTCCAGCTCGTATTGTTATTCGAATTCCTGTGAGGTGCCATCCGTAATATGTGTTACACTGAGTTAATTTTATAGCCCATACCATAGATTAACCATACATAGATAGCCCACCGGTATATACGAATTTATAAATCATAAATGTTGAAAAAGGAGTCAGAAAGTTTTTTATTAATATCTAGGAGGAAAATTGAGTTAGAGCGTTCGGAAACAGCTCATTCGAAAGTGCTTGACATTCTATACATGATTCAATTTTAAAACATTATCGCCATCGATGTAATCTCGAGTTATTTTAATAAAACTAATTAATTTTTTAGAGCGCCCTCTGTGAATGAGCTCCAGTACTAAAAGTAAATTCGACTTTTTGCTTAAGTTTTGGAAATATCTCAAGAAAAAATATAGGTAGATGGAAAGTTTACAAGTACCTCATTCCAAAGAGCATAAAATTCTGAATGTGTTTCACCTTGAAAAAATAATTGTCATTGATTTACTTTTTGAGATTATTCATAGTGAAGTAAAAAAATTGTTTTTCGCAATTAATTCCAAAAGTGAATCGATAACAGTAATTTTAGAAAAATTGAATCATTCTGCGTTTCAATATCTTTAAAATGAGCCATTTGCGAGCCCTCTATCTTGAATTCTTTCCAGGATGTTGGCAAAAAACGATTCCAGCTCCCGTTTTGGAGTGATAAAAATTTAACGTACGGTGGGCTATTTATATATGGTTAATCTATGCCCATACTCATCCTTGATTATGATTACAACGATTCGTTTATTTGTGCAATGAAAACAGCTTTGCGAAAATCAGTAACTAAATTTTTGAACTACGAAATTCTCTTCATTATTTTTTCATTTTTTTATTTATTTTTTTTATTAGTGCCGTGCATAGCCACTGAGGCTAGAGGCACGTGCTTAAAGACTTAGACCTATTTTAAGAGCCCAGTTAAGATGAGGAAACTGAAAAGTGATCAAAAGGTGGACTCTTAGTCTCCAAGGAGAACAGAGAGGGATTCAGGTAAAAGGAGCTTTCTTCTATTGGAGCTTCATTTTGGACACTCCAATACAGACCCGTAGCCAGGGGGGCAAGGGGGCGTTGCCCCCCTAGAAGAGTTTTTGCCCCCCTTAGAAAAATTACCCAAAACCCCCTTTTTTACTATTTAATTTGGTCATTGACACAAAAATTAATAAATCCACATAAATGTGTTTCAAATCGATAGTCACATTGATAAGTTAACATATTTTTGACCTGACGATTGGTAATAGTGTTATAGAGATGTCAGTACCTTTGAGCGAGTTACGTGTAGGAAAACTGCGGTGAAACATTACATGCATCAGAGTCAGAACACTCGTTGCAACTTTATATCCCGAAGTCCTTTATCACATTCATGTTATTCTGAATTTAAGCAGTACTATCGATGTCCCCTTGCCGCACTATTAGCGAGAAATAAATTTGCGCATGCCCATTTTGAATTTAGTCACGAGTGTTCTGAGAAAATCTGTGTAATATATCACCGTTTTTGGGTTGGCATTTGCTTGTTGCTAGCTCGGTCCATCTAGTATATAGTCAAAGGTCAGTACTTCGTTTTCGCTTAATTTAGTTGCATCTGTGTGAGGTGATACTGATGCGTTGTTGTTGTCGTCTTTCAAACAAATACCGTGAAAATTATTTTAAAACGTTATACAACTTGCGAAATGCCTTCAAGAAAATATATCAGCTCTTTGCAACAGTCGCCACATTCGCGTGTAGCTCGGCTACATGTGAAGCGTCTTTCAGCACAAGAAATCGAATCTTAACTCCGTATCGTCAGTCAATGTTATTTGAACGATCTTGTAATTTGACAGTTATTCCGTTCGAAAAACACCACTTAAATAAAATTTGCGTTGAAAATTTTTTTAAATATTTAATTCACGAAAAAATAAAAAATTGCAATTGTATTAATATTAAATTTTGGACTCGTATTTTAATTTGAAATGTACTTTTAAAAAAATAAAAAATTATAATCATAAGTGCATTTTGAATTTGAAAATTTTTTTGGTGTTGAAAAAAAATCTGCCCCCCTTTGCCCCCCCCCCTAGAAAAAATCCTGGCTACGAGCTTGCTCCAATAGGACTTGTCTTACTGTTAGCTGGATAGAGCACACAGGACACAAGGGTGGGACAGTTTGAGAAAGAAGATGAGAATGAGTCAGGGCACAATGACCTATGCAAAGTCTGCAAAGAGAGATCTTCTCTCCTATTATTTCCAAGTGATGTTTTATGTCAGGGGTCAGTGTTATCTTCGACTAATCGAAGTTTATTTGTAGATGGAGTGTATTACCATATCAAGGGCCACTTGTCCTTTATGCGAGATTTAAGTAAAGAACGAAAACCTGAAGGTGAAATAGGAATGTTGGGACATGGGAAACACTCGGCTGCGCTTTTAGCTGCAAGGTCAGCTGATTCGTTGCCAGTAATGCCCCTATATCCTGGGACCCAAGCTAATACTGTTTCATTATAACCTTGAGAGAGGAAAGATAGTATTTGCATTGCGTATGGATGTTGATATTTTCAATGACAGTTTTGCAGGGCTGTTGGAGCAGATAAGGAACTTGAACAAGTAAGTGCCTTTGGGTGAGAGTGGACAGTGGATCAGTGCAAAAAGTTCAGCGGAGAAAATATTTTTAAAAAATAGAAGAGGGTATACCATTGTATTGAAATCATCAGTATCACTTTACCTTGACATTTTGTCCATTCATTTATTAAGATTTCTTTTTTCAATTTTTCGCATAACTGATGATGCATTTTTTCTTTTTTACACACGACTTTTGACCTTTCTAGGTCGATTTGGTGATGAAATATGGATAATATATGAAATTTCCTGCGGCAAATTATTTTTTTCTCGAACTCACCTCCAAATTCACTTGGGAAGTTAAACTCAGAATCAGTTAGTCACATGGGCTCATTTTATCACATGATACCGCAATACCAAAATTCCTCTGTTGTACCCACACCACATTTTAAGGTCAATAACCCCTCCTTCCAGGGGCGTGCTCAGCCATTTGGGGGCCCCAGGATAAATATCTTGAAGAGGCCCCAAGAGTCCGTGGGCCCCCCCCCGTTAAAATTTTTCAACTTTTTTTGAGTGAATTGGAAAGTTAACCGAAGAAGCAAAAAATTTTAATATTAAAGTATTTCATTAAAGAATAATTGTTTTTGGAATTTTTTGTTTTTGTTAGTCAACATCCAAGCAGCGGCGTACTAAGGACATTCTACGGGGGGGGGGGGGGGGGAAGAAAACAAGAAGTTGCCAACTTTTAATTTTTTTTTTTGCTCTAACGTTAAAATGTTTTGATTTCAGCAAATTGGCAATTTTTCATCGATAATACGAAATTAGTATTTAAAAAAATGTATCATCTTGGTAAATTTCAACGATAGGTGTAGTCCTGAATGATATTTCTTATGATGCTCATACAACGCCTAAAAGAAAAAACAATCGAAATGTCATTCTTCACATTACTCTATTGAGAACATCATCCTACTGGTATGATGGGTAAAAATAAATACAACGCATTAAAAATTAAAAATAATGTTTTAAAATCGTAACAAAAACATTGTGCGAAGCGCGAAAGAAATTTTTTCATCTTTTATACACAAGTTGATAAATTATCTTCCACACATGGTTAATATTGTTAAATTTTAGTATTTTAAGCTATTTTGTAATTTTTTACCCCCTTCAAATTTTTTTAAAATCGTAAGAAATACAACAATTTTTTCCACTTTCATATAAAAATTGGCAAGTTGGTAAATTCCAAAAGCTGGCAATTTCAATAACTGCAATACTTTGTTTAAGAAAATATTTATCTGTCTTATTTTTGATACTAGGTACTTATTAGTGCTAGTGGTCAAGTTCATCAACTTTACGCTAAAACTGCAAATTTATCAACCTTTCAGAAGCCAAGGAGGAGTTCATCCCCTCCCACATCCCTCATCCAGGCATTCTAGATATAATTTGGGTCGTTTTAGGCAATAATTGTTATTACGCCAATTTTTGGTATAGTTGTCAGGAGTAATACCACAAACAACACACTCAAACTCCCCTCATGTAGCGGTGACGTGTGGCCCCCTATGGGAGTTAGAACCCCCCAAAAGCTAGTTTTTGAATTTTTTCACTCACAATGACTGATACAAGTAAATTAGATATATAATTAATTAATCTACATCAAATTACCTACAAATTATGCCTAACGCATTTTTCTCTATATCATTCACCGTTCGACAACAAAATGACTTTGAAGATGGCCCATTAGGTAAAATGACTAAATTTTGTACATTAGTAAGTTTTTTGCATTTTTCTTGGTTACAGTGCCAAATACGAAAAAATTCTTACCACACAAAATTATTCTACACCAAATTTCTCGTAAAAATATTGCATTACATTTTTTCTACAATTCATCATAAGTTAGTGAAGAGATCTTGAAGAAGACGCATTAAGCAGTATAATGATTTATCATTTTTTGAGCATTTTGTGTTTTTTTCCTCGTAAGTAGAGATACGAAAAAATGGCTGATAGTAAATAAATCCTATAGCAAATTGATTTACCCTAAATTCCTGTAAGAATGTTTAATCATTTTCTTTCAGCTGTTTATAAGGGTTCAAACCCCTGTGGAGGCTGAGGAAATCGGTAATATGCATTGTATACGGCCTTGTAAATTCAAAAAGTTTTTGCAAAATGTGATTTCTAATCATATGTGGTCATCATATTAAAAATTTGTAAAGCCATAAACGCCTTATTTTCGCTAGTTTTGCTAGTTTCATCACTGCTTTTAGTACAAGTAAAAATTTCCCGATAAGTGGGTACCTGCTACCAATATTAAGTATACTTAAGCAGTTGAGTTGAACTGAATTTATTAAGTGCATTAAGATAAATTTGATGAAGTTTTTTTACAATTTTACGAGTATAACCTTTATTTCTACCGAATTATACGACTTAATTACACTTCTTGTCACGCTAAAAGAGGCCCCACTCCAAAGGGGCCCACTCCTCGGGGCCCCAGGATATTATCCTGAGTCGTTACACGGTGAGCACGCCCCTGCCTCCTTCTCTTCTCCAACATCATGTACGGAAGTGAACTAGGGATATTGTATACTTCTTATCCCCAATAATCATATGAGTTCATATTAATTACATTTTTAATAATTTGAGGCTCCTCAATCTTCACTCAAATTTTAGTAATCCGCCACTTTGTATGTATTTCGACTAAAATTCAAAAGGTCATATTTTGTGCACCAATCAACTCCACACACAAAGTTGGACTTTTTTAGGTTGATTTGGTGAGTAAATATGGAAGATTCAAGAAATTGTATTTCGCTCCAACTCCTCTCCAAATGCACTTGGGAAGCTAAAATTTTAATATGTTGGTGTCCGTGATATACTCTTTTATATGAAATCAAAAACGTAAAATTTAAGCTATATGCTCTTTCTGTAGCCCTCTTAAAAATTTGAGTGATCCGCCATTTTGAATTTTATCGAAAAAACAAAAAAGTTGATTTTTTGCATTGTCAAGAAGAGTCTCTCATCAAGTTTTGAGCAAATTTCATAAATACCCGCTTACGTTACGCATCTCCTAAAAAAATATATAAAAAGTTAGACATTTGCCAGGTGATTACAAATGGTCTGAAACGCAAAGATTTGAAAATTTATTTATAAAATCATCATTCAAATAAGACAAATTACATCGAAGAATTAATAATGTTCTGTAAGTTCTTTGACGACAGTTTCTTAAATTTTATTCGAATCATGGATCGGATCGGAAATTTCGTGATTCGGATCATGATCCGCGAATCATTTGATCATAATCACGTTGAACCCTTTTCCTAATACCGCGGTCAGTCGTTCTCTGCAATAAAAGTAAGTATAACCAAACAGGAAAGTAGCCAATAGCTGAAGAGTTTTTATTGTCGATCGCTAGTAATGAAAATTTTTGATTGGGTGGCTATTGGCTATCGGCTTATAGCTATCGATTGGCTATTTCTTGGTGGCCAACCGAAGCGGTTTAACCTATAATAGGTCAATGAACTTTTGCGGCTAATTGAATTCATGCTCATAGCACGGCGTTCAAATTTCAAATCATGTCATTTTAATTTATCAACACTCACATCATTTGAGGAATAATTTTGCGGAACGTTGTCGCATAAAAAATAAACGAAATTAATATTCGCTCTTGTTTCCACCAGAATGCTCAAATAAATCAAAACATATCTTCGGGCATAATTCTGAGCGGTCGAAGCCTGGTGTTGCAAAGCGTCACGCGCCACAGTTCCGGATCTTATACGTGCGTGGTGGCCAACAGTAAAGGCGAAACCTTCAGTCAACCTGTTCATTTACGAGTAAAATGTAAGTTCATGCATGTATACATATAATTCTTTATTTTGAAATTACGAGCGCGAAATTTACTAACGATTGCTACTCATTTTCAATTCGTTGCGTCGCCGAACGCGATAACACGTTCGTTCGAAAGACTAGAAAAAGATGACGAACTTGCGGACAAATCTGAAATTTTCATCGAGCCAACGCCTAGATATATAGGTAAAGGTATTAGGCAACCAGGTACACAGTTACACACGTGTACGTGCGATGCGAACAAAATGACAGTCAAGTTTGTTAAACCGCCTTTCTATCCTAACCGATTCGAAAGCTCTCTCTGGACACGCGGCAATCTATAAAAATTATATTTTTAATGGCCTAGAAGAAATATCGCCTTTCGTAATTTAAGCTGGATGCTGGATCAAATCTCGCGAGACTAAAACATGTGAAATCTATTACACCGCATCTCTGACCTATTTTACCGGCATCTACCGCGTTCGGAAATTATATCTGGCTTCGTTCGCGACGCGACGCTCGGCAACGTGTGTAAAATAATGCCGATAATTCCGCCGCGCCGTCGAGATTAGATTTATCGTAAACGCACCGTCGACCTTTCTCGTACACCTAATATACCTGGAAAGCTCGCTGAACGATATCGTTGGGTGATTTTAAAGTTGAAAAAAAAAACAACAACAACAACAAAATCCTAAACATAATAAACATTTTCCAGATGTACCAGTATGTCAGAATCAAGAGACGCGAATATTAGGCGCCTCTTTGGGCGAAATAGTCCGCGTCATATGTTCCGTTATGGCCGATCCGAATGTAATCAGTTTTAAATGGGTTTTCAACAACAGTGCGCAAAGTTTGGTGGTGCCGCGAGAGAAGTACATCGTCGTTAACTCGACGACCAGCGAATTAGGATACAAGTTAACATCGAACAAGGATTTCGGTACTTTAACGTGTTGGACGAAGAACGTAATCGGCGAACAAACGCAACCGTGTATGTTCTACGTTATAAGAGCCGGTAGGTTCACATACGTATGCTATGGCAACAGAAGCTGGCGAGTAATGTAATATTACTCGTAAGCTGATTTTAACGTTATTGTGTACTTACATGCAGAATAATGTTTATGAAATACGAAAAGGTCTACCCCCTTAGGTGCTGAGATAACTGCAGCGGCAGACAATCTCGTCCAAAAATAATAGTCTCGTCGAGCTAGCTGCAAAAGTTTGAAGGGCGAAATCAGCCTGATGAACATTGAATACACTCATAATTTGTTTCCAAGGATCAAATCCAACTGTAGATGGGATGTGTCTAAAAATACCCTTTTTTTTTAACATTCCTATCTTCAGCAGTTAAACACATTACATTATAAACGTAAAAGTAAGTGTAGAAATGATAAATCCAAACTCGGGCCCGTAGCCAGCGGACTTGATCAGGGAGGCTAATAAGATTTAAAAGGGGGGGGGGGCATAACTTTTTTTAATATGATAAATTTTTTCAGTGTTACGAGAATGATACAAAAAGATAGCAAAATGACCCAATTTATTATAAAGTATACATACAATTTCGTGACTCGTGTTCGGATCTTTGCATGATTGTTTTTTTTTTATGCCTGAAAATTTAAAATTGAAAATTCAATTCATTCGTCAAATAATAATAATATCCCGTGTATAGTTAAAAATTTTGCCATAAGGGCAAAACAGTTTGCTAGGGGGTGCATTGCCCCCTTTGCCCCCACCTGGCTACGAAACCATCCGAACTACTTTCATTTAATATCACAAAGTGAGCTTTGAGAAGTGAGCATTATCGTGACTAAAGAGTAGAGGGAGATGAAACCTTATCCCCCAAGGTACAAAAATATTTACAGAGATGGCGAGAGGGGGGTGCAAAGGTTGGATTTTTACGGGGCCTGGTTTCTTTTGAAGACCTGTAAAATTTGGACGGAGCCAAATTTTTTAATGGACCATATTAAAAAGCTAAGGAGAACAAGAAAAAAATAAGAGAAAAAAACGTAAGCAGCCATGCCGCATTACTGGAGCTGAGTTTTTAACTGGGGCTTGTTTTGATTTAATAATAACCTTGCTTAACCGTTCATCACTACAGGCCACACCCAATACCAAGTCTGAAAACCCCTACCCTATCCTTTCCAAAAACACTTAAGAAATTCAATTTGGCACAAATGTAGTATTTCTTGCCATGAAATAATCATGCGAACACATATTTCTCAAATTATAACTATTTGAGGGTGCTCAAATTATCTTCAAATTTTGTAAATCCGCCATTTTGGATCCATTTTGAATCAAATTTAAGTGGTTATGTTGTGGTCACAAACTAATCCTACACACAAAGTTTGACCATTCTAGGCCGATTTGGTGATGAGATATGGAAGATTCATGAAATTTCCTGCAGCAATTTCCCCTCCAAAAGCCGTTTTTTGCTCTAACTCCCCTCCAAAATCACTGAGGAAGCTAAAATCAAAATACGTTTGTCACTTGGGCTCATTTTATCATATGACACAGCAATAAAAAATTTTCGACCCCTCCTGTACCCCCACCACTATTTTAGGTTGGTAACCCCGCCTTCCCCCTCCAACATCATGTATGGAAGTGAATTCGGGATATAGTATACAACTTATCCCCAATAACCATATGAATTCATATTAATTACATTTTTACCAACTTGAGGCTCCTCAAGCTCTACTCAAAATTTTGATAATCCGCCATTTTGAATCCATTTTGATCCAAATTCAAGAGGTCATATTGTGGTCACCAACTAACCTCACACACAAAATTTGACCTCTTTAACTTGATTTGGTGGGGAGATATGGAAGATTCAAGAAATTTCATGACTCAAAACTTCCTCAAAAAGCCGTTTTTTGATCTAACTCCTCTCAATATGCACTCAAAAAGCTGAAATTTGGATATGTTAGTATCCGTGACTCACTCTTTCATATGAAATCAAAAACGAAAAATTTGAGCTATTTGCCCCTTCTCCAGCCCCCCTCAAAATTTGAGTGATCCGCCATTTTAAAATTTATCGAAAAAACAAAAAAACTATTTTTGCGCATTTTCAAGAAGAGTCTCTCACCAAATTTTGAGCGAATTTTATGAATACTCGCCGGCGCTACGCGTGGGGAAAAAAAATATATATATATACCAAAAAGTTGCACATTTGCCAGATGATTACAAATGGTCTGAAACGCAAAGATTTGAAGACCCCACCCTCCCCCAACCTTCCCTTCCCAAATCAGGTAGGCTGTAATAGCTATCTTTTTGTTAAAAACTCAGCTAATAATAGCAATTGAAAGGTTCAAAAAACGTTCATAAAAGTTGGCAAACATTGATCTGATGTTTTGAGACAGGAATGCGTTGTTTATTATCGTTATTTTATTATTTCTTTTTTAACGTGCCATGTACGCCACTGTGGCTAGAGACGTGCCTAGACTAGACTTATATAGAGTGACAGAGGCCTATTTGAACTAAGAATTCAATGATATTCAATGACATTCTTTGCAGACTGTATGTTATGCTGAGTGAGAGGTCGGTTATTTGGGAAGAATTTGGTTCGAAGATGTTGAAATTCAGGACATTCAGTGAAGATGTGGTTAATGGTGATTAGAGTATCACAGGGTAGGCATTTAGGAGGTAGCTATTTCGAAAGTAAATTGTAAAGATAGTGCGACAAGTGCGGACTCGAGTGAGAATTACTTGATTTTTTCTTGAAATATTGTTCAAGAATGTTGTAGAAGTGACTGTTGGTTGAATACACTTGAGTTTGTTAGAGGATGGGATATTGCTCCAGTAGTTTTGAAAGGCTTCAATACTATAAGATTTAATTGAATTTTTAATATGAGAAAGTTTTGTATTCCTGGATAAGAAGATTTGGATATTTTTGCATAATTGTCAGCCATTTACTTAGAAAGTACATTGCAGTGTGATGGAATCCAGCAGAGGATAATATTATTGTGGAATAGTCCTTAATAGAATTTATGGCAGTTAGTGAGTCGGAGAAGATCACAGTATGCGTTAAGATGAAGTCTTGGATATAGGATAAAGCAAATTTGATCATAGTTCACTGGATAGAACTGAGAAATGAGTTGGAAGAGGATGGAGGTGTCGCGCCCGATTTTCCTCCAAATTTTGACCCATCTACAAAGATCTGCTCATAATTTCTCTATTTTTTAGAGCATTGAAATACTGCAAGAATATGCCCGAGTTGGTTGTTGATTTGTGGTGGGTGGTCAAGGTGAGATGAGATCCAATTTTGGTCGAAATAGTAACCAAGTTCGGTATTTTCTAAAGTGATAAAAATAAATTATAAAATATAATGTTCAAAGACATTCCTAAGAAGCAAAAAAAAAAAATCCAGAAAATTTTTCAAAAACTTTAAGCGATGCGAAAAATATGTCAATTTATTTATTTTTTTTAATCTAGCAAATCACGAAAATCAAAGGCGTAGAACATTTAAGAGCTATCTTTTCTTTATTCTCGCTTTTTTTAAACTGCCCATTTAAAAGTCAAAAATGGAATAAAAATGAAAATCATCGCTCGAATATTCACCTGCGTAAAAGACCCGCTAATGTGCACTTGAAATAAATCACGAATGAACGTTCGAATCAAAAAGCGTTCTTATAAATATCGACGTATGAATTCAAATTTAGAGATACATTGAAACGTGCTAATACATATTTACCGAACGCGACGTGACGTTGGTTTAATTATTATTTGATTTAATGAATAGGTGTGGGCAGGCTAAAGTGCAATTTTTGAATATAGATGGAAACAACTTGAGGGGGAGGAAAGCGGAAGATGTGAAGAAAGGCAGGTACTGCGACAGTGGTACTATCATGAAAAGGGCCTGATCTCGAGAAACGCAGGACATCGAAATTATTATGGCTAAATTTTCCATAATAATTTGTCTTATTTTAAATGTTATACTGCTCAACTAAGTATTTCCTTGTTACTCGTACATACTAAAATACGATTTGTGATCTTTAAGCTGTTCTGACCAACATTTAGTTGCTTATCATCACACGTGTATACCTATTCCGATCAATTTTTCACATTTATTTTTTCATCAAAACAATCAATACATTATCCTGCCTACCATTACTAGACTCGTTCAGATATTCGTTCACTTTGGTGAATCGAATGGTACATCCTCAACTCTGTTGGCTCTCAAATATTCAGGTAAAAAAAATAACGTGATAGTTCTCAAATGGACTACAGATTTTCTAGGAAAATGAAAATTTTAGCTCTCAAACCTGTATCGTCGAAAACATAATCAAAAATGAAAATGCGATAAATATTTCATGAAATGTATGAAACAAACAACTCTTCATTTTCTTGTTAATTAATAGCTACCATTTTTTAGATATTCTGAATTTTGATAAAATTTAATAAAGGAAGTATAAAGATCCATCTAAATCTACTGAAAACATTTAACTTGAAATCTATAAATAATCCAATAATCATATATTAAGTAATGTAAATATAAAAAGAAAAAAAATCAATAATTACAGTACTTAATTTAATTTTTTTATTATTTAAAAAGTCGAAAAAAACCTAAAATTTGAAACAATACTTGATAATTTGTATGGTTGTGCCGGTAGAAATAATTTACCAAGTACTGAAAGAAAAGAAATTCAAGAAGGTATAGGTATATTTCATTACCATTTTAATACTCAATGAAAAAAAAAAAAAACGTAATTTTCTCAAAAACTATCCACAGTTCGTCCAAAACCTGTAGACAACTGCACCTTCCAGACGGTAACAAAAAACGGCAGACAACTCCTCGAAATACGTTGCTTGCCCGGCTACGATGGCGGTCTCACGCAGCACTTCCATCTAGAGATCACTCGACAGAATCGCACTGTGGCCAATCTAAGCGAACCAGAAATACCGAGATTTCACATCGATCTCTCCAAATTCATCGAAGAATGGCACGCCGACCTGCAATTCATGATATATTCATCAAACGCCAAAGGTCGCAGCGACTCCATCGTATTCGATAATCATATACCGAACGACGTCCGTACAAAAATCGGTAAGTTGATGAGTCCGCTGAGATAATAGGCGAATTATGTCGCGACTGAATCCTCACGTGGTGTTCGTTTTTCACAGTAGCCCAACTCACCATGTCGGAACAGACGAAAACGCAAAAGGAAATGATAGCGTTGACTTTAATAGTAACCTTTGCTTTCGCCGTAGCAGCGACTGCCTTCTTCTTCATCGTACTATTGGTAAAACGGTGGTGTTCACTGAGACGCGCCAGTCATTCGTGTGCCCAATCGAAACATAAAACCAAACTGAAATCCAACGCTGACAATAATGACGAAAAGTTTATCATTTCTTATCAACTTCAAACAGATAAACCGGATATACTTAATAAAGGTATGTTAATCATAATCATCTCCTACATCGCCCTCGCCTCACAGTGGTGCAGAATTTGAATCCAGTGGGATAACATTTTCTTCTGGCTCAGCATGTTCTATGCGGTGCGTAGAACAAGGGGAAAATGTCCAAAAAACTTTTGAACTCTTTTCCGCCCAAAATGCGAGAAGGGGGTGGTTCAAGGATAAAATATTTTTCGACAGATTTTCCTTTTTTTTGGGGGGGGGCGGGGGAGCTAGTTATATAGTTTTTGGTGTGCAAAGCGAAGGAAAAATATCAAAATTACACCATCTACCCCCTTAATTTGAGGTTTTGAAAATGATTCAGAGATAATCATATATTTTTAACCGAAAAATTTTTACAACTTGAGGTATTTTTTAGAAGAAAATATTTTTTCAGTGGATTTTTTTCCCATCAGTATATTCTATTTAATGTGCGAATCAAGCGAAAAATGTACGAAAAAATGTATACAGTCTTGCCTCAACTGGAAATATTTTTTCTTCACTTAGGGAGGTATAGATTTGTAAGAAATTCAAAAGTTGTCTTCCTAGCCAACAATACTTCACTCCAAAAAAAAAGGTCTATGTAGAAAGATTTTATGTTCCACTTAAATTCGTAAATCCTCCACCCCCACTCCTCCATCCCTTGAGAAAGTTCTCAGCAACTCTATAATAACTTGAATGTAATTCTCCTTCAAAACAAAGAGGTGATTCTCACTTTATAAATTGTTGCACGTAATGTGCCACCAACTTAGACCGAATTTGAGTTTAGACAAAAGGAAAAGAAACACGTTAAATTAATAAAGCGACGATCGCATTTTAATAGCGCATTAATACATACAAGAAGATACTGAACTTCGATTACAACGTACAACGTATAGCCAGCCAAGTTATCTTATAATAAATCGTAGGTGGGGTAAAGCATTATCACTATCAATGTAACTAGGTAGATCTAATATTGGTTTTCAATACGACATAAATTTTGTTGTGGTTGAAGGGGTTGAGAGCACTGAAAAACAATCTTCAACATAAACGCCACCAAACACCTTTATTCTATAAGAAATAAATTGAAAATAAAAAACCGAAACTTCTTTGTTAATCAAGTTGAACTACTAATTTATTCATTTCTTCATTTTAAAAAAGTGGGTATCTTTCCCCCCTCCATGGCTTCCACACCTCAACGAATGGGAAGTCGAAATTTAAAACAATTAAAAAAAAAGACTTGCTGGAAAAAAAACAGTACATAAACCAAACCTCCGAGAGCCTCCAAGAAAAAGCTCTACTCTCCCAAACATTGGATATTTAGGAAAATATTGTATTTTCGATGTTTTTTTAAAACGCCTATAATTTATCAACAATTATTTCCGGAAATGGGTTTTTCATGAAACTATAGTCTATGGATGTTAAAGAAAGGAAAAATGCTTTATTATTCTCGCCGTTAAGGTTTAAGTGGTGAAAACGTAAAAGGAAAGAAGCGCTCCTGCTGCGTCTATTGTAACACATTGAGACGGCTATACTCGACTCGCGTGTTTGGCGTCGCACTGGCAGCCGATTCGGACGAACAAATATGCATATTACTTTGTTGTATGCCCATTTGAGAATTCTTTTCAAGGTGTCACCGATTTGTTTCTCTACATTCAATTTTTGGAATTTTGTCTCGCTTTAAATGCATTCTGGACCATTGTGCGCGCGTCCCCTTCCCTATCTTTTGAAGAAGCTGGGAGAGGAAGCTACTTAAGCCAGGAAAAAAAATCGAAATGCCTGTTAAGGAAACATGTTTTCGCTGAAAATTTCTGCTTAACCTTATCTCCGTTCTGTTTGTATTTTTCAGTTGTTAAAGACGAAGGTAGTAATAATGAGAATAAAGATCTAATGGAGTCATTTTCTAATAACATATCTTCTTTTCATTACTGCAAGCCAACAAATGTAAATACGGTAAGAGATCAACATACTCGTATATAAATTCTAACTACAATTTACCTAGACAAATGGATGAATTGAAAATTTCATTTCCCAGTTTCAAGAATCATCGAAGCCAGAATTCGAAACGATGTTGTCAAAAGTGGACGAGAAACGCTCCTTCTTGGTAACGACCATAACTGGAGCAAGAAACGAACGAGTAACCAACAAAAAAGTCGAAAACGTTAGCAGCAATAAGCTGACGGACGCGATATTCGGTCCAGAGAGTTCGGTTTAGTCAACTTTCTTCCTTTTTTCCTTTCTTCTTCTTTCGTTCCTTTTTGTAAGCTTAATAACTTTCAGACGCGAAGTATTATCGATTATATAATTTGTTTAATTGTTTCTTTTTTTTAATGTTTGTAGAGATAATAAATGTTTTCTTAAGCGAGGTTTTTTTAGCGTTCGAGGAAATTGTACAAATATCATTAAAAAAGAATGACAGATTCTACCCGTCTATCAGACTCATATATAGGGGGCAAGTAGCTTGGGGCAAAAATTTTTAAAATAATTTCAGGATACCTACTCGGAACAAGCAGTCATGGAGTACCACGGACACTAAGTTTTTAGTGAGGAGCTGAGGACAAGTATCGAGACTAAAAACTCCAACATATCCCGTTCCAAAACTATCTAAAAAGATGAATTTATACTATGTTGTACCTCTTGCCCCCTCTTTCCACATGTTCGTATGAAAATTTACTCAATACATTTGAGCTATTTGATGCCATTTAGGCGTTTTTATAATCTTGGCTTATCTGCCATTATTGGTCTATTTCTACTTGAACTTGAGGCATCATGTCATAGCCTAACACTGATCATTCCAAGTTTAAACCTCCTACATACATTAGGGGAGAAAATCGAACGTAAGGAAGTATAATTTGACGTGAGGTCGCGTTTTTTTGAAAAAACCATATGAAATATTATTGTTTTTTAGAGCTGTTTGAACATAAAATGACCTGACCTCACATGATTCCAAGTTCTGAGTGGCAATAAGATAAATTACGTGAGCTTATGTTTTGTATGATACTTGATAAAATTTAGAATAAGTGGAGTTGATAAAACTTTTGAATTTTTAAAAAAAATTTTATTTTGGTAAAAAAACAAATTATTTTAATAACATGCTCTAAAATAGCATAATTACTAATTAGTAAAGTCCGCTTTTAAAATACTCTAGTATCTTCTAGTTTTATTCATTAGCTGAGTTTTCAACTTGAAAATGATAGCCATTACAGCCTAACTAATTTTTTTATCATTTTTTTATCTTTATTAAATGAACGTAAAATGATAAATTTCATCGAAATTATTAATGAAAAATACTTAAACGTCAGATTTGTAAAAAAAAAAAAAGTATCTAATACCGATTTATCTATAGTTGAAGAAGAAGGATTTAATTTCTTGAATTGAGGGTAAGTATAATTTTATGTTATTCTTAAAATTGGGAGGTAGGAAGTTTCATATCATTTCATTTTTTTTTTTATTTTATTTATTCATTTGTATATTTTATGCGATTAATTTTATGTAATTTAAAAAAAATTAATGAAGTAATACCAGCCCTTTTTAAAATTTTTCTTTCTTTCTTTTTTTTTTTTTTTTTTTTTTGCGATTACAATATGAACCCCAAATCCCTAACACCATAGATGAAACATACATAGATAGCCCACCGTACGTTAAATTTTTATCACTCAAAAACTGAGCTGGAATCGTTTTTTGCTAATATCTTGGAAACAATTCAAGATATAGGGCTTGCAAATGACTCATTTCAAAGAGATTGGAATAGAGAATCATTTAATTTTGTCTATTAGTTACTCCTGTCCGTTTACTTTTGCAATTAATTTCGAAAAACGATTTTTTTACTTTACTATGAATTATCTCAAAAAGTAAATCAATAAAGATTGTTTTTTAATAGTGAAACACATTCAGAATTTTATGCTCTTTCGAATGAGCTACTTGTAAAGTTTCTATCTATATTCTTTCTTGAGATATTTGCAAAAAACCGAGCAATAAGACTAATTTATTCTTAGTACTGGAGCTCATTCACAGAGAGCGCTCTAAAAAATGAATTAGTTTTATTAAAATAACTCGAGACTCACATCGATGGCTATAATATTTTAGTATTGAATCATGTATAAAATATTAAGCTCTTTCGAATAAGCCATTTCCGAACACTCTAACTCAATTTTTTGCCTAAATATTAATAAAAAACTTTCTGGCTCCTTTTTCAACATTTATGAGTGATAAATTCGATATACCGGTGGGCTATGTATGTATGGTTAATCTATGCTAACACAGTCAAAGGGATAACATTAAATTTGTCTTTCGAACGGCATTTTTTCAATTCTATTATTTTATTTTTGGTGTGCGTGAACTTCGTGATTTCTTTTAAATAAAAAATAAAGAAAACGTTATATTAGCGCGTTTTTGCAGTTTTTTTTCCGATTTTTATCATTTAAAAACATAATTCTACAATTTTATTTGGACTTTTGAAAGGATATTCAAGTGAAATTCTACTAATAATAATTACACAGTCGTCGCTCAATATAATTATTTAATAACATTCATCAAAGAAAAGAAAAATTTTAACAATACATAAATTTAATATATTAGGTAAATCATACCCTCCATACTTATAATAAAAGTAGTTACGAAAAACATAATAAATATAGTATACAACCAACTAAGCTTATTGACATCAAGATTGCGTAAAAATTCATAAGGCATTTCTATACGATCGAAATCGTAAATCATGAACAATACATTTTTTTCCATACTCATTAATACAAAGAAAGCATTCATTTTCATTAAATTTCTACGCATTTTATCGGTATCAGTTGGTTCGTAGATCAAAGTCATGACTACCCATTCTATTAGGACACATGTAATTACCGCGAGAAACAGCGCCAAATAATTTGCACATCGCTCACGATATTCGTATCTACCATTTACACCTTCAAAATTAAAAAAGCGTCCGAATACTAAAGAACGAAATCTTAAAAGCAATTGCGCAAAATCTATGCATAATGTGCAGTAGCTGTAATATAAGAAGGTTGGTGAAGTCGTATAACAAAGAATTAAAAGTCGAATTATATTCATTACGATGAACTTCAACATTTGCTGATTCAATGTTTTCAGATCCAATGTTTGATATTGCTTATTCACTATTCGATACTGATGCATTGCCTTTCGAAATACATATGGTTTGCGGCATACTTCACAAAAATTAGGAGTGGTTCCCCGTATTCTTTTGACAGTTAGTCGCCAACTTCTCAGACATTTGGTGTGGACCCACTTCAATGATCCTATAATGCAATATTGAGAAAATTGTAATTAGATATATTTTTATTTATTTTCATATTCATTTTATTCATTTTGTTACGATACTAACTAGAATGTTTCATACCTCTATTTTCATATTAAATACGAACATATAAGTATTTGAAGGAAAATGAAGTTGGACTTGATATTTACAAAAAAAAAAAAAGATTAAATAATTTATTTCGTACAACCCATACAGCATATTACACATAATTATATCGAGTTACTAGTTATATATGAATTTAAAAACTTTGTATTTTTTGATACTATCAACAGTGTGCAATAATGTCAACTTGTTTTAGATTTGATTGAAAACATTTTGTTTTTAGGACCTCCTTCCCTTTTCTGTAAATATGACTCTAATTTTTTTCACTTGCGAACATGTTTAGCTGGGATAGAATCAAAAACCCAAATCCTCCCCCTAAATGGGGTTATGAAAAACTAACTGCATATATTGCTTTATTGCTTTTCATTTTAAATTAATATGTTTTTTATATAAGAGCGATGACAAGCGAAATATTTTTTTTAAAAAACAGCATTTTTTCTTGAAATATTGACAAACTACATGCTCGTTATTTCAGTGATTTTTAATACATTTATAATAGAACAGATTAAGGCTATACTCTTTGTTTACATTTTGACAAGAAGAGGTTCGTTTTGAACGTCCAACTTCAATCGGTTATTTCTCCCTGAAAATGCGATATAACTTATTCCGACCAGTTTTATTTTATTTATTAATATTTTAAAAAGACCTGACTTTTGAGATATTTTCGAATATTTCCTTTCCTTTGGATTTAAGAAGAGTTAAGTGGGTGAGAATTCGCGAGATATTGCGAAATTTTAAACGTTATTCATTCGTTTTAGAAATGACGTATCGAAAATTTCTCGAAATACAAGTCTTAATCTAATTCTAAAGAAGGTACTTAAAAAAAGAAATTGGAAAAAAGTTGAATTTCCATCAAAAAAAAAAAAAAAAAAAAAACTGAAAAAAATTGTAAATTTTTATTGAAATTGGTCGAAATCGTACGCTATAAGTACAACTCTTTGATGTATTCAGATCTTGAACGATCATTAAGATCGCACAAGTTCATTCAAAAACGTCTCATCAAAATGTTAATATGAAGTATCCCCTTAACTTTGAAAAATTTGAGCTGAAGAACTGCTTCATTTCGTATAAAAGAATTACTTTGTTCGCACTATTCATTACTATTGATAATCGTACTAAAGAATAGCCTTGAAGCAACATAAATAATTTGGAACCAGCATCAGCAGTGTAACTAAATGGGGAAAGAAGTTGATCATTTCTAAGGCGGTCATTCTTTTATACGAAATGTAATTTCGAATTTTCGATGAATTAATTTGACTGTAATAACTTAGCCATTGACACCATATCATTGCTGGATATATTTTGATAATTTAGGTACAACTATGTCGAACATTGGCTTGATAATTTTCTCGCCAAAAAATAATTTGTTATTTGATTAATTCCACGAAAGGTATTATTAATGATTAAAATTAATAATAATCATCAGAAAAATAGAATATATAAAAATGAAATTGCAAGTGAAAAAAGTAGATAGAATAATTTCCTCGGAGTGGAAATTTCTTAGTTACACCACTGAAATTCAAAATTGCAAATCTATGATCATATAATGTATGCAATAAATTTTCGTAAATAATATTCTTTGGTACATACCTTTACAATGACACGGTGAAATTAATTTTCCATTATTCAATTCTTCAGCATCACGACATATTCTGCACAAATTTGATTCAAACGCAAACATTTTTATTCAAAGATATATTTCACCAAAACGTAGTTACAAAAAGTTAAAAATTATACGGTTATTTTAAAAATACTTTAGAAAATTAACACGATTATAAGAACTAACAAATCACACCATGGCCTTGCTTTTCGTATAATTCACATGTGCACCGTACTGAACAGCTGAAAATAATGTTTGTCTCGACTGATGCAGTTATAAATTCTTTCTAACACAATAACCTACCCTCACTTCAGGGATGCTTTTTCGAAGCATCGGTGAATTCGACGAACTATTAGCGATACAAGGAAATCCCTCCCTTTTAATAGTGCAGTGTATAAAAAATCATTGCGGATCTAGAAAACCAGTTTTTGCGACAATTTCTTTCAGACTCCTTACGCGTCTATGTTTTCGAATTGAAAACAACCCTCATTATATATATGCATGGTTCTTTAAAATTGGTTGGGTTCTATTATAATGGAGACTGAGTAGATTTTAGGTTACGTTGATTTCGTTTTAGAAAATAAAAAACACGAGCCATTTAAAAGATAATGAAGTCTCTGAGTATAGGAATTCTTCGTATTACATTTACGCTCAAAATTTATATACGCGTCGAAAATGAGAAAATGAACATCTTTTCATGCTGAAAAGTGTAACGAAAAATAGTAATAGATAATTATGTATTGTTGCGAATTATCATTCCGTCCCCAATACTGTTGTCACTTTTAATCATTTTAGTATAATAAAAACAAAGCTTGAACGTCAGAATTGCTGAGGCCATTTATAACAATTCACACCGAAAAGGTAATTGAGTATTAAGGAGGAAGTATGCAAAAAGAAGGCGGAGTCAACATTTTGAAAAATAGAAAAAAAAACTTCATCACCAAAATGGGACGATTATTGAAACCGTATCTTCCACCCGTTGTACTGGATCATAACTCATCATTTTAGGCTTTAAAAAACGAAAAAATTTCAACAGTTGTTTCAACACTCGTTCAATTTTCTATTTTGACACTCACTCACCTCTTCACAGGAATATTAATAAAAAATGCAGTGTGGTGAGCCTGGAAATGGGCAATAAAGAAATTTTCAATTCTTTCATCGATTTTTTTCTCCCCTCCACAATTCAAAAATGTTTAACAAAATTATTCTAGAGTTCCTATTTCCTGATCACTCGTATACAGAGCTGATGGCTAGAATATATCCAACGGAAAGAGACGCTCATAGGAACTCCCCCACCCATTCACCAATAGTACACTTACAAAATTTCAGTCGTTTGGGTCAATATACATAATTATTCAATTATGCACGGAACTCTAAGCTTGAAAAATTTGAACTACGAATTTCATACGGTTTAAAAAAAATCCTTTCCTGAAATACCTAACTGATTTTCTTCGCAAAATAATATTTGCCTCCTTCATCAAAATAAATTTATGCTGTTACGGTTTTCTATTGCAATCAATTTTTCGTTTTTCTTAAGAATCACAGACACCAGAAACGAGATAATATTGGAAATAATTCATTTTTTTTTTTTTGGTTTTCGTTTTAATCTTTTAATAATAATATTGAAAATATTATAACAGGTACATACTCGTGCATAGATATTTATTAAAATAAATAATTTTATCAGTATAGTTGATGCTCGCGTTTCGGCAGGGTATTCAAAATTCCCTATACATCATAACATGCGCAAATATACTTTTTTATTTGAGCAAAATACGATTTTTAGCTGAGTTTTTAACTGAAAAACGACAGCTATTACAACCCACCTGATTTGGGAAGGGAAGGTCGGCGGAGGGTGGGGTCTTCAAATCTTTGCGTTTCAGACCATTTGTAATCATCTGGGAATGTCCAACTTTTCAGTACATATATATATATATGTATATTTTTCCCCCTACGCGTAGCGCTGGCAGGTATTCATAAAATTCGCTCAAAATTTTTTTTAAACCATTGAGAATGGAAAAAATGATCTCATAAATTTGTTGGTATATTCAGTAGACACATACAATTATTATGTCTTTAAATATATTTTGTTCAAGTTCAAACTTTGAGCTCAATGCGGAGCTGAAATGTTTTGAGAGTGCTACTGGCATAGTTTGACAACCTTTCTCATGTAATCGTCATTGTTTATCAAAAAACCCAAAATCGTTCCTGTCTATTCAGCAGTTGAGCACTCAAATCAAAATTGTTTGTAAAGTTTCTACTTTGGGGTTCGGAATTGAAATCATTTTACTCATTCGATTTTCCACAATTATTCTGAAACAATCAAAGCCAAAAATTCAAAAATGAAAAACTGGCATTCCTCCTATAGCATCTTTGAGGTCACTATTGAATCGGCTAATTTTTGAGAACGCAACAGCAATATTAGAAGTTCCACTTTTAGAATGTTTGAACTATTTTCAAAAATATTCATTATTTTAAAATTTAAATATCTCTTTTTTTGCAAAATAATGCGTCATTCTCATTCCTCATTTTTTGTTCCAGATTCAGCGATTTGTTCGTTTTACGATAATAAATAACGTCACGTAAAATCGTTCAACACAGGTCACGAATCACCCCCTTCACGTGCCTAGCGCCTACGCGATAACAACGATTATTATCATCATTCTGCTTATCACGTCTTTATTCCAACTTTCTCATTAACCTTTCTAGAATTACAAAAGGACGTTGAAATTGTGGTTATATCGTATTTCTCGACTCATTGCTTATTTATAACATATTCAAACGTATTTCCATATCTGTTTCGAGTTCTGTTTTACTAACATATAATTTCAAATCAGTTTTTAAAATGTTCAAACTAGCGAGAAGTATTATATCTAGCGCGGTAAGTAAATATTTCATTCGTTATTTTCCGGCATAAATGATTTTTTCAATACAAAGGTAAATACTGATATTACGATTGAATTTTTTAGAGCAAATTAGCTATTAATGTTACCAATGAAACCAGCGCCCGGCAACTCCCTATTCTATCAGTAGCAATAAGAAACTACAGTGAGTAGACTACTAAAAATCCAATGCATTTCACGGAATTTTGAAATCTCTATACAAGGGTATCCTTTCTGTTATACTCATCTAGGTGACATAGTCGTACCTAAAATTCAAAAACCGGCACCATATTTCGAAGGGAAAGCTGTAGTAAACTCAGAATTCCAAGATATCAAGTTAACGGACTTCGCCGGCAAATACTTGGTTTTATTTTTCTACCCTCTCGACTTGTGAGTAAATTATACATACCAATAAAATGAGTTCTATTCAATTTTCAATTTTTACGATCCTACGTTGGTCAACAGCACGTTTGTATGCCCGACGGAGATAGTGGCTTTTAGTGATCGAATATCCGAATTCAAGGCTATCGATACGAACGTAGTAGGATGCTCTTGCGATTCGCATTTCACGCATTTAGCTTGGATAAACACACCGAGAAACGTAAGCTGAAATGACTTCTTTTATGGAAATAACGTTAACTCGAAACTAGACAGTAATTCGCTTTTACAGCAAGGTGGTTTGGGAGAAATAAAATATCCATTATTAGCAGATTTTAATAAACAAGTGGCCAAATCTTACGGTGTGTTGTTGGAAAAGGAGGGTATTCCGTTGAGAGGATTGTTTATCATTGATCCCAATGTAAGTGTTACTTTGAACTTTTTATGATATATAATCTATTTGAAATTTCATAATACGAGTAAATCTTAACATTCAGAGCAATCTCAGACAAATCACTATAAATGACTTACCGGTCGGAAGAAGCGTCGATGAAGCACTGCGTCTCGTGAAAGCATTCCAATTTGTTGATAAACACGGCGAAGGTAAACACCACACGTATTCTAATATCGAATTTACTTTACTCTATTTATAACATTTCATTCGTTTAATAGTGTGTCCAGCTAATTGGCAACCAGACTCGCCAACGATTAAACCTACACCAACCGCATCCAAAGAGTACTTCGGAAAAGTCAACAAATGATTTTGTTTCTAATATTTTGTTATATTTAAAAAGTTATGTTTAAAATTCAATGAAAATGAAAAATATAATAATAAGTTTTTCTTAGATTCGTACATATCATTCATTTATATTTGAATCAAAGGTAGTTAATAAAGATTCATCTTCTCTCCAACTTCAGTGATGCCGTGCAAACCACGCAACGTAATTAACAATCAACAAAATCTACTACTCTTTTTACTCGCAAATTAAGCATTTCTAAATGAAAATCATATTATTTTAGAACAGAAATACAACCCAAATTTCAAATACGAACGGAAGATACTCATTAGTCATCATTCGATCAAGTATATACATGAACACGCGGTATCCAATCAGATCACTAATGGGCAATGACGTAGGAAGAGGAGCGTGCACATAACGCGTAAAATACGGTAATATGATGTAAATACCAAGTAAATCATTCAAATTCAAATTGTACCTACCTTTTTGACATTACCGGGTGACTACTTGATTCGAGCACCCAAGCGAAAAAATTAGCTAAAAGGTGAATAAATTCAAAACATATATGTATTTTTGACAATGAAAATATGTATTAAAATTGTGTATTTCATTGATAAACACTTTTAAGCATTAAATAAATATTATTTATGCCATTTATTGTTCTTAATATCATTCAAATATGTAATTTATTTCTATGAGAGAAATATTTTTGCGCTTGGGGAGCTGAATCAAGAAGTCACCCGGTATATTCTCTATTATTAATTTATTACGAGTTTTCATTCTTGTTATTGATTTTGAGAGTATGAAAGTAGAAAAAGTCGATAAAATAGCATATAAATCCGTAACACATAATTATGGCGAAGTGAAGACGTTAAAAACTAAACAAACTAAGTAAATGAAAAACTGTATTGTCAGAAAACAAAGTAAAAAATATTTCAAAAATTCAAAAGATTTTTGAAAACAGTCAAAAACTACCTTATTTTGGTTACTGTTCATGATTCCGTATTCCACTATTGAAGGATACTGTTCGACTACACAACTCATTTCAGATCTTAGACTCGTATGCACAAATTACGAAATTGAAATAAAATAAGATTACAGTGCATCATAAAATAGTTCTTACAATATCCGAAAAAGGACTTTCTGGATGAACTTTTTCAGCCGCTTGGAATGTGCAAAGAAAAATAGATTTTTGAGTACCATCGCTCAACTATCAAACATCATGAGCATCATTAAAACGATACAGGCAAATACATGAAAAAAAAAAATGCAAACTGTCACGTAATTATTACCTGCGAATAGAACTGTTTAGCAGAAATGCATGCAATTTTTCTATCTTCGTATTCTAAACAACCATATCGTTTTGCAATGAATGGAAATCTATAAAATCATTAAGGTGAACATATTCGAGTTCATTCGATATTACATTTCATCAAAACAGAATGTTAAAAAGGATACAAAGCTCTCAACCAAGGATTGGTGCTTGCACTAACGAAGAAACAATTCAAATAATAAATAGCTCTTGGTAACGGGTATTTGGCGAAATTATTAAGCAACGATAACACCCAATCTTGAATTAAAACTAACTGTGATTGTTCTATAGCATTTTGAAATACCTAAAATGCAGTAAATACTTCGATCACATATAAAATATAATAACAATTTCCTCAAAACTTTCAAATTTCATTATACGATGTTAAATATATTTTATACTCTCTTACTTGAAAAACTACTCCAGCCATCAACTCGGTATGAGGTTGATTAGGAAATAGGAACTCTAAAATAACTTTGTTAAGTATTTCTGAAGTGGAAAAAAAATCAACAGTGATTTTTGGTAAAACAGCGCATATAATTAATGCCTCTTGCTTACTGCCTTTCTTAATGCTAAAAGAAAGAAATTTGTAAAAATTGTTCGTAAAATAGTTCAAAGTTGGTTATGTACTCACCGCTCAAAGAACATCGATAATTTTTCCATCCGACTCACTAATTTCTCCGTATCGAACGGAACATCGCTTGATATTTCCGAATGTCGCGTATCTTCAAAATCTTCTATTAATACAAATATAAATCTCACTATACCTAATTATTATTCATTTTTCATTGCCTAAAATGTAAATCTTATTCGTTAACAATACCGGAAAAGTACATCAATGCAAGTAACAATTGTAAGTTCAGAACAGCAACAGAAGTTGAATATTCTAACAACGAAAACGTTTCTTTCATAAACTGCATTAACAAATCGTTTCTCTTGATAAATTCGCTTTCACATAAAATTAAATTGTAAAATCCCTATCAAAACAGCGAAACAGATATCAAAGTTATTTATTTATTTTTTTTTGTTAAAGTACAACTATCAAAATACGTCCGAATGAGTTTGTACCTGTACAATGGTAATATGAATTTTCCATTTTTTTAATTTGCAACCTCGAACAGAGAGTTTACACAAACGATCGATTATTATATCAATATTATCACCGCAAGCTTGATTTTCCATCAAATAAAAGGCTATAGAAATCACACAACTGATCATTTCGTCGTTGAACCTGAAAAAAGAAATTGGTAATTGAAAATTTTAAATAAAATACGAGAAAATTTTTCACACTAAACGGCAAATACAAAAACAAACTTTTCCACTAATTCAACATCCAGATTTTCTAATACAAATAAAATAGACGAAGATAAAATTCCGTCTCTATAATCTCCGGTGATAATTTCATTTTTTTCTAAAACATCCTGCAATCAAATCCATTAACGAATGGTATAAATATTATGCAGGGTAAAATTGAAATAATAATTTATACTGGTATTTACCTTTTTAAAAATACTTTCTAATAAATAAAGTAAGCCATGTAACGCCGCATGTTGAACTATTTTCTTATTACTATTCAACCCTGAATTCAATATTTTAACGATGAGCTTTTGCGAATCATTGTCCTAGGTAATAAAAATTCATCAAATTAACATTAATAAAAAATGATTTGCACCTATAAAAAAAAAAAAAAAAAATACAGTAATTACCGTTGGAGTTGCAATGGAGGATGATTTACAAATTATAACAGTTAAATAGGCGCATATGATGTCGTTATCTTTGGAATATTTTTTCCACATAATTACACCAGATTCTAGTAACCAACTAAACTGCGAGAGTTCGGTGAACAGATCGGATATGGTAAGCATGGAGTTCAGAATTTCGATCAAAACATCAACAGATTGATTATCCTGTAATTGTAATAAATATAAAATAGAAACTTAACCAAAAAACAAGAAAAATATAATACTCGTAATAATAGAACAGAACTCATTGATGATACAACTGTATCGGAAAAACAAAAATTCAGCTCACCGGTTTAGCGAGCCATCTGCTGTAAAATTCTATTAAAAAATAAATACACGAGTTCGTATCAATACCAAGAGATTTCATAACAGATATTCTATCAGAGTATTGAGCACGCAAACCTGAAAAGAAACGAAATTAAAGCATCTTTTTCACTAACAAATTATGAGCATAACAATATAAAAACGAGCACATACTATTGAAATGAAACGAAATAGGAACATCTTCTTCATTAGTAAAACTATTCGTACAATTAAAAGTCATATACTCCATTGATATCTGGTTGAAACTGTATCTAATAGCATTAAAATTTCGATTACTTTTTTTTTAATTAAAGGCGAAATATCAAAATAATAGATCGGAATTTACTTGTTTTTATTATGTAGTCTTTCTATATTGATATTTGTATTATTATGTAAAACATGAAAATACTCATCTTCTTGAAAAATTTTGGTACATAATATATCATTTACTGCTGAAAGTTTTCTTCTCCACCTTCAAAAGTACCAGAAATTACAAAAAGGATTCATAAAATAAGAAGAGAAAAAATACCATCCACTTCTCATTGAAAGTCTTACTTGCAATGTACGTCGTCAAAATATTTATTCCTGGATAAATGAAATACATGAGGAGAAATTTTATTACCAGGGATTGGATGATACATTGTTTGCACCAATAAAGAAGTGACAGCATTTACAGCCATTGAATTTATCTATTATTTTTCAGTAATGAATATTAATAATTTTCTCATTGTTTCAATACGTAAATAACGAGCGCATTTTGTAAATTTTAACCTGAGACAAAGCGAGTACTTCTTCTTCCGAAGATTCATACTCTGGTAAAGAATTGAGTGATATTAACAATGACATCCAACATTCTTCAAATTGTAAACGATTATTCCATCCCAAAAGCGCAAGTCTACGAATACAATTAAGTCTTAGATAAAAAAAAATATAAATATATTGTTTCATCTCAACATGAGCTCTTTTATGTCATATCGCATGTTGATGGTTCGTCTATATATCCTATTTGCTGAAAGCGTCAAGATACAAAAGGAAAATATTTTCCTCACCTGCATATTGAGTAATGATCGTTTATGAACATTTTCATTTCATCATGCAAGACATGTAGTATTTGTGGCAAAATAAACCATTACTGGCGAAAAACCTATTTGAAGGAAGAAGTAAGTAGGGAGAAAATATAAAAGTAATTGGAAAAATTAGCTTTTAATGCTCTATTCACTCCATATTTTGGAATTTTTTCGGCATTCAAAACTGCGTGCGACTTATTCAGCTGGAGTGTGTGGAAAGATATGAAATGAAGAGTCCATAAATTATTCCCAAACATGGAGTCCTAACAGAGCATTTTTCCAAATTATAAGCAAAAAGTAAGAAAAAATGACTTTCAAAAGTTTCTAATGAATCTCATTATCTACCCATCCACCCTTCACCAATTCTCTGTACGTAATATTACATTATATGTTCGATATTTGGCGCAAACAAAATTTTTTTATTTGCCTCGCATGATGACATGAAATTTTCAAAGGACTTATTACCTAGATAAGAAAAATTTTTCAACTTTTGTATCTTGGTCTCTTTACTCAGTATGGGAGGTACATGCTGTCACATGAGTAGTCACACATGATTATACAAAGGAGTTCATATTGAGATGAGACAACTAATATTTTTTTCCCATTAGGTTTACCTAGAGACAAAATTCTGCAAAATTTCTCTATCTTGTAAGAAATTTTCTGGTAAATTATTCAATGTGATACAACTTCCCACGCTTACGTCTTCCAAAGTCACATGTTTCCAGACTTCTAATGGTATTCTGAGATAATTGTAAAACGAAGCACACTGACTCAATATCACTAACAATTGTCTATTGACAGAATTAACGTATTAAATACCATAACACACCACCGTCGTGCATCGAATAATTCAAATAATTCAAAATCATCACCTTATGAGTCCAATTATTGTTACTGAACTTTCGTTGCCAAAATGTAAAAGCTTATTTATAAAATAATCAATTAAAATTGACGTCAAATGACTAGAATGAATGGTATCCCAATCTTCGGTGTTCTTCAGTTCATTCAAAACTATAAAAAATAAAAAGCCAATTAAAATAACAATTATTTTAAAATTTATCATAATGTAAATGAATCTAACTTGTGTTGAAAGACTCCTTGATAATTTCATTCTGATGGTTCTCCGTTAAGGCATATACACAGTAAATTATCGAGCCTAATTGCGTAGACGTTAGCAATTCTGAGACTTGTTTCATTTTCATCATCGTTACGGAACATTTCAAAATGGACATAACTATGCTTCTAGACCATCTTCGGTGATTTCTGATCATCCAGTGGACAAGCTAAAGCATTAATAAATAGACGAATAAATAAAATAATGAATACAAAATGCATTTGGAACACTAAAAAAATATAACGACAATTTACCTCTAAACTTAGGACTGAAAAATCAGCCATCAATTTATACGAATTTTCGGAGTCGATGGAAATTTGATATTTTTCCACACACGTTAAATAGCAATGTAGAGCTGCCGCCAGGCACGATATGGTTTCGGTGAATTCTTTATCCGAAAATAGAATATCCATGCGTTGAACATACTGAGTTTCTTTTTTACTGCTTTCTCGTTTAATGGGCCCGTACACCTGTCATTCGTTGAACGATAAGTTCACGAGGAAGAGGACTACACATAATTGAAAATAATCGAGTACCTGGTGAGTTCGAGGGAGCAATGAGCTGAGATATTCTACATGACGAAAAAGTGTTAATCTCGAAGCTGAAAACAAATCGGAACACGACTGCCGAGACTGGCGATCCTTTGGGTGGGCATTTCACATAATAAAAATTAATCATTAATAAGCTCTTAATATCGAATATACAAATCGCTTCTAAGCTCACCTGCACGCTTAGTTCAGCACCGATGATAAAACAACTAGGAATAATCTTATTGTTGAAATTTTCGCTTCTCATGACGCTGACGATGTCGTCTAGCGGAAGATACGCTAGTAAACGAGCTATTACAAAATTCAACGAATCATCGCTCGTACAACACCTACATAACAGGAACGATTAGAACAAGAAACAGCAATTCTAAGGCCGTTTTTAAACTCGTACTTATGTTTGACTTGAGTAAGAAACCATTGCTTATCGGCAACTAACAAACGCAACCGATCAAAAGTAAGAGGTCGATTTTCATTCAGCGGAAATGATATTTGGTACCACGAAGAAGCCATTTCAGCGATACGAGTCATTAATCTGAAACGCAGTGAGATTTGTGTTTTAGCTATCTATTCATAATTAAAAGAGAAAAAAAAACTCAAATAACTGACGGTTGAGAAAAATTGGAATTTTCAACTTGTTCTATTAGCAGACGAATATCTTGTTCCTTAAGCTGCTCTTCGAATTTTTGACGTTCTTGAATCCACGATAAATATGCTATGATTCTGACAACATAAAAATACAATAAATAGAACGAATAATATACGCGCATTTATTATCGGTTAATCTTCGTAATCGACTTACTTGACCGACAATTCATAAGCTCGATTAGAGATAAAAAAATCAGAATTATTGAGTAATTGCGGGTGACAACATAACAGTAGTACTTGACCCTTGGTGTTCGCGTGTAATCCTTGTAAATATTGTAGCACGTTTTTCAACAATTTATTCTACACAAGAAATTAAACATCACTAATCCATGTATGACAATTCAACAAAAACTCATAATGAGTTGGTAAATACGCGCTTACCTCATTTATAATCAATGGTAACGTATTTTGGGTGATTTGCAAAAAAACGCTACTAGCGATCGATGATGATTGAAGATGAGATCGTAATTCGTAGACGGGTGGTTCCTGGACTGAGATTAAATATTCCTTGAAATTGAATTCTAAAAATGCCTTCAGAATTTCGGTGTTGCTCAGAATTTCATTCTGCGTAGAAAAGATCAACATGTTAGATTTCAGCATATAAAATTAAATTGAATTATTATATTCGTTTTTACTTTATTTATAAATTTGTATAAAAACTTATTTTATTATTTAAAAAGAAAAAAATCTGATTTCAAGTTACATAGTTATACGGAGTTTTATTTTGATGCGAATTCCTTTATAACGTAAGTAGAGCAACTCATAAATGTACTTAAAATAATGCGCTTTTAATCTTTTGCATTTGTTTAAATTATTTCAAATACATATTAGTAAAAATTAATAACGTTTTTTTCGTGTTTTTTTTTTCGTTATTTTTTTTACATAATGACATGTAAATCAATTTTCTGAAGAATCTCAACTGAATACCATCAGTTACTCACTTTACGAAGACAAGTTAGTAAAAAAATTCCCAGTTTGAGGGTAGTCAAACTTAAACAGTTTCTACATTCGAATTTGTCATTAAATACGCTAATCTGAGTTCTGGAAATAAAAAATAAGGTTTAATATCGATATAAAAAATGAATTGAGATAATTTCAACAACATAAACTAAATACCCGAAAATATCTAACTCGAAATTGGATTGCGATAAATAGCACGATAAACTGTTATCGTCCCTTTTCAATACCATCAGAAGTTCGTATAGTCTCAGCGTTACTATTGGGTAGGTAACTAACAAGCAGGAACTTAGATCGGCTATTTCGAACATGAATTTCTTGCCATCTTCGTTGGGATATTCCGAAAGACTTAATTCTGTTTTAATAATTTCATATTTTCCTACGAAAAAGCAAAGTTTGAATAAAAATATTACATTAAAAAGTTTTTTCTTCTCATCGTTTTATACAATTATAGTATATGAAAAAAAAAATTACCTGATTTAATTATGTATGAAATTACCAACATAAATTCTGAAAGTGATTTATACTTCCAAAATGAATTTTTATTTTGCCTTTCCATGAGTATCTTGGTATTATTAATTCGCTGAAAAGCTTTATAAATAATTTCGCATAAAAATCTGTAAAAGATGCAATTAAATTAGATAAAAAATAAATGTTAAAAAGTCAACACCAAAAAATTTAACATTACACACCTGATAAACGCTTTTTCTGGGATAACAGGCGCATTTTTGGCCACATTAATGAATAATGGATCTGCATCATCGTCTGCATCGAGAAACACGGGATGATTGAGCATTTGTTCGACAGCCACCAATAAAGTTGTTTCTTTGTACGTTGTAACTATATACAACAGTACAGCTGAAACGCATGGTAACCATAATCCAAAATCCTTGGCCTAAAATGTAGGAAGAGCGATCAAAAGATCTATGTAAGTTATCTGTACTCATTGGAGCAACGAAATATTATGATTTTAATATTATCTACTTTATGAGCGTGATATATGTTGAAGAGCACATTCAGAATATGCTGTTCGGTGAATGAGGATCGGTGCAGAGCGAATAAAAGATTAACAACGTTTTCATACGATTCGTCATCTTCTACGGTGATCTTACATTCCATCAAGGCGCTGAAAAATATCTCGACAACTAGGCACGACCTTTTCAGCTTCACTTCATCTTCACTGTCGCTCAATACAGAAGCGATTAAATTTAAACTCTGCGAAAAATCAATGATACAATATGGCTTTGCATTTATCCAAAAAACTTCCTTTCTAGTAATAATTACGCTCGACTTACTCTGGAATGTGGTAACAACCTTAACAACATCGTGAACAGTACATCTTGTTGGGTTTCCAATTCTTTAATTTCGGTGGAACTGGCCATCACAGTATACTTCAAGAACACGTGCTGAACTAATGGTTCGATAGCTAAGACACCTATTCGAAAAAAAAAATCACCAGCGTAGTATACGTGATTCAACAATATTATATATTTGTCCATGTATATAAATCCACTCACAATGAGATATCGCTTGACCGCTGGCTATGAGAGAATCGCACAGCTGTATTACTTTAGGAACCGACATGACTGGTTTTGAGTGTTTTTCGTTGGCCAAGTGGATTAGAAAGTTGAACATCTTGGGTAGTAAATTTTCCACACTCCTGTACAGCAAATGAAACAGATGGTTAGTAGCACAAGCGATGTAAAGGAAATAAAAAATACAATGAACTCACAATAATTGGCCTTCTTCTATTAGTTGAAATTGACTTAATACGAATTTAATGAATACTTGTTCGGAGTCAAGTAAACAATAATTCACTTTTAACTGAACCAATTCGGATAAAAGATTCAACACTTCGGCTTGAAGTTCCGTATTACCACTAACTGTATATTGCTGCATGAGAAAAGTATAAAAATAAGCTCTTTTGAAAATTCTCACGTCGACAGAGATATTTTTTCAAATTAAATCACTTAACGTTAGTGGCATATATACTAGGTAAGACTATCTACCTTCAGCGATTGAATGACGCTTGGCTCGAAGAACTTAATATATGGTGGTAACATGTTGATGGCTATTTTACGTTTGAACTGTTTAGTAGGCGATACTTGAGAAGTCCATCTATAACACACAAAATGGAGTAACTAAATGCCATTTAAGAAATGCAACTTGATTTTTTGTACTAATACCAGAAGACACGTGTTTGTCTTTATAACTTCAAATCAGTTCGCATAAATTTTCAACTCTTTAAACAGACTAGCGTGATTGAATTTTGAAAATTCTGAATTTAGGCAATTTTAACTTTATTTACATTCGGAAGCTTAATATAATTTCTTATGATAACATAAATTATTCGTAAATTTTTTTCATCATTTGATGCTCATTTCAATTTTATCAATTCTCTACAAATGCTGAATATTTTTTGAGATTTATCCAACATTTCTCAAATAAGACAGTCTTCAGTTGCCAAAATATGCTAACTTAAAAGCGTCAAGAATAACTAACAGCAAGCTTAAAAAAGAAGTAAGCAGCTATGCCGCATTACTGAAGCTGAGTTTTCCATTGGGGTTTGTTCACATTTACAAGTAACGTTGCTAACACCTTCATATCTACAAACCACACCCACTACCAAGTCTGAAAATCCTTATCCATCCCTTCCAAAACTACTTAAGAAGTTGAATTTAGAATTAATGTAGTTTTCAAATTATTATATTCGAAGCAATTTGAAGCTCTTCAAGTGATTCTCAAATTTTGAGGATCCATTACCTTGGATCCCCTCCAAATGCATTTGGCAAGCTGAAATGTGGATTTGGAGTCCGTTCCTCACTCTCTCAAATGAGATCAAAAACGAAAATTTCTAGTCAATTTCCCTTCCACCAACCTCCCGAGTGATTCGCCATTTTAAGGCGTATCGAAAAAACAAAAATTACTTTTTCCGTATTTTCATCGAAACCTACCAGCACTACGCGTGAGAGAAAAAACCTATGCATATACCAAAAAGTTGAACAGTTGCCAGAGGATTACAAATTGTCTAAAACATAAAGGTTTGAATCGTCACCCTCCTCGACCCCCTTTTGCAACAAAAACTCAGCTAAAAACTTATATATACAAATTAAGAATTGAAAGATTACAATTTACTAAAATAATACTTGACACGTAACCATTTCACAACTTGAAAAAAAAATGTAATTAGAAAAAATTTGTCGAAGGGGGGAGATTCACTACGCTGTTCCAGCTTATGCTCACAATGACGATAAATTATCTACTCAATTAATTTCTTCAATACAATAATAAATGAGATGCAACCATTCCCTATAATTATATTTAAAAAAATTAAGAGCTCTGCATGAGAAAATCAACACGTAATTTTTTTTCGTCTTTGTAGTTTGAATGCAAAAAAAAGTAAATCATTTAAATTAGGAATTTATAGAGAAAATTGAAAATTTTTAAACTGAAATATATCACAAAAATATAAATATTATAATTTTAGTTATTCATCGATTCAATCCTTAATTTGAAAAAAAAAAAATGCAATTTTCTTCAAGTTATATCACTTGACGATTATTTCAACTGAAAAAAAAAAATTATATAATTTACTTTACTGATTTAACTCTTTTTATCAAATATTGTATTCATTTTTTTTAACAATTAACTGAATTGTAATATGTAGTGTTTTTAAAAGGTCGAAGTATTGAAATATTCAAGTTTTTTGCTTTATACTAATGAAAAAGTCGAATAGCATTTTTCAAATGACATCTCATGAAACATGTACGCTTTTCTTTGACATACCCTTTCAACAACTCCACGCTACCGCTGTTATTCGAATGATAGGAAACGAAATTCGCGATTTTATCGTACGCCGACTGAAAGCAACTATCGTAAAATCCCTCCGAACACAATGAAATGCTCATGGTACGCGCACCTTCGTATTCAGTCGCTTGTAAACTTTCGGCTACTTTATTAATCCCAAACAGGCTGCGTAGAAGCTGAAAGTGCGAAAAATATACGTTGAATTATTCGATCGAAGATTCAGAGTAAATAATCACTTGCGATAATGCATACCTGCGTCACGCATTTTACGCACGAAATGGGAACAAAAACCATAAAATCGTTTAAGAATGCCAGTAACTCTTTAGTAATTCTATCGGTTTCCGCCATGGTAGTGTAATTTAGCGCTTCAGCAACGCAGTCGATAACGGTTTTCATGAAGTTTACGAATTTCTCACTCGACTCCGGTTTTAAAGTAACCTGAAAGGGTGGCGACATATATCGGTAGAATTAAAATATTGAGATAAACATGGAAATTAAATTACTTCGGAATGGAATTTACTTTGTAATTATTAAAAGCCGATTTCAATAACTCGGACAATTTAACGTACAACGGAAAACGACTATACTGCATAACTGGTATACTTTTTTCCTCCAGTTTGAAGAACGATTTAGCTAAATCATTAGAAAGCATGAAATTTGCGAAATACGAATATGATTTAGTGCCAGTTGAATCAATGATAACCTACTTTTCGTGTTCATTTGGGTACACATAATAAAAGCTTCTTGTTTTGGCGAGACGATCTCGTCGACTGGTAAAGGCCATTGGATCTGATTTGAAGTATTCAAGGGTACAGGTGACTTGAGAGTAACGCCGGTCACGACGTCATCGAATACGTGGCATATACGAACCAAATGTGCCACGTACGACTCCGCTAAATCCTTCAACTATAATGATATAATACCTCGGTATATTAAACTCACATAATATGCATACAACTGGAGTTGATTAGTTCGCCAGTATTTAAGTGAATCTTTACGATACCTTGGAGTCAGAAAGAAACGACCATTTACTATCGACGATTTCCGTGTCCGATGATTTTTTAGTTTTCAAATTCGAAGCGCATAAAGCTAGATTAAATGCAAAGAAAAATTATCAATTAGCAAAAATAAATTAATTAATACGCGGCGTTTCGTGAAATATCCGGTACACTTTGTGTGATGAATAGTCAAACATCATGTTGCAAAAGTATTGTTGTTGGTCAACCTAAAAAAACGAAAGGGCTAAGATGTGCGATAAAAAAAACAATTCAGTACAAAAAAACATGCAAAAAAAGGGCGAATTTTTTAATTTTTTGTAAATAACTTTTGAAATTGTCCTATAAAGACCACTCTTTAAAAATTTCTTATTGATAAGAAATGTGTCTCCTACAAAATAAAGTGGGTGAGTACCCCCTAGATAGGTTTGACCATGAGAAAAAAATCCGAAAGAATTTTATTTTTTTACAAGTTTCTTTTTTTTCAAAAATATCATTTTAAAAATTTTTATTTCACCAACTACGAATGATAAGAAAGCGCGGTTAGTTTCAATCGTGAAGCATGCAGTGAAGTTTCTTTAATGTAAAAATGGCGGGGATAGGGGAGCTAGAAGAATAAATATGAGGAAATTAGTACAGAAAAACAAGCGAAAAATAAGGTGATTTTTTTCATGTTTTGAACATAACTTCTGAAATTGCTCTATCAAGTCTCCTCTTTCAAAATTTCTTATTGATGAGAAATTTGTCTTCTACAACATGTGACGAGTTGAAACTAACCGCGCTTTCTTATCATTCGTAGTTGGTGAAATAAAAATTTTCAAAATGACATTTTTGAAAAAAAAACTCTTAAAAAAATAAAATTCTTTCGAATTTTTTTCTCATGGTCAAACCTATCTAGGGGTACTCACTACTCACCCACTATATTTTGTAGGGGACACGTTTCTCAGAAATTTTTGAAAAGAGGGATCTTGATAGGACAATTTCAAAAGTTATTTACAAAAAATTTAAAAATTCGCCCTTTTTTTTGCACGTTTTTCTGTACTAATTTCCTCATATCTCCTCATCTAGCTCCCCTACCCCCATCATTTTTTACCAGAGTAACTTCATTGTATACCTCACATGCCAAAGCAAGCCGTAAAGTTTTATCGTTTATAGTTCGTGAGATATAAATTTTTTTATTTCATGATCGCTGTGAGCGAATTATTTTTTTCAAGCTGGCATATCTCGGCCCCTTCCGATTTTTAGGCAGGCAAACCATGATACATGTACGTAACTTGAGTTGATCTATCTGCTATTTGCGGGTGGTGCTTTCGAAACAGAATACTCAGTATAGCTATCTAATCTAATTTTGGATAGAACACTACCGAAGTACGAAAAGTCTGAAGCTCAAAACATTCTTGTTCTGCTTTAGTAACAGAGCAGTGATATAATAACTGGCTGAAAACTGAGTATTGTAATAATACTTTATCGATGTTTCTGCTTTTTGTTGGCGAACTGTAATATTCTTTGCAACATTTAGATTGGCAATCTATTACTCACAGTTTCCAAGATGTTTCATGAAATATCTGGTATAAATAAAAAAAAAAAGTAAGCAGCCATGCCGCGTTACTAGAGCTAAACCTTTCGTTGCATTTTCCCAACATCTTGATCTCGTATTTTTTTGTAAGGAAATTCTTATCAAAATATCTCAGTTTCACATCCTTTCCTCATGCTTAGGGAACTTTATATTCAACTGATATCGAAAGTGAACGCAACTAAGCCTCGCTCTATCCATTAATCACAAACCCACAGCTAATTAAATTCTTTTATTGATTATTAGAAACAATTTTTTCTTGATTTAACAACAGGCATAGCATCAAAATTTGCATAGCATTTAACAAATTTTAGACGCAGCTAGAGTCTTTCCCTCTCAACCGATTTTGATGCGGTTTGGCTCGTTGTATAGCTGTCAAGACAGAAGGCAATCCTTTGTTGGTTTCAACTTCCTACTCTTTTTTTTGCTCCCTTAGCCACTCGGATCCACATTATTTTATTCAAATGAAAAACTAAATTTTCAATTTTTTGCTTGCATATGCTCACCTACTTTTGGCCGTTTGTCAAGAAAAAGTACCATCGTAATAGCTGAAAAATTCAGCTAAATAAAAATATACAAATTAAACAATTTTCTACTCACCGGAAAAAAGCTGTGAGCTCAATTTCAACAGTTGCGGATGCATATCGAAATTCAATAATAAAGTGGAATTCGTCATCAAAGATATCACAGTATCGAATAGCTGACAGGGCGAATAACTGAGACGCAAGAATATTATTTGACAAAAAAAAAAAATACAATAATAATAATAGTAATAATAAAATAAAAAATAATTTTAAAAAAGCGAATAAATTATTACTCGGAATCGAGCGAGATTCCTTCCAAATAACAGCACTGCCAACTAGACGAATAATCGACGGGAGGATAGTGATAGGCTAGCAAGGAAAGCGCTTCTACGCATCCGGCCTGCGAACAAAATAACAAATACTCAGCGACGTGTATTTCACGACATAATGCGAGTGTAACGCGAACGATTTATTCATCTTCCAAGCAAAACGTGAAAATAGAACTTATTAGATCGCACGCGGTACATTCGCTCGCAGCTAAATACGAGAATGTCGAAAAAATGCCTCTCTCTGAGCATCGATAAGCGTAAAATGGTGCCGACCATAAATAAAAAAAGGATTCATCCACGCATAAGACTGAGCTTGTTTCCGAACGTTCCTCCGTATATAAAATTTTCAAGAGACTCGTCACCGTCGTTTCCGCCGAAAATGAGGTGTCTTTTGAAATGGAAACATAGCAAAGTGACCCCAGTTATTGTTAGAAACCTAGTCGAACGTACCGGATTTCGTATACTAGACGAAAGTCGCAAATGGACCGGAATATGGGGTAATCAAACGAAATCGGCGGTTTATCGTAAACTACTGGATTATCAGAAATTCAATCATATCCCGGGTTCCGTGGAAATCGGTCGTAAGGATTATTTGTGTAGAAATGTGCAACGCATGGTCTCTAAACACGGCTCGCATAAATTCCAAATAATGCCCACTACGTTCGTGTTGCCTCAGGACAGAGATGACTTTATACGCGAGTACAAAGAGGGCGAAAAAGAGCAACTATGGATTATCAAACCGCCGGCTAGTTATCGAGGCGACGGTATTCGAATCGTGCACAAGAAATCGCAAGTGCCTAATTGCGCTCCTATAATCGTGCAAAAATACCTGAAGAATCCGTACCTCATCAACGGCTCCAAGTTCGATCTACGATTGTATGTGTTGGTAACGTCGGTGAATCCCATGCGTATTTATTTATACAAAGACGGTTTGGTCAGATTTGCGTCGCAAAAGTATTCGAACGACGTGAAAACGGTAGAGAATCGTTTCGTGCATTTGACTAATTTCTGTATAAACGTGCAAAACGTCAAATTCCAAGTTGACTCGGACGTGAACGCGCCAAAAGGTCATAAGTGGACCTTACAGACGTTTTGGAAGTATTTACAAAACGAATGCAATGTCGACGTGCAAAACGTGAAAAATAAGTTGAACGATTTAGTCATCAAAACGCTGATCTGTGGCGAAAACGGTATCACGAAAAATGTCAACGATTATCTGCGCTCCAAGTAAGTAATAGAAAGAATAATAATAGTAGTAAGAGTTCGGCTCAGTTATTCGTAATTAGCCGTCTATATACTCATACGCGTAATAATTCGCAATTCGCAGGTACAACGCATACGAATTATTCGGATTCGACGTCATTCTAGACACTGACTTAAAACCGTGGCTGTTAGAGGTGAATATTTCTCCGTCGTTACGTTCGTCGACACCCATAGACGTAGCCGTCAAAGAACCACTAATAACGGACATTTTAAACGTAGTCGGTTTCCACATCCCTCAGGACAAACAAATAACGTCGGAATATTTACACAGCGAATTAGGTAAGCCACCGGTATCGCGATTATACCACGACAGTCGACTATATTCGGTTTCGTTGTCGTTCAACGAGAAATACAAGCAATACACGTACGCTAGCAAATCGAAACGTCGAGACTACCTAGAGCCGATTTTGGAATCGTTGACGCCGGCAGACGTACGAACGTTGGTCGCGTACGAAGACGAACAACAAAGGTTGGGATCGTTTCAGAAAATATTTCCCACACACGAGACGTACAGATATTTGAAGTATTTCGAAAACCATCGTTATTACGATCTACTTTTGGACGCGTGGGAGAACCGCTACCACAGCCGAAGACAAGACGGCATAGAGTTACTTAAATCTTTATGCGAAAAAGGTACACATTTAGTAACCACTAGAAGATATCCTAAAGTTAAACCGGTCGCCAAAATTAAAACTTGAAACATTTTGCGTTTGCGCTTGTTGTTTTCATATACCAACCATTACATGTTTCGAGGCGGCATCTTCCAAAATTCCTTTCAAATGGTGTAGAATTCTGCTCAAAGAACGCTCGAGTTGTTCTGAAAAGTTAATCATGGGTATTATTACATGGTGGCTCTTTCAACCAATCATATACGTACGAGTTGGTCTATCCAACGCTAACCTATTTCGTGGTCAAAATTTTTCATCAAAGGTATCGTAAGCTGAGTATTTAATTTTTTAGCAAATGTAACGCAAACAGATTCGTACTGGTGATCAATTGGGTAATAAGCTGATTTTGCGAATCTAAAAACAAGAAACGAATCGTAGAATATTCGATGTTTATTTTATCAACGATTTATACTCACCAATGTACGGCTATCTGATACCTGATTAGACAATTCGCCGCTGCGCTTCTTACACGTCCATCTATGTCGCCCAACAGCACAGTAATAACTTTTTTGAAAGCTCTGTCTTGGTATGAAGTGCTGTTTTCGTTAACGTGGTAAAGACTTTCAAAGCACATGTCGCCGATAATCTCCAATATTTTTACCTAATCGAGATAGCATTATTGTAAATATTCGTTATCTTCACGACCGTAATATTATACATATAACGAGGCATAATAATCCAAATCGCGAATTTAGCTGCCTGGGTAATAATTTCTTATTAATTTCAATTCTTTACATTTTTATTTATTTATTTATTATTTTTTTAATTGAAAAAATATATATTTTTTTATCAATTTTAAATTTAACTTTTTTGTGAATTTAATCAGATTTACAGATTATAATAATTTACTTAGCACGGTTATCGTATGTTTCATATATTATTCTGAAAACTGTCTCTTTTTAGCGCGGAAAATTCATTTTCCACATTTGGGAATTTTTTAAATGTTGGTAAAAATGAAATCTACGATAACTAATTCATGTTCCGCTCTTTTGAAACATCATTGAAGAGACGAAAATATAAAAAAAAAAATAACAATAATAATGTTCAGCATTGAAAATTAATATTTCACTTCATAAACATTTTTCAGATATATCCGACGTGATTATTTTTTCTCAAGAAACGCATAATGATGTCGGTCATTTCTATTAATTCATCAATGTGTAATATAAAAATTCAAAAATTCAATTCACAAATTAACAAAAGAAAATGATTAACAAAAAAAAACTGTTGAAATTTCGGCTTTTTGACCACCATTACAAGAACATTAGACATTGACAATAATTAAAAATGGCTTATATAATTCCTTTTCTTTATTTAAAGTAGATGCGAATGCATCATTATTTTGGCAAAAGGACTGAGCAAAAACAAAAAGTAGAGACGAAATAATGTTTGTAAGAACGTATTAAAATGGCTATAATACTATATTGATTTCTTATGTTTCGGTTTGCATAGTATTCAGTATTACTGGTATAGATTCTGTGGTGAAAAAATGCTTTGGAAAGTGATTTTTTGATAATTTTTATAAAACCACTATTCTGGTAAGCTTCATATTTTACGAAATCATTTTTCTGGTAATAATAATTTATGCCAAAGGTTGAAATCTTAATGGGAGCTGACATTTAAATATGAGGTGAAATTTTGACACATTTGGAATGGACTTCTCCAGATTCTGCTCAAAAGATTCACGAACTCCTGTAATCAAAACAAACTGGAAAACCTGAAAGTAGAATTTTGGGTAACATAGATCATTCAAATGTGTACTTCGATGAGTTTATCTTACATGTGAAACATAACAATTTTTACTATTATTCAATGGCCACAGAAACTAGATCATAATAATGTTCGTTACACCAACGAAAAGTCGATACTTTCGACTTTTTTTTTAATTCATAATTTTCATTGGTGAATTTGCAATTTCAATGCTGGTATTTTTAAATTAAAAACTAGCTTTAATGTGATCGTAAAAACGTTTAAAAAATATATATTCTTTCATTCGAATTATCTACGTGTGTAAAGATTGGATACACTTATATTTCATTCATTACACGAAAGAAATTTGTCAAATTGAAATCAAAATTGGAAACACTGAGCAAAAATACCGTATAGTGATAATGAATTTTCAGGGTATCGGGTATCAACATAATCGAAACGTTTTTCATACATTATATTATATATCACATCAGAAGACAACGCACCTTGATTAACCAATACGGATTATCCACTAAGGAGAATACGGCTTCGATAAATGGTATACTCAATTTAAACTTGGAACACAACATCAAAAGGTGTAAGCACGATGAAACAGCACACAAGGTATTTTTAACACAAACCGACGATTCGTCTTGCAAACCCTGCAAAAGAAACTTTTAGTTGCAATAAAATATTTATAACATGCGAGATATTATTTCAGATCATTATACGCGATTACTTTCAAAAGATGGTGTGTTAACTCGACTAAAAGAGATTCGTTCAAATAATTCGACTGCTTGAGTAAATAATTTTCCTCGATTAAAGACGATACGATGAAATTACCGATGACAATGCATACTAAACCACGAACTTGTTGATCTTCGTGTGGCGAATAAGATAATACAATTTGTAGCAAATTATGATAACCTGATTACAAACGATGAAATGCGACCATAAATAATGAACATTTTTAAAACACCACCCATGAATATTTAAATATTACCTTCGTAAACGGTACTGTTCTTTTCTAAAGACATATTCGCTACTTGAGGATAAATTTTTAATACGTGAGACAGGCAGTTCAATGTTAACGATAAAACGCTGACTCGAACTTTTTTAGAATTTTGGTTATCCAATAAAAACGCAGAAACGAGAAATCTAGCGCAATAATTTAAAGGCACGTCCGTTTCATCGATTACTTCTCCGATATCTAAATCCTAGAATTAGAAAAATATAAAACGAGAGTTATTTAGGGAGTATTAAATAGCACCTCAGAGGTGATAAAAAATATTACAATTGATAAAGTGTTCATTGATGTAGCATTTGACATGAATGAAATATTGATGCTTTTCTCCGATTGAAACTTTTGCCTACGTTCTTCATGGTCATTCAATTGTTGTATATTATCGACAGACATAGCGCGGAATGAAGAAACCAGATTGGAACCACTTTCTTTATTATCTTCGTCTGAAAACATGGTACAAATAGTTTTTTATCTGGAAATATTTACGCAAACGAGAGGAGGGGCGTTGGTTCTGCGCATACAGATATTTTACTGGAAAAAAATTCTCAACAAAGATTTTTATCATGAATATAAAGAGAATAACTCTCCGAATAACATACGAAAAATTGTTGAAGTGCCTTGAAAAATATCTCCTTCGGAGTTTCACTTTATCGAATGCAATGCTCCATTATTATTTTTACTGAAATGTTATTTCCCACTTCACACAATTCAAATCTCAGTCCCTCATTTGGGAAGGGAAAAGGTGGCTGAAACCTTATTTGGGGGGGAGAGTTCGAAACTAGTATAGTAATGTAGGCAAATTCTATTCGATGAAATCAAATTGCAGTGCTTAATTATATGAGCGATCCCATACCCCCATACAGGTATTTTTCAATACACCCCAACTCCACACCTATGAGTCATACAAAAAAAAAAAGCGTGAAAGTTGTAGAAAATTTGAAATGGAACAAAATTGTGTAAGACCATTTTGTCCGTGGGAGCAATAACTGAGGATGTCAAATGAAAAAACTCATTTGAGAGGTTTTACACTCTCTGGGCTAAGCTCATCCTACGGGAACTTGTAATATGTTGTTCAAGAAGTCATTGCCTAAATATTCAGGAAAAAAATCATAGTTTGGAATTTCTTCCACAAACGTCCTCTTTCTTATCTAGATTTACTGAACTATAGGGCAAACCTACCATCATCGCTGTTCGCAAAATGACTGGTATTAATATTTAATAAAGAAGAGGAAATAGTTTCGGTTTCCCTATCTGGATACTCTTGTATCCATTTCTCAGTTCGAATTTGCCTCTGTTCGGAATTCAGATCTGAGCAGCTTCCCGCACTAGAGCTAAACAACGGCGATCTCTTACTGGACGTAGTTTCGGGAAACACACCATCTTCTGTGCGAGCTATCGTGCTTCCAATACTCATTATTTCGCCTTGAAAAAACACGTCGTTCAAAATCAATATTGTAAATAATCATTTGTTAGATTTAAATAACTTACTATCGTCATCTAAGGACAAAGTGGAACCACGATTTTCTTGTTTTCGAAGAGTAGATGTTGCCAAACCACCTTTAGTGGTTAATCTTTTAATTAAGGCAGGCGAACTATCTTGTAAAAGTTCGTTTAATGTTTCTAGAGCAGCAGTAACTACGTTATGATCGTGAAATTTAGCATAGGATAAGCAAAGCTCGTAAACCTAAAATATAAGATTTTTATAACAGGACAGAACTTGAATGTCGCACTTCATGAAATCTTTTTTCTTACTTGTAAATGATGTTCGCAATTAATAGACGAATTATCATTGGATACATAAGGTAAAATATTTCTGATACAAGATAAACAACCTTGTACGAGATTTCTGGATTCCTGTTCCGATTTTTGACATTCATACAACAAGTCTGCGATAGTATTTCGTTAGAATGTAAATAACTTTCGAATGAGTTTGAAAAAAAAAAAAAGAAAAATGTGCATGATATAACATGATTACCCAATACAGTTGTCAATACATATGGAAAAAAATATTCCGGCTGCCTGGAGTATTTACAAACGGCGATGATACTAAACGCAGCTGCTCTTCGAATTTCAGGCATATCAGAGTGTAAATTCTTCACAAAAGTTTTTAACAAGCCCTTAAAATATATTTCATTAAATGAGTCTCGAGTGTTCCACAGAAAAATTGTACCTAGGAATACCAACGTAATCGAATTCGAATTAACCTTGATATCATTATCCGAGCTAAATAATCCTATATGCTTTAGAATATTGGGAAGAGATTCGGCTAATGTTTCTACAATTGATTCATCCTTTCTTGCAGCTATCTTGGCAATTATAGGCACCAGGGCTTTAACGTAGATTTTACCTTTTTGCGGTCTAAAATAAAAGGATGCGATTATTTCCAAGAAATCATTGCACTTCCCATTTATTCGCTAATTACCTGACAAAGTGCGATAATTCAGAAATCCTCCAAAGTGCCGCTTTCAAACATTTCTCATTTGTGTTCGCACCTAACACTTTTAACAAGGCGATTAATATTTTAGCCACGTAATTAGAGTTATCCATAGAAGCCTGTAAAATCGAGATTATGATTAATATCAGATATTTTTTCACAGAAAATTCGGAACGAGAATGGAGAATTTTTGCCTTCAACTCTTACTCGTATTATTTTGTTTAAACTTTCGTCGATGATGAGTCGCGTGTTTGAATCCGCATCTTCTAGAAGTTGAATGAGCGAAGATACGGTAAACGTTAGCAAAGCATTTTTTTCGTTCGATTTGCACACCAAGTCTGTAATGGTGATGCATAAACTGACTTTTTCTTTTTGCCTGAAAAAATTTGTTCGAAACAAATAATGATATCACATAACATGATGGATGCGGAAACAGTAAAATGTTGTAAATGAAAGTACCAACTTATTGAATTCTGAAGGTTTAGCTATAACTTTCTTCAGAGATTCTAAGGCACGATTTAATTTATTTATAGTTGTCATAATGGAATCTCGGTACTGACTCCACGACCACACAAAACAATTGGAATGCAACTACATTTCTATATTTTCAATGAAATACATCACAGTTTCATCAGCTCCAACAAAAATTAAATTTTCACATGCGACTTCAAATATTTATTTTGAAAATTTCATACGTTGTTGATTCGGTTATCATTCAACGTTATCAGATTATTTATTTACCTTGGAGCTGCGCAAAAATGGTGCGCAGTGAAAAACAGCACATTGAAGAACATGAAGACGAAAAGTAAAGATGAACACACACGCAAAAACTACAAATTTTGCTGCGTAAATTATTTATGTAGATGGTATCACGTCTGCGTTGGAATATTAAGTTAATGGCAATCCAAAAGTTCTTAATGAACTTGGGGAATTTATTGAATATTGTGATTACCATATTATAATTAAAATCAATGTCAATTGTAAAGGATCTGAGTCTTTTTGTGGCTGGCATTAGGTTATTGGCCCCTCTAAAGTTATGTGAATGGTTCCGAATGGCAATCTGAATGCTCTGTGAACGGAAAAAAAAGGAAGAAAGATTACATATAAAAGGGGATTAAGGGAAGGAAGGGTTGGAAAGCCGTCATTTTCAAACAAGTTTGTCAAGCTTTCTTCACTGAGTAGACAACCAAACAATTCTCTGAAAAACAGGAATCAAAATTCATTTTACTTTATTCCTGACTAGTAGAAAGCCCCAGTCTTTAACCTTCTCATTCCATGAAAAAGCTTGATTACCTACATACTTCAAACAAATCCCTAACAATATCTATTACTTCAATTTTTAATTTAAAAAAGGTAGTAATGTCGATCAGTTTTATATATTTTTTCATAGGGACGCAAGCCATCAGCCAAGAAAATATTTTTTAAATGAAATATTTACCTACTTCACCTATTTTTCTCAGACAGAAATTATCATTCAACAACATATCATTTTCACCACGGTAAGAATTCAGTAAAATTCATTATTTTATTTTAACCATTTTTAGTCCTTTTCCTGACTAAAAAAAAGTCAGTAAAATGCCGTTCACAACAACTAGGAGGCATAACCTTTTCTTCTCATTATTTTTTCAATTTTCTAGAAGCATGTTTTGAGGTTAGTCTCTAGCCCACCCGTGCTAATCCTTATATTTATCATTTAAATTATTCTTATTATCAAACCCTGAATAGACAATATCTATTACTTTAACCTATATTCAATATGAATACAGATCTTCAGTACACCAAGACTACTAGTTTTCCTTCAAAAATCATAAACCTGCCTGAAATAAGAACAGACAACACGTTAAAATGTTTCAAAAATCAGTTTATTAAAAATTCAATACTATTCAAAAAGAAACACCGCTTACGATTGCAAATAAAAAAATTATTAATTTACACAAAAATGAATAGTCAATAATATTAGCCTACTTCACTCCACCATTAATCGAGGAGCAATATTCATGGACATTAATTCTTGGAATAATAATTTCGCCGCATAAGGTAATCGAATTTGAGAAATCTGTAACAATCGTTTTTTTTTTTTAATTAAAAAAAATATATAAATTTTTTGAAGTATATTATCGAATGATGATGATGATAATAATACATACCTGAGTTTTATTTTTACATCCTTTACATTCAAAAGTATTATTTCTCAAATTAGCGATCGCAATCAGACCGCAAAAATTACAAACGTTAATTCTATAAGGATCAGAGACTTCGAATAAACGTTCTCGCAAAAACTGAGCTGCTCCGTGAGCGATCTGACAATCTCGCTCCATCTCACCGAAACGTAAACCTCCGTCGCTAAAAAATAATCCACGTTAGAAGCAGAGAAACTAAAATACGATAATGACTGAAACTTACCGCGCTCTGCCCTCCATAGGTTGTCGTACTAAAATTTGTACCGGTCCTCTGGCTCGAGAATGGATTTTATCGTCTACCATGTGTTTCAATCTTTGGTAATAAGTTGGTCCGACGAAAACTTGCGCGTTCAACTTTCTACCGGTGAAGCCATTATAGAGTACTTCGTTACCACGTAAATGGTAACCATAATCTTGTAAAAGAGTAGAGATCTTTTGTACGTTTACAACGTCGTTAAATGGAGTCGCGTCACCGATCTCCCCTTTATTAGCAGATACCTGGAAATTATCGAGTTGAAATTTCGTTTGCCTTTTCTTCTATAAAAAAATTTTCTACGATTTTAATCTAACCTTTCCTTGCAAACATTCGATCAAGTGACCAATGGTCATTCTGGATGGGATAGCGTGAGGGTTAATGATGATATCGGGAGTGATACCTTCGCAAGTGAATGGCATATCCTATCATGTAAATAATTATGTAGTTTTTACTTCAATTTTAGACAATTTACGTGTTCTGTTTTGGATAAATTTTACCACAAACTCACTTCTTGCCTATATTGTATACCGCAAGTACCTTTTTGACCGTGTCTCGAGGCGAACTTATCGCCGATTTGCGGAATACGCACAGAACGAACTCTAATTTTAACGAATTTATGACCATCGGCGTTCAACGTCAACATAACCTGATCAACGATACCAGTTTCGCTGTTACGTAGAAATGTGCTGGCGTCTCGTTTCGAGTATCGTTTGGTTGTACCTTCCAACTAAAAAAGTGAAAATAGTTCGTAAATGATCGTACACGTTGGTCTACAATCCACACACGTAAAAGTATTCATTCACTGAAATTCTTCAGTAACCGAAAAACTGAGCTTAAAAAGTGCTGAGCATTTAGTGCGAAATTTTAAACGTTTCGATAGGCATAGTGAGAATTCTTCAAAAATAATAATCACATTTTTGGTATCAGAAGAGGTTCTATGTACTTTATAACCTCGCTGATTTTGATTGCTTTTGACGCAGTCCTCGAAAAGACTCTTCGAAACTCAAGAAGCTCCACACCTTATTGTTCAAAATGAAAAATTCTGAACGGTATTTTGTGGTTGTCACAGATTATATCTATACTTCTGCTGGTCAATTTTTCGGTATTTGACAAGCTTCAGTGAAATCACTTTATAGAGCGATTTTTGTTCTATGGACTGTAGACTAAGTATTGTGAGAATAGAATTAGATGAGTATAAAATACTTCATCTTCGTTGTCTGGTAACATCATGGTTTTGCCGATGATCACGTCGTCTCCAGATACCCTCAAACCAGGAGCTATAATTCCGTCTTCGTCTAACTTATCGTAGATAGCATTACGCATACCCTAAAATGAATTATTTTACGTATAAATACAAAAAAAAAAAAAAAAAAAAAAAACGATAAATCAATTGCGCTATTTTAATAATCAATCCATACTTGACATGTGGCTCTATTTGGTTTTTCAAACTGTTCTTCTTTATCAGCGATATTTTTGGATTCAGCATCTTTGTAAGACCGGAAGAAAACAGATCTGAAATGAAATAACAAAATAATTAACGTTCGAACGAAGTAATTCAACAATGTAAACTAAAAATCCATTACCTAAAAAATCCACGCTCGACGGCCGAAGCGTTCAAGATGACACTGTCTTCTTGATTATATCCGGTATAACATAAAATCGCGACGATAGCGTTGATCCCAGCTGGCAAATCTCTAAACCTCAGATACTCCATAGAACGAGTAGTGACTAGAGGTTTTTGAGGATAGTACAGTACATGAGCCAGAGTATCCATTCGAACGTGATAATTGGTAATGTAAACTCCCATAGCTTGTTTACCCATGGCGCTTTGATAGGTATTACGAGGACTTTGGTTATGATCTGGGAACGGAATAATGGAGGCGCAAACTCCCAAAATCATGGCAGGATGAATTTCGCAATGCGTGTACGTTGTACAATAGGCGCATTCTTTATCTTGGTGTAAATCTTCGATATTCATAGCGATCATGGTGGTTTCTTCTTCTAACGTGTCTATGTATTCTACGACACCGCCGGATACTAAATATTGCCATCTAAGATAGACAGATATTGGAAGTTGATTTTATTTAATTGCGCGATTTTTTTTTTTTCAATGCAATAAATTAATGAACATATTTTTGAACTATTTTCATATTTGAATGAACCGATGTCCTGATTGTTGTTTTAAAACAATCAGACTCTTGTGCCAATAAATATGGTGAAAATACCCTCAGTTGGAATTTTCAATAATTTCCAAGCCAATAAATGATTTCTAATGTTATCCCTAAGGGGTGGTGCCAACAAAAACTTTCATCTCGAGCAAATTGGAAGCATAAGACTCTAGATTTTGTACGTAAGTGAACATTTTCTCTGAAAATATGACATTGACATAGGTGATGAGAAGTTCAGATAGCTCATGTTCGAAAAATCAAGTATGTTTCTCGACGTGTATTATAAATGTTCAACAATTCAGCAAATCTTGTAACAATACGTACATGCGATTCTAAAGATCTTACATTTTTTAATTCACTCCCCCCCTGCCCCCAAAAGCAATCAAGAAAAATTGTTTTTATCCATCCTAAAAATACATATATAAAATGAACAAAATTATACGCAATACTCCTCATTATTCCAATTATTCATGTTTTTAAAAATATGTATAGGATTGTTTATGTGCACATAAAAACCAATTTTTCATTTTCTAAAAAAGTAATTTGAAACTGATCCGTTGAAATCTGCCGAAGATAACATTTTCACGGCGTAGGAGTGACTAAAAAATCACTCGTTGCCTTAAAAATCTTAGTATCGGAAAATACAGCGACAATGAAATTCCGACCAAGGAAATTTTCACCATGTTTGATGAGCAAGAAGCTTTTCATTTTTTCGCGATGTTTAAATAATTACAATACATGTATTTAGAGAATTGATTTCAATTAATGATACAATGACATAAAAAGTTACCAAACTGAATTCTTTTGATAGTTCCACTTTATAGATTTCCATTAATTTTTCTCAATTTTTATATTTCTTTAACATTCAATTTATGATTATTTTTATTTTCATATTTCGTATTTTTTACATTTTCAAAATAATGCAAATTTTTTTTTCTCGATATTTTTTGGCATACATCAGGTGTACATATCTTACTGTCGTGAACAGAAAAGCCATATGCGCAGTGCGCACATGATATTTTTTGCTTTTTTCTAGTAATAGCACACATTGGTGAAGGTTATGCTATTCATTCTGAATCTGTCCGTATATTGTTAGAAAAAAAGGAGAAACTGACCCATAATTGTTATAATCTCTTTGCTTCAAATTATCAATGTGCACCTTCTTCAACAATAAGGAACCATTTTCGACAATCAAAAGTGGTCTACAAATACGTCCAGCGTCTGTGTAAATACGAATTTCCCTATCTCTGATATCTCTTACGATTGATACTTCGCTCACAATGATGTCCATCTGTCGTCGTAATTTTCTCAACGTTCCCATCAACTGTTCCGGGTCACGATGAATACCAACCTATAGACAAACGAACATGAGATATTTCCAACGATACTGAAATATGTTCCTATGCAATCAGCTAAACTTTCGAAAAATCGTACCCAACAACCATTAACAAAAATTTTGGTAGCATCGGCTATAGCCGAAGGCGCAATTTCCTCCAAATTTTCCATACTCCATTCTTCCAAAAACTCAAGAATTGGGGAAGGCTGTGAGCCGACAGAAATGTAAGCCATAAGTGCCAAATTTTTTACTAAACCTACAGCAGCACCTTCGGGAGTTTCGGCAGGACATATCATGCCTATAAAAAAAGCACAGTATGGTAAAAATTTCGAAGTTATAATTAGTACCACGTAGAAAGCACTCACCCCATAATGTGTTATGCAGCTGGCGAGGTTTCGCCAATTTACCGTCCCTTCCGATGGGCGAGTTGACGCGACGTAAATGAGACAAAGTAGACGCGAAAGTCAATCGATTTAATACTTGAGATACGCCGGCTCGGGCTTGATGAGCTTTCTTTTGATCACCCCAGTTACCGGTGGCCAACGAATACCTTAATCCGTCTGTGATGATTTTAGTCTTGATGGCTAATTCTAAATTGAAATCTTTTCCACGATCTATGAATTTTTGGGCGTACATTCTAACCTCTTTGGTTAGGGTTTTGAATAACCTAAGGATTGAAGAATCTTTTAGATACGACTAGAGCAAATTGGAAGAGAACTTGGGCAGAAACTTACCCTCGAAACAAGAACGCCAACAGTGGTCCTGCTAAATCCAGTCTTTTGTTACCGTAGTGATCTCGATCGTCTAATTCACGACGACCTAAGGCTGCTAATAGTAATCGATGAACCATGTACCTTAAAACCGAACAATTCAATCGATTGGTAATTGTGGTTATTTTCAATGATACATAATAGAAATATGTACATGTAAGCTCTTTAGTACCCGAGGAAATAGGCTTTTTTGGTTTCACAAAAATCGGAGACGCCGACATGAGGTAACATTTCTTTTTGTAAAATTTCTCTGGCATACTTTATTCTTTTTTCTTTCGTTACACCAGGACGAGCTCCACGAGCACCGATGAAATTCAAGGCGACGTTTTGTTCTTGAATAACGAAAGCTTCGTCCAGTGATGGTTTCACCTGTACGATTAGTTGAAAAAATTAAAAAACTAAAAATTAAAGTTATCGCGAGTTTTCAAACGCGAAGATACTCTCACCATTTCCATCATTTCTTGATCTTCAAAATCATAAATGATATGTTCTAAGATATCTCTATCGGCTACAAAACCCAGAGCTCGGAATACAATCATAATAGGTATTTCTTGTTTGATATAGGGTAGGATGGCGATAATGCGTTGACCAATGGCCGACTTCTTTATGCTTTGGCCACCGCGAGCTAACATATTCACCCAAAGGGTACTAGTGGGACGAGATGTGTGTTCCAAACATGATCTTATTTCCGCTTTATACGCGAATTTGCTATCTTTCATACTGAATACGTATACCGTATTAGTGGCCATTTTTTCTTGAGCGATTAGAACCTAAAGTAAAAGGTAATCGAATGAATAAATCAATAAATAAGACAAAAAACATCATCATTCTGATTGACTTCAACGACTAACTTTTTCAGATCCGTTTATAATGAAATATCCGCCAGGATCGAGAGGGCATTCGTTCAATTCGGTTAAATCACGATCAGTTAAGCCATTTAGTAAGCAATACGTGGAACGTAACATGATAGGAATTTTGCCTAAAACAATTACATAATTAGTGTGCGCTTCCATTTCAAAAATTCGACGATGACGAAATTTTAGTACTTACCGATGAATGATTTTTGATTTTGGGTTTCAATTGGATCTTCTCCTTCGCGAAAAATGGTTTTTGTTATGTCCACGTAAAGTGGCGCGGAATAAGTTAAATTTCGTAATCTAGCTTCATTTGGCATCATAGGCGAAGGCGATCCGTCTTTTTCCCAGTGGGTTGGTTTCGATAAATAAATTTGTTCAAATTTCATAACATATCGTGGCTAAAATCGCACAAGTGATGTAATTTCTTTGAAAACATGTAATTCGACGAAACATTAATTATAATTACCGGTGTTTCAATTTCTCCACGTCGATGTTGAGCTTCAGCTTGTAACTCTATAGATGGAGTATCTTCTACGATACGTTGAACAGACATTTGTATGAATTCATCGAACGAATCCAACTGCTGTCGGACCAAACCTTTTTCATCGAAGTATGAATTGATAACGATCCAACAGGCTTCTTGCCACAGTTCGGAGGATATTTCGGTCGAGTCATCTTCTTCGTATTGTTCTATTAATGTAAAATGTATTGAGATTAGAAGCGGTTTCTAATGATTACACTTTACTTGCAGTTGTTTCGATGGAGCAGTAGTATTTCTACTCACCTTCTTCAAAATCATACATTTTATCGAAACTTATTCTTTCGACCTAAACTAACAAATATAATAGCATCAATGGATGACGGTACTATTCTAATATTTTTCTTATCTTAAAATTCATCTTCTTCTTTACATAAGCAAAAGGTAATTAAACTATAATTAATTAATTGTTTACTGATTGACTAATCATGATTACTGATCCAGTATAAGCAAAATAAATGAAGAACATGTAAACTGGAACTGCAATTTTTTCCATCCCCTAATTTTCAAAATAACACAAATCATACCTATTTTCTGCAAGGTATGCTTCAAGTATTTCATAACATGAGGGCACACCTCCAACACGCGTATTGTGTGATTTGTGTGACCTTCTGTAGAAGAACAAAAAACCACGTAAAGGTGTACTGTGTCAATGTGTATAAAAGTGGGTTTATACAGATCTTGATTGCTTGACTTACAAACAGTGGCTGAATAAAAACTCGCGAGCAAAACACAGAACACACTTCCTGAAAATTTATCTATATAAATTTGTTTGAAATTTGAATTATTATTTTGTATCTTGTCGGCTTTTGCAACTTTGTGTAAAGAAGTATCTTATTCCATTTACTGTTATATTATAATTAGCTTGTTTACCATAGATTTCGGTTTTTATCCACTGTCACAATGTCGAAAGCACATCCGCCTGAACTCAAAAAGTAAGTATATGTATTTAAGAAGCCATCACTAATTTTCAAGTTTATTACGAATATATCTTAATGATTTTCGTTTCTTTCAGATACATGGACAAGAAACTAACTTGTAAGTATCATGGCGTTATTTTTGACCGATTACTTTTTTGCAAATTAAAATAATTTTTTCATTATGCAGTTAAACTCAATGGTAAACGAATTGTGACCGGTATCCTTAGAGGTTTCGATCCTTTTATGAATCTAGTCGTTGACGAAGCTGTTGAGATAAGAAAGGACAAAACCCAGAAATCGCTCGGTATCGTGGTAAGAAATGGATAATTGTCTTATTCTGTTTATAAATAGATGTGATCTTGTGTTAATTTCAGTTATAATTTGTAGGTAATCAGAGGAAACAGCGTAGTCATAATGGAGGCGATGGAGAGAGTTCACTAAAATGATTATGTCAAGATGCAGTTTACAATCATTTTGAATATCATATGAAAATTGTGATCTCTCCTGTATTATGTTTTAACATTCTAAAGCTTCATATTTCATGTTTCTTTTTTTATAAACTATTATTACGAAGGTAACTAAGAATTGTTTATGTTTTACCAATATAAAGATAACGGTGAAATCTTTATATAATGTTTATTTACATGGTGATTTAAGTCAAGAAAAAAAAGCGAGAATTTGAATTTATGTAATTATATTCTTTTGAATATAAAAAATACATTTTTATATAATATACCGAATAACTTACATTAATTAAAATGAAACACATTTCAAAATAAAACTGATCTGTCGAACTAAATACATCATATAACACAAACTTCAACAGTAAACTGAAATTTTTAAAACGATTTTCATTTCAACAAATAAAAATTTATCCTCTTAATAAAATAATAATCAATAAAAAGCTGTTACTAAAATCGCAAATAGACTAAGAAGCGTTCACTACACTATTCTATGTAGCAAGCGTGTACTCCAACGATTTGTTAACTCTGTACAGCGTGGGAAAGCACAAATATTATACAAATTTGCTGACATCACAAAGGAGTCATATCAAAGAGAGCTTTTTCTGAAAAAATAAGCCTGAAACACTATTTTTTTAAAAAGGAATGTGCATTAAAAGTTGAAACTAATAAAGCGGATTGTCTTTCATTTAACTAACCGCAAAACATGAGATTGGGCGAAATTACCTAAATTACTTACATTTACAATGTTTAAGTACTATATTTTTGTTAATCTTATAAATACACGTTTGATAATGCAACTTTTTCCTAAAAATTTCCTATTGTCGTACCGTAGTAAAGACGTTGAATATATCTTAAAAGTAACAAGTATATATACATATAAGTTTTTAAAGAGAAACAACACGGATACAAAATTGAAAACAGAAATTTAGAACACATTTACCTTAATTACACACAATATATGAAAACGAAAATAGAATAAAATTCGAACACAATATAATACGTTTTCTGGGTTTTCTCCTGTTTCGTTCACGAACAAAAAAGTAAAATAAATAAAACAATAGTTAAAATAAATCACTATAAATTTGAACTAGGTTTTCATTAATATGTACTGTTGAGAACAAAGGCGGATATGATTAGTACAATGGGCACTCCTTGTTCAATGATTACGTAATAAACTAATTAATTATTGCCATCAGGTATATTCGTTTACGATAGTAGTATGTATAATACCGGATTCTGGTCTACACTCATTTTTGGCTGAGTTTTCAATTAAAAAACGATAACTCTTACAGCCTACCTGATTTGGTGGGGTCTTAAATCTTTGCGTTTCAAATCATTTGTAATTATCAGGCAAATGTCCAACTTTTTGATATATTTACACATTTTTACGCCGCGCATAGCGCCAGCGGATATTCATGAAATTCTATCAAAACTTGATAAGGGACTCTTGGAAATGTGATGTTTTTGATGAAGAAATGTGGTTTAGTAAAATCATACAAAAATCCTTTGTTGAACGAGTGTTGAACTACGGTTTTGAAAAAAATTTGAGTTAAAATGATTAGGTAAAAAAATATTGAAAACTATTATTAAGATGGTTTGCATAGAAAATTTGAAGAAAGAAATGTGGATCAGTAGATTCAGTCCCTCTTTGTTCAAGAACAATAAGAAAAATTATCACTGAAAAGATCAACATCAACATCGCTGAAATTGATTCTTTGTTTTTTCTGGATAATCAACAGACAAAACTTTCAATTTGCTTGTTGATATGATAAAAATGAAAGAAATACTGTTGGAAAACTGGAGTTTTATTCATAGGTTGATGAATAGTTGAAAATAAGATGAATTCCGTTGAAGAACTGTAAAAATGAATGTGGGTCAGAATCGGGTATTATATATACATTACTTACATTCTGATATTTATACTTTCCATTATTTAAAAATGTTATAGGATTCGTTTGAATTTCATAAATCTTGGATTACTGGTGTGTTATGAATATATACATCAGGAACATGAAAAAACTCTAATATTCAACATATTAAGTAAGTTAAAACATGTACAGAAATAAAAGAAATCGATTTTAAGTAATAATGATGTTACATAAGTGACTTCAACTTACTATAATAAATTTATCAAAGTCTACTTAAAGTAATGAAGAGAATTGGTTTGAAAAACATGATACTTCAAATGGACTAATTTTGTTTCACATTCGAAAGCGATAAAGAATTTTTTTTCGAACGACCTCCACTGAATTATTTCCAATCTACTTGGAATCATTTTAGAAAACACATTTCGGTAATGGAGCATCTTATACTTTTTAGAAGGAACACGTTAAAAATCTATAGCGCATTTGAACCCGCTTCCGAGTCCAGCGAACACAAAGATGTCTATTAAAAATCAGTCTAATGTCAATGTTAACTTAACGTATAAATAAATTCTTTATATACGAATTTCGAGCAAAAACATTCCCTCTGTTAAATCAATACATCGACGGTGATCGAATCGAATTCATGTTCGAGCATCAAAATGGACTTAAAATTAACGAGTTCGAAGGAACCAAATTCATGTTAGTACACATTATTACTTGTAATATCACGATTTCCTGCGACATAAAATCACACCTAGTCTAATCGTCGAACCTCTCATCCGAACGCATAAGAGTACACACATAAAGACGTTATAAAAATGAAAGGGAAAAAATTAAGAAACGAGATTAAAATACGCACGTAAAAGAAAAAAGTATCCTGAACATTTGCGGAGATCATACGACACAGAAAGTACCAAATACTAAATTGAGGATAAATGGCGAAACGAAAGTACTAGTACAAGGAAAACTCGCAAGTTACATTCATTTCGCTACGATTGCTGCGATTGAAAAATAAATAAGAACTTACATTAATAGGGGATAAACACAGACATTTTAAAATTACGATGTGATGTTCAGGCTATTTGCTTTGAAAAAAAAAATGAGTTATAAATCAAAATTAACAAGTTATTAAATAAATAGAAAAAAAAGGGAAAAAAAGAAAAAAACGATTTACTACTAACGATTAAATAAGTGCGTTAATTCAAGAGAAAAAAAAAATTATGCTTTAGACTTATGATATAACATTATCTTCTAACGTATTAACCTTGCCTATTCGATCATCCAAGCACAGTTTGTCCATATCATGGGATACGCTATCGGCAATCAACAGACTTTCAGGGATCACATTTTCTTGATTAAGAGTCGACATGATTTTAGCTCTTATATCTAAATAAAGACAAAATCATCAAGTAGATGGGCTTATGAAAAACATACGTTTGAATCTACTGTTTTAGTACCTTGAGCGTTTGCAGACTCTTTTACAAACAAATCCACCGCTTCGATACAAGTTCTCTGCGAACGGGGACTGTCTTTCACGTAACAACCGAGTATTTTGCAGTGTCTCTTCAATTTTTCTACGTCCATTTCACTATCGGCACCACCTTTGGGTAAAATTTTTGATTAATGTCTGTTCGATAGTATGAAGATAAATTATTAAGGGTGAATCACTCACTCGAGCTGAATTCGCAAATAGCCAAGGTCAAAGCTGTCAAAAATTCTGCCGTTTCGATCTTATCTCCGATATGGTTCTTGAAAAAAAAAAAAAAATTATGCAAAAAATTACAACATAATTATTCATCATTCAACAATCCACACTAACGGACCCCATTTAATATACATACTTGGCTCCATTTGTAAATTCGCGAAAAAGCTTTGTCTTCATCTAGAGTAATATAATTGCATAAAATGGTTTTAACATTTTTTACGTTTAATTCTTTCGTAATAGCATTCACAATACTTGGACGGCTCACCAAGTAATTCAATTCCTGAAAGGATGGAAAAATTTATACTTAAAATACCATGCTTGAAAAAATTACTCGCTATATTTTTCTCAACAAAAAGTATACGGATTTTCTTAGGCTGAGTTTTTAATTAAAGAGCAATAGAAAAAGGAGATTGAGGGAAATGGGGCATTTACATCATAGTGTGTCATATTATTTGTAATCATAAGGCAATACGTTCAAATTTTTGGTATACATTCTCTCCCGCTCATAGTGCAGAGGGGTAGGGGTAAAAATGTAAAAATTGCTGAAAAATCTGGTAAAAAACTCTCGACGAAAAGCAAACCATATTTTTTACGATTTTTGATTCATTCCAAGATAACATTTCACTCAAATTTTGAGGGAGGCTTAAGGAATCACCTAAGCCTCAAAATTTTTTATCGTAAAGTCACATGATTAGGCAAGATAGAGCAAAAGAGGTTTTTGGAGGATATTTTGAGTCTAAAATTTCATGAATTTTTCAATATCTCCTCACGAAATCGACATAAAAATTTAAAACTCAACAGCTGTAGTTATTTGCAGACTACAAAATGATGTCTTGAATTTAGGTTCAAATGATAAATTTCAGGAATGCTCGAGGAGCCTCAAATACCTGAAACTTGATGAATATATGTTTGTACGATAAGTAGGGACGAGAAATAAGCTAAATCTTAAATCCAACTTCATAAGCTTCGACCTCAGGAAATTTCATGAATCGTCTTCATCTCTTTAGCAAATGTACTTGAAAGACTGAAACTTTGTATTTGAGATTTTTTGGGGATTACAGTAAGACCCACTGAATTTGGATCAAATTAGATCCAAAATGGCGAATTGTCAAAATTTGTGGAAAATATCCGGAGTCTCAAATAGCGCAACTTTCATAAATATGACTGATTTCTACGGGCACGAAGTATGTGCTAAATTATCATTTTTCACTCAAATTTTAGGGTGGTTTTGGAGAGAGAAGAGATGGGTATTTCCACGTCGGTACTGGGTGTGGGTGAGAAGAGGAACAAGATTATACGTGAATTTCAACAAGTCCTCATTAAAAACTCAACTCCAGCAAGTTTTTTCCTTTTTTTTTTTTTTTTTTAATTATTTAATTCTGATTCCATTTTAATGGCAAAGGTAATCTGAATTAGGAACACAAAAACGACCACAAACACTTACATATCTATTGATGTAATATCTAATTTCCGATGGTGCTATGAAGTCTCCTAATGTCATAACTGAGTTATCCCATGCCACCAGTTGAACCCATATTTCGCCCTAAAATACAGAGAATTTTCGAATAAAGTTATATCACGCGATGCATTTTCTATAGAAATTTTACTCTTACCTCATTATGTCTCAATACTGTTAACAAATTACAAACGAAGTTAGCAGAGCCTTCTGTTCTTTTGAAACCAGCTGTCTCGATGGCTGCTTTCAAGTCGGGCAAGGTGATGTATTCCTCGTGAATTAAAGCGTCTATGATAAAGTATTAAAATTAATGTAGATTCGCAATATTTTAAGAAATAGGATGACCAAATTCAACAGTGAGAAATGCTTTAATTACAGAGAAGACGACACGACATTTTCATTATGGTAAAATCTAATCTTTAAAAATACTTACTATATAATTCGCCGATGTTGTACCATAGACAAGGTATATCAATCAATAAATGTTGCGATTCGTTAAACAAAAATATCAACCTAAATGTAAACCAGATATTCACTCTTTAGCATGTATCTCAAAAGAATAATGACAGTAGAGGAGCAACGATATATTTCAACTTACTGTTGCATCATTTGATGGGGTTGATAGAAATTAATCTTCACCAATTCGGCCAGCAACTCGCCAACAGCATAGCGATACAGAGAAACTTTATCTAATACGTACTGAATTAATTTCGTGAGGAAAACGTTTTTCTTTTCGCTGCCGTTGAAATATGATTCGATATACTGGATGCTACGCTATATATTCGAAAATATAAATTCAAAATTAGATTGGTCACGTAGCGCTAATTTTATATGCGAGAAGAATAAGATACTTTGGCAACGATGCCAATTTAGTTGGAAGAAGTTTTAAAACTAAAACACGAACTACCTTGAAATCCTTTTCTTCGACTAAATCTTCAACTATATCCATAACAATGTCCATGATTTCATTTTTGTGGGGGCATTCTTTGGTAATTTCTCGTTTCGGGAAAGTGGACGGAGAAATAGTAACATCACTTCGTCCCACTGAACAAAAATTTTAATATATTATGCAAAAAAAAATCAAGGAATAAATCAATCATCTTTTACACACAATTAAAGAACAAATAATTATCGGAGTACCCACCTCGATAGCAATACTCTTCTCTATCATTAGTGTCAGTTTCCGAGAGATCCTTTTCCGGACCAGATTCTCTAGATCGGCGTTCTCGTTCTTTCTTCAAACGTTTTTTCTCCTTTTTTGCTTTCTTCTTGGCTTCCTGATTCTTTTGTACTTGTTTCTCGACATCCACTCGAATATCCCAAGTCATCTCACGTAAAGCGGCCAAACGACGAGCTTTATAGGCAACTTCATTGCTAATGTTGAATTTCTCGTTATACACGGTTACAATATTTATACTACTAAAATAGAAATCCATAGCTTCGCTTCCCTAAGACAAAAACCATATTCGATGAAATTCCACGTCACCTATAGGGTCACCTAAGTGAATTGAATTCTAACGAGAAAAAAATGTTACTTTTTTGCGTAAACTTTCTTCAAGTTGTTTACCGCAGGTGCTCAACAACGTACACAGGCAATCTAAAGAGAAATCATCGTTCGCTGTGAGCAATATATCGATACAACGACATACAGCTTTGGAGGCGAGTACTTTCAAGAGGAACAGCTCAGCTATAAAGCTATAATAACACATATTAAATTTTTTAATTCTAAACCGTGCAATTCCACAAGTAGGGTATATAATCACCTGCATAAACGAATGGTGCCAGTTCGTAACTTATTCTCTTCCTCGATATCCGAAGCTTCATCGTTTAATAACTGAAAATAAAATTTTGAAATTCACTCTGTATCCTATTCGTAATATAAAGAAAGTAACTAAAATCGAGTTACTCACCACTCCCCGAGTCATACTCATGAAGAACTCTTGATGTCTCGACTTCATTCTTATGTGCTTATCAATAGCTTTTTCAAATTCGTTCTTACAATTATCCACTAGCACGACTTTAAATACATCTATTTCTTGAAGAGCGGAGCTAAGTTTGGCATACTCTTTGGCCATTTCTGGTTCAATTATCACCTAGTGGTGAAAAGATGAGTACAGAGGTAATCAACGATATTTCGAGAACAATAGGCTAGGCCTACCTCATCGCACTAACCTTATGTAAAATGAGATTAGCTAAATAGTTCAAATTTGGTGGATCATTCAAAGACAAAGCTTTGATTTGCTGTACACTTTCGTCCAAACTACTGGGTATGAAGGTTTCGATAATGGCACTCAAAGTTTTTTGAGTATCCTGAAAAAAAAAAAGAGGAATTAGTGCCCATAATATATCAAAATAAAACAACTTCAACATTAACTTTCAACATGAATGCGCAAAACATGAAACATTTAATGAGCAGGTCGATTCTAAGCAATGATTAATTTTCACTTTAATTGGAACACATATTTACCATTTTCAGGATCACTTGAGAACTCGACTGACAAGACGAAAACAATGATTATATTAGATATGCACTATGAATTTCATATTCATAAACAAATTACTTGAAATTTAAAACATAAAACACAAAAATTTACTTAAATAAAAAATGAAAGTTTAAAAAGAAAATTGCTAAATCTACAAATCTATTGTTTGTTTTCATCATTGTCAGTCTGTCGCTGCCAAAAACAAAAACTCACTGCCCATTGCGTTCGCGACAGTACAATGAACATCGACATCGAGCCATTGTCGTTTATCAGATTGTCATATGTTCAAATTAGAGCTATGAGGAACACAACAGTACGCCATTTTGGAGGAACGCATGGTTTACTATCTATCTGTATCTATTGAGCAACGCTGACGCTGAGTTGAACAAACTGCTGACTATGCGTCCAAGACAGTCATTGATTTTCATTTTTCAGCAAGCACAAAAGTCAATTTTAAATTATTATTTATTATCTTCAATTAAAAATGAAAGAACGAAGAAAACGTATTTTAATTTTATAGATTTTGACTCTTTTTCTTCAACTTTTTCAATTCTTTATTACTTACTTCTCTAACTCTAAATTTCATGACTATTTTAGTTATTCATCTAACTTCAACTTCGACATACTTAAACCTACAAAATAATATTGTGAAATATCATTTCGCACCCCTACTGCAACAACACCACATCTCAAATAACTACCAAAAATAATTTGCGTTGCGAAAATCTGCCTTTACCATTGGAAAGAATGAAAAAAAAATGAATTTGAAATTTTGAATTCATATTTCGTTATTTACAATGCAAATAAAGAACAATTTTCTTGAGTTTCGGTTATTTGACGTGTTTTGAGATGTGGCGTTGTTGCAGTAGGGGTGCGATTTTGCAAGATGTGAAACTGTGGTAGGAAATGAAACAGACCAAAAAATGTGCTTTATTTCATTCTTTGAACTAACTACCAAGCATGCATATTATTTGTTTTTCAAATTATATGCATATAACTTGAAAAACGATCAAAATTTCAATTTGTAGCCTACTAAACCAAACAAAGGTGTTGATTTCGTAACTCGGCAAAAGTACTTTTTGCCTCCCACAGCCAAAAGTTGCTGGTTCAAATGAGAAATGTGTAAATTTATGTTTAATTATTGAATAAGCTTTAAATTTCTAAATAAATTTCTCTGATTGATAAAGCTTTAAATTTCTAAATAAATTCCTCTGATTGATAGGTTTTCGTGGAGAGAGGAAGGGTAACAATGAAGTCATACCTGATGGGAAAAATAAATAATCAGATAGGCATCAACTTTTGTCCCCACAAGAAGTAACAAGTCGGCTGTATGAAGGCCGTCAGCAATTTCGTTAAGGGACTTTCATTCTTTGGGGATGTTGCGTTCACAACGTCGCAGGCATTATTACAATAAAATTGTTGATCTTGTTTTTTGTTCATGCAAACGTTGCCTTTTCCCCTTGTCGATCAATATTCATAATAAAATATAAGAATGTTTATGCATAATAATCAATAAAGTGACGTTGAAAGGAAAATATGAGATTCTGCATTTGAGGATTCTTTGGATATAATGAAATGGTATGAGTGATTTTTTAATGAAAATTTAATTATTTTAATCTCTTCATAATCGCTAAAATTCATGCGTTATATTATAGTAATTTACATGCCTCAACAGTTAACAATATGGTACTGGTGAAACCGCAGAAAATGCAAATTTTTTTCAGATCTCTTGAAAAAAATTACGAAGTAGCGCTTAAATACTAAGACCCTATATTCCTTTGACATGTTTTCAGTCACTTAACGTTGAATAAAATGTAAGGCACAACTTTCATACGGACTGGTGGTGCAGCAAACTCCAAATTACTGGCACGACCGATATGAATTCACAAGTGCCTTAAGACTGACAAAACATTTTAATTAAGTTTGTTAATTTCGTATTTTGCTGCAATAAGTACCACGTTTCTTCAGAAAACTTTTTAATAAAAAAGTAAATATTATACATTCAAAAAAAAGTGATTTCATTACATAAGTTTTTATGGTATTTTTCTCTCTCATTCAGTCATTTTAAGATGAATATTTTATAACTCATTTGCACTGTCGGTTACTCTTGCAATTATAATTTTTTATTTAGACTTTTTAATAAATCCTTTATCTGTGCCAATTCTTTAGCTTGTTTTTCTAGCTCTTCGGAATTTCTTTTCTCTAATTCTTGTAATTTCCTAACTTCATTCAATACTAGTAAATAATCTTCATAAGTCACTAAAACAATAGAAAAAAGTTTACAAATTTAGGAAGCGATGCTCAATTTCACTGTTTTTACCAACCTCTTTCTTTCACTGTTTTCAACCATGATTCCAATATTTTTTGCAATCTACCGTGGACTACTTCGTTAACATTACATTTCACTACAACTTGTGGTATATGGAAGTTTAGATCCAAGTCCTGCAATAATACACAACTTAGATCACATAGAAGAAATTATGATTTAGAAATGTACAAGTGAACATTTACTAAGGAGCAATTCTTCCATTCTACATGTTCGTACAGATCACAAAAGCACTTCGGATCGCTGTATAATAGGCGTTCTATATACATTTTAAAATCGAAATCGTTGATCAACTTTTGCTTATTTAACTCCGCAATAAATCTGAAAATACATTTCATTTTGAATTGTTTCGAAAATATATTCCACGATTTCAGTTAATTTAGATGAAAATCACCTGCAAAAGCTATTCAATTTAATGTTTTGTTTTTTACATATTGTTGTTGCATTTCCTGCCTGAAAAAATATAATTTCGTCGAAAAAAGATGAGAATGTTTTACCACTCTTTTACATTTAAGACTGAATTCTTTCTAACCGAAGGTTTCGTAGGTTCGGCGATTCCTGACGATTTGTTTTCATTGCTGATCATTTTATCAAAATGATTTTTACATTCGTTAGCTAAAATTGAGCAAAATAAACTTCTCCCCACAGCCAAACTTTTCATGTTGACGCAAACTTCAGCGTAAAATTCATATAAATCTGGGAAATCGCACACCTACAAATAATGTACCAGTAAATTAAAAAATTATTCAATTTGTATTTTCTGTAAAATACTATAGGCTCCGCCCCTGGCTGCTTTGCAGCCCAACCCTGCTTTCAGTTTCCTAAAACCATTTTTATTTATTTATTATTCTAAATATTTCATTTGAATCATCAAACTATTTTAATACTTTCGGCTTAAGCCCATTCTCAATTTTCTTACCCATTGTTTTTTTTTAATTTTTTATTCCAATCATCATTTATATAAGATTTATTTATGACCGGTGAGCATCTACAAATTTATTTTTTAAAGATACTTCGTACCTCACAACACTTGAATATTTTGGTAATACAGCCAGTTATTTACAATTTTGTTTACAACTTCATTTCGCATTCGTTTATGCGATAACTGAGTATCATAGATACAATAAGGCAATGATCAAGATAAACAATTACCATCACCAATAATGGTTTTAATATTACTCGATCTTTGTCGTTTTATGGACATTTTGTTTTTTATATATGTGTAAAAGTCATGTATTGTATTTTTTTTTTTTTTTTTTAATTATTTAAGTAATACTGAATATAGACAGTAGATACTGATATGAACAATAAGCTAATAATACTGATACGGACAGTAAGCCGATAATATAGTGTTATGGACAGTAGGCCTGACAAATTATAATAGTCTTCACCACTTGCAATACTAACAGCAGTACTACTGAACGAAGTATGATCCAGAGTTTATGTATAAGCTGAGAACCATCCCTTCTCTAATCTATCTTTTTGTATTACATGAAATTTTACAACCACAGGGATTATAAAATGTTATTAACTCGGTTCTGTTTCAAGCCTATTCACACAGCAAGGGTCTTTTGTGTTGTAAATGAAAGGCCATCAATAATAAATGAACCAAAACCCATGGAGCATATAGAGGAACAATAAATCTGGCATTTCAATTTGGTGAATGAAATTTCAATTTTAATATTATTATAGAGTGAATAGAAAAAAGAGAAAAATTTACCATTTCGATTATACACGAAACTGCATATTCTAACTGATCGACACGTTTAAAAGGTAGAGTTTGAAGTTTAGATCGATACTTGTGTCTTCGGTACATTTCTGGAGTTAATCCGGTCAACAAATCGTGAATTAGTTTGAATGATCTCTAGAAATAATTTGTCAGTTGTATAGCAATAATAAATGGATTAAAATTATTCCAAATTACTTATTCAAAAAAAAAGTACAGGAGAGGAAGTCAACGTTTCACTACTGCACTTCAAATCGACGTTTTTATCATTTTCCGACTCGAAACTGGATGGAGATGAGCGCTCCAGCATTGAAGTAGCTGGTGAAAATTTTTCCTAAAAAAAGTTTCCAAATTATTTGTTCAGCATTCGTTTCAGGAAAATTGAACACTACTTTTATCTAAAGCTAAGTAACTTGAACTACCTTATATTGTTCACTTGATTCGTTTTCATCGCTAACGCTTGTTTCATTAACTGATAAGTATAAATAAAAAGTATGCGTCAATATAACATTATTTTTAGGTTTCAAATAAATGAGAGATAATAATTTTACCAGATTTAGTGAAACCACTCGATTTCTTTTCGACAGAAACTATACATTTATTCTCACTTATATGATCTTTCTTGTTCTAAGAAAAACGTAAAAAGAAATACTGAAAAAAAAAACTTATTTTTCTTATAGAGAAGCATTAGAATAACTTACTGCAATTGTATCTTGCGAAGTATACACTTTACCGTAAGGTTCAACCTTATTTTTCGCTTTCTCAGAAAAATTATTGCCGACGTTTCCATTTGATTTAACAATTTCATCGACCTTTTTTTTTAATGTATCAGCTTTAGCAGGTTTTTTTTGGCAAATGTTTTCAAACACAATATTTAAGTCATCGAGTTTCAAATAATCTTCGAAAAATAAAGGGCCTGCAAAATTTATTATTTATACATATTAGTACTTTTTTTAATATCATCTCATTAAATTTTCATTTCTTTTTACCAACTTATGAACTTACCCAACACTTGTTCTAGGTCACTGGGAATTTGTTCGCTATTCTTGATTATAGAAGAAAGCCTGAAATAAATTTCATAACAAATAGTGAGAATTTTACTAACATTAGATATAAATTTTCACTTCTTTACCCTTTAACGACATCTTTAGTTGAAATAACACCTTTGCCGAGGAGACTGACCAACATTTTACCACATTTTTCAGAATTTGCACTGTCATTTTGGATAACGTGTTCAATGAAGGTAAAAATAAGTTTTGGAATTTGATTCGATAAAACTTTCGTTTTGATTACGTCCGCAATCAACTAAAATTTTTCAATTATTAGTAAGAAATTCATTTTAGAAGTGTTTACTTAAAATCATTTATGATTACTTCAATATTTTCCTGTTTAACATATAGTTTGAACTGGTATTGACACATTTTTCGTAATTCTTCAATTCGAATCCATTTTTTGGCGGGAAGGATACTACTGTGAGTCAGGTTTTCTATACATACGCGTACAAGTAGTAATAGTGCAGGTCCGGGACACCAGGACAATTCATTAAAATATAGCCTAAATCATTACTAAAATCATACTTCTATAATTTTCATAAATTTCTAAGCAGAAATATCCTTCTTGTATCCATCAAAAAGCACCATTTTTTCATAGTTTCACCTACTTTTTTCCTACTGTTTTATAAGGTGCACAAGTTTTCAGCCAAGAAAGTAATTTTTAAAATCAAATATTCACCTATTTTAACACTTTTCTCAGACAGAAATCACCAATCGATAACATACTAATCATTTTTATCAAGGTAGATATATAGTAAAATTTATCATATTTTATTTTAACCATTTTTACTCCTTTTAAGAGAAAATTCATTTGTTTTCGGTCAACACCTATTTTTCATCGAATGTCTCTTAATTAGACTTTTTTAGGCGTCAGAGTACTGAAATTCCATAAAAGTTAACTAATGAATAAATCCAGGTCTACATGATAAAATATCCGTCATTTTATAAATTAGAATGAGATATTACAAGAGGATAAACCAACCCTGTGAAAATTCAATGAAAAATAGGTGTTGACCAAAAACAAATGAATTTTCTCTTAAAAGGAGTAAAAATGGTTAAAATAAAATATGATAAATTTTATTATATACCTACCTTGGTAAAAATGATATGTTATTGATTGGTGATTTCCGTCTGAGAAGTGTTAAAATAGGTGAATATTTGATTTTAAAAATTACTTTCTTGGCTGAACGCTTGTGCACCTTATAAAACAGTAGGAAAAAAGTAGGTGAAACTATGAAAAAACAGTGCTTTTTGATGGATACAAGGATATTTCTGCTTGGAAATTTATGAAGATTATAGAAGTATGATTTTAGTAATGATTTAGGTTATATTTTAATGAATTGTCCTGGTGTACCAGACCTACCCTATTACTACTCATACATACGCACATGGATAAAAAAAACACGAAAATCTTTTTCTCGAATTTCATACGAAATTAGTGGTACATACCGAGAGAGCAAGCGACTTCATCTAATTTCGTGAAGGATTGTAAAGAGCCTATGAAAAAATAAAATTTTATTTATATCAATCACATGTACTGCCATTACCTATTAAAATTCATGCAAATTTGCCTGAATCGGAATTACATTTGACAGACGGTTTCGCCAAAGCTGACTGAACGACTTTATTCTGCTCTTGAAGTTCGAATTCAATTTCTTGGAATGTTTTCGGTAATTCGATTTTGAATCTAGGCCGCCACGAATTATTTTTCAAGTCTATAACGTCCAGTAACAGAAAGCGCAGTCTCAAGGGTAGATTTTCTTGTTGAGATAACTCTGCGATTTTATCAAAAAAAAGATCCGGTAATTTACCCTATGACAGAGATAATACAAAAATAAAGTAGAACAATAACGATAGCAAATCATCATTAAATTTCGAAAATCGCTCACAAATTCATCTTCGTAAAATTTCCCAATAGTGCTAATAAGCGTACACAAACATTCTATAGCCATGTTTTTACCATTCGTCACAAATCTATCTAATATTTTGAAAATAGTTTTCGGAGTAATCATGAATAACTTGAAGAGTTCGCCAATAAATCTGAAAACTCACCACAAATATAATCATGAAGGAAATTTATTTCGGACAGGGGCGTAACTAAGGGGAGGATGGGGGGGAGCTTCCCCCCAGGTGTTTTGAAAAGTTGGGAAATTTATAATTGTTCAACGTTGAAATTGGGAACTTGGAATTTCTTTTGGGAAAATAAGAACTCGAATAAATTCGAACTAATGCCAACTAGCCTTCTTGGCTTCTGGAAAGTTGGAAAGTTGGTAAATTTGGAGTTTTAGCGTAGCAGCATTATTACAACTATTTTAAAATTTTTGAAGACTAAAACAAAAAAAAAAAAAAAAAAAGTCAACAGTTGGGAAAATTTCATGATATTAGTTGGCAATTTTTGGTTTTCTCCCCCCCCCCCTGAAGAATGTCTTCGTTACGCCCCTGATTTCGGATAGGTAATTTTACAATAAATTTTACCGGATATTTCCAACACTTTCTTTTCGAAATATATATTCATCTAGTTCGTATTTTTGGAAAAATTTCTTTCTCGTAGCCTAAAAAAAAAATTACTATTCTTATAGATACGATCAGAAAAAAAGATGAAATGACAGAATGGGTAAAATCAATGCTAACTTTATTCAGCAATGAATTAATATGAGCTTTTCTCCGAAGGAATTTTGAATCCTCTGATAGACTGTTTTCGAAATATTTTTCACATTTATTAATTAACAGTTTTGAAAACAGTATGGTATCTCCCTTTTCATTAATCACTTTCACATCTTGTATCAGACTACACAGTTTAGCATACAAGCTACAGAATTTCCATTCCCTTATGGCCTACATGAAAAATCATCAAAAGTAGAAGTAAAAATTTATGTAATATAATGTTTGTTTATTTTTTTTTTAATAAAAAAAATAAATGAATACTTTTTTATGAATCATATCAACAAAGATCTGGATTTTAGTCGTGGTATCTAACGGCAGATTCTTCGTGGTTTCGAATAATTTATCAAAATTTTGTGGCGTAAGCTTGTTTAGAACGCTGGTGATATTTCTGAATAATTCCTTAAACACATTGCCAATAAGAACAGGACGCATTAAATTGGTATACTTGACATTACAAACAGATGGAAACCAATAAAATATTTTACAGTAGTTTTTTCAACATCCTCATCGGAAGATGGTAATTTGGATAACATTCGATTAGGTTTCCATACGTCTTCATTCTGTTTGATATCGTTCAATGCACTTGTTACTTCGTTTTTTTCATCTTTTTGGACACAACCAGCTAATTTTTTGGAAACTTACAGGTTAATAGAGAGAATAATATTAGAAAATTTTGTTTGAAATAATAATTAAAAATACACAGATTTCGAATAATTTCGAATTGTACCTTCAATATTTAAAAAAAATTTGCATAATGGTTTGAGTCCACCACTTATCTGAAGTCTGTCAGGACCTATGTTGACGTTATGCCATCTGATAAACGAATCAAAAGATATCAGTCTGAAATCGTACAACAGTTCAAATATCCTTAGTAATAAACCTGCGAATAAATCGAATTCAATTCATAACCAATCGCATGTTTTCTTAACTACCAAGTCTACGAACTTTTGTTTGGAATAATTACCAGATGGATACTGTAATCGTTGAACGAACTCGTGCACAGCAATTAAGCATTGCATCTCTAAATCGTCTCTTTTGCTGACGAAAATTTCAAAAAACTTTACAGATTTCTTAATGATTTGTTCTAAAAGCGGACAATCACGCGCGTTCTCAATACCACTTTCTGCGAATTACAAGAGAAATCATAACATACTTTTAATCGAATATATATCGTTGCAAATCTAATTAAAAAGACTAGAACCAACTTATCCATTCTTCATGAAGTATTTCACATAGTATTAGTGAAAATCTGTGTACAAAACTAGAAGGATTATCACATTTCTGGAGGTTTAACTGAAATAATAAACAAATAACATTTAATAAAAACCATTATTAAAAACATGATAAACCAGGATTCTACTATACTCACACGTAGATTCTGAATAACAGAATCAATATCAGAAGAAGGATCATTGAAAAAGCTGAGTAACAATTCTTTTGACAAATTTTCACTCTCTTCAATAAACTGTACAAAATATTATAGGTAATATTGATTAAATCCAGAAATTTGAATTATGTTAAGGGCTGAGCAGCTTGTAAAATTAATATACTTTTTCCAACGTGTTTTCATCACACTGCCTTGTGATATCAGGCTCTGTATCTCGCTGATCTTCAAATGTCATCGGTAACATAGACTGTGAATCAATGTTTACTGGTAAATTCATCTCATAAATCTGAACACTATGAAGTAATTGAAAATCTATATTGCCTGGCCACACGGAGTAATTAGAGGTGAATTTGATTCAATTTGAATTTTTTTTATATTTTCATGAAATGAAGCGATCACATCTGTATCAGACTGGGATAAACTATTTATTTTTAATGAAAAATCGTTGTTTAGTTCACAGCAACAAGCTCTAGAGGTAACGGGTTCTACGACGTATATCTTATATAAATGAATATTTTCACAAAATAATTCGAGTATATTACTATTACACAAAGCTCTCTTCAACGTACCATTATTAATAGATATTGCTGTATCGGCTATGTCTGTTGATGATACAGTAGAGATCGGCGCCATCGATAGTACTATCGGAACTATCGATAGGTATTTTTTTCACTATCGATAGTTTTTGATAGTTTTTAATCTTTAATTTTTTTTATTATTATTTGCTTCTTGTTTCACTATTTTTATTGAATTATAGCCTAATTGAAAATGAAAGCGTTTCAATTATTCAAATTTAACGACAAGAGAATATAGAAATATGTACTTGTAAAATAACATAGAAACACCCTCAAAAATATGAATTTTTTCAAATGTTAAATTTTACATGATAATAATTAAAAAAAGCATTAAAAATGAAAATAATGGACGAGTACGACGTACAAACATCATAACAAAGGATGAGCAATACAACGGAAAGAAATCACTTGAGCTCATGATTAAAATTTAAAAATAATAACATAGATGAAACATACATAGATAGCCCACCGTACGTTAAATTTTTATCACTCAAAAACTGAGTTGGAATCGTTTTTTGCTAATATCTTGGAAACAATTCAAGATATAGGGCTTGCAAATGACTCATTTTAAAGAGATTGGAATAGAGAATCATTTAATTTTTCTAAAGTTACTCCTGTCCGTTTACTTTTGCAATTAATTTCGAAAAACGATTTTTTTACTTCACTATGAATTATCTCAAAAAGTAAATCAATAACGATTGTTTTTTAATAGTGAAACACATTCAGAATTTTATGCTCTTTCGAATGAGCTACTTGTAAAGTTTCTATCTATATTCTTTCTTGAGATATTTGCAAAAAACCAAGCAATAAGTCTAATTTATTCTTAGTACTGGAGCTCATTCACAGAGAGCGCTCTAAAAAATGAATTAGTTTTATTAAAATAACTCGAGATTCACATCGATGGCAATAATATTTTAGTATTGAATCATGTATAAAATGTTAAGCTCTTTCGAATAAGCCATTTCCGAACACTCTAACTCAATTTTTTGCCTAGATATTAATAAAAAACTTTCTGGCTCCTTTTTCAACATTTATGAGTGATAAATTCGATATACCGGTGGGCTATCTATGTATGGTTAATCTATGATAATAATGAAAATTCGTATTCAAAAAAGCAATTATCTACAAGTGCTGAGGACTAAGTTTAGTCTAGTACGGCGATGTAATACACTCGCCACTCAGGGCTAGACCAAAATCAAAGTGAAAATACAAACAATACAGAACTTTAGTGAAAATTCCACCACGTGTGTACCTAAATGAAATTAAAAAAATTAAATTGAAAACTATCGATAGTGCCCATCTTTATGATACAGAAGATGAATTCTGTAGACTGTCAGACTCTTTTGAGAATTGTTCAATGAACTCATCACACTCCGACATGATTTATTCATTGAAGAACCTTACGAAATTAAGAATAAATTTAAAAGAATATTTCAACTACGTTAATTTTTCAATTATCATTGATTCCTCTTTTTTTTGGAGCAAAAGGAAATTTATTTTCGCAGTAACAGTCAACAACTCATTCCTCTCACTTCTTGATAACAATGTGAAATTTCGAATTGATAAGAACCGACGTCACTTGTTTCATTACCAGACACCAATCCACCATTACTGTATTAAAAAAATAGCAACATCAACTTTCAGAATTTGATCATGCTTTTATCGCGTGCGAATACCACTCGTAAGTCGTAAACTCGTAACTTAAGTAATAACAAACATTTTGAGTACGCCTTGGTATGAGAATGAAAATAGTGAATATCAAATTTCATCAGCATCCTATTCAAAATCAATTCTTGCATTTTGTTAGAATGACTACCTATCCATGGTTTATGGGGAAATTCCTCGTCAGCTCAACTCGATGAAATTTTCTATTTGCGCTGTAAAGAACAGCTAGTATAACAATAAACTTAAAAGCTTTCACAACAATTTCATGATCATATGGATCAATAAAATACATCTAGGTTTGCTCAGCATATAATATACTTCTTCAATACTAGTGCTACGAACTTCTCAGAATAATTCACGGACACATTCGATGCACCTTAATTTTAAAACCCAAATATTCATTAAAGAAAATAATTCTTTCCAAGTAACATAGTATTTATTTTACAATTACAAAAAATATAAACAAACTAAATTTCATAAAACAAAATCAGTCCTTAATTCTAAAAACAAGTCATAACAAATATTTTCTGCTCAAAGATTCATCGAGGCTATATACAATGTTACTTGTAAGGAGATTTCTTCGCAATCTGAAACGAAAAAACACATCATGAAAATTTATTACATAAAATAAATATGAACACGAATTTTAGCGATCAAACAAAATTTATTCGTATTCAGAAAATGAAAATATAATCACGTAATTCAGTGACTCCAGTCAAATAATCATCACAAAATTTCAAACAATAAAATATAGAAAAAGTTAGGGCCGAAGCTGAATAATACTTAAACGAGGAAAATCGAAATAGATTAATCAAAAAGTGTACACAATCTCAGATGAACATTTATCAATCACGTAATCAGTGACTCCAGTCAAAAATCATCACAGAAGACTCGCTGAGAAGGGCAGTATCATAAATTTAATACTTACGCGAATTATCACGATCCTATCCTTTCGTAGGTAATGAATGAAATTAAAAAATTGAATCTACATGAGCAGAAATTCCAACGTCTAGTTCGAAGCATTCATTTCCGATAAATAAGTCATAAAATTGGGATAACTATCTGAAAAAACGGCACCAAAAATTCGATTAATTCAATGCAACAAGAATTCGAAGCAATAATCATATGCTTCACAACTCACCAGGTATCGTAGAAACCTTGCAGTTGGTTGATTGTCACAGCCAGAAAAATGTTACATAGAAATGTATTCGATGGCGTAAGAAATGATCTACAGTATCTAAAAAAAAAAAAAATGTGATTAAGTAACGATTTACAACTTCGTTATTTTACAAGGCGTAACGCCAATTCCTCCAGTTTATCCAACTTACCTCAAACTGTCACTTCATTTCTTCACTGTCCGGTACATGTTTCGTTAAGACCCATATCCGAGGCATCGTGTCCACGTATTGGTGAGCAAATAAGTCTCATTAGCCGATATAATTTAAAATAATCACAAAAATTACATAAAAAATATCGAAACGACAAAAATCACGATTTACAAAAATAAAAATATAAATAAAATTATACAATTTATAAAAATACGAATATTTCTTCTTTCGTCGCTTAATCGTTACAATAAATTACAAATAATTTTACATTTGATTATCTTCTGATGCACTACTTCGAGGATAAAATTTAACGTTATTTTACACGCATGATCACAATAAAACTTTTTAAATACCTACACGCATCAATTCTCAATAACACTTTCGCTTTTTCGCCTATTTTAGAAACGATACATACGATTAACAAAATATTAATCAACGTTAAAAAAAATTGCGCGCAAATCACAGTGTTCAAATCATTTAAAACTTTTTTTTTTCTTTTTTGTCTAACAATATAACGATTTACGCTTTATCTGGTAGTGTTGATTTACCAAATTAAAAATTATATGTTAAAAAAAATATGTATCGTATTCTTAACGTAGGTACGAATAAAAATATTATATATAACATATTTATATATAATAAATCTTAAGCTATGGTAGGAATATTGCATACAATAAGTCTATTTACATCATTTATTAAATAAATTAACTCTTTCATTCCTTTTATTAATAAAAGAAAATAATGAAATTCACCGGATTTCATAAATTGAAAAGAAAAAAAAAAAAAAAACACAAAAAATTTGCTTAACAAAAATTCGTTTAGACAAAAGTAACAAAAGAAATGAAAATTAACAAAATTTCGCGAATAAATAAAATACCGAATCGATTATTCGTTACACTGATAATGCCAACAGAGAAGAACAAATTTACAAAATGTAAATCGCGTAATGTTCAAGACAGAAAAATTAGCAAAAACAGTACATCATTATTTTGTCAGTAAACTCGCTTTTGTACGCGGTTAGGCGCTCGTCAAGTACAACGAATAATCGAAACGAACAATTAAAAAATGAAAAAAGAATTTAACGCGTTTCTCGTAAATAACGATATTGATACATAATCTCGTTTAGAAACTGACAATTTTATAGGAATAATTTCCGCATCGTTTCGCGTATATTTATGCTTTAAAATACCTATTCTAAAACTAAGCGTTAACTTTCGAACTGGCTGGTTCCTCGGAAGCTTGGTCGTCTAAAGAGGAGAAAAATTCGAATGGCGTTATCATACTGTTATACATTAGAGGTTTTGTAAATTTTGTTTTTAAATATTTCAATCTTCACCTTCGATACCCTGGTAAAATTGGCGTAATTGCGAATGTACTACTCCTACCATAAATCTATTAGGACCTTCAGTGCCATTTTTCAATTGCATATAAGAATCGTATGATATCAGCTTGAAATCGTACAGCAATTCGAACATTCTCAGTAACAAACCTATCAACGCAAAAAAGTTAATTATTCATTTGCCAACATACTCTCGTATTTCATCGTAATTGGAAGTAAAAAATTACCAGCTGGGTACTGCAGCTTTTCCACAAATTCGGTAACAGCCATTAAACACTGCATTTCTAAATCGCCTTTGTTTTCGATATAAATTTTGAAAAATTTCGTGTATTTTTTCATTATGTCGTCGAAAAGTGGGCAGTCATCAGCATTATCACTGCCTCTTTCTACACAAAAAAAAACAATCAGTTTCGGAAAATTCTAAGATGGGAAGTCAATACGGATAGAAAATCTCGAAATATGAACACCTACTTTTCCATTCATCATAAAGAATTTCGCATACTATAGTTGATAATTTATGTACAAATTTCGCATTGTTACGACTATTTTCGAAGTTTTCCTGCAAAAGTGAAAACAGCACAACAAATTCAGTATAGAATATCAACCCAAACGTTCAATAAAAAAACATCCTCCAATATACTCACATCTATCCATTTAACAACATTATCGGAAGAATCGTCATTCAAGCAGTCTAACAATAATTTTTTCAACTTATTATCTTTATCTTCAACACCCTGAAAAAAAAAATCGTACGAATAAAATTTTCATTCTACAAATTAATTTCCAATTTCAAGACTATTCACTTACTTTACTACTATTGCTAGTATTAGACTTGGTTGAAATATGTTCTAGAAGCGGACTGCCTGCGAAAGCAGTCTGTAACTCACTAATTTGTATGCAGTCTTCAGCAAGTAGCGGATCTAAGATTTACATAAGCAAATTATTATTCGAATAATTCCTTCCCGTTAACTCGCATCACGGAAATGACTTACTTGTAGCGTCGGCTAAGGAAACCCACAATTTAGGACAGTCTATGATTAAATCTTCGGACAAATCGACTAAGAATTTAAGCCTGCGAAAATGAACGCCCGTTAAAACAACACGAACTGCCCTCACACTCTATCATAATTTACTCGATACACTCACGCATCGATAAAATGCTGCTTAGAGGCTGTTCCGCGCTTAATTAAATTAGCTATTAGAGTTCCGCACGAAGACGCCAATTTCGGCTTATTTTCAATCATATGCGACAGCATGACTTGAATAACTTCCGGTACTTGTTTAGGATTAAATCGTTCCTCGAAAGATTCTAAGCTATCCTGTAAAAATTAAATATTAGTCGTCAAAAAATGAATCTGGTGAAAATTAAAAATCGCGGGACACAATGTTCGTTAAAAGTTGCCTACTTTCAAGTCGTTATTACTGTCGTATTCTTGATAAATAGTAGCGCAAGCTCTAGTTAATTCATCTTCGGAAAGCATAGGCGGTAACGAAGGCTGTCTAGCGTTCTGAGACGCGTTTCGAGACGGAGGCTGCCTATGTACCGAACTTTCGCGTGACGGTGGTTGAACATTTTGCGTGGAACCACTACGCGATATTTTACCACTCACGTCGTCTGCAAAATGAATAAAATAATCAATTCATTCTCCACATAAAATCCAAAAATTGAAGTAAACTTTATGTTATTACGACATACCTTCCCTGTTTGGATACGATCTAGGTTTCTCCATAGAAGATGAAGGCGTAACTTTTGAGAAGTTTCTAAAACTAAAGAAAGAAGGAAATTCAAGCGATTTATTAATAATTTAGAAATCATAATTTCAATTGCTGAACGAAAAATAGAAACGAAAAAGTATGTAATATGTGATGCTGCCTTCAACAGGAATTCAGTGCAAAAGCCTTTGTTATGTTTTCATTTTTTCATAAATCTGTATGAGGTTTGAAAAACAAAAAAAAAATTCAACACAAAGTCCTTTCCTTCAGACACATAGTCTCTACTTCATAACTCAACGTGGGAGTATAAAAGGTCGGGGAAAATTTGACCCTTTTGATAGATTTGCGCATGGATCTTGGATTGTTAGCAGCATAACTATTTGTACATGTTTACACACAAATTTCAACATTCTGAACTTCGGTGTAGGGTGCTATTCTACTGAGACCCACTTCGGATTTCAGATGCATGGTATAACTCAATTCTAGATTTTTCTTACCCCTTAAAGGATCATGAAAAAGTTATATTTCGGTGATTTCCAAAATGCTTACTTCCATCTTTTTAGCTGTTTAAGTAAGGTAGGGGTGTGTAACTGTGTATCTAGGGTTGGCTGTATTATATCCAATATACTATGTATTTTTTTATTAGTCAACTCTATTCTGTGGCTTTGAACGATTTGTGAAATCAAACTTTTTTCAATACCGAAATTTTGCAATTCATGGTGTCCGCTAAATTTAAAATTGAAATTGTATTAAAAAAAAGTGTCTGAATCCGAAAAACAATTCAGGATAAGAAAGTTGTGAAAAGTCATTAGCTATTTTCAAGTAAGTAATTATAACCTGAACATTTAAAAAAAACTTTCATTTTAAAAGAAATTTTTCTAATTTTTTCATTTTAACCTGAAACAATATGAAAATTTAATGAGCAAATTATTGAGAAATTTGGTGCTTTCCAGAGAATTCTGAATGAATTTCTTATTTTTGTAGAGGTGTTGAATTTATGCTTTTTTCGTACATTCATGCCCGTCAGACATCATGCAATCAACCGCTTTTTCAAGCAATAAATAAATTTCAATCACTCAATGAAAGGTTAAAATTTACAACCAGGCGTTTCTTTCGACGGAGGTAAACAAATAGAACAGCTTCAATTCATGAGAAAATAACCTCATCACACAATACACAAATGAAGACTTAACTTACCTATTACTAGAAGACATTTGTGGTTTATCCATCGAAAATGGATATGACGGTACTCTTTTTTCATTTGCTTTCGCAGTAGCCGCACCGCCGCTCCATTTCTTGAAGCTATCCGATGACCCTAATAAATCTGGAGTACCCAAGTCCTAATAAAAATACATCAAATTACCTGAGTGATTCCACCAAAAAAAAAAAAAAATGATTTCGAAAAATCAACGCCTTCTCAACTTACTATTGACGGATTGTTTAGATTGGCAAATTTATTCGTATCAACTTTATAAGCCTTATAGGACTTCACCATCTTCCATTCTTCGTCATTTTGACTACCAGTTCCTGAAAAATAAAACATAACTCTATAGACAACTTCATTTTCTCTTCAATCGCGCGCATATCAAGTGCACAAATTTTCAGCGAAATTCTCTAATTTCTTCTACACGGTGGATTAAGAGAGAAGATTAGCTAGATATTCATCACAAATAAATCGCGACGATATAAAATATAATTTTCAACTAAATACTACACGTAAAAATTAAACCAGACACTCACTGCTTCCTTTTTTATTATAATCCCTATTACGGAAGTGATCATCTTGACGACGTGGAGGTTGTAAGTTCATCATTTTGATCTCTTGTTCTTTTCGTTCGATTTCCGTATTTATCTGATCGATCTTTTTCGGATTATCCGCTTCTCTACGCGGTACCCAATTATTCTTTCTCAAATCGATTACATCTTGCAGCATGAATCGAATTCTAGACGAAACTTTGTATTTTCTATTTTCAGAAAGATCTTGCATCTTTTCGAAATACTGATCTAATTCTTTCTTCGAGGTATTGTTCTGTGAAAACAATAAGAAAACGACCATGAAAATCATCGCGTAAATCGTTACACGCGATATCGTCCACTTAGATCCTTCACTTACAGATTTCGCTTCTAAATCTTTTCCAATGGTAGTTAATAACTTGCATAAACATTCGAGCGATTCTTCATCGGTCGACGATAATAACTTGGTAATACAACGGAGCATTATTTTAGCGGTCAGCATTTGCAGTTTGAATAGCTCGCCGATAAATCTACGTAAAATGATCAGAAATTAGTACATCTTTGATACCTAATTCTCCAACGCGATCGAGGAATTCTCAACTTACCTGCAATTACCCACAGACTTTCTTCTCACTTTACGTTCGGTTTCTTCAAATAATAATTGCAGTTCTTTTTTCTTCTCCTAAATACGATAATTCAAACATAAGAAACCATCGAAAAATTCTTTTCTTAATCGAGTCAATTACGATAAGGATTCATTAATGAATGGTCCAACACGTAAGAGTCCGAAACACGATAAAAAGCCTTTCAAAATTTTTTAGATAACGTATCTCCACCATGATACCTTTCTCACGCTTCGATCTAAAAAAAGAAATTCTTACCGGATCGGTACAAGCGTTGATTTCTTCTTGTTTCTTAATCACATCTAATTCTTCGGCCTTATCTCGTTCGAATTGCTGTTGGCATTTGTTAATCAAAAGCGTCCTAAAGGTCTGCGTTTTTCCGGTCTCTTTCTCCGTAACGGTGACATTTTGCATCACGTTGCACATTTCGGCGTACCATCTGCAGAAACCAGGTTCGTCGATAGCCTACAAATAAGCAGAAATATATCCTGAGTATGAACCAAAACAATGCATCGAACACAACACTTCTAGCGCGACAAAAATGCAAAAACCAAAGTTCAATGTTGGTGACGAAAATCCATTAAAAAGTCAACTTATATTTTCATTCTGGTCAGTAAGCCACTATTCGGATGAACCCTTCTGAAAAACTATTTGAAAAACTAAGAGTAAGTCTGAAATCAACGACTAAAAAGTCTGTACATCAATAATTTAGAAGAGAGAAATTACGATATAGGATCTTCGTCGCGCCAGAATATTACTATCTGCCCCACTGTGCTGGGTAAAAAAATCATTATCGGTTTACCTTATCGAATATTAAATCTATAACACCTTGCAGTCTAGGTACATTATCAATTGGTAAATTTTTAATTCTTTCGATTAAATGTTCGAATTTCTCCGGCGTTAATTTATTCAGTATACCGGTAACAGATTTGTATAATTCCTGAAACAAATGAAACCGTCGAAAATTGTAGAATAAACCCATTATAACGTGATTTTCAACACATTACGCCAACCGTACCTGAGTCTTTTTCTCGTCGGCAGACAGATTTTTCAAATCTGGATTCAGTCTAGCTGGTTTCCAAGCGTCTTTGGAATGACGCAAAGGAACGTCCTCCCTCAGAGATAAGGTAACATGGATAGGAGCTTGTCTATCGTTTTTCAGTCTACCTTGTTGACTTTTACGAGTTGGTAACGACATCTGCGAATCAAAACAAATAGATAAGTGAACGGGTAAAAACGATACCGAAGAATGGTAAAAACTTTCGTAAAATTTCGCCCATCGTACCGAGTTACGGGTAGCCATGAAGGGAGGCATGAACATATTATTGTGATTCGACGACATACCGTAGTTACTTTGACTTCGGTTCATACTCTGTAAGAATTCACGCAATTAGTCCACCGCATAGATTACTGTCAATTTCAATCACCATGCAATATCATTCGACTTACCGGATAACCGCCGTCAGTATGATCAGCGTATAACTGATTCTCAAGATTAGGGGCTATTTTTACTGGTTTCTTACACTGAGGTAAATCGCGTAATTTTAGTAGAAACTCCATGCTATATTTCTTTGGACGAGATTCAGCGACAGTTTGTTCTGTAAGAAAAAAAAAAAAGAAATAATGAATGATAATAATAATAATAATAAGAATTCAAAATTCTCTCGACAGATTTATTTCAATTATAGCATCGTGTTCGAAATACGTACCAGTCTTATTCGAGTCCACTGCTGCAATTGTCTGCGTTGAGGGAATGTTTTGCGAATTGGCGAGCTCTTTTTTAGACTCTCCAGCAGAAATATCCTCCTGCAAAAACATCGTCGCAGCTATGAGACCCGGCGTAACTTCACACGCGACTAATTAAAACGTACTTTATGCGAACGACGCTTCGTTCGTTGAAAAATTCTAGGCGCCGATGACGTGCATCGCATTTGAACACAATATTTGATTATCGTTTCGTCGATAGACGAGCGTAATAAACTACGATTATTTATACATCATCGACGCCGTCCTGATGCACCTGATACATCGCGTGTAGTTTCTCATTTATTGAATATTCATCAAAAATAATTTTTATGACAACTACTCGCATCATATTGTTTAAACTAATCATCGAAACTACGTGACGTAAAAATACCCCATATACCATTCTCAACCTTCCCATATTGCAATATTTCAATTACCTTATCATCGATAGTTTTTTGACTAGAATTAGTTTTACTGGGACGATTCCCGCTGGTGTTATTGTTGGCTTGCGGCGCAGCGACTTTTTCGTTACTCCGCGACTTCTCAGCCGGCGATGATGGTTTCTCTGTGAATACATCCATATCCGATCCTTCTTTTTCGGAACCTTTTTTGTTGATCATTTCTTTCTTTGAAGACTTTTTGCTCTTTTTCGGTTTACCTGAAACGTCGCGAGAAAAGACGAGGACGTTAGTTCACGGTCGCAATATTGGTACTACATTTCAAGCATTTAATTAGACGAATTACATTACATTCTGGTTTTCGACACTAATACATCGTTTAATGATGTAGATAACGTTCGACGTAATAATACTTTCCGTATATCTGGTAAATTCATTTTCTCCCCCTCGCCCTTCACACATTTCATACATACGCACACACACACACACACTCAAAACACCTGTACCATGTAAAATAAAAATCCTACGAACGTTGCACCACTGCAGAAAAAAAAAACAGATAAGCGCTACGAATTTTCGGAAATACTCCAATGTACACATGAAATATCATACGGCTAAAACAGTCGTCTTCTTTCGACCAACAATCAGTCTAAAAATAGACTGTCGAAAACTTGGCTATAGGTTACACTACCACAGTCGAGAATACCAACACCCATGCACTTCAGAATTCCAATACGTAACCCATCTCTGCTAAACAATCTCTCACAAGTTATTACATATTATTTCACCGTAACGTGTAATCTTCGCAATGCACATCCGTATTCGTCATCTATAACTCGAATTCACCAAAATTTATGAAAGAAGACAATCGAAATTACATTTCTTACTAGTCATGTTGATTATCTTCTACCCCACTTAGCTTCGAATTACTTCCAACAGATGACCGCGATTTTTAATCACTTTAACTTCACATTAATACACGACGAATTTGACCGGATTTCCTTCACTATATTCACGAAATTATCCCGCGCATGTTACGTCGAAAGCTTCGAATTCTCACTTTTTTTTTTCAAAAAAACAACTAAAAATTTACTGACGGGATACTGAAACCCAATCCGAAAACGAGTCACGTTCGGAGTATCGAATGCACAAAATACATTGCATCAATGCAATGCCGAATTCTCCGCTCGTTACACTACTTCAACACGTGCAAAGAAGATCGATATGCTCCTGCATTATCAAAATGGCCGGCACATATCGAAAACTGAAACTTGACCGAAACGACGATAGTCGAACGGGAACCACGCCACTACACCAACTGAGCAACGTACTCGCACACGAAAGTGACCTACACTTTCGATTCGATAAGTAGGTAATTTCAAGGTCATTACGTTATTACCGTTCGAAACTTCGAAATACCACAATATTCCTTCCAACTCACTCTGGTGCTAGCGTAGCTCCTTGAACTCGATCCTACAACATCATAATTATGATCACGACTAGATGTTACCTCTTTCTTTCTTATTTCCCTTCCATTTCATTTTTTTCTACTTCTGCTTTAACGATTACTTTTTTTCCTCATCACGAAAGCATTAGCGTACATTTCAACTAATTACCATTTCTGACATAGTATTACTTCGAAAAACTTTTACTAATGAAGTAATAAATTTATTCGCCAATTCTTCTTTCTCAGTATTTAAACTAAGAATAGCTTATGAATTCAAGAAATTAACCAATTAGCCTGCTTAGTTAGATGCAAGACGATAAAAACGAAAAAATTAAAATAAGCGAAGGCTTCTTTCTACAATTTTTTTGTTGAAATTCGTTCAGTATATAAAATTGAAACTAGGTCGTAAAAGTAACTTGCAAGAACCATGCACTACCTATATCGCAAAAAAAAACAAAAGTTGATTCTGAAGAAAAAAACAAGAAAAATAAACAAAATGCAAAATCATCTCAATAATTTAGAGTTTTACAGATCTCAATACCGTTAATTAGTTATTCGTAACTACTATCGATTTTCTTTATAATTTAAAGTTGAAAAATGAAATGCAGTGAATCGAAGTTTCAAATAATGTCTAACTTTGCACTATTTCCTTGATTTTTATCATTAAATGTCCCGATAAAAAGGAATTAAAAACATTAAGGCTTCCATATACGTATTCGAAACTCCAATTATTTCGAATCATCCGCTCATCGTAGCGCTTTAGAAATGAAAACACAACGTTTCATTCTAATCATTCATTTACACGAGCTTATTTCCATCGGACGCGCTACAGAAATATTAATTCAATTATTAACATACTTTGTCCTTCGTAGCTTCGCATCCAATTTCCTTTAACCTAACACAACTCTTTCTCAGCGATATTATGTACTTTATAATGACGTAGTAAAACAAAAAACTCCATCATATAGCAGAAGTTGACTTTCTATTAGAATATCATGCAATAAGAAGATGAAGAATTTGCGCTGTCAAAACTTTAACTGTCCCAAGGTCGGTCAGGCAAGGTATACATTAATACTGAATAACAAAAATTCACGATTCCTTTCCAAAAATGGTCAAGTTTCCAAAATTCAAATAAAACTGAAATTTATGTGAAATATTGTTCTTTCTGAGCAATTATTTTCTTACGTTTTCCATACTTTCATACCACTCAAGCCAGTAGGCACCCACAGGCGAGTCGCAAATAGGTATACTGCAAAGTACACCTTTAGTTGTATATTTCCCTTTCCCCGCACAAAAAAAGTGACAATAAGTTAATAACTTATGGAGTGAAAGAAGTTTATAATAATATATGATACGCCGATTAGGTATGAATTTTTCATTTTCTGTTTTATATTTCTACTGCCAAATGCATCGATAATTGAATTTTCATTATAGTTAACGAGCAAATCTTTTTCAGTCCACATCTACATTCCGGTTCTTTTTTTCATTATAACCAAATTGTGAAGGTCAAAATTTATAGCATTAAAATAGTACTTTGTTTGAGGTACTTTATCTCTTCAACTACAGAACGAAATTTTTTGATAATTTAAATATAATAAATTATGATTGCTTTTCTTCGATCGGTTCGAAGAATAACATCGTTCTTCAGTTCATACAAAAATTATGTCACAGCCTCTTCGTGATTATTCACTTATATATTTTTCAAGAAATATTTATTCAATTCAAATAATATTAAAACAAATTTTAAAAATACTTGAATTGCTTACGTATTAAATTTCAAGTGAATCATTAGATTGCGAAAAAGTACCTCAAGAAATTGGTTAGTTAGCAGGTAAATACGTAAGGAAATACGTAGAACCTTGATAATAATACGACGAGTCTTTTTCTGCTAGGTGTGGCTATCGATAACCGGAACCGAACTATTATGGTTAATTTTTAAATAACTAGTGGCCCTAAATGATGTAAATTATTATGCTCGACTAAGAAGTAGAGATATCTCATCATTTTGGAAGTTATAATTGATTTTAGTGGTTAAATAGGCGACTTTATAAATTATTCACAGGCTCGGCTGAGGACTCGTTGATTTATTTTTCCTCAAGTTTCCACAGGACATGGAAGTATGAAAACGTTTACGATCAAAATTCCCCATTATTTTTCCAAAATTAATAGAAATAAAAGAAATTGACCTTTGGCTTATTTTGAAAATTCAGCGTCTTGGACTAATTGCATATTCGCTAGACCGACATTGTTGCCTCCGCATCTTTTCCCCTTTATTGCAAATACGAATATTAGCTACAAGGAACCTTTTACTCGAATCTGGAGTTTTTGCCAAAAACAAAAATTTCTTCAGAGAAACGTACATAATTCAAGCTCAGAAAACGCCGGTTAGCATTCTTCCCACAAAAAGACAGATGTATCAGAGGATAAGGAACAACTTTTACAACCATAAATGAAAGCCGATGAAAAAAGAAACAAAACACACGCTTACCCTCTGCGATACTCTGCGGCTCGGCTGCCTCACCGTTGGTTTGTTTGGAAGCGGCGGAGGCTGCGGACGCGGTGCTGGGCGCGGACTTCGCAGTTTCGGTATTGTGATGTTTGGCGGATACGGAGTGAGCGGATTTCTTGGCTCCGGACTGATCGACATTGACCTCGGCGTTCTCCTTACCGCGGTTCTTCGTTTTGGCGGACGGATTGGTTTTCTCGTCTTTGGCCGCGTTACCCTTATCGGCGGTTGCGACGTTGGCGGCTTGCGCAACTGTAGCGGGCGCCTTCGAAGGGAAAGGCTGACCGAACGGGGCTGGAGACGTGGCGATGGGCGATGGCTTCTCGCTAACCGGTCCGGACGTTTGTAACGCGCTGGCAGACGGTTTTGGTTGTTGCGAGGCGGCGGACTTACCATCGACTTTAGTAACGTTATTTTGAGCGGGTGACGGAGCGTTGCTCGTCGCCGAAGCTTGACTCACTACTGGCAGTGGTTGACTGGAGGCGGTTGGCACGCCGCTAGGTTTAGCAGCCGAGGGCTGTTTCGTCGTCGCGTCTTCGTCCGCGACGACGCTACTTTGAATACCCTGTTTCGACGGCTTTCGCGAACACGCCGTCTCTTTATTATCATCTAAGACTACAGAAGTACTGGTAACGGAAGGGGCTTTGTTTAGTCCGTCTTTCAACGGGGTAAGACTCGGTACGGTCGTCGCGGCGGCGGCGCCGGACGACGTCAAGGAACCGACTGCCGAACTCGAAACGATCGCGGTTTCGGGCTCTTTTGGAATAATTTTCTTACTAGTAACTACACCGTCATCGGCGTTCAGCGAGTCCGCCGGTGGGGCGGTTTCCGGCGCGACCGCCACGGTATCGGGCCAGACGACCGATTTCGTCTCGTTCGCCTCGTTACCGCTCGCCAACGTCGGTTCTTCCCTTGTCGGCCGTTTATAGTCCATTTTCGTAGGCTGTAACGCGCTGGACGCGACGACGTTCGCAGACTTCAACGAACTGACTACCGGTTCCACCAGGCTACCGTTGTTGGTGGTGCCGCAGCTAACGCTATTACTACTATTATCGTTAACGCTCGGCATGATAGTAGAAGCGTTATTTTGCTGCAACGCCGTCAACTTGCAATCGTTGGCCGGCAAATAGGAAGCGGCGCTTTTGTCCGTTCCCGTTCCGTTCAAAACGGACACCGTGGGCGAATCTTTTTTCACGTTTGAAGATGCGATATCGTTAGACGAGCGTTCCGTAGCGCGCATACCGACTTCTTTCGCGAATTCAGCCGCTACATCATTTTTAGTAGCCTGCAAGAAGAAAAGAAAGAAAAAAACCGTAAGCAACCATACCGTATTACTTTGAGCTGAGTACATACAGACTATTACTACTACTACTGTGGCGCTAGCGTCCACAACCACTGACAACGAATCCGTATCAAGCGTGATGGGAAGTAAAAAGCGTTCATTCTAACGGAAATGACGCCTGTTTTTCAATTTTAAATAAAAACACGAGATTTTGAGTAAATTCACTATCATCAAAGTTGGAGCGCATAAAAATACCTTCAAAATAATGCGATATATTTTTTATTTCGTTTATTCTAAACCTGATAAATTAAATTTTTCTGATTTTGTAAATTGATTTCACGAGGTCCTTCAAAGATAAACTGAAATTTGTCAGCTGATTTTTATAGATGACAAGATGCTATTACTGAACTCAGCAATGAGATCTATATAAATTGAGGGTTAATTAGAAATGAAAAGTAACGAAATTAATTATTAAAATAACAAAAAACTTAATCAAACTCAAAGTACAAAATAAGTCTTCATTTCTCACAGACCATAATTATATGATTTTTTTTTTTTTTAATATATATTTTTTCATTATCACTACTATTTTTCAATTATTTTAATAGCCATAACTACGTATCTGGCCTTCGAGCACTGTATACAATAAAAGTATTATTACTGTCACTTCCACTTAGAACCTCTTCGTATCCTGTGAAATTCATAAAAATTAAACCACTCTCATAAGAACTAATGCCTTTTTCCATGTCTACACACACTATCGAGGTTAAAAACTCCATCTAGGAAGATAAATTCAAGATACGTATTACTTTTTGTCCAACGAAATCATATAGGCTAATATTTATCAGATTTGACCAACACAAAGCTCCTCAACTTTTGACTATCTCCCAATTTAAATTCCTTTTAAACTAAACGTAGTTTTGGATATATTTTGAAAGTAAGTGGACCACTTCCAATGGTATAACTCTACCTACGAAGTATGCGTTTTCTAGGTCGATTTGGCGAGTAGATGGAAGGTTCAAGAAACTTGCATGACGCAAAACCTCTTCAAAAAGCTGCTTTTTGCTTCATCATCTCGCTTACCGAGCCGAAATTGAAATATAATGGTGTTCTCGACTCACTTTGAAACCATGCACGAAAATTCTGAGATATTTATTTTCCTTTCGCCCCTGTCAAAATTTGAGTAAGGGGCCATTTTTAAATAAAAAGAAAAGGTCGTTCGGCGTATTCACACGAAGTTTCTCACCAAATTTCGAACGATTTCCATCCAAATTCGCCCGCTTCGCGAGCGAGCGAGGAAAAACATTGTACTTCGCTACAAACATACAATGGCCTGAAACGCGAAGCTACCAGAAATTCCCCTCAACATTTTCTCCCCAAATCAGGTAGACTATAATAGCTCTATCGTTTCCATTATTGAAAACTCAGCTAAGATAACTTGGCATTACATGCAACAACCCCCTTCGCTCTTCCTACCGAAAGGTCCATACGATACATACCGCTATTTCGCCTTTCTTCTCTCTAGCCGCCAGACTATGTAAATTACTCTCGTCCGGTTTCACTTCTTCGCCTGTCACAGGATGCGTGATTCTCAACGCGTGCGGACGATCCTTCTTTTGGGAGGTGCGCTGCTGCGGCGTCGATTGAAACTGTGGCAACTGATTTATCGTCGTTGAGTAGCTGTTAGGATTAGAGTACGCAACTGCCGGAGTACCCTGTCTAGGATTACCACCAGCTGCCCTATAAGGCGCCGGGAATCCATCTGCAATAACAAAACATCAGCCATAAATGATGACGTAATTCTTCCAGAAAAACGTAAAATTAAAAAAAAAAAATGCCTTCGTGGCATACACACATGTAGGCGTAGTTGTCGTAGGATAGGAAAAAGGTCCAGGTCCAGGATACCCATGGTTAGCTAACGGCACCTGTTCGGTTGCGGGCATCGACGGCTGTAGCTGTAAAATTCGCCATTATGAAACGTTAATCGAGTTAACAATGAATTTATCGTGATAACACGTTCATGTAAGAATATCATCGAAAAGCTTACCGTTCCGAGTTGTTGAAACGGCACACCTGGTGGAAGTATCTGCGAACAAACGTACAATACAATTAATCGTGCGAGTTCCCGTGATTTGTAACACATATAATCTCTTAAAATTAAAAAGATACCACGTATACTCACACATACTTGAAAACATATCAACGCTACGAAAAAAATCAACTTTGCTTTCGAGAATGTTCAATTTAAAAAAATTTTAACCTCCTCTTTTGTGGCTTTTTTCACGCATAGTAGGTCATACATTTGGTATCATCTTATCAGAAATTTCATCTATATTTTAAATTTGTGGCCATTTTAATCATTCATCTCTTAGTTCTCAAAATTTTTGACAACACTTCAATGTAGGAACTGCTTCACCCTCCTTCCCCCTCAGGAGTTTTTAAACGACTTCGGAGTACTCGCATTTTCAAGATCTATTACAAGGATTCTTCCGAGCATATTCTAGCAAAAGAAGCCAAGATGAAATTTTTTTACAGTTTTTCATAATTTGCCTACATAACTAATACACACAATAACTTGCCTAGTACAGAAGAATAACAATTTCAGTTAGGCAAAAATAAATCTTTTTTGAATTTTATTAATTTTATGGATTTAAACGTATTTTATACAATAATTCGACAAAATCTTCGAGAAGTCATTCGACAACTCAAAAGCAGCTCTACTTTGTTGGTTGTTTTTTATTTTAATAAGGTAAAACAATCCATCCACTCTGATAGAAAATTGTTCACGACATTTATAAGCTGGCAACGTCGACTTTAGTCTGTTACTGTTCCGATCGGCAGAATTTTTTTTTTTTTTAAATAAAACTTCCTCATTTAGGATAATCTAGGTCAAACGATACTTCTACCTCGTTTCCTCTCCAAGCACCTATTCTACGAATAATGCATCACGTGCGCTACGATGGTACGGATTCGTGGCTGGAACGAGTCGAAGCTATCTTGTTGCTGCTATGTAAGTGAAGTAAAATTTATACTGCCAAAGGAAGCTAACTTATAAAAATTCAAGGAAGGTTCTTGGAAATAAGCCACGAAAAAGCCCAATTTTCAAGAACAACCTAGCCTATCCCTCCGTCCTCTCTTCTAAAAATAAATGAATATCGTCTCGATGCAGTTGACGAACAGGGGATACACGAGTAAATAATCAGATAAGTATTCAGAAAATCTCAACAGTGATACTTCATGTCAGAAGGTTTTGAGGAAACATGCATTTATATTGCTCCAAAAAAGTGGTGCACGAACCTGCATGAAGCTTTATAAACGAAAAACGTATGTTATACGTAAATCTCACAACATTTACATAATTACGTTATATTGAAATATGTGTTATCGCCGAGAATTATACGAATATAAAAAATTTAGGGCGTCTGTCGGGCTCGGCACCCTAAATCGTAAATGACTACATGTAGGTTAACGACTGTTGAGCAAAGTAAACTTACAGCCTATAAATTTCGCACCAATTCACACATCGTAGATGCATGAAAATCTAGATCCCAACACAATGTTTTCAGATGATGAATAAAAAATACGAACACTACACAGTCACTTGCCACCGACTCCCCGCCAAATTTAAAAAACGATGCCTGAACTCACTCCCTTATTCACTGTATGGTATCAAGTACTAGGAATAAATGACGACACATTTTTGCATTTCTTAACAAATTCCGAATTCTGAATTGAAATTTTTTTGCTTTTTACCTTGGGGCAGTAAAAGAAAAATAATGGGTTCCTGATCGATGCTTCTTTGTTTCAACATTTTCGAAAAATTATTAAAATACAGCAACCTTCGACTAATCCTGCTCAGGTAGCGATTTTTAATCTTTTATATAAGGTTAGTCCAAAATGAGCTGACTAGACGAGTCTGGCTCATTATGAAACATTTCAAACTAAATACTAACAAGCCATAAATTGATGACAATATCACAGCAAAATCAAACCACTCTTTTATTTGTTCCAGTCTAGATAATTACTCCATTCAATCTACTGATAGGGATATTTTCGTGACCACGCTATCAATAATATTGCACCAACCGATATATGGTACAATAATACTGACAGTGTAAACAGAGGTCAACAGAAATGGACTTTTTTTATGACAGGTGGAATTTTTCAACAATGGTCAATTGCAGATTGATATCAATAATTATAATACTGGTAGATGAGGAATCGAGCGAAATGAAATTTTTACGAATTTTAAACAAATTCAATTTAAAATATTTTACAACTTATAGAGAGTACAATATTAAGCGAGTATTAAAATTCCCTGTTTTGACTCTGCACCAACCAAAAAAGGCTTCAAGATGAAAAATTTGTATTTTTTACACTAAAAGACTTTTCTCACACATCAACTATATGCATTTGTCTACAACTGTACGCATTTTTGCCAGGTAATTATTATTTTGCATTTTAAATGTTACATCTTATTAATAAAGGAGATAATTTTTTTCAATTTTTGAAAAAAAAGCCTGAGCTTCGAGTTAAATGCCCAACTGTGCATGATTTGCTTGAGCACTTGGCCAAATGCATGACTTACATGACCATTAAACACCCTGTACATAACGGTGCTCAAATTTATTCCCAATAGAAATGAGTACTCAATATTTCATCATTTTTGAGCAGCCTAGCAATATAATTTTTTTCACCATTCGAAAGAGAATCTTACTAACCGGCTTCAATGGTAAACGTGGTTGTTTGAAGTGGCATTAATGCCAAGATATAACACGCATATCAGCGCATTAATTCTATAATTAAATAAGTTATAATAAATATTATAATATTGATAATAGAAAAAATTCTATAATCTAATATTAATTATTAAGCGAATTAATAACTAATCATTTGAATATAAAATCTGTTTAGTTCAATCAAATCAAAAAAAAAATTTATGAACGGCTCGAGAATGATAATGGTATAAAAAAAAAGTAAAATACCACTATTGTAAGATTCGTATTATTATAAATAAATTTTTCACACTTACCACCGCATACGGGCCTCTCGCCGGATAAAACGGCAGACGGGTGGTAGGGTTTGGATTTCGTGGACTCGACTGCGTGTGCGGCGAGTAAAACATTTGCTGTAAAATGTCGAAAAATTAATGCCGATTCGACATCTTCGGTTTTCAATACCTTATTACGTAATTTTTCTTTACTTGTACCCGAATCGCATAAGATTTTATAATCGTCGAGTTAATTGTGTGTATTTCGACGCAGTCATAACTCATCACATATACTTCATTCGGATACAATAATACTATACGCAATAAAGCTCTTAAGGAATACTTAACAGCTAGTAGCGTGGCGCAGCGGTCGTTATTTTGTAATACGAAGACGATTTTTATTAATTTGCTTTTTACATGGCAACAATTATTTTCCTTTCGAAAAAAGACCTAAACCATAAATCTATATTTGGCGAAAATAATCAAGTAAATTTACAATGCGTCGCACGAACCTTTAATTTTTGGTAACCCCCGAAAACGAAATTCCCTTTCGATAATTACAGATAAACATCGTAAGTCACATCGATTCCTCGTATCTGATAGATTAATTTAGAGAGGAAGAAAAAAAACACTCATTTGATAAGAAATGAATTTCAATTACGATACCAAATTGTTCGGCACACGGAATACACGTAACCATCTTCCGTCGTCGATCTTTTACTCGTACACGTGTACCGCATACACCACGCTACAAAAATGTGTTCACGAAGGTCGAGCTAATTTCTTACCCTATTTTCATATCCGTTATTATATACGAATGGAACATTTGCAGATATGATGCCCGCTGTATAAAAAAAAAAAAAAACATGGATTAATCAGACATTTCGTGATTGAAGCCAAAATCCCATCAGACAAAACGATTCGCTTACCTCTTTGCTGCGAATAATGGCCTGCGTTTTTCGGATCGTTGGGAGCGGCGGGCGGGGTACTCGCCGGCGTCGGACCTTGCGAATGCTGATTCTGCATCAACACAGGCGTCGATGAAGCCATACTGGCGGCGTGCTGCGCCAACGAGTGCAAATTACCAGTGGTACCGGAGACGATGGCCGATGTCTGCAGGGTACCTGGCGTGTAATGCGACGTCTGCGGAGGAGCGTTCGCCACCGACACTACCGCTGTCGCCTGTGCAGGTACTCCTCCCACGTGCAATGGGTTCAACGACTGATAACTCATGCCATCTCCTCGCAGAGTATGACCTGCGAAAAATTCCAAAATGAAAGCGAAAATTAAAACACTATAATAAATCATCCAAAACGCATTGATATTGTTGGACATTTCTTTAGATAGGGATGTTTTAACACTACCTATTTCACAAGATTTATTATTTGTACGCTGTTGAGCGAAATTCCTTCTAAATATTAAGTCTTTCATACATCGCTCATTCTGAATCCATTCAAAGACTCAAATTCAAGTAGTCGATGCTGATATCAGTGTTATACACTATACCAGCTTACACCACTCCCATAAAAGCAATGTAAATAGTTCAGAAATTATCGATAGGTTCGCGTCGATCTAAGAGACATATCTTTAATTAGCGGCTGAAATAATAACAAATGATTAGTTCAGCCATACCTCGCGGAGAATTCGAAACAACCAATCACAGTTGAGACTCAAGTCTTGTAGATCGCAGCGCTCGTGTAGTGAAGCAACGGTTCTACTCACTTTTTTTGTTTATTTTTTAGAGTGCAGTTAACCTGATATGCTATACAATTATGGGTTATATTCCGGTCATATTTTTGAAATATTTTTACGGTGCGTCCCATTGATCTTCGACCTCCTCAGCCATGACCGACTCGAATAACAGGCCGAACAAGTGCACTATTGGCAACATCGTAATAAACACAAAGGTGATGGGCCCATGTGCGTATGTTTACATTTGTATTAATTGTGTTTCCATTAAAAAGAGTCTTTCATGGATGCACGTGGGCCTACCATACATCAGCTGATATCGGTGTTGCCAACTTGTGTTGTTCGGTCTGTTATTCGAGTTGGTCGTGCCTCAACACAAAACTTACTCTGAAATGGCAACACTGACTGAAACGTAGAGATCTTGAATCAGTGTTACCACATAATGAATCTAAAATATTCCTATTTAGGCAACTTTAGATTTTTGCGCTGAGAGGGTCGAAGATCAATGGGACGCATGGTACGTAAGCTGTACAGTGACTTCTCCCTCGCCCAAAAATAATATTCAAAATATTACCTAGTGTTTCTCCATCACCTACATCACTTGTGACGATTAGTAAAATTGGTCGACTTCATTCCCCATCCAAAAGCTATTTTCTTTCACAACTCTTCAGCCACCTAACTAAACTTGGGAAGCTAAAATTCGAACTCTGATATTCAACACTTCTCGTTTACCCTCGCCATATTTCAAGGACAACAACCCCTCTCTCACTTCCTCGCAATTACATCAGTGAATATGAATATATGACACTGAATAAATCAATTCTCATGTCCGGTAATCATACGAAGACAAATTTACTAAATCTGAGCCATTTGGAACTCCTCAAGCTTTACTTGAATTTATATCATTAGTCGTTTTCAAGGAGTCATACTCCGTGAAGCAACCACCCTCACATGTGCAGTATGAGCTTTCCACGCTGATATGATGAGAAGACATCGAAGATTCGAGAAATTTCATGCCTCAAACTCTCCTCGAAAAGCTATATTTTTCTTTCTTCTCCAAATTTATTTAGGAAGGTGAAATTTAAATATACCGATGCTCTAATTTCACTTTATCATAAGAGTCCAAGGTCGAAAATATTAATTTTTCCAAAATTTTTCCACTCTCCATCAAAAGGTGAGTGAACGGTCAGTCTTACGAACATCTAAATTTCGACGAGAACAACGTTAAATTAAATTTTCATTTTCATTTATCAAAGCTCGAAAAAATTCTGAAATAATTTCAACATTAAAGAACATTTTTAGATTTGCTCAAAATTTTTCAGTATTTTTCTTTCCCAAAATGACGAACTACAGTGACATGAAGATTTCAAAATCAGTATGATAAAAAAAAAAATCGCATACACAGATGGTTGTACCTTGATTTTTCGATCTCTTCTCAGCAAAGTTACCAGATTACAATATGTTCCTTCAAAACTGCATCGTCTGCGTGATTATTGAATTTATAACATAATAATGAGTTGAAATTTAACCAGGAATGACGTGATGATTAACAATCACAAGTAATTTTGCTTTTTAGCGAATGAAACTGAAACGATAATTTTTCTTTCTCGAAAAATGATACAAAACGTTATTTTTTCGCTTTGCCAACTCTGATAGGAAATGAACTGAAACGTAAAGATAAAAAGATTCCCACCTTCTCTAATACGTCCTTCCTGAAAATATATACTGCTTTATTCAAGACTCTAGTAAAAAAATGAATAGGTAGTCCAGTAAATCTAGGAGATCCAAACAGTGATTTTTTTGCATACATTTATAGAGGATTCATCAACAATACCAAGTAGGTACTTGTCAACAGGTAATCAAGGTAGTCCACGAAAGAGGTGAAGAGGGTCAATTTATTAATCATGTGCCAAAATAGCTTGGCACAATTGTATTCAACGTTGAGTCTCTGATAACTTGATTCAAAATTTCTTGCTCGAGTAATAATTATAAAACTAAAAAGTTTGAAACACAGCATCTTTACAAAACTTCTTCCTAGACTTGCATACCCCACATCTATGACTTACGGAGAAACATTAATACACAATTGTAGATAATTCAATGTAGAATTAATTTCCCGACTTTATTTTTGTGGTTTGACTGATCCTCGCATAGATACGATGATGAGCGATTTATGGTAAAATTTCAACATTATCTGAATATTCTGAACATTCATGACCTATGCTGTACCTCTATCGATGGAAAATTACTGAAAAACTATCCTTGTTGAGGATTTCCCTCATCCCACGAAGTATCCAACTACCTTGACTATAAGACGTCCATTACCACTGTATCCGTGGTAGCGTGTACGTTGTTTCGTAGAAAAAGCTCGCCACGCAACCTGGCAAATATTTCGCGCTTACACGTGGCAATCTACGAGCAACGGATACACATGCACGAAACGGTTACACGCGTACGCTAGCGAGCAATCAGTAGGGACTGCGTCGCAATTTTCATCTTCATTACTTTTCTCTACTTTCCCTCCTTGATCCAGCACCGTCGGTGTCGCGGCCCGTTCGCTGTTTTCTTCTAATATTTCGAAGCCGAAGTTTTTTTTCGGGCATCCGTTCGCCATCGTTCACGTCCCGTTTCAATCATCTTCGAACGCCGCTCTAGCTATTTATATCGCTCCAAGTATAAACGCGTCTATATCGCGACCGTAGTCGTTGTCATTCGCCGTATTGGTACGCGGAATCACAACATGTATTGTAATATACGTTTACGTGGTCACAAAGCTTTCCATACATCCACCCACTCGTTCGCGTACTACAACTCATTGGTTGCACTTCGCCTTCGTTTATAATCAGGCTTGGGACAGCCCTCGACCTTGTCTTTCAAACTGAATTTCATGCAGCTTTTATCATTACAAATAAGGAGACGAATATTACTCGATAATCAAATTTATACACGCAGCGCTACGAATAGGAAAGGCTTCGACGAGCTTTTGTTCAGCACCTACGCGTACTACGACTCGATAGGGCTGTTTCACTCGATACCGGGTACGACGCAATTATAAATGTTTCGTTTTCACATCTCATCGGTACGTAGCGAGTAATATTTTTTGTTTTTCACATAAATCTCGAGCAGTCTAGCTCTCTCTCTCTCTTTCCTCCTCATTGCGATGCATCACGCTGTACTACGAGCATAAGCGGATTTTTCTTTCGATTCGATTATTCAACTGCGAAACGTACCATATACGCGTACATTGCATACGTGTTCGATGACTCACAGTCACAGCGAACTGGCCACCGGAAACGATGAATTTTCATTTTCGCGATACAGCTACGCGTATAACAGGGGCGGTGATACGAACAACGTATCTTTCAGTTCGCTACTTCTTTTCCTGTTGCGATAAACATTCGAAATCGAAGTAACTTCATTGGCACGTATGTTGTTGCAAGCAGCCAATTAAGAGAGGACACTTTTAAACCTACAGTGAGCAAGATGAGCATTCGGACACGGGATTTTTTTTAAATACAAACTTCGATAAACGTGGGGATTTCCCACTTCGCGTAGTTTTGATAAGCGTACGTGATAGAGTATCCGTTTCTTTACTACAACACTTTACACTGGCTTCATAGGTTCATAAGTCATCCCTAGATCTTTATTTTTATAAAAAAAAGTTCAGAAAATCACCTCACGAAAACATTCGGACAACGTGTAAAACTCCCATTCGAAATCACGATTTTTTTCAGTAAAACCCTAGAAAACCAATTATCAATTATTTTAAGCATATCGTTACGCTGGTCATAGTTTTCTGTATAAATTCTCATAAATTAAATTTTCAAGGCTTTAATCGCAGCAGAAAAAAAGATGGGTACAAATGAAAGGTTTTAGTTTTATTTTACATTCTAATGTAAATATACGGCATGTTCAACTGCATCCCTCACTTTTTATTCGCACCCACATTTTACCTGCATCGCCGACGCACCACAGCCAGTTTACCCCATTCCGAAAACATCTAGCCCTCCCGCCTTTTTTATTAATTTCATTAATCATCATTTTCGTTCGTAATTATTGGACATTTTCCATCTAACATGATCTTAGGTATCTAGAAGTGGCTTGCTTTTTGGAGTAATAATTTTCATTTCATCGAGTTCATTCCAGTTCCTAATATTGTAATGCAATAGGTCATAAACAGGGATGGTAAGCGAGCCATTGGCCACACGATTTTGAACCAATTTAAGCCACCCATTAGCCAGCTGATGATGGCTTTCATCAGCCAATAACCAGTCATTAGCTTATGAAATTTCCAAAGATCTACAGCCTTAAAAATTTTTCTCAACCTGAAACCTTCCCAAGTTCATTCTTGATGCAAATTACGTCGTTACATAATTTTTATCGATGAACTGAAGTTATTTTAGTTATCTGTTTAATTTATGTGATTGTAATATCTTCTTTGCAAACTAAGTCCAACTCAGATGACTGATGTCTGCACTCTGCAGCTTCAATTCAACTGCGTCAGCGTGGTGTGGTGGTGTGTCGTAAGTCGTATGTTTGCAGGGTTGCCAACCCTATGGATAAATCCTAGGATCTAGGGATTTTTCGACATTTTTAGAAAACATGCTGAGATTTTCTGGGATTTCTTGATTTCTGGGATTTTTCTTATTTTTCTGAGATTCTTTCAACTTTATAGCGTTTTTACGCATAAAAGTTGATGGAACAAATTACTTTTAAATTTTCTTTTCGAATTTTTCCTGTTCAGTATAGAGTATTTATGATGACTGGTCTACGTTCTAATTGGTCATACGTCACGCCTGTAACAACCAATCAGCAAGTTGGAATGTGGTAAATTTACCTCGACTAACTCGTAACATAAAAACACAAATCAGCTGATGATTCAAATCACAAACGAATTTTAGTCGTTCACTGAAAACTGAACGATATTATTTAGGAAGGTAGAAATGAAACTACCTACATTTTATTACATTCTAGCGTTATGATTGGTCATTCCGTGCGTAACATATGACCAATTAGAACATAGACCAGTCATTATAAATACTCTATTCACCATTTAGTCAAGTCTCTGAGTTGGTAACAATGACGTTCTGTTAATCTGTTTACATTTTTACCGCTTACCTGGGAAAGCAAACTGCAAAGCCACACAAGTAGTTAAGTTTGTTGAATTGAATTTTAGAATTATTTTTGCATTAATGTATTATACTATTGTCCAAGGATAGAAATAATAATCTCTTGATTTTATCTTTAATTTATTTATTATTTTTTTATAATTTATATTAATCCAATATAAAGTATAAAGTAATTCCCCTAATTGCAGTAAGGTGTAATCTAAAATTAATAAAATTTTTCAATTATAATTTCAATTTTAATGAATATATACTTCGCGAAAAAAAAAAAAAAAAAGGTCGTTCATATTTTAAAAACACGATCTGGGATTTTTTTCATTTGGGTTGGCAACACTGCATGTTTGTGATTTTCATCTAAAGCTAAGAAAAGTGTTTTCATCATTTCATCAGTTTTCCCTCAATTTTCAAGTTTTAATTCCGATTTTCTGATTGAAAATTAGCTATATTAATATTTGTTCATATTTTATAATTACTATACATTGTTAAATCGAAATCGTAAATTCATTATAGACAAATTCAAGCTTGAGTTCATTTGAAAGTTTTATATATTTGTGTACTATTTTATTATCATCTCAATAAATTGTTCTTCAATTGCTACATATATTTGAAATCAACATCGTCAGATGCGTATTTCAAGGGCTCACATGATTTTGGTGAAAAACAGCCAATAGCCAGCTAATGAGCATCATAGCGCATAGCTAAGCTAATGAGATGGGGTACAATGGGCTATAAATGGCCAAAGGCGCATGGTGCTTGCACCACCCAGTTGAACCTGAACCTGAAGCTAATGAGATAGGCTCACCATCCATGGTCATAAAGGAACATGGCCTAATATATCTTCTTACTCATTTTCCATGTATTGGATTGGATTTCAGTGTTCATAATGATGTAGGTACACGTTCTCAATAATAAGATCTCAAATAATGCATCATGTAATTCAATGAGATAATACACATTTATGCGATTAACTGAGTATTCCGAAGTCAGTCGTGGCACTACATTATAAATAATATCTTATGAAAGAAGATATTCCTCTATGAAGTAGAAAACCTCAAGAGGATCTCCGAGATCCTTAATGAATTAAAGCAGTGATAGTGTACAATGGAACCTACATTTAAAAGATATTCGCTTCAAATGATTTAAGCCTTATGTGAGTGAGTTGAGGGTGTGGATTGGATGGTAACCGAGCGAGAAAGAATCCAGGAACTACAATATGTAGAGGAAGGGAGGGGTTAGTACGCCCTCAGTTCTGAAAAGGTGTTTCAAACGTATCAAATATCCATATACACTACATATCGTAACGGATATTCGCTATAATGCATAATAACAAACGGTCTAAAAACTGAAGATGAAATTGTCTTCTCTTTTCCAAATCGCGTAATTCACAAGAGCTCAACTTTTCGCTAAAAACTCGGCAAACAAACGTCGCCGAAAGCTAGGTCGATATGCAGTCTCCGATACGAAACTATCGTCAAAACGATCAACGTTCGTTCGTCAGCACGCGTCAACGACGCGATTCCAAACGATCAATCGATTCGGGCGAACCCACGCAAGGGCGCGAATTAGCGACACAATAGCGAGGCCACGCCGCTCGAGCCTATTTATAGCGAAGCGATCTCGCGCGCCCCTCAATTTTCCCAATTTTCTCGACGGCGAAAATTTCACGACCAAATCTCTTCCACGTCCGAGTCGTCGGTGTATACGTGTCAAGTTGCTGGGTAGGTGCACGCGTTCGTCGAACGCTTCCCTCGGCTCCTTCGCCGCTGTACCGCGTTCACATTGAAACCTACCACCCGGCTCGTTTCGCGTCCATTAAACCGTACACGAGGCCGCCGTCGCCGCGCTATACTCGTGTAACTAGCGAAACCCAACGATGACGCAACGATCGTATTTCGTTACCACGCCGCGCCTCGCCTCGCCAACCTTCTTCGCCGTCGGCAAGGTACAAAATCACCGCATGCACGAGCACCGGCGCACGCCCGCGAATCGGAATCGCTAGAGCAGCGACAATGTATGATACACGTCGAAAGCGGCGTTCGCGAGACGCAACACGTCGCGAAACTTTTTCGCTAGCAGCTCGTTCGGTGTACGACGTAAATTTAGAAACCTCCGGCGCGTCGCCCTACTACACGCTCGACGTCCTCAAAGTTAGCCGACCGCCAGTTCAACGTTTGACGAACGAACGAATGAGAGGAAAAAACACCTCGCCGAGGTCGACGACCGCCTTTCTCCCCCTTCGTGCCGGACTCGCATACACTCGGCGCACGCAATCACGCCGCCCGAGATATGATCGTTTTCTCGCCTCTTTTCCGAGTCTCGATGACGAAAAATTCACGTCGTCCGTCTAATTTCCTCTTTCTTCACGTCCCCCGCCCCCCTTCCCGACATTCACGAATGTACGACGACGCATACGCGTACACTACGATCATATTATAATCCTTGTCGCTCCCTTTCTTCACCTAGCGTACGTCTAGCGTCGTCGGTTCACCTTCTGGGGGCCGGCCACGAACTTGGGATCGAGAAACTATTATCTCCATCCTTGGCACACGTGACGAGGATGAAACCGGCTTCGAAAAACGTCCACGCCAATTACGACGATTAACGGCCCCTTCGCGGGAGTTCGCACGTACAGTTCCGACTCGCCAGACGATCGCCGAAAATTCCGCACCTTCAATTCGACAGCGCCGAGTACCGCGTCCGTGGCTTTATTTTTAGAAATCATCGGGCATAGTTCCCGAGCTCGGCTGCCAAGAAAGCGCAGAAAAACGTTACCCAGTACCATGCTACAGATATACGTTTTCACAGAACTTCGCACGATACGCTCGAGTCCAGCGTACGCAGACTGACCTAGGCAACCGTCGCAACTACGATCCAGAATTCGCGTACGCGTCGCGCGTATCCGGCCGCAGACGCATTCCATCTCGCGTCGTAATTATCGCTGCGACCGACACCATCGAACCGCATTCCAAACGCGTTCCTCCGAAAACTCGTAAATACCATCGAAAACGTTCGTCGATTCCGACGACCTTGTTCGTTCACAGACGCACGCACCAACACGTCGTCGCGATTGCAACTTTCCCGCGCGCGCTCCTTACAAAATCACCGCGACCGCCGCATTCAATTTACCTAAACGGCTAAACGCAGCCTATATCGCGCAAATTACCGATAAGTAGCACTCGTTTGCGCGCATCGTCTTCGTTGTCGTCGTCCAGCCGAATCCGTGTTGTTCGTCTCGCATCGTACCCGGATGCAACCGTTTCGCACCGTACGTACGCGTTTTATAGAACGCCGACGGTTTGGTCGAAAGTGCGCGCGCGCTCGTTCATTCGTACGAACCGATCTTTTGGGAGAGTGGCAGCCGCGTATCAAATTTTACGTACACGCACCCAGCAACTGTAGCGCAAAACGAAATTTTACGATCGTTCGTCGATAGTTTTCGATAATCACCAAGAGTGAATTCTCTCGTTAAAATTACGCAAATCATGGTCTGACCAGTATATCATGCACGTCTTGTAGCGCACACAAAGGCGATACATACGCACCCACTCAAAGCTCCATTTCATTCCTTAGGTAGCGATGTATACTGTGCAACTGTACATGCGATGACGTCATTGGAGGCTCGCGAAAATCAAAAGTTCACCGAAAGTGAACATTTTTTACGTGAAACGGATAGTAGTATTTACATGCACCGAAAAACGTTATACACAAAAATTGCGTATTTCTTCACAGGGCACAGGAAGGAAGAGCTTAAGGTTCCAAAATTTCGAGCATCTTCAAATTTCACATAAACGAAACGTTCTTACGCATAAACTTTCTCGTTGCATTTTTGGAAAGCCTTTAACGTAAGACGATGACGTCACAAGTACAAAATTCGCGATATATGAATTTTCAATTTTGAAATCAATAGTATTTGAACAGTGCAACGAAAAGGGTAATACAGAGTTTTTGCCTACCTGTAAAATTGAAGGAACTTGGATGAAATGAAAGTTTCATTGCATAAAGTGATTTCAATTTTGTTTTTCCATGAATCACGTGTATAGGTTATATGACGATTTATAAGACCTCTGTGATCAATTTAGAAAAAATCAACTTCGATTCGTCTTATAATACTTTTTTTTTTTTTTATTGCAATCATATAAAACAAAAATATAGAACATATTTCAAAATTAATTCGAGTTTTCCCCATGAAAGAAATTGCGAGAAAAAAAAACAACAACAAATTACTTTAGTCATAATTTTAAAACGGCAAAATTTACGAAATTTCATAGTAAGATTCAAAACAAAATTAAAGAATATCAACTTTTCAAAAAAAAATAGTGACAATAATTTTTTGGAAAAACAGTAACAAAAAATCACAGAAAGCCAAAAAAATCTCCGAACGATTCTCTATTATTTTCCCAAAAACAATTCCTCGCATGACATTTTCCCGAATACAATTTTAAAAGTTATATTATTTTAACCCTCTAATGGCACACATAAAAGTAATTTAAATTAGAAAATAAAAATTTTGCTGAGTCACTCAAGAAATTGAAATATAATATGTTATTGCGCTCGCTGAAATGCTGAATTTCATTACAAAAAAAATTGCATAATATCAAAATTGAAGGGGCAGCATACACATAGAATAGAACAATTTTTGAAAATTTCTAGCTCCTTCAATATTGAAGATAGGCAATTTGTTCTTCCATATTTTTTTCTTGCAAATCGTTCGAACTACAACATAGCATGGTTTTATTTTAAATTTTTGCGACCTGAAAAATGCAATGAATAATTTACATGAAAATTCAGAAGTAAATCTGCCCCTTCAAAAATTGATGTATGCAACTAACACAGATTCCCAAATTGAAGAAATTGTGGCAACGTTCAACTATGAAGGGTGCACAGGGATGAGCAGCCGGTTACGCCGCAGCGCAGCGAGTTTGTATTACCGATGGGTGAAATTCACTCATGTGTGCCAATTAAGGGTTTTAAAAGAAACACTACTTTTCATATACACCACAATTTAAAGGTATTGGATACTATTCAGAAACCCGATTCTAACTAACTGGTCCGTCATTCGTTATCTATTTTATATTGTATTTTGGTTTGAACGCTCGACGATATTGGGCGAGCATTCGTGAATCAATTGTTTCGTAATTTTTGGTGCTAACGGATTTTTGGAGAGCACTCGTAATCGGTGTCTTAAAGAGTAACCTCGAAACAGAATAAGGAAAATGCTGTTACATTTTCGGTTAGCGTTCGTGAGATGACCTCGCCTTTTTCCAACACATATCTGTACCAATAATTTATACCACACAACGTACGCTAAAAATGGCATAAATCATAATGAATATGAAAACCGTAAAATTATGCAGATAATTTCACTCTGAATGGCTTCCAACGCTTCAGTAGTAAAATTAACGCTTATTTGTTAACGATGAGATTCGTATGCTGCAACTACTAGATTCCACCAAACGAGAACTATGGATCAGTACCTGATTCAAAATGTTCATTTATGCCAGTTTTGGCATAATAGTATACTTCTCGTTACGAGTAACAATATAAAATCCATTGGTTAATTTCATTATCTGAATTGTAAACTAGAAAAATTGTTGAGCTCAATTCTTCAAAGTGAATTTTTTTTTCGAGAAAAACATATCTCTTCGAAAGTTACTCGATTTCATTCTAAGACTTAGTCGACCATTAGATAACTCGATGAATTTTTGATAAACTTCCATAGCATCAATCCGTCATGAGCAAAAAAAAAAAACAAAAAAAACACCAATTTCATCGCCTATATTTTCGCATAGGGTAAGTAATGGAACACGCACGGACAAGGTAAACCAGTGAACAGCCGCCTCGCCATCATCGTCGCTCCCTCACCTTGACCGTCGCAATCGAATAACGTAACCGCGTACACCATCCTTCGAGTAGGAAAAAAAAAAAGATCCAACACCACACCACCACATTGGCGCCCTCCATACGCTCGACCGTTCGAACAACTATCCTTACCATTTTCGTCGTCGAAATCGAAATGATTTGCAACTTTCTTCGACAAGGTCGTCGTATTTAAATCCATGCAAATACGATACCTTTTTCACAACGCTTAGAATAACGGAAGAAATATAACCACTTCGCATAATTCGACCTTAACTTCTATCGAGGATTGAAATATAAATACAAAAAGGAAAAAAAGCCCCCTAAGAAGTGAGCGAAAAAAAATTATCCGGCGAGAAGCCTATTCTCGCGTACACTGTCACGTGTTGCGATTATTCTTAGAAGGACGCGAAAACAAAAATAAAAGAAAGCCCGCGTACACGTGTTCCTGGAACCGAATTATACTTCCCCGTTACTTCCGAATTCGGCGCGTACAAAATCGTAGAAACCACGATAACGCAAGCAAAGAGAGGGACACATCAACAACCATGTATGCCAAGTGCCAACCCTAACCACGATGGTTTTTCCATTTGTGCGAGGGTGTGTGTGTGAGTGAGTGTGTACACGTCTCCGTGTCTACAAACTTACAAAAAGCAGCTGAAACGCACACACGCCTTTTTTCTCCAGCAAAGTTCAACGACCCTTGCCAACACAAATGTGACGTAATTCTCAAGCGATGTCCGCCATCAATAGACTCTACCCTATGTTATAGATTATCGTTACTTCGGTCTCATTCGGTTCGCAGTTATTCATTTTTCGCACAAGTTTTTGATTTAGAATAATCTCTACTACTGACTAGCGACAAACTGTTCGTAACTAAAAATCAATTACTTCGCCATCAAATTTTCTTCAGGAGAGTCAATGTACCTATATGAAATGTATAATTGTGAGAGTAGACTAAAATTCAATTTTTTTCAGTTCACACTGCTGGGGCTCCTAAAAATAAGTAGTATTAAAACACGATTTACAAAATGAAAATATGTTATCGTTCAATATTCTAAGATCCCACCCCACCAGTCTCTTCGAAAATATTAGAATGAAGATACAAAAAAAATTAGGTAATAAAAACTGATAAAATGACATCCTTTTTTTGTTTTTTTTTTTCATTTATAAATTGTCCAACGAGCAATTAAGAAAAAAAAAAAAAAAACTTTTCAACCAACTATAATGAACCTACGTTTTGACACTACACTAAAAGACCTTTTGACAACACTGTTAACAAACTAGCTTAACTAGGGCACTACCGCACATTCAACTCAACGAAAATTTATAACTGTAGAATAAAATTGTAATAATGGTACAAATTATAAAAGTTAATGTTTACGAACAATGAATCAGCGACGAAACTTCCAATATTAATATAAACTGAACATCGACAACTTATTTCAACAAAAAATTTCCAACTATTCTCCGTCGGACAGAAGCTCACCAGTACCCACCAGTTTTTCAAAAATACTTCAATGCTTAAAATTTTCAGCCGCAATAATTTTAGAAAATTACCGTTATACAAGTGCAGTTCATAGTAATTATTCGGTAAATTATGCGTTGTATTACTACGATTTCGCGGTAAGCAGCGCTATACAACAGTAATTACCGTAATTTCTTCGTAAATTACCGTAATTTCTTCGTAAATTACTCGTAATCAACTTTATTTCCAGGTACATTACAATTATATCATTTTCTGTAATTTTTCAATAGATTATCATTACACCATCGCCATCTTTTGAAATTTTCGGGTAAATACCGTCATAATAATTATGATTATTTATAATAATTCTCTGGTAAATTATCGTTTTATTGCCATATTTCTGCGGGAAATACAATAATACAATTGTAATTACCATGATCCGGGTAAATTACCCGTAATCAACTGAATTTCCAAATGTAATTTACCATAAGTTTTCAATAAATGATCATTATATCATCATCATTATTTTTATTGAAATTTTCGATCAAGTAACTCTCACAATATGGTTTTATCGCCATAATTTCGCGGTGAATACAATAATACACTCGTAATTTACCGGTAAATTACCATTTTTACTAGTGTTATTTAAAGGAGTTTCTGGTAAATACGGTTATACAATCGCAATTTACAGTAATTTTCAATGCTGGGGCAACGAACGCACGTATGTCCTTGTTCCTCAAAAGAGCCAATCATCAGATCATGGTTCCTGACTCGTTCTCGTATGTAGGGATTATTTCGTTCTCGTTTTTTCACGTCATCATAGTCTCATTCTTGTTTTTTAATGATTGCTTTCCTCGATTATTTGATATGTTGCGTTGTTGACGAAAGTTAATCAATAACTGTTGATTGGTTTGATTGAAATTTACGATTTAAAAAAGATGCTATCATGATGATATATGAACAGATGACTGAGTCACATTAACTCTTCCAAAAGCACTCAAGTGCAATGCAATGAATGAAAAATTGAGAACATATTTTAGATAGGTTCATTAAAGGGACCACAAAAATCCGAAGAGCGAAGAACAACAAAAAATTACATCTTTCTCGTAGTACCTTGAAACATACTAATAGACATCCTGTCCCATAGTCATAATGAAAAAATACTCCACACTTCAATAAAAAGCTCGATAAAAACACACAGAAAAAATGTACGTACTAACATTCATCACCAACGAAACTATACCAGTCGCGAAATAGGTAAGGTGATTCGGGTCGATGCAAAATCATTTTACCAAGAAAATTCTTTACGAACCACGTCACTCGAAACAATACCCGCTTGCCAGTCGCGTCGTCTTCCCTACAACTATCGTATCGTTAACAGGTTCCTTTTCAAAATACCCTCCGTGATATTCGTAAAACCGTTTCACGACAAACAAAAATAGGAATAAAAAATAAAACGAAACTCCACGAAGGTCGTCTATAGTTCACTCAAACTGTCCATTTCTCGGAATCATCATTCGTCCGTTTCGCGTTAATTTATTTTCGCACACGACTATCGTCGAAAATTCGCCATCGTTCGCGACAACGAACAAAAGAGACTAACGACTTCGCTCACACTGTCGCGACATAGGATACAGGTAGTTTAAATATCTCGCGCACAATACTGACGGGGAGGTCGCCGCGCCACGGCGTACTTCGGACCCGTTTCCTTCTTTATTCATGCCTAAGCTCCAGCATAGAATGCACGATCCTTTTTCTCTCTTTCTCAAACTAGTTCTCCCTCTCACTGCTTAATCTCGGCACGAATTTGTAGATTTTCAAAAGCTAAAATATACCCGCCAAGGCTCCGACGCTACCACCTCAAGGGTTATCGATGTTTAAACTGAACTTCAGCCAATTTGAACTGTCCGAAAATGAAATCACATTTGAACTCAACAAAGGGCATATGTTGAACTAAAGAGCTAAAATTTTTCTGAGCACACTACTGGAATCGTTTGACAACCTCCTCCGCTTAGTCATCAACTCGAGCTATCCACATATATTATCAGTTGTAAGAGTTTAATACTTCATTATATTGTGCAAGTATTCAGCTACAATTGAGTAAAGATTATGTAGGTAAAAAAAGGCGAATGGAAAACACTTCATAGTGATTCGAAAAATATCAATTTCAAAAATTTGTAAAAAAAAAATTAATTTAAAAATAAGAAAAAAAATCCTTTGAAATGTGCATATCAAAAATGCTGACTTCAAGTTACACGATTTCCTACATTTATCGCAAACTGAGGGCAGACAAATAAATGTTTATTTTTATTATTATTTTTACGTATTATGATCGAAAAAAGAAATCGAATACAACATTTTTTCGATCTTAGATCACATCAATCAATCGCAAGTAATCTCTCTGAACTACTCAGCCACCTCTGACTGCAAGCAATATGATCTAGATCAAACTGGCAAATCTCATTTCTTGTACCATAAATGGACAGAATCTAGTTCGCATGCGATCTGTAGATCAAAAGTTATGTTTTCAAATTAATAGATATGATATAATCGTGCTGGCACAAAACTGAAAAAATCCAGATATCAGATTGTAACAATTTTTTTCTTTAGAAAATCAAATCATTATTCACCAGTAGGCACTATGCATATAATTCATCAGATTTCATCAAAAAACAGATTAAACAAACATATATATATATATAGTAAGCAAGTCATAAGGTGCCATTTGCCCTGCAGCAATTTCGGTTCAGTACTTGAAGTTATGAGTGTTTACTATGTATAATAACACTTTCAGACCAAAGTTTAGAATCCCAATCCCATTCACATCTCTTAGGAAGACCACTTCGAGACGAGTAAATCGAAATTTCTCCTGCAAGCACAAGTTACTCATATGGGAAATATTCTAGACCGCTTCATCACTGCGAGACCGAATCCCTCAGTCATTTCCACTTGGAAAGAAAAACGAAACATCCACACATTTTACCTTCGACCGGAGTCATCGTTCAAGGTTAGACGAGGTTGTTGTTCGTACTTCGTAGCGGCGCAGGGCAACGCGAAAATAAGCGTAACTGATATATTCGCTTTTTTCGTTTTTCGTCAACACGTGAAAATACGCACACGCCAGACTCGGTCTATTCGAACGAAGACGTTCACCGTACCAGTTCGAAGACAAATAAGCCATCTGTCTCTTCGGTGACACCCGATTAATCGTCGTCAATCGTTATCAAGTCAAAAGCCGAGTTCATTCTTAGCCACTAGTAACGAATGTCGAATACGTCGTGGAGGCAATCCTGTTGGCTGTCTCGTCAACACCAGCGCGAGGCGGCTGGCTTTACATACCTTTCACCGAAACCATCCTCGTACGCCACTCAAGACGAATTGGGTCGGCGAACGAACGCGCTACCAATATCTCAGATTCCCTTCGAAGCCCGAAAAACACGCGCCGGTCTTAATTTCTTCGTTGGATCAATTTCTCGTTCATTCTCGTTTTTTCCAGTTATCGAGCCGTCCACCAATGGTCGTTTTTCACGCTTATATCGTCGCAGTTGCAGACGGTTCCAATACGACCTCGATAAACTGGCTTTTTACGTCTTTTCACTATAATCCGCGACGTACTATACGTCGATTCGGCGAAATACCAACGTTCACGTTCGGTCTTTGCTAATACCTCCCCAATTTTACAAATAAATTCATTAGTTGAGAACAAAATTATTACATCTAATTATCATCATAATTTTTCAAGTAAGACGGAAGTTCAATCTTTCAAAACTGCACGTTCCATAAATGCATACTACAATCACCATAGTCGCCGGAGTTGACCTCCTTCAACTACACATATTCGGCTATAGTAATCAAGAAAGAAACGGACGAAATATTCGTTAAAAAAATTTTCAAAAATATTTCTCCACTTTGATTTTATTAAATTTGATAAGTTCAATTCAATTATTATTTTTATCATTCGATTTTAATAATAGATATCTACGTTTTCGATATTGATAAAATATCGAAAGTTTTGAAGTTCGATACTCTCGATATTGCAAATTTTGATATTCGATGTAATACCTCAACTGAAAGCAAAAGCATCGAAATATTCGATATTTTCTAAATTTCAGTTTTTCTGAACTTCAGTCCATAGGTTCGAAGATAGATAAACATGAAAATTGCGTTCACGAAAATCAACTTATGCAATTATTAGCTAAAATATTGACAAAAAATAAAAACGAATAAAATATTAAAAGTTCTTCACTGTAGCATATAACGAAAAATGTTTCGGACAAGATGACGATGCTCTCGATAACGATACTTTTTTTATCGATATCTTGAAAACTTCTTTACTTCGAAGCTCGATTCTGATACATTTGTTCGATTATCGACAGCATTATCTCATCATTGCTTTTTCGACACATCGCATTTGCTACATCGCATTCAAAACTCATAATGAAATTCACTCAAATTCTAAAATAGTAGCAGTGTCGGTATCGACGCATTTTTAATTTAGCTTTGAACTAACCAATAATATTATGTTATTTTTCTTCAATTTTGAAATTGTCATTTTACACAGCTCGAGGATTGAAGCGGTACGCTTCGGCTCAGCGTCGTTGCCCGCTTTCAGGGGTGTTCGCGAGAGCGCGTATCAGGCGCGATTTGCATTTTATATTTTATGTCTGCCTGACTGGTCTCGATGGGAATCGTCGAGGGCAGTCAGTCTAGTCTTGTTGCCCATGTATACTCTTACACGACTGTAAAATCATAATCTTTAATACACGCGTTGTTCACGTTTATATGTGTTTGCTTTATTACACTAGTACGCCCTTAGGTTAGTTATAGAAGCCCATAAGCCTACTTGTTCAGGATCCAACATATCAAAATATCACAATTTTTCAATGCATAAGAAAATTGGAGCGAAAAATCAACACAGTTGGCAACACTGGTCATTATTTCGCGAATTTGAATGAAATTATTCATTCGCGACATCAACGCACATCACTCAATCGGCTAACCCTGTGATTCAGATTTAGGCTCGAAGAGTAGAAGAAGGGAATTAGGAGGGGGTGGGGGGAGACAGAGAGAAGAATACATGTAGCCAAAGCCACGTGTATTTGGACCGATCAGCTGTTGGCTACATCGAAATCGACACCTAAATAGAAATGCGCTGTATTCGCGCCACGAGAGATAGCTCGTCTTCGACGCATCGCCTGACTCATTGTTGGCTCGACATACCCCATCAGCTCGAACACAAGCAAAGCGGAACTAAGCACTCGGGGAAAACAATACGTCGAGCGATCCAGCCGACGCATTCGATCAACCCTTTTTCGCTCATTTCCATCGCGTCACCTGTCCACGTTCCCTCCACTTCTGGCAACCACGAGACTACGAAGAAACGAAAAACATAACAACCTAAACAAAAACGAAGAACGCGCACGTTTTCGAGTGGCGCCGCGTACAACCCATTCCAAAACGCTGACCTATCTCAACGTTTTTCGACTTCCTGCGCGCACGAGAAAAAGCGGCCGATAATTAAGAAATGAGAGATGGCGAGGGCGGTAGAAAAAAGCGTTAATTACCTGAGGCCGCGTACGGCGGCGTTTCTATATTCATAGTTGGACGACGGCGACGACGATAATTATTACTTCCACGAGTCGAACGACGTTTGCGAAGCTTTCGAGAGCGTTACCAATCGTACGTCGTGGTTGAAACCATCGTCGAGTGTTTTATCGTACAACATCCGTGGTACATGGTGAAAAAGCGCGCTAAATATTCCACGTGCCCTTTGGCCGGCGACCACGATAACATGGAAGGCGTATCGGTGCTCTCAGACGTTCGGGATAGCGTACCGCGATCGTCTTCCGTCGCCGTAATCACACCCGATGGCTACGCTGATAACGTGAGGTACGCGCGCACTTCGACACGTAACGAAATCCCTCGTTCATGGCGCGCCTTTATCGGCGTCAACATCAGAACACCACCACAACACCGAATTCTTATCAATCGGCTAATTAAACACGTGTACGAGCTATGTAGTCGACGCGAATACGCGAAATTTTCCGAGTGTTTTTTCCTCTTATCACGCGCGCATACACACACAAAGGCACGCACGTTACACACGCAACCGATCGTCGTCTATATTTTTTCCACACGCGCCGTATCCGCGTACGCGTTCGATTTCGCGAATTTAACAAATAATATCAAAAAATAAAAAAACCAAACGAATACAAAACAAATCACAGCAGCGTATAAAAGGCGCGCGACAAATCGCCACCACGACGACGCGTACGAGTACGAGTAAAAGCGTGAACGTAAATACTGGAAAGACTTGCCAAAAGGTTGTTTCGACACAGTCGCTACAACGAATCGGATTGATAACGGAATGCCACACGACCGACTACCAAGAACGCCGTCGTACACCGCGCGGTGACGGGCCGAAGGGGGGAAACCGCTTCGAGCTTAACATTCCCCACCAAAGTCCATCTCCGAGTCTTGTAAACCGCGCTAGCGAGGAGAACGCGACGCGTACGACATCTCCTTCGCTTCCCACCATCGACCGGATTTTTCGTGTTACCGACTCCTCAAAATACGTACCATTATTGTCATTACACAAGGATAACGTAAAAACAAGCCGAGATCTGAGAATCCCACTAAATAAGATAAATCCGGTACGGTAAGGTAAGAAGCGTAGCGCGAGAGAGAAAGAGGGCAAGAGGGAAAACCCATCGTACGGTTATTGTAGTCGTGAACCCGCGCGCAGTGTTACCAACGCCTTGGTCAATCTCAATCGACGCTCGCGCTGTCCATCGGCGGCGTTTTCATTCGTTTATTTTCTAAATTTACCGTCCTCCTTCCGCACACACCAATTCAATTACACGTCTATCGTTCCGTCGCCACGTAAAAATCGCCAACGTGCTACATTTCCCCCGCCCGCCCCCCTCGTTCATTCATTCATTCATACGATTGACAGAGAAATGCGAAACAAATAAAGCCGTCCATCGTGGTACTCGCATAATCGACCACACGTACGATGATTGAACACTCGTCTCGTACGTAACACACTCAAGTTCACTCGGTAACGCTGCTAGCGATCTCATAAACTTTCAAATCAGACAGCGAAAATGCCATATCCAGACCCCGTGATGGGAGAATTAAAAATGTCATCGCAATATACGTAAAAAGGAAGCGGAGGGGGCGTATTCGCTCAATTCGAACGTTAAAAGCTTTCTGATTGCCTGATCCTCGATTCGGAGCCTATAAGAAACAAATTTAGTCGTGGCTTCATCTTTTTCAAATTTCTCAACTAACCTTCCGAAGATACAGCCCTTCCACTCGTCCCGATTCTTAAACCGTCATAACCCCACTTTATATCTTCTTTTACGACCCAAATGATAACTGAAAGAGTTCTGCAAATTTCAACTTACGACGAAAATCACACCAATTTCAACTTCGCACGTGATTTTGGAGGCGAAGAGAAAGGGCAATTGTCAATGAACGGTCCAAAATGTTTGATTATGAAGTACACTCCAGCGACTAACGTAGTCGCATTTCACATTCCCAAGTGTATACTTAGAAGAGCAGAAAAGAATTGATTTTTGAGGAGAAATTCGTAAGTGGTACGAATGGAAAAACCGAGACACATAGTAGGTATGAATAAAAATCGATAAAAATTCAACGAGAACGTTACCTCATGAAGATCTGCGAGGGATTTTTCCAGATTTTTGATTCGACTTAAAATGGAGTTTTACTCAAATTCTCAGTCAAGAAGCTCAATATTCGCGATCGTAAAGTCATATTATACAATGAATAAAAGAGACCAACATTTTAAAGTCTGAGCCTTCTTGAGGAGACATGAAAGAAATAACCGGATATTTTGGGTATTATGAGTTATCACACTGTGCTGGTTCGGTTATATAATTTATATACCTGACTGAAGAATGTAACTCCATTTACTAAAATAAGTGGTAATTATTACAGCAGGATGAAGGAGAGCATGGGTAAACACCAATTGACTAGTTCATCTCCTCATTCGAATGTTTAACTAAGAAACGATTGTAATCTAAATATTCCTGTTCTGAATGGGGGGGGGGGGCAAATACGTCACAGCCATCTAACCATGGACTAGGAAGCTTCCAAATAAATATTGATTACATAGCCACCAAAATTTACAATAAAATCCTACTAAACGTTTCCATTTGTAAACAACCAAATAAAAGATAACAAGTATGTATATCTATATATCATCATATTTTGATAATGATAACACTATTTCACGCATGCAGTTACACATTTACAGGTGTTATTATTCGTTTCGTGATCTAATAAGATTAAGTTCCCGACCATTTTTTTCCGATTCCCAAAATCCAGAATTCATAAATTACAAATACTCCGAATAGATTTATTCCCGAAAGTCAATTTGACGAATGGTACCCTACACTACACTAAAGAAAAAGATGGAATAATGATTAAGATTGAGATCAATCGATATTCTAGGCCATGTTTTCTAGATAAATTCCATTTCTCTATGTTCTGCTTTGTACTATTCGTACGATGCAGCGATAGTACGAATTCGGTTTTGTAGTTCCAGCCATTTTCGTGTTGGTACCACGCTCACTTTTCTACCCAAACTAAGCTCCGCGATGTTCGCTTCGACGTTGGCCCTCTCTCTTCGGGGGATGCATATGAGAGGACTCCTTTGGAGTCATGATGAGGACAAACAGTTCATTGGCTGGAGGGTCATTCGTTATCGCCTTTGCCTTACATTCACCAGCACCAAACTTTCTGCGATCCCAGTTAGCGTTGCTAGATGGGTTTTTCGAGAAATCCCCACTTTTAATAAATTTCCCATTTTTTCACTTAAAAAAATCCCCAAAATCCCCAAGACACCAATACAAACCTATTTCATAGCCCAACCAACTTTTTTACTGATCTTCCTCATTTCATTGAAAATAACTAAAAATTCCTAAAATCTTCAACTTTCAAAATGTAGATTATATTAATGAGATGAAGATAAAACGAGTTAGACTTTTTTCTTTGTAGGAATTACTTATTCTTCTGTGCAGTATAAAATGCAGGTGAAATGATAGGAGGTAGAATAAATAGCTAAATGTAGCCATTGGAAAAAATTGAGAATGTATTGTTCTATTATAGATTCATATTCTGAGTATTTTGAATCGTCAGATTCAAAAATTAATTCTGATTAAATTTACACCAAGATTAACTTTTTTCATTGTTTTTAAATTATTTAAAATGATGTAAATTGGCTTTATTTCAATTTGCAAAGTACAAAATGAAAAAAAAAAATTTTAACTTGAATCTAAAATCCTTAAAAACTTGGAAAAAAGTGATAAATCCCTAAAAAAAATCCCTACACACTTTCGCCGAAGTCAAAAATACCTAGATCTAGGAAAAAATCCTCAAATCTGACCGCAATGATCCCAGTAGATCTTTCCTTTGGTTTTTTGATTTAAGGTAGACATAACCATCTACTTGAAAGTTTTAACGAATTTGACTCTACTATTAAAAGATATACCTTCCGAAATTATAATGCCATGGAAATGATAACTTTTCGCGATAACGACCATCCAACTTCGGGATTTTGAAGTTCGGTAACTTACTTTTCAAAATAACGACCCTTCGGGAAAACAATTTCCGACTTTCGGGATTTAAATTTTCGGGAGAATGACCGGGAATCTAAGATAGAGCAACCTATCTCTAGGCATACGCTCTTAGGTTCCTCGCCATTTCTAGATTGAGGAGCAATCATCAGACTGCTTTTAACATTCCAATCTAAATATTGGAATTATACTACTAAGGAATGAATGTTTTGCATCTGTTTTTTCCCATAAGGTTTCTGTTCTGTCCTCAATTCTTTTACGTCTTCACTTACTTGAATACTCTAATCATTTAGCATCTTCAATGGTGTCACTTTGCACTTTCAGTGATTACGAGAGAAACGTTCGTTTCGATGAGTTGCGATCTTGAACCTGAAAAATATAGCGCCTACCCATTTCTACTTCCTTCGTACTTTGGACTAATTAACCCTAGATTCCTACACTGGGTGAAAAAACACCCGGTGTAGGTTTCTTGGTGCGTTGTAGGCAATACGCAGCGCTCAACGCGTTTCAACGCTAGTGCGCGATAATCATCTTCCTTTGCGCAACAAAATGCGCTACGAGTTGAACTGTTTTCCCCTGTGTGTAGGAGGAGGGTGTGACCAAACGTTTTTTCAAAATAATTTTTTATCTTGGAATAATAACAAATTAATAAAAAAGAAATCGATAATTTTTTATAGAAAGGAATATGATAATGAGTTTCCTAATAAATTTGCGAAGAAAGCCTAATTTTCAAGATGAATTTTTTTTTTTTTCAGAAAATGACTTTTTTTGGGGTAGTTGGTAACAGTGCTTCTTTATACCATCATTCGTATAAACGGTATATTATGTTTTTGCAGAGACGATTTACATGAATCTTCACCATAACCCATCCTGATAGATTTAATTACAAAGCTGTAAATGACTTTTTAAAGCTTTTATAGTGTAGGCATGTAGGGTTAAAGAAGTCTGAGCACTTTTTTTGTACTTAGTCAACATGTTACAAATGTAACAAGTAACAAGATTAATGCATAGGTTATGCAAGAAGTACGAGTAGGTAATAGATATAATATAGGTCTAGTTTTGCACGAAAATTCGCAACACAGTATCGTCCTGTTCCCAAATGATCCCTTCATCTCGCCCTTATACGTCATAATTCCTCAATTGGAACCCACGTATCCGCATTCACCGTGTAAAACGCGTCGTCAAAAAGTAAAATCCATAGAAAAAATCGCGCGTGTGCGTTTCGAAAAAAAAAAAGAATAGAAAAAGAAAGCAAACGCGCCGACAAATTAAAGGAAAATTATATTATCGAGGTCGGTACCCACACAGGCAGGCCGCTGTTATAAGGCCACGTTGTATACGTAAAAACTACGTTCGCAAATGTTACGTCATCTTGGTGACGTAGGTAGTATTAGGTAGTAGTTGTAGCGCTGCGGACGCGCGCGTTCCAATATTTTTCCTTCGGTTTCGCCTTTTGCCGATTACCGCCACCCGTTATCGCGAACGCAACGCCGCGGTATTTCCGACGCTGGAAGTGTGTCGTTTGGTTAGATACTCACACACACACACACGCCGTATACGAACACATATCCGACAACGTCGCGCATATCTTACCCGGTGTACACGTACACGATACATCAAAATGGAGAACGAGCGAAACGATAGGACGACAGCGGAAATAAAAATCACTTCTCCGACGTTACCCCATTACGCGCCATTGCCAAGGCGTTTACGCGTCCTCAACGACGCCATATGTCACCGCGTCGCCATTTACCCGATCGTCGATACTCGCTAATAAGTGTATTCCTTCGATAACAGGTAAAACGCGATAACGGATTAACGAAAGAATGCGTTTAACCTGGGCCGGAAACAACCCATCACACGTATCGCCGTAATATCTCCTCTCTCTTCCTCTCCTCTCGCAACTTTCTCGCGCATATCGTTCGAATCGACCGCCGCAACTATGTACCGGAGAGTTGCAACATGGAAGATGGCATCTGGCGGCGGTATTACGAACTAACGAAAACAGGTACGTGGTGAACTGATAACAATTTTCGAGTCAACGATTTGATCACGACGCGATTCAATTTAGAAGAATATTACGGTTCTAAGACAAATTTCAATTGCAAATTTACCCAGTTACTACCCGCCTCATTATGGTAAGAGGGCTGGGGATCATGACTTTAAATTTAAGTTCACTAATCGCATTGAAAGTAGCTGCATAATCATTTAAAATAGATCTTTGTAGTTGGAAAAAGACTATAATGGAGCTGAGACAGACATAAAGGCTGATGCATTTTAAATAAGAAAATGTGAGCAGCCTTGCTGCATTCTTAAAGCTAAGTTACAAGTTTAGATTTTCACATGATGTAATCATACGAGCCCATATTCATCAAATTTGAGTTATTCGAGGCTTGTTAGTCCCTCCATAAATTTTTACCTAAATTCGAGAGAGTCATATTCTGATTCTCAACTATTTCCTACCTCAATCAATATAAAGATCGAATTTTCTACATAGATTTGGCGACGAGATACGGAAAACTCAAAAAATTTCATAACTCAAACGTCCTCAAAAACCGGTGTTTCGACACAACTCTCGTTTAAATTCATTCAGAAAACTGAGATCTGGGGTTTCTAAGTCTTAAAACCTTTTTATTGTTGACTAGGTATGATAGAGTGAATTGAGAACAACAACATGCCCAAATTTTCACTTTCGCAAGTTCTAAAGTGGAGTGGGAGAAAAGTGAAGTCTTATCAAGAAGATTTAGTCTAGAAATTTCTTTAATGTCCATGTCTTTTCATCAAATACACCCAAAGGAAGCTCTAACTTACAGAGCAAGGGAGTTGAAGACCACAACAGGAGTTCTTACAATCAAGATAAAATGCATTTTACCTGTCGGATGCCTTAAAACTTGAGAAAAGTTTAAAAGAAGTTGCGAATATCGCAAAACTGATTTACATGAATCCATCTAATAATTAGAATAAAACTCAACTTCTTGGTTCATTTTGGAAGGGATGAGAAAGACTTTCAGCTCACACACGTTCTGATTACGCTCGCATACGAAAAAGGGCTGAGGATACTAGCATAGATTAACCATACATAGATAGCCCATCGTACGTTAAATTTTTATCACTCCTAAACTGAAGCTAGCATCGTTTTTTGCTAATATCTTGGAAACAATTCAAGATAGAGGGCTCGCAAATGGCTCATTTTAAAAACATTAAAATGAAAAATGATTTATTTTTTCTAAAATTACTGTTATCGATTTACTTTTGGAATTAATTTCGAAAAAAGATTTTTATACATTATTATGAATTATCTCAACAAGTAAATCAATGTCAATTATTTTTTCAAAGTGAAACACATTCAGAATTTTATGCTCTTTCGAATGAGCTATTTGTAAACTTTCCATTTATATCTTTTCTTGAGATATTTCCAAAAAACTAAACAAAAAGTCGAATTTATTTTTAGTACTGGAGCTCATTCACAGAGGGCGCTCTAAAAAATGAATTAGTTTTATTAAAATAACTCGAGCTCACATCGATGGCAATAATGGTTTAAAAATTGAATGACGTGTAAAATGTGAAGCTCTTTCGAGTGAGCTCTTTTCGTACACTCTAACTCAATTATGATCCTAGATATTAATAAAAAATTTCCTGGCTCCATGAGTGATAAATTCGCATATACCGGTGGGCTATCTATGTATGGTTTATCTATGATACTAGTCATACAAAGATCACCTCTTCTTCGAGGGTAAGATTCGAAAAATATTTTTCGAATCGCGAATACTTCCTCAACTGCAACAGCAACAGTCCAACTTCGTACCTAATGTCGAACTGCATGATGAACTGCCGAATTCACTCTCGAATGGTGGATGAGCCAAAATTTGATGATATTAAAAAGAAAGCAGCCATGCTGCACTACCGGAGCTGAGTTTTTAACCAGGGCTTGTTCAGATTAGCAAATGATTAACCTCTGTATGTTTACAAGCCACACCTAATAGTACCAAGCCTAGAAACCCCTGCCAGATACCTTCCAAAACTCCTAAGGAAGTTGAATTTAGAATACGAGGTATTTTATGCCCGCAACAATCATATGAATCCATATTTTTAAAATTCTAGTAATCTGAGGCTCTTCAAGTTAGTCTCAAATTTTAACAATGCGCAATTTTGGATACATTTTGATTCAAATTCGAGAGATCATATTTTAATTAGTAAGTAAGGCTACATATTTTAGTCTAAACTCTTCAGGTTGCTTTGGTGAGGAGATACAGAAGATTTACGGAATTTCACATAATGATTTCAGAATAAGCGCGTCATCTGGGCTCATTTCATCATATGAAACCAAGAAAGCAAAATTTTGACCTCTCATGTACCTCCACTACATTTTAAGATTGATAATCCCCCCCTCATCCCTTCGAACATCATATATTAGAGTGAATTTGTAATATGGTATACTTCTCACCTGTAATAATCATACGAGTTCATATCAATATCGTCCTAGTTATTTGAGGCTCCTCAAGCTCTCCTCAAACTTTGACAATCCACCGTTGCGGATCGATATTGACTTAATTTGAGGTCTCATATTCTGTTCCCAAACTAACCCCACACACAAAGCTTGACCCTTCTAGGTTGAATCGTCGAGGAGATACGGAAGATTCATGCAATTTCATAACTCACAACTTCCTCAAAAAGTGGTTTTTGGCTCCGATTTCTCTCCAACGCACTTGGGATGTTGAAATTTCGATATATTGGTATCAGTGACTCAATTTCTTATGCGAGATCAAAAACGTAAATTTTGAGTCATTTGCATCCTCTCCAGCCACCCTCAAAATTTGAGTAATCTGCCAACTTGAGCTGTTTCAAAAATCCAAAAAAGTACCTCTGCGTATCTGCGTGAAGACTCTTTCAACAAATGCAATGTACGAGCAGAAAAAATAATACCAAAAAGTTGGACATTTGTCATATGATTACAAATGGTCTGAAACTCAAAGATATGAAATCTCTTCTCCGAACTTTCCTTTCCCAATCAGGTACGCTGTAATAGCTATCGTTTCCAAATTGAAAACTCGGCTAAAAATCTCAAGTAGCTACAATACGTTGCCTGCAAATATAATATCTTCCAGGGACATCAGCTACACATCTTGCAGTAAATGTACGGACTTTTTCGAACATCTCAGATGGTCTTTCGACTTATAAAAAGTTCCTTTCCATATTATGCTAAAGATATCAACCGTATAAGACATAATGGATGCTAGCAAAATGTTTTATATCCGCAGATCGTCTTTCCACTCAGGACAAGTCGCTTTCCGTACATGGTACATCGGGCTGGGCTACACACCAACGTGGAACAACCATCAAGGTAATATTCTCAATTTCTTATCACTGACGTCACAATCAGCCGTTCAGGCGATAACGCCCATGCATTCGTGATCAGAGTAGCAAAACTACCGCTGCAGCAATCATGCAACTCTTCAACTGGCGAAAATAAAAAACCGCCGCCGCGATAGCTAGCCGGCGAAAAAAAAAAAAAGAGAAATCCGCCGCTATACTCTCGTACGCTGAGAAAAGCGAAACGAGAACGCGTACATTACGAAAGGAAAACAAGTACTGTATAAAACCCTACATCAACGCATACCTCGCGTAATACACGCCGGGCTATTCCACCGTACACAATGTCGTCCAAAACGACAAGTGTTTCATGTTTCAAGTCGGCTAATAAAGGAGCAAAATTCCGCCAACAGCGCCTCCTCTATCGTCCCTTTCGTGGAACGAAAAAATTTCCTAAATGCTCTTGTGTTCTACTCTGTAGGTCAACACCGTACACACCGACGTACAGTACCTCGTTCCTTCCCAGCTCCGAGTGGTTGTCCTATTTCACTCCTCTCATTCATAAATTCTCGCGCGTAATACATAATACACCAGTACACACGTACGTACCGTATACCGTATCAACCGGAAAACCGCCATCTTTCCAGTTAGATTCGTTTTTCTGTTATATCTTTCATCGACTCGTACGCACGTACGATTTTTTTCTTCTTTTCAAGTTGGAAATTATACTCTCGTTCAAACAGAACGAAGAATACGAAATGCGAACAAGAATAAACGATGCAAATTTCATGTTTTTTAGGCTATTTCTATCATTCTTCTCAAATTAAATAATCTTGGTACGATCAATGATACTTGATTTTTATTAATCGACATAAAATAAAATGATATTTTTTTAAAAACTTGATTTATTTAACCAAATTCAAGTTTAAAACTCAAAAATAAATCTAATAATTCACGTTCGATTCACGATCTCTGGAAGACTGGAAGAAGTGCATTCTTCTCCACTTACAAAATTGAATATCATTCCACAATTACGGTACGTTTTGAAAAGCTATTAACTCCTAAACGTTGGTAAAGATTGTAAAATTCGTAAAGGTTATATTTCGATCGTGAAGTAGTTTCAAGGTTACAACCATTTGTAGTTTTCAAAATGCGTTTTTCTCTGAATTACATTTTTCGTGGAACGCTATTCTTATTAACTGGAACCAATTGTGCTTAAAAATTCTTGCGGGCTCTCAACTGAAGTTTCAAATAAACCGAATGCTGAACTACAATTCCAAACTTAGAACCAAGTCAAAACTGTGACAAGGAGAACCATATTATGCCCAACGATAATGACAACTGATAAATCTGAGATTCTTTATCTCAACAGCAAATGACTGGTAATAGGGAATAAAATAATGGAAGCAGAGGGGAAGATGGATACATTTTGGGCAAAAAGGGCATGTATGGAGGGGAGAGATTGGAATCTATTGTCTTAAACCCAGTGGGAGGGTTTTTTTTTATTATATTTTCCTAAATTTGAGGAGATAGAGGGAGTTAGAATAGTGTTTTCTCTTCAAATTTAAAATCCAACGCATTAAAATGTGCAAAATAAGTGAATAAATAAATAAATGAATAAATAAATAAATAAATAAACAAATAAACAAATAATAATCAAAGAATTGGAGTGAATTTTGGTGTCGTTATTTCGATCAATGTAATTTTTACTAGCTCTAAACAGTTAAACACTTCATTTCACACAGGAACTTGTACGTGGAATTCTTCACCAAAACAACTAAATAACTTTTTGTAGCCAAGTTTTCAATTAGAACCTACAGCTACTACACTCGACCTAATTTGGGAAAAGGTCGTAATAGAAAGGAGTTTTGAAATCTTAGTTCTTTTGGATTCCACGTACGAGTTCCCGTGTGAAATGAAGTGTTTAACTGTTTAGAGCTAGTAAAAATTACATTGATCGAAATAATGACACAAAAATCTACTCCGATTCTTTGATTATTTATTTATTTATGTTTCAGATAACTCATACGTATAATCGACTCAGCCAAATTTCGAGGCAGTGGGGACCGAAGGTTAGTTTTATATGAGAACGCAAGTCAAGAACACCAACGTATTCAAATTTCAGTCGGTAAAACGTATTTTCGAGGAGGTTTTAAGTCGTGAAATTTCTTGAATCTACTTCATCTCTTCACAAAATCAACTAAGAAAAGTCGAAGTTTGTATGTGGGGTTAGTTTGAGATTAGAATACCGGGCTTCGAATTTGGGTCAAATTAATTCAAAATGTCGCATAATCAACATTTTTGGAAAACATAGCTCAAATTTGATGAAAATGAGATATTGAGCTTACATGGTAACTAAGGATAAAAAGTATAGTATACCCCAAATCTACCTTCACGAGTAATGTTAGAAGGAAGAAGGAATAATTACTCTCAAAAGGCAAGGGGAGGGGGAAACGAAAAGTCGACAATTTTTGATTATGGTGTCATATGATTAAGTTCGGTCAATATTCAAATTTCAGAATCTCAAGTAAATTTAAAGGAAAGTTGAAGCGCAAATCAGTTTTTAGAAGGGAAACGAAGTCAGTAAAATTAGTGAATTCTTTTCACCTCGTCACTCAATGTACTAGGGAAACTAATATGGGTTTACGTGCTTCCCAAGGGAAAAAAGTAATAAATATCTTGAATCAGACTACCGGTATGGCCCTTGGACACAAAGAGGTTGACAACATTATATGCAAATCTGAACGAGCTCCAATCGAAAATTCACCTCTAATAATGCGGCATGAGTGTTCACGCTTTTTTTTTAATTGTATGTATATGAGCAATTACACCAAGAAACAAGAGGTTGAATACGATTCATTAAACAACAAGCTTCACTTCTGCACATTTCCACCATCACACACTCATGAAAGTTGATCCCACATAGTCTTATATTTCTATTACGATTTCATGAATCAAAACTCAATACACATGACAGCTCGTTATCAAGAAAAAATTTCCCTCTAATGGCGTTACAACATACGAATCCTTTCGTTCGTATCTATTACCGAATACATCACAGCGCGTATCGATACTTCACATATCTATCATGCCTGGCCTTCGATAACGCGAATACTCGAACTCGTTACCATCGCTGTCGATCATACCATGCGAAAATATAAATATCACAAAATAAAAAAATATTCGAAGAGAAATCCACGCCGCCGCCTAGCGAAATCCATCACCTGTGCCAGCGCACCGAGCGCGCGAACTATACTATTTCCATATCAAGGCCAAACACACTCGAGTCTAAAAATACGTAGTCTGTCATTCTCCACAACACTAATGTAGTTTCCCAAGCCTCCCATCGAAATTTTGGGAAGCCATGAATACCTCTACGAAAAGAAATATTTTGGGTGAATTTTTTCTTCTTTTGTCAAACTGATATCTCATCAACTTGATGATATCGTTTTTATCAATATCATTTTTTTCTTTTCATAAAAATTGATAAATTTTTTATTACTATTTTTAAAAATTAAATTCTATTGTAAATTTTGAATATTCTACGTATGAGATTATAGTTAATATCAATTGTGTCACAGTAGAGTTGAAATTTATTTCCCAAGCGGTAATTTTTACACACGATCATCACAACAACACGTGCAACTAAAATTTTCCATAATATCTAGCTTACATCCATCTCTTTTTTCATCGCAAAAGTAACTGCCATTTGTAAAAAAAAAAAAAAAAAAAAAAAAAAAACGAGCGCACACAATTAATTCTTTCTTACTACTTTTTCTCAGCCCATCAATCCAATCACACAAGACAGAAATGCTAAAGTAAACTATTCGCGCAACAGTACCGATCATTTAGATTACGATTGCACAAATGGCAGTAATGGCACCGCGTAACGTGACCTTGCTTGTACTTATGCATTCGACGTTCGTACGCAGCTCGCATACGCGTTTTAGTCACCACCAGTTCTTTTCATCCCGCACTCTCATAGCCCTCCGCAAATAAGCATCAGCATCGCGAAGAAAGTTGAAAAAAAGCGAACAATATAACCTTTGACATTTGCACCGATCGTATGAATACTCAGTTTCTACAAAGAATAAAAGACGAAGAGAGCGAATTCCAGTAAATTCTTTTATTATTTTTTTTCCAACCAGTGCCACGAATACAATACATCGTACGACTGGGTAGTATCAACCTACATAATTTTTTCGCACATAATCTCCCTCGTAAATAATCGTTTATCGACGAGCAGGAAACGTCTTCCTAGTCGTCGTTTGCGTATGCGGCATTTTCGTAAACCAACAGACCGCAAATACATAGCGTTACCAATGGAAAACTCTGAACACCGAAATGACGTGGCAGGCTCTAATGCTCAAAGTTTCATTCTACGCTTTCAATTCTCAACTCGCTTCATCATAGAGTTCATTTGAACGTGAGGTATCTCTGACCGAACAACTACAAGTAGAAAAGACGGACGAATCGCATTCGTATTCAAAAGATATGATCGACATATGCAAACTTTCTTTCTACCAAATTTTTTGCGAATAAAACTTTCAAATAGTGTAAAGGTACATCTTCAATGAATTACTATCAATGGAATCGTTCGTAAACGACGCCATTTCTATCGAACCGTTCGCGAAAAACTTCATCTTAATGGAATCATCGTGAATGAAATCAGCGAATATTAGTTTTGAATGAACGAGTTCGTTCCCTACAGATCCAATGGAAATGAATCGTTCGCGAACGATTTCATCTTAATTGAATATTCGAATGCGGGCTATCGCAAGGCTTCATAATCCTGCTAAATAAAGAATTAATATCAATTGAATCGGTCGCAAACGACGTTATTTCGATCCAATCGTTCGCGAACTACTCTTCTACAAATGAATCGTTCGCGAACGATTTCGTCTTAATTGAATCTTTGAATGCGGGCTATCACAAAGCTTCATAATCCTGCTAAATGAAGAATCAATATCAACTGAATCGATCGCGAACGACGTTTTTTCCATCAAATCGTTCGCAAACTACTCTTCTACAAATGAATCGGTCGCACACGAAATCCTTGAATGATGATTTTTTCATCATTGCGAGTCGTTTATGAACGACTTCATTGTCATAAAATCAGTCGCAAACGAATCCGTTCATCCGAAAGTTCTTATTGTTTCAACTTGAACTAGACAACCAACAATGCAGAAATTTATATTAATGGTAATTTTTTGGAAATTTTAATAGCCAGAGCATGGCTTCGACAGTTTCATTTCGATTTGGTTCCGTGTTTTTGTTACAACTGTTCTTTCAAACGATTCTGCTTGCCAGATTCCAGTTTTAGCTTTGTAGCCAGATTTCAACAATTTCGGTAATGAAAAAAATTCGTTCTTAAATAACTGCATTTCGATCGAATCGGTTGCGAATGAAATTGTTAAATTTTATTTTGCCGGGCTTTGTCATCTAACCAGAAGTCTACTTCAATACCTTTAAATTCGTAACATTTGTTGATTTTTTATGTAGTGTTGTTTTACTGACAACAATATATTCTGCAATGTAACACGAAAATGAGATAAAATCAACAAATGGTTACCAATTTAAAGGCATTTGAGTAGGCCACCGGATAGATGGAAAAGCCCTATAATCATGAATGAATTACGCTTGATCATTCATGAACGATTTTCATATCGATCGAATCATTCGCTGACACAACATTGCCTATCGATTCCTTTTTAGTGCATTGATTTCCAAATTCCTACGTTCCATTTCACGCTACCAACGCATTACGCGTATTTCCTCATACAAGCGTCGTGAATTTGGCGCGTGCTCCTTTCTACAGTTTCCCAGTTGCCAAATTGCATACACGCGGTAATTACGCGACGCATTTAACATCAACAATGATTCTACACAACGAGCACGCAATAGGAAGAAAAAAATTAACGCGCATTAAAATTTACCACCAACACCGGTACGGCGCCTTTAAAACACCAAAATCTTTCTTTCGCGCACGCAAATAAGGGGATCAGTAGCTGCAGGAATATTACTCGAAACCAATTCCCTATTATTACATTTTAAACACACTCCACCGAATTCTTATCAACTATTCTCATCGGTCGGACCACAAGTACCGATAATACATTATCTCGCTGGACTTGGAACCGATCACAACGTGCCGTTCTAACAAGATAAAATCCGTGGGAATCGCACCTCGTACGTAAAGTACGCGAATCACGCGTTCAAAATAGCTGATAATATATTCGAAATCTTCGCTCACCGAAACAAGGAAACGATCAAGCAGCAATTCATACGCAGAAATTTTCCTATCTACGTTGTAATGGTTGCTTACTAACGCCTTATGGACCAGGAAATTTTATTTGAAAATACAAAGATATCGCGAGTCCAACAATAAAAATTCTGAAACTAAAAGAATTATTCACAAAACTGTGTTTTTTTTTTATTTTATTTTTCATTTTGAGGTCTCCTTCAACCACCTGACCCATGATACTATGGCTCCAGCATGTAGGACTATTCTTTTTGTCCAAAATTAATAGATCACGATCTTTCAATACCTTTACCGTATTCTCATTCAAACATAAATACAAGGTGTTTCACCTCAATATTAGCTCCTTAATACAACATATATTTATAGTATGTGATGAAAAGTAAAAGTAGACTGTGTTCTGAGTATTAATAAACATTTTTACCGAAATCTTCATAAGCATGTATTTTCAAGTAAAGTTGAAAAAATTATAAAAAATAAAATAAAAAATCTCAAGTCATCTATTTGCATTTTTGGACGATTTTTCGTCACCTCGAATTTTCCAATTGGTGAAAAATCGTCCAATCTGACGACAGAAAAAAAAATTCCATTAAGAAGTTTCAAAACATAGATCAATAAAGCATTTTTCAACGTTATCTGCAAGAAATAAAAAAATAAAAAAACAATAAAAAAAAAGTTACAGTCGTTCCACACTTTTCTCATTTCACTACACTTATTCTCACCACTGGTATCAATTTTCGGTCACCAATACTTATGGCAATCCATTTGTTCTCCAAAATAATTCATAATTCATACGATTCGATAGCTCCTAGCTGGTAATATGATGTACATATGAATTCTGAGAGACAAGAAACTACTGTGATCATTCCGTAGATTACTCGATGGAGAATCTCAATTCATTCGAAAGACCCAAAGAAGTAACATGAGAAGTAGTGTAATGCCATCTTAATATTTTTCAAAAATCTAAACCCACACGCACTCAGTGTCCCCTATGCCTCTAGAGAGTTGCGAACTTCAATCCATTCAAATATTCATTCATCAGTTCTTCTTATGTCACTCCATCAAGTTTTTTTCCACGAGACCTTGCAAGAATGAAACCGAATTTAACGTAACGCGACTGTAATTAATTTTTTTTATTTTTTCCAATAATCTTCGTTCGTAGCAATTCCGAATGAAAATATCACTAATCACTAGGAATACTTTAGCACGAGATAGCATTAAAGCAAAGATTACCGAATGCAAATTGTAAAACTTCTGGAGAGCTATTTCTCTCCACGACTTATCCACTTATAGACAACATTTCGAGCTGAAAAAGTGTTTTCTCCAAAAAATTAATTCCAACATCAGCACATCACGGCACAATACATTCGCAAATAGGTACACAGTGTCACATTTATGATAGAAAAGTTATTAAGGATGTCAAAACAACTTCAATTCCATTTGACCTAGATTTCTTCGGCACACGAATTTATTTGGATGACATCTGCAGAAAAAAACGCTCCTTCAAAAACCACGTTCGGAAAATGACAAATGAAAAAAATAATACTTGAAACAATTTCAGCATAATTTTGGAAACGCGTAAAAGCTGAAAAAATCAGCTGTTGTGTGATCTACGACAATGCAAGGTCATTTGTGTGAAAGTTGAAAAATTAATTAAGATATCCACGACGACCTGGACAAAATAAGAATCGCAGTGAATCGATATAACCATTAGCGTTGGATCCATTTCGACGGCCACAAATGGCGAAAATTTTTCAATGAGAATTTCGAAAAAACAACATCGTTGAGTAAACAAACATTAGCAACTTCGTAACCATTGACCGTTCGTAATTATTGCATCATTAGAATAGAAAAAACTAGAAACATTAAAAATATATACGGATGATATAAACGAAAAGGAATAAATAATAAAAACTCAGCGAAATGGTTGATTGTAGAAATTGAAAAATGCAATAATTCGTACAAACAGCAGGTAAACACAAAATACAAGATCAACAATCCGCTCTGGAATTGAGAAATAAAATTTCGGCCCTGAAATAATGCAATAGGATAACAATGATATAGCTGCATTAAATTAAATCAATGTATAGCTAGATATGAAAGCAAGTTTAACGTGGTGAAGATCGATGAGAGGATCATTGAAGCTACATAAGCGCTTTTACAGCCATTAATAAAACTAATGAAGAAGCAATATGGATGTGAACTCGGAAGCTAGGGGTTCGTAAATTTTCGTCCATCTGACGTATTCCTGGAATCGCCAAGATATTCCTTGACTAATCCAACACAGCTACGAAATGATACAGAACTACAAGCATGTATAAATATCGAATACGGTGAAAATGTAAACGATATGAGAGGCCATTTCTTTTCGGGCAAATAGTTTATTTAAAAAATACCTGAAATGCTGCAAAAACTGAAACGAACAGAGACACTTCCCGGTCGCGCAACTAAAACAAAGTTTCAATTTCAATTAAACACTACAAAAACACAACTAACAAGAAAACACATGTAACAGAAACAATGTAAAAGGCGTTCCTAACACAGTAAAATCGCAGCTGGGCTATAGATTTTAATTTGATTACGTAACAATATTCCATAAAATAATAATTAATAAACGAAATCTAGTCGAGTCGATAACATATAGTACGATTTAAATGACTAATATATCAAGCCGATTCAAACACAACGAGCATAATATGAAATCACATAGACGGATTATACTCTCGAGTATTGTTACATAAATTACACGAACATGTGATGAATATCGCACACCATGAAATACCTACAATAAATTAAATAATATTTTCACAATCTTCACCCAAACTTTGTGATTCTAGAATTCATACACTTCAAAAACGGCTGTTGTTAATTCCCAAACGCTCTCACACATTTCACATCTGACACTCTGGGATATACAAAAGTGAGTGAATAAGTACAAGATAATCTCATAGATTTACACAAATAATAAAATATTCTACAATTTCATCTTATTTGCAAAAATTAATTTCCAACGGAGACGAATCTGCTTATTAGGTCACCGTTCGGATGCATGGTATCACCAATATTACACATAAAATCTACGAACATACTTACCGAATTGGTTGTTTCACCGCGAGAATACGAAATAAATAACAAAATCAAGACAGAATAACAACGATTTCTCCGAGTCAATAAAAATAAGAAAATAATAACGATTTGAACTATTGAAAATTACACGACGAATAACACACGTGAGTAAAATGTTCATAAGCAAACTTAACCTTAAAATTTCAACGACACAACGCGTAATGCCACGCCTATGAAAACCGAATTAACCACTCTGTAAACTGAAAGTTGCATAGAATTCATTTCAAGTAATTTTTTTTATAAAAAAATTATACCGATTACACATAAATTTCACTCACCAGATTGCTGATGTGTCCCATACTGCGGAAACGTATCCCTATATTGGTTACCAGCTTTTCGAATTGGCGCATTCATTCCATTAAATTGAGCGCCGTCTCGCGCGTCCTCGTAGGACTTGTGATTGCTTATCATTCATGTAAAAAATATATACAATGAAAGTATACTCTTAATTTTAATTCATATATAATTTCAACTAGTCAAGTCACCGCGAAAAACCTTTAAAACTTATTAATTTACGAAATTATTTCATCGAACAAAAAAAAAGGTCTCTTTGAAGGAGATACTTCTCGTTCATTTTCGTAACCGCATTCGGTCGCTGTCGGAACTCAAAAATAATTTATATAAAAGACATTACAACTAAATAATTAATTAAGAAATAATTAAATTAAAAATATATATGTGCAACGAAAATTCTATATGATACCGTATCACGAGTACAGCGAATACAAATTTTTATCGTTTTAACAAAATGCAACGCAATCGGTAGCCATTTAAATTTCAAGGAATGAAAAGAAACTAAACGCAATGGCGAATCGAAAATAACGCCATAGTACTCCATAGCAGTAACAAATGAGCGGTAGTGTTGAAAAAAATGCTAGGAGCGCTGATTAATGATGAAAAACACCTATTATTATGAAATAGGTAGAACTTTTTTTCAATTTTTATTTTTTTAAATAATTATTCTATGAATTTATCAATTTAAATTTAATTTGTGAACATTAAAATCAATAGCTGTTTTGAGGGGCAGTTCCAAGAAATATCATGAGGATTTTCTTATTTTTCTTTTCAAAAAAAAAAAGTTGCAAATAAAAGATCAAGACTACCAAATTTTTATATCGAAATCAATATCTTATTAGTTATTAAAATCTCTGAGTAGAAAAGTGAAGCGCCTCGTAAAAAATTTGAAACTTCATCTTTTCTCGTTAAATTTATAAATTCGGTTCGGAATTTAACCACCTACAAGCGGACATAAGGAGGCTTGAGGCATTTTGAAGGGTTTAACGAATTAGGCACTGAATATTTTTCCTCAAAAATTCAAAATAAATAATCTTAATTCTTTCATATTTCTTGAAAATTTAGCTAACGAACAATTTTGATATATATTTACTTCTGGGCTGCTAATTCGACATGTAGGAGAACTTGTCCGTTTGGACAGCTCCAAATTTTCCTTCGAATAATCATTAATTACATCTTTATCTACTCTTTCCAATTATTTCAATTAAAAAATTAACTTTCAATCTTTGTAATGTTTTCGCTATGTAAAAACAAGTTTCTCAAAACAAAAAAATGAACTTGAAAACATATAAAAATTGTAATATATTAATAAAACATGTTGAGTGGGAAATTCTTACCTTTGAAAAATATAAAATTATACATATTTATACAATAAACTGTGAATAAATAAAAAATTTATCAAGTACATCAATTATTGTTCATTGCTCACGACTACATTCTAAATATAAATATGCTTCAAGTATAAACGTTCATTAAAAAACTAAAAAAGTATAAAAATTGGTAACATATGTATATCTACGGTATTGTACATAATTATTGTTTTCAGATCTACCAATGTTATGGACAAGTTTCTGTTATAAAATTCATTAGAGAGTGTAAAAAGTTGAGTCAGGTATTTCGAATAACGACTAAAATATCTCAATTAAAATAATAATTACACTAAAATAATAAAATATATATGATTCCTATAATCACAAAGACAATCAACCAAAATACTACAGAACTGTTACTTAAGGTGTTAACTATCACCATTTCCATTAAGTACAGGATTATCGAAGAATTTTTTTCTATTTCCTGGGGTTAATAATTTACGTGAAGTTTTCTTCATCAAACCTTCTGTCGAAGGGGTACTACGTAATGTGTTCGGAGTTTTTGCAACCATAGTACAGTCTATGAATTTAGCCCAGAAGCTGGGAGCCAGCATTAGCAACTCTTCCATGATAGTGTTGGCGATCTGCGTTTCTTGATATGGATCTACTCCCTCTGAATTCGAACGACCAACGATAGTAGGTCCAAAAATAGTTGCTAAATTGGTAATAGGCATTTTATACGTAGGAATACTGGCCACTCTCTGTAGATGAAGGATTAGAAAAGCCAAAGTATCGCGGTTAGCTTGAGGCAAATCGGAAACAGATTGACTCAATTTGTTGAATTTATCAGCATCATAAATTGCTTTAGCGAATTCATCCCATTTACTTTGAGGAATGAGAGGGTCTCGTAGGGTACGCAGAAAATCTTTCAAACAACTACACACCGTATGTATATCTTCCTTTGATAACTGAGGTGCTCCTCTTCCTCTCAAGAATTTCTCTTTTAAAATACGAACATCTTTATCGTTTGCTGGTATTCTGAAAGAGTAATAAACCAATAAGAAATTGTAGTAGAAAACACAAAACAAAAAATCTATGAAAAAGAATTTTACCGATAAATTCCAGTTTCTTTCACTTTACGTCGTTCCACTTCATTAATGCAATGTATCACAATTGCTGGAATCTTTGGTGGAAATAACGGAGCATAATCTGTAATCGTTCCACCAGATTTTGAGGGAGTGCCCATCGGTATACAAGGCATCGGTGCCTTATCGCGACATTCGCGATGAACGATAGCATTACAGCGAGTACATTTAAGAGCTGTAATAAACATGCGGATATTTTTTTCACAAGACAAACAATCACCTCGACAAAGATTAATTTTAACAAAAGTATGATTTTGAGAATTAAAATGATCAAAATTTGGAGTGTGAACATTCTTTTCGCATTCACTTTCTTTATTTTTCACTTCAGGGATAAATTCTGAATCGAAAAGTTCAGGTAACTCAGCCAGAGGAGCAGAAGGCGCAAAGGGAGGAAAATTGTCCGATTTTCTTTTCTTAGAATAGTCGATACAAAGCTCTTTTTCAGGGTAAGAAGGACGATGTTTACGAGTTAATCTATAAAGAGATTCGTCTAAATCATCTCCCGACATGGATATTGAGACGCTAACACTAGATTCCGAGTGAGAAGAACTCAGTTCGGTTATAGCGTTCAAGCGATCGTATACTTCATGATGCCCATTGCTTGGTTCTCCCAAAGTCCTACTTATAGAGGACAGTTTTTCTCGCGCATCATCAGGCAATTTATAACGAGGATCATTCAATAATACTCGACGTATATCTTCAAAAACACTTTTTAAAATGTCTCTTTCCTTTTCAACCGTTTTTCTTTGCTTCCTCTCAGTGTCTACCCATTTTCGAGCCGTTGTCAATTTTGTATTAAGCACTGCAATATCGTTATCTTTCGCAACAACAACCGCGTTTAATCTTTTACATTCGTTCCGTGATTCGGTTAATTTCAGATGGAGATCATTCGTATACTCCACGTATCTAAAACATATAACACATTTTAGTGATTTGTGTCAAGATTCATTTTTGCAGACAGCATATTACTAACTCTTTGAATTTAATTTCACACGCATTGGACAATAAAACTTGAACAGCCTGAGAAAGATCGTCAAATTCGTATAGTAAATCCATTATATTACTCGCCATGACCAGGGCGGATACAGTAATATGTTTTTTTTTCTAAAATAAGAAAATAAGATATAAAATATTTAACCTCGAAATATTTAACTAATAATGATTGGGAACGACATTTACTTACCTTATGGACGTGTTAAACTTCAACACTATAATGTTCTGCAACCTATATATTCAACAAAGAAATTTAATCATTTCACATAACTTCCAAATATAGGATATCACTAGCAATGAAACTATTGAAGCGTATAATTAAATGAATTAGGAACTATATTTCTTGTTTTAAAAAAAATATAAAACCGAGATTTCTACTTTTTTATCAGATTATTTTTCTTTTTGAAAAATTTCAATTTAACAGTTCAAATTCAACGGAAAATCAGTTCGCGCTTCGCAGTGTTGCAAACACGCGGATACTAGCGATAGCGAACAGAGTATTTATATTTTATAATGACTGGTCTATGTTCTAATTGGTCATATGTTACGCGCGTAATGACCAATCATAACGCTAGAATGTGATGAAATGTAGGTAGTTTCATTTTTACCTTTCTAAATAATTAGTAAGAAAATCAGGTAGCGCGATCTTTGATGTATTCATATGACTACATTAGTAGGATCGTTGGGGTTCTCCGGTTCTCCACATTTCAATGAACGAATTATTTTTCAAATGTTATTCAAAATTTAGAAATTAGAAACACACAAATATTTAAAGAATTAAAATATGTAAATAAAATGATGATATGAAAAAAAAAATTGTATAATTATTTTTATGATGCAAATTCAATACAACTTTCAAATAAACAATATTAGGTACATAATTATTCACCACAAAAATGAATGGAAAATGAAGTGACAAAAAAATTAGGTGTTTTTTTACAAAACGTATAGAAAACATCAGAAATACCGATTATAATTTCTAATTTCCAATTCATGAGAGAACTTCCTCCCGAGGTTAAAATAATTATGCATAAATAAAACCAAGGCAAGTCACTTCCAAAATTAAAACGTTCACTGGAGAACAAAAATGTTCACGATTTAACGATGGAATGAAATATCACATTAATTCAGGAACATCAGTTTCCATAGAGATCATTAAATGGATCGAATTTTTATAGAAGATTCATCGTCTGATTTGTGCTAAAATGATTAGAGAACGGAAATGAAAAAGAATAAAATTAATATCAACTATAAACCTTTCATGATTACTACCACTGGCATGATATCATTTCAAAGAGATTTAATTTAAATACCTTCGCAAGCGCATAGATTTTATCATATTCTTGTGCTTTATTGTATAATGTAACTCCAATAATAACTATCACAGTTCCAAGACCACTTAAAAATGTTACTGGATTGCCAAACATTATAATTGATAACCATATAAGAAAAGCTCGCTTGACAGTGTTTGCAACGCTTTAAGAAATAATAAATGAAGGAATTATTTAGTAATCATTCACGTAATATCCACTTGAATCAATTTTCCATTTAAGAAATGAAAGATTATACAAACCTATGCGTTACCGGATTAATGTAATCCATAATGACGTAAGCTGTAATGGATTGGAAATGGAAAAAAATTCCATTCAAAATAAAAGCCAAATACGAATGAAATTCCGTAGTTCTTATAAAATCCTTAATATTGACTAGTAAAAAAGTTGCTGGTATTTGCACAACGATAGATGCCAGACTGGTATAAAACTGTAACTCAGCTGGTCTGTAAACAACAAATCAATGGTGAAAATTTTCATTTTAATAGACATCTGTGTTGACGACAAAAACACTCACGTAAATCTGTATTTTTCTCCACTAATCAACATTTTGGAGTATACATTTTGCAAACTAAAATAAAAAAAAAAGTTATTCATCTTATTCCATAACATTTATAATCATTCTTTGGCTTTCATACCATTCGGTAAAATTCGTGGCCATAGCAGCAATGAAACCAATAAAATTAAAACTCAATTCCGTTGCTGAACACAACGCTAATCCTCCCATTACTGGTATCAAAGATAAATTGACATAAAATCCTGTTTCTTCACCTGTGGAAGGTAATAATAATCTTACAAAGAGCATATTGACTGACACAGGGCTTCTTATTCAAATATTTAATCTAAATTTAGTATTGTTACAACATTATAATGACTTCATAGAGTACTCTGTAAATAAATTATATTAATCTATCTATCTACCTAAAATGATCCACGATATAAGAACTGTGAAAATGGGTGCTGAACTCTTGATAGTTTCGGTGAAACTGACTGCAACGTAGTCAATAGAAATTAAACCCAACAGTACAGTAATAAACCTATGAAAAAAGGAAAAATTTCAAATTCAAATATTCAAAACAAAAATAAACATTAATCAGGCTTTCCGCAATTATGTGTCTACCTGGTGCAACCAACAAATGTCATATGCTTGTAAAAACCAGGAGGATGACTTCCTCTTTGAACAGGATTGTACATACCACAAGGAATAAATAATTGTATGAATCCGCATATCGTTGTCATGAGCATTTGAAATGTGCCTTCAATTAATTAATGCAATAAGTACCAAATCATTCGTAAAGTACACGTGGATAAGAAATTTACTTTCCTACCTAAAATTGTTGGATCCCCATTCATGTAAGATAATATATATTTATTGAGGAATAAAGTGCAACCGCTGAAAATATACCACAGAATAAGGAAGAAAAAAGCTCGGAAATTACATAGTCCTTTGGGATCACTACTTCTGAGCCTGATGTTTTTGGTAGGAATATTATTTTCTTTGAAACCCTTGGTATTCAACAGTAAATCGGTAGTATCATTTCCTCTGAGCGAATGATTCATTTCGTCCAATAATAGTTTTTCACTCATTTTTGTAAAAAAGGCAAAAAAAGCAGACCATCTGTCGACGCAATCATAATGAATGAATTTACCTTGGTTTTAAAATTGTACGATTTAATCACATAGTCCGTGTTTTCATGTATGTACTAAGTGATAATAATCCATTCTCATTGATTACGCGCACAAACGAATCAGCAAATTGCTCACACAAGTGAAAACTTGGTTCAAGTTCAAGCCTTCAAGGATTCCCAAAATGAATGACGTGACGTTAACGTGACACGTACGACACGTATACAGGGTCGGGCAGAATTAGGGCATCTCCTTTGACTTTGACTATACATATTATATGGACTGCTACTTGTATAGTCGCCTTACATGCATCAGAGTCGGAACACTCGTTGCAACTTTATATCTTGCGCATGCCTGAAGTCCTTTATCACATTCATGCTATTCTGATTTTAAGCAGTACTATCGATGTCCCCTTGCCGCACTATTAGTGCGAAATAAATTTGCGCATGCGCATTTAGAATTTAGTCACGAGTGTTCTGAGAAAATCACTGTGTAATGTATCACCGTTTTTGGCAGTGTTGTAGGAACAAACATATGTCTGTTCTTGTTCCTGTTCTCGTTCCTAGAAAGACCCAGTCATTTGATTCTGTTCCTGACTTGTTCTTATTCTCAATGTTTCAATGGTTCTCGTTCCGTTCTTCGTTCTTTAAATCCTTTATGGTCTCGTTCGTGTTCGTTCTTCGTTCTATTCTCGTTCTTCAAACTTCAACTTTTTTTTTTTTTTTTGATAACGTGTTTACGGTTTATGTTGTTGTTGAAATTTAAAATTAATTAATTGAAGTTGATTAATGAAAAAAAAAAATGATTTATATGGGTATACACCAGGGTTGAGCGTTTTAAACAAAAATGTTTAAAACACACGTTTAAAACGTGTTTTAAACGTGTAAAAAAAACAAAACGAAATTTTAAACAAAATTTTGTTTAAAATGTGTTTAAAACGTTTTTTTTTTGTTTTAAACATGTTTTTTATTCTCCTCGTGTTTTTTTTTAAATTTCCGGTATTTAACCAAAGAAATACGATATATGAATAAGTTTACCAGAACTAGAACGCTAGAGACGAAGAATTTTCTCACTGCGGAGGCAACATCTAGAAAATCAAAATTTTCAATTTTTCAATTTTCAATTTTCATTTTTAATAATGCTTTATCATTTTGACCTTTCGTTAGTAGGTGTTTCTAATAACTTCAATGAAATAATTAAAACTTGTAAAACATTAATAATAATGGTTAATTAAAACTTGTAAAACATTAATAATAATGGTTCTTCTTCAAGAGAGAGAAAGAGAGAAAAAAACTGTTTAAAACTAGTTTTAAACAACGTTTTAAACATGTTTTTTTTTTTCATGAAGGTTTTTTGTTTTAAAACAGAAAACCTGTTTTAAAACAAAAAAAAACAGTTTTTTGTTTTTTTTCAAAAAAAACGGTTTTTTAGCAACCCTGGTATACACAGCATTTGTCCGCTTTTAGAAGTTTTTTTTTCTCTTTCCCCTTATGATATTTATTAATTTCATGACAAATCACGAAGTTTCAAAAGAACGAAGAACAACCCAAAAATACATCCGTTCTTGTTTTTGTTCTCGTTCCTCAGCATTTTACATTAGTTGGTTCTCGTTTCGTTCTTCGATCTTTCAGTTTGGAAATATTCTGTTCTCGTTCTGTTCTTTGTTCTTCATACCTATCAGTTTTATGTTCTCGTTCTTGGTTCTGTTCCTCAGGATCAGGAACAATGAAAATTCGCTGTTCTTGTTGTTCTTCGTTCTCGTTCTTGGGTTTGTTCCTACAACCCTGGTTTTTGGGTTGGCATTTGCTTGTTGCTAGCTCGGTCTATCTAGTATATAGTCAATTAGTCAAAGATATAGTCAAAGAATTATGTAGTATTCAGAGGTGTTCCCGCTCACGCGCTCATTATGCGTGAGCGGGAGCGCGCTCACGAGCGAGAGCGCATTTCGTGAGCGGGAGCGGGAGCGCGCTCATTTTGTATGAGCGGGAGCGAGAGCGCGCTCATTTTGTATGAGCGAGAGCGAGAGCGCGCTCATTTCATATGAGCGGAAGCGAGAGCGAGCTCATTTTGGCTTATGCCAAATGAGCGCGCTATTAAGTTACTAATGAGAAGAACTAGTATAGGTTATTGTTATTGACTTCTAATAAGTTATAATTTTAATTTTTAACTCCATTAAATATTGAATTGTGCTTGAAATAAAGTAAATAAACATGTTTTAAGAACATACAACATAGTAGTTTAGTAATTTTATATTTTGAGCGAGAGCGGGAGCGAAACTGCGCTCATGAGCGGGAGCGGGAGTGGAACTGCGCTCATGAGCGGGAGCGAGAGCGCGCTCATTCTTTAAGAGCGGGAGCGGGAGCGCGCTCATTCTTTAGGGGCGAGAGCGGGAGCACGCTCATTTTTTAAGAGCGGGAGCGGGAGCGCGCTCATATTTTTCGTGAGCGGGAACACCTCTGGTCTTAGATCATATAACATGGATAGCGCATATTCCATAAAGCCTGTATAAACTTTCTGCTACCAACATGAATAGTCAAATAAGTGGCAAAATTCAAAAATGTAATACAAGAAATGAATGAAATAATTAATAAATTTTATATATTTTAATAAAACTTACAATTTTAAATGATCGCTCTTTAAATAAAATCAATATTATTCAATTTTTCTTTTTAATCACTTCATATCTTCGTTTACATTTCTAAATTTTGCCACTTATTTGACTATTCATGTTGGTAGCATGCGGCTTATCACTTGAGCTATCCATGTTATATGATCTAAGCCTCTGGTAGTATTAAAATAACAATATCGTCTACCACTATTTGTTCAAGGTTTAGCCTCCAATAACATACACCGGGTATCGTTACAAAGCCAAAAAACAAAATAATCGGCCGATTAATCGATGTACTGCCGATTATTGACATCGCGCGATTAATCGAGAATCGTGACACCTCTGATCGTTGGAGGATGTAGATCTTCTTTTATTTTGAATTAATTGTAGTAGATAGTAATAAACGGAAACTTGAGTTTATATCGATTGAACAATTTATCTGTTTTAGTTTTAATGAAATTCCAACTTTGACGAATACAACGCATGCATTTTGTTCGCTCTTAGATGAAGGAAGTAGTGAAACAAAATATATCGAAGGTGTCCAAGAGGTATTACTATCCACTGATAGGCGATTATAGAGAATTCGCTTGCGGATGGAGCGCAGCTATGATAAACATTACTTTAACTTATCCTGTAAACAAAGTTATATTTCGTCAGGTAAAATAATGTTGTGTAATGAATTACAACGCACTTTGCATGGCAAGTTATATAATTTGAATTTTGTTTTTGTTTTGAATAGATGTTGCACGGTATCAGTGTACGAAGTGCTTTTTTTCAAATTGTAGATGAAGGAATAAGTACATTATATCGAGGAATGTTGCCTCCTTTACTTCAGAAATCTGTGTCATCGTCTCTAATGTTTGGTACCTACGATATATTCAGAAAACCTCTATTGGAAACCGATATGCATCCCAAACTAGCTAACTCTATTGCTGCAATACTAGCTGGTTCGGTGGAAGCCGTATTAACTCCTTTTGAACGAATACAAACATTGTTGCAAGACAATGCGTATCAAAAACAATTTGTCAACATGAAAGATGCGGTGAAGATTGTAGGTAAGCAGTATGGTTTCAAGGAATACTACAGAGGACTCACGCCCGTGTTATTAAGGAATGGTCCATCCAATGTAGTGTTTTTCATATTGAGAGAAGAGTTCAACGAACGTATTCCTCAAACACCTTCATCGTTATGGGGTTTCAGTATATTTAAACAATTTCTTATCGGTGCCTGCATAGGAGCTTTGAATAGCACCATATTTTACCCATTTAATGTCGTTAAGGTGCATATGCAAAGTCGACTAGGTGGATCTTATATTTCAATTTGGAGAGCGTTTCGCGAAATCTACGTTGAAAGAGGTAGAAAATTGGGAAATTTTTATAAAGGAGTACATATGAATTACACACGTTCATTTGTTAGCTGGGGCGTGATTAATTTAGCGTATGAACGTCTCAAAATTATTTTATACGTCGATGAATGAGTGAAATGAATTAATGAAGGTTATTCACTTGATCAATACTGATGTAATCAATGTGCTCTGTGTAATGATCAAACATTTATTTTGTTTACTTTTTCAACAGCGAATAAATTCATATTTAATGAGAAATAATTGCGTTTCTCAAAAATATTTAAAAGTATTTCTCGAAAAAATGTAAACCTGTATTTATCACTTCAATATGAATAAGCTACATACCGTATAGCTGACTGAAATTTTGTATATATTAATAGGTATTAGAATGTTTTATGTTCTTACAATATTAGATCTCAAAGAGTGGTGAAATTGAATTTTGCGTAAATTACCATACCGATAAATTTTAATAATTATTTTGATTTTACTATGTACCTTATTGTTACCACTTTTTCATCTCGTTAAGATATTCAAAGTATTTTTTTCCTAGTTTGTTTCGTTTTATCATGAAAGACAGAAGCGATATGCTTGTGTGATTACGATTAGTATTGTCATAATTTTCGTTATTTCGATCATTATACGTAGATACCATCATGAATACTGATACGATTGTTCTAGTCAATGTTGCGGCGAAACGCGCTTCAATAAAAAGTTTTTGTTATAAATGTATAATACATATTTATGTAAAATACACATAAATATATTTTTTCGTACAGAAATCAAAATCTTTCTGTTCATCTTACGATAACTGCAAAGCTCAAAGAGATTGTAGGTACAGTCAAAAATGTTCTTAATTTTCTTCGGTCTTACGTTACAAGCATGTATAAGTAATTAAGATGAGGAAATGAACTAAAATTGCCTATTAGTTACCAGTTGCAAACTCGGTGAAACTTATAAAACAACAATCGCAGTCGATTCAGTAAAAAAAAATTATTAAAATTAAAAAATTTATATTTGGTTCACAGCGCCCTCTGTAGCACACAAGACATAACATCAAACGTGAGATCATCACTTGCCCAACTTCTCGTGAGGCTGTGAGCCTGTGACGCCGTGACCACGATAACCTGCTACACTTTGACTTTGAATAAATTATTAAAGCTTTTTTTGTTTTACAGAACTATTTTTCTTCAATTAGAAAAAAGTTCTTGGTGCTTGGTATAATTATTTTTTGTCTTTCGTATTCTCATCTGTCTCTACCTGTCATTCAATTTCATAGTAATTATACATGCGTAATAAGTATCATAATGGACATGAGATGATCAATAATTTGTTGAAACCAAATCGTTGATCAATTCAAATGTGATATTTTGTGCTGTCAGCTGTGAAAATCTTTGTGCTAATTTGAGTGTTTTTTTCAACTTTGTTTGCATTTCGTACTTGAAAAGTGTTGAATAATTTGTAATCTTATCACTATTGTTGAATACGTTTTCATTTCAATTTAATGTATTTATTAAAATGTTAACTTCGTAATTTTTCCGTTTTGGATGTGTTACAACCTACTTTTGAAAATGAACTTTCATTTCAACTATAGTTGAAGAATGTCGTCTTTTCTATCGTTTTCTCACACCACAATTATTAAGAAGTTACTTGGCTGGAAAAAAATTGAAGGTGAAGATAAATCAAGCGAAAAACATATTAAAAGTTTGGTGAGAAGATTGAAAAAAGGAAGCTCGTTGGATGAATTATTGAAGGCTCTAGGCAACCAAGATCCTAACACCAAGTGCGTTACTTTACCGAAGTAAGTGAACCTTTGAAGTTTTCATTATTACACTTTTAGATGTGCAGTTTTATTTACACTTTTTTTTTTACAATTTTCGATTTATTGTAAACAGTAAGAATTTTGTTTCAGTGCTTGTAACGAAAAGACCGATAACATACAAGGAGCTCGGTATGTTCAATGTTTTATGTTGATAGTTTTAACGCATTTTCGATCATTTTGAGAATTCTGTAACAGTGTTTAGTCGATGGTACCAATTTTCATAAAGTTGCAGCATCGTAAATTTTATCATGGTATTTTAGGTCTAAAAACTTACCTCATCTGATATCTTGCCGCATTTGGCGTTGGCCACATTTGCAGTCTCACACAGAATTACAGTCTACAGATAACTGTAACTACGGTTTCGCTTTTAAGCGAGATTTAGTCTGCATTAATCCATATCATTACAAGCTGGGTTCCAATTCAAGTAAATTTAATTTCGCTTTACTTTTCTATGTGTTTTTACATGTACACTTGAGGACTTTTTTTTGCTAGATTTACCACCTATTTTGGTTCCTCGAAACCTAACTATTGAGGATCCTTCTCTGCTAATTGACATACAACAGCATCAGCCTGACATCACAGCTCCAGAAAACACATCTGCTACACAGACTCAACCTCCTCCCAACACGCTTTTAGCAGCTTCGCCGTATACGCCGATGGATTCACCTACAACTCCTCCTGGATACATGTCAGAGGACGGAGATAATACCGATAACCTTAGTACGGGTTTCGATTTTTATTTACTTATTTATTTCAACGTAAAAACCTTGTTTCATTAACTTATCCGTGATTTTTTTGTTTATTGTTCTTTTCCTAAGGTCTTAGTCCGAGTTCTGCTAGCGATGCGCAACCTGTTATGTATTGTGAACCAATTTTTTGGTGCAGCATTAGTTATTACGAATTGAATACTAGAGTTGGCGAAACCTTTCACGCTTCGCAACCTTCTATATCCGTAGATGGTTTTACTGGTGAGTCTACAATATTGGATGACTTTTTTTTTCATGTAATGATTTTCAGTTTTTTTCATGCATAAAAATCTTATTTTTTAGATCCAAGTAATTCTGAAAGATTTTGTCTCGGATTATTATCAAATGTCAATCGAAACATCGTAGTAGAACAAATTCGAAGGCATATTGGCAAGGGAGTTCGCTTGTACTACATAGGCGGAGAGGTATTCGCTGAGTGTCTCAGCGACTCCGCTATTTTCGTCCAATCGCCCAACTGTAATCAACGTTATGGATGGCATCCAGCAACAGTTTGTAAGATTCCCCCAGGTATATTGCCGTTAATATTTTTTTATGGAATTGCGATTCATTGTCAGGTATTTTACGATGTTCGTAATTATGCTTTGAACGTCTAGGTTGTAATTTGAAAATTTTCAACAACCAAGAATTTGCTACGCTTCTTTCTCAATCAGTTAGTCAAGGATTTGAAGCGGTTTACCAGTTAACTAGAATGTGTACTATCAGGATGTCATTCGTTAAGGGATGGGGTGCTGAATATAGGTTTGTAAAATATTTTTGCTCACTTATAATACGGAATTCAAATTTTATTTGTGCTAACACTTATCCATTGCAGACGACAAACTGTTACATCTACTCCGTGTTGGATTGAATTGCATTTAAATGGACCTTTGCAGTGGTTAGATAGAGTTCTCACACAAATGGGATCTCCACGTTTGCCGTGCAGTTCTATGTCGTAACTTCTACATTTTGAGTTGAGCGACAAACAGAACAGTAAAATATTGAGATGAGTAGAATATTGATCAAATCATTCATCAATCAGAAACTATAATTATGGTACATATTAGTACTATCATCTCTACTTCTGAAAATAGAGTTTATGTTTGTCATCTCGATGAATTCTCTATGGAAACTTTCGTTTTTCGAATTATATTCTATTAAGTTTAAAAAAATAAATAAAACTTCTTAATGTGCTTGAAACTTTCAAAATGGCATTTCGTTTTTAATTAATATTGATAACTTTTAATCTTTACTGCTCGAGTCAACGACTAAACTTTACAATTATGAAATAAACTTTTATTTGTTCAGAATAAAATTGTACACATATTGTCATTAAGAAGGATCCAAGGTTAAAACATTTTTTAAATTTGATTCAAATTGAAAATGTGCTATTTTTCGCAATTTAAATTTTAATGAATTAACTTTACACGATCTTAAAGTGATGAATATTTGTTTTTTAAATTCAGTACGTCAACTTACTATGATAATAATTTTTAAATTAATACCCATGTTTATCGACTCTTGAAAAGATCGAAAACTTTAACAATTTTTGTATGATGGATTTTATATTTATATATTATATAATATGTATATCATTTTTTTAAATTTGTTATTAAAACAAAAATTTTCAACCCCTATTTTTTGTTCTATTTTTAATTTTCGAAAACCTTACCTTATTTTCTTTTTCTTCTTTATTTGTTTTTTAATGATAATTTTACGATGTAATTTGTATAGGTATGAAAGCTTTAAACATTCTTACGCTGTAATTTTTTACTCGAATGTTGTATGGTTATGGTCTATAGTAACAGTTACCTTACATGTTGAGTGTTGATTAAATCATAATTTTATTAATGTTATTTTTGTTTGTTTTGTTTTTCATTGGTTTTTTTTGTACTTAGATGTATTTTTCAGTTCAATTAATTTCAGTTTTTCCTTTTCAATCTGCCAACTTACTCGTCGTATACCGTAAAATATATTTTGATTTTTAAAAATGGCTGAAAATTCTGGCATAATATTTTGTAATTAATCTTAATTTTTATTCTTTCTATTTTTATTATTACTTTGTTTACAATATGACTAGTGTTATTTTTATTTTAAATATAAGAGCATTTTTAATTTTTATTCTTGAATGCAATTCGGAATTTCTGACTTGATAGTTCTAAAAATCAAATACTTTTGTTTTTGTTTTGTTTTTAATAGTATGAGGCCGCGTATAGCAAATAATTTCATTAAATTTTTTGAAAAAATTATTTTCTAAAAAAAAGAAAATACTACATAACGGCATTTCTTTAAAAAAGTAACATGTGTAATCGTTAATTTTAATTATAAAATTTTGGAAATGTACAATTTATTTTTCTAATTCATTATTTTTTACATAATGTTTATTTCCTTTTTTGCAATGGTAGATTTAAGTTGTGTTTTTGAAGATAACATTAACCGAAATACATGCATAAGTTGATAAAACCTTGAATAACGTAATCATGTAATGAATGGCAGTTAAGTTTAATTTTTTAAGACTACTGTAGAAGTTTCTGCATATACTTTTACTTACGTTCTATGTGCATTATTACATTTACAATAATAAAGGAAACAACGAAAATAGGTGCTTGAAAACTGTAATTCAATTTTTACTTCAAACATTTGTAGCGATTCGGATTCGGATTATTTCCAACACCTGTTATGTTTGTATTAAAGGAAACGAAATCCATGTTGAGGTTAATGAAGCATGAAAATGGTATTCTTAATTTCTCGTGATTTGCGAATCGAAAGTACATGCGTACTATAATTTATCATTGTTTTTGAATTGAGATGACGATGAGACGAATTAATTTTTTATAAAGGTCAAAAACCACAAGTGTGACGTCACGACCTACAGATATTTTAGTAGGTACGTACGAAACGCACAGAATGCAAATTCTCTCGTATAGTTTCACATCGATCTGAAGTTACTCAGTTTATTTTGATTTCTGTGATTTGTCTTCTCATTAAAAATCGGTAGTTCATTACTAAACTATGTATAAGTTTTGGTGACAAGTAAATTTTTCCTAATTTATAAGTTGAATTTGACAGGTATTTTGGACTTATTTTGTATTTAGGATTAATTTATTCTCTAATAAACTTTGCTTCAATTATAGTATTAGAAAAACATCGAATCTAAAGTTGAGAATTATTTCTCTTATCAGTGAAAGCACGCGTATTTTGGTAAAATTTCTATTATTTATTCCATAAATACATAAAATTTCGTGCAAAATATTCCTATTAGATTTTTGAAGGCTTTCTTTCTATACTAAGAAAAAACAAAACGCGCTATCTAAAAGTTTTATTGCATAGTATTTCAGTAAAGAGTTGGGTCAAACAGATGGTTCGGAATTATGGATTGAAGAAAAACATTCAATTGGCAAAATTAGGTTCATTTAGGATTTAGATTTATTTACTTTCATACGCATACTATCGAAGTGTTTCCTCTTTTTTTCGCATCTGTAATATTACGCTTATTTTGTTTTCGTTGCATTTGTTTGCTCTCATCTTGAAGTACTGTAAGCGATTAGTGTTTTCAACAGTTTCATCTATAATATGATAAGAATAGTACGTCGAGCCAACCTTTATTGAATCAAAAAGTAATTATGTTTTGATTTTGTTTAAAATTTTGCAGAAATGGATCTTCGATTAACCAATTTGAAAATTTTCATTTGAGAACTGTCTGTTGAATCATTATTGAAAATGACATTTGAATATGCGTATACACGATAGAGAAGTTGTAAGTGCACCATGTGTGGTTACTATGGAAGCAAAAGATGTGAATGGGACCTCACTACCAGATACAGATATTAAGTTTTCTCCTACATGTAATGATGCATCAAATTCAAATGGTATATTGAGTCCGCCAACTACTCCTTCTACGACTACTCCTTCGGAAAACGATTATGCGTCTAATGCGCCTGGCTCTGGCAGATTTAAATTTTTCAAAGGTGAATATTTGAAATTTGATAATATCTTTAGTTCTCGTTGAATTTTCACTACATATCATTTGTATTGTTTCAGATGGAAAAATTATATTCGAATTGTGGCACCATAAAACTGGAGAAAGAATGCTTTGGATACCAGTTTCCAAAAACTCCACTTATTGGCCGCCGACGGGTCACTGTACTCCTCGACAAGAAAGCTCTACCTCACTTAGTGGTAACATATTCTATCTTTTCATGTTACTTTTATTCTAAAAGTGATAACAATGGCCTATGAATATGCTGAAGCTTAAACAATATTCAGTATCCAATCAGTTGTGCTTTTGGATTATTTGTAGTTACTATTTATCCAAGTTATTTTTCTAGGTATTAGTACATCGTGTGAAATAGATTTAATGAATTAATTTTGCGTAACGACGTACACTGTTGATTGATATGAGTATTATTCTTTGATGAATGCCATTGGTTTTCCCTCATTAGATGTAATGAAGCTATTTTGTGCTCCTGTACTTATTCATTACGTTCGATTTTTCAGTATCGGATGACAACTCGTCTATTCAGTCTTCTCCTTGGCAACGAGATCACTGTTGGAAGCAAACGGTACCTAGAAAGAATGTTAGTCATGAACTGGAATTCTCGATGTTTAGAAAACGTAAAATAAGGTTTTCATCGTTAGCCATTCGTCGAAAAAGGCGAAAACCATACGATCCGATGAAATTAGAAATCGGCGAATTTTTAGATTGCATAGCTTCGAAAAATGAAGTGAGCCGTAAGTTAGGCTACAAAAGCAGAAAAAAATTGAGCGAAATAATTCAAAGATTATCGGAACGTAGAAGTTACGAAAATGTGGCGAATTCTTGTCGTACCGATCCCGGCATCGTTTCGCCTCGCAAACGGATATTAAAAGAACTTGAAAAAGTATCGTTAGAAGAACTGGGAAATTTGAATAAGAAGCATCGCACTCGAACGGCAGTTTCGAGCGCGTCAGGTAACACAGTATCCATCACTGGAAGTATTTCCAATTCTGCTACAGTTTCATCAACTTCCACTGCCACCATTACGAATAAATCTGCAAACAATCACAGTATTACTTCAATTTTATCACGAGACGAAGAACCCTCTTTTCTTCGAAATTTATTGAAATCTCCAAACGAAACGCCATCGGAATCTAAATGCTCTTTTACTGCCGAATCGCCGTCCAGCGGTGATTTACGAATTCCGCCTTCGCGTCCGAATCATTGCTCCACTCCAATTGCCAGTTCGTTTTCGCCTCCTTTTCCCAAAAATTTGCAATGCCCTCAGCCCATTCCTTCGTATATTCCTCCGAGTTACTTGTATCATTCTGCCCAGCCATTTCTAACATCACCTCCTGTATCAAATCATCCCCCATATTATAGCGCTTTTCCTTCAAATTATCGTGATCCATCTGTATGGTCTTTGCCTTCCGTATCTAGTCTTCCTAGGCAATCTGTTTATCCATCAACCAATACATCAACATATTCTGCTCTAAATCCATCACAATGGATTCCAGTAGCGCATTCTTCTTTTCAGAGCTATTCAGTCGCAGAGAATGGAAACGGTGAGTAATTCAGTAGATAGTTTTTTCTTTTTGTTTTTTCTTTTTACTGAGTCAGTCATAGAATTGCGGCTTAGGTTTGAATTTGAAATCACTTGGGATGATTGTAAATTCAGGCGAGATCGATCGAAAGTTATTTATATAAATTAGCTTTTTGGTAATCTAGAAAAAAAAATTAAATTCCCTCGGTTTAATAACAGTGTTGCTTTTTTATTTATTGCAGATGCTCCACTAAACTTATCCAAGCATTGAAAGCAGTAAGTCAGTGTAACGTTTATTTATGAAGAGAACTTCGTGCCTTTTTTTTACAATTGATTTTGTGTGTATATTATATAATTACATATATATACACATACATATGGTACATATTTTAAAAATATGCTTAATTTAAGAGCATTTTTTATATCAAACAAAGTATTTTTGTATTTTAATGTTGTAAATTGTTGCTTAATTTTTCCTATTGTTATATATGTAAATACGTATGATGTAAATTCGCTTCATAGAACTGCGATATTATTGTATAGTATTATTTTGTTGAACGGAAATAGTTATTTTCATAAAGCAACAGTTTTTTTCTGCTAAGTTAATAGCTGTGATTAAAAAAATTCTCTCTTTACTTTCCTTTCTCTCTTTCTTTTATGAAAATTTCATATATTTGTTTATTAATTTATTTATTTTTTTACATACGTTTATCTGTATTTTTTATAGTTTCTTTCTTTATAAACGTTTATTATTGACAAACTTAAGAATGTAATCATTCATTAAGAATATTCACAATAATTTTAATGTGTTCAACATATTTGTATCACTATAAAAAGCTAGAACATAGATCTTGTAACTTTTTTATCATTTAATATTTGTTGTAAATTTCTATTTTGATCGTACTAACACTTTTTTTTTTAAATTACACTGACTGCTAAAATACATAATGTTTATACATTAACTTTTTAATAAATATTTTTTATAATGTATTAGGGATGAATTTTTTCGAGCATAAGATGAGTAAATCATTCTTCTACAACGAATTCAACAGTTTTATGATATTTTAAATATAAATTCGACCGGATCACAAATTTTCAACCCATCTCTCTATTATTAGGACTTTTTGTATTTGACGCGTGATGTAAGTATCTATTAATACTAAGAAATAACAATTTAGTGCGTATATTGCGTTTCATGTTCATGATTTACCTTTTCTTTATCCATTTGTATTTTCTTACATTGGAACTATTAATTTTTAATTTCTCGGGGCCTAGGTTTTTTTTCTTCAGTTATATTGATGGTTCTCCTTTTCTACAAAATGATTTTTTTACGTATTTCAATTTACGTGCCAAGTTGATGCGCAAAGAGTCAAAATTCACAACACAAGTTAATCAGTAGGCTGTGAAGTAGTACGAACGGTGGCTCAGCAGTCAAGAAGCTTTAATAAATAAACCACATACAAGATTGCAAGTTGGAGAAAATATTTTTTTCCTTTTTTTTAATATCTATTTATAAGTTATTATTGTATATGATGATTTTGTTTACCTAATTATGATAAAGTTTTGTCGAGTTGGCAATTATCTTCATGAAAAGATTTTAGCTACCCTCCAAATTCTCTAAGAACCTGAAATGTGGATATGTTGATTACTTTAATGAACTTATTCATGTAAAATAATATTTTTAAAGTTGCAGTAAATGCCCCCTCCAAAAACCCTTTTTTTTGTCAGCAGTATTTCTCTCCTCATTCATATATTAGGTGCAATTAATAAGCAAGAAAATTTTGATGTTACCTTCCCTAATTATGACAATACTTCAAATTTCGCGTTGCTGTTACTATAACGGACGTTATATTTCTTCGGTATTTTTTTTTTTTGGACGTAAGAATGTTAGGGGGTCGCTCTCGATACCCTCGTTTATGTTTAGTTATTACTTATTATTATTACTTATTTGTAAAAACTAGCAAATCCCGTAATCGGTTCACTTTGTGAATCTTCACTGTTTCAGCATGGTATATCAATATCATGCATTAGAAGAATAGAAAGGGTATTGATATCTCTGTTCGCAAATCGAGAACAGAACTTTTTGCAACAAGGAAATAAAATAAACTGAAAAAAAATCAAATTTTTTATTCAGTCATCAACCTGATGTTAATTTGTTATTAACGAGGGAATGGTCAGAACTGTCCATCGCCAATTTCTTTGGTAGGTAGCCTATCTTGTAGTACTTGAGGCAGAGTTGGGCATCACTCCGAGCGCGCTCGGAATGCGCTCTTTGAAGAGCGAAAAAGAGCGGAATAATAAATCGCTCGCGAACAAACGAATGAGTCCCCCGTTCTTCAGATTCTTCGTTCTCTTTCTCCAGTAATGAGAAAAATGACGTAAAATGATAAATAGGGATCTAAATAGGTAATATGTACTCGCTCATGATTGGTTGAAGTGATAAGCAAAAAAAAACATAAAGAATTCGCTCAGAATTTCACTCAGAATGCTAAAGAATGAACTCTTCTCCACTCCGAGCGAAAAGTGAGCGGAACGTCTCGTTCTTTCGCTCTTGAGCCACTCTGCCGAACTCTGACTTGAGGAGTAAACCAACGCGCCATATTCAGTTTCTCGGAAACGAAGCTTATTTGGAGAAGCAGGGTTGCCAAATGTTGAAAATCAAAAATTCCTTATTATTTGAAAAAAAATTTTCTTAATGTTAATCATTGGAAATTGTAGAATTATTTAATAGAAAGTCATGTCATGTTTTCATATCAAAGGAAGAAAAGTGTACTTATAAAGGTATACCTATAATTTTGATCATTATTTAAAAAATGGAATTTTGGAAAAATTTTGAATCATCGTAGCTCCTTCAAAAATGAAGATAGGCAAGAAGTGTATACCACAAATTTTTTTGCATTTTTTTTTTCTATCATCATACATACTTAAATCAGTAGTTTTGTTTAAATTTTAAAAAATTATATGTTGCACCTCCATGTACAAATAGTTGCATACAATGAACACATAAGGGGAGTGAGACTAGGCGCAAGTAACTACTCGCGAGCTAAGCTATATGTTGGTACTACTCTCCAATCCTGGTTCCATACTACCTATGGCAGGATAAGGAATTTTTGATTTTCTACATTTCATTTTGGTTTATAAATGAGATTCTTTCACATGGTATTTATGATATTCGCGATAATTGTATCTCTATAGTCGTTAGTAAGTGCATAAAAAATAATCATTTATTTCATAACAATAACACTGGAATTCAATTTATTAGTTCAAAGTCTTCTTTATTCGCTTCTATATTTTTCTTTAACACACATTTCAAATTATCACACATAACAAAACATTGTCTTTTTTTTTTATTTTACATATGATAAGATTAATTCAAAACTCAATCACCTCGTGTCCATCAAAATTACGCCTCTACAACTATTTCTAAACTTAACTACATCATTAATTTTACAAAAGGTTTATAAAATCAAAGCAAACACAAGGAACATCAAATTACAAGGTTTTATTAAAATCTAAACATAAAAATATAAATATTACAGAGATATTTTTTCTTTACCATTGAGGCTCCTTCAGTTAGAGCCCTATAATAAGACAAGTGGTGACATACGCCATTTTCTATCCTCTCCAAAAATGTAAACATTGGAGTAAATGGAGTTGTATGCAACTTTATAACTCGATTAACTTGATACATTTCAATTTTTAAACTTTTTTTAAAATTGTTCTCATGTTATTTTCCTCTGAAAAATTCAAAAATTATCATATAGTTTGTGCAATTCTTGGATTTTACATCTTCAACTATTTTGCATGAGGTTTGCATTGCTTTGCATACAAAATAGACTGGATAGAAAATGACGTATGTCACCACTCGTACTGGTTATAGGGCTTTACTTCAGTTTATTCCAGTGTTGTAGGAACGAACATAGGTCTATTCTTGTTCCTGTTCTCGTTCCTGGAAAGACCCAGTCATTTGATCCTGTTCCTGACTCGTTCTTATTCTCAATGTTTCAAGTGTTCTCGTTCAGTTCTTCGTTCTTTTAATTCTTTACAATGTTGTTCTCGTTCTGTTCTTTGTTCTTTCAATCCTTTATGGTCTCGTTCTTGTTCGTTCTTCGTTCTGTTCTCGTTCTTCAAATTTTCTTTTGTTCTTTCTTTCTTTAGTTTTTTTTGATAACGTGTTTACAGTTAATGTTGTTGTTGAAATTGAAAATCAATTAATTGAAGGCTGAAGCTAATAAGTTAAAAAAAAACTTATATAGGTATATGTAGCACTTGCCTGAAATATACATTTCTTATTTTCTCTTTCCCTTCATGATATCTATTAATTTTATAATAAATCATGAACTTTCAAAAGAACGAAGAACAACAAAAAATTACATCGGTCTTGTTCTTGTTTTTGTACCTCAACATTGTTCATTAGTTGGTTCTCGTTTTGTTCTTTGATCTTTCAGTTTGAAAATATTCTGTTCTCGTTCTGTTCTTTGTTCTTCAGATATACCACTTTTATGTTCTCGTTCTTGGTCCTGTTCCTCAGGAACAATGAAAATTCTCCGTTCTTGTTGTTCTTCGTTCTCGTTCTTTGGTTTGTTCCTACAACACTGGTTTATTCCCTACATTCGGCCTTCCTGAGCATTCTCAGCTGTCCCCAGCTGACCATCGTCATTGTCATTAAATCAGGTCGCCAAGTGCGAATTTGGGATATGTGTAAGTCGACTAATCCCAACTGACTACCTTCTCGGGGCAAATCTTGTACTTGATAAATATCTCCGGCCACATTTGCCACAACTACCATAGGCCCATGGAATTTTGGTTGCAGTTTTGCGGTATTTGGGCATTTCACCAATACAATTTTGTCTACATCTAAGTTGTCTCCTACACAATGTCGTTGATCAAAATCAGCCTTCATTTTCTATTGGGAACGTTCAATGTGATCGCAGGCGATGTGATAAATTAGGTCTAAATCATGAGTTTCACCAGCAAGGTTGGTGACTCGTTTGGGAGTTGAGTCCATAAAGTGCAGATACTAACCATATAAAAGCTCGAAGAGGCTTTTTCCCGTGGAACGATTGACAGAAACGTTGATATTTCTCTGAATCTCGGGGAGAAATCTATCCCAATTTTCTATCTCCTTGATTGACGATGCAGCATAAATTGTTACCTGCACATTCAAAATACGGTTGACGCGCTCTACTTGTCCATTTGCACGGGGATGCCTTGTCAGTACGTGATGTGCAATTATTCCTCGAATGGAGCAAAATTTGATAAATGGTTTAGATGTAAAACAGCTACCTCTATCACTGATGATTTGTGCTGGCATGCCATAATTCATGATGAATTCTCTCAAGCACTTTTCAACGCATTTGGCGCTAGTGTCTGGGACAGGCCATAAACAAACAAATTTTGTAAGATTGTCGATTAGTACGAAAATATATTGATTTTTCTCGGAGGTCTCAACAAATGGTCTTAAGTGATCAACATTTACGGTTTCAAAGGGTCTTTTTCCAGGAGGTATTGGTTTCAGCAAGCCTGGTGACTTCCCTGAGGCTCCTTTAGCCAGCAAACATTTGATGCACGAATGAATATGAGTTCGTACATAGCTGCGTAATCCAGCAAACCTAAAATTTTGCTTAATGGCAGCAACAACCTTTTCTAAACTGAAATATCCTAATTGATCGTGATACCAAATATAAAGGGACTTCCTCATAGTTTTTGGAAATACAAATAACTTCTTCTCTGTCTCTGAGTCGATACGATATAGTAGTCCATTATATACCTTGAAGCTCGGATATATAGCGATATTCTCTACGATGTTTTTGATGTCTGCATCTTTTTGCTGATACATTCGCATGATTTCTTCCTTCGATAGTATCAAAAATACTCCAAGCTGAGTGTTTACTATGTTCTCAATATCATCTGCTTCCTTGATGGGTGCGTGACTTAAGGCGTCTATATGTTACATCTAAATACCCTTTAGATGTTGTATTATGAAATCAAACTCCTGGAGTACCAGTGCCCAGCGTGCAATCTCCGAATTGCTAGTCTTATGAGCATTCAAGTATAAGAGAGCTTGATAGTCGGTGACAATTGTGAACTTTACTCCAAGTAAAAATTGGCGTAATCAGGTGACCCTCCAAACTATAGCCAATAGTTCGAGTTTCGACGAATGGTACCTAGCTTCTTCAGCTGTAGTCTTCTTGTTAATCGCATATACCAAGTACAATGGTGTTTTTGGCACACTCCGTTGAAATAACATACCCGCAATACCCAAATGCGAGGCATCGGTATGCAATTCAATCAATAGCAAAGGTTTGAATAGGTTCAAGGTAGGTACTGAACATAATGCGTGCTTAATATCTTCAAATGCAGTTTGTTCTTTCACATCTCAATTGAATGGTCTACCTTTCTTAGTTAACTCGGTTATTGGCGCTATATGAATAGCGAACTTAGGTAAGAATTGATGGAAGAAACTAGTGAGTCCCACAACGCGACTTGGAGCTGGAAATGATGCAATAGCGTCGATTTTACGTTTCCCTGGACGAACTTTACCTTCTCCAATCTCAAAACTGAGAAACTCTATTTGGGTAACTGCAATAGCACAGTAGCAGGTTGATTCGGGGAGTTGGCATCCTTATCAGTCGGTAGAGTTGATTTTGGTAACGACTTTTTCGGTTTTGGATTCTGTAGGAATATTCTCGGCTTCATTCACTTGAACTTGGGTAAATGCTGCACCGCTTACCTGCACTTGGATAAATAAAGCACATAGCATAGTATCAATTTTTTCGAAAGAAGTTCTACTTGCGTTGCATTTTCCTTCACCATTTCCTTTAAATTATTGATTTCGGATCAGGCATCGGTAGAATTGTTATCATCAGTGGGATTTTCATTTCAAGTATCATTTGGTTGTGGAACCTCCATTTATGATATGTGGTACAATAAAGTACATCGATATCACGTATTTTGTAGCGATATTAGTATCGAAAATATACTCATATTTTATAATAATAAACACGTTATTACGAACGAGTACAATTTATTATTTTTTGATATCTTGAAAATGTAATTACAACAATGTGACTGCACAATATATCGGCAGTGTTGCCAAGCGCTATGGAGCACCCCGTAGCAACCTTGCCGCGGAGGCTCCTTCAGTTTATTCCCTACAATTTGACCACAATGTTGCTAATTTTTGGTGTTTGGTACATCGTTGGTAACCTTACTTAAAAGCCAGCAGCAAAGAATCTTACAAAATGAACAAAAATGGCGTTTCTTGTTTGTATTTTAGATCACTACGATGTTATGTAAATATGTAAATGTCGATCCGTTAAATGTGTTCTTTTACCGCTGAAAATGCTATCCATATAATATTAATTTCCACTGAGTGAATGCCAGAGAACATATTTCGCGATGACTGCTAATATGTACAGAGTTGGTGGTGAGCTCGAATTTTATGTTATTTTGTTTATACCGGGTTTCGTTCATGTATTTTTATTCTCACATTAGATGGGTTGATAAACCAGTGATTATTTCTTTACTTCTCATCTTCATTTTAATGTATCATCGTATAACGAAATATTTATATCCCATGTAACGGTGTTTTCCTGATTCCTCTACTTCATAAATCACTGCTAGAATGTGTTATGACTGACGATCTAATATTTTTAATATCCTCCAAAAGTTTTTCAATGATGAAAAGAAACAAAACAAATCGTAACTTCGAATTTTTACCATTCATATTCTTTATCAGTCGGTGTTATCGTTTTGTTCTTTCATTTCTCGAAATCAATACTTTCATCTTTTAATTATTTCTTTATTGATTTTACGCCATTTATTGAGAACCCTAGTTTCATGTTTCAATCACCACCTTTATTTATTTGCTGGTATCAGTGGATATTAGCTAGATTTATTAAAGTATCCTATTCTATGCTATGTTTTCGAATGAAAATTCTGTAGATAACAGTTTTCCGATTTTTCATTATATTGTTGTAAACATTATGGTTGTATCACGCGTGCTGAATATCTACTCTAAAATATATTTCGAAAGTTTCTATTCTCGTAGCTTACCGTCGTATAATTTTTTCTTCTTCGCAGATTATGTATACTTTGAGGCATCTAACAATTCACCATATCACATTCGCAGGATCGAAGAACTTAACAAGGTGAGTCAGTTTTGTATGCCTTGTCGAAGTTTGGTGGTATACTGACGTGCAATCGAATAAACGGCTTTGTTGTTATTTTTTTTCTTTTCATAGACGCCAAACGGTAACGTTGAAGCCAAAGTGATGTGTTTCTTTAGAAGAAGAGATTTACCTAGTTCGCTGGTTATGTTGGCTGATAAACATCAACAAGGTGATATATCGATGAAAAAAATCTCCTCGTTAGAGGATCTTTTAATATTGATTTGACTTCAATTTTATTCAGGTGGATTAGAAGGAGAAGTGAACGGCAGCAGTAATGGTCCGTGGGGACTGAATTACTCTGAAAACGAATTAACTCCTAAACAGAGGCATCAGCTGAAACATCGAGAGTTGTTTCTATCTCGAAGGGTGGAAACTGTACCGGCCACTTTAATTAGAGGCAAATGTTCTGTAACGTTGCTCAATGAAACTGAGTCTCTCCTTACTTATCTTAATACCGAGGTATATCTAACATAACCTGTATGCAAGCACTCGTAAACCAATTTAAGGCATCGATTTTTATTTCTATTATTTTTTTTAAGGATATGTTCTTTTACTGCTTGGTTTTTGATCCGATGCAAAAAACCTTATTAGCTGATAAAGGAGAAATTCGAGTGGGAAGCAAATACCAAGCTGACATTACACCGTTTCTTAATCCGGGTACGCGGAAGTAATCCTTTTTCCTGCCACGATTTTAGTTATTTTCTTCAACATTGCTTAATTCTTATCGTATATTTTAGACGAACCCGATCCGAGATCTGATTCTGAACCGTTAGAAACATTGGTATGGACACCGAATCACGGTCTTACAGATAGACAAATTGATCAGTTTTTAGTTATTTCTAGGTAACGAAAATAGGCTAGCAAAAGCACGGCGCTGAAATTGCGTTCACTTTTTTCCATTACTTTTTACAGATCTGTTGGTACATTTGCAAGAGCATTGGATTGTTCTAGTTCCGTTAAACAACCCAGTTTGCATATGAGTGCGGCAGCTGCGTCTAGAGATATTACTCTGGTACTTGCAACACGTAATGTTTAGCTTAATAATTTATATTAATGGAGATTCGAATTGATTTTTTTCGTTCTATAGTTTTATGCTATGGATACATTGCATAAGCATGGTTATGATTTATCGGCGGCGATTAGTTCTCTTGTTCCCATCAAAGGACCTGTATTATGTAGAGACGAAATGGAAGAATGGTCAGCTTCTGAAGCTAATTTATTTGAGGAGGCCCTGGAAAAATATGGAAAAGATTTTAACGATATTCGACAAGATTTTGTAAGCCATTTGAACTTGTTTTCGTGTTTGAAACATTAACTCTGCAATGATTTCGTATTTTAGTAACGTTTATTTTCATTTGCCATAGATTCCGTGGAAAACCTTGAAAAATATTGTAGAATATTATTATATGTGGAAAACCACGGATAGGTATGTGCAACAGAAACGAGTGAAAGCTGTCGAAGCTGAATCAAAATTAAAACAAGTGTACATTCCTAATTAGTAAGTGGACGATTTTTCTTCTGTTGTCGTGTTGAAATTTCTGTTTGAATTCATCATCTTATTCCGCAGCAGTAATAAGCCGCCATCCACATCACAAACTACTGTACAGCAATCCCCTGTTACGTTAAATAACAAAAACATAGTTAATGGTACAAGTGGTGCTCATGCTAACGGTCGCGATTTCTTCATTCCCGGAACTTCTTGCGAAATTTGTAGCAGTAAGTTCATCTCTTTTTGCTGCGAAAAAAGAGTTGTTGCCTCATTTGAAAAAAAAAAAATATTTTGTATTTTATATATTCATTTTAGCAACCGTTTCAAGTCAGTGGTATCCTTGGACGACTTCTAGTTATCCCTGTAAATTATGCCATAGTTGTTGGACATATTGGAAGAGATATGGAGGATTTAAGTCTCCCTCTAAATTATGTGAGTAAATTTCCCTTCTGCGTATTCAGATATGTGCTATATATTACATATTATGTATTCATTTTTTTTGTAGGTGAAAATGAAATAGATCCTGTGAAGAAGAAATCTGAAAGCATTTCTGACGAAGGTTTGTATTGAATGCTGAGGCTATTAATGCAGAGACCATGATAGTACTAATTTGAAATTCTCATTTCAGAACGTACCCCGGCTGCAACACCGCATAGACCGCATAGATGTAGTATTATTGGTTGCGGCAAAGTGAGTGTGAATATTATCGATTTTAAGCTCAGACCCGGATTTAGGCATGATTAATGCGAACAGCTTGCTAGAGCTACAGTGTTTTAATTCACCTCTCTCCCCGCCGTTACTATTGCATTTTTAATTTAGTTAATGACTGCTATAGAATACCGTTGATCATATTAACCTGTCGTAATCATCGCGGAGGAGAATATCACTAGTTTCACAGAGCTCTAAGTCCATAATATAGAATAAAATAAACGCAAGTACTAGGGTAGCAGAAAAGTCACGCTTTTTAGAAAAAATTCTGTCCTCTAATAATGAAGCGTGAGAAAAAAATTTTGAAAAACTCTGAAATTGAACAGGTTCTACAAAGATTTAAAGAATATATTCTATCTATTCCTGCTCCTTCAATTTCACAAATGAACAAAAAAAATATTTAATAGTTTTATGTTTCATCTATCAAGTATTACCAATTACATGAAAACATTTTTTTCACTAATATTCACATACTTCATGATGAGGTCGCTGGAAAAAAAGTTACATTCTTTGCAAACTTTTTCCGTGTAGTAGAGAGTAATCAATGAGAGAAAGACAAAAATGTATATCGAAGGGATTATAGTAATTTAAATATAATAATCGAATCTATCATGACGTTCATAGAGGTTACGAATACAGTATGGTTTAAAGATGAAATCTGTCGATGAAAGTCAAGTGAACTTCTTTTCGACTAAAGACAAAGTATAGGCGGTGTGAAAATCGTATATCGCTGTCAATTTTGTAAAGAATTAATGCCTGATGTAGGTGTTTGGTAAAGAATGTTAAAAATAAACAATTTTACCTTTATCATAGCGAATTAAATCCGGGACTGAGTAAACCTATTATGAAATATGCTAAACTAGATTTTTTTTACTACCTAAGAATAATAAAGAGAACACTTTTCAAAATATAATTCCTATTTTTTATCGGCTTTCAGGAATTCAAGTTAAAGGCTCATTTGGCACGGCATTACGCAACGTCACACGGGTTAGCGGTTAGAACTGGCTCTCCAAGACCCATAATGAAAACCAGAACAGCGTTCTATTTGCATGCTTCATTTTTAACGCGAGCTTCTAGACGACTATGTCAATCTCTAGTTCCGCCTCGCCATATAGCTAGATCACCATTTTACCCGATAAACGTACATGCTGTCAAGCAAGAATGTTAGTGAATAGTTCATTCCATTTGAGCGGGGTGCGATTGCGGTTTTTGTGAATAGGAGTAATTTTATATTTGATTTGTAGGTCAAACACAGCTGGCGAATAAATCTCCGTTAGAACTGAAAGAATTGTTTAAATACAGACGCAGGGATAGGGGAAGCGTGACCTCAATTGCAACTCGGTTAGCGTTCTCGAGAAATTACGAATTAGTAGTACCTGAATGGTTAGCCCCCACACACAAGGATAAATTACCAAAATCCGAAAGAATAGCGTTCCCAAAACCACCAAAAGGACCGGGTTAGTTGGCTGATAAGATTAGATTGAAAGAAGAAAATTAATATTATATAGTATGTATATTGTTAGAATTGTGTGAATAGTTGAAACATTTTGTTGGTTCGTATTTTTAGATGGCAGCTTACTGTACGAAAAAATTCCAAATGCCTTGGAAACCGATAAAACCGCTTTGAATAACCTATCTCCTGGAATGAAAAAACGCAATTTCGATGAAGCGAATGGTTAGTAATCCATTTATTTTATTCGCATCATTTGAATTTTTTTTTTAATGTTCTGTCTTGTAATTTTCATCGCCGCCTAGATTTAGAATGGGACGAAGGTACGTTTTGATTGTAGAAAAGCTATTTTGTTGACTTTTTTTAGCACATATCGCTATAAGGAAGAAAGATATTTATCAAACATTTAGGTCGGTCATTTGTATAATAAACTTATTATTCGAGCGTTCGAATTCTTCTTTCCGCATCGTGAATAGTTCATATTTCATTGGCAATATCGTATATGCATTTACATTATTTGACCTATCATTTCATGCCAAAGTTGTACTAAGAAAAAATATCCTAATTAGTCGTACTCGATTTATAGAAACTGAAATTGAGGAATTGATTGAAATGTTTGCAGGCCTAGTTGTTCCGCAGGTTGGACCTCCTTCGAAGAGAGTGCACCGAGAGCCTACGTTTGTTCCTGCGCAACCACCTCCAGCAGAGCCAGCACCAACTTGCCCGCCCAACCTGTTGAACGGTAACAGAAATCGAATGGGATTGGTGACGAGAACAGGTAGAAAACAAGTCATGTCCTGGATGGACGCTCCCGATGATCTTTATTTTCGATCTACGACGGCTGCAAAGTATGTATTCAGTGTGTAGTACATGTAACTGTTAAGTGGAGTCCTTTTTTTTCGACCTACCTTTCTAATTTCTCGCGCATGTCACATTTTAGAAACACCCGAAAATTACTATCAGTGCCCGAATTACGAAGAGCGGCACGTAAACCATGGCGTAATATTTTGTTGCAAAACATTTGAATCAAATTTTGAAGAATGATGGTCGAGAATTTCAAAGAAATGGAAAGCAATGTGCTTGAACGGTACATTTTGCTCAAAAGTGTTTATTACCCAAGATTTTCCTTATTTATTGTAATTTACGCCCTTCTCATGAATAAATAGTAATTTCGATGATGCCCTTTATGGTTGAACGACGTCTTTTCAGTTTTCACTGAACATTTTTATTATTTATTTTGTTTTGTGTTATTGTAAGGATGTAATAATAAGTGTACCGTTGTGTTTGAATATATTTTTGTGTACTATAGCAGTTATTTTTTATTTATTTTGTTTACTTTCTTTTTTAATTTTTTTGTTCGTTTTTAAAATAATTGTAACGATGATAAGAAGTACAAGTATACTTTTCATTTCGTGGTGATGTTGAACGATGAATCTTTATATTCATTTTGAAGATGGGGGAAGGTTTAGTTCGAGAATAAACGTGTTTTATTTTTGTTTCTTGTTCTATAACAATTAACAGCTTTTAGATTAATTTTGCATTTAGAAACTTTGTATTGCGAAAATTTTTGTAAACTAATAATCGAAAAAAAAAATAATATTTTATCGCGTCGCCAATTATTTTATATTTATAGATGTTTAACTTATTGTGATTTTTATTTTACTTTGTAATTTATTTTTGAAATGAAAAAAAAAAAATGTAATCATTGATGGAATTCTAAATAGATTTTAATTACTTGAAATTGATTCGATATGTTCTCAATAAACAATGTTTTTTCAAATTTATTAACTGTATTCGTGTACGTTTCGGTGATTAGCGACGTTAAAATTTAAAGGCATGTCATATTCAGCTACTACCTCGTATAAGTACTCATTCAAGGCTTCAATAGTGCCAAACAATCTTATATTTTAGACGATTGAGGTTGGCGATGAATGCAATTATAAACTTAAAAACAATTTCATTGTCTCTACGTATAAGAAGCTTGCATCTCTATGCTACGGGAAATGTTGGTATAACTGAACTTCCTACTTTATTCTTTAAATTGTCGTTGGAGTGAAATAATAGATTAAACAAAGGTATAAAGCTACAACTCCAATTCTTTTAGATATTTATGATTTTACCCATTCCAAAAATATAGTGATACTGCGATGGAAAAAAAAATTGAATAAGGTAACATAACATATTCAGATATTGTCGCAATGTTTGCATTAAAATTTACGCATTACATTATTCAACCCACACTCTTCGGTTTACTCAGATGATACATGAAGAATCGTAATTAGGTATGTGCCGTCGGTGTCCTTCACCTACACATCAACGAAGTGTGACAAAAATAAAGAATCAAAGCCGAAATCCGAAAAGAATTTGTATTACGCAACTTAGCTGTATTACATACGTATATTATTATTCAACTTTATTTTGATCATAACAACAATAGTAAATAATCTTTCAAACGAAGAAAGAAGACTACAAAATATAAAAACTTCAATTTTGATTCTAATAATGACAACAATGGTAAAAAACCTCTCCTAAATAAAGAAAGGGAGCTAAAATATATAAAAACTTCAATTTTGATTCTAATAATAACAATGGTAAATAACCTTTCCTGAATAAGGAAAGGGAGCTAAAATATATAAAAAACAAAATGAAAGTTAAATCACAGGAACTTAGAAAATAAAAGTGCATTCTTAATAATACGAAATGATATGGTTACTATTTACAATATAAAAGGTAAAAATGCTCGTCTAATTTTCGGATAAGATTTAAACTTAGATTTATACCACCAATGACTGAGTAACGCTGTTTCACACTGATTACAAAACACCCAAAGAAATACGTATGGCCAAGTGGAATGCCCCCATAGAATTATATTCAACGCTAAATACATAAGCATTTCGCAAAACATATGAGGCGACGATAATTTATCAAATAATCCGCCAACTGGTATTTTATGATCATACGTGACGACCGTTCCTTTTTCATTTTTTCTTAAATTTGCCAAAATAATCCCCGATCGGTATTGATTATACCATGCCCATAAAAATACAACGGTGCCGAAGATTAGATTCAAATTGAAATCTTGGAGTGAAAATGATGATCGATGCTTGAACGATGGTAAAGCAAATCCCGGAGATTCCATTAATATCGCAGTCATCGCTCCTAGATAATGACCAATTCCAACGAAATAATGGATTATGTTGATTTTGCAATTAGAAAACACACTTATGCGAAATGTTTCATAAAACCGTCTCCAGACTTGAATACAAAGCAACAGTAGAGCAACATACGCAGTAGTTACGTTGATGGTCGTAACACGAGTAGGTGATCCGACGAGATCTAAAAATTTGATCACTATTTCTGGTACCGGCGATTGGAAAATATAAACCGACGAGATGGTATAAAGCACACCAAACGAATAAAGAGTAGCGATCACGTAAAAATGTCTAAACCAACTTTTAGGCACTTCGAAATAATTTATAAACGACTTTTTACCGGTGTAAGAAAATTTTCCATAACGAAATGTTTGAACGATAACGACCGGCAAACGTTTCTCGCAAAAATTAACTAATAAACTCAAAAATAACATCCCAAACGCCATTAAAATAAACAAACATTTTACAAAATTCAAGTGCAACAAATTTTGCCAAAGAAACATCATATTTGGTGCTTGGACTCGAATAAAAATACTCTCGCTAACTGCTCCTTCGTAGTACATCTACTTTATGATGGAAGAATGATCATGTCTTTGCAAGTTTGAATCGCTGTAGTGTGATTTTTCAAGGTAACTTCAAACAGCATGAATTCACCATAGAGTTGCTAAAGAAGTAATAATAATTAGGAATAATAACATGAAATTTCACTCTTACGAAACTTTCGGTTAAAACAACTTTCTCCTCACGAAACTGTTGAAAAAGAGAGAATTGGAAATATTCCACGATGAAATCGCTATCATTTTTATATTATAATTAGATATGATGATTGATGATTTTAACTTTGCCATTTCATACATCGAAAGATATGAATGCTCAGTTTTTTAATTAATAAACTCATTTTATAATATTATATCTTTTTCCACTAAAAATCGAAATTACTTATCATCTACCTATTACCTTTGCCCTTTTCTTTTTTTTTTTGGAAATTTTTATCACTAACACTGAACGCTATCTATCTCTCATTGCTCTCAAGCTGAATTTGAATGCACCTTTAACTCTATCTACAGCACTATGTAAGTACTATGATTGTATTCATGCATCGTCGTGAACCGTGAACGTGATTTATGACTTCGTGAGTTATACATAAGGTGGGGCAAGGTCACGGATAGAATGAAACGTGACTTGATACAACATCCTTCTTGTTGTGTTTATTTTTCTCAGTTTTAGTTTCAGTCAAAACCAGTCAAGAATAATGGAATAAACACGAAATATATTTCAGAACAGTTTTTAAAAATAAATCGTGTCAGTTCGTCTGTTCATATTTTGGACTTGAATCTTTGAATTCCTCTGTGCGCTTCCATTTTTCAATCAGTGATAATCATTTTTCGCAACACCGAGTGAGTATTCATTTGACATTCATTGAACTTTTTCAATTATTTACCTTTGAACCTTAATCCCAGCACTCTGTAATAGCAAATCATTTAACGTTCAGACTGAATCATACCAAAGTAATCATTAATATTTTAGATACCCTATAGTTCTTTCGCGAAATGGGCAACCGATCGTCGCTTCTTCTCAGAGATGAAGAAATTGCTCAAATTCAAGATGAAACTGGATGTGAGTGGATTTATTAATGTTGAAGTTGTTCAAATTTCTTCTTATCTTAGTAGTTTAAATATTTTACTTGGTTTCAGTTACACCACATCAAATCGAACGTTTGTATAGCCGTTTTACCAGTCTAGATCGTGGTGATTGTGGAACGTTGAGTAGAGAAGATTTCTTACGTATTCCAGAACTAGCGATAAATCCACTAGGCGACAGAATTGTAAACGCATTTTTTGAAGATTCTTCATCCAGTGATAGAGTTAATTTTAGACAATTCATGCAAGTTTTAGCTAGATTTAGACCTATTAAAAAAAGCAAAGATAACAGGTTGAATTCTCGCGAGCAAAAGTTACAATGTCAGTGAATTTTCACGCTACTAGTACCAGTTCTATAATCATTACGATGAAGTTATAACTCGAATGTTTTCCCTTGTAGTTGCTTTCAAAATGTATGACTTGGACGGCGATGGTAAGATATCCAAGGACGAACTGCTCGCTATACTTCATATGATGGTGGGAGCTAATATAAGGTAAAATAATCTCAACAAAAATTGTACCATTTCGACATTTTAATCAAATGACTAATTTTTTTTTTTTTTTTTCATTAATATTGTTTTGAAGTGATGAACAACTTACTTCCATAGCCGAACGCACCATTTTGGAAGCAGACCAGAACGGCGATCAAATGATTTCTTTGGATGAATTTTGTAAAGCTTTAGAAAGAACCGACGTTGAACAAAAAATGTCGATTAGGTTTTTAAATTGAACATTCCAACCATATAGTTACCTAAAATGGCAGTTTTGTTGTGAGCGGGGGTCAAGTTTTCTATGTATATCTCATTATTGTTAATTAGTTCTATCAAAATAATTGTGCCAAAGAGGTGTTTGCGCGTGATTTTTTTCTTTAATTTTTAAAGTAAGAATATAAATATTTCGATCAAATTTAATTCTACGATTATTTGGTTATTTATTTTGCTTTCTTATTGATGAAGAAAAAAGATTGGCATATCAAAGAAAATAACAATACTCGCTTTATTGACAAAAACATATCCTTCTTTCGAAGCGATTATTTATTTATTCTTTTTTGAGTTCTTATCTTTGTTGTAAAATAAAATTGTGATTCATGAAAAATTCACTTGGAAGTTTTCAAGTTTAATATATCAATCTATTAAGGATGGTGTAAAAACGAAATAAAATATTTATATATTTTAAAATAAATTATTATATTAACAACGAAGGATGATCATGTGTTTGAAGAAACAGCCAACTTTTTCAAATGCTCCATGAATACTTGTAAGCTAACATCATCTGTCAGAACCGGTGCACCTTCCTGTGAACAGTACAATCGATAAAATAATAAGTATGCTCAAGAAGTTGATTTCTGCGCATATCAGGCATTTATATGATCCCGCAACCAGCAACATTGTATAAAATGCGGTTAATAATATTATTTTTTAGCTGAGGAATATTTAAGATGGATTAAGGTGGTGCTTCGGAAAATAAGTGGGTAATTGCGAAAAAGTTGATTTTAAAATAAAGAAATGAAAAAATTGGAAAAATAAATGCCAAAACAAAGCTCTCAAAACAATATATTATAATTTCAAATCATTTCGTTGCGTTATTTTTGAGAAAAACACTATCAATGAAAATAGGATATAATTTTCATTGCTAATGTTTTTCTCAAAAATAACGCAACGAAATGATTTGAAATTATAATATATTGTTTTGAAGGCTTTGCTTTAGCATTTATTTTTCCATTTTTTCCATTAAAAAATCAACTTTTTCGCATTTACCAACTTATTTTCCGAAGCATCGCCTTGATTTGTTTCTAGGTTCAGCACACATACACAAAGATCCCACTTTTATACGCGATCATGAAAATAATTTCGGAAAAATTCACATGCAAGACAGTATCATGCCATAAAGAACAATGCATCAATGCATTTTCAAATCTTTGCTTGCTATTATCCCATTAAGCAGAATTATGTACAGAAACATATGCAAATTTCTTATATTATAAAGTTCCCCAATCATTTAAACGCCAGCAATTTAGCTATTACTCCTTCACCCATTTTAATGTTTTGTGAGTACCCGACGCATGAGTTGAAATTAAAAAAAAAAAAAAAAAACATAACGAACCGTTGGTTGGGACATCACCATCTGTACGAAAAAATAAATGATTTATTAGTAGAAAAATGGTTCAAAACAAACAAAACACGAAGCCAATGAATATGACGTCAAACAAAGCACCGAATGGTAAAAATGCTCAAAAGTAAAAATATAAATCGATACTCACCCCGCCGTACGCGTACATATTGTTATGTGTCTGCGATGGATTCACCTTCGATAGTAAGAAACGAGCCTACGACATAAGAATACTCATAAGAAATCGTATCGAAGAGTTCTATGAAACTTCTCGCAAATAAATGGCATTCTCATTACCTGGCTTCCTCCTTGCTCCGTATCAATATATCGTGGCATTGGAAAACGAGTATGTAAAATTTCTTGAGCATCGCTCACCGGCGCCTGCAATAATTGACGGAAATTTTCGTACTCCGGCATATCTTGGTAACGCATCGCTCTCCACTGAGCTATAGTCTGAAAACGATGTCACACGTAATAAAAAATGTTGACGCAAAAATACCGGCGGAAGATTTTATTTATACACACCTCCCCATGAAATATTAAAATTTGGAAAAACGTATCCATCAGCAAAATACGATCCGGTTGTATACTGCTAGTATCTAATAAAACCGGTTCCGGAGGACCGCCGAAACTGTAACTGTACAGTATGGGCTGTATCATAATTAAACTCTGAGTTAAATCTTCTCTCATCAGAACGTGCCTGTTCAAGAAATCGATCGATAATTAAAATTCAATCAAAATTACTTCAGCTATTCTACGAGACAGTTGACGGGAAATACCTAATTGTTATCACACTAATTTTTTCTACATAGCAAGTAGTCCGGTGTAATTTCACAAACAACATACTGCAACCCTCTCCCCTTCTGTAGCTTTGCCGTATGGCTTTGTTTTTGCGAAAACCTACATTAATTCATTTGCTTTCTTAACAAAAGAAAACACAGACACACCAAAAATTGATAACAAAAATATAATTTAGAGAATCACGAGTCCCAGCTACATGTGACAGCATGCTGTTTGTGGCATTACTCCTGACGTCCTGGCAGCTTGTATAATACAACACATCAGCCTGATAACAAATTTCCAAAGGGACTCAAAATACATGCGTATATGGAGTTCATGATAGGTAATAGGTATCTCATATCTTGTTTGTATTTTGCTGTTCTTACCGATAAAATGACGTTTCATCGGGGCTGTTATTAAATACTTGTAAGAATTGAGATCTCCTCAAATGGTACATGAATTGCGGATATAAACTGAAATTTTCTGGCAATCTGAAGCTGTTCGGATCGTCTTTAACGTATTCTCCGAATTTTTGACACTACAATAAACAATTAAAAGTATATTAAAATTTTTTTTTTTCAACAATTTTACTCCAGAGCATTTCCTCTTTGTTTTTAGTTTCTTACCAATCTTATCAACATTCTGTCCGCCCAACGCATCACGTCAGGGCCATCATCAGCTTCGGCTCGATTTACGACCATACGAGACATCAATACGGCGGCCGTTTCCTGATCGAATCCGCTACTGATGTAGTGAATGTTCGCCGTCGCATCGACCCAGCTACAAATTTAAAACGTATTTGAAATTAGTGCCTACGTAATTTTACGTCACGAAGTGTAATACATATATTAAATCTTGTTAACTGAATTTTCAATAATAAAGGTAGCTACTACAGCCTGGCTGATTTGGAAAGGAGAGGCCGACGAAGGGTGCACCTCCATCTGACTTTCTGGCCTATTACATAGTACACAATACACAGTACAGGTATTTTTTTCTCACTTGGCAACGTAATGGGTGAGGATGAAAATCACTCAAAATTCAACCACTAGGGAATATTCTTGGGCAAAGTGCTAGATAGACTTACTCAAGCAAATTATACTCCTTCCCAACAGCACAAAAATTTCGAATCATTTTCCTCGCTCATACTGACGTAATCGCAAAATAAATAAAAATAATTCATAAATAAAAAATATTATGAAAAAATTATTTAAAAAAATTAATAATATAAATAAAATAATTATTTTAATAAAAATTTCTTAAATAAAAATTACTATAAGAGCAACATGAATCTTCGCAAACCTCTTAGTGGCCAGAGCGAAGTAGTGTATAACTTGCTTCAGTAAATCTATTCACTTCCGATTTTGGGCATATTCAAAAGTACTTCATTGGATCTTTAATTTCACTCAAAATGGGTTTATTTAAATTTCAAGAAAGACTAGAGGAAGATCAAGTATTTCAAAATTATCCTTTATGGTTTTATATCAAAGTAATAATAATCATAATATCAACAATTCAATTTGGTTCCAAATGAATTCAAAATGGCGGATTGTGAAAATTTGAGGAAAGCGATACGAGCTTCAAAAAATTTAATTTCGATAAATACATACTCGTATAATAACTGCGAATAAAAAATATACCTTACTCTAAATGCAACGTCACAAGTGGAAAGGTTATTGTACTCAAAAATGTGTCGGAAGTGAATGAAAACTCATACATTTTTTATTATAAGTACTTTCATAGGACAGAGCGAACTGAAATTACTGATATATCCGAATTTCAGCAAGTTTTACTGCAGACCAGAATATGATCACTTGAATTGGATGAAAACAGATCTAAAATAATGCATGACCAAAATTCAAGCAGGGCTTGAGCACTCTCAAATAGTTGAATTGAATAAAATGTAGATTCATGTGATTCTTGTTCATAAGAAATATAATTATATCCTGAATTCAACTTCTTAGGTGCTTTTGGAGAGCACTGCTGGCGCTGTTCAGCCTCGTTTCTTCTGGCTCCTGTGAGGAAGTGAACAACATTATCTTAAATGTGAACAAGTTGCCCATTAAAAATTCAGCTCGAGTAAAGCGGCATGACTGCTTACGGTTTCATAAGGGTGGCAGCAAGTCGGTAATGACAGGCGCCAAATCAGCGCATGATAGAACATACGTAGTTCACCCCTTTTGCGCCGCCCTGCTTTTGGCGATATTTGCAGTCGATTCTTTCCATTAACCATATGGTAAAGGCAATAGGCAAATGCTACATCACAATATCACAATTTCACGATTTAATGTACACAAGTCGAAAGGTTAGCTATTGATAATTTTGTTTGTGTGATAAGACGAATAATGTTTCAAGTTCACGAATGCCTATCAATCGTGTAAACACTAAAACTAAATGTATACGCGCGTTTCAAGACGTTCGTGAGCAACAGATACGAGTAGCATTTGATTTTGATTTTTTAGAAAAATTGAAAATGAACGTGTTTCTTTCTTTGTATTTCATATTATGTTTAAAATTATGTGCGGCCATATCGAAGCATCCGATCATACTGACGATCGCTTTCGACGGATTTCGTTACGATTATCTGAACCGAGGATTGACGCCGATCTTAGAAGAAATCGCCAAAAACGGTACGAAAGCGCCTTACATGATGAATCAATTTCCAACCATAACGTTTCCCAACTTCCACTCCATTATGACCGGTATGCACCCCGAGACGCACGGTGTAATAGGTAATCGCGCCTTCAACGAGAAACACCAATGTCTCGATTACGGCTACGAATTATTTCACTACAACGAAGAAATAGTACCTCTATGGGTAAGTACTAAGTAGCGACTCATACATACGAGCACTTTCTTTATTTACGTACTGCCTACGAAAATACGTAATTACAGAATCTAAATGAATTAAGCGGCGACCAACGCTATAGCGGCACAATGATGTGGCCAGGCGCCAACTTCCATTATCAAAATCGCCTACCAACTTTCTATCAGGCTTTCAACGACACCGTTAGCTGGAAGTGGAGAGTTGACGAGGTACTCGGCTGGATTTTAAACGAAACGACTCCGGTCAATTTGGCTTATTTGTACTTCGAACAACCCGACGAAGCCGGACACCATTTTGGTCCAGATTCGCCCCAAGTGAACGACGAGTTGCGACGTATTAACGACATCGTCGTATATTTACTGCAACAGCTGGATAAATACGCAATTCGCGACAAAGTAAATCTATTCTTTTTAGCCGATCACGGTATGGCGTCCGTTTCAAGCGGACAAATCATCGATTTAGACAAGTACCTCGATTCCAAAACATATACGTTCTGCGGTACGTCGCCTGGTTTGCATATTCTACCCAATCCAGGTATCGAAAACTAAATACATATATGTATAGGTTCAGATTCTTCTTTTTTTTTTTTTCTTTCAACCACTTCTCTTTAATTATCACACTTTCTGGTCGTCTTTCAGGCCTTGAAGAGCAAGTTCACAAAAATCTCACGATCGCTTCCAACGAATTGAAAACCTTCAAAATTTACAAACAACAAGAAATCCCGGATAGATGGTATTACAAAAATAACAAACGGAGTATCGGATTTTTCATCGAAAGCAGCCTCCATTACGTATTTCAGGATGCGAAAACGTTAAAAGGTATTTTTCTCATTCCACATTTTACGTACGAATTACTGTAGATTAGCAAGTATTTGTATGCTTTTTCAGGTGATCACGGATACGATAACCAAGAAATGATGATGCATCCAATTTTCTTTGCGATCGGTCCGCTAATTAAATCGAGGTACGAAATAAAGCCATTCAGTAACATCGACCTGTTCCCGCTGTTTTCACACATTTTACGTTTGAATCCGTTACCTCCTCATTTAACTCCGAACGGAACGCTCAACAACGTGATATCGTTATTGAAAGAGCCAAAAAATGATATGAAAAAATACGAGTATCGTGTGTATAAGTAATAAATCTGTGAAGAAGCGATGAAGATTTCAATAAAACTTTTGTACTATTTTCTACCCTTTGTTATTGTTGGTTTTTTTTGGGGAGGGGAGGGGAGGGGGAGGGAAAAATCCGGATCCGACCAGAATTCATCACATACTACTGTCGTTTATGGTAGCCACAGGGCTGGAAATTTGAAATTTTTGCTTCAAGAGCAAATATACAATAAAATGAAATAAAGTTCAGAAACTAAACAAGGTTCATAAATATTCAAAGTCTTAGAACAAAAATGTTAAAAATGAAATCAACATTTGAAAATACAAGAAAACTCTTAAGATAAAAGGAAAAAAATTAAAAATAAGTTCAAAAGAAATAGCAAAATGTTGAAAATTTAAGACAGTCCTGCCAATCATATGGATTAAATGATAAAATTAAACTTTTTTCGACAGTTCGAAAATAACAAGTTGAAAAGTATCAAGTTTATTTGGTTTCAGAACAAAAAAATCAAAAGAAAGTCGATTTTCGTGCAATTGTTTCTCCAAGTGGTATTTTTGCCAGAAGAAAAATAATACAAAAAAAAATGTAAGCAGCCATGCCGCATTACTGGAGCTGAGTTTTTAATTGTAGCTTGTTTTGATTTACTAATAACCTTGCTTAACCGTTCATGACTACAGGCCACACCCAATACAAAGTCTGAAAACCCCTACCCTATCCTTTCCAAAAACACTTAAGAAGTTGAATTTGGCACAAATGTAATATTTCTTGCCATGAAATAATCATGCGAACACATATTTCTCAAATTATAACTATTTGAGGGTCCTCAAATTATCTTCAAATCTTGATAATCCGCCATTTTGGATCCATTTTGACTCAAATTTAAGAGGTTATATTCTGGTCACAAACTAATCCTACACACAAAGTTTGACCATTCTAGGCCGATTTGGTGATGAGATATGGAAGATTCATGAAATTTCCTGCAGCAATTTCCCCTCCAAAAGCCGTTTTTTGCTCTAACTCCCCTCCAAAATCACTGAGGAAGCTAAAATCAAAATACGTTTGTCACTTGGGCTCATTTTATCATATGACACAGCAATAAAAAATTTTCGACCCCTCCTGTACCCCACCACTATTTTAGGTTGATAACCCCGCCTTCCCCCTCCAACATCATGTATGGAAGTGAATTCGGGATATAGTATACAACTTATCCCAATAACCATATGAATTCATATTAATTACATTTTTACCAACTTGAGGCTCCTCAAGCTCTACTCAAAATTTTGATAATCCGCCATTTTGAATCCATTTTGATCCAAATTCAAGAGGTCATATTGTGGTCACCAACTAACCTCACACACAAAATTTGACCTCTTTAACTTGATTCGGTGGGGAGATATGGAAGATTCAAGAAATTTCATGACTCAAAACTTCCTCAAAAAGCCGTTTTTTGATCTAACTCCTCTCAATATGCACTTAAGAAGCTGAAATTTGGATATGTTAGTATCCGTGACTCACTCTTTCATATGAAATCAAAAACGAAAAATTTGAGCTATTTGCCCCTTCTCCAGCCCCCCTCAAAATTTGAGTGATCCGCCATTTTGAAATTTATCGAAAAAACAAAAAAACTATTTTTGCGCATTTTCAAGAAGAGCTCCTCACCAAATTTTGAGCGAATTTTATGAATACTCGTCGGCGCTACGCGCGGGGGAAAAATATATATATATACCAAAAAGTTGGACATTTGCCAGATGATTACAAATGGTCTGAAACGCAAAGATTTGAAGACCCCACCCTCCCCCGACCTTCCCTTCCCACATCAGGTAGGCTGTAATAGCTATCGTTTTGTTAAAAACTCAGCTAAAAAAAGACAACACCGGACGAAAAACACAAGGGAGTAAAGCAATGTTTCAAGGGGAACCTTACGTCCATTTGCCTCCCGTACACCTATACGGGCCTGATTCATTAGCGAAAGTAAGAACAAAAAGAAAAATAAACGATCATTTCACAATTTGTTGCTGTACTAATAAGAGAACCACCCCCTTTCCCGGTTTACATGAGGTAGATTTCGGTGGAAAATATCTGATATCCAAAATTTCTTCTACAATTGACTATTTTTGGAAAGTTGTGATTTTTTTACATTGAAATTAACAGCTACTGACTTTTGTATTGGAAAATCAAAAAATTCAAATTAATAGGGCGGGTAACTTTTCGGGGTACTGTGTCACGATCATTATAAAATATTGCTACTTCCTCATTAACCTAAGATCTCATATGATGGAGTGGGCTGGCACATGACGGCTTTATAGTATCATAACTGGAGGTGATATCCTGGCCAGTTTTGGTTGTATCATAGCTGGAGTGTTCGGCATGTAAAATGTATCGTTCAACCCAGGTGATCCATCATTACTAGGTATTAATGATTTACGGGTTTGTTCATTTGTTAATCGATTGAGTTGAAACTTACATTTTGCTTCAATGTTGCGAAGTTTAGTGCTGTACTCTTCTCTTTCCTTAGAGAAAGAGTCGAATAAATTATCAAATTCAACGTTGTTTTCTATTTCGAGTATGTTGGTTTCATCAAACTGTCGTAAGTTTTCAATAGCCGATACGATACCTTCTAAATTGTTTAGTTGTTCCACGTTTTAGGATTAATTTGGTGTCCAAAATTTAATATTGATTTCCAATTACAAAAATTTTGGGAACTCGAGCAATGTGAATTAAAATCGAATGAATTTAATGAACATGTAATAGCAGAGAATTTATTTAACGAAAATTTCTCTCGAAATAATAATGGTAGATTTGTGGTACCTTTATTAGTAAAACCTACAATCAACGTTTTGAACGTATCCTTTTTCAATAACTTTACAATTATAGACTAGTCTCTATGGAAAAAATTCCAAGCCCTCATCTAAGAAAGGCGAAACCACACTGAATTTTTGAGGCACATGATGATGGGTTTTTTGAATATATAATTAAAATTACCCTTAGTAATACACGCACGGAGCCCGACGCCCAAATGATAAAAGGTCCACAAAGTTATAGCCTCTGCAAATGGACATTTTAGGTTAACTAAGCGTCACACAGACCACTACACTCATTTAAAATTTTTTTTAAATCGCAACTTCCGTCTATTGGTAAATTGCCGGGTACTGCGGCGATGCACTTTTCAGGAAAATTTGCCACATCGAAGTCTAAAAGTCTGAGTATTGGTGCTTCCTCCTTTCTTTCTTGTAACTTGCCCTTGCTTTCGTTCGATGAAGCGAATTTTTTTGAATATCCCGCTTCCCCCGAAAAAAATTTCGAAATAGCTATAAAACATCTTCTGCCCATAAGCAACAAAGAGTTTTTTCCCTCACGTGCAAAATTTCCAAGACATTTAATGAAGTTGACGTTGTCTTGCAGAAACGTAGCCGCATTATCGTTCACGAGAAAGGTTAAGTATACACAGACACTTCGCGAACAATAAATAACCACCATGCTTTATTTATCAACTTGCTCCTTAAAAATTTTATTTGGCAATAACATATCGCATTTTAGCAAGGACGAACCAAGAACCTGAAGAATAACATTAAATTAAAATACCTATTGTCCCGACGGATGGAACAAACTACCTCAACGTAAGTCATTACGAGCGAAACATTTTGAAAAAACGAACAACTCGTTTAGACAATTTTGTACATACGAGTAACAATGAATTTGCTGGTTGGGCTTCATCGTTTGTGTGTGGTGATTTTATTCTTTTCGTCGTTTCGCGAATCGTACGCCATTTCATCGTACCCGATAGTCGTGGTATTCGGATTCGACGGATTCCGCCACGACTATCTGAGCAGAGGTTTAAATCCGGTGCTGCAAAAGCTCAGCGAGGATGGCGTCAGCGTCGATTATTTGGCTAACATATTTCCGACCACAACGCTCGCAAATTTTTTCGCAATTGCCACCGGAATGTACGCCGAAACGCACGGTGTTTTGGGTACTAAAGTATTCAACGAGAATGGCCAATGTTTGCACTATGGCGACGAATTATACCATTATAACGATCATGTGATTCCCATTTGGGTAAGAATGTTCTGTATTCCATTCGTGCACTTTTTCTCTTCTAAAGATTACCCTTTAACTGATGGCAATTTGTAGACTTTAAACGAAATGAACGGCCAAGGTCGACATAGTGGGTGCATGATGTGGCCAGGGTGCGATTTCTCGTATCAAAATCACACGTCGACGTACTCTCAGAAATACGAGCCCACCATCAAATGGACCCATCGCATCGATATGATTATGAGCTGGTTGCTTGATGCTAAAAAACCCGTCAACTTGATCAACGCTTATTTCGAGCAGCCGGATTTCTGCAGCCACCGCTACGGTCCTTATTCTAAACAAGTCGACGAGAAGTTGAAAAAGGTCGATGACGTATTGCAATACTTCCTTTCACAAATTGACAAATATAATTTACGCGATCGAGTTAATTTGATCGTTTTAAGCGATCACGGAATGACGGAGATTAAAACCGACCAAATAATTAAAATAAACCATATTATAGACCGCAAACGGTACAAGAAATGCGGACATTCGCCGATGATTGAGCTACTTCCTAAACCAGGTAATTGAATATGATTTGGAGAGACAAGCGCGACAGCAGACGATGTACTTTTTTTCAATTTTTAGGATACGAAAAACAAATATACGAAAATTTAACCGCTGCTTCTACCGCAAATAGAACGTTCACAGTATACAAGCCGCACGAAATACCGGATAGATGGCACTGGAAAAATAATAAGAGAAATATTGGACTGCTCGCATTGGCCAACCCTTCACTTGTTTTTCACGATATGCCTAACCGTAAAGGTAAATGAACAATAGTAAAACTTCAAGGTGATAATAATGATCGAATTAACGTATTTTCTATACGCAGGAATTCACGGTTATCCACCGGAGGTGAAAGACATGCGTGCTTTTTTCGCAGCCAAGGGACCGGTATTTCGTACGAATTTTCATACGTCATCACTACGTAACATAGATGTGTATCCTTTAATAGCTTACATTTTACATTTGCCGTCATCGCCAAAGCAAGTCAAACCGAATGGCACTTTAACGAATATCGTTCATATTTTGAAAACCTCCAGAAAGCAAAACTCGTATTACAACTATTACTGTTGAAATGAAAAAATAAATTAATTTGTGGATTTACTTTTATTAAGGCGAATAAGATAAAAAAAAAATTAAGCAGACATGCTGCATTATAAGAGCTGAGTTTTCAATTCGAGCTTGTTCAGGTTTGCAAATAACATTATTAACCCCCACCATGTTTATACAGGCCACGCCCAGTACCAGGTCGAAAAACCACTAGCTTACCCCTTCATCACTTAAGAAGTTGAATTTCGAACATAAATGTAGCAATTCTTGCCTTGAAGACATTATTATGTACACATATGCTTCAACTTACGTTAGTTATGCCTAAATTTTGACGATCCGCTATTTTCGAACCATGTATTCTGCACAACAACTAACCCTACATACAAAGTTTCATCTTTCTAGGTCGATTTGCGGGAGGAGAGAAAGATTTATGAAATTTCCTACAGCAATTTCCCCTCCAAAAGCCGTTTTCGGTCTCACCCCCTTCAAAATTAAATTGAGAAGCTAAAATCAGAACTAGGTCGGCCATTTGAGTTCATTTCATCATATGACGCTACAACAGAAAAAAAACCTTTCATGTACCCCCAGTACAGTTTGAGATCGATAACGCCTCCTTATCCCTTCCAATATCATGTGCAAAGGTGAATTTGGAATACGGTATACTTCTCATCGACAATAATCACACGAGTTCGTATTAATTAAATTTTTACTAATTTGAGGCTCCACAAGCTCTACTCAAATTTTGATAATCCGTCATTTTGGATTGATTTTGATCGAAATTCAAGCGAACATATTTTCGTGCCATATTACACGCACGCACAAAGTTTCGCCTTTTTAAATTGATTTTCGGAGGAAATGTGGAAAATTTAAGAAATTTCATGACCCCCAAATTTCCTCAAAAAGCCGCCCTTTTTTGCTCCAACTGTCGCTCCAAATGCACTTAGGAAGCTGAAATCTGGATATGTTTATATGCCGTACTTACTCTTTCATACGAGATCAAAAATGAAAATTTCGAGTGATTTGTCCCTCGCCCTAGCCACCATCAAAATTTGCGTGATCCTCCATTTGTAAGTGTATCGAAAAAACAAGAATACCTTTCCAATTCGCAAAGTTAATGGAGATATGCATCAAAAGGAGATCAAAGCTTCTAAAATTTTCCCCAATCACTAATATCTAAATGGAACGTTGAAAACACAGTTGGCCGAAGGAATTTACACCGAACCTATCCAACTTTTAGAATTTCAATAAATTAACATATATAGCCACGGAAGAGGACCACATTTTTTAATACAAAATTTTATGTATCAAGGTGATTTACCCAGTGGAGGATTCAACTTGAAATATGTACGAAGTATTGTTTTTAATCAATGGTTTACCACCAACTGGTAAGTATGCGCAATCAACTCGACGCTATAGTTAGATTTATCTTTCTTTTGTGTAACATCAATTGTAACCTAAAAATTATAAATTATGAACGAATTTTATTTAAAGTTTTTTATAACATACCTATCGTGCGTGAGTTAGTTATATTTTAAAAGTTCATCAGTTGACGCATATGTCTCAGTGAAGACATTATTAATGAGTGGGGGGGGGGGAGAAATTCAATGATTGCTTCAGCAAATTTCACTTGAAATCCACCACGAACAAAATGGTGCTCATGAAAAAGAAATTAGCATCCTGTCACAATAGCGAAGTGGAAAAGTATCCGGGGGGTTTTTGAAAAAAAGGAAAGTTGAAAACAACTCTTTGAATGTTTCACATCTCTTCTCCAAATTAACTTGGAGAGTTCAAACTTTGCACATAGAATTAGTTGAAGAGCGGAAAATGAACACTTGAATTTGATTCGAAATAAGGTTTGAGAAGCCTCAAATAGCTTAATATACTACATCCTAAATCTACTCTTACAGGTGATTTTGGAAGGGAGAGGAATAGATAATCGTCCTCGAAATGTGCGGAGAGGGTGAAGATAGGATCAAATGACCTAAAATTACCAATATACTCAAATTTCTGCATCCTAAGTAGCTTTGAAGGGGTAGGGAGGCGAGGTTCGAGCAAAAATATTTTTATCACTCGTGTGCATATGCAAGCAGCGAGTATTGAATACACATTCGAAGTACGATCCCATCAGTTTCACCTTCAGATTATCATCTTTTTACTAAGTAATAAAAGAAATGTTAAACACATCATCCAATACTTATTACTTTTCGCAATGTTGGAGATAGGATTAAGTAAGGCTATCCCTTTAGTTAGTAGATTTGATTTTTGACAAAATCGATTTCATCTCAGAAAGATGCCAATGACCTTATTTATTTCTGTTTAATACTAGTCGTGTACAAGTGAACTTCGCTTTTCACTTGCAGTCGTTATCATTCTTTTTCGACAGAAGTACCATTATCGCAAAACATACGCATAAGAGTACAAACTGCAAAAGTCTACCGCGAAGTGGTGGCAGCTGACGACCACTGAAATTAGTAACCTTCGACATTCAATCACGTGAATTATACATGCATACGCTTCTACTGCTTTTCAGCGAACGCGGAAAATAGGTATTTTATGAGCGGAAATTCGAACAATGACCGTAAATTATTTAAATTAAAAATAACATAAACTTCAAAAATGAATGATAATCATACATTGAGATAAAAACATAATGAATACGCTCGATACTCTTGGCTAACGATAAATAACCACCATGCTTTATTTACCCACTCGCTATTTAGATATTTTATTCAGCGATAACGTATCGCGTCTTAGCTACCGGCTGCGACCAACGAAAATCTTATAACAATAAATTAGAACAGTGCTCCGACGAAGACAGTCTGCCGGGAACATGATCGAAATGTTGAACGAAATATCTTATCGTAGGGCATTGAAAGAGAAACATTTCGAGAAAACTTGACACGAATCCGTAGGATTTAATGGGTATTGAAATCGAGTAGCTCGCGTTTCGGTTAATTTTGTGAATAATGATGAATTCGTTGGTCGGCCTTCATCCTTCATATGTGGCGATTTTATTCCTTTTATCGTTTCGCGAATCGTACGCCATTTCATCGCACCCGATAGTCGTGGTATTCGGATTCGACGGATTCCGCTACGATTACCTGAGCAGAGGTTTAAATCCGGTGCTGCAAAAACTTAGCGAGGATGGCGTCAGCGTTGATTTCTTGGCCAATATATTTCCTACCAAAACGTTCGTCAATTTTTTCGCCATCGCTACCGGAATGTACGCCGAAACGCACGGTGTACTGGGTAATAAAGCATTCAACGAGAATGGCCAATGTTTGCGTTATGGCGACGAATTATACCATTATGACGATCAAGTAATTCCTATATGGGTAAGAATATTTTTTATTCTCCACGCATATTTGTTTCCTTCCATATTTCTGAAGAGTATCCTCAAATTGATGGCAATTTGTAGATTTTAAACGAAATGAGTGCTCAAGGTCGACACAGCGGTTGCATGATGTGGTCCGGTTGCGATTACTCGTATCAAAATCACACATCGACGTACTTTCAGAAATACGAGCCCACCATCAAATGGACCGATCGCATAGATACGATTATGAACTGGTTGCTAGATACTGAAAGACCCGTCAACTTAGTCAACGCCTATTTCGAGCAGCCGGACGCCTACAGCCACCTATACGGTCCTTATTCTAACCAAGTTAACGAAAAGTTGAAAAACGTCGATGACGTATTGCAATACTTTCTTTTACAAATTCACAAAAATAATTTACGCGATCGAATCAACTTGATCGTTTTAAGCGATCACGGCATGGCGCAAATTAAAACCGACGAAGTTATCAAGATAACCGAAATTATAGACCCTGAAACTTACACGAAATGTGGAGATTCGCCCATGATTCAGATACTTCCTAAACCAGGTATTTCGATGCAATTTACAAACAGAATTTGGACAATATTCGATGAACTTTCGAAACTAAAACTTTCTTTCTTGTTAAGGTTACGAAGAACAAATATACGAAAATTTAACCGCTGCTTCTATCGCAAACAGAACGTTTACAGTGTACAAGGCGCACGAAATACCAGATAGGTGGCACTGGAAAAATAATAAGAGAAACATCGGATTGCTCGCATTGGCCAACACATCCCTTACGTTTGACGATAATCCCTATTACAGAGGTAAATGAATAAAAGTAAAACTTCCATATGATAAATGAATTAACGTTATCCTTATTCGCAGGAAATCATGGTTACCCGCCGGAGGTGAAAAATATGCGTGCTTTTTTCGCTGCCACAGGACCAATATTTCGTAAACATTATCATACGTCGTCTCTACGGAACATAGACGTGTATCCATTGATAGCTCACATTTTACATCTGTCGTCACCGCCAAAGCATGTCACACCGAATGGCACTTTAACGAATATCGTTCATATTTTAAATGCCACCTGAGAGGGAAGATTCGTGTTACAACAATCAAAATAAAAAATGTGTTTGCGTATTTTTTTTTTCATTCATTTATGCGACTTTCTGCGAATGCTCACTCAATAGTTTTATTTTTTTTTTGAAACAAAAGAGAGAGAGATAGAAAGAGAGAGAGAGAATAATAATAATAAGTAGCCATGGCACATTACTGAAGTTGACTTTTCAATTGGGACTTTTGCTCCTTCATGTCAGCAGCCACATTCAGTACCAGGTCGGGAAACTCCGTCCATATCCCTTCCAAAATGACTTACGAAGTTAAATTTAGAATCAATGTAGCATTGCTTGCCACGCAAACATTATATGAATACATATTTTTCAATTTATATAGCAAGTTGAGGCTCCTCAAGTTATCTTCAAATTTTTGAGGTCATATTGTGATCATCAACTAAGCCTACATACAAAGTTTGTGCTTTCTGAAGCAAGCAGGTACTAAACGAAATACCTAGAGATGAACGATATAGCTGAACTAATATTTGCCCTGCTAACGATTTTTCCTATCGTAACACCATTGGACTCACTCATTTTCAATGTTTCAATACTTTTTTATCACGGAAACAACGAATAGACACTATTATAGAATGGGGTTTAGATCCCAAAAAACGCTGCTAACTTGGTGTTATCATATTTCAACGAATTGGAGCGTACTCCTTATCTTTTTGGACCAAATTCATCTCAAATCGATCAACAATTGAAACGAGTGGATGGAGGTATTTTTTATATAAATTCAAAGTCCGTGGAATACGCCATCGTGATAATAATCGCACACAGCGATCATGGTTTGGAGTCGATCGAGAAATGCGGACAAGTTTATAATTCTGATTTAATCGACAGCAAGAAACACCGCGAATGTGGAGAAAGCGTGGTAACACAAATTTTTCCATAAATAATGGCGAACAAACGGATAGGTCGATTTTTGCATTTTTCCAGCAAATGAATAATGATTGTTGAATCATTCTGAGGAAACATTTAAAAAATTTCAGATTTCGAGTTTTAGAGAAATTTTCAAAATTCATATAAAATTGAAAAAAATCGCCAATTTTCAATATTTGAAAACATAAATCAATCTGTCAAAAAATCAACTTTTTCTCACATACGGATATCATTTTTTGTCATAAAACTGCATCGCACTTCTACTCCCTTCCTAAAGAAAAAATCAAGCACGATCTTTTCGGAAATAATTTTTCAACTTATTAGAAAAAGACTGTAGTTCATTCATTTCCAAATATGATTAATAAATAGATAAATAATTAATAGGTTACTATACGCATAACATAGGCTTAATTTAGCCTTTCATTTTTCTAGAGAAAAAATTCCAATATGAAAAAAAAAAAGAAATTGTATGCATGTATTCACTTTTTTTTTCAAGTCAAGTTACAAGAAAGAAGTACACCGAAATTCAACATTAGCCTCAAAAACACTACATACAAACATTCAACATTTACAAGCCTGAATCTATACCAGTAAGATGGCATTGGAAAGAAAACCTATGAAATGACGTGTTTTTGATATTACCTCAGCTTCATTACATGTTCGAAGCTAAAATGGACTCCAAAGCTGAGCTATTGAATTATATTAATTTTGAGCGAATAAGAATCACTGAAAAACTCTGAATTCTCTCAACATTACAGGGGATCACGAACTCACGGTTATCAACCGTATGAGCCTGTCGCAAATGGGCAGTTATTCAAGAAACATTTCCAGAGTCTGGTTTTTAAAAAAACCAATATTTATTCTTTAATCGTTTATATGTTCAAAAACGCCTGACAATTACGTAGCACCGAATGCAACGTTAGAGGAAATTTCTCAAGAACTCGTTCACTATTAGAGATTATAAGTTAAACTTACTTTCTGGCGATTGTAGTAACACGAACGCGCCGCTGTCCACTGACATGTTGATAATTTGTTATGAACTGTATAAACCCTCTACCACCTTGCGGTGTTGGAGCACCGTGCTAAATAAAATCGTTTTATCAAACATTAAAGTGTAATAAAAATTATGAAAAAAAAAAGTATATTCACTTTATTCACCTGATTAACAACTTCGAAGAAAAATGCGGTAGTGGCGGTCGGAATAAGGGAACAAAATTTCCACATACAAGTGCCTCCTAAACCAATTTCCGTATCTGATACACAAGGGCCTTTGGTATTCAACGAAACGCAATTTCCGATAGCACCCATAACTATTGACAAATAAAAATATATACATAGAATCAATAGATGAAAAATATCTCTAAAAAATGCCTTTTCTGCCTCAAGTATTAATTATTCATAAAGAATAACCAAAATTACTTTTCAATTCGCGAGAAGTTTTTGCCTCCAAGTTGGCAATAAAAGCCATTTTCAAATTATTATTTTGATCTTTGGAAAGTACTCTTTGGAATGATTGCTTGAACAGTGATGAATTGAAAGAATCACCCATCACCATTAGACCACTACAGAAAAAAGTGAATAAATACTCGCCGTTTTTTCGAATAGAAATTATTTAAGATGGAATCTGTTGTACTCTACCTACCCCGTGCTATTTACGCAGCTTTTCATCTCCAACAAGCCAGTCTGATCTAACGCGCACGAATAAATATCGATGGTGTGACCGTTAGTAGCGGCTCTTAAAGCTAACGCATCATAATGCTTTATTGCTTTTTTCATGTATTTCGCGTTATCTTTATGTATGTCATGATGGGATCTAATAGGCTCTCTCAGATCGTCGTTGAGTACATGACCAGGCCCTTGAGAACAGGGTCCGCCGATAAATAACATAATTCTTCCACCAGCGTTTGGATATGTACACTGCAATTCATTACAATAGAAACTCAGTGAATTACGGTTTGTCTACATTTTTTCGACATCGTTCAAAATGCATACCTCTAAAAGTCCAACAGCAATTGAAAGAGCTACTCCAGTAGATCTCAGTGCTCGTTTACCCTGTGGAACTGGCCATGGATCTCTTTGCAACTCTCCTAATATATCCGTAATATTTATATCACACATATGAACTGGTTGCAAGAATCTACATACGAAAGTATCGACCAGCATGAAAATTAACGAAGAAACAGAAAATAAAATTATCAAATCGTATCTCCTACCTATTAACGGGAAGCGACTGTGATTGTTGTGGAACACTTGGTCTGCCATGTGGTTGAATAGGTTGCTGTACTCCAGCAGCCTTACCGATTCCTAACATATCTTGCACTTTTTTGGCTGTGTAATCCTTCGTACCCAAGAATACGTAACTTTTAGAAAATCCATCAACACCTAGTTCATGCACCTGGAGCGAAGAATACAAGTGTAAATATAAAAATAAATATTTTATTGATTTTAATTGCTACAAAAAATCACAAAAACATACCATAACCATTCTTCCAAATGTAATTAATCCTACTAACGCATTTGGAGGCAATAAACTTAAAGACGTCTGCAGGGAATCTTTCAACGCAACTAATTCTTCGTCGTCTAAACAAGTATCAACTACTAAGAGAAAAATTGGAGGCAAACACTGAGACCTCTAAAATACAAAATATCGTAGCTAATGAACGTTTACACAATATAATGAAATATTAAAAAAAAACAACTTATCATACCAAAATGGTATATTCGATCGTTGAAAATGCAGGAATCAGTTCTGCCGGTTGATGTTGTTCTGATATCGCGGCGTATTGAGGAGGAAACTGTAACAGGAATACATCGAGTATAACTCTCGCGAAATAAACGAACAAATAGATTCAGATATGTTCTATTATTATTTCAGAAACATACCGCATTTCTTTGATAGCAAAAATTGCAAACCCATAACTTGGCTCGGTAATCCACTTGACAGTACGGATTTAAAATTGCTCTGCATGTGGTGCGACTACAGAACACTGGTTCATATTGTATAGGAGGCAAATCTAGTACACAAATACATTTTCATAAGTGATCGATAAAATCAAATAAAACTGGAGTACCTACTGCTGCAGCATATCAGAAATATTACCGGGACGTTCTTTGAAAGGCTGATAAAGAGCACCGATAGGAACAACTAATCTAGTGGCTTCTAAGCGGCTAGATGGCCAGACATTCCAAGTGAAGCGTACGCCATCGGTGTCTTCTGCTTTTTGAATGAATTCATCGAATGTGGCCATGGTGATTTAACCTTTGAAAAGAAATATTGAACGATGAATGAACTGAGAGTCAATTTCAAATGATAATTGTATACTGAAAATGAAAAGTATACTCACTTATTTCACGTATTGATTACGAATGAATAGAAAATTTTTTTATGATTATATTTTCAACGATAGAAACATTTTAATTAAGTGATATTATTCATAAAATTCAAAAATTTAATACATTTTTCAAAGTTTTGAAAATCTCCAACACCAACAATAACACGTCACTTATCTTGAAAAATGCTGAGAAAAATACCGAAGGAATTACATTGTCGCAATACCCGAAATACCGTATTAACAGTAAATTGACAATACTGTTTTTGCCGAAGATTTTTGCCACTAGGAACGCTATCTAATTTCTACAGTTGAAATCAAAACCACAGATATCACAGACTCACAGTACAGTGCACAAAAAATGATGAAACGTGAACCATTCGGGAATAAATTTTTCTGTGAAAATTGTAGGGAATGGTGTTTATGGTTTGGTTTGTGTTTTGAGAACTTCATATTCTTTTTACGTTTGTTTATAGCGGATTAGTTAAAAAATTTAATTTCACAAATAATAAAACATTCGGATAATTTAAGACTCCGCTGTTTAATTTCTTATTTAGTTGTTAGTAAATGAAATAATTGTTGGTATTAATTGACATCAAATATGTTATCACTGGAGCCGAAAACTGATGGCGGCCCCAACCTGAAATTTTTCGAATCAGCCGAAACATTGACGTTATTAGAGGGCGTCAGATCATGGCTTCAAAAGAATTACAAAAAGGTAAGGTTATTATTCACTCAATATTGAATAAGTTCCAAATTGTTTAGGCATAATTACTTCTTAAACGAATACTTTGAACCAATTTTATGTGCGAAGAGAATTACGGAAGTGAAAAAAAGTGTTCACTATCTGAGATATTATCATCTTTCTTTATTTATATAATTGAAATAAACTTTTCTTCTTTAGTATATTCAAGCTGATCCTCCTACCAATAAAAGCTTAGCAACTTTGATTGTGCAGCTAATCCAGTTTCAAGAAGATAATCTGGGAAAAAATGTTAGCAAACCTCCATTGACGAGACTGCCGGTAATGAATAACTACTTGTCGAAAGGTTTTCTTATACACTGTAGAAATTAATTTTATTTGATCTACAAAGTGTTTTAAATAATTGTATTTATGTGTGTAACAAGTTACCGATAATTTATTATTTTACGCTAATTATTTTTATTTAATTGTATGTTTTAGATGAAATGTTTTTTAGATTTCAAACCTGGTGGCGCTCTTTGTCATATTTTAGCGAGCGTGTATAAGTTTAAAAGCGATCAGGGGTGGAGGAGATTCGATTTTCAGGTCAGTAAGGTATGGTTTAGCGTTGGACTCACGCTTTTTTCATCACTAACCATTAATTTTAAATACGTTACCATACATTTACCTATATCGGATCAATGTTTGCACGGCCTATGTTACAATGGTTACACTATCATCGTGTTGTTATTGCATTTTGTACACGTTGCTGAATCATTAACAAAGCACCTTGTGAAGCGGTGGTAATCTTGTGCATTATTATACTTGCCTACTCGTTTCGTTTTGTTTGTATTTTTGTACATCATTTTTGAATGTAAATATGTATATATTTGAAAAGAACTGGGAAGTATTTTCGTATGATATGTAATCATAAGCCTGTATCTGTCACCCGCATTTATTTTATTTAAGTGGTTTCACCTATTTTACTCAATATTTAGCCACCTGAATCGTATCATAATCGAGTTCCGGCATATCAAAGTAAAGTATCTCACCTAAAATGCGAATGCGCCGTATTTTTTTGGTTGAATATTAAATATTGATTTTGAAAGTATCTAACGTTTACTCATTGTTTCTTTGATATAAAGATGCTTGGAAAGTTGTTCTGTTTAGGCAGTTTTATTATTATTATTTTTTGATTACCATATACATTTATACTCTATAATGTTCATTATTTGACAGTCATTTGCTTACATTCAAATTTTAAATCTTCGTGTTTCTTTGTTTTTGAGTGTTTGTGTTTTTCGGTGCGGGGTATCTTAGTATGTAATATGATGTTGAAAGAGATATGCTTCTATTTAGGTGTATTTCTTTTAGGCTCGTCAATATATTTATTAATTTTTTTTACTCTAAATATTTTTCAAATTCACAATCATTTAGATTTTGCATTAGTAATAAAATTTTCTTTATTCATATTAAATTGAACACTTTGATGTTTTCGAAAATATCGAAACCATTTTTACAGTTTGTTCATTGATTGTATATTGTAATGGGTGTCATTTTTATGTGTTCCGAGATTTTGAAAATATTCTCAATTTTGAAAAGTAAATAAAATTAAAAAAATCTTGAGAACATCTGCATTCGGGTTATGCTATGTTAGCAAGTTTTTGTAATAGTATAGAAAAATTAACAAACCAAGCTTATCATTTATTACTAATATTGTGAGCAAAATATCAATTTGGGTAATTTGCTAGTGTTACTAAATTACTTAAAAATTTTGTGAGATACTTTTAGTAACTGTAACTCTTATTTTTGCACTTGAAACAATTTATATATCTATACGTATTGTAATGAATTAACAAAATCTGTAAGTTCATGGAGGCAATTTCATTTCTAATGTACGCATTTGAATTATTTTTAGAGTCCTTCGAGGATGGACCGAAACATCGAAATGTTCATGAATGTTGAAAAAGCTCTAATCCAAAATAAATGTTTGGTTATGCCTCAAGTTTTTATTCGTCCTGAAGTAAAAAAGAGTGATAGAGAAAAAGTCGAAGATATAATAAAACGCCATCAAGGAACCATTATAGGTATGATTTTATTTTTTTCGTGTAAGTTTTTGCTAAAAAAATAGAATTTATTCTCATCTTATAATGGAAACTTTTCAGACAGTGAAGATAATGCCACACATATCATATATCCTGCAGTTGATCCGATTGATGAAGAATACGCGAGAGCAGTTTTCCGCAACAAAGAAAGATGGACTTTGTTGCATTGGTATTACTTCCCGGATTCGCATGATTCGTGGGTAAATACCGAAATACCGGTAGACCCTCCGGAAATGCCTCCTTCTTTTAACGTAAATGTGAAATGGAAGGTAATTTGTCTAGCTGTATTCTCTTTGAAACTGCGTTGTCCTTTGTGGTGTCGCGATATAATGAAAACTTTTTCAAATAAAGGTTACAGCATCGTGGGCTTTGGATTTGGAACGATACAACGAATGGATGTCTGAAGAAGATTATGAAGTGGATGATAACGGTCGTAAAAAAGTACACAAGGTACTCGCATTTGGGCATCGCTTTTACTTCTTTATTGTTTAAGGAAGGATAGTAATAAATTTCTTTGTAACTCGACTTCAGTTTCGCTTATCTGTGGAGGATTTAATGGCAGCTACGGATCCAGAAAAAACGAAAAAGAAGCAAAAACGTAAGAGATCGCCATCGCCAGATCTACGTAAACAACTTAAAAGAAAGAGGTTTGCATTCGAATCTTGTTTTTCTTAATTATTATTGGTCGATCAAATGCACTGAATCTTTTTTCTTATATCAGCACACGTGGACCTTCAGCTCCTTCCACTCCTTCTATGAGTAGTAAAAAAATGAAAAACGATGACGATAGTAGTACCGATGATTTGACAAAAGATATGGAGGAACCTCTACCAGAACCAAACGTTCAAGAAATTAACGTTTTAAAACTAGGTACAAAAAATGTAATTTATGAAATTGCTTTGTAGGAAAATTAAAAAAAAAAATAGTTTTTAGCAGGATAAAATTGATTTTTTTCTTTTTTTTTTCTATTATCGATTTATTAATATTGAGAGATGAGAATGAACGATGAAAAATTTCTCAATTATAACTTTTTTTTAGCTAATTCGTCTACAACTTCGTCTTCAAAGAAAGATAGCGATACCCAACCAATTAAAAGCGGTACTTTAACTGATCTTGACGAAGAAGTGGAAAAAGGCGAAGACAGTCAAACGGCTAAATTTAACAATGACGTGAATAATCAGGTAAATAATACAAAGGTAATTAGATTATTTTTTAGGGAAATTGGAGCTTTGATTCCTTAAAAAATTGTTTGGATAATTATCGATCATTGAAAATGTTTAATTTTTCAGGAAGTTTAAATTTTTTGTTTAAAAGAAAATCATATGAAGCCTACCGTAAAATATCAAAAGTAACATCCGTATTTATGTGTTTAGGAAACGTCGGCGAAGGATGAAGGTCAAGAAGATAATGTGACTGAACAAACACACCATATTATAATACCCAGTTACGCGGCTTGGTTTGATTACAATTCAATTCACATGATCGAAAAAAGAGCTTTACCGGAGTTTTTCAACGGTAAAAACAAATCGAAAACTCCTGAAATTTACTTAGCGTATCGTAACTTCATGATCGATACGTATCGCTTAAATCCAACGGAATACCTCACTAGTACTGCGTCGCGAAGGAACTTAGCTGGTGATGTTTGCGCAATCATGAGAGTGCACGCATTTCTAGAGCAGTGGGGTTTAATAAATTATCAAGTACGTGCAACTATTCTAAGCGAAATTCATTATGAGAAATTTCTACAAATAGTGTTCGAATATTATTTACGTATAATCTGTTCGCAGGTGGATGCGGATAGTCGACCTACTCCAATGGGGCCTCCTCCTACTTCGCATTTCCATATTTTATCCGATACTCCTTCCGGATTGCAGCCAATTAATCCACCAAAAACTCCTCAACCTTCGGCTGCGAAAACCCTGTTAGATTTAGAAAAACGTACTGATTCGAATTTAAGGAAAAACGAATGCGTCGATAATGCCGCCAATTTTGGACTTCGACTCGACCAGTACGTATCGCATTGATGGGAAATTTTGTGGCCCTTAGAACTCAACTAGTTCACTCATCTTGCTTTTGTGACGCATTAGGTACGGTAAACGAAGCGGTTTATTGAAAAATAAAGCTGCAGCTGGTTTAACCAGAGATTGGACAGAACAAGAGACTTTACTGCTTTTAGAAGCTTTAGAATTATATAAAGATGATTGGAATAAAGTCTGTGAACACGTCGGTACTCGTACGCAAGACGAATGTATTTTACACTTCTTGAGATTACCAATTGAAGATCCTTACTTGGAAGATTTCGAAACCGGTAGTTCTTCTTTCAAAATATCCTAATGAAAAAAATTTAGTATAACTTATCTCAAACCATGTTGTCGTATATTTGTATTAGGAGGCGCTCTTGGTCCGCTAGCATATCAGCCGATACCGTTCAGTAAAGCTGGTAATCCCATCATGTCCACTGTTGCATTCCTCGCTTCTGTTGTCGATCCAAGAATAGCTTCGACTGCGGCAAAAGCTGCTATGGAAGCATTTGCTGATATCAAAGTAATTATGTTATTATTGATTAATGCTTTTTTTCGTTGTTTTAGCGATATTTTACAGGAAGGAATGCATAGCCTGAGTTATATAATTTTCCCAAAAATAATCAAACTTATTATTTACTAGGATGAAGTTCCTGCTTCTTTGATGGATTCGCATATAAAAAATGTTGAAGCGTCCGTTGTAGATGGTAAATTTGATCCAACTGCCGGATTACTCCAGGTAACGATTTATTATAGTGGCTAATTTGTTTTCATTAGAATTCGAATTCTTAACGTTTTAATCGGATATTTTTATTTACAATGGTTCAGAGTGGTATCGCCGGTACAGAAAAAGAAGAAGATACCGAAAAAGTCAAGAAAGAGGGAGCAGCATCCGAAGAAGTAACTAAAGACAGCGGTACTTCAGAAGCTGAAAAACATTCGGAATCGACAGACGTGAAAACGGAAGAGTCCAACGAAAAATCGCCCAACGAAGAATCTACGCAAGACAACGCCAAGGAAACGGCTGCGGAAAAAAGTGTTGAGGACGGGGAAACAAAAGAGGATAGCGAACGTACAAAATTAATCAAAGACGCCCATTTGCAATCGGCTGCTGCTGCAGCTTTAGCCGCTGCCGCTGTAAAAGCCAAACATTTAGCGGCAGTCGAAGAAAGGAAGATAAAATCTTTGGTTGCGTTATTAGTTGAGACTCAAATGAAAAAATTGGAAATTAAATTACGTCATTTTGAAGAGCTAGAAACGACGATGGAAAAAGAACGCGAAGGATTGGAATACCAAAGGCAACAATTAATTACGGAACGTCAGCAGTTCCATCTCGAACAGCTGAAAGCTGCCGAATTTCGAGCCCGACAACAGGCTCAGCAACGTTTAGCTGCAGAGCAACAATAGGTTTACTATTAAATTATTTATGTGTATCATTGTAAATGCTTGTTTTATATGATTTTTTTTTTTAAGAACCGTTTACCATTTACGCCAAATTTAGCGTAGTACCTTTGAAATGGTGCGGATTTTATAATTTTACATTCAGAAAAAGAACTCTGTATCAGTCTTATTAAACTATTTTTCAACGCTTATTTTTTGCTGTATCAATTTTTTCTGGTTTATGTCACGTGTTGTGAATATTGCCGCTTGTTTTTATCTTCAATGGAAAATATTAATGTATTGTTTTAACCATAAAATTTAGGCCTTTTATTTATTGGTTTACATCTTACTGGCTTCGTTGCCTATATTACCAACTTGATTCAACTTGGTTAAATATTTAAACGCACTCTGGCCCTCGCGCCAAGCCCATTCCCTGGGCAAAGCTTTTCCGCAATCTATTCCATTCTATTCTATCTCTTGCCGACCAGGTAAAATTTCTCCAATTCTCTCTCTGGCTTCCTTATCCTCTTTTAACAACCGTAAACCGGTTCAAAAGTTGGCTCCCTCATCTACTTTCTTCTCCATTCGCGATATTACCAGCCCAATGTCTGATTTATCTACGGAATTCCCTTTCATTTCCTCTCTAATTCGATGATCCTAATTTTATTTTTCCTTTTCTTTCCGGTCAGTGATTGTATCATAGAATTTCGTTTTTTTTTTTTTTTTTTTTCGATTTCTGTTCATCTGATTTTTTTAGGGATCGGTTCTGGGAACCAAGAAGTACTCAAGTGTAGCAGAATCTCAGTTATCTGACTCTCCACATCATTCACTAAACTATGCGCACTTGGTTAAAAATTATAAAAATTGAAAGCTCAGATTGCTCATTTGATACGTGTTGAAATTTTTATGATACATTCTCGTAAATCCGCTTTTAAAGCCTGTTGATTTTCATACATTCTTGACCTCAATTCAAAAATCATCTGCCCACAAATTTTAGTAATTTTTTGACTGCTATGTGTTATTCATTCTAAGTTTTTTGATAACTTCTCAAAAATCTCTACATTAATAATTTGATCACATCCAATATTAAAACATTTAAAAACGTTATTTATGTATAAGTTATGCCTTATGCGATAAAAAAATAAAAAATTCATAAACTATGTGAAATGACGTCATCATTGTGTATGTTCATGTAGCGTCATCTACAGGGGAAATGAAGAAAGGAGAAAACAATTCCGCCATATCACCAATGGCAGATGACGCTTTCATTTCGAAAATGAAAAAAAATTGTTTTGAACAATATATTTTGCAAATGAATTGATTGTTGTGGATTTTTCGAATAAAATTTTCATAATAGCTGATTTAACGTAAATATCGTGTGTATAAATGTAAAGGGTGATGATAAAGTGAGAAAAAATGTGTCATCCAATTCAGTTGAGCCGAGTATAATTGAGCGAAAAATGCAATTGAGTAGACGACGAAAGAAACGACCCAATTACAATATACGTACCATCGAAATATGTAGGGGTAAGAATGGATTTGGTTTCACCATTTCTGGACAGCAACCTTGTATTTTGAGTTGTATAGTGCAAAATAGTCCCGCAGAACAAGCGGGTCTTCGGCAAGGCAATTATTTGATCTCAGTATGCGGTCAAAATGTGAGTAAAGTTCCTCACGATGATGTCGTTCAGTTGATCGGTAATTGTCACGGAATTCTGGAATTACAAATTGCTGAAAATTACTATTCCGATAGTTCGGAGGAAGATTTCGTTACCACCGCTCGTCAGAAACCCAAGTTCCCGAACAAATGTAAAACTAACGGCCATAGCACTCATCCACTTCCATACAGTAAACCATATAAAGGTATTCACAATTCTTCGGAAGGTTACGCGCTTCGTGATAGAAGCTGCAGTAGTAGATTCGCCGATATCAATGATTTCGCTGGTAAGAAAGCGGATTCGTTTTCATCGCAGCAGTACAGTGATCCAGAGAATGCGGAACTGCCTAAAGAAGGAAATACTATTTACCAATGCCTTGTCGGTTATCTGGGTACCATTGAAATGCCAAAGAAGTTGACTCCAGTTTCTCGACAACAAGTATGTTGTATCTAGTAACACGGATTGCTTTTCTCGTTATTTCCTTGCATTGTATTTTGTAATTACAAATTAAAATGTCGTACATTTTTCGCAGATAATACAGGGTTGTATCAAACGATTAAGAGCGGAAAAGCGCAATTACACGCCGGTCATGATGACCGTATTTCCTTGCAGTATACGTTTGAGGAATGATGTCGGCACCACCATCGCTGTTTATCCCGGAGGAAGAGTTACATTTTGTAGCGCTAGCAGCGAGCATAACCGCAAATACTTCGGCATCGTTACTACATCGGTTAGCGAAGAACCCTCCAATAGTTGTCACGTTTTCGTTACTTTAAATCCAGTGCACCAAGAGCACGCGAAAATTGCTTCGAAATTTGGCGTGAACTGCGCGCCCACAGATGACCATACGGAATGTAGCCATTTCCCAGCTATTAGCGATCCGTTGGTGAATGCCATTCGTAAATACTACGAAGCGGCGAATAACGGAAATGATATCGATGAACCGTTAGTCGCCAATTCACCACAACCTAGTAACGACAGTAGCGTTACTGCGAGTAATAGCGATTCCGGTATAGGATTCAAAGACGATAGCGGTCATCAGTCTGATAGAATTTTAGTGGTCGACATTCAAAACCAAAGATTACATATTCAAGCTGTCGGTCAACCTAATCCGCATTATATTGATTGCTATACGGAGAAGTCAGATAGTAGGAATAGTACTGCAGTTAATTCGACGACGGTAATTAATGATAATATCTTTACGTTGAATTATTCGTACGTTAATTTTTTATATTATGATATTCGTTATATGCGTTTCAGTCTGTTTCCACTACCAACGAGCGTTTATGTAGAAGTTATCAAACTGATTCGCGAGAAAATCTTTTCTCCTGGAATACCAGATCATTGCATTCCAGTTCAACTGCCAATAGGTTTCTGCATAAAAGTTGCGACAACGGATTATCCGAGTTGTGCACGTCAGCGGAAGCATCTCTAGAACGAAGGCTCAGTCCGAAAGTATTTACCAACATGTCGGACGTTATGCCAGTCTCTCAGAGTATGGAAGATTTGAAAACTCAAAACCAATACGAAGATTTAGAACCCATCGACGCTTTTATGAAAAAACGCAGCCTGCAGGATTTGACCTCATTTACTGCCGAACAAAACACACCGGTAAGTTCTCTCGATGTCAGTTGAAATGTTCGAAAATCCACAGCAATTTTTTTCATACGTGTAATTAGTAATCGCTCGTAAAAACGAAAACTACTCTCATTTGCAAATTTCACCCCCATTCTAGCGCCGATTTCTCGGAATCGTTTGATCATTTTGATCGAGTCGAAGCACACATTGTGCACATGAACGCAAGGACATGGTATAATGACAATAATAATACTAACGATTAAAAATCAAACGTGTATTAATAACGTTAAGCCTTTTTTTTTTTTCAACTCCGTCAGCGTGCGCGATTGATTATAAAATTTGAAAACTTGAAAGTACCTAATTAAATTAAAAATAGCTCGAACTTGTTTTAAAACTTTTTTAACCGGTTCAAACGTGAATTATTTTCCGACTAATAATTCCGCTAGTGTGTTAAATTTAACCGAGACATTTTTTGTTCGTTTGTCTACAAATACTACGCGATAATAATGCGCGTTCGGTTTTTATGACATTAGTGTTTGAAATTTTCGATACGTTACATTTGGCTACGACGCGACGGTGTTTTATTGCAAACGATTTGCACTTGGTGATATGGAAATGTGTGCTTTTGCTCTCCAGCCATGTTAGTATCGGAAGTGGACAATTTCATTTTTTACGCGTTTTACACTGTAGTTAAATTGAAGGTAACTAGTTTTCTTACGCTAGCACGCGGATCTAAACTACTTTTGAATAGCATTCCGCCTTCCTTGACTTATGTATTTGGCGAAGATAGCGATTAATTTCAATATTTACTGGTTGAGTAATACGGTTTTAGTAGGATAAGGTGATTACGCACGCGTACCACTTATCCATCGTATCGAGTATAAATAAAAGCTGTTTCTTATTTTTTTTTTAATTTCGCGCAGAATGTATTATTGCTTACTAACTAATAAGCAATAACTACGAGCTTAATCTTGGAGAAAAATGAATAGCAATCAGGTCGTAGGAGTAGTATATCGGCTTTTCTCTTGATATAGTGAAATATTTTACCGACTACACTCCTTGGTAAGAAAACCAATGGCTTCATAAGGAAAGAAATTGAGTTTCCTACAACTTTAATTATGACGAACTTTCGTGAAAGGTTCATCATTTTGGCGGAAATTGTGTTCAAAAAAAGATTTTGAAGGTTGGAAATGGTTTCGTAATTTTTGCAGTTTAAAATCGCGAAATATCTTGCAAACTACACGCCCTGCACAAAAATTATGAACATACTAGAAAAAAGAAATTGAATTTACCAGAACTTTAGTGATGGAGAACTTGTGTTGAAGTGGCTCCGTTTTAGCATGAATAGCGTTTTAAGCAATTTTGATGATATTTTAACTTGAAATGAATAATTATGGTCATATGTTTAAAAGAAAATGCTGTAAATATTTTCTAGGCGATTCGCTCACAAAAAATTGAGCCTTTAAAGGTCAACGTTTTACAGTTTGTTTTTTTGTTTTTTTTTTTTTTTTTGATGATGATGCATTGACGTGAAATCACGAATTATCAGGGAAAGAAAATTAAATTTTCCATGTCCTCATTTTATTGGAAGAATGAGTTAAGAGTAAAATTTTTTGCCAGCTTTCCAAACTCAAGAAATGTGTTGTTCAGGAACGATTCAATGAAAAATAATTCACAACGTCAGTCTTGTATCATTGTCTTGTCGTACGTCCGATTGATTAACTAATACTCGCTTCAAGAATCTTTTTATTAATTTAATATCAGGGACTGCGGAGGTGGAGGTAGGAGGCCACCTGGAGATACCCATTTTGTCGTAGTTGGAGATAAATGAAATTTTTCGGTGGTAAGAGGTGGAGGTGGAGACACTTTAACTCAAGTGTTTGGAGGTACTTCGAAGGGGCCTTCACGATTCAAGTGGTACCTTCGAGTATTTTAAAAAACAAAATTATTTTATGGAAATAGAATACAGTGGTTTTTTTGTTTTTTATTTAAAAATTTTTCTAGTTTACGTGGAGGTAACTTCAAGGGACTTCTCGAAGGTATTATATTTTTTGGAAGTAGGAAGCGGCCCTCCGCATTCCCTGTTCAATATCATCAAATTGAAATTTATAAATACAAAATTTTTTTCAATTCATATTATTCAATTTAATGAATATTGAATTGGTCTTAAAAACAATTCATTCTCTTTGGGTTTCAAAAAAATGATTTCAAATAATGAGAAAAGTGATTTTCGAAGATGAATAAAATTACAGAATTAGCAATCCATTATCTATCTGTATTCACATTCACTGATCTCTTTTACTAATAGTTGTAATTACGTTAAGAACTTTGAGTGGGTCATTGAATATTATAGGTCTTGAAGCCGACGACCACAAGAGGGAAGCTCAAGTACCTCCACCCCCAGAGGTGTTCTCCAAAGAGCCAGTTTTAAAAGTTACATGAAAAAAAAAAAAAACAGAAATTTCTCCTCCTAGTGCTATCTTCACTTTCCCCTGGGAGCTCTGAGGTACCTTCAGGGGGAAGCAAAAAAAGGTACTTGTAGGCCCCCCTTCGCTACCATCTACGCGCTCTATGCTTAAAGCCCTCTCATACCTTTAGTAGCAGTACGAAGGCGTGCTCAGCGTTATAAAGGTTGCGGTAGAAGCTTATTAAAATAGGCCCTTATGTCAATTTTGTCCACTGTTAACATTTTTTTTCTTCTTTTTTTCCATTGAGACATTAAACGGATGAATATTTTCAACTGTAAAATTCCGCGCAGTTTAGAATAAATAAGGAGGAGGTGGAAAGGGGTCACTACAAAAATGAAAGAAAGGGGTGCATGATAAAATGGGAAATCGAACAAAATTATTGCGTAAATAAAATTAATTTTGAATCTTCAAAAAATCCACCTTTTGTTAAGGATAGTATTTTACATTTCGTTTTGGTGTGACGAACCAAAAATAAATTTTGTGGGGCCTTTGTTCAATGTTATCGTTTTTTAATTTTCGGAAACGAAGAAACTAAAAATAAAAATAGAAGTATTAAAAACCATGATAGAAATATCTAGTTTCAAGAATATCATAAATACATATTTTCCGTAATACGTTACGCCAAGTAAAAGGCGATTAGCTTATATCAACGTTTACGAAGTTATTTTTGAACTGCACTTGAATAGATAAAAATTGGAAGAAGCTCTGTTTCGTAACGAATGTCGCAGTTGTCGAAACTTAAGTCAGTGAAATTTGTTCAATGCCTTTGATATTCATCGATATTAAAAATGTTTTAAAATTTTGCGCTAATAAATGCACGGACGATGAAGAAAGCGAAGTAAGATTCGTTCGTATTTGCGAGCTTTAATATCGTTTACAGATTTTAACTTTCAGTTGCTTGTGTACATTTCGGCTGATTAAATAGGTACTCCTATTATCTTCCTTCATTATTTGCGAGTAGAAAAAAAATTATGTCAACAAGCCAACTTGAAAAAATGTTCTCGTATTATCGAATATATCTAATTTGATTTAAATGAAAATAAAATTTGCGACGTTTATTATCGAGAGAGATGTACAATTTTTTCATTTATATATTAAAAAATGTATAATTTCCAATATGAAAGGTTGTCAGAGAAAAGCGTAAAGAGTCGCGAAGATGCGGTGTTGCGTTGATTATCTCATGTTCTGCATTTTTCAGGAGAAATCTCAGCAATGTGATCAAAGTGAAAGTGAACGCAAAGTGACCAGTTGGGCAGCTTCGTTAGAAAAATTACTATTCGATACCGTCGGATTACACGCTTTCGCGGTATGTATTTTTATAAAATTATTAATTTTTTTATGAGTTGAAAAATCATCAATGCTTTGACATCATTTTTGAACAGGAATTTCTGAAAAAAGAGTTCAGCATTGAAAACGCTTATTTTTGGGCCGCTTGTGAAAAATACCGACGCACTAGCGATGTAAATGAAAGGAAAAAGTTGGCTTTGGATATATACGATAAATTTTTGTCGAACACCGCCGCTGAGCCCGTGAACGTTGATTCATCGGGAAAGAATTTCACTCAACAACAGCTTCATAGCGGCGATATAAATTTGCTATCTAATGTGAGTTTTACCTATTCGTAATGAAATACCTATGAATATTTTAAAGTCGTCCAACCTTTTGTGCTCAACTTACATTCGGTGTTAATATTATTTATTCATTTGGTTATTGATTAAGCATTATAATTTATATTGTATGTTTTTTTATACCGCTGCCATATTCAGTGGGATTCGAGCGTGCTAATATATAAAGTGAATGGTAAAAGATGTTTTCATAAATTAGATTCGTTTGATACCTTTTTAGGCTGGAGTTTCTTTTTTTTTCTGTTTTTGTAATAGTGAACAAAATATCGACGGGTTATTACTATTTTTTTTTGCAGGCTCAAAAGCAGATTTTCAATTTAATGAAATTTGACAGTTATCCGAGGTTTTTGAAAAGCGATATTTATAAAAATTATTTGATGCGAGAAATTTCAGGAGAGAATATCACTTTACCACAAGATGTAGTAGATACGGATTTGTTGATTACGCCGGATATCGCAAATGTTAAAGTATGTGCATTGTGCAGCGATACGACTATGTTGTGATGAACTTAAATCTGAATTATCTGTTTTATTCATTGCTTTTTTTTTTTTATAAATTAGGAGCAACCGCACGAAGACTCGACGACTGGGACAGTAGCGGAAAGAAGTCAACGCGCTAGTCGCCGAAGACGTTCGCTGTTACTGTGGACGAGATCACGTTGCAAGTCGCGAGATCGTGCTGCCCCGAATAACGAGAACGTGTCGTCGTGCAGCAGCAGTCGTACGTCTTTAGCTTCGTGGGATTTAGCTGTACCAGTATCATTATGTCGAGTCATCCTTCCAGATGCGTCTTCAGCAGTGCTGAACATCCAACCGCAGCAAAGTGTGCATTATTTGATAAGTAAACTGTTGGAAAAGCGCGCCGTGCCGTATAATAGCTTCCAGGTTATATTTACGGCCGATGATAAGGTAGGTTTTGACGCAGGGTGTTTCGTCTCAATGTAACCGTCTTCATATTACTTGTAGGTCTACTCATGTGACTCTTATACTATATGGTAGTTTGCTTACCTTATTTGCTGGAGGGAAAGAGATAAAAAATTTATTTTAAATATTTTCCTCATTTTGGTGGTGTGCAGTAGGGTGGGTCGATTTTCACTTTTTTTGGAAAATTAAGTATGCACCTAGTTCAGTAGTTGCAAAATGATCCCAAAAGAATGTGAAAAAAATTTCAGGCCTCTAGGTTGATATTTACCCCTCCCATAATTGAGTCAAAGTTTGCAAATTAGCAAAATTTTTTCAAAAAATTTGAAAAAATTATGTTGGACGTATTTAAATTTTTTGGGGGTTTAAGCATCATGTTTTGCCTTCCCAACTTCGAAAAATGAATAAAATGACAATTTTTCCTCTATCCAGGGGTTCCAAAAATACCTATGCTATGTGCTAAAATACCCTATTTTACCTGTTTTTCCATTTTATTTAGTATCATTTATTTGCTAATAATTAATTAAATATTGTGTAGGACGTAAGTGGCTGAGTACAATCATAAGGTGTTCTTTAGTCTTTATGCTCAAACAATATAAATGTAGTGGTGCATTTTCATTATTAGGGGTCCCAAAAATAGTCATTATATGCGTATAATTACAATTTACTATTTCAAGCTACCTAAGAATTAATTATTCATACTTACAATATTCAATGATTGAATTATTAAAAAATTTCACAACTCTTTGCTTTATACCAGAACTCACCAAGCGTAGGTGGCTATGTATCGAGGGCCTCCCGCCAGTTGGGTAGTACGCAAGAATCGACAGATGGCATTGCGTAGCGAAACACTTTTCTTGCGGAATGAGTATTAAATCAGAAAATGTTTTCGGACACCCCATTTATTGGTTCATTTATTCACTCACCTAAATCAACTGTTCCCACGACATATCGTTGTAGATTTAGACTGTAAAACGATTGGGAAGCTCCTTTCCATATGCCAAAATTTATCGGTCGTTCAGTTTGAAACCACCGCAAGTTCGACAGAAATCAAAAATTTCTCTATTTCTGATCTCAGCAGGCACCAAAAATATTTATTGGAAATGGCCATTGTCCGCAACATTATGCAGAAAGGAATCCAGGCCCAATGTCCAAAGCCCGATAGCTTATCACAGCCAATCGCATATTACGACTTCATCTCTATCGATGACCCTAAGGGACGAGCTAAAAGTTTTAACCATCTGTATAATGAGAGTGTACGTGCCAATGTAGTACGCAATTTAAAAAAGTTATGAATATGTGGATGGACTCTATCACTTCTTCGAACTAATAGGTCTCATTCGCCACTTACCAAGCAATGTACAGAAAATTATTCATCTAATTTTACAGAGGAGTGGGTACAACTCTCATCCTGATAAGTTACTTATAGCTATGATATGTGATTCAGAAGAGGTAGTAACAAAATAGGCTTAGAAGAAAATTGCAATTGCCGCTCGATCAAATTCAAGGAAACGGAATTTTGTCCTCCCAAAAATTAATTTCAATGCCGAGAAGTATTCGAAATTACTATTACATTTTTAAATCCTTCTTACATCCAATATTCATTCTCCCGAAAAAGTGTGTCGGTTTTTTCATTTCTACGCTATGCCATCTGTCGAATTTAAAACAATTTTAAAATTGAATTATTCAACAAATTCTTGCCTACTACCCGACTGGCGGGAGGCCCTCGATACACAGCCACCTACGCTTGGTGAGTTCTGGTATAAAGCAAAGAGTTGTGAAATTTTTTAATAATTCAATCATTGAATATTGTAAGTATGAATAATTAATTCTTAGGTAGCTTGAAATAGTAAATTGTAATTATACTCATATAATGACTATTTTTGGGACCCCGTATTTTTGCGGATAATTTTGAAAAATGCTCTACTAACTCTCTCAAATTTAAAAAATTATTTATAGACTCTACTCCATTCCTTACCACATACTGTAAGTGGATGCTCTAGGCATAGCTCTAAACGGAACTCCCTATAGAAATGACCGCTTTTTAGCGTTAGATGATTATTTATTTTTACAATTTTTATTTTCAGGTTGTAGATTTAGAAGAGAACGCATCAGTGTTATCGGGGAAAGAAGTAAGAATTGAGTGGCGCATTGAATTCAGGCTAGATTTGCCTGATAGAAAATCGCTGACCATTAAATCCAAGCCATCGCATACATTAGGAGCAGTATTAGGACCAGTGTTAATGAAACATGGTTACAATTTACAGATGGTAACATTATGTTTGGTAAGTTTACGATTCAGCGTAGCCACCGATCGCTGTGTATGAGAAATGTCCATTTTAATAACTTGTGTTTTAATTATCAACTCTTTAGATCAGTGAAAACGAAGTTTTAGAGCCAAGTGTACTCGTAAGTACCGTGGATAAGCAACGAATACAAGTTCTCACGCGTAGTACTCCTACTCCAAATCTTCAAGGTATTTGTTTTTTTTTTTTTAGGTTTTTTAGGTATTTTTCTGTTTGTACTAAATCTTGGATGTCTGTTACTGATCGGTTTTTTTTTTTTACATGAAAATTCCTAGGTTGGAATGTTTACGGAGCTGGCATAAAACCGAAACAATCGTCTACTCTGGATGAAATAACAAATCGAGTATTCGAAGAGTTACTTCAAGGAAAAGCAGAAAATTATAGAAATCCTGTCGCCGAAATCGCGCCTTCTGTTCATGTAATTTGAATGAGTTCTTCTTGAATTGTTGAGTTACGTGCGTACATGAATGTGTTTTAATTATTGCATTGAAATTACAGTCTGAAGACTGGAGTTCCGAGCATTCTTCAAAAATATTGGATAAATTTTTACGTAAAGATTCATTCCATCAAGATAAGCATCGAGTGAGTGAAATTGTATTAGCCTTTTTTATTGTTGTATGAAGACTTGCGTATTTATGGTTGAAATTTTCATCAATCTTACAGAAAAGTAAAAAATGTTCGGAAACCCAAAATAATACGGAAAAGAAATCTACCAATTCAAGATTACCACCTGTTATCGCTAAATGGAAACCGGGTTCAAAATTAGATGCTAAATTTGAGAAAGACGGTATTATTACAAATATTACATGTTTTTCCCTTAAGCTTTGTAGATGAATTTTTATTCTCGTTCTCTTCATATTTAGGATTGTACGAAGGACTCAAAAGATGTCAAAGAGGACGATTAGAGGACCAAAGAGGAACCGAAATCAATATCGAATTACCAGATTTTTTGAAAGTAAGCATCTGATTGTATTTTACACTTGGAGATTGCAGACTTACGAAAATATTCTTTACATTTGTATTTGCTTGTTAAGGATAAAGAAAATACTCCCAGTGGTAGAAAGAAATTAAAAAAAATTCGTAAAGATGGTTTCATCGAACCTAAAATCTGCACCAGCAACGAAGCGATGAAAAAAACGGAAACGAACGAAACCGAGTACGCATGCGGTGAAATTTCAGAGGCTTATCAAATATCGTCTAATTGCGAACGCGAAAATGAAGTCGAAGATAATGTTTACACCAACAACGCGGCAAATTTTACAGCAGGAAAACTAGAAGCTAGCATATCATCGCCCTTTAAGGAGCCTCCACCTTTGCCTCCAAAACCAAAAAATATTTCTTGGCGAATTTCTAGCGTCATGAATAGTTATAATTTTGATAAGAGTGAAAAATCGGTGTACTTGGACCAACCGACGAGTAGTTTTGTATAATAGCTCAATACTTAGCCAATTTGTTGATACATTTGTAATTACTTTTATACTTCATCATATAATTATGTATAATTATGCATTGTATAGATATGTACATATATTTAAAATAGTTTTCATTTTAATGAATAGCTCCTTCCAATACTATCAACTTTTTTATAAATAATTTTTTTTAAATAAATTTTTAATAGTAATGAGATGCTTTACTGATTACGTGTTGGACAGAATCTAATCGGATGTCTATATTAGAATTTGTTCAGTCAGATGAAGCCTCAGAGTTTGGTCTGATATAAAGTTGGTCTAAAAAGTTGTAATTTGTTAGCAATTTCATTGTGAGAGTGAGATTTATGATCGTACGTCGGAGTTAGCAGTCGATCACCCCTACCATACCCTCTAAAAAGTCATTTTAAAACAACGTAATTTATTTTTTGTCCGGCGAGTATAGTCAGTCGGCGTGACCGTTGGTATGATCTTTTTATGGAGATGTTGATGGCTCATTGTCCCTATTTTCATTCAATTCTCAAAAAGGCGAATGAGCGAGAATGCCGGTTAAAAATTGCAATATCTTGATGTCTTTTCTAAAAACCACCGAAGTTACAATACAACCAAGTCAAGACTCTAAAGTATGGTTATTGGTTATGCACCTCCTAATGAGTAAAGCCGTTTAGATATCTCCTAATAATTATATAATTTGTAAAAGAAAATGATAGGAAAACTATGAAAATGAATTTATTAAATATTACTTAGGTACAGCTATTTCGTTACCTGCACTTGGTACAGTAACAATAGGCGCAGATACATCACTTTCAGCTTCAGCTTGAGTCTTGCTTTCATCTTCCTTGTCAACTACTTCAATGTACGTTCTTGGCGCAGGTTCTTTTTCTGGTAACCAGTCGGGTATAATTTTACCATGTAACCGCCAATCACCATATTCACTGGAGAGTTGTTTCTCGTAAACTACGTACTCTAATACATCTTTCGCGATCGTTTCGCTGCCATGAATGAGACGCCCAAATCTATCGTAGATAGCAAGCGTCTAGAAAAATAAAGCCAAAAACATTTATTAATGAAAAATATGTGTTTTTGAATAGGTTTTATAGGTCATTTCAAGTCCAGAACTAACTTGTTGAGTGTGAAATCTGACAGTAATCTGCGCGAATACATTTTCTCTTGAAAGTAATTCTAAAGTTCGTACATGAGACACTCGATGTGGTTCTAAAGTTTTGATAAACTGCCACCTAATGGTTTTATTTCTAGTACCAAACACCATTTCCTGCAACAAAACGACTATTGTAAACAAGAATTTCAAAGAGAGTTGAATCATTGAGTGGTAGGATTATCACTCACTGGGTAAGCTTTTTCTGTTACATAACTTAATAAATCTTCGTGATTGTTTCTAAAATAAAAGAACGCGCATCCATTAGAAATTGTGTTATACTTCTAGCAAGAAAAGTGTAATATGGCTGTTTTGTACGTACTCAGCTAGAGCTGTATGTGCTTTCATGTAGACATCATGCGCCTTTTCTACAAAATCTGGATATAAATCGAATTCATCATCATATTTTCTAATTGTACGCAATTCTCTCCAAGATTTGCCTTTTTTCTTCAGCCATTCTAACTTTTGTTTAGCTCCCTGAATTTGACAATTAATTAAATTAAAAATTTGAGTTATTCGGTTACTGAATACGACATCATCAACAGTCAATACCGCGGAATTCAACGGTGATTTCTTTTCATCTCCTTCTGGAGGTACATACGGCTCAACAATATTTCCAGAGCTGCTGAAAGTAATATGACGTTCATACCAAGGACGTATAGGTTGTATTCCCTTTTCTTTATAATGCGATCTAATTTCTTCAGGTGTCATTTCCGCAAAGGGTTTCTCAGGTTTGTGAAAATCAGGCAAGTCTACAGGTATGACCTGAAAAACCGATTTATAAGAGATGCATACCAAAACTTCGAGTGAATTTAAATTTACTCGAATACTTACTTTTAATGCTCGAAATTTTTTCCATTTCGGGTCTTTGTGTCTATTACCAATTAAAAATCGAACTGTACTCGGAGAGGAAAATGTAATACCTGGGCCAACATGATGATTCAAAATCTGTGCACGAATTAGAATAGTTAGTAGCGACTACATATACTTATCAAAGTATTGATTGTATTTGGGGTTTTATGAATACCTCAAGTACTGGTTTCGACATTAATCGCGAACATAACATGTTGAAGTTGAGTAAAACGATTCTTATCCTTGGCACGCGGACTAGCAACTTTAAGAAATTGAATTAAAATTTATTCAGTTAATTACGACAAAAGAAACACCGATAGATCGTAGAGCAAAAATCTTCGAATACGCCGCTGAAATCGGCTCCGGAATAACGATGATAACAATTTTTGGCTTTTCAGATAGAAATTTATGATTTTAAGAGTGCGCAATGCGCATACATGATGCGCACAATTCTTTTCAAGTATATTTTGTTTGTGTTATGATTGGTGCAGTGAAGTGATAACCGGATAAGTTCAATTCAAAGTTTTATAACTTACGTTGAATCTTAAATCAAGAAAAAGTTCTGAACTTTGTCGTAAGCTAGAACTTTTATTTGGCACGGAATGTTGAATTAACTTATTTCTTATCAATTTTTTCGAATTCTCAATTTCAAATTGTCGATCCGAGATATAGATGTTTAGCCGGCCGGAACGTTTAACAGCAAGAACACCCAAAGACGGTGTCGGAAGATATGAATTTTTAAAACAATTAGTGAATGAGTTTCGCACCACCAAATCTACGAGTAAGCAATTTGATTACAGCTGCTAACTATAGATCATTCAAGGAACAGACTTGAAATTTTATTGTTTGCGAATAAAAGCATTCATTCGATGAATCGCATCAATATCAAGTTTACATTTTTGTTGTTTCAGATTCCAAATTACAAGTGATTGCCAATATAGCGAATTTCGCGTATGATCCGATCAATTACCAATTTTTAGCATCTCTGAAAGTGATCAACCTATTTTTAGATCAGCTCTCCGAAAGTAACTTGAAATTGGTTCAGTTTGCTTTAGGAGGAATTTGCAACATTGTTTTAGGTATGAGATAAAAGTGAAATCTCTCTTTTCCTTTACTACAAGATTAAATATGCTCATTTATTAACATCAATTTTTATCAGATCCCGAGCATCAAGAATATTTAATAAAATCTAAAGGAATAAATGCCGTTATAAACTGTCTTTTTTCCGACGACGAGCAAACTGTTCTTTCCGTAATCACCATATTAATATTTACTCTGGAGTCGCCATCAGTTGTTCGTAAGTAGTATGTGTTAGTTTGACTAAATGTTTATTCTATTTACATTAATGTGCGTAAATGAAGTATATTTTTCTTTTAAATTACCTATCTAAACACCTTTGTTTCTATGTTTGTAGAATATTTTACAGAACGTGTTGTAGATCGTTTAAAATATTTATCTGTAAGTTCGAATTCTCGGTTTCAAAATCTTGCTCAAATTTGTCTGCAGGCATATTCCTCTCGGTGTCCTCATCAGCCTTCCAGTATGTGTAACATCTACATATTTGTTAGTGCGCTAATGTGTCAACGAATTGTCTTAAATTTTAATATTCTTTGTATTTTCATATGATTTCAGAATGATGATGAATTTTAGTGGTAAGATTTTAAGTAGTGTATATCGGCAACATTGTAGTGTATTTCAAAGATATTTGAGTGTTGGCGAAACATTTGTCACGGATCGCGTTTTTTCTAACAACGATTTGCATTCATTTGGCGTGTTAACCGGTGACTGGAATGAAGTACACTTTCGTGACGATCCTGATAAATCTCTGGTACATGGAGCATTATTAAATGGTATAGTTTCGGGAGCCATGGGCAGTCATTTACCAGGTCCAGGAACTATACTGGTGGAGCAAGTGTGTAAATATCCAAATCCCTGTTACATTGGAGAGAAGGTACAAATAAGGATAGAAGTAGTCTCAGTAAGAAAAATCATCGAATGTCAATTTTCTTGCAATGTTGGTGATAAAATAGTTCTTCATGGGAAAGCCAAAGTGATCAAGAAAAAATAGTGATTTTGATAGCATTATGTAAGTACACGGGAATAAGTTGATAAATTCCACGATGTGTAGTAATTTTATGTTCCGTTTATTCGTATATGACTTTACTTCCGTCAACACCTACAATGCTGTACTCTTGGCACTAAAAGTTATACTGCAATAATGTAATTTACAAACATAATTGGAATAGAGGAGTATTATTAGAGGTAGTTGACCGAATACCTTCGACGATAATTTGTTTATAAACAAAGATATAAATATGTGTCAACATCGCTCCCGCAGTACATTTATTTATGTAAACTGATGATTTTTAATTTGAAAAAAAAAAGTAAGCAGCCATGCTACAACCTCTTCATGTCCTTACCCAATAACGCTTTTCAAAATAACTAAGAAATTTAATTCAAGACATTTTGAATTTTTTTCTTGAAAAAATCACTCAACACATAAATCTGTATTCATCAAATTTGAGCTAATTAAGGCTCTTTAAACTTTCCTCAAATTTTGACGATCCACTATTTTTGATCCATTTCTACCCAAATTCAAGGGTTCTTATTTTGGTCTGCAAATGACACCACATACAAAATTGCAGTTTTCTTAGTACATTTGGTATGGAGACAAGAGTGATTTATGTAGATTTATTTATTTATTTTGTATTATAATTTCTTTTTCAAAAGCCTGAGAAACTGAAATTTGAGTGTTATCAATTTTGCCTTACTGTGTCTTGTGAAACTCAGAGGCGTATTCCGCGCACAACTTTCGATTAGGGCGGAGGGGGGGGTTGATAAAATTATGAAAATGTCAAATAATATTTACTGACTGTAATCATCAAAACCAGGGAAGAGATTCTCGTAAAAAGAAGGTACAGTTTTCTGTTTTAAAACATCTAAAAATTAAAAAAAAAAAACGTAAAAATGGTGCCCGAGCGAAGCAAGGGTGAAAACTTGGCAAAAAAAGCCTTTCAATTAAGTATGAAAATGGCTCATTTTTGTTTCGATTTCAGTTAAATATTGAAAAATATAAGTTAAAGAAATGGACATCATTATCTAGAATTTCGGTAAATTGATCAAACTTTTGCAAATATAACCATAATGTTCTAAATTTTCCAAAATTTTGCCGAATGAAACAAGATAGGCGGAACTGGGCCATTTTGATGAATTAAGTATAGGTATATGCATAGATGTGTATCTTCATTTAATTTTGTGTTGAAAATTTAAACAATATTTTGAGATACAAGTGACGTGATTGAATATTTTACTTGAAAAATTTATTCGAAAACAATTTATCAAAATTTTGTAGTTTTATTGACTCTAATTTACCGCCCTAGGCAGTGCCTGGTTTGCCTATGCCTTAATATGCCTCTACTAAAGCTATATTGCCATCACATTTTAAGGACAATTACCCGTCCTAATTCTCCTTATTTATTATCTGTGAGAGTAGATTTAATTTATAGTATACTTATTCACCATAATCATATGAGCCTATATTCATCAATAGAAATTTTGAGCTTTCTAGCTCAATATAGTAAGGTGATAAGAAATATTTAAGGAACTTCATAACCTGAAACCTTCTCAAAAAGACATTTTTTCTCCCACTCCCCTCCAAATCATTTGGGAAGGTGAAATTGGGTGTTTTGGTGTCTTTGACTTACTTTTTCACATAAAACTATGAACGGAAGATTTTAAATATTTTTCCTTCTTTCAGCCTACCTCGATATTTGAGTAAAGTGACATTTTGAGATGAATTGAAAAAAAATAATATGAAGGGTCTCTCACCAAATTTTTAGTGATTTTAATGCACATCGCTGGTGCTACAAGCCAGAGGAAAACATTTATGTAGTATTTATAAACTAAAAAAGTTGGGAATTTGCTATATGATTTAAAATGGGCTGAAAAGCAAAGATACGAAGATCGCACCCTTCCTCTAACTTTCAAATAAGCTGTAATAGCTGTCTTTTTTAATGAAAAACTCAACTAAAAAAAAAAACGTGAGTATCGTCGTTATAGTTTTCGTTTCCTACGGAATATTATTTGACGAAGCGAATTGAGCTCTCATGTTATGTAAATTTATTTAATTTTTTTAATAACTGTTTTCAAAAGTTTACACGATTTATTCCGAACATTTACCAACAATACTTAACGTTAAAATTCTATATATGTTCGTGTGCCGCTGTAATTTTCTTAAAACATCCAGCACTTCGTGTTTACATCGACGTTGTGAAGGATTTTATACTAGTTTAATCCACTTCGCGATTCATTCTCTAAATTGTTATAAAATGGCTCGAACTAGAAATTCTCTAGTTTTGATTTCTTCCATTTTTTCTATTCTTATTAGCGGGTAAGTGTAAGTTGAATAATTTTGAAATATTGTGATTAAAATTTATTTTTATTTAATCCGTTATCTAGTCATAAATTTATTATGTTAGTAAATTCTTTCAGCGTGAATTAATTATGTGAATTATTTTAGTCAAAGTCTTACGATCAGTACACCTCTTTCGAAGGCACTCGATAATGTGAAAAATGTCGCCGCTCAGAATACGCCATCTTGTTCATGCGGAGTATTTCTTAGCGGACAGTTTGTGAAAGGAAGCCCGAAGCCGCCTGTAGGAAATCCAGCAATCATCACTGAATTGGAAGATCAATTAACTTGCAGCACCTTAGGTGCTAAACAGTGCGCCACTAAATGTTTAGAAGGGGTAAGCTCAACATAGTGCTTCAGTATGTGTTTGTACGAATTTTATTATTAATTACATTTCGTTCTGATCTGATAGCTGGTAAAATATTTACCCAATAGTCCGCCCATCATTTGTGGCTCAATTGATCGAGATGCTTATAAAGAGAGGGTAAGATATGTATTTTTAGCGTCAAATTAACTTGAAAAAAATTATCGAAACAATCTCTTATCTTGAATGTGTAATAATCCTAGGCGTACTTATTCGTTAACAATTGCAATAATGGATGGACAAACACAAACTTCTCAGCAGGAAAGGAATACTGTTGTAAAGACGGAACTTACTACAAATGTCCAATGGTAATATGATCGTCAATTTCCTATTTAAATACGTCGATGCTAGTAATTTATTTACTTTATTTTTCGTACTTCTATTTAAACGTATTTTGTTCTCTTTGTGCAGTTTTATAATTTTTATATTCATTTATATGTTTTTTTGTTTTTAATTTATTAAGATGTGAACAACTATAGGAAAATTAGATTTTCAAGCAAAATTTACTAGTGTTTCATTACACGCGTGAAAATTTTCATATTACTTAAAGAGGGGAAAAAAGTAATTCCAATTGAAAAATATTATTTATTTACGCGTTATTATAAATGCAACAGGGACCATCATCGAGATAATAATTATTCGGGGTTGCAAATCATACCCTCGATTTTTGCAGTATCTTTTCGCATCCTTCGCCGGGGGTAGTTGAGATCTTTCGAGGGATCGATGAATGCTTTCTAACTCTGTATTGTTCATCGTGTGCGTTTTCGACAACACCACTGTGAACAGTTTCGTCGATGAACAAAATGATAATACTGCGTTGTCATTAGATGCTTTCATTACGAAAACGTTTCCGGCAAATTGCTCGTAGTCGTAACCGCTCGGTTTTTCATTCACTGGAAAGAAAAAAAAAAAAAAAGGAGTGAAAGAGTCGTGAAATTTTGGAATTCAGATAGATCAAAATACCCATAGTTTATTACCTTCTTGATTTCCCAACGAGGTCCAAATAGCTTTTTTATTATCTTCGATGAAAAATTTATAGGTAACGTCTAAATTTTTTTCTTTCCATATTAAATTTACGTGGTTATTGCCTCGATCTTGTAATTCGATCATTATGCAACTCTCTATCGTATACCTGCTTCGCACATGATCCAGTATTTCTATGCCGTACCAAACTCCCGTCATCTGTTCACAAATAAGAGTAAATCCGTTATGAAATTTCATCATTTCGAATCCGCCGAAAGTTCGGCCTTTTTTTTTACTTAAAAAACGATGTATTTCGATGTAAAGTGTAGCGAAGGTACGCCGTTAAAATTCGAAACAAATACTTAATCAAAAGAATAATATCAAGTTGATATTCAAATTAAAGTCATTTATAGTATTTTCGATGAATTACTGAAATTAATCTCTTAACTTACTTCGTTCAGCAAGTACGATTGTTGACTCTTTATTTTGCTACAAATAGCTTCTAAATTCATTTGACTGCGGCCATCCACCGTTACGAAGTTCCATAATAAACTTACAAACGGTACGTAAAAACACGTAACGCAAAAAATAAAGCCAAGTTTACACATATTTAATGTACTATACGAAGCCAATCACCTTCTAATTTTCACTTTACCGGCGTAAACACATTTGATACTGGTACTTTGAAAACAACACGTCATAACAAAATTTTAAACTATATAAAAAATGTACTTCAACTGTTTCGTTTTCGATGGATACTTTATCGTTATTTTTCCATAATTATAATTAATACGTAGAACTGAAACCAAGCTTGGAAAAGGAATCTTCGGTTTTCTTGTTTAGTCCGTTTAAAAACTGGTAGGTAACTGTATCGTCATTTGTGTAGCAGAATTGTACAGAATCAAACGAAAGAGAGACTGCACATTGGTAGTGGATAGCGTGTTTACTCAATTAAGGACTATTAAAGGACAGTCGGTTAAATTGGTGCGTTTGTAAAAGACGATGTATAAACGTAAACGAAGAGGGGGCAATGATTTAGTGTTTCCTAAAATTCGATGAGTTGTCATTTGAGATTCTAGCATCGTTATTTTGAGTGATGTCTATTATTGTTTGATTAGTTTTTGTTTTCTCCTCTGATTTTTATGCATTAGTAGAATATGTTGGTGGATATATATACCTTTCTGTTCATGTTTATGAGCTATTGATAATATGAATAGTAATAATAGTACGTAAATATCCAAGTATTGCAAGCTAAGCATATGAGTATTATGTACGTCTACGAATAGTTTCATTTTCCTTTTTTTTTTTATTTCATTTCCTTACGCTGCAATCTGATCTAATGATTATACAATTATATTTAGGCTCTTTTATATATGTATGATGCACTATGATTTCAAAACATATTGTCAAAACAGAAGCGAATGAATTAACTTTAATATTGTTGAAGAAATTTAGCTAGGGTCATATTGCCTGCAGTCGTACCATGGAAGAAACCTCAGCGATATGTATCAAAAATACGACCAAATACTTGTTAGCCATATCATCATATCCTTGGTAAAATAAGAAAAAACCTTTGGAAAATAACAAGCTTCAAATTAAACTAGCAATTGTTTTACTCATCATGGCTTGCAACTGTTATGAGCCATCTCATATGATAATCTATGTACCAACAAGAACAATTCCACTGTATGGCTGGGCTTATTTTGGTTCAAGCATTTGGAAGTTCGTAACGATATACGAGTTGTCACGGAAGAAGCGTTCGTATCGCTTGCGGAGGAGTTTTTGTATTATGCGACTGTTTGAGAAGTCGAAAGTGATAGCAATTTAGGTAGCACTTTATCAGCGCTTAAAAGTAAAAAAGAAAAACTTGTTACCGTTGATGAATGAATATCCTGAAATAAGTGACAATATTTAATTGTACGAGCGTATGCGTGCGCGTAACACAATCGTGGGCGATACGATGTCACATAGATTTTTATTAATTGGCGCGGTGCGGCTTGTTGTCGAAATAACAATAACGTCAATTGTCTATAGTATTTGTACAAATGGTGTCAATAAAATTGGTTTTGTTTTGAATGCTCGAATTATTGTAATAACTGGAAGTCATACGAATGTTAGGAATATTATTCTAGAAATTTTAGTAATATTTGCGTTAACTTCATCTCAGGTTTGCCCTAATACGTGGAATAGCTTATTACGTATACCTAGGTTTTGTTTTATTTTATCGCTATTGAAAATGATTCGCAATTGATTGATGGAACGGGATATGTACAAACCAATGTAGTTATTATTGTAAAATATAATAACCATATTATAGCGTGTCGTAGATGCTTACCTCTCCGAATATCTAAAGTTTACCATTGAAGGATTTCACTTTACTCGCAACCGTGTGCTGTATTCTTACCTAAGTACGGCGAAGCGTTCTAAAACAGCATACCTAAATGTCTGACTGTTTGCTTAAATAAAGGAAGTACCAGGTTAAAGATTAACTAAAGCGGAGTCGTTACGTCTAATTGTAATTATGAAGTAGTAATTATTTTCAATTGAATGCTCATACGTGCTTCAATTCTTACCAAAAGTATAGTTCTAGGCATTTTCAAATCCTTGTTGGCTAAATAAAGGCCATTAAACTTCTGTACATTTTTTTTTTTTTTTTTTGTTTAACGCATTTCAACATGAAGTATGGTATAGACATAATGCATTTATCGTATTTTAATGTAAACTAATGACAAAAAATTTTTGTAACCCAATACTTTACAATAACGTATACCTAGACGTACTAGTGAGAATAAATTTAAATACGAAGGTACCAAAATTCAACTTGTATATTTTCGCAGTGGACACTCGTTCATAAATGAAAAAATTGATATAGGTAATAAAAATACATATACATTTGACGTAACAATATAGGATGTAACGATTTTTTTTCTCATAAATCGAGCTGGCTTATCATGTTTAACGATTGCAAAATTACCCTAAAAGTACCTATGTCCAAAAATTTCAGCTTTCTATAGTATAGTAATATTTATACCTATCCTCGAAATCTGGTAAGTGTTTGAAAATTTTATGATTTTTTTTCAAATTCGATTTGGGAAATTCCAAAAAAATTATTATACATTTTTTCAACTTTCAGAAGTTCTAAAAATCATTTCAGTACTATGTGAAACACCCATATTTCGAGTTATTGTGCAATATTTAGTACATATTATAAATTGATAATTAATTACTATTATATCTGAGATGTTTGATATCATATACTCGTATCTACCTACACGTACATAATATGGAAATTACTAGATTTTAATGACTCAAAAAGTACCTAATTAAGTAGACACTCGTAAATTTCATACCGGTGGATAAATACGTAAAGGATATAACTATTTACTGTAGGTAATATTTGTGAATCACTGTTCGGATCGTGGTGAAACAATGAACTCTGAAAATTCAGCAAGATAACACTTTTTTTTTTTTTAGTAATCTCAAGTATATTAAATTAAATGTATCTCAATGGTAGATTAATGTTAGTTCATTATCAATATGTAAATGCTAAGACTGAAAAAATGCACTAAATAGGAGTTTTTCACTTACGTATATTGGAAATTTTCGTAGAACATAATTTTTCTTTCTAATTGAGCACAAAAAATTTTCAAATTGTCAAAAACTATTTTATTATTATTTTTTGAAAAATGATAAAATTTTAAATCTTTGATCTCCTTACGGGGAGTATAAATATTAACTAAGCTTGCTGAAAATTTTTGGATATGCTTTTGGGGTGTTTTGTAACTATCAAACGTGAAGCTGAATCGATTTTCGGCAAAAAAATTGTCCCATCCCAGTAGTGAAGTTGAAGTATGTTAAGTGACAGTTATTACTTCTTAATTTTATTGATGCGAAGTATTCTTGTTCGAACATATTTCGTTTGAATTTATCAATAAGTCAAAAAGCGTATCGTATTCATCATTTAACGTAGAATTAGCCTGATTCATGACGTGCTGCGTGAGGTGGGTTACAGCTCGCGCTAATTCTCCAACATTCCATCTCCTATCGACTAATACTCGGCTTACGGTGTCGAGCTGAAATCAATATATGCGAATGAAGCACGTGCACCATTATAATGATCATTCCGTATTTGAGCGTTTAATAAGAATGATTTTTCAAAAAAAAAAAAAAAAAAAATGTAATCTAGGTATCATGAGTAGTATTGTATACTTATTATAGTAGGGTTATTTAAACATTTACCTTTAGTAATTTACGATGATTGCATGTGTAGTATACTAGTTGAGGCGTACCAGCCACACTAGCCGCTAACCACTGAATTAATAATTTCAACTGAGGATCGCCGAGATGGCTGCTACCGCATCCCCAATTACCTGTAATCACAGTTGGTATTTCGTTGCCTTCGATGTTTTGGGCTGCGGGCAGATGATGCATATTCAGCTTATGTCTGTGTTTCGCTAATTCCAGGCTTAAGCTTCTAACTGCGGTTTTGATTTTTTTCATTGTTTTGCCATTTAATACGATATTGCGGCTCAAGTCGTCGTCTCCGTCTCCTCCTTCGGTCAGCGGAACGCCAACGAATGATTCGCTGAGTGTGCGTTTTAGCAGACTTCCAGCAAACTGTATGATCGTATTGTCTCTGATTTTTTGTTGTTGAACGTTTGTACTTGTGAGCGGTAATTTTTCCTCCATCGATTCGTCCAACCAACGAGAAAGTTGTTCGTATACTTCTTCTAAATCTATGAACAAAGTGTGAGAATAGTCGATTTGTAGTTGTACACATTTATGCAAATATGCGATGCGGGGAGCAATATTATCGGCTGCACACCTGAATTGTAATCAGTACTAAAGCTGTATTTCGAAGAATCTCCTTTATTCCGTTCTAATTCGTTTTGGGAATTCGGCGTAGAATTTTGATGAGAATGGTTATTTTGATTTTGATATTCCTTTTGGTCGAATGAATCTTCTTCCAGCATAAAGCCCCGAGATCCCCCGCGTTTCATTCTGTAATGGTTGGTGCATAAAAAAGAACCTTGATTATAAAGTATATATATATATTAGGTATAGGGATAGGCATTAGGTACCTATCATATTTAAGTATAAAGAATTCTAAGATGTACGAGTACGAGTTATATTTAATTAATTAATAACGTGCCAGCATGCTTTCACCTCATACCTAATATTGGGAGCTGCTATGCTAGAACCTGCTACGCTGATGTCAACGGCATAGCTCGAATCTGTACTCGATGAAGATTGCGCACGACACAACGCTTCGCGTAATCTTTCTGCGAACGAATTTCGATTCTCCAAAGTGTCTAACTGCCCGCTGTATCGTCTTGCATTTTCTTCCTCATCTAAACTTACAATTTTCTGCTCTTAATCGTGAAAAAAAAAACGAAGGGCTAACGAACGTTAAATCTTGAATTACCCGATGAACAATCGTACTCCGGCAAACTTGTTTTCGCGCTGTAATATTCTTCAGGTGACGAATCCTGTGATTCGCATGAGGAATAGTCGCTGCTTAAATTAATTCGAGATACAGGTAAACATTCGCCTGATGAACCTAAAACGATGAATTTACCTTTGGAAAAGTTACTGCTTCGCTTCATTTGTTCATTTTTTCTATTCGTCTATGTAAGAAAACACTCATGATGAATGTTGTCATTTAGTGTTGTTCGTAATCTTGAATTTCTCGAGCCTCTGTATTCATATGAACATGTGTGAGCATTGAGCAGTCTTACTTGTCTATCTGTTGATGTAAAATTTTCCGTTGGTGTAGTACTGAAAGATTCGCCAATCGGTGAAAGTCGTCTAGCTACAGGTTGATGGTAGTGCGTATGACGTAATAAAATTCTATGTTTTTGTCGAAAACCCAATAAGGCTTTATTCAGTTCTCGTAAAATATTGTCTTCTTCGTATTGGCTTAATGGAAGACGAACGTAATTTTCAGCATCCAAGCAACAAATATTGCACTACAAAAAATGAGTAAAAAATTATATCCATTTTGATGTTTTTTTAAAATTTTTCTTTACTGCTTTTTCAATTTAATATAAGTATAAAACAGTCGCATATGAAAAGTATTATGTTGCATCTGTTTATATGCACATACGTATGTACATATATTATACCGTGCGTCCGATTGAATCCTCCCTACTAATAAACAATCAAATAGATATAACATGTTGGTTACGCTGATTTCCATTGTCACAATCAATTGTCACAATTCGCAACGCATTTATAGCTAGTGATGTAACATGAAAATATTTTGAACTATCGTAAAAGGGAATTTGGTACTTTAACTGTATGGGGTTCAATCGGACCCACGGTATATGTATTTACATATATACACGTAATTACGTATAAGTATAAAGTATAGTTAAGTATTTTTCATTGAATAATTGCGTCGTTTACCGAAGTTATTTTTTCGAAAGCTTCGAAATCTCCATTGACTCTGAAATTGTTGATTTTACCGACTTTAATTAAATTTTCTGCGATTAAAACTTCGTTATCTTCTAGTGCTTCGACGCATAGTAAAGTTACCAACAACTCTGGACAAGTTACAAATTGTACGCATTCCTTTGGAAAAAGGAACAATCGAGTAATTACGTATTATACATATTAGTTCTTTTTCGCTTATAATAAAGATAATGAAATCGACGTATTTTGTTACTTCAACGGAAGTTAAAAATCTGTGTATATATTACCGTCGATGTACCGTCGCCTAATACCCTGCCGCCTGGTTTTTTACTGGAAAAGCATACGTTTATGGAATTAGAAAATTCGGCATTTTCCATGCGACTATCGTGTTTTATATTTAAAACACATAACGGAAGTTGACATTCCATCCAGTCTTCGATGGTTAACCATTCCGAACCTTTCATCACCTATGAGCAATAAGCATATTACATCAAGTCAAAAATGAGTGGATAAATAATTATTTTTCTTCTTTGGGTTGGTGAACATATAATGTATGAAATTTCTTAGTTTTGATTATTATTGATACATATGTAGCAAGTATGTAGGTAGGTACTTAATGTTAGATTTACGTAGGTGCTTTTAGAGTAGGTAATCGTTACCTGCCTTGTTAGCTTAATTTGTTCGGTGGAATCGACATTTTCACGTTGGATATTAAAATAGTGAAATATACTTCGTAATTTCGATTTTTGAAAATTTCTATAACAAAATAAGTAGAACTTGTGATAAAAGCAGATGGCGATATTTGCCTCAAAAATATCTGCCTATTGTGTATATTGCTTTTATATGACGTACAGTTACCTTGTAGTCGACACATTTGTATAATTTAAAGAATATACCTAATATTGCCAAAATTACTTTCTTTAAGAAAGGCAGGCACCTATATATATCTAATATATGTCGTGTATGTTTTCTAAAATTCCACTCGTAGATATATTAAATATTGGCATGCATGGCATCTAAATTCAGTCATTTTTCTATTACTACTGTTGGGATGAATCTCCATCTGTTCATCTATTCAGTGCCCATGCTGAATGGCAACTTATGCGTCGTATACTCGAGCAACACCGTAAAAAGAAAATAATATTACTCAGCAATACGTTGAATTTCTTTCAAAAACGGAATAGAAATCATTTTCCAAGGTCTTTAGAACTTATTATTATTTTATTTTTTAAATGTTAATTGTTCAATCTTTTTATTATTTTGTGATTTTATTGGACTTAGTCTTGAGTTTTTCTTCACTTTTCGTGGTGAGATTTTCACGATTTCTCTTGTTTGAAAGGTAAAGAGACTTGTTTTCGTCTCACTGCACTGTTAAATCTAACAATAGTTTACTAGAGCAACACACCGAAAAGACCAAGTTGCCATCCATGATAGTCGGTACTTATTTTAACTAGGTACTTATTCATTGCGTTAGCCCTTGTAAGTAACCTGGTATTCATAATAATAAGGATGAAAGCAAAATTGAAATCGAATGTTGCTGATTTCAAATTATATACGTACTCGTTCAAGAAGTGAAAAAAATGAGAAAAGTTGAAGTCTTGTAAAGTGGGATGTGTTTTCTGAGTGCGTTTTGGAAATGTAGATAGAAATGCGTGGGCAATTAACGAACACGTAAAATCACGTTTAACTTCTATTGTACTCACTGAAAATAACAAGTTAAATGTTTTGAAATTAATTTCAATCACAAGCAGTACCTATATGAGAAAGCATTATTTACCTCCATTTTATTTAATTACTAGGCGAACATTATTGCTGATGGGATTTACATGAATAATTTTAGAAAAATAGGCATCCACCCAGGTCTACTAAGAATTACGTGCGATATCAGTTGAGCTGATGTTACGTATAAACTATTTTCTGAAGCGTAATCTCTAAAATGTATGAGCCTAAAGAATGCTCACCTTCTTGTTGTAAGCTGAATCTCAACCCATCTACTGGTTTCAATGCTTTCAAATTTAAAGCTGATTCCGTTATGCTGTTTAAAGTTTTGGAAAAGAATTGTTTTTTTTCCGTTTCGGATAAATCTTCAATAATAAATTTCTTTAAGCCGTTTAAAACTTGCGGATCTGCTCCGTCCGGTTCATCTGGATCCAAACCGACGCTGAAATGTATTAGAAAATGAAAAGTTGATTTATATAGGTACCTACCGAAGTATCTAATACCCAAATAATGCAGGTATTTCCATTCTTACGTTTAAATTGGAATATCCATAATGTAGGTTAATCATAGTAGTAGATAGCATACGTCATGTGTGTATAGTGCCATGAATATAATGACAGAGAAGTCAGTTCAATATGTTAATATGAATATTAATAAGTTCTTCAAAACTGATGAAACAAAATTATAGTAGAAACAAATTTAACCTTCCAACTTTATCTTTCGCAAAAGAGCCATTGTGGAGATAGGCTGTCGGTTATTATGAAATGCTACATCTACTACTTATGTAAGTATAGGTGGAAGGTGGACAATTTCTCAATCTTTCTTTCTTTGTTTGATTCATTCTGGTATATATGTTTGATTTACAAAGTTAAATCACGCAACAAAGATCATCACCCATTTTATAATCAACAACTCTTCCAGTGGCAGAGTCAGGGAGGGGTAAAGGCAGAAGGGACACATTTCACCCATGCCTGTGTTCCTGAGAGTCAGGAGATCAAAATTTTAGGTTTTACAATTTTTCGCAATTTCAATTAATTTTTTTTTTCATCTAAGTTTCATTGTATTAGATAAAATTGAACTGTATAGGCGTATACATACGAGAATAGTTGATACACGCGTATGGATATTTATTTTGTTTTATTTTCAACTTACTTGCACATGGTATGGATAATTTGCATTCCGGAGATTAGTTCGTCCACATTTTGTGCTGTTGCCAATTTTTTTATGTGCGTTTGTAAAGTTCCCCACCATGGCATATCGCATGGTAGCATCACCAAAGCCATTTTGAGCGTTCATCGAATACAACTTAGTTCTTTCATTAATCGTATGTAATTAGGTATGTTTGAGGTGTAATTTATCACGAATGAACTCACCTGGAGCAAAGAAAAAACAGTTATCTATAACTAACCTAAACATGAATAGTTACAATTATGCCGGCAAAATTATTATTCATGTGAATTAAATTTAACTAAAATGATTTCATTAAAGTATCCGTTAATGAATTCACGAACGAGAATAATACCGACATTTTAAAACTCGTGATTTCAGGGGTGAACGGCTACTGTTATAGAAGATATGTTCGCTTCGTATGCCGGTGTACGGAGTATGGACTCTTATTCAGTACCTAATATTGATCTGTGTCGCGAGAGTGCTCATTCAGAAGTCAGTATTTCACTGTTCACATCTCTAACGTGAAAACAGCTGTTAAATTTAATACATGAATTTTATTGTTTGACTTGGTAAAAATCGATATAATTATTTTTAATTCTAACCACCTCTACCCGCTATTAAAATGAGTTTAATGCGATTTATTTTTCGTGATTGGTGAAATCATTCAAATAATGATGATATATACTTAAATTAATATAGATACATATTTAAAATATTTGATTTGCCATCTTTGATGTGCCGAAAAACGTATCTTCGATTTTAAATAACATTTATTTGATGTCTAATTTCAGCACTAAAAGCTGTCGTTTGCATTCCTCTTTCTTTTTTACTCGCGTATATAATAGGTAGGTAGGTAGGCAGTTAAGTATACCTATCATCTTCATACTAATTTTAGTTTTGAACTGTTGAGGAATAGATGCTATACTTTCAAGTTTCTTTTTGAGAATAAAAAAATCGACAAAGAATTCTTGTGTAGTTTTGCTTACCATACGAGTTTATCATGAATTTGTTTATTCATAGTGTTTCACTTTGATTTTGAGACTTTTTTCTTCAACTTGAGTCCAATGTTATGAAATTTTATATTAAATTTTCGCAACTAAATTACCGTTATTTGACACTGCCTTAATGAAATGATATATTTAGATTAAAATGGGTAAAAAAGTTCGTTTAAATGCGATGTTTTTAATAAAAAATATTAACAATAGCAAAAACATACGAAAAACATCAAGGAACCGTAATGAGAACTATTGCGAAATAAGACTGTAACGTACGGTTATTAAAACTTCCAAATCGTAGTGGAGGAAACGTATCATTTTCTGGCACATGATGAAAATATGTAGTAGTTCTTTTTAAAATAGCACCAAGTCAGTTGATTTTAAAAGCGTTTTTCTCCCTACTATTATGTGGCCTACCTATTATATATAGTTATCCTAAACGAGTTGTATCTGTACAATAGATATGTTTGTTTTATTATTTTTATTTAATACTAATGAAAAGAAAGAGATTGTCAAAAATGGTTTTTATGCATAGTATATGATTTTTGTATTAAATATTATACGTGCATTTCGACTTGGGTTAAAAAAAAACTCAATGTTTGTTTATGATCACACTTGCGCTACCTACTATAGAAGTTCGTCCGCGTGTTTAATCATAATACCTATGTTAGTGAATTTAAATTCATTTCAAAATTTAGTATCTACTTATTTATTTTATTAATTGAACAAAATTAAATATGAATGATACCTACTCATCGTATGTATGTATTAAAGGATATATTATCTACTAGTACCGAAATTTGTCTTCGAATTTTTGTAAAAAGTAGGTATCATATAGATGAGATATAGGTGCATTATAATTACTTTCAGAAGTAGAAATAATGGAAGTAAAAGAACTCATCATTTTCGATTTTTGCTTCACAAAATGACTAATTCAGTGAATGCTCTTTCTTAGGTATATCTTTTGATGTGAAACTCATAATAGCTTAAACGCCTTAAACGAAGATCCCGGCTGGTTCGGACAGGTACAAGTCGTACCCCTATATGTGGATCGTCTGTAGTAATGCAACATAAAGAGGTGCCTCTTATCCTCATCATGAAATGATTGATTTCACTATCATATAAACATACATTATAAGCTGAAATAAATGGGCAATGAGTAATTTTTTTATTATTATTCAAGGTACTTCTGTGCATAGAAATGAGATAACTCCTTTAATAGCACTCTTTTCCAGAACTTGAATCATTCTTAGGTTATGCTAGTTGTGAAACCTAACTGACCTATCATTTCTATAAGGTGAAGAAAATTCGTTTGATGTCAGAAAATTTGTTGAGGGAAAAATAAAGGTTGAGTAAAATTGTTTAATAATTACAGAACTGGTATAAAAACTTGAATTTTGGATTTTTTTATTTTGTGGTGGAAATGCAGTTGTTAATGCAAACTGCAGGAATAATTATATTCATCATTTATAGGATACAAAATAAACATTTTCTCGAGTTGATCACCGGTAAAATTGGATTTTCTAGAAACTGAATACCATCGTTCCTTCAAATTTTTATATAGGCAGACACAGTACGTGTATGTAATTAGAGTTTCTATGCTTACTATATACGAGTAACTAGCTTGAAGTGGAATATCTGTATCAATATTATTTTAATGTCCCTGAAAAATTCATATGAAACATTATATCACTAATTTATTATGCCTACGATATGTCATCATTCCTTGAGACGATACTGACTAATTTATCGTGGCCTTTGGGTTATAAAGGTAATGAGTTAATGACCAACGAGTAAGAATATAATATATGATTATATATTTTTTATATGTTAAAATTACTTTTGATGTAGGTACCTACACTACATGCAATAATCGGAAACTTGAATGAATTTCAAAAATTTGGTTACTATAAATTAGTTATATCAATAATTTTTGTTCATAAAATAATTGATGTATAATAATAATAAGCATTAACCAGTACACAGAAAACATAAGTGATAAAACATATTTTCAAAATTAGGAAGCATGGCTCTCACAATCAGTTCAATCGAACAACAACTGTGCATTATTTTTCACTAAAAAAATCAACAGAAAACTGCTACTTGGAATCACAAGCGATATATTAAGAGAAAACTTTCATCAAAATAGTTCTTGCTCGTATTAGAGTGTCGCAACGGTGTCATATTATTGTCAATCAGTAAGAAAACATTATTATTGAAAATTTTTGCACTGTCCTGGAAAAGTCGTTCAATATTAAAGTAGGAAACAATGAAACATCATTAATCAACGTCTACTACTGGCATTTCCAATTTCTAGCATAATTTATTGTCATCTCTCGGATTGCAAGTTAACAGTTCATAATTATTCTTAATTTTATGAATCCTAATTGAAACAGATAGAAAAAATATAATACCTATTTTGCAATAAAATTTTAAAATAAAAAATATTTCAAACTCGATAATCTTTTTTGTTCCTCTATTCAACACACCTGATGTAGCTTTGATGACGTCATTAAAAAAATCAAAACTATTTTAATTCTTTATTTTTAGTTTGTTGGTAACATTGTATGAACAGTTGTTGGATTTCCCCGATTTGAAATTAACCGAAATATTGAAACCGTTGAACGATGTGTCTGCTCTAGCACCTTTTTTAGTCTTATTTTTTTCTCTTGTTGTATCTAAATTCATCTTTACTTTATTTTAATAATTATATAGTTGTTTATACTTGTAATAGTTTTAAATAATCATGTCGCACAATAAGGCGGATGATGTTGCTATTCCCGAAGTAATAGTAGATAAAGGCACCGGTACTAGATATTTACGAGGAAAATTCTACGGCAAGGTAAAACTAATACTTTAATTCATAAAATATGAATATTTTTCTTGAATGCATTACTTGTTAATCCTTGATATGGTATTTTTATTCCTTCTGTTTCTTATTGTGCACTTGAGTTTCGTACTGCGTAGTGTATCAAAGTTTATCCCTTTGTTCCATCTATTGTTTGACTATAGTTGAAATAAAATCATGGAATATGCTTATATTCTTGTCCTTTGTTTACTTAACTGTTTTAATTTATAGGGTGGATTTGCTAAATGTTACGAAATTAAAGATACCAATACAAATCGCACGTATGCTGGTAAAATAGTGTCTAAAAAGCTGTTGGTCAAAAGTAATCAAAAGGAAAAAATGACTCAAGAAATAAACATTCATCGGAGCGTTAATCATAAACATATTGTCGGTTTTCATGGATTTTTTGAAGATGACGATTTTGTTTATGTGGTACTGGAATTATGTCATAAACGTTCTTTAATGGAATTGCATAAGTAAGGGGAAATGATGCACGTACATGAATAACAAATAACGTATTTTTCGTGATAAAGGATTTTGTAGGTAAACTGTGTTGTTCTTTCTTTGTAAATTTTCTTCAACTTTTTAGGCGTCGAAAAGCACTTACTGAACCTGAAACTAAATATTACATGAAGCAGATACTTGATGGTGTTTTGTATTTGCATGAAAACGGTATTATTCATAGGGATTTGAAATTAGGAAACTTATTTTTAAATGATGATATAGAAGTAAAAATCGGTGATTTTGGACTTGCCACTAAAATTGAATATGAAGGACAGCGTAAGAAGTGAGTGTATTTTCACTTGAAACAATTGAATTAATTTTAATAGAATTTTTACAATGCGTATTCATGTATTTTTTTCCTGTTGTAGTACCGTTTGCGGTACACCGAATTATTTGGCGCCGGAAATAATAAATAAAAAAGGGCACAGCTTTGAAGTGGATGTCTGGTCTATCGGTTGTATTATGTGAGTGATAAACCAAAATTCTAGCCGATGATTTTTCAAGTCATTTATTCCATTTTTCTATTTTTTATGCTACTAGGTACACCCTTTTGGTGGGTAAGCCACCTTTTGAGACTAATTCTCTTAAAGAAACGTACGAACGGATTAAACGCTGTGATTATAGACTACCGTCTCTTATAAAGCCAGTAGCAGCATCGCTCATACACTCCATGTTACAACCTGACCCAAAGAAGAGGCCTACCGTCAAACAGATTTTAAATTCTGAATTCTTTGGCGGTATTGAATTTTTCATTTTTACCATCTTGTTATTATAGGCTGTTCTTTTACACCATGTCTATTCTTACAGGTTATATACCATCTAAATTGCCCGCATCGTGCTTGACCGTACCACCAAGATTTGACGCTATGGCCGCCAAAGAACGTTTGTCGTTGAGTCGAAAACCATTAGCTGAAGTGAACAATGGTAGCTAAAAACACGTTAAATAGTTTTTTCTTCACCTTTTTTTTAAATTTTCTTTCTCTCCCTTCATCTTCATAATCATAAATGAACGGCAAATAAAAATTATGTGTAGGAGCCGAAGGTAGTCCTGCTATGACATTAGCGAAAAATCCTATTAAGCCTAATATGAATGGAGGAGATGCATTTGGAAAAAAACAAGCCGGTATGCTCGCAACTACTACTGCTGCAGAATGTAATGAATATTTGAGAACGCTCAATAAACAGTTGATGAAAGTTTTGAAAAACAAACCTTCGCGCATTCCCAGTGATGTTGGTGAGTACTCTCAAATTTTTTTTTTTGGGTACTAATTTCGAAAAGTTTCTATTATATCGCTCGAAAATGTTAACAGAGGAAATGACTGATCCTGCTGCTCAACCACTAGTTTGGATTAGCAAATGGGTTGATTATTCGGATAAGTACGGATTTGGCTATCAATTATGTGACGATGGTGTCGGCATCATGTTTAATGATAAAAGTCGTATTGTCTTACTGGCCAATCAAAAGTAATATTTTGATTTTACCAAAATGCCCTTTTATAATAACTTTGAATTATTTGATTTTCATTTTGTTTGGTTTTTCATTTTGCGATAGAAACGTTCATTACATTGAAAGAGATGGAACTGAAAATTATTACACGATGGATAGTACACCTCCAACTTTGGATAAAAAAGTCAAGTTACTGTCGTATTTTAGAAGATATATGAAAGAGCATTTGATGAAAGCAGGAGCATCCGTTGCCGTGCAGGAATCCGATCAGCTGAGTCGTATACCTTACTTACATCAGTGGCACAGAACTCAGTCTACTGTAATTATGCAGCTAACAAATGGCACTTTACAGGTAAAATTGATATTTTTGATAACGTTCAAAATTTATTTTATATTACCTCGATTTGCTAATGATCTAATCCATTAATCTTTAATTTCAGATGAATTTTAATGATCACACAAAAATAATTATGTGTCCATTGATGGGCGCTGTTACTTATATAGATACAGAGAAAAATTTCCGCACTTACAGATTTAGCACAATTGCGAAAAATGGTTGTAGTGAAGGTCTTTCTACTTGTTTGGAATACGCATGTAGAAAAATTGAAAGTTTACTTGTGAGAAATCATTGAGTGTTCCTGTTAATTTTTTTTTTTTTAAACTTTTTTACACATAAAACATACATATATTATTCTTTTATACTTTTATTTTCATTCCTTACAACGATATTTCGCGAATGCGACGCGTGTTTTAAAGAATAATGATGGAATAATAATAGTGATAATCATAATTTATTTTAAAAATTAAATTATAATTGAAATGCATTTTAACCCTTTTTTTAATCATTGTATAAATTACGTTTTTAAAGTTTATTTTTACCTGAAATTACAATTTATAATTTTTGAAATAGGGTTTGTTTTTCCTTTCTAACGCTGGCTGTTTTTTAGCAGTAGTGCGTATCTTTGAATGTTTGAATATGCGTGCTAAATGCTACGCATATTATTCATTTTTTAAATAAATTTTTCATTGCGTTCAGAACATCATCAGTGATGGTAAATGGGTATATTAGGGACTCACACTGTGCAGTGTTTGTGAATTTAATTGATTTTTTTTTTTATTTAAACGGACTTCAAATAATGGATTAAGCGAAAGGTAAAATAATTGGCCCATTCAGTAATCTAGGTGTATATAAGTTTTCCCATTTTGTTTGAATTCCTGACTTAGTGTATTTATAGGGACTATATCTACTTGTAATTGATTAATTAAGTATCTTGTAAGACCTAATTGACGTTGCTATACATTTGAATTTGCGGAATTTTATATTTGTTATAATTTTTATATTAATAAAGTAACTTACTGTCTATAAAAAATATTTTCATTTTTTTTTTTTTTTTCAAAATGTTGCTTTCAATATGTATCTCGCATTAAACATCTTGACTACTTTTTTTTGTTCGTTTTGAAATAATCAATTATTCATAGCCTATTAGACAAGTTATTTCCTTTTCATTTTTTCAAAATGAAAATTGCGATTGTAATATTGTGTTCTTCACAGTTATCTCATTTAGAAAATCATATAGAACATCTAGGTACGTAAACCGAATGAAATTTATGCATTCTTCGCGGATTAATGTTGTCGAGAAATGGAACAGAGAATTAGTTTAAAATTGAATAATGTTTAACTGGAAGCCATTAGGCCTAAGACGCAAACGCGAACAATTTCGGCCATGTTTTGAGTATAGATCTGAAATAAAGATTAGATGAGTAAGTATCCTGAAATTATCAACGTATGCACTACAACAGCAAATGAATTTTATTATTTTAGTATCAGAGTTCTTTGTTCATTCGATATAACGGGACTTGTCCACAATTCCACTGCAGGAGTTGTTCAATTTCACAGTACCAAAGCGACCAAACGTATATTGGAGATACAAGGTACAAATAATAAACGAACTGGCAGCTCTACACCCCGACACTCGTTTCCTGAGAATCGTATTATCCGTGGGCGGAGACGTCACCCAGTGCACGGGAGGGGGTTGCATTATGAATACAGAATGCTACATTGCTACTCTCTCGGGCACAGATAAATAACAAACGAAGAATACACACCCTTAACTCTTTCTATCTCTTTTTCCTCATCGGAGTCGAGTCTTTCGCTTTGTGCGTCGTGTGATAGATCGTTGACCTCGTTTTTAAGAAGTCGTCATGCCGCTCCGCTCTCGCGATTACTTTTGTAGCAGGGATGAGAGAGGTGGAGAGAGGGTGATTTGTGAAGGTTGGCGGAGGGAAGCTTCGAGTTTGTTACTTCTTTCGACGTTGCGGGCCATGTTGTGTTTTTATACTCGACATGATGGTGTTGGCCAACTGAATAAAGGGTTGCGGGTGAAAGAAATTCAGAGGGGTATATACATTTATTTTGTGCGTGGTTATTGGACGCGAGATGAAGCAGTACCATTCGAAAGCGCCAAAGCAATAAAATGGCGAGGAATACGTGTAGATTTGTTTGTTCATTAAGAAATTTAAAACTTGGAGATGCTTACAAGATACAGAAATCTATGAAGTAGCGAACATGGATATATCGCAGTGTTAAGGTTGTTGCTAGCTGAAAGATGATTGAGGTTTCTAATAGTTTTGAAACCTCTTGATGTTTGGAAGGGTAGACGGGTATGAGTATGACTACGTGCTTACGAACATTTTCGTCATTTTACATAGTATAAAAATTATTTTCAAATCTCATCTTCATCGATGATTCGATTTTTGTAAAAGTACAAACTTGTTATGCAATAGGGAAAATAATTTCCAATGAAGGTGAGCACTAATGAAGAGAGCATTTTCATGAGGTAGAGGGACAAGAGGAAGCGAAAAGAAATTAATCCCAAGGAGATATATTATAATATTGTATTATGTACATAGTAAATGTAGGTAGTGCATATAATTAACCCTCATACCGCAACATATGTCAAACAGGACATTAAATGTAAAAATTTGAATTTTTTTCCGCAACATAATGTCGAAAACGACATATTTGAATATTTTCAAATCACTATAATTATGTCGTTTTTGACATTATGTTGTCAATTTCTTTTTTTCTTTTTTTTTTGAACAAGTATGTCCTTTTTGACGTCATGTTGTGTATAATGTGTTGCTTTGGAGGGTTAATGAAGTATGAGAGTGAAGTACGATGCTTATTTTTGAGCTGGAAAATAGATTGATAAATTATTAATTTTGGAAAAATGGTAACGCTTTATTAATTTTTGGTAGATCAGTTATAGTTGAGAAACTTTCATCGAGAAAATGTGATCGAATATCGACAAGCAGCGACCATTCAACAGTTTTTGTCATGGGTGCCAAGTTGCCAACCTTTAAAAATAAAATACGCTTAGTCAAGTTGCGAACGGGGAAAATTATCATGACTTTTACACTTCGATCCACCATAATACATGCGCTAAGTACCACGACCGCGACGTTGTTAGCTTGTTACTTGCTTTATTCATTCGGTGAGACGGCTCTGGTGTGGATTCGTTATTCGTGCGTCAATATCGTGTCGCGAAGATTGAAAATTTGTTCGCGTTTTGTTTTTTGCGCCGCTATTTCTCGCGCTTCCTCTGCTGTATATTATACCAGTAATAAAAATAGCAAAATTATAATATCGCACGCCGACAAAAGAAAGATTTCACGCTGTTTTTCAGGTGTCGCGCCTCTTTTATTGGTATGTGACCTATTTTCATTGTGTTTATAGTAATTATGATTTTTGTATGGATTTAAGATCTCTTATTGTCTGATTTACCTACTTGATTTTTCATTTATTATCTCATCGAGGGTGTAATTGTTTAGTTTTGTTTAATGAATTCTAATAAGTAAGTTTGAAATGATTTTAATTTCATTTTCACGATCGAGGTGTGTCTGAAACAGGTACAGAAATACACGTTGCGTTTCCAAATCACCCTGTGCAATATTTATGGGCATTAGTAAAAGAAATACATAAATCGTTATTTGTGGTTCAGATTTCTTAAGTATTTATTCGTGTGCTTTTTCACTTCATTATTGAAATACGCAAGAAGGTATTGTAAAGGTTGTTAGCATCAAATTTTGTATTATTCTTCATACTTCTTTAATTTTCTGTGCAGTAAAAATACCAAAATTAGGGAAATTCTCTCCACTTTTTGGAAAGAATTATGGGATCGCTGCTGTTTATTATTAAACTCTTCTCATTCGAAATTTGGAACATCGTAGGTTTATAGTTATTACTTATTTAAAATATAAATATTAATTCTGTGCGATATCCCGAATTTCGGCTAGGGAAAGTACCAAAAAATCGAAAATGCCCATGATAAACTAATTATTGTTTTGTAAATAAATTTATTTGAACTATTGGCAACACTGATTCGTAATGTATTACGTGAAGTATAGGAGAAAAAAATGTAGGTAAATTCAGGAAATTTTCAGAAGTAAGAAGGGAAAATCAAAACGCCATATAAAAAAACTTATGAAATAACGATCTATAATTAATTCAATTTCTCTTATTTCTTGCCCAATAATAAACAAACAAGAAGTATTTCATTTTTTCAGATTTCCTTAGACAAGAAAAATATGAAATGGAAATTTTTTATCTGAAGTGAACACTTGACGAAAAATTTCATAATTATTGCCAAAAGTAATTTATTATCGTCATTTGTTTTATTTTTTTATTCGAATTTCGAATAAGTAAGATTAAAGGGTAGAATAGCATAGCATGGTATGGTTATCAACAAGTGTTTTCTGCTATTATAATTCGCTGTACGACCAATTGTTGAATGCGCGTTGTATTTCTTGTGTAGTTGAGCATTGAGCTTATTTGATGCGTATGGTATGGTGTTTATCGATTTAACAATAGGATTGTGGTGAGACCTGTTGCTGAAGTGTAACGCGGCAATTTTAGTGGCTTTGGTGTAGCTGGTAGATAATGTATGTTATACCTACCCCTTATACCCACCCAGTGCTAATAGCAATCCTTGATTGCTATTAATTTTCTCATTTTTTCCATTTGTATTAATATGCTTGTTGAATAAGATTATGCTATACTTGAAAGTGGAATACTTACTGGGTACATACATACATATATTCGTATTGTTGAGGGTATGGACAGTAGGGTGTTGATATTGGGGCACCTGTTGGCGAATACTTCACGCCGAATGTGAATACAACGAGAATGTTTGTATACAACATTGCAAACGAATTGCGATAAATAAAATGGTTTGCGTCATTATTTTGCTTCACTGAGAAAGATTATAACACAAGCGAGTGGCGTGGCGATATTCATTGCCTTTATCGAAATGTACAATGTGTACTTGCTAACGCATTCGTATTCGTACGTATATGCCCACCAATACTGATGGAATGGCTGAATTGACGCCGATAAAAGCGATAGTATATAAAGGCTAACAAATCGTTATATTGGATAAGGTCTAAAAAGCGGGTTACCATTTCACCGATAACGCTTCTATATTTTCACGAGTGTAGAATTGCGATAACGAATCAACGTTCAGGGACCCTGTATGATTGTGATGGGTAATTTTATCATTTTAGTTTGGAATCATATCGTTCAGATGCGTAATTTTTGTCTTTCTTTTATCCTTCGTTTCTCATACAACCCCTCTCCCTTCTCCTCCCTTTCTCCCCTCGAGTTCCGCTTCTTTTCGTCCTACCGTTATCTGCTCAGTTATGTTTAAAAAATTATGTTCTCCACTTGCGTACAATCACGAGGAATTTTTTTTCATTATATTATGTATTGTAGTTACGAATGTAGCTAATAGAGCGATTATTTGAAATAGATCATAACTGGGGTGTACCCAGGTACATACGTACATGTTTTTTTTGAAATCTCAAATTAAAAAAAAAAAAAAATTAAAAAAGAGAGTCGTACAAAATGAAAAAATTCTTAGTACCATTATTCATGGTGGAGAACCATGAAGTAGAATTTAGACAAATTGTTTTTAAAAGGAGGCAGTAAATTTGTTTTCAAGCCAAACTTGTGACCATATGTGGAGATGGCGAGTTCATTTTGTAGAGCTACGTTCTCTGCCACTTCGAGAAGAATTTTTTTGTTTTCTATTTGAAAAATGGTTTATCACGCATACGTAACAAATGGATGGGGGTACTAATTCCAGAAATGGAGGGCTTAACTCTCTTTGCCTCTCTTCTCCTAATATGTTTATGACTAGCAAATTTTCTTCGAAAAGTATTAGATAAATTTAAAACATTTCGAAGCGAATTTCATATTTTTTGAAATAAACGAAAGAACTCTTTTGTTTATTAATAATTTGTAGTTATTCGAAAATGAATATATTTCATGTATAAAAGGCATGTGGGACGCGTGATTTTTATAATTTTTATTCTTCCATACTGTACTTACTTCCGTTTTCATTTTTTATTGTGGTGAAAAGCTTCGTTGATTTTTAAGTTCATGTAATCTTCATCGGTAGCAATCAGTTATGAAAAAACAACAATAACTAAAAATTAATACGCAATGCGCAAAGCGAGTAATGTGTATCCAATGTAATTTGTGATGTAAAACTGATTTCCAATGGCTTTTGTACGTACTACGTGGTTAAAAAGTTTTTAATTCTTGAACCGTTATGAGGAGTAGATGACAGTTGAAAAATGCTTTTTTGTATTTTTCATTTGGTATCAAATGAGGTTTTTCCAGGTTCGCACTTTTTCCCAGGACTCCAGAGGAAAAAGTATTATTATGTTTATATCATTATTGCGTAAAATTGAATAAGTTTATGGCTTTTGTTTATACTCAATATCCCTTCTTTCTGGATTCTGATTTCCTCTATGCAGCCTTGAATGTATCTTTCTGACCTTCGTATCAACGTTTCTTCCCACCCTCCTCCAAAAAAAATCACCTTAAAATAAAAAATTTAAAAGTATTATGAATTATTCAGGGTGTTATTCTGTAAGTTATTCAAGCGGATAAAAAGGGCTTTTCGTATCTAAGAGACTTCGTGTTGCGGACTTCATCAGTTCTCTCCATTTCTGTGTAAATATGATTTTAAAAAGTTCAGGGAATCCGCTTGCTGTGCCGTTTTTTAATTTTCGAATTTGTGATAGATTTAAAAGATTCTAGAATAATCTATGTTGAGCTAATTTTCTAGTATAATTTACTCGAATATAAAAGGCTTACTTGAAAAAAGTGGACCTCACCTAAGTTCAGAACAGTAAAGGAGTCGATTATTTCAGTTTTTAAATTGAATTATTTATTATTAACTAAAAATTCTTCGCATTGATCACAAATAATTCGATATTAATTATGCACTTTCAATTTGAAAGAATAATTATTAATGCTAAGCGAAGGCGGTAAAAACCAAAATTGAATATTTACCTGTTTACCAAAAAAATAGACAAAAAATACATTATGTAATTTTCCTATTTGTTTAACTATTAAAGTCGCGCCTTGAAGATTAATTTATTGTTCCGAAATTAAAAGGAAAATTAGCATGAAGTTTTGCAGGATTCAAAAATGGCAACTTATTCAAAAGACCTATTATTCAGTTTATTACCATCATAAGGGAGAGTACCTTAAAATGATTGACTTGATTTGTTTGAAAATTAAAAGAGAAATTAGATTGTTTTTCACTTTACAACATGCTCGAAGCCTCACTTATTCGGTAATTCAGCGTTGAAATACCTTATTTACGACTTTTGAAGTTGAATTTGGAACTCCTGAATGAATGTAAACCTTTTATTCAAGAAATTGAGCTTTCAGCGTTTTGTTATTCACACTAATCAGGTGATCAGGTCTAAAATAGGCAGAACAAAATTAATATAACAGAAATATCATGACATTAGTCTTTTCTTTACTTTCTGGAGAATCGTCACAAAAAATTTGCCTTTTCGTGAACGAATCTAGTGAGCATTAGCATACGTGGAAATTTAGGTACAACCTGTAAGTGATAATTATATCTTTTCCGCTCATTTTTACTTAATATAAATTAATTTAATATTCTGAACAATTTTCCTCCTAATATCAAATGTCGTGAACTGCACCCGAATGTTGTAATGGTAGCGCCGTGTTCACATTGCCCACCGACACTATTCAGGAGGCAAAAAGTCGTTCGTTTTATTCGCTTCTCGCTTTTGGTGTAAAGCGTATAAATGCGAATGTGTATGAGAAAAGTAACGGTTCCCCGACGAATATAATTCGATGAATAGGTACCGTACAACGTCCAACTACCGGAAAAGCAACCACGTTGAACTCGATGCTGGCCTACATTGAACATTCAACTTGAGCACCACAACGCTGAAGGAAGCAATCACTGATTAGCGGTTATACGTGCACACAATAAAAAAAATTAACTGCAGTTAGCACCGAATCCTTTGTCTCCTGCGCGATGTTAAAAAACAAAAAATACGATGGAAAGATATTGTAGGAGGGGGGGGGGAGTAGATGGGCAGGGTAAGTGAGGAATACAGATGAGAACATTTTTTTGAATAACGAAAAGATAACGAAGAAAATACTGAAAGAAAAACTTCTAATTAATAATTTGGTAGCTTTTACGCTAACTATGGATAGTCGTTTATTTGTGAAGTAGATACGTAAGATATCGAATTACCAAAAGAGAAGGGTCTGTAAAATTAATGATAACTACATATCTTACGCGGTGGACTTTGAACTGAGGTGCAGTAGCCTAGTCTATGTGGATATTTAACTCTTCGAGTGAACGTAAGTGGTTTTCATCGCCTATGTACTTACTACCTAGATAATTCAGTGGAAACGATAACAGGGTGTTCTACATCCAATGATGCCACTTTTTCACAGCTTAAAATGTTTTCAAACATTTTTAACTGCCCCCTCTCCTGAAAACGTTCTTTTAGCGTTCGAATGAAAGCCAAAAAACTTCAGTTGAAAAAAAAACATTAACCTGTAGCGACTTGAGTTTGAATTTTCAGAAATTTGAAAAAATTAATTTCTCGTTGTATGGAGTTTTGTTGAAGTCCCATACCTATATTTTGTGATCCAGAAAATTGGAAACATTTTATCAGATATCTCCCCCCCACCCAAACATTTTTTTCATTTCGTTATAAAAGTGGTTTATTGCGTATTATATATTTTTCGATTGTAAAAATATGAAATGTCCGAATGTTTTACAATGAAAAGAGTTTAATCGAACTTGTCTTTCATTACTCGTTAATTTTTCTTTTCTTGCTTGCTTTATTAGAGGAATATATTTGTATATTCTAACATTTATCAATCTGTATTATGAAACCAAGAAAAAAAAAATTATAATCACCGAATTGAAGAAAATTCTTATAAAATTCTTTTCATTGTTGAGTAATTAAGCATTTCATATTTTTATATAAACAGTTTTGAAATAAAACTTCACGAAGTCATATTTTGATAATCCCATGAATAATGAGAGCAGACTATTATTAATTTTTTGTAATAATAATTACCAAAATAAATTTTGTATATTGGGCATTCCGAATCACTAAACATCAATTTGTCAATTATATTCAAAAGTGTAAAATGTACATAATACGAGTATAGCGCTTTTCTGATGAAATGAAAAAATGTTTATGCCCTCTAATTTGGAGAAGAATGTCGATCCTTATATTTTGAGCCTTTAGAGGTCAAAATATGTAGAAGTTAAACAAGATTAATAATTTTGCAAGGAATAATTTTTTTCAAATTTTTGGAAATTTTAAGCTCAAATGACACGTGTTGAATTTTTTTTCATCTTAAATTTTTGGGACTTCGGTTTGAATCCTGAAAGAATGTTTGGAGAGATGGGGAGGGGCTCGTTAAAAATTGAATCTCGAAAAATTCGTTACACCCTATTCTTGCAGTATAATATAAGTATAATTATAATATTTATGGATATCATTTTTTCATCGCTCATTCGTGTGCCCGTATGTTTTCCATTTTGTCTCCTGTATCGTCAGCGTTCGCAATTGCATCATGCTAGCGAGGCCCTTATTCAGCAAAGAAAGATTTTCAATTCGTAATCTTTCAGAAATATGTGGGGGTATAAAAGTGGATTTTCAGCATGAACTTTAAAACCATACTACCTACATATATCAGCTTACGTCGATTTCTCAAAGTAGCGCTTAATATTTGTTGCGTCATTTTTATCGGGTTGAAAAACTAGCAAAAAAGGCAATTTAAAGCGCATAATTCCGTTGTTGTTAAATATGTATTTCGTTAATTATTTGCGAATTTTCATTAAAATCTAAGAATAAAATGAATCGCTCGCCATTAAAAAAAAAAAATCATAATAAAGGAAAAAATTTTAAAGAAAAAACCGAGAAAACCGAATGAACACTTTTATTCTTTTGTAAAAATAAGTAAGTATAAGTACGAACGTCTTTCTCCTCTTTCTCTCTCGTTATTTATATATGTAGATGTACTATATAGCGATGGTAGAAAGTAGAAGGGTAGGGGGTATATTATTGTGGGAAACGTACATTGTGGCGGTGTAACGTTTTTACGGACAGCGCTGCGTGGAACGTAAAAACGAAGACGAATGCATAAGATTCATTCCTCTGTGTCATTGACCCCTTTATCTGAACTCAGTGGTTGGAGCATTCCCCTTCCCCTTTCCCTGCTCTTTCGACACGAGGTTGACTTCTTATACGGCTCTTCTTCATCTTCTACATTATATTACATCCACTTTCAAAAGGACAGTGACGCAGTGTTGCCAGGTAAAACGACCGCTCCTTAGGGTGGGAAAATATTCCGCTCGACGATTCGCTCCGTTCCAAGTAAAAGAGGACTTTCTACTTGCGCGGTTTTATTTGTGTATCACCTCTTCCCTGAATTGAATCCTATTCTAGTGAGTCAGTTTCGCCGCTCCCACGGTTTATCGTGTAAACGCGGCAACTGGGAAAAATACATTAAAATGAAAAAAAAAAAACTTTCGGATAATCGAAATTCGAGTTCGAAGTGAATATTTATGAATTGCTAATTAGCGAAGAACGAATTTAAGTTTTTTACATTTATGTATTCTAATCAATGCGTTAAGCTGTTTATTTTATTTTTTTATTTTCAAATCGTCGAAAAAGTGGTAAGGAAATCCAGTCACCTATCATCGTGTATGTTTTTTCTTTTCACTGAATGGACGACTTGAATTTTGTTTGCTCTTTCGATACGCACGGAAAAAAATTCAAATGATTTCAAAAACAAATTTCTTATGTAAAACTTACAATATGCATATCTGGTACCCTTAGACTAGAAAAACAGAAAAGTAACATTTCAGCCAACTTTAGAACGTATAAATGGAAATTATTGCTCAAAATACCCGGTTAGTTTGTTTTACGTTGAACTTTCATCCCAATCGTTTAGGCTCTTATCAACACCGCTGTCGATAAGAATCTTCAATTTTACGTAATGCGACCGCCCAAAGTTTCTTTACTTCTGTTGAACGGTACAAATTTCACGTCACATGCGATATGCGCATAAAAACCATTATTAGCGAGAACGTGCTAATCGCAGTCGCGTAGCGAAGGGGTTTGGCGCTTTATCGCAATATGTTTTGAAGTCTCCGTTTTCAAAATTTCCCTCTCCCATGAAGAAATTTGAATACGCCGAGGCAATTGAGAGGGATCGGAGATATGGCTGAGTACCTTGAGATTCGGGAACTTTGAAAAGGCTCGTATATATACTGAATTTTACTTGAGAAAAAATGCCAAAGAAAAATTGGAAATGAAAAAATTTTCAAATAAAAGAAATATTCGAAACTTAAAGTTTAAAAAAGAAAAAGAGTAAAAAATTAAGAAAAAATCAAAAAATGAAGACAGACTCGATAAAAAAAAAAAATTTAATAAAAAATTGAATAAAAAAATTTTCAATGTTTAAAAGATAATAAGGTGTTTAAAAATGAAAAAAATGTCTTGGAAAAGATTTCAACATTCTTTAAGTTTGTATAGAAAATATTTCATGAAAGTTCCTGTATCGTTTCTAACTTTTCCCCATTAATATAAGGAAAATCCTACCTATAACCGGATTACTTTTTAGATAAATATTTCTATCTAGCAGTGGATAAAGATGAGGAGGGAATACAATGATTTTTGAGTAACGAATTAAACTTTTGCTCTTCAGATTGCCAAATTTGTCAGCTTGTCAATTTAGAGTCGAAATCGTAATGCATGGACTTCACAGCGACGAAGAGAGCCAAGCTGCCTTCTTCCTGTCCCTCTTCTGTACGTTAATGGTAGCTTCTGTGTTCACAGAATAGAGCTTTGATAATTGAAAAATAAATTGAGAAATACTACTTCTCCGTTTCAAGATGCTTGACAAAATTGAAATAAGTTTAAAAAAGTTGCGGAGTTGGTCGAAAAAAAGCAATACGAGTATATGGCTGAAAGCAGCGAAAAATTGTTAATTCTTCGTAAACGGTCTATAAATTTTTTTTTTGCATTTTAATTTTTTTTTTCCTTTTTATTATACTGGGCGTGTATAATTGCCAGGATTGTTACGCCCAGTGTAGAGAGTTTAATTTATATTTGGTTTTTATATTTTATTTTGTGTATGAAGGATAGGATTTTTTTAATTCATCTGGGTTATCCGGTATGTTGGTTGTTTGGATGTTTAGATTGTCGCGGGTTTGTTTGATATTGGGGCATTCAAAAAGGAGGTGTGTGACTGAAACTTGTTCGGTGTTACAAAATTCACATAAGGGTTTAGGGGCTTTTTGAAAGAGGTGGTTATGGGTAAATTTTGTATGTCCAATTCGGAGTCTAGTAATTCATTTTCTAATTTTTAATTTTTCAATTAACAAAAAAAAGAAATTCCAGTTAAATTCTGAGATCTGAAAAATGAAAGTATGATTTTGTCATTGTTAGCCACTGTTAGTTAGAATATTATTTACATCATTGTTTTGATGATTTTGGAAAGCATGCGCGTCAAAATCATTTATCACTCTTGTATACGGGTAAGAGGGAAGAGAAAAGATAAAAAATATGAAGGAAGAATACCGTGAAGAGGGGGGCTCGCGCGTACCTTTTCCGTTGAAGCGTAACTAAAATGCTACCTGTTGATGTCCGTCGTCGGTATGCTGGTAGGAAAATCGGTGATTGGTAACACTGACTCGCGAGCAGGGTTGAGGGAGGAAAAAAAACAAAGGTGAACGAAATATTAATGGGGTTATTGCTCCGAATAAATGTAAATAGCTGGTTGAAAGAAGGCGACGCGACGAAAAGGGTGAATTAGGATTACTCCAAAAGCATCCATTCGTGAAGCGTGAATGCGTGATGTCGATGGAATAGGGGGGACAAGACGGAACACACCTGTTGCTTCTAGACTATATTTAAGGGTTGCTTAGCGCTCACTAACACTCCTTTTTTGTGGTCGAGGTGAATATCCTCTAACCCGATAACCTTTCCCTTTCCTATATCTATGTATATTTTTTTCTCAATCGTCGTGTAATCTTTTTCGTCCTGAGGAGGACATTGGTTCTCATTTCGGAATTCGTTGAAATGTCGAGTTACAAATTTCATTTCACTTTTATCCGATGAATGTTTTCAAAAATCAATTCCACGCTTTCATTTTAATGTTTACCTTTTCTATCTACTTGAACAGAATCGTGTGAATACTATTTAGGACAAATTTCTCAATTTCGAAAAGGTGTATAGCTATAATTTCAAACGCTGAAGAATTTGTCCACTTTTCTTTTTTTCTTTTTTTTTCTTTTTAATTTTGCGTATAAAAATTACGTAAATGAAATCATTTGAAAATTTTAAAGATTTGTTTTGGAGGAGTTTGTAGTTTTGGGAAATTCAGACCCCGAAATTTTTATAGTACACATCATTATTATATTTTCTTTCGAATGGTGGTTGATATTTCCTTCATTGGGCACTTAGCAAAGCACTTTGAAATTTGATGCGACTGTGATACTCAACTTTGGAATGCAGTATCTAGAGAACCATTTCTCGGATTAATTCGGCAGGTAGAGATATTATCGAATATTTGTTTTTTTTTTTTTTTTTTTTTTTTTTTCAAATCATGGAATGATTTCAGAAATAAAAATTTCGCCGAACTTTTGACAATAAGCATTCATTTAGCTTATTATAGTAATTTATTTGTAATTTTGCTGCGTACTGGCATTATTGTGATTCTTGAAGAGACGTTAGTGAAAAAATATTTGAAAAAATTGAAAATTCGTGTAGCTATTCTTATCCAAGTTTGGCCAAAAAAAGAGAAATAGTGTTAAGGCTGAGATGTCGTTCTTTCTAATTATGATTCTGGAATAAAGATTTTGCGATAAAAATCACGCTGAGGATTTGGTTGTTTCATTTCAGCCATTTTTGAGAGAATAGTTCGGTATTCTGTTATTTTAGATTATGTCTGAGCTCAGTAGCTGTCTTAGTATTGCACATATGAAGGAATAACTTGGTTTGCACATTCATTTGTACTGATAACGTACCAAAGTGTAATCTTAACTTATACCAATGATGATAAGTTACCAGAACATGAGCACAAAAAAATTTTAATTATTAAAAATAAAATATCTTGTTCGTTGATGATAAATATAGTATGTAATAATCTCTTTTAGATTTTTTAGTGATTCTAATTTGATGAAGAAAAAAAAATTATGATTTTGAAAATACCTTAATATTCATATGAAATTTATTCTGATATAAATGAGAGTAATACATAAAAATATTGATCCAATTTCAAAGGGAATAATATGCTTGAAAAACTTGCGTATTAATGCACTACAAACACATTTAATTTTTTTTTTTTGAAAAGTGACAATAAAAAAATTTTTCATTTTTATTTTTATAACAATTAGTGTATGGTTTTCTATACTGACTAAACGAAAAATTTTTGGTTGTATTAATAATTGGAAAAGATAAATTCATTGTAGAATTCATGAAAAATCAATAAGTAGTATTTTATCCATAATATCTCACTCAAAGTTTTGCAACCGACTATCGTCATCAAGGATGATAGATTCTCTCGTTTTTTTTTGGGAAATATTTCAAATGTCATGGCAGTGATTTAGAAATTATAGATTTCATGTGTGAATATTTTCAAGTTGGAAAATTTGTGCATCATTGTACAAATTTTTTTAATTTTTTTGTATTTTTATTCGAACAATTTTTTTTCCGGATTATCTTGAATTTATAAGCCTTTGCAATAGTTGGTAGCATATTTGAATTTTCTGTGGCATCATCGTTGCAAATTTCAAATATATAAATGTACCAGACTAAAAAATAACTTTCGAAGCCCCTGAAACGGAGTTTCTTTCATGTGGCAGTTTTAGAGACCACTGTTTAAATTCCTATGTTTCGTTTACCTTTTTACGTAGGGTCCTTTATTCACGGTTTTCAACCCTTGTTATTTGCCGAGCAACTGCACCGGCATCGTGGCGGGTCAATGTCTTCCAAGTCGGAAAGAAGAATTAATCGAAGGCACGAAGTAATATGAATATAGTGTTCCCTTGTGTAGTTGCGCGTACATGATTTTTTTTTTTTTTTGTGTAGGAGAAAAAATTTTGAAATTCGCCCTCATCCAGACTATATTGCAGTACGTGAAATTGTCCATTTGTTTGAGAGGTGGAGCAGGGAGGATGGGCTGGAGTTGGTAAAATAATAGTTAGAATCTTGGAAAAACAGAAATTTTGTTTTTAGCAAAAAAATTATTGAAAATTGGTGTAGGCTGTGTAGCATGGGTGGAGTTCGATCAACGTTTACGAACGGTGGATTTAGTAGACGTACACGCACACGTCGGACGGTGTGGTATATTTTTTTGGTACATTGTATCCGCCTTGTTGCCAATAATTTTCCCCCGGATATTCGAAACACATTAAAAATAAACTTTTTACTCCGCGTCACCCTAAACAGGCCTCCCCTACCGAGTTAACGCTACTCTAACCCGCACACTATCAGTGAATTGCGGCGGCGTCGCGTAGTGGTGTTGTCGGAGCGTTCTTCGTACTCGTATTTATGAACGTATTATATAGCATGGCATAGCCATAGCCATAGCGTATATACGAGGCGAGTATAGCGATAAACTGGGTGGGGTAGCAACAGCCACGTCGAAACGCTCTCTTAAAACGTTTTAGGGGCGGGGGGCTGTAGCTGTATACGGCTTACAAAGCCACGAATATATACACAAATAAGCACACACTAAGCGCAGGCCTTGAACCTTCATTTCGTCATAGTTTTATTACGTTCGTGTGTATGTGGTTGTGCGTAAAGCGTAAGTAGGTTTCGTCTTTTTTTATTTATTTTTTTTTAATTTTATTTCAAACGCGTTTCTCCTTTTCTTATTAGAGTTTTCTTTTTTTTTCTTTCGTTTTTTTTTTGTCACCGCAACATCTGTAAGCGTCGGATTTTCTTGGAAAATACATAATCTGGCTGTCTATCGAAAATTTTTCCGCGAAATACAACGTATCATCGTGTTTTGTAGAATTTACACCAGCGAATCTTAGGGACTCTGTGATGATGATCCTGGTAGATTTTTGTCATTGTGACACTGCGTTGCAGTTGCGAGTAGGCCGAATAACTCGAATTCGACAGAAATACATTTCATGATCTGTGATTCTGTGAGGATGTAAACCTCGAAACGAATACGTGTGCTGGGGCTCTCCTACGTATTAAAGCCTAAAGGTGACATAAGGGCATAAGGCTGCGTTGTAACCGATGTAACAACTCGTTCGTCCTTCGTTCATCGTTTGTTTCGCCGATTTGCTGTTCGAGTTGCAAATAATTTTCCTTCAGCTACTTCTTTCCTCGAACGACTCGAAAGGGGGCGCGGTTTTTTTTTTCTTCGCTCCAGCAGCGTGCGTTATCTACGCTGTGTGTATTCGTATCGTATGCTTACAGACTTACCACTTGTATGACACACGACTGCATGATATGCGACGGTTGGGAATGTGCGAACGAAGGACAAGTTAGTCGATTGTTATAGCGAGTTATAAAATAACGCCTACTCGACGTACTTGACCGCTGGGGTAATAAAAATTTTCCATTTTTCCTACGATGGCGAATGCTCGCAATTGCTCAGATTTCGTATTTACCATTCTTGATCTTGAATTCGCAAATTTTAATTATGCCTATCTTAGTGTATTACAAACTAGAAATGTTTACATACATTGAATATTGATTAGTAATCAAATTTGTCCAAATAAATTAATAAATTGAACTAAACAAGAAACACGATGAGAATTTCCATAAGAATTGGCTATGTTGATTGTTAGATATTCATGATGTTGAAAGGATGGAACCATTCTCAGGACCGAGGTGAGACAGAATTTGGGAACCACTTTAAATTTTTTGTTGAATGTACTGAAACTGAAAAAAAAATGGTATAAAACAAAATTCTAACTAGAATTATAGAAAGTTTCAAGATCTGAAGTTTATATTTCCGGACTCTTTGCACTTTCAGAAACCGGCGTTTGGAGATGTTTTTCCCCTTCCACCTTCTCAGCCCTTAACAATTTTTGATTTCTTATCAAAAACCCCATATTTTTCTCATGGTTATATAATAAATAATACATTTTCTGTGCAGATACTTGAAATTATAATTTTTTATTTTATTAGAGCTCAAGCCCCTCTAAACGATACTGCTCTCTCTTTCTATGACCTTATTATAGTTAGATGATACGCGGCAAAATCATCTCAATGAAATATAAAAAAAATACAGTCTTTCATTCAATATTTGTTGTCTACATAATGAGGCCAAAGTTTCAAAACTTCATAATTCTTGAAGTTCTGGGTTATTTGAAATTTGTCTGCGTTTAATGTTCATCTGTAGTCATCCAAAAAAAATTAGGCTATAAGTTTCTTCGATTTTCCACGAATTCAAAATGTATTCAAATTTACTCGAGTACTCAAATACATGGTTTGAACGTGGTTTTTATCTTAATGAACTCAAGAGATGCTTAACACGTAATTTATACTTTCCTTTTATTCTTTATGAACCTGAAATTCTACTTAAAAATTACATAAAATAGTACTGTGGAGTGTGGAACTGATCCCTATATTTCAATTTATCATTGAGCTAAATACAGGTAATTGGAGAATCTGTGGAAAGTAACATGGCAATTGTAAACTATTTGTATACCCTTAATTTTTATGTATGTGAAGTAACCGAGTTCCTCAGTAAATGTCGATATATCATCACTAATTTTTAAAAATTGGAAAAATGAACTGTTGATTTTTTGTAGTCACATTACAATATGTAAAAAGTATGAATCATTTCCTGATAATAATTCAACAACTTTTATTATTAAGTGAATTCAACGTAACTTGAAAATAAGGAATCGATGTATCATATAGTAAAACTGATCATCTCTATACTGTTATTATTTTAAAATAAATAAGGAACGATTTAAAACTATCGGTCACGTGATTAAATCATAATTAAGTAACTTATGAATTTTCAAATCAATATAACATCCTGTAATGTTGCTTCATTAGTTGTTCTGAAAATAACAGCAAGTCGATAGAGATTTTCGCTCTGAAAGGTGCAATTTTGTATTAGCTAGCCGGTATAATTATTATGTCTGACACGGTCACTCGACAAAATTACGCTAAAATCGAATTTACCTGAATTTCAAATTTTTGAAGGTAACTAGACATCTGGACTACTTAGTAGTACCTAATTAGCTGAGGGTAGGATTGCTGACTTTGATGAATTTTCGTCATCAACATTCCCTCCATTAAAAAACATGTATATATTTTCGCATCATGTCCCCCGAAAAGTATTTAGGGAACCAAATTTCGATCCTTGGAGGCCCACTTCTTATGAACCATGCGTTTGCTTAGAGATACTACATATTTCGACTTGAGGTTTCCTTAAGCTTTTCATTTTCTGTTTACTACTTTTTTGCCATTTCTTGGATTGAAGAATTTCGTTTTCAGGAACACTTGATTTAAACAAAGCAGAGTATGTACTTCCAAGAATGGTCCAGGTTTCGTTTCCTTTTTTTGTTTTGTTTTGTTTTTTTTTTTTTTCAAATTCTATGGGTCTCTAAAATAGTAGTAGCCATTGACCGGTAATACAGAGTATACAAAATTTTTTATCCTCAAACTTACTGGGAACATCGTCCAAAATGGAGGTGAATTGTTCAAAAATTGAAAAGAAATGTTTGACATTTTTTTTGTCCAAAAATTTTATTCTGTCTTATAAAACTTGGAAAAACTTGAGCCTTTTTTCAAAATTTAGATGATTGAGCTTTTTTTCGTTTTGAAGTACCAATTTTTTTTTTTTTTTCAAAAATGAATGATGTTTTGTGCATGGTAATAGGGCTTAATTTCAGCTCTGTAAGACTTTGGAAATGAGGTACGACCGGTTTTTACCTTGCAGGGACTTCAAAAATATCACATTTTTTCTTACAAATTCCACATTTTAGGCGTTGTCCTTGCAAATGACTCAAATCAAGCTTTCATCGTGCACACAATGGCAAATTTATTATTTTTTTTTTGAGAATACTCAAAATTGGTGTTGAAAAAAAAAAAAGGTTTTAAATCTTTATACATGCAGTAAAATATAAGTTTTGGGAGTAAAAAAAAATTATAATACTTCAAAATGAATTTTTTGACATTTTTCAATTTTGAATGATTTTCCCTCATTTTGCAAGATATTCACGATAGGCTGGAAGGCTGAAATTTTTTGTACGTTCTTACTTGCTTTAAAATCGGAAAGAGTACACATCTATTAATCGATGTACTCATTTAAATTTTTTAGTTTCGATAGTAAATCATATATTGGTATGAAGCGTGTTATTTGTAGTACTTATGGTTTTGCATAATTATTTGAATCTGTATTGTCAGTCAGTTTTGTCCATGACTATCCAAACGTTTTACTTTAGTTTCCTTTTAAACTTCATTTCAGTTTGAAAACATTAAAGGCATCGTACTTCTATCTCTTTTCACCGGTGACATAAAACAATACTCCCATGGGGCGAGAGGGAGAGTGCAGCGTTTGTGAAACAAAGCTTGGAGAGATTCATAAAATGGTCAGGTATTTCTGGATTTTTCTTGCTTCTGTGGTCTAACAGCATTGACGCAGTGATTTTATTTTAGGGAGTATATGTAGGTAATAGGTATGTGTAATATTATGTAGGGTGTACAGCGCTCGTAATCCATAATTGCGGGCATATCTGCTCGAATTTTTTTTTTTATTCGCCCATAGTGGCTCGAGAGTTGCTTATCTGGTTGTTTGATCTTTTCGGCGTATCGCTTGTCGTCGTCATCGTTGTCGTCGTTGAATTCTTTAACCTGATCGTTGGTACGTTGGTCGTGCCGAGTCGAGTCGAAAGAGCTGATATTGGTGAAACAGGTAGGCAGGCGGTAAGAGGTAGGCTATCGTGATCCAGGCGTAAGGCGTCTCAGCATACTGTACCGCGTTACGTCCATCTGTATGATACGTGCGCCGCGCTACAAAGCGCGTAAGTTACTGCTTCCGTTGGAAGGCCGCTACGACGCTGATGCTAGTTGGAGTAGAAGGCGCGTCGCGTCGCGTCTTCCGATGAAGGTTCAGTTTTAAGTTCTGCTATTCTACAAGATCGTCGATCAACGAAAAGGGTCGATCGTTGATGTGCATACTTGCTGGCTGGAGCCTAGAGGAGTGGAGGTGTTTCAAGTTAGGTGTAGCTAGCACTAGCAAGACCTACCTGTAGCCAACCTATTTCAGCTTGTGAATTACGGTTCGAGTGAAAAATCACCCGTTCGTAATGGAGGAAATTTGCTACGAAGAAAATGTAAATTTGAAATTTCGCGCGAGGGTCATACACCCTTACGCAAGGATACACGTGTGCGGCGGCGAGATGTGGGACAGCGAGCGCCCTACAACTCTTTCGAATCAAGGTCACATTTCCCCCGCGCTCGTTCACATCGCGTTCTACCCACTTGGCTCGCTGTGTAACTTAATATTAAACCACATTCCTCCTCCACTTGTTGCATCCCCTTCCATTTCGTCCAACTTACCGCTTACAAGTAAGATAATTTTAACGTATTACATTGTATGCGTGTCGTTGTGTGAGGCATGTACGTACACGGACGCGTACTTATGCACGTATGTACGTCATTAACAGTGTGGCCTCAGTTACTTCGCGCGTTCGCGTCCCAAATATTTCTCCCTTTTTTCCCTTCGACGGCGGCGCGGCGCGATGCGACGCGACGCGACGTCCAATCAAATTCAATCGAATCGCAAATTGAAAGCTTTCGCTCGATTCTCATCCTGGCAGCTTCTGATCATTGATCATTCATCCGAGTGTAACGTTGTTACCATTACGACTAAAGGGTCGTACGAGTAAAGCAATCGGCGCATGGCGGCGCGCTGTTCGCGAACCAGTCAAAGTGTTCTCATGTTTGTTTATTGGTGCAAAATAACTCCATTGAATTATGCCACAACTCGTCGGTGAAATTTGCCTCCAACTTAACACCATCTATCTGGTCATTATTTTTTTCCATCACCCATGTTGAATATTCTCCCTAATTTCTTCTTTATTCTCACCTTCCCTCTCCTCCGTTATCTATTGCAGCCCTCTCGAACAAACCAAACCGTTCGTTGATTTTTTTTTTTGCTCATCTAGGTTATCACTTTTGTTTTATTTTATTGGTTATTTCGTATGATCAACGATTACTGATCGGTGGGTATGATCAAAGATCAGCGCATCTTGGTGCGCGGATAAAGACGAGTTTCGAGTTGGGGTATATCGAGAATTCGTTTAGTGGCAACACTGTTCGGTTTACACGGTGCGAGGAAAAAGTGAACTGAAAGGGGAAATATTCAATGTTTCAGTCGTGCTGACATGGCGCCTTGATCGTATCGTATTGGCGAACTCGTCCAACTCATTATCCCCGGGTAGTTACTCGTGATATTTTGTTGTTTATTTTACAATATTGTAATTATGATTTTAATATTTTTTTCTTTTTTTCTATTATTATGAATTACAATCGCGGTAAGTTAACGTGTTACGATGTATAACTACACATTTGGTTTTTATCGCGTTTTCCCCTCTTTTCATATCGACGAATATGTGCTGTGTGGTGCTGTGTGCTCGTGGTAGCGAACTGAAGTGCTCTGTTTGCTGCTGATTTTATGAACTTTTCGCCATCGCTTATTGTCGACTATTGAGAACGCTCGAGCTACAGAGAGATACGAATCCGGGTCGGCTTCGTTTGCCGTGAATACGATACCGCTTGATTTTCCCGGTATTTTATCGCCTTGTCCGTAATTTTCAGATGCATAATACAATCGATACTCTTTTCCATTTGTTAGCGCGTAAACATTAAACACGTCAACGAGAAGGTACACCCAGTGAAGCGATAACAGTGTGTGATAAGGTGTTCCCCCCTTGAATACAATTTTTTTTCTCTTTTTTTTTTCCTCGTACGCTAAGAAACAGAAGTGCCTACGTCCTACCCACATGATGTAGGTACCGAAGCGCCTAGTGCCATACACTCATGCAGTTATTCGCTATAAGGTGATTCTCACTACGGTTTTTTTTTTCTTGGTGCTTCTACAGTTTTTTTCTTTCTACTCCCGCGTTGAAAAAAAACATAAATTTTACGGGTATTAGTCATTGTAGCGGGGATCGATTTTATTTCATCGAATCAAACTGGATGATGGAAAATATTACCAACTAATAAAAAACTAAAACGCATATTTTATGCAATATGAAAATTTCCGCATAACCAATGTATTTACTCGAAAACGAAATTTTAAGTTGATCCTCCTTGTTTTTTTTTTTTTTCAAACCATCAAGATTAAATAAAGGAAATTTTATTACTTTTTTAACGATGAAAATATTATTTTAGCAACTTAATTTTCGTAGCTACTTCCTAGAGCTTGTAAAAAAATGATTGAAATTTGCAAGTGTTTTTGATTGTAAACTTTTCCTAATTTCTGAGTCATTTTTGTTCGAAATTGAAAAAACCAAGAATAAAATGATGAACCCAATTGTACCTTATCGCAGTATTTTTGGTCATTTTAGCCGAAAAAATTGAGAAAAAACTCACGTCAGGTTCTTTCGTAAATGCATATGTTCACCTAAATTACTATTTATAAATGCATAGGTTTCAGTTAATGAATTACCTATGTAAATTCCAGTCTTGTTAATTAGCTAAGGGATCGATGAAAAAGCTGAGTGTCGTTTCACTTATTAGGAGTTCTCAAAGTATCCGACATATTAAAACGAAGAAGCGAGGCTTTGGGAACTCCTGAAAGGGGAAAATTAGCCCGCTTTTTTCATCTTCTAAACAGGTAGAAGTCCACCTATAGCATTCGCGTATAAAGGTGACATCGATTTGTGAAACTTTTTTTAACGCATGAAACAGGTTGTTATTTGCATGAATTGAGCACATTTTTAGACCCACCCTGAATATGGGAAAAATTAATGCTTTTCAAACAACCAAACGCGGCTTTATTCAGAATTTCTCAAATATATATTTGAGGTTGTAAAAAATGTCCCATATTATTCATTTTGTTTTTGTTTTTTTTTTGTTGGTTTGTTGAAAAATAGGCATGTCTATGCAATGTTATTAAAATAAATTTTAAAATTTGTCGTTGATATAAATTCTTTAAATTTTGGGTAAAATATTGAATGCATAATAATTATTAAACGTTTTGTTGGCTTTTCCACAATAAAATTATGAACTTTTAACGCAAAAAATATTCATATATGTATTCTTCGTGGAGATGGTTTTCTTTGAATTTCGGAGTCATCAAATGTTACCAACCTCGACTAAAGAAGAGGAAGATAGGTTATCCATCCCGTAAGTTTTCTAGAACTCGTAAGTGTCTTTCGAAAAAATATTGATATCTTTGTGTCATCATGAAGTAAAATTTGATGAGATTAATCGAAATTTATTCATTTTTATCTTACCCCTACTCATTCTTCACTCTCCAAGTCCTGAATTCTTCTATGCGCACTCTATTCGAACATAAAGTCTGATATTTTTATGGTTGAGTTTTTAATGAAAACGATAGCTATTACAGCCTATCCGATTTATCAAGAAAGTGATAAGGAGAAAAGGGGTTTCAGATCTTCACTAACATGTTCCTTTATGCATATATATTTCACCTCCCTTCTCCCTCCATATCGTAATGCAAAAATGGATGAACGAAAATCGCTCAGAATTTAGTCGGAGGTTGCTTTTGTAAAAATTTGGAAGCGCTGCTTTCAGGTTATTGATTGATTCGCTTCGAAATAACAGTTCACTCGTATTTTGATGGCAGCTGGAGAGAACTCAGAATTTTCGGTCTTGATGTTATAATTATCATTGAGTAAAGTACGGACACTAACGCTTCTAAATTTCAACATTTCAAGTTAATTCAGAAGTGAGTTACAAAAAAAACACGACTTTGTGAGAAGCTTTCGAGCGTTGACATATCTCAAGTTCTTTGATTTCTCTTTACCAAGTAAACGTAAAAAGCTCAAAATTTGTATGTAGGGTGAGTTGAGGATAGGAATGTGAACACTTAAATTTGGCTCGAAATGGAAGCAAAATAGGCGGTAATTAAAATTTGAGAAGTAGCAAGTGCTTCAATTTGATTAATATAGATTCGTACGATTAGTTGGGATGAAAAGTACACTACATTCCAAATCTATCGTCACAGGCGATGCTAGAGAGGAAGAGGAGAAGGAAATGCTTCCTTCAAAGTGTGATGAAGGTAAATGAAAGTTCTAAAATATTCGGTCATGGTTTCACACGACATCGACAGAGTAAGCTTAAATGATGTAACACATTCGAGTTTCAGCTTCCCAAGTAATTTTGGAGGAAAGTTCAAAAGAAAAATTTCTTTTGGAGGAGGAATGTCAGGAAATTTCATGATTTGTCCGTATCTTCTTACTAAATGTATTTAATAAGTTGAAACTCCGTATATTGGATTTGTTTGAGGACTATGTAACCCCCTTGAATTTGGCTCGAAATCGATGCAAAATAGGGGATAATGAAAATTTGAGAGAGAGGCTTGAAGAGTCTCGAATAACTGGAATTTGACAAATGCAGGCTCTTGTGATTCCTGTGGTCGACGTTTTTATAGACGTCTTTTTCTGGTTATTTGAAGCGTGTTGTCATTATTTTTCAATAAAAAAGAAACGCGAATAAATATGTAGCAAATAAAATAACAAAATATTGACCTCTCTTAGTTTTCAAATGTTCGTTAGTGATTTTTCAAAAATTGTCTACCATAGAGCTATACCTGTATTGAATATTTGTTATTTATACTAGAATGAGTAGGAAATAAATTTAACGAAATTCGTTTTCCTTTTGTTTCAGTATATGAACGAAAATGAGAATAGAGTAGCCGCGATGTAAGTGAAGGCGGGTTCGTGCTTCAAGCGTCCAAAGTATATTTGTATTTTAGTTACCATTTACAAACGAACGAAAATGACGCACTCGTCTCAAAGATTTTGCTTACGTTGGAACAACCACCAATCAAATTTACTGTCGGTGTTTGACCAGTTGTTGCATGATGAATCGTTCGTCGATGTGACGATCGCCGTGGAAGGACAGTTGCTGAGGGCCCATAAAATGGTGCTTTCCGCTTGCAGTCCTTATTTTCAAGTTAGTAAAATGCCATCGTGTTTGGGCATGGCATGCTGTGCGTATCGTGTATGGAGTGTACGCATTGGTATTTCGTGTAGCGAGCGTACTAATTACGTATTATTAAACGGAGGTGGTAATTTTTTTTCGCAGGCGTTATTCGTAAGTCATCCGGATAAGCATCCGATAGTGATATTAAAAGATGTACCGTTCGCCGACATGCGTTCTCTGCTGGATTTCATGTATCGGGGAGAAGTGAGCGTCGATCAAGATCGATTAACGGCCTTCCTAAAAGTCGCCGAATCGTTACGTATCAAGGGTCTAACCGAGGTAAACGAAGAGAAATGCGATTTACCATCCATCGCTTCTTCGCTGCTTTCGAATCAACGGCAACCAACTCCACCACCAGCTGCTCCGCCGCCTCCGCCGAATTTACATCGTATTCATCTCACGCAACCGTCGTCGTGTTCGCCTTCGGGCTCCTCGAACGCGAAACGTTGCGCTTCGTCTCCGAGTAATTTGAACGCTTACTGCGGCAGCAATGCGTCCGCTTATGGTCAAAAAAGAAAACGCGGTAGACCCAGAAAATTGTCGGGAAGCAGCGATACGCCGTCCGCCGCGTCGCCCGAGCACGAATTGAACATCGACTCGGATCACAAGAATTCCACCCAATCCAATTACTCGGATTCGCCGTACGGTAAGCGTTTCACTTGGCCAATACGCGTATTTCGTCGCCAGCCCCCAATTTCGTTCTGTTTATTATTATCCTCATTATTTACGATAATTATTCAGCTCACGGTCCGCCAGATTTGCTGGAAGTTAATATGACCGAGCATTCGCAGAATTCGCCCGGTTCGTTTTCGGAGGAGCAGAATTTAGCGTCTCCCGATCCGGCCGATATGAGTCAAGATATTTCCGAAGAGTGCTGTATTAAAACGGAGCCGAACGAAGATTCAACTTCGGCTTCCTTATATCAAGGTAGGTAGACGCAGACGAAGATACTATTCCACCCATAGTCCCCCACCCTGCATCTTTACTCGCCTGCACCTCAACTCGATGTTATTATTTATGTGTTTTAGATTGCAAAAGTCCTCGTTTAAAAGATTCTTCGTCCACTTCTACCTCGAGATCGCAGTCGCATACTCCCACCGGTCAGTCCGAAAGATATCCGCCTGGTTAGTCTTGATAAATACATAATATTATTGTCTACGTACTCGTTCTGACGGATTCGTCCATTCGTGTTGGCTATAAAATTAACTCCCGCGTTCACTTTTGTGCACTCTTTCACTTTTATTGATTGGACAACCCTTCTGCTATGAGCTCTAGCCCTTCGTGCCTTCCTCTCGAAATTATTTCTTCGATCGTTACACGTATCGCTCGCCGAATAAACCAACATCATAAGTCAAAAAACAATTTTTTCTAATTGGACATCTTCGGAGAATTACTCGTATTTTGGAGGCAGTCATCAAATTTCAAATGGTATGATATTACATTTGAATTCTCATGAGTTACGAGCATAGTAATATTCAAAGTTATACTATTTGAAATTTGAGAATAAACTCCGAAATTACTTCGTGAAAATGGTCATCTCGAAAAAATTGTTTTTCCTTTTATGACGTTATTTCATTCGATGAGCTATATCTGTTGGGTAGATACTTGAAATTATTTTATGGGATTGAAAATGAAAATGAAGTAGAACGAGAAATTATTTGAACCCTTTTAGTCCTAAGAGAGAGTCTTCGTATTTTATGCTGTCTTCATTAAAAATGTGTAGCGACTGCTAATCTAACATCTGAATTTAAATCGGAAATTGAAGAATCGTGTAATAATTTTCTTTGTTTCTTAATATTGTGGAATAAATTCATAATTCGATATTGTAAAATTTAAAATGATATAATAATAGGTAAATGTATAAAATAATACATAAATTTATATATTATGTATGATATAATTTATTATGTAAGCATACATTATTACGTTTTACCAGATGAGTAAAATATTTAGCCTATACATTTAAACAAGTAACACGATGTTCCAGATGAATGTATTTTCACACCTGTGGATTAGAAAGAAATTCTGTTGAAATAAGTAAAAAATTAGAAATAATATTGAAAAAACAGGGTGGAAAAGTTGAATTAAAAATTCGCCCAACGAAATGTTAATTGTCAACGAATATATATTTCATCTGAATGCTTTGGAGGCATAAGAAGAGGTTAAAAGATATTTATGATGAGATATTCGATAATATACTGTTTAGAGAGTCGGATTTTATTGTGTGATTAGTGTGGACGACTAGAAGAAGACTACAGCTATTCAACATGGTAAGAAATTAGTGAAGGCTGAATCGCATTTCGTACGCGCTTCATACCTGTATTAGAAATTCGAAGAGGTGAAATTAAATTCAATATTAACAATATTTTAACTCGATGTTTCCGAACTTCTACGCGGGGATAATAAATGACCAATCAAAATTTTCATATTTTCATTTGTTTATTTTTTAACGCAGGCTTAAGTAGGTACTTAACTCATTATTATGAAAAGAAATAGCCTTCGGCGTTTGTTTGTTCGAATTTGGAAATATCTTCACACATGCGTTCTGCATTTTGATTAACGTCGTAAAATTTGGCTTTGTGCTCCCTTGCACCTCTTATGCTTTACTCGTCTTATCTTTACAAAACACGTACGGATAGTTCATATAAGTTGTCAGTTGAAAATATTATAGTTTGTAATTTCTCTATTATTTTTTGAATAACTTTGGTAATACTTCCATTTGCTCCTCATATGCGAAATACATTTATCCGCTGCTAAAACTCGAAGTTAAATTTTACTCGTTTCTTTAATTCGCGACGTAAATTCGGGAACTATATATGCAGTTGCTGCGCATTTTTACTAAGTATTGTATGATATACGTACTAAGAGGAAACAGCAATCCGAATCTACATCGCCCATTCTTTTTTAGAACTGAGAGGGCTAATATTCGCCTTGTTGGAATTTTTTTACTAAAAATATATCGAATTGTTTTTTCACTAAAATTTCTTCGAGGTATTTATCTATTCATTAGTTGACATTAATCAATTCATCCATTCGCGAATTATAAGCGTTTCACTATTTTTATTATCCTGTCCCCTCGCTATATAATCTGCATTACATACTTGCGTAAGTTAGAATATTATTTGTATATTTTAATGTGTCACGAGTACAAACAGATGGGTCACCTTCCTCTTAGTTTAGTGTTTGCGTCTTTCTCTTTTTTTTTTTTTTTTTTCAACTTTGATTATTTTTCATTTATACATATACGGTGCCAATTGCAAATATACAATATGTTTTAGTAGACTAATGTAATACGTAATTTTTTTTTTTAATGGTACAATTGCATTATTTTTCGACACGTATCGATGTCAGGAAAGTAATCAGTGAAATCGAATTGATTTTTTTTTCTCCCAAGTATTTTGTTACTTGTGAAAAAGATTCTACGAAAATTCAATTTTCGCAAATTCATCAGTCGCCATTGCGAAAGTATTAAATTTTTAGCCCGCCGATCTTCGATCTAAATACGAATCAAATCTTTATTATTTTACTTCGAAAAAATGAATCTCATAAAAGAAGAACAATTCTTCATACTTGGTCTCATGATTGCTGGATGGCAAAGCAAAACGTATATTTGCTATTGAATGGAAAAAAAAAATTAAGAGAAAGGTACTACACATCTGATTTGTAAACAAAACTAATATTAAAATGTTTCACGAACAGTTCAATTAATTTCGTACATTGAAATTTCGCTAATAAAAGTATTATATGTCTTAATTTTTGGTGATTTAGCATCCTTTTTTATAATTTTGATTTTTTTTTTGATCGTTAAGAATTGAGAAAACCAGTTTAAAAATTTTTAAAGGTAAGTTGAGCGAAATACGATAATTTTTATTTATATGATATTAATAGTTATATTGGATGTAGCGGTAATTATAATAGTGAACTGACGTTACAATACGAGGAATGTGTCCCATCCGTTTGAAATTTATTTTTTTCCATAGCGACAAGGGTTCTTTTTTCAAATAGAGTAAAATAATGTCTATTATAATCGATACCTATAATTATATATTTCTTGTTTGTTTGTTTTCTTTTTTTTGCTAACAACATAAATTAGTGGTGGACTGTTGAGTAGGTGGGTAATTTATTCTTACTTGGTCGTTGTTCCTTAGATATTACATTGAATTTAGAATTTAACGAATGGACCTCCTATAGAATTTTGAAGGTTAAATTTGAAATTCAACCTTTTTTTTTTCATGCGGCATCTCAAGTTTTATTAGTATATATAATATATACATAGGTATATATTTTTTTTTAATGAGATGGGATTCATTCCTTTAAACATAACAATCGAGATATCGCTCGATCAATTTTCCAGATTAACGCGTATAAGTATGTTTGTGAAATTTTATCGGATTATATGTGTATTTTTTTTTCTTTTTCATCGTATAGATAAATGCCATTGGAAGGAAATATTGAAGAGATTGAAAAAACCTGAAATAAGTATCAGAGTTGAAGGTAACGAAAAACAGACAGCATCATCGACCGAAGACTCAGCCGAAGCGGAGGATAGAAAAAGCGCCGAAGTTGTAACGCGTAAGAACAGCGGCGAAAATGCGAAATCGTATACGTTAGAAAATTATTACAGTAGTTCGGAAATATCGGGCGGCGTTAATCAGGTGACGAAAAATGACGCTTCGTCTTGGTACTCGGACTCTCAATCGTCAACCACTTACTACATGGACGCGGACGGCGACGATATGGATGACGAAGACGACGCTATGCTAAAATACGAATACGAATCGTCGCGTAACGCGATACTTGCCAACAATAGTTCTAGTCACAGCGGCGTGTCTGCCAGTTCTTTAGCTGTCGCTTCTGCCGCGGTCGCGTCAAACGCTCAGCACGTTGAGCACGCGAAACCATTGGATAAATCTTCGGTTAGAAGGTACTGCGTACAAGTGGCGGAGCACCTATTTCAGTGTACGCTGTGCTATAAAACCTATACGCATATTAGTAATTTTAGTCGTCATTTTTTAAGCGCGCATCATGGATTGCGTCAAGAAATACCTTGCCCGGTTTGCTATAGGATATTTACACGTAGGGATAATATGTTAACGCATATGAAACAAGTTCACCGTATAACGGTTACGCGTGGTTTAGCCACTGGTATCGTGCAGAAGCGATCGGCCGCCAATGAAACCGATAGTCAGATCAATTCGAATTGAAGCGATTCCATGCCACATGTGTATCGCATTTTATGTGTATTTTAGTACTTAATTGTTGTACGTTTAAAAGTACGCATATTGTACATGTAGAGTACAGTTGAGGCTGCCTCCAAAATGTGGAATTCATTTTAAAATCCAAAACGTCATTAGACGATATAATTCCTTATCGTTGAAAGTCGCTGGTCAGCGTTTGTCGTATTTCTGAGCTGTTATCATCGTAGTCTTACCCTTGAACTTTTCTCGTTTCATTTGTTCTGTTAGCTTCTTTTTACATTTTCCAGACGATTTCGACAAAATATGGCTGGTGCACATTTGAATTCGTCTTATGTTTGTGATATTAATTTTAATTGTAATTTTACTTCGCCGTCGTTTGTGAATCGATGTCTGGTTTTCGAATGCGCACCAACCTTGAATATTATAACACGCCATCATCGCTGATAATTTATCCCTATATTCGCGCTCTGTTGCAGAGATAATACAAAGTACAAGTACATAATTGTATTCATTTTCGTTGAAAATGCTGCGAACAAAAACCTACTAAATTCGCTTATGTAAAGTATTGCTATAAAATGAGCGAATTTTCTCCCAACAAGCAATTTTTCATCACATTGAAATCTCTTGTCTCGAAAGCCTTTCAAGAACCTAAATCTTGCCTTATACTCAAATTACCTACTTATTTAACACATTCATTTCCTTATGAGCCGAATATTTGCGCAAATACATTATACTGAACGACTCTAAATTAATGGTTGTAGTATCATAATTCCTGGAGGATGTCAAGTTTACTATCTTTAATTTTATTTATTCTTGTCTCGTAGACTTTGCTAAGACAACAACTTGCAACATTCTTGGGAATTCTCGAATGAAAAAAAGTTAAATCTTTTGAACAAGCTTCGAACAAAAAATTTGTCGTATGTTTTTTTGGTCCATTCATATCTTTCATAAAGTCGATAAAATTTGCCCTTACCAATTTTCTTACTTTTTTAACCCAATACTCGATTACTTGTGATTTTTTTTTTGGCTTTAAAGGTGAATTTATCGAACATATTGTAATTATCTTCGTTTACTTATGCTATGGTGAGAAATTTTAAACTCCAGTGGATGAGTAATTGGTCGTCTGCTTGTTTATCATTCTTTTCTTCAGTAGGAATACGAGTACAACTTGAACTTGATTTTGGTGCCATTTTAGCCTAGATATTTCTCCAAATCTCATTTAAAAGTTTGCTTTTACATTTATTTATTTTTAATATTTCGACGTTTTCCTCCTTTAATCCGTTGCTTTCTTAATGAGAGGTATTCATTATTTAATGACTTTTTTGTGGTTGTGAATTGATCGTACAAAACCAAGATTTACTCATGTTGTCTCGCCCCGAGGGAAATTTCAGTTGGTGCAATATGGTTTTGATAATTTCATCTTACAGATGCGTTACTCTCTTGTTTTTTTACTTTTAATCGTAAACCTTGATATTTTGTTGAATTTTTTTAACGAACTGATCGTATTTACCTAATTAAACTTGAATTTTACTCTTTCACGCGGATTTATCTTGCATGCATACTTATATGTATTATTGCGATGGAAATTTTTTTTTTCTATTTACTCGTTCGATATATTTATTAAAGCTTCGTGTGTCTATTTAAAACTTTTTGCGATCTCAAATCTTAATGAAAAAGTATCGTTCATCGAATTTTTTTCAAGCACTGAATTAATAAAATTTGTTTTGTTTTTGTTTGTTCGTTTGTTTGTTTGTTTGTTTATTTATTTATTTATTTATATCATTTATTTATTTGGTTTTAATAGTACTATACTATCTTTCGGAGGAAATGGCTCCGAATTAGGGTTATAAAATCATCCTTTTAGCGTAAGATATCGTTGTTTGACGTGTGCTAATGAAATACACGGAAGTCGTAAAATATCGTAATTTTGTGATATGATTATTATTTTTTTTTATTTGTAAGTACTATTTCTATTTTTTTTTTTTTTTTTGTAAATATATTCTACTTTCATACGTACTTAAGAGACTTGGAAAAAAAGTTTAAAGTATTCTTTATTTTCTTTCTTATTTCTTCTTCAAATTATATGTACTAATGATCGAAGTATTTTGTAAAGAATTTAGTAATAATAAGGACAGCGACTCAGTGAGTGTTTTGCGAGTACGTAAATATTGATAGCTTAATTTTTTTTTTTTTTTTTGATAATTATATATTATTGAGAATATCATACCTATGTGATTGATCGATTGAAAAGTATCCAGTTTAATTTAGTCTTCCGATTAATATAAGTATCCAATGCAACGAAAAATGAAAATGGTTGGAAACGTGTTTGAATTTGCTCACACTCCCAATACTTCGGTAGCATATACCAGAAATTTCGTGTTTAAATTTGTATACACGAGATTACGCGTTTGGTCAATCTTTCTATATAGTCTATGTATTTGTATTAATTTTTTGTTTTGGTTTTATCTATTAATTTACATTCATGTAAAGAAATGTTTATTGGTAATGGGTACTTAATAGCGGTATTAACGATACATATCCATTGTTACATTCGTTGAAACATTATTTGAATTACGAATTATTGTGCCTTATTTGAAATAATATACATTTTTGTTTGTTGACGTATGTTAAATGTTTTGATTCTTTCAAAACTTACCGTCTTTCATTTAATTTAAGCTTATGATTATGGATTAATTACTCGTTTTAGTCGTTGTGAGATCTCGTTATTTGTTGGAGTATTGTTGAAATGCATCCACGCGGTATGCCTAACCGTGTGTACGTATTATTGATTCGCTCATACCTTTCGACAATTTTTTTTTTTTTAAATAAATGAAATGGATGATTACAATAGGAGTGTTAAGAATTATAAAATGAATTTTATCCTAAAATAAAGTAATCAACAATCCTCCATACCTAAAGTTAGAGTTGAAAAACAACTAAATTTTTTATACTTAGGCTTATCTAGAAAGTAAATACAACTTTTGTTGTAAATTTGAATTTTAGCCGGCATGAAATTGGATTTTTGGAGAATGAAGTAAGTGTTAATCTACGACAAACTGCCTATAGGTTTTTCGCTTCATATTTGTTTATTTATTGTTTTGGTCTTTTTGTAGTTCGTACTTTGTGCGAAAAAGATTTCCTTGTTTAGAGCTTCGGCTCGTGTAGCAATTTGCACGTAGTGATGTAATGAATGAAAATTTCCCTCCTACCGTAGTTTTTCTGACTTCAGCTGAAACGAAACATATTACATATTGTACGTGATGACCTAATGGGTCTTTCAAGAAGTGAGCTATGCATTGGGTATTTATTAGAGTGAATTTCAGTTTGCTGAAAATGAAATGAGATATGTTACATTTGATGGTAAAATACATGCGGTAGTTTGTACCTAGCAAAATTGTTATAATCATCTAAGTAGTTGATACTTGTATTACTTTCATTGCTAGGCGCGTTTTGTTGATGAAATGCTATGCCTATATTTATGAATTGGAAAAGGAACGACTTCCATAGGAATGTCTTGTATTTAGAAATAATGCTGAGTATTACCTTGTTTCAGATTTACCCATGCTGCGTTTGGTGCCTAAATCAGAATTAATGGCTGTCTATCGTAAGGATTCGCCAGGCACATCATCCAAAGGCGAATTAGAAACCACCGCTACCGTCGATAATAATAGTTGTAGTAATAACATTAATAGCAATGCAAATAATAGTAATAATTGTAATAGTAATAATAGCAATAATAATAATAATAATAATAACAACAACAACAATATTAGTAGTAGTAGTAGTAGTAATAGCAGTGGTAACAGTAGTTGTAATAATAGCGGCAATAATAATTGCAACAACGCTAACAGCAACAACAACAATAACAATGCTATTAGTAACAATAATTTCTTATTGAATAATACTTCTCCGCACTTCATGTTGAATAACGATATGAAGTTCTCACCACCTCCGCATTTGCTGTCACCACAAAGTAACAGCTCGACAGCTTCTGCCCAGACCTTAGCAGGTGGCGAGTGCTTTGCTGGCACCCCTCCGTCGAAACCAGCGCCTACCCGTCGAAGAGTTAGAAGGCGGGCCACATCCAGTAGTGATCCGGCGGAGCAACTAACTGAGATGTCCGTTAGAGGATTGAATTTGTTCAGGTACGCGTGCATCGATGAAGGCGTTTACAAATGCTTGGAATGCGCAAAAACAGATATCGTGAAGACCTTCAAAAATAAGTACAGCTTTCAGAGACACGCGTTTCTGTATCATGAAGGCTGCCAACGTAAAGTATTTCCGTGTCCGGTGTGCGGTAAGGAGTTCTCTCGACCAGATAAAATGAAAAATCACATGAAAACTGTACACGATTGCTTTATGCCGAAAGATTGCATGGTGCCGAAAGAATGCTTATTTTCTCCCGCTCCACCCATTCCATTTTTTATCAGTCCTCCGTGAAAGAATCATCGATAGAATATAGCCTTCTTTACTAATTCGGATTCTCAATTGACCTTTCTCGTTTCAAATTTGCGTGAGAAAAGCGAATAAAATAGCATCTTTGGAGCTTTAGAAGCTTAGTACTGGCTCGTTTTATTATACAGACGTGACTATATTTTATTTTGCTTTCATATAATTATATTTTCTCACCTACCCATGATCGTCAAGTACGAATGCATGTTACATATAAATGGGTAAAGTAGATTATTAATTTGTTGATTTGTATACGTTGCTTTTAATGTTGAATTTTTTAGATTTTTAGTTACATTTATAAGTACCACTGTTTGTTGTTTCGTATTTTTAATTTTTTAAGTTTCCGGTTTTAAAATTATCTACTTTTACGGCAGTGTTTTCTGTTTTGTTTATTTCTTTTTTTTCTCAATTAGTTATCATCTTTTTTTAATTGTTTGATAATTTTTATTTATTTTTTTAAATTTTGTCTTCAAAGACAAAGAACAAGAGATTTCATCAAATGAATACGAGTTGCGACTTGCGAGTCAAGTTTGCATTTAGTTTTGTTAGGCATAGCCTCATAAAGGTACGTGTATATTGTTTGCATAAAAAATTCAGTATTCAAAATTTGAAAAAAAATTATGATATCAATGCAAAATGATTATAACGCCTTGAATGTGATATTCTGCATTGAATCATCGTATTTCGAATAAGTTATGAATTTAATTTCTATTGATGCGATCAAAAAACCTTTAAGCAGCCAGATTGCGTTACTACAGGTAAATTTTTTGCCATTCACAAAATTATTGATAAAGATATGTATTTAAAATCTTCCGGAAGTTTTCACCTCATACCTTTTTTTGTTCATTTTATCCTCCTCCCACACGTATTTACTCTTCTCCATGGATATCTTCATTCCTTTTGGGTGGTCGTTTACGTATAAGTATGTGAACATTAGCATAAATTAATAAATTACTGACTCCATTTGGTCTGAAACGTGAAGATATGTGATTTCTTACCATCCAGAAGCCCTTTTCTGAAGAAAATACTGCAATAAATTATAGTTGAGAGATGCAGCTAAACATGAATAAAATTTCTTGGTCCTACTTGTTTCAAGGTTTATCAGATACATTTTTATTTAAAATATTTATAATTATTTCATGAATGATATCTCAAAATTTACAAGGATAGCAAACTAATTAATTGTTTGTGCGCTTGTTCAAAAACTTATCAAAAATTCATGGAAAATTTTTGCTTGATCTGCATTTTATTTGTTAGTTTTTCTGCACCTAGATCGTTTTATATACATGTATATTGTTAATTGGACTTATTTAATTTTATCACGGTGCTATATATGTAGTCACATACCTAACTGCAATGTCTTGAAGCAAAATTAGTGTAAAATTTTCAACATTGCATAATTAGGTAAACAATTTATTTAAGAATTGAACTTTTGTATTTTTCTGACCAAATTCTTCCATTCTAGCTGTGATACTTGATATGTCATGACTTAATTTAAATTCGAAAAAATTACGAAAATGCTGATTGATGATACTCGAAGATTATTAAAAATGAACTGGCCCCAAAAAACCTTGGTTTATTTCAGATGTGAACTAATTTTTTTACTTAAAACATCTTTTGGAATGTTTAAGGGAAATATTAGCGATTTCCTTGATAAATCTTCAAATAGGGATATGCATCATGCATTTATGTAATTACTAATTTTTTGGAAACACCACCTTGTTGCGCAGTAGATGAAAAACAAAATGGCATTATCCGTATAATTTAAATTCTAATAAATGTCTAAAAGATTTTTATTTTCGTGCAATAATATTTCATTATGTACCAAAAATATATGTAAATCTAGAATGTGTTATAGTAGTGAAGTTGACTTGTATATTAGAATTGATAAATGTTAAGTTTTTGTTTTATTGTTACTATTACGAAGTTGAATTTTTACTCTTATCATATCATGATTTTTTTTTCTTTGTTTCACCGTAGGCACATTTCACTTCATTTACACAAACGTTACGTGTTACTAATTTGTTTTTGTTTATTGTTATATTGCTTTAACTATTTTAAGGAGAACAGGTTTTAATTTTCAAAAATGAAATAAACTCTTTCCTTTTTAATTTTGTGAGATGAAAATCTTTGTAATATCTATTTATTATTTATTACTCTTTTAGCTTATAATCATTAGTTGGTAATATTATTTATTTTTATTTTATTCTTCTTTTTGAAAAGTTTAAGTGTAGGTATTCAGTAGGTTTAACACCTGTTTGAGTCTATAATATAGGCAAAGTTGACCATAATAATTTACGTAAAACGAATATAACTTAAAAATTGAAAGTGTTTGGTGAGTATACATTGTGAATGTATGGTGCAAATTTTTAAGAGGGATTTGTGTAGCTATTTTATATAGGGGCTGTTTAAAAGTGTAATATTTCATATTAGTATTACGATATTTTTGTAATAAAGTACATTTTTACTACGAATTTTCATTTTTAGGTACAACTAATAGAATTAAGAAAGTATAAATGAGAATAAAATAAAATACATAGGCACCAGTAAAAAATGAGTAAGTACGGTTGTGACCCGCATTTGATTTTTTTGGATGTATTTTTTCATCAGGTGAACATCGCGATTATAATTTCCTTGAAATTTTCACGAATATAATCGTAAATAAAGTTTCAGTTTATTTTCTTTGACATTATGAGTCTTTGGCGATGAAAATTTTTTCAAAAACGATATATTTTGATTTCGAGTAGCCTTAAAACAATTGACGCCCAGTGTTGAAGAATGGAATTAAAATTTCATCATATTGTGACTCTCAGATATTAGTGGTAAAGTGGCATCACCCAAATAACCACACCAGTGACGTCATGACATATAGCTGAATCGATGAGCAATGTGATGGTAAAGTGGCATCAAAAAAAAGATGCCACTTTACCTGTAGACGACGAAAAATGATGCCACTTTATCCAAAAGTTAGACATTTGCCAGATGATTACAAATGGTCTGAAACGCAAAGATTTGAAGACCCCACCCTCCCCCGACCCTCCCTTCCCAAATCAGGTAGGCTGTAATAGCTATCGTTTTGTTAAAAACTCAGCTAAAAAGAAAATATCAAAATTTGTACTTTTCCATCAAGACTTTCTCTTTTCAACAATTTTTTTCGAACAATCTGCAATACGTACTTATTTTGAGTGCAATTTTTTTTTTAAATTTTTACTCATTTTTTAACGAAGTTTCAAATGCGCCGATCAAAAAAAAAATTGAATCACTATAAAGGGAAAATATCAAAACTTTGTTTTTTTTTACCCTCTTCTCCAAATTTGATCAGAAACGTTTGAAAATCTATGCTAATACACAAAACGATGTGGATCAAAGGGTGTATTAATTACTTATATTTGATGAAAAGTGAAATTTAAATAATTTTAAACTTTTTACTCTACTTGTTATCAAATTTGAAGTGTAAAAGTTCTTCTGAGGAGAAAGGGGATGAAATACAAAAAACGTCATCTACCACCAAAGAGTTTAGTAATGTTTTCAAAAAAAAACAATTTTGAAATTTGGGAACTACCAATCTAAAATTTTGCTCCTCCTCTTCTTCCTTCCATTTTTGGGTTTGAATTTCGAATTTGGCCGGAACCCCAACTGCGTAACAGTACTCAGAACTCGAATTCAAAATTTCAGGAAAAATCGTTGAATAGTTTTCGAGAACATCCGATGAAGAAAAAAGCAAACCTAAAGATTTCCTATAAATAATTATAATATGTATTATGTAGATATAAAATTCTAGATTTATTATATTATTAATTTTTATAATAATTTCATTTTTAAGCCATTCCTTAATTTGAACTCAAATATCTTATTGAGGAATAATAATCATTACGAATCATATTTTTATCATTCCTTCAATTGAAATGAACGCGAGACTTGCTGAGATGTGTACGAACTCGTATTGAGTTTCATCGCGTAATAATGATAAATAATAGATGTGACTAGTTGATGGTATTGGCAACACCGCAGGGCCTGACAACGATAGTAGAAATTCTGTAGTGGGTCTCGCAACATACGTTTCATATCCTGAGTCTCGCACAGTATGAACCATGCCTGTAGTACTGTATATTTTTATTTTGAGTTTTCCCTACCCTTCTAAGGTTCCCGTAAATTGTGGCAATTAGTGAGTAGTATAGGATATGCGGATCGTAGACCAACGAAATTGCGGCGGATTGGAGGGGGTTTTCCCCATTCCCCTTCTCACTTCCAATGTATTTTAAATGGCAATTCCTTTTAGCCCCTTTCCCCATTTCTGCCCAAATCCTCAAAATTCATGTTATGGCAGAGAACGCAACCCGCAATACACGCATGTGTTGCGGGTTGCATAACTCACGAATTGAAGGAAAATCCCCTTAAGGCTTGCCCCATTTCCTTTCCCACTTTCCGTGTATTTTAAATGGCAATTGCTAATTACCCCTTTCCCCATTTCTTGAAGACTTGAACTAGAAGTTTGAACACATGCATGTGTTGCACGTCGCATAACCTGCAAAAATTGCAGGCGCAATCATACACCCGCTCCGCAATTCTCCTTATACTGAGGAGTGCGGATTGATGTAACCATGTATGCGTGTTGTCTAACCTAACTCAACCGACGGGGAAGTCAACAAATATTGCGCCTGCAATTTTTTCAGGTTATGCGACGTGCAACACATGCATGTGTTCAAACTTCTAGTTCAAGTCTTCGAGAAATGGGGAAAGGGACAATTAGCAATTGCCATTTAAAATACACGGGAAGTGGGAAAAGAAATGGGGCAAGCCTCAAGGGGCTTTTCCTTCAATTCGTGAGTTATGCAACCCGCAACACATGCGTGTATTGCGGGTTGCGTTCTCTGCCGTAACATGAATTTTGAGGATTTGGGCAGAAATGGGGAAAGGGGCTAAAAGGAATTGCCATTTAAAATACATTGGAAGTGAGAAGGGGAGTGGGGAAAGCCCCCTCCAATCCGCCGCAATTTCGTTGGTCTACAATCCGCATATCCTATACTACTGATTTCGACCGGGCCATAATTGATGGATATTAAGGGTTACAAAAAAGATGTCCATTGTCAAAGTGAATATGAACAAAATTTCATAAAATAGGTTAAATTATATAATTTATGAAAAAAAAAAAAAATATAGCCCAATGTGAGGATAATTGAATATTTTCAACAAAAAAATGTGCATTATGTTGTGACTCGTGAATCTTCCATTTTGTTTTTCATAATATAATTATAAATTTGAAAGACATTTATTTTTCCCCTTCAGACTTGAGTGCGTATTTAGGAAGGTTCGGAAAATAATCAAAACAATAAGTGAAAATATATTAGCGATATATATGTTGATACACTATAATTTTAATATACTGTCAGTGCCGCACTTGGCAATAGGCTATCTAGGCTATAGCCAAGGGCGGTAAATTTTAGGGACGACAGATTTTGACATATACTCAAAATGAGATCATTTAAAATCAAAACAAATTCAACAATCCTACAATCCTTCATTAAAATAAAAAATAAAAAAAATCATCATTATGCAGTGCGGAAAAAATAAAAACACTCACCCACCAAATAGAATAAATTCTTGTTAATGTTTAGGTATAACATGCACAAATTGTTGACCGCCAAACATCATGTATTTAAAAACAAAAGTTAGCCTATGGGCGGCAAAAACTTAAATACGGCACTGTATTCATATTACGATGATCGACCAACAGAATCTACTTCTTTTATATTTGTTGTAGAAAAATACAGCGACGAATTCTATTTATGGAGACTCAAGTACATTAGTAAACACTTAAAAACCGTGTATGAAGTATTTCTCACAGAACAGTTCACCCTTAAATTCTTAATTTTAACTCTGGTATCTAACTGAATGAAATTGAAACATAAGGATGAAAATATATATTTTTAAATTAGATATTACGCATTCGATCTTAATTTATAGATTTAAAAATATTTTTCGGATAAATTTGTAAAAAGTATTAAAAAACTTAAGCAGCCATATTGCATTACTGGAGCTGAGTTTTAAACTAGAATTTGTTCAAGTTGGAAGGCTTATCTACTCAATACCAAGTTTGAAAATTTCTACATAAATTTTTTTTGTTTATTATACAGAAAGATAATCAAATTATTTATTTTATTTCATTTTTGTATTAAGATCAAATAAAATATTTTCGAAATAATATAAATAATTCAAGTATAAAAATATAATATTTAATCAATTTTTTACACAATATTAAATTATGCATCAATTTCATTTATGTTTTAAATGAAAGAAAAAAAAAATTATTATTAATTAGTCAATATGCTTAGAACATTCATGGCACAACCCAGCATTGAATGTTTTTGCCCGCAGAAAAATTCAAAAATTTTCTACCTTAGGAAAAAGAAGACAGAACATTTTTTTCAAGAGAAAAAAATTAATTTAATTTTATATTACCTACATACAGAAAATGAAATGAAATTAGTTTCGCAAACCATATAATTCCATATAATTTCGCGACAACCAAAAAACCTAATTTTAGATAAAAGGAACAATTCTGCGCATTCCTATGCCGCCGCAGACACCCATTACGAAATTTACGAAAACGCGGGGTTAAAAAGTTACGCAATGAAATTATTTCTCATTCTGCAGATATTTCCAATCCTCGCTAACTAAAATGAATCACGCGATACGTGTGGTTGTTATGTACTGATGCCTTAACTTCGTTGTTATACTTTACAGCTGTCATCGTCGTTTCAATGACTGCTACAAAACTTCCAATTTTTGAATCCAGCGCGAAGTTTTAAATTACTTTGATAGGTATTTTTGAAAATATATTTTGCAAAAAAATTTTTATCTTGGGGTTCAAGTCGCCACTACTTGGATCGATTATTTTGCATTGTGATGGTATTTTTCAGCCGGCAAAATTGCATAAAAATTTAGAATCAAGAGAAACACTCCCTTCATAGCTCCTCTTCATGATACTGTTGAACTTGACTGGCCCCCATCCAATCCAGAAACATTATTTATTAAGCTCTAATCACAGGTTCTACGAGTACCTATAATAACAGGTTACACCTCATAGAGCTTTCTCAAAACATCCAAAATGTGATCTCCCATGTTGTGAAGTCAAGAAGATCTCCCTTTGGATACATAAACAAAAAAACTGTGTCCATATATTTTTCATATCTTCGAAAAATAATATAAGAGCACATGTAGCAAAATCTCCTTCTTAACGTCGAAACAGCTGATTTTTGAATTATGTTCGTGGAAGCTGTCTTTCAATCCCCTATTGTGCATGATGAAAAATTAGAAATAGTCTTAGCTCAGTTTTCAGTCGTCAAAAAATTTCAGTAAAATCAGTTTCTAGAACACTTCTTGGTCCGTGGATTGTAGATGATATGGTTTTCGGGGGGCGGGGGTAGGGGGAGGGATTTATATACCAGAAAGTTGGACTTTTGCTAGATATACTAATAATGGACTGAAACGCACAGATTTGAACACCTCACCCTCCCCTAACTTTCCTTTCACAAATCAGGTAGGCTGTAACATTTATCGTTTTCAAGTTAAAAACTCAGCTAAAAATTTTAATTTTAGGTTAGCAGAACTTTTTCAAAATTATTAAAAATTTAGAAAAAAATCAAACAACGATATACCAGAGACTTGGATTTTCAAACATTCTTATTCATGTGTTTTTGGGAAAGATAGGTTAGAGGTTTTCAGACTTGGTATTGGTTGTGGCCAGTAGACATGAAGGGCTTAGCAACGTTATTTCCAAACCTGATCAAGCCTTAAAAAATTGCCTTTAATGACTTCTAAGATGTGGAAATATTCCTATATATTCTTATCAAAATTCACCAGTGTTACAAGGTGCTTATAGCTTGTGACCGTAAGTTGAATATATAAATTTTTCTTCATTTTTACCTTCAAAATATGTGTACTCTCCAATGATGAAGTTTTATAAAGATAAACCATTCAAGAGACCTGGTTCCTGAATGGAGCATAACAGGTGAACAAATTTATTTTTTTAATAAACTGATGGAATTCGCACTTCCAAACTATCAAGCCTCTCATGGTTTGTTAGGATATGAGAAATGAGAAAAAATGAGAAATTTGAAACCTCATACATAAATCGAACAAAGAATTTTGAACATCTGAAGTTTCAAATACATTTAAAATTTTTTCAATCGAAAAATTTACGCGTCTTGCTATTACAAAAACGAAAAAAATGTGCATTTTTGATCCATCCTAGTCGTATTAACTTGTTGAGTTACCTGTGTATGATATTTTTTAATTCAGATATCTAAAAAGTGTGAGTGAAATTAGAAAGTTTTCATTTTTTTCTATTTTATCGAGATTAAATTGAGATAGTAAACTGTTGCTTTCTGATAATGAGATCCTTCAAACTAAGCGCGCATTAAGTTTCGAATATGGAAAACATTCCAAAAATTGAAATGAAAATTATTTATCGAATACCTATTCACTCATTTTGATGTCGGAAAGTTGAGACATTCGTTATAAAAAAATAATAATAGGTAACCAAATAATAAATAAATTTAGGATTTACTTACTTATTTATTTATTTAGATGATATGACTTTAACTTTCAGACACAAAAAAATTATTATATTTAGGAAAATTGTTTATTTAAAAAAGCAAGTTTTCAACATTTTTAACGGATTTTACCAAGAAACGTCTTCTCTTACATTCGCTTTAGTTTTCTCTGCATTTGAAGCAATACATCAAGTAAATAAAATTCAAGGAATAAACTCAAAATTTTAAAAAGTGATAAATAAAGTAAAACTTGAGAGCTTATTAGTGTTTCAATTCAGTTCGATGGGCCAAGGTTGAAACCAAATTTTTGATAATAAATCAATTATTTGGGATGCGAAACTTTCAGGTCGCTCTGTACTGAATCGAGAAAACTAAACTGCATTTTAAACATCTTTTATATTTTACATTCTACACTCACAATTCTGGCTGCGCTACGAGCTGATTTATAATATTTCATAATTATGAATGTTTTTAGATTAAAAAAAAAAAAAACTAGGTATTAAAAACAATTGAAACTGGAAAAGAACTTAATACATAAATCCATTCAACTTGCAAAACAATTTATTTGGAATAATAACTAATTACCATATGCAAGGAAGCTTCGAGTTGCTTCATTACCTAGCAAACCGCAGTTCTCTGAGGTATAAGGCAAGAAGAATGTTACATTTTTCGATTCAGTTATATTAATTGTCCCAAATTCATATCCTAACAAACCATGAGAGGCTTCATAGTTTGGAAGTGCGAATTCCATCAGTTTATTAAAAAAATAAATTTGTTCACCTGTTATGCTCCATTCAGGAACCAGGTCTCTTAAATGGTTTATAAAAGTTTTCGTTCTTTCTTCCATACTTCTTTTTCGGAGTATTGGTAGTAAATTATAACAAGTGACGCAAGCTACTTTGAATAACCTCGCCATATTCACAGAAAATCTCAAAAATAGAGAGCATCCATTCTCAATAGTAGTAGACTCAGTTTCAATCAGTTTTATTAATTCTTTTGCCTCTTCTGTAAAAAAATACCTGAGCCATCCTTTTGTGTAGCGCAATACATCTTCCAAATAGACCATTTTATGTGTTTCGTTTGCACGTGATCTATTATTGAACTGTTCTGTCCACTTTGCCTCTTTTAGAATAAGCAAATATTGGTCTGAATGTTCAACTACAAACGATGTATAACTTTTGCAATCTTCGAACGCAGTTTTGTTCCACGGAGGGACAACTGCTTTTTTTACGTTATCTCGGTAGACTGTTTCTAGCAAGGCTTTAACCGCACTCATTGCGCAATTTACGAAATTGTATACCTATAACAAAATTACCATGCGTTATTACACAATGAACTGAAGTTAATGTACCTACATAAGCTTTACCAAGCAAGGATGACTGGTCAATAATCAAAATAAATATAATTGACTTTTCTCCCTCCGAGGATAAAGACCTTTTTCCTTCCTCCGAATTTATAGGATTCTTCTCCCTCTGAAACTGCTTGTTTTCCATCATTTTTCTTATTCATCAAATGATATTCCAATGTGCGAGTAATTCATTTGGCGATAAGAAAACATACGCTAATGCAATAACTCGTTCACAGTCAAAATTATTAAAGTTGGGTGAACTAGCAAATGATAGAATTACAGACTCGCATTTGATGAATGAGAAAAATGATGGAAAACAAGCAGTTTCAGAGGGAGAAGAGTCCTATAAATTCGGAGGAAGGAAAAAGGTCTTTATCTTCGGAGGGAGAAAAGTCTTTGTTACAAGCTAAAAGTGAAAAGGATAATCTAAACCTTCCTGTTCAACCATATGCCACTCTAGATTCAATCAACAAAAATAAAAATTTGGAAACGAATAGTCAAAATTTACCATTGAATTACCACTGATGGCATAATACCTCCTTTAGAAATTAATAATCTTGATAAGAAACTTGCAAAGATTGAAGATTTACCTTATATTGATCTTTTAGAAACCTCTAATATTGAAAATAAATTACTAATTTCTCAAAAACCAATATCAGAAAAAGATTTAGGTATGTTATGGCATGTTATATTAGGACACACATCTTTAAAATACTTATTAAAACTCCAAAAATTCGACGAACGCTTTTGATGAATCAATAAAAGACTGTGAAATGTGTATCTTGGCTAAATTAGTTCTCAGTCCATTTAACATTATTAGGGAAAGAGCTCAAAGGCCTCTTCAGTTAATTCATGCTGATATTATGGGTCCAATTCGGCCTATTACTTATCCAAATCGAAAACGATCGTGCAATTTTCTATAATATAGCAATTTAAAAACCCCATGGTGCCGCTCAAAATTTTGAGTAACGTGAATGTGAAATTACGAAAAATACGAATTTTCATATCTAATATACGTGCTTTGAATTTAAAACATCCATTTATCTAGTGAAAATATTGATCAAAAAATTTTTTATTGTACACCATTGGAAAGAGCGTGAAATTTTCTATAAGATAACAATTTAAAAACTCCATAGTGCCGCTCAAAATTTTGAGTAACGTGAATGTGAAGTTACGAAAAGTACGCGTTTTCCCAGCTAAGATGCGTTTTTTAAATTTATAACCTCCATATCTAGTAGAAATATTGATCAAAAAAAATTTTATTATATACCATTGGAAAGAGCGTGAAATTTTCTATAAGATAGCAATTTAAAAACCCTATGGTGTAGCTGAAAATTTCGAGTAACGTGGACTTGAAGTTGTAAAAATTTGCGCTCCCAATGTATTTTAAATGCACGTCGCGAGAAAAATAGCCCTTCGCACTGCTGCAATGGCCGCGTTTGTAACTAACCGAGGGTGGACGGATTTTCGGCCCGAGTGAGCTCAATCATGTCTTTAAATTGATTATTTCTGTCATGTTTTCGTGTCCGAACAACGCATATATCAAGTCTGGGTCCGACTATGATACCTATAGTTTGGCAGTAATGATGCTTATGCATATTTTAGGTACTAGATAGTGTAAAAAATATCGTTTCTGCATGCATGCTCTTCAAATTATGGGGATGAAAAGAACCATACTCACGCTGTTATTCCATTTCTCTTCATGTTCACGTATTTTATCATCGCGTTCACGTATTTTTTTCTCATGTTCTTCACGTATTTTTTTCTCTTTTTCCTCATTTTCCCTTAGAGTTTTTTTAAACAAGTTTCTCATTTCCGTATTATGGATGTCTTTAACTATTTCTTGATGTGCTTCGCTTAATTCCATAGTATCTAAAAGCAATAGATGAAAGTAGTTGGTATAATTTCTCAAATTACTTAATACTATTTTGAAACAAAATTTTGAGTTTTCATCTTTTAATTTTTTGTGATTTATCAATTTAAATCAATTTTATCAAGAATCAGTGAATCATTAAATCATTAAAAACTTTCAAAATGATTCAAAATCAAAATAGGTATCTAATGGATGTTTTCATTTCTTGATCTTAATGAAAAGCCAAAAAATTGAAATTGTTGGATTTTCCTCAATAAGAGATTTAGGCCCTCAGGGGTGTTAACATCACTTAAGTACAGTGCAGTACCCACCTATAATTGTAGATGGCGGTTCGTTATTTCCATAAATAAGATGAAATGAACCTAACAGCAGCCAGAATATTAATCTGCAAAAAAATAAAATAATAATGAAACGCACTATTATTAAAGTACTGTCTACAAAGGTTGTTCACTGAATTAGTGATGGTGAACTATCGATAACTTATCGATAATTATCGATAAAAATTGTTCTTAACGATCATCGATAAGAATCATTTTATCGATAAAGTTATCGATAACTCAGATTCTTTTCTCTTTTTTAATTTTTTCTCTGCATTACAACGATTTTAGGAAAGGTTTCCTTTTTAAAGCATTTTATTTAGTGTCTTGTCAAATATTCATTATAGAATGTTGAAATCAAAAGTAAATCGCAAAAAATTTAAAAATAACTGAACACAAGGTACATTGTGACAAAAAAACGCAACAGGCTCTCTCCTGAAAATGTGAATCGACTTGTCTATCTCAATAAGAATTATAAACTCTTCAACTCTTTAAATAAATAAATAAAAATACTTGTATTTTTGTATTCAATCCAGTGTTCTCTCCTTTTTTTGTGATTTTCAGCAGTGTTTTCATCCCTTAATTAAGTATATTTATCAAAATTATTATCGATAATTATCGATAAAAAATTTGATCGATTATTGCCATCACTACACTGAATGATGCGCTATTGTAGGTTATTTATATAGCAAGGTGAGAACTCAAATACACATAATTCTGAAGAAATGTTTTATCTCCGAATGCAATGGAAAAGGCTGTCCTAAACAACATATAAAAAATTATTAACCATACACAGTACCTAACCTCCCACCCCCTTAAAATGGATTTCAGCCCCCAAAATGGGTTTTGCATCTTCAATATACTTTGATATGGTTGCATTTTAGTAAAATAATTATTCAATTATATTTTATTCTACATAAATGTATTGCACAGTGATGTAATTTTCCAATATTTTGGTTTTCTCAGCAAGTAAGGGAGACTGAGACGTAATAGGCATACGGGGCTAAATGAGAAATCGCGTTTAAAAATCGGTAAATATATCCCAATGTCTTGGGAAACGAACTAATTACGTTTATTTAGATGACCGTGAAAAATGTCCAGACTAAGAAAAATAAACTGAAGTGTTTTTCAAGTAATAAAACAACAAAACGTATTTTCAACATCGAAATAATAAGTTTGGCTCCGAAAGAAAGAAATTTTATAAAAATAAAAATTGGAAATTCATGTTACATTAGTATATCTGAAGTAACTGTAAGTACGAACCTTTTGCTTTATAGTAGCAAAATTTTTCCTTATTTTTTCATGTTTCTCTAATTTTTAATAATTAAACAAAGAAAAATATCTTTTGGGGCATAATGGATACCCAATCCAATGATTACTAAAGGAGTGTTTTTTCTTATGGAATAGCACATAAATACAAAAAAAATAATGTGCGACAGCAGTAGTGGAACGTTGGAACGATAGGAAAAGACTGCTGTCCTGAAGATACTGAAGCATTCATCTGCGAAATTTGTCAATAGGCTAATAAATAGACATACTTAATAGTCCTACACTAATTTCAAAATAGGTATATGTGCTTAATTTGAAAAATAAAAAATAAACATAGTACATATTTTGCGCAAGTCGTCTCATCGGCTATAATTCAAGGTGTTTTTACGAATTGTGTTGAAACACTTATTTATTAGGTTACGGAAAAATTTGGGCTACATAATAAATTTTATTATTTAAAAATTACTCGAACGATTACTAGTACTAGAATAATAAAAAGATTAGGCACTTACTTCATTGTAAAATTTGTTTTTTAAAACTACCATATAGCAACGCGTAGTCAAAAAATGCTGAAATTAGAAAAAGTTCAATCATTAATCACTCATAGAACATCAAATGCACTTGCGAAGCTGAAATCAAGAAAGGTTATTCACTTGAACTCATTTTGTCATATGACACCACAATAAAAAAATTTCAATATTTCTTGTACGCCACCACATTTTGAGGTCGATAACCCTTCCTTCCACCCTCCAACATCATGTATGGATCTTCTTATACCTAATAATCATGAGTTCATATTATTAATATTCTTACCAATTCGAGGCTCCTCAATCTCTAATCAAATTTTGATAATCCATCATTTTGAATTAATTTTGATCTGCTGGATTCGCAATGCTTTAACTTTCAAAGCAAATATGTGTATTTAATTCGACTAGGTGATGAGGGAAGCCACATTATTTTGTCGTAGGGGTACCGTAGTTTTTTTTTCAACGAAGATGGAAGGATCGTGTGTATGTAAGGTTATTTACAAGAATTCGACGTCCAGGTCGAAACATAGTCTTGAATAAAGACTAGATATTCGTGGTGATTTCTTAGGCATAGATTTAATCGACCTCCCATTATATAGTAGGTATAATTTTAGAGGATAAAGTCTTACAATACGCGAATAGAAAATCATCAAAAATAGGAACACGAATATCGGTACTATGCTTACAATATTGTTGGGTAGCTTAAGCATTACGATGTGTTGAAATTTGTACAAACCTAAAGGAAAATATTGGTTCATCGATGTGGTTATCCGTGTAATCTCGAAACACATTTTATCAAGTAAAGTGATATTCATATCGACTGGGTATTTATAAAATTTAATCTAACTTAATTACCAGCGATTTATATCCTCTCATAACACTCCACGCCCTCACCTCTCTTTTTTATTGTAATTGAGTTTTGATATTTTTCTAAATATAGCATAAATATGAAGAAATATTTCTATCCTTCGAAACAAATTTCTCGATTATTTTTCAATGAAATTACAGTTTTAGGATTTTCCGAAAAATTATGTCACAAAATGATGGAAATGTTAGTGGCCTCAAATGATTATGCTGTCGAGAAAAATCAAAGCTGGATAAGGAGCTTAGCACGAGAGTGAGTAAGCGAGATTGCGTGTTTTTTTAACTGAGTAACATTCTAGACGTCTTACATTTAAAATATCTTTAATCGATGAAGAAAATCAATGCAAAATAAAATGCCAAATTTTGATGTAATCGAAAGATTACCACCTAGACCATTATCAATATGCCTAAAATTTATAAAGAAGAAAGTTTGGAAATATGATTCCGAGAAATTAAGTACATCAGAGTATAATTAATGAGATGACTTTTCATCACCCTACCTCCTTCCAACATCTAGATTTCCCATTATTTTTGTATGTTCCATTATATTTTTCACTATTAAATTACGCGTCCCCATTCGTGCCCCCCATTCGCGCCACTCACAATAAACGTATTAAAAAAGAATTCAAATGAAATGCTTACTGTACCAGTTCAGTTAGATGTCGATAACTGCTTCGAATTCGGCGGTGAAAAATATAAAATTAGATTTTTAAACTATGTTGGTAAGTAATTTTGACTATAAGAGCCACTACCTGTAACGAGTTCGCATCATGAAAAATTCTAAAATAATGAGCGATCTCTGATTCTTCATGAAAATAATTTTTCTTATGGATTATTTCATTTTTATGATTGTCGATAGAAGGAGCGATATATATATATATTCAATTCGGCTGTAATCTACATGTATTGAAAAGTTTACGATAAAGGGAATTATGAAGACTGAACTTCCTATGGTTGAATTGATATTTTAATAATTTTTAATTTTACATGATCGGAAAATGACTACTTTCTGCCCTGTTATCAGGATGGAAAATGCCATTAAAATTAAAATAGTATATAAGATAGTATTGGAAAGTAACGCAGTTAACTCGCACCATTCAACTCGTTCGGCTTCGCCTTGCTCCTCACATGTTGTACTCGTTAATCAGGCAGAACAGTAGTGATAATCGCTCTATGATAAAAACTCACATAATTATTAGCCTCTCAAATAAGCGATTATGACAGGTTTTTAGTCAGGTTCAACTCACCTCATTTTCTCCACCACTAAAAGAGGTAATGACGTGAAATTTTGTATGCTTCATCTGTATGACCTGAAGTAGTGCATGTAAGGTTTTGGTCCCATTTGACGTCCTTTCACCCCTCTTCCTCCCTCAAAGGGGTATTAAAAATTGAGAAATTGAAATGAAAAGTATGAAGGATGATTTTACAACATAATCGCAATACGTCTACCAAATTTCAACTCAATTGGTTCAGTAGGGCCTTATATGTAGCCCTGTGCAAAGTATGTAAAATTTTCGAATCTAATGAACACAAGGGAAAATGAACTCAGGAGTAAATCACAGACTTTTTCTATAAGGATCCGACATATATTGAGAAAAAATTATTTTGGGTGTGAAAAGAGTTGAAATGCGCAAATTCATAAGTTATAATAAGAATTGGAATACTATTATATAATGTATATAAATTAGTTTTTAGTCGTCAAAAAATTTCAGCGAAATCAGTATCCAGAACATTTTTTGGTCAGCGGATTATAGACGATATGATTTTCCGAAGGGGAGGGGGGGCGGGTTGATGGATATACCAATGGACTGAAACGCACAGATTTGAATACCTCATCCTCCCCCCCGACTTTCCCTTCCCAAATCAGGTAGGCTGTAACACCTATCGGTTCAAGTTAAAAACTCATCTAAAAATTTTAATTTTAGGTTGGAAGAATTTTTTCAAAATTATTAAAAATTTTGAAAAAAATCAAACAACGATATTCCAGGGACTTGGATTTCCAAATATTCTTCATGTGGTTTTTGGAAATGATAGGTTAGAGATTTTCAGACTTGATATCGGTTGTGAACTGTAGGCATGAAGGGCTTAGCAACGTTATTTCCAAACCTGATCCAGCCTCAGTTAAAAACTCAGTTTTAGTAATGTGGCATGGTTGCTTGAATTTTTAAAAAATTTAAAATCAAACTTAAAAGTTTGACTTATGTGCTAAAATATGAACGTTTAAAAAAATATGCTGCATGAAAATTTTTCAAAATTTGTTTTTTTCAGTGGAGGTATCGGTAGAAATTTACTGCCCACAGGCGGCAAAATTCTAAATCCGCCTCTGATGTGCAATATCCAAAGAATGCGCATTCAAGGTATATAACCATCATCGTAGTCTCTGAAGAGGTTTTAAAGTTTTATTTTCTCGTTTACTTTATAGGTATGCGAAGAAAGGTATGTGTTAAAAATTTAATTAATAATTAATGTTGTCTAGATCATAGTTTTAATACTTTTTAACTGAGTTTTTAACAAAACGATAGCTATTACAGCCTACCTGATTTGGGAAGGGAAGGTTGGGAGAGGGTGGGGTCTTCAAATCTTTGCGTTTCAGACCATTTGTAATCATCTGGCAAATGTCCAACTTTTTGGTATATATATGTATACTAAGGTAAAGGTAAGCCCGTTTATGGAAATGCTACTATCCTTCCGAGACCCGATCCGACATTGCGAGACCCCTTTTGGGTCTCGCAACGTTTTGTGTGTATATTTGAACGTATATAGCTTTCAGTTTTATACAAACGTTGGGAAGCCCTCGATATGGTGCTATCTTGGGTAGACCCACCTGGGCCTGATAAGGATAGTAGTAAATCTGAAGTGTATCTTATAAGAACCATTGCATATCATTTGTATTCGTGAATTTTGAATTTTTCTTACCCCTCTAAAGGTTCCTAATATGCTATGTTCAAGTGGTTTCCAAAAAGCTCACGCTAGCATCTTTAGCTCTTTAAATAAAGCCGGGTCTCTGAACGTCTGTTTGATATCTACGGTCCAGGGCCTGACAAGGATAGTAGCACACACACATATATATATAGATATAGTTTTAGTCATAGTGGTGCCCGTTTTAAGCATACGAAGTCATTGTGGTGCACGTTTTTAACGTTATGGTGCCCAAATTGGGCACAGAGAACTATGCATCCTACGAGGATTTCGTATTATGTGCTTGCCAATCAGAAATTCAGTAACCTACACAAATATGCGATTTGTTTTTTTTTTTTTTTTTAGCTGAGTTTTTAATGAGAATGACTGAGAATAAATTTGAATATAAATTGCTTTTTTACTTTTTTTTCCATTTTATACAAACTATTTCATTTAAATACAATAATAACACCAAAACAAAATTGAGAATAAAATTTCCTTTAAAATGATATCCATATTGATAGGGAATATTTTTGAATATTTCATTTTTTAAGGGAATATAAATGTATATTTTACATTTTTAAGGGAATATTTTAAGGGAATATTTCACTGTTTTTTAGAGAATATATATCACATTTCTAATATAAAAGTCGATGGTTTTCCAAGTTCGTTGCTCGACTCTGCTTCATTTTGTGAATTTTTTTGTGCGCAAAACGCATTCTGAAAAAACGCGTTCTATTTTCAGTTTCGTGACTTGGGATCTGAGTATTTGAACAGCAAATAGAAGAGAATGAAAATTATGATAAATACTTAGCTAATATATAGAAATGCATCGCACTAGTACCATGCCATCTTCATTATCGGATGTCTTGCAATTATTTTCTAAATTTCTTTCCAAGGTAAGTGCGGTAACTCAGTCACCTAATGAGTAAGTTTGTAAAACTCGCAACTGAAATCTATTATTTGGTTTTACAGATGCTAGAAAGAGGTATCCTAAGGACATACACTTTTCTCTATTCGGAAAGCGTTCAATATTTTGATAAAAATTTAGAAAACATCCTAGATGTGTTGGAAGAATTGAAGGTATCTCGACTTCTTTACTTGAAATACGTACTACGATATCAATGTTGAGTGAAAAGTCATAGCGGAAAGTTATTTTTTTTAGGCTGTGTTATTGAAGATTTATTCACGATTATCAACGCATAACAAAACGTTAATGGGACACCAAAATACGTATCATTTAATATCTTCGAATCCTATGAGTAACAACTGCGTTTCGAGAAGCGAAAGTACGGGTTATTCCAGAAACAACGATGCATTTTCGCTGTATGCAAGTAACGTAATACAAGGTGCCATCAATGAGAATATGCAGTATATTACAAATAACGAGAATCGTGTATGCGATAATTTAGAACATGGGTTTTCGTCGCAAGGAATGGCCAATAATGCTTTAAAATCAACTGAACACGATATGTTTTCCGAGTGTAATAGTATAAATAGTTTGCTGAAAGAAGATCAAAGGTCTACCAATCTTCCGACAATTTCATATTCAAATTTCAAAGAGAATCTAGAAAGTACGGCTCAAAATGATGTCGATTCTTTATTGAATGTTCACGATACTTTGAAGAATTGCAATGCGGGAAGGGTCAACTTCTCAAAGAACGATTCTAGTACCATTGATCAAACTATTGAAAGAAAAATTGATTCTTTGAATAAAATGAAATATTCTGATTGTTCAAATAATTCGTACGGTTCTGCGAAAAATGAAATTAACACAGATTTTTTGCAAAGTATGAAGTTTTCATCTACCGAAACGCAAGAGTCCTCTTTATCCGAGACAAATGTAGTAAATTTTAATGAACACGTTCAGTATCCACAATGCGAAAATACTTTACAAAATATTGATTTGGATATCCTGAATCGTAGTAGTAATTCATCTCAACAATCTGATTTTATGATTAGAAGTAGTGAGCGAATTAATCCAAATTTCGATAGAATATTTGACGATCAGTTTCCTGAAAATGAATCTTTGCTGGAATCGGAATGTTGGAACGTCGATATTAATTTACCATCCACCGAGCAAATTTCTTCAGTATGTGTATCTTCTGATATCTGATTTGATAATGTTTATTTTTACTTATTTACTTTATTCATTAGAATATAGATATCCAGTCGCCAGCGTTTGAACTAACTTCTTGTTCTCCAAATATGAAAACGAAGTCAATGACGACCAGTTTAGAAGCACCCTTAGTATCCGATTTAGAAGAACGATTAACTTCTAATATATCGAATTCCATGTCAAATGTATCTACGACTTTCGATGGTATTCACGATAGTAAACGTTCTGGTAAAGAATTTTTGTCTAATTTGTTTTCTCTAAGCAAGCGCTGCTATATAATTTTTAATATCTTGAAGAATTACGATTTTTTTTTCAATAGACGAATTAGAAGGTGACAAGTATTTTTGTGAGCACTGTGGAAACATATTTGATACAAAATTGAAGTTGAAAATACATTTGAAAAGGAAGCACGATGTTTATTTGAATCATATCAATAGATGCGGTAAATTTTTGTCATTTAGTTCGTTTACAAGTCTCATTCGATTATGCTGCATTGTCACAAAAATACATGAGTTGTCCTTCCCTTTTAGAACAATGCGGAAAGATATTTAAGAAAAGAGCAACCTTACTTACTCATGCAAGAATTCATTCCGAAATAAAACCTTTTAAATGCCCTTACTGCTGGAGGACATTTACCCAAAAAATTACTAGAGATTCTCACATACAGTTACATACTGGTAATGAGAGTATTTACTGAAGAAAAAAATCATTCGCTATAATGCATTACTTTATTGTATCGCGTTTATATTTAATATATTATTTGTTATTTTGAAGGGATGTATAAATTTTCGTGCAAAATTTGCCAAAAAAGATTTCCAACTCAAGCGAAACTCAATTTCCATTCTAAAAGTCACGAGGAACCAGAATTACGTTGTGATGTTTGCTCCAAAATGTTCACCACCAAACAGTACCTAAATGCTCATAAAAAATCTCATTATAAATCTGTTACAGTAGGTTATTCGTTATTTCAGTTTTCATCATCTATTTTTTTTTTGTTTTTTTTTTTTTTTTCAAAATGAAAAATACAACTTGTTCTTTAGTTTTTTTTTTGTTTTGTTTTTTTTATTTTGTTTACTTTCATTTTGTTTTAGGCGCAAGGAAAAAGTTTTTCATGTATCGAGTGCAGCGTATTATTTAGCAAAAAGCGTGACCTACTCTCACACGTTAAAGAGTCTCATCCTGAAATGAAATTTATGTGTTACTACGTCGGTTGTTCGCGAACTTATCCCACTTACAAAAAAATGATCGATCACATTTACAAAAAACACACCGTGAAACACCCTTGTGAAAACCATAAAAAGTAAATTATTATGAATTTAATTTCATTTTATCCAACAGAATTTTTTTTCACAGTTTTATCGCTCTTTTTTTGTTTAGGTCACGTAGATTTTTCTGTTCTGTTTGTCGAATCAGCTTCGTCGAGAAAAGTAGTTTTTATCGACATAACTTATTGGCGCATCGTGAAAAGATTGACGTGAAAAATTCATTCAATTGCGCTCAGTGTGATAAGAGATTTACTAATGAATCGAGCTTAGAAGATCATCTCGAAAAATTTCACAATTCCTCTCATTCTAAGGCTAGTAACAATTTTTTTTTGGTTCCATTTGCATGTTAGTGAGTTAGTTGATAGTTGGAAATGTTTATGAGGAATTTGAGTGAGTTTCATTTAAAATTTAATTTTTCATACATCATAAATTAAGGGTATATTTCACATACACGGTTCTTTTTTTTAGTATAACCAAACTTCGCAGGCACTATATGTTATCTATATGGGAACCAAAATTGATAACGCTAAAAAAGTGGCATTTTTGAGAGTAAAATTCTTCGTGAGTTTCTTATGAAAATTTTTGAAATTTGAAAATGAAGAAGATAAGACACTGCTCTTTAATTTGTTCAGAACGAAAAATTCAAATTCCAATTTATAAGAAAGTTATAAGCTGTGAAATATGGCCTCCTCAAAAGCCAATTTATTTTTGCGTTTTTCTCGATAAATAATCACTTAATCAAAAAAACCTTCTGTGAAGTTTCTCAAATTCTTATTATAAGTGTATATTTCAAATTTCAAGTGAAACGGATAAGTAGTATTTGAAAATCAAAGATGTACGAAAATGGTCATTTGGCAGGCAAACCAGTATGCGATCGTGTATGTAGAATAGACCGTTAAGACTGTATCAAAAACGAAAGTCAACTTGAATCAAATTTAATCGAAAAGTAGGCTTTTTTTCTATATAATTATTCGAATGTTACGTTGACTGTCTCTACAATGTTTCTGTCCAATTTTTCTTTATAGCATATAATTCATTCGTGATTTGCAATAGTAATTTATCGGAAACTTGAATTTGTTGCTACAGGAAATGAATTATTCGTGTTCAATTTGCGGAAGTTTATTTTACGCCGAATCCGCGTTGAAAGAACATATTAAAATCCATTCAGACTTCAATACTCATCTATGTCAAACTTGCGGTTTGGTTTTTTCTGAAAAATCAAACTTCTTAATTCATCAAAGTATTCACGACGTTAAGAAAGAAACTGTAACCAAGTAAGTGAAGTGATTTTTTCTAAGCGTCTAATTTAGATCTGTGGCGAATTTTCTCATTTATTATCGTTTCAATCAGAAAATTTCAATGCGAAACATGCAACATAAGATTTGAAAACAAAATGGAATTGAAACAACACGAGTTAGATGTTCACGATATAGTTCCAAACGTGGAAGAGTTGAAACCTTACTCGTGTTCGTATTGTGATAAAAGATTCACCACTAGAGGAAAATGCAATTTGCACATGGAAACGCATAGCAAGGTATTTGGGCAGTTGTATGGTGAATTTTATGTTTTTCACGAATGTCTTGGTGATTTTTTTTTCATGTTATTCTTCAGGAACGTAATTATAAATGTTCCAAATGCGACAAAAGATTTTATCGTCGTGATTTGCTAAAAGAACACATGAACACTCATAATGGGTATCGAGCTCATGTTTGCAAATTATGCGGATTAGCGTATTCTCAGAAATCTAGTCTAAAAGCGCACGAAGCTACTCATGAAAAAACCGAGGAAACGTATAGTTGCGAGCAGTGCCAAAAAAATTTTCACAGCAAACAAGCGCTGAATTTTCACCTAAAAACGCACGACGGAGTGTATAGGTAAAATGATGTGTTCTGCTGTTTCCACCGATTTCGGTGGTTATATGGTTGTTGATTTGTTGATTAACCTGTGGCCGTTGGTATTAGATTTGCGTGCGAAGTATGCGGAAAGAAATTCGTTAGGAAATGCCATTACGATTTACATGTGGTCAGTCATTCGATTGAACGTCCTTTTAAATGTTTAAAATGTCCCGCCTCGTATAAAACGAGTAAACATCTTCGAGAACATTCCAAAAAAGCACATCAAAATGAGCCGAATTTCAATTCCTTATTTCATTCCATATATGCCGAAGATGAAGCGGTTAATCAGCACAATTTACTAGACGAATACATTCCGTCGATAAATCCTTTAGATTCCGAATTGATGTTTACCAAAGCGCAAGATGCCTCGTTTTAGCATTATATTAATTGTTCGTTCGTTTTTGTATTACAAGTTTTATATAATATGTTTGTCAAATTTTTAGTTCGACTGAGCTCTGCGGATTCATTTGTGGTTACTTGCTACTTAACTACTTACCTGCTGTCGAAGGAGTTGGAGAAGTCTTTAATAAAAGTGACGAAAGACGTATCAAACATGAAACTTTTAATTTAACACACATCATACAATTTTACATGAAACATTAAACAAATAAATAAAATAAAAATGTAAAAAAATTAATTTAAAATAGGTACTAAAAGTAACAGAGTACGAGTACGATTCAGTATCACTAAATATTTTTTTAAACTGTACCTCGTCTTTATTACTGAAATATCCTACTGAAATAGGCTTCTGTCACGTCATGGATACGTCTCCGGAATAAGAAATTTCTAGTTCTTAATATTGCTAATCAATAAAAGCTGTTTCAATTATACATAATTATAATATTTGTAAATAACGAATTGACGAAGTACAGCTTTTAAATACTTATTAAAGAACTACAACTAGGTTTTTTTTTTTTGAAAAAAAAAAAATCGTTTTAGGAACCACTTTTTAACAATTTTACGCGTCTTTCAGCCTAAAAAAATACTAATAATGACGATCATATATCACTTTTCGACCTTCATTCGTACTTATTTTTGGTCGATAGAGATTTCGTGTCATATTTCTCAAATATGTTTTGGTAATACACTACGTAAATAGTCATCTAGTAAGTATTTACCTTCTTAAAAATTAATAGTGAAATAGAAGTACCGGTAATACTTGTATGTTAATTACCTGGTTAACGTAAGTTTGAATTTTTTATTTGGAAAGTGTTTGTAGATTTGCAGTCGTTATATTTTCGTGTCGTTTTCCAAAATTAATATTTACGTATCGATTATTCTGTCATCTCTATCGTATACATTATGCTTAGATGTGAATTCTTTCACCTTCATACGTCTTTTTCAGTAACAAAGGAACATAGTAAAAAGTAGTCTACTGAAGTACAATAATATGCATATCAAAGGAATAGGTATATCGTTGTACAAATTGTCTTTTGTCATCACACAAATAGGTATACTTTAATTCGTAAAAGTAAGAAAAATAATTTAAGAACAAAGTGAGAAAAAAAATAAGAAAGATCACATTAATAATGAAAACACAAAAACTCCTACCAATATGGTACGAGTAATTAATTAATGTACAGTAAAATGTCATGATTGAGAAGATATTCTCGTTGTTTTTACGTAATTAACGATGAGATACTCGTGATGTGATTAGTATCAATTTTCTAATCGCAAGTTTATGCTATGATAATTTTTTTCTTTTTTCTTTCTTTCGATGTAGTATGAAAATTTTTTCTATTAGTTCGCATAGCTAACTACGTAGAACGGATGATGCTTTGGATGTATGCAGTTGTGCGTCAGATCTCTTACTTATTATAAGAAGGATGAGAACATATCGCTAAGCGAGATTAAGGGCAAAATACCATTATATTATGGATAATTAGGTACTTACGGAGAAATATGTTTTACTCTCTTAATTTATCACAGGCTCGACGTTTCCAAAATAAGTAGGTACCTAAATAATTCTATTTATTTATTCGTGTACACGCATTTTTGCAATCGAATAGTTATTTATTTTCTAAGCGTTCGATGGAATGGCTAAATTCCTGGGAGGAAGAAATTGGGCGAGTTCGAATTAGAAATAAATGATGTTCGCACGCATTGTGAGTTGCTACCTCGGTTCCAGTACGGAAGTAGTGGCAGTAACTTTTATTACAGTCGGTTGATTAGAAGTGAGTACGTTGGTGGGGGACGGAGGTAATGGTTTTTTCTGAAAATGGGTGTGCTGGTGTTTAGCGAGATGAGCTTTTTGACGAAATCTCTTACCGCAAACGGTACACGAAAATGGCTTTTCTCCGGTATGCGTACGTATGTGCACGTTGACGGAATATTTATCTTTGAATCCTTTATTGCAGACGAAACAATGATGTAAAGATCTCTCTTTGCGTATACCTATGGTACAACCGTTGGTGTTGGTATTGCTATTATTATTGTGATGATTGCTATTGGTAGTAGAAATGGTAGAGGAATTGGATGTAGCTACAGCGACGATACCGGTGACGGTACTGGCGGCGCCGGAGTTGCCGCCATTGCTGGTACAGCCATTAGTACCGCTGAGGTAATCGTTGCTAGTGGTGCTACTGCAACTGTTGCCATTTAGATTATTCGAATTATTACTATTATTATTATTATTATTATTGTTATTGTTATTATTACCAGTACTACTACTGCTACAGCTATCAATACTATTAATACAATTGGTAGTGTTGCTACTCTCGTTGACTGACGAACAATTAAATTCGTTACTTAAACTAATCTCACTGTTGCTGTTGCTATTGCTATGACTATTTAACGTGTTTTTCGCTTTGGTCGATTTTTTCGTCGTCCTTCTCACCTTGGAGGGTGGAATTTGATTTTGTATTTCGCCAACGTTATCGGTAGAGGTGGCGACGTTGGAGGACGTATCGTATGGCATGAAGTTTTGGTCGGCGCTGTAAATCTGCTGAATGGCTTGAGCGATATCGTGATTAATACCGGCCAGCTGTTCGTCCGAATACGAGAACGTGTCGAAGTCGGAGAGTAAGATTTCGTCGATGTGCGGCGAACCGGTCGAGTCGCTCAGTTCCGTGTTGAATATGCCGCTGTGGACGACCGATTGATCGAGATTTTCGTTTCTGCTGGCGTGATTGATTAAGGCGGGTAACAAATTTTCGTCTTTGGACACGGTCGTGTATACGGATTCTAAGCCGGCGTCGATTCGATTTTCCGGCTCAACGTTGCCGGCGGAGGTTGGCGAGAAGGCGACGTGAAAGTCGACCGCGGTGCCGTGTTTGGCAGTACTCTCGGCGACATCCTGCTTCATTTTGGACTTTTCGGCGTAACGCGAATTCGTGGTTTTACCCAGTAACGCGTTTCGCAGTAACAAATTGTTATTCGATTCGAACTGATGCGATTTTTCCAACTTGCTGTTACCGTTTTGTCTGTAACTTTCATTTTTAATGTCTTTCACGTCGCAGATACTGTTGTCGATAGTAATAGCGCCAGCTTTTTCCGTTTCCGCGTTATTTATAAGGTTACTTCGATACGTCGATTGGTTCAACGACGTAATCGGCGACAAATTGTCGTCTTCCCAAAACGGCGACGAGCTGGTGTTATCGTTGACTATTTCAAACGAATATATGGCCCCGTCCGTGTTGGTGGACGTCGGCCAACCCACCTCCGATTTCGTATCGTAAGCTATGCCGCAGTTGAAATTTTGCGACTCGTACGAAGGCCCGTTCGTGTAGCCGAAATGGTTATTATTTGTCTCGGTGCTTGGTAGAGAGCGAATTTGTTCGCAAGGCAAACCATCGAAGTCGTCGAAATGCAAACCTAATAAATGCAGTTCTTGTATATCGCTCGTTTGGATGGTTCCGTTGTTTAACGAAGTCTCGTTCGATGTTACATGATTATCGGCGCTTCCACGATTCGCGGATCCGTTCTCCGGTGTGAATAATACCGAAGATATGAAATCCGAAGAGATATCCATTCTTTTGCCTGTCTTTTCGATGCTAATTTAGCGAAATCGTTGAATAAACGCGCGCGTATTTCTACCACAATTCGGTCTCCAATTTACGTATCTGCAATGTCGAAAACGTAAACGAACAAAATCACTACTCTCGTTTGGACGTTTGGTGTTGCCATATACGTATACACGTGTAATATATATTTTCTCATCGCATCATCATCGCATTTTTCACAAATTCACGTTCACAGTTTATAAGCTTCACTTACGTTGTCGTGTTCAATACATTTTTCCGTTTCGTATTTGGAATCAGACCACTTCATTTTCGACATTTTGACATTGGCAGCTCTGAAACATAAGCGAACGAACATTGAAAAATTTCATCTTTTATTATTTAATATTACGTCAAAATATTAATGTACGCAAAAAATCCGCTAAATTCACGTCTATTCGCGTATAGGTGCCAACGTATATTTATGTAGATATTTATTTATGAAGAAAAATTCTCGATTAACGTCCTAGGCTCGACCAATATCAGTTTCTTTTTCGCCCTGTGGAAAACAATTTTCAAATGAGCAAATGTGATGAACAGAAGTGGTCAGGATGGAGGATTTTATTATATTTTTTCTAACAAATAAATACGAAACAATTATTGTGCGCATGATGATGATGTGAAATCAGAAACAGGATGACGGTATGAAATTTGTTTGTAAAAAAAATTCTGCAGCTATATATTATGTTTCTCAAAGAAAATATCTGTCTTAGAGGTGTCCAAAAATTATTCAATGGGAACAATATTCTAGGATATAGTAAATAATTTTTTGAAATTAAAAAAAAATCTTTTTAAGCATGATTCAAATAGATCAGTGCCTAGCCCATCCACCTTCCCAGCTGATTACATTTTCGCGGTGGCAGATTTAAGAGAAAATGCCCAATCGGCGAACTGGCTGCTCAGGGGCCCAAGAAACGAATAACCTTGAGTACTTTTTTTTTTTTGCTTGTCACAATAAAAAACACACATTGGTACCACAAAAAAAAAACAACTAAGTAAGTAATTGCATTGAAATTGATCGTTTTTAAAACCGACTCTGGCCTTCTTCTCAGCCGCAAATATAATATGCATTTAATCATTGAGGGGTTCGTTACCTTGGCAGTCGGCAATTGCTCATTTGCTCATTTGCCAACCTTTAAATCCGCCTCTGCATTTCCATTTATATACATATCTTTCATTTTTGAATATAGTAAAAATCGATGTTTTCTGCTGAGTTTTCAAAAAAAAAAAAAAAAAAACGATAGCTATTAGAGCCTACCTGATTTGAGAAGGTGGAGTGTCGGGCCATGGTGGAGCCTTCAGATTTAATTGTTTGGTAAATGTTTAGATAACTATTTAGTGTACATATTTGTATCTTTTTTCCACACGCGTTGTGCCAACAGATATGGATAAAAATTACTCAAAATTTCGTGAGAGACTTCTTGGAAATGCGAAAAAGGTGCTTTTTTGTTTTTTCGATACACCTCAAAATGGCGGATCACTCAAATTTTTAGGAGGGCTGGAGCCGAGGACAAATGACTTAAAATTTGTGAGTGTCGGACACCAACAACCAACATATCCAAATTTCAGCTTACCAAGTTTATTTGGAGGGGAGATAGAGCAGAAAACCGCGTTTGCAGGGAAATTGTTACAAGGAATTTTATGAATCTTCCATATCTCCTCACCAAATGGACCTAGAAAGCTCAAACTTTGCATGTAGAGTTAGTCGATGAACAGAATATGACCTCTTAAATTTGGGTCAAAATGGATTCAAATTGGCGGATCGTCAAAATTCGAGGGTACCTTAAAGAAGCCTCAAGTAGCTATAATTTGAAAAATATTTGTTTATATGATTATTACATGGCAAGAAATATTACATTTGTTCTAAATTCAATTTCTCTAGTAGTTTTGGAAGGGATAGGGTAGGGCTTTTCAGACTCGGTATTAACCTGAACAGTCCCATTAAAAAACTCAGCTGCAGTAATGTGGCATGGCTGCTTATATACATAATTATATATTTAAAAAAAATTGAAAGTTTAGATTTCTTCGTTGAAAAAAAAAATCGCCGCTAAAATTTTTTTATTCCTTAAATTAACTTTCGATCGCGAAAAATTTCAAATTACTCAAAACGGTGTACTATTTTTACCTACTCAAGTACATGGAAATACCACACAAAAAATTAAATAAAAACAAAACCTTATTTAGAAAGTTTAATTACTTCATTTCCTTGGGTAAGAAAATAACGACTTTATTGCTGTCTAAAAAACTCACTACTTTTTGTGCGTAAAAGCAAGTACATATAAAAAGCGTAATTTATGTACTTGAGTTGGATAAATTAACTTTTTTGAAATTTCCAAATTGTTGATAACTTTCATTACGTATTAAGCGTTTAAAAATTGATTTAGTGGTTTGAAATTTTTTAATCAGCTCCTTGAGATCATTTAGTAACTGTTGTGGCCTGGCTCTTTCATTTCTCGAAAAAAAAAAAAAAAAAACAACTAGAAAATCGGCTCACGATGCTTACTTATTTTAGCAGGTTGAAAGGATCGAGCACACAGTATATATGTTTGCGAAATGGTTGTTTCTTCCAGGTTGAAATGGGTTTTCAAAAGTTCTTTCACTACTAAATTGCTTTACGAGTATGATTCAGGATTGAAATTAAACCATTTTCGACTATTCAACATTTGTTGAGAAGTGGTCTCAATTTCAAGTCTCAAATTAATGTGATAACGTTTCCACCAACCGCTTATAAAAAGCCTACATTTTCTCATTCAAGTAATATATTGCTCGAAAACTCGGAGAAGAAAGTTTTAGTCGCTGTTGATTTTTTTTTCTGTGATATAATTTTCAGTGAATGAATTGAACACCTATAATTGGAAAATATTTATGCGAAGAATTCTATTCTATGTAGAAGCGAGGAGCGCCCAACGTTTATAAGGAACATATACTTATGCGTCTGTATAATTAGCTGGTAAATGGATTAAAATTTCGAAAAATTCAAAAATTAAATGGGAATGAAATGAAATTAAAAATAAAACAACGTTTAGGTAAACGCGTTTCGTAAAAGCTTCATACGTATTAAGGTATTATCATCGCTACGCGTGCGTTTTTTAGCTGAGTTTTTAATAAAAACGATAGCTATTACAACCTACCTGATTTGGGAAGGGAAAGTCGGGGTAGGGTGGGGTCTTCAAATCTTTGCGTTTCAGACCATTTGTAATCACCTGGCAATTGTCCAACTTTTTGGTATATATATATATTTTTTTCCCCACGCGTAGCGCAGACGAGTATTCATAAAATTCGCTCAAAACTTGGTGAGGAACTCTTCTTGAAAATGCGCAGAAGTGCTTTTTTTGTTTTTTCGAAAAATTTCAAAATGGCGGATCACTCAAATTTTGAGGGGGGCTGGAGAAGAGGCAAATTGCTCAAATTTTTCGTTTTTGATCTCATATGAAAGAGTGAGTCACGGACACCAACATATTTAAATTTCAGCTTCCTAAGTGCATTTTGAGGAGAGTTAGCAAAAACCTGTTTTTGAGGAAATTGTTTTTTGTGTCACTCGCCTTGCGCAGGCGGGTGTGGATAAAATTCGCTCAAAATTCGGTGAGGAACTCTTCTTGAAAATACGCAAAAATAGTTTTTTTGTTTTTTCGATAAATTTCAAAATGGCGGATCACTCAAATTTTGAGGGGGCTGGAGAAGGGGCAAATAGCTCAAATTTTTCGTTTTTGATTTCATATGAAAGAGTGAGTCACGGATACTAACATATCCAAATTTCAGCTTCCTAAGTGCATATTGAGAGGAGTTAGATCAAAAAACGGCTTTTTGAGGAAGTTTTGAGTCATGAAATTTCTTGAATCTTCCATATCTCCCCACCAAATCAAGTTAAAGAGGTCAAATTTTGTGTGTGAGGTTAGTTGGTGACCACAATATGACCTCTTGAATTTGGATCAAAATGGATTCAAAATGGCGGATTATCAAAATTTTGAGTAGAGCTTGAGGAGCCTCAAGTTGGTAAAAATGTAATTAATATGAATTCATATGGTTATTGGGGATAAGTTGTATACTATATCCCGAATTCACTTCCATACATGATGTTGGAGGGGGAAGGCGGGGTTATCAACCTAAAATAGTGGTGGGGGTACAGGAGGGGTCGAAAATTTTTTATTGCTGTGTCATATGATAAAATGAGCCCAAGTGACAAACGTATTTTGATTTTAGCTTCCTCAGTGATTTTGGAGGGGAGTTAGAGCAAAAAACGGCTTTTGGAGGGGAAATTGCTGCAGGAAATTTCATGAATCTTCCATATCTCATCACCAAATCGGCCTAGAATGGTCAAACTTTGTGTGTAGGATTAGTTTGTGACCAGAATATAACCACTTAAATTTGAGTCAAAATGGATCCAAAATGGCGGATTATCAAGATTTGAAGATAATTTGAGGAGCCTCAAATATGTAGTTATAATTTGAGAAATATGTGTTCGCATGATTATTTCATGGCAAGAAATACTACATTTGTGCCAAATTCAACTTCTTAAGCGTTTTTGGAAAGGATAGGGTAGGGGTTTTCAGACTTGGTATTGGGTGTGGCCTGTAGTCACGAACAGTTAAGCAAGGTTATTAGTAAATCAAAACAAGCTCCAATTAGAAACTCAGCTCCAGTAATGCGGCATGGCTGCTTACGTTTTTTTTTGTTTTAAATCTAACGTATCTAACCTACTTTAAATGGCATGGCATACTGACAGAATGCCTTATTGATTGATTTCTAATTAATAGTGCGATTTATCGTCGGCTAAGGCATTGGGTTGAAATCGGTTTTTTATTAGTGGTACCCGGGTAGCCGGCGGCGAGTATTAATTCGAGACCGCTACGCCATGCTATGCCACGACGATGGTGATGTATAATATGTAAGTTAGTGTTGTATGCGTAGAGGTAGAGGAAAAAAAGTCTGATCGGAAGAACGCTTTAGTAGGAGGTACTGGTTTTTTTCCCTGCCGTATATAAATAAAGGATACGAATACGTACGAGTATAACCCGAAGTAGTGAATGAATTCTTATAAAATTTATTTAGGTCGTTTGTATGATACGTATTCGTAAGTACATATCGAAAGTTGATAATTAACGAGTATTTCAAAAAAAAAAAAAAAAAAAAAAGAAGCTTTCATTATCGATGCCCTAAATTTTGCATACGTGAACAATGTATATTTGACTCATTTTCACGTAACTTTTCATTTATTCGCCACCTCTTATCCGCTTTTAAATATTTTGTTCTTTTTCGAGTTGGAGTTTGTGTGTATATACGTATAACGCATGTATACTTAGTCTATGAGTCGAACTGTTGATGTCGATGCCGGTTACGGCGAACGATGTCCTTGTTAGAGACGCCCGCTAGCGAAATTCATCGGACCCATTTCAACATCCCCCGCTTCCAGTTAGCAGTTACATTATACTGTACGTAGTTTATCGAAATACAGCTTACCTATCTGGCCTAATGTTCGCCTTCGAATGCGTACGTTGTACATGTACGTACGCAAGTATGTGATATTGGCGCTTTCAAGGAAGTTGCAATTGAGTTTTCTTTTTTTTTCTCTCTCTTTCTTTTAGAATTTCAAAGTTAAGTATCACGTTTACGCGTAGTACTCGAACGATTATTTATACTCGTACCTACTGTGCAAATATCGTTACGAGTATTATTTTTATAAAACAACGCGACACCCTTTCGAATAATCCACGAAAATATATGCCACGCTGAGGAGAAATTTGCCGCGAGGAAGGGGGCAAGGGGAACGTGTTTTACACGTACCTCAGAAAATTCAATTTTTTCCTTCCTTGTTCTTCTTCTTTCTTTTAACGAGGAAATACATCTCGACTCTTTAATTGATTGGATTAAATGACAAATGTAAGTCGGGATAGATGCACTTAAATAAAGTGGTAAATAACCTACTTTCTCCTAATTTAATTTGTCGCCTTCGTAAACTTTTCCATTTCGACGTTTTAATTAACGCAGTCATTAGTAAGCGGTCGAATTTTATAAATAAGTATAACGAAGCGCCGCGCCGATATTGTTATGAACAAATATGCGCCTGATTTTAGTTACCTAAGTTACCGGTGCGGCGCAAGAGATTTTCATCGTCATGGGTCAAAGGTATGGGTATGGGGGTGCTAATAACATTCAGGTGCATGTATAGTGCATATGAGCGCATATTTCACCGGTGAATTGTTTGACATTCAAAATGTGCTCTCCTTCGTGTATGGCATGTCTTTTTTCATATGTGAGCAGGATAATACAAATCTATATTAACTAATGGAAAACACATACCAAATAGGTAATATAAATTAAATTAACGTAATATGAACGTAAACAATACTCGTATGTAAAATAAGCGATGTTTATCACAGCAGGAAATACTTGGTAACCTTTCGTAAAGGGATATCGATTAAATGAATCTGTTGACTAGTTCTTTGGGGAAACAAAAGAAGAAAAATTTTCAATTTTTGTTGTTTATATTTTATCATTATAATCAAGTATATTGAAATGGGAATGGATGGTTTGAAGTTTTATTAGGACTACACATTGTTAAATTAATGAGGATATCGAATGCTTGTTTTTTTATTACTATTATCATTATTATTATTATTTTATTCGCCTCTAATTGTTATGAGCTTTTTATGCTAAAAGGCACCCCGCTTCGAAGAGGCCTACATCAATCGCATTTCTATTATTTATCAACAATTTTTGCTCTACATAAGCAGCATAAAATATTTTCAGTTGTTATCATCTGTCATCTGTGCTCAAGTACATATATCTAGTGATTAACATTTTGTTCAAAATAGCAGAATCATTATATTGTGCAAGAATAATGCTTTAGAATTGAAGCATAAACGTAGAATTTTCGGCTTATAATACCATAGATGAACCATAATTATGTACGAGTAGATAACCAAGCGTACGTGAAATTTTTATCACTCTAAAACTGAGCTGGACTCGTTTTTTGTTTATATCTCGAAAACAATTCAAGATAGAGGGCTCGCAAATGGCTCATTTTAAAGAGATTGTAATGCAAAATGATTTAATTTTTTTCTGAAATTTGGAATTAATTTCGTGAATATTTACAAAAAACCAAGCAATAAGTAAAATTTATTTTTAGTACTGCAGCTTATTCACAGGAAGCGATCTAAAAATGAATTACCTAGTTGCTAGTTTTATTAAAATAACTATGTCGATGGCAGTAATGTTTTAAAATTGAATTATGTATGAAATATCAACCTCTTACAAATGAGCTATTTCCGAAAATTCCAACTCAATTTCTGTCCTAGGTATTAATAAAAAACTTTCAAGCTCCTTCTTCAACATTTTTTTTTTATGGCTGATAAATTTGTATATACCAGTGGACTTTCTACTTTCTTTGATATATGGTTAATCCATGAAAATACTGGAAACTGATACAAAAGACAAATAACAAAAACAAAACAACGCAAAACCGAACAAAAGATGTAGTAATTTTTTTTTGTTATGAGCAAAAAAATCAATTAAAAAAAAAGACATGACAAAAACAAAACGATTTTTTTTTTAGAACAAAAAACAAAAACAAAGCATTATTTCTCGTTTTGCCAACTCTACAGTTTAATATGGAATAATCTTCAACGTGAACTCAGTTTTAAAATATTTAAATAAATTTTGAAGGTGAAGGTTTTTTCAATGAGTGATAATATAACTGATTTATTTAAATTTTGTCAAGTGTTTAAATTCTTCTATAATAATAGTCGTGCGAATCTATTATGAAATCAATTTTTCTGATTTAAAAAAGGGACGTACCTATATTTTTCATAATCTACTCTTATTGCTATAAATCTTTGCAAAAAAATTATTTAACTTCTTAAATTACGCCCCGAAGTACTTTCATAAATTTCTTGCGCATTGAGGAAATTTATGCCCTTGAATAAAATTACTCGCCCCTCCAACTACAGTGGCTGTGTATCGACAAAGTGTATACGTATTCTGAAGGGGAAAAAAATTCAAAATTATCTCTCATTGGTACATCTTGGCCCTGATATGTATATGCAATAGGTATAATTAGGCATGCTGTAGGAATTTGAAGAACATAATTATCCCATATTCTTATGCAGCGGCACCATCTGGATGAGATGAAAGCGTATTTACCGTATTACCCTGCCCTTCCTACCTCTTGATCTCCATTTTCGCGAAACCTCGTTGAACGATTAATTAAATTCAATACCTTCGGTATTAGCTTACTGAAGAAATGTTGATTTGAGTTTTTTTTTTTTTAAATCGTGAGCCGCAAATAAAATGTATAAATGTGTAGATTCCCTTCGACCTCTCTATTAAACCAATCAGACAGAGGCTGTGATGGCTATATTGTTTCTATCAAAAATCACGATATTATTAGGTTTTTTTTTTTTCAAATATCCTATTCCAATGTAAAAATCAACATTTATAAAAAACGACGTATTTGGATATGATTTTTGTAAAATTAAAAATCTAAAAAATTGTACCTATTCCTATCAATCTTACATCGCTTTTTGTAATTTCATATTTTCCCTAATTGTAGATATCGAGCATCACCGTTAGGGTGTATTGGAGTACCTCTTATCTCTTTCGCTTAATCCGTTCCTATAAATACTTTTATAAATCTCGGTACATGCGTATCCGTATACGCGTACACGTATGATACATACTCGTACTGCATACACTGTATGGCGTACAAGATATATGCCCTCCTACATGTAGACAATTTTCAACGTCGAACGGCTTAGATAAGACAAGAATGTAATTCTAGACGAGATGGACGTTGCACCGAAATGAAAAATAGGTCAACGCAAACATATAACTAGAACCAGTTTGTCTTTAAGTCATTCCGTGGTGAATAAAAAAAAAAACCGCCGTCGTGACTTAGCGTTATTCCGTGACGAAATACCGTCAGCATCTTTGGGCATCTTTCATATTGGCGAAAATTCATCATCACCGAATGGTAATAAATAATCAAGTCAGGCAACAAAACCTAAAGAGTCGCAACTGCGTTACCGTTTATTCAAAAAAAAAAAAAAAAAACCAAGCCAACCGCAATAATCTTCAGTTAGTCGAGTTACATTGTACGAGTATCACCTAGTTCAACATTTTAGTTGGCGTTGAGTGAGTATTGTTCAGGCAAATTTAATGGTAATAAGAAGGCACGAATTTTTATCGAGCGTAGCCATCCGCCGTATTTATGTGCCTAATATACTCGTACATTGCACGTAGTAGCTAGCTACTAGCTAGGTACACTGTACACACCTACATACATACGTGAACTCAAACCACTCGTACGTAATTTATGAAGAGTACGTTGCTACAGTGTACCTAGCTAGTAGCTAGGCACCTACTACCTTCTACCTACTACCTATGCACTACCCAATACCTATACACTAACGATGGGCAGAGTCGGTCGAGCAACGTCGACGTGGAATGCACTTATTCATCGCGTACATATTCAGCGGGGCTGAAAATGTTTTAATTATTTTTAACATTCTATAAAACGAATTGCAACTCTCTATTAATTAGCCCGAGTGAATTTCACGGTTAGAAATTTTTATTTGAATTACCGAACGCGAATCTCGAGCTGTACACGTAGTGTATCTGTATACCTGCTACAGTGTTAGTGTAACTTATCGATTAATTAATTAATCTCGAATACGTCTTACGTTATACACGAGTATACATTTATAACGAGGAAGCGTTTCAGAAAAATAAGCGAAAAGAAAAGAGAAGAAAAAAATCATGCGGTACATACTACGTAGACCTACTACGTATATTACTGGTATTACCTATATAGGTGATCAAGCGTCGGATCGTGTTTCAGATTCGTGATTTACTCGCATTCATAAAGTCGATGCGGATAGGATTTATTTTGTTGATTTTATTGCACGTAGCAGGAGAACAGGAGAGCAGGACGCAGAGGTGGCGTGGCGACGCGACGTACGTACATAGCTTGAATTTCGATTTCCAATAGTACCGGCTGGCTCTAGGTTCATTGAGTAATTAAAGTTCTTGGAACCGGATTCCGTCATTGAAAATACGCATACCGAAGTATCATACAATGTCTTTATTAGAGTAATTACTGTTGCGTCGCGTCGGCGGTGTGGTGGTAAATAGTAATAATCGCGTTCGATTGTTATTATATAAACGACGACGAAAATAAAAACTTACAAATTCAGGGTTATCGTTGCAGTTTTCGTTTCGTTTAATTTCGACTTGCTCAATTTACGAGTAGGTACGCTTCAAAATAGTCAATAGGCCAATAGCTCAATGCAGAGTATCTGACGACTATGGTACGTCTACGTATTACGGTGCGGTGTAGGCAGTAGGTCTAGGGTTAGGGCAGTAGGCATGGTACTAGTATACATACGATACGTTCTCGTATATTAATACCGTATATCATTATTAATCGTGATTCGTGATAAAATAAATTAATGAGAAAAGTGCAAGGCCGATAACATGGGCGCGGTTTTAACGGATAGTTCAATTCGCATTTCGCATTTCGCATACGCCAGTATCACACTGCCACGATGCCTTCTTTTCTTTCTCCTACAAGTTGCGAATCTATAATATAGGTATTTATTTGCACACGTACGTAGTATACGTATGTAGTAAATATCGCGAACGGTTTTGCCCAAAGGCTTCGTTCGCGTCCTTCCTGTTTCGATGATAGCGGTGTGTTACCTAATGCCAATCTTAATGCTAGTGGTAATGCGGTAAATTATTTTCCAAAATCTAAGCCAGTTACGTTCTGCTGAACCATCGAACGTGCATACTGCATACATTGAAATAGGTTAAGCTAGAGCTACCTGGTATCTGCTTATCTTATGTACAGTATTCCCGATTGAATGGATTATACTATCTCTAGGTATTAGCATACCGTGTGTCCAAGTGATTCGGCTACACTCAGCTAAAAAATCTCTTTTCCAATTAATTAAAATTGATTTTTTCAAATGCAAAGAAATTGCAATGCAGTTGAAATGAATTTATCAGCCTTAAAATTTAACGAAGTAATTTTAAAAATAATTTCTAATTTAGAAATTGCACTTTAACTACGTATCATTATGTTATAAACGAACTGAGATTTTGCGCTGATTGTGCCCCAATCACTTGAACGCATGGTATACACTATGTATACTGTACATGGTGTTTCATCTCTATGCAGCTCCTTCATACTATGATACTTCTATATGGTGATTTGTCAGCTGTATTTACGTGAGGGGCAAAAATACAAATTTTTAAAAACAAAAAACTCTCCCCATTCCCTACCACATACTCTGGGTGCATAGTGAATACCCCTGACTGGCTTCAAGTGTAGGGTTAGATTAATTTTTAGATTTGATTTAAAAAAATTATGGCTTTTTCAACAATAAATCATGTTAGAATAATGATTATTTTTATTTATATAAAAATTTTTAATTTAATATATTTTTATATGTATAATAATTCGTGCTTTATTTAAATCAACAATATTTATATGTATTGGAATTTTTATTTATTATAATTTTGATATTCAAAGCCTACCTGATTTGGGAAGGGGGTTGGGGGAAGGTGTGATCTTCAAATCTTTGCGTTTCAAACTATTTGCAATCATTTGACAACTGTCCAACTTTTTAAAGTACATACATTTTTTCGTCACGCATACAGCTGGCGAGTATCCATGAAATTCGCTCAAAAGTTGGTGGTAGACTCTTCCTAGAAATGCAACAGAAATACTTTTTTTTCGATACACCTCAAAATGGCGGATCATTAAAATTTTAAGGGATGCTGGAGAAGGGGCAAATAGCTCAAATTTTCGTTTTTGATCTCGTATAAAAGAAGGTGAGTCACGGACAACAACATATCTAAATTTCAGCTTCCTAAGTGCATCTTGAGGGGAGTTACAGTGAAAAATGGCTTTTTGAGGAAGTTTTGAGTTATGAAATTTTTCGGATCTTCCATATCTTCTCACCAAATCAATCTAGAAAAGTCAAACTTTGTGTGCGGGGTTAGTTGGTGACCAGAATATGATCTCTTGAGAAATAAGCAGCGTTAATTGGTTTAAACAGCCATCCAATGAGAAATAGGCAACTTTAATTGGTTTAAACAGCCATCCAATGAGAAATAGGCAACTTTAATTGGTTCAAACAGCCATCCAATGAGAAATAGGCAACGTTAATCGGTTTAAACAGCCATCCAATGAGAAATAAGCAAGGAAAAAGGGTTAAAACGTTGAACCAATGAGAAATAAGCAGCGTTAATTGGTTTAAATAGCCATCCAATGATTCGATCAAAATGGATCCAAAATGGTGGATCCTAAAAATTTGAGTAGAGTTTGAGGAGCCTCAAATTGGTAAAACTATAATTAATATGAGCATTTATATGATTATTGGTGATAAGAAGGACATAATTGTACTACATTCCAAATTCACCTTCACACATGACATTGGAGGGGAAAAGGAGAGGTTATCGACCTGTGGTGGGGGTACATGAAAGGCCTAAAATTTTTTATTGTAATGTCATATGATAAATGAGCCCAAGTGACTAACCTACTCTGATTAAATGGCTTTTGGAGGTAAAATTACCGTGGGAAATTTTATGAATTGTCCATATCTCCTCACCAAATCGTCCTCAAAATATCAAATCTTGTATGTGAGGTTAAATTTCAGTCAAAATATGGCTTGTAGTAAAAAATTTGAGGATAATTTGAACGTTCATATGATTATTGCATGGCAAGAAGAACTACATTTGTTCGGGTTTTAGGAGGGATAGGTTAGGGCTTTTCAGACTTGCTGTTAGGTGTGGCCTAAAAATATGAAGGGGTTAGCATCGTTATTTGCAACCTCAATAAGCCCTACTTAAAAACTCAGCTCTTTTTTTTTTATTATTTTATTTGAATAAGTATTATTTCAAAATGCAAATTAGGTAAAAACTTACAGTTTATGCTGAAATGTAGAGTATGTAATTTATTCTACTATTCGTAGTACGTAGGAAGAAATTATGAAAAAAGTTTTAAAACTATATTCGAAAAATTAGTAATTTCTTCGTATTGTTTATCGACAACTTTCAAAAATGCTCTTTAATTACTCAACATCAGATGATAAATTTTTCCCCAAAATTGTTACACGCCTAATATATTATAGGTGTATTGTTATTGACTCGAATTTCCAATAACGCTGAAAGCCCACGACATTTGCCCAACAAGACCAAAAAACTATCTTAGCATAATAGGTATAGGTATCTAGTTATAATTAGATCACGAGCTTGCTAGAAAATTTCATTTTTGAATGTTGTAAAGGATGTGCTTGTACTCGTATTTTATCGTTTTGTACCTGAGTTTTTTTTTTTGTTTGTTCAATACTTACACATAAGACTCGTTTTGGACTCGACGTTTTTGCTTTTCAAAAGTTTTTTTTTTTGCCGATGCGGATGTTGCGAAGCTGGTATAAACATCGACTGTTGTTGGCACGCAGTGAATGCAAGTATAACGTTGCGAAACTTGTTTCGGGCCTCACAGCGTATGAATAAAAACGGATCTCCGAAGCATATGTTATAGTGATATGTCCAAAATCGGGCCCAATTCTCCCATAACATGTCTCCGATCTTTATGTTCGTATACTGTGGTGTATGTACTCCTTGACTACGCGCTTGTCATCTCGTCTCGTTACGTCTCGCCTCGCCTCGCCTCGTCGTGTCAACTTTATCACCTGGTTGATGCGATGCGATTAGCAGTCGTGTACCTAGTCAGGTATGTCGTAAGTGGTTCTTCGCGCCGCGCCGCGCCGTACCCAACTTCTCGTCGGCTAACGGTAAATTTATGCGTTTTTAATAAAGAGTTTCCAATTTAGCTTGTTTTCCCAAAATAAAAACCAGCTCGTAGCTCGTATTCTCGAGCTCTCGGCCCGAAGTAATTGCGAATACGTTGTACTCGCGATTAACCTGTTTTCGCAGACGTATTCGCGACGAGTCGAGTCCATTTTGGTGTTCGCTATTTAACGCTCGTTAGCGAAACGCGATTTGCGTGTATCTTTCTGTGAGGCATAATATTTATCCAAGTTAGTTCGTCCGTTTCCTCACCCCCGCCTTACTTGCACTAATCCGTTTGTACGTATCTATTTGCATAATTTCAGACGCAAATGGTGCTGAATTGTCCACAATTACTGGGTTCGCATTCGTATATTGGTCCATATAGGCGTACGAAATGTGATTCTGCATCCATACGTCGCCAACTCTTTCGCATCGTATCAACTTTGAAACTGTTATTAATACCATTGTGGTATTTATTTATCCGTAGTAATCGTAGTCCGTATTAGCAATACGTGGAACTCTACATAACTATGTTTCCACGAATGTACGTAATATTAAAGATGAAAAAAAAAATGTAAGCAGCAATGCCGCATTACGGGAGCTGAGTTTCTAATTGGGCTTATTGAGGTTTGCAAATAATATTGCTAGCCCATTCATGTCTACAGGTAACACCTAGTACCATCTGAAAATCCCTACCCTACCCCCTACAAAACCACTCAACGAGTTAAATTTAGGTAGTGTTTTTTTATCATGCAAGCATATCATACTAAGCCATATTTTTCAAAATATAGCTACTTGAGGCTGCTCAAATTATCCTTAAATTTTTACAATACGCTATTTCGGACCCATTTTGAACCAAATTCAAGAGTTCATATTCTGGTCATCAACTAACCTTACATACAAAGCTTGACTTCTCTAGATTGATTCGGTGAGAAGACATGGAAGATTCATGAAATTTCTCGCAACAATTTTCCCACTTTCAGATTTCTGATTCGACTGAAAATGGAGTTTTACTCAAATTTTAAGGGTAGATGTAGGTTCAAATATGGGAACTGCGCATAATGAATTTAAAAATTTTTTTAAATCTCAGGCAGATAAGTATTTTGAAGTTTTTGATGATTGGCTAACTTCTCGACAAATTAAAAATGGGAAAAATATTTTTAATACAAGCGATATAGAACTTACAAGAATGCAAAAAACGTAAAAATCACGTTACACATTTTCATTATACATAGGAACGTAGGATTAGATCACTTAAGCTGATTTAAATTTTAACAATGTCATTTTTTTAATATCACCAATGCTTCATACTATCTATGTATCTCTCTATCACAAATTTGGAGTCAATCCATCGTGTTTTATTGTCTTGAGTTATCGTCGGAGAATGAAAAGAACGAACTTTCAGAGAACAAAACGTTCCAATTATTGAAATCTATACTTCCTTCGTGTTCATTTTTGTTGAAAAACTATGAGCTTCCGTGAAAATTGTATAAGAACCAAATTTTTCTTTTTGACGTTTCATTCTTAAGATATTTTAAAAAAAAATTAAAAAGCTTCAAAATTCAAAAGCTCAACTTTCCTCGAACTTTCATGAAAAATAGACTAAACCAAAGTTTTAGAGAATAAAATTTTCCACAACTTCGTTCCTATACATTTTTCTTTACGACCTTTCCTTTTCGAGATATTTGCCAAAAATTAAAAAATCTTTGGAAAGCTCTACTTTCAGCGGACGAATCAATTTCGAGAAAGAATAGACTTATTAAAATCCATTTCTTCTATATATACATTTTTCAAATCAAAGTCAATTCGTCAATTTTTACTCGAGTTATCGTCGGAGAACGGAAATAAAAAAAAAAAAAAAAAAAAAAAAAAAAAAAACAGAAAAACCATGGTGAACTCATAAGTGGATTTTACTTGAAAGTAAAGTCCACTAAAAAGCTCCAGAACTCTCATGCCAACTAAGCTCTGTTCTTTAAGTCCTCTTCTGATGTGTTGTACACTATAAACTACTTAATTTATTGATGATAGGCAATTAGAGACGGCTGGATTTCATTATTTGGAGTTTATTCGTACGTCTTGCTGGTCGCTGTACCTGTATAAGTTAGCTACATTGCGTAGTACATACTACGTATAGTAGGTACTATAGTGTATATGCATACTGCATACATATTTGCTCATCGGGTCGCATCATGCCTTAAGATACGATTATACGATTACGAATGAAAACATATTGATATTAGTACTTATTTGTATATTTTGTCAATATCTCTTGTTAAATCACATCGATTGCTTCACCATTACCAACGATGTAGGGCGGTACACTAACGACATCATTAATAACGCATTCGTTTCACTAATGAAGTTCGCCTTCCCGCATCCCGCATTACGTCGCCCCACCCGCTAGCTGCTTTTCAGGATGTATCCTATGCCATATACCTGCCTAACATAGTCGTATGGGCAGCACGAAAGCGCGAAACCACTAAACCGCTTTACGACGACACGTCATTCTCGAAATACTTTGGAAATAGGATATGTAATTTTATTTTTGGATGAATCGAAGAGTTACGAAGTATGGACTACGTATTGCTGCCTAATACGTTCGCTATCGCACAAACTCCGCTGAAAGAAGATCAGTTGAATCGAAGGCGGATATGAGTTCTGACTATACGAATTAATTATTATAAAATGTGGCTACAGATAGCAGTTTATGCGTTTAGAGATACACGATATTCGTGATCAGTTTGAAATAGGTTTCGCGTCGACGCCCTACACGGTTCTACGTCTGGACTCTGGACGCGAATAAAACGCAACCATATCTACATAATTATCGATATTGATATTATTTTCGTGCTTACTTCAGATTTCAAATTTCGTAAAAATATAATTTAATAAATAATTATTAAGGCTTCGCAGCTGTACGAGCCAATTACGAAAAGGGCGCTAGTCAACGAATATAAATTTTATACGGTGTTGCTTGGTAATGCTTGTAATTTTAATTCACTAACACCTTTAGGCTTGTTCTCGAACAAAAATAAGAATTAGCCATCCACCCATCCAAGACTCGAATGATGAATCATAATTTCTATTTTTTTATTTTTCTCGGTAGGTACTAGGTAGATGATACCGTGCGACGCGACGCGCTGAAATCCACACAGGTAAAGCATCAAATTCCGTTTTACAAAAAAGAAATTTGTCGCGAACTATAGCATTGATTTTTTTTTTTTGTCGTGGAAAAGAAATTTCAACTATGGTTCGTTCATAAACGAGTAGAAGATGAAAAATGAATTTCTTTTTTAAAGCTCATTAGTTTTGCATCACTGCATAGTTTTTGAATTGTTTTTGGCCTCATTAATTTTTCTTTTACATTTTTGACATTCAGATTTAATGAAAGTAGGCATTAGTATTATATTTCATTCTATTCATTTTCAAATGAGTGAATTTGGCGCTTTTCGTGTCCGGAATTCGATGAATCACACGGTATATTAGGTGGTACGATATTTTTCCTTTTTTCTGAAAATCGGTAGGGCAGCTCTCTCTTGCTCTATCTAAAGTGATTTCAGTAGTAAATCAAACAAATTTCTGCAGCCTAATTTGGGAAACGGGCTCGGGGGGAGAGTGGTGTCTTCAAATCTTTGCGTTTCAGACCATTTGTAATCATCTGACAAATGCCCAACTTTTCGGTGTATCCCTGTTGCTCATACGAAAAAAGTGCCTAATTTTTTGTATTATGAGGAGGCTGGAAGGGGAGGCAAATAACTCAAAATTTGCGTTTTTGATTGCATACAAAAGAGTGAGTCACGGATACTAGCATAACCAAATTTCAGCTTCCCAAGTTCAGTTAAAGCAAAAACTAGCTTTTTGAGGAAGTTTTAAGTCATGAAATATCTTGAATTTTCCATATCTCTTAATCATAGCAATCTAGAAAGGTCGAACTTTGTGTGTGCGGTTAGTTGGTGACCAGAATATGATCTCTTGAATTTTGGTCAGAATGGATCCAAAATGGTGGATGGTTAAAATTTGAGCATAACTTGAAGAGCCTCAAGTTACTAACCCTCCGATGGCACGCATAAAAGTAATTTAAATGGACTGCGTTACGCAACAATGTTCTAAGTGAAATAAGGCGCCATAAACTTTAACTACATCAAGTTTCTGATGTAATGTAAATTATAACGAAGCCAGTCAATCAAACTGAACAAATTTCGCTTGTTTGTCTTTGAAATTATTTAAATAACATGAATGATTTCATTCATCACTAGTTTTTCTCATTAAAAACAAAAATAATATCGATCAACAAGTCTATGGCGCCTCATTTCACTTAGAACATTGTTGCGTAATGCAGTCCAAATTAGAAAATAAAAATTGTGCTGAGTCACTCAAGAAATTGAAATATAATATGTTATTGTGCTCCATGAAATGCAGAATTTCATTACAAAAAAATTGCATAATATCACAATTGAAGGGGCAGCATACATAGGATAGAATAGAACAATTTTTGAAAATTTCTAGCTCCTTCAATATTGAAGATAGGCAATTTGTTCTTCTATGTTTTTTTCTTGCAAATCGTTCAAACTACAACATAGCATGGTTTTATTTTCAATTTTTGCGACCTGAAAAATGCAATGAATAATTTACATAAAAATTCAGAACTAAATCTACCCCTTCAAAAATTGATGTATGCAACTAACACAGATTCCCAAATTGAAGAAATTGTGGCAACGTTCAGCTATGAAGGGTGCACAGGGATGAGCAGCCGGTTACGCCGGAGCGCAGCGAGTTTGTATTACCGATGGGTGAAATTCACCCATGTGTGCCAATTAAGGGCTAATATTTAGGTGTAACGAAGCTTTGCTAGGGGCTACCAATCAATGATTTTATACTTAGATTAAGCTGGATTTTTTCTTGGAATTTATTTGAAACGTTCGCCGCGCTACGCCGCTACTTTCTATATGCTTTACCTGAACGTTGTGTACGTGTTACGAAAAGAGAGAGAGAGAGAGAGAGCGAGCGAGAAGTAGAGGCATGAGTATAAATAAACCGACTGCTCATCTTGTTCGCGAAACGTGCATCCGATTCTCACATTAGAATAATATTGTACCGCCTTATAGCGCATTTCGTGTACGCTTATTAATCGCCATACGCGGTAATTAAACCATTTTAATTATACACGTCGACGGACGTTTTAATTAATATGCGTAAAAGTTAATTATGGGCATCGCATCGTACGGTGCGGTGTGTATTTTTGGCTCGTATTGCTCAAATAATAAGATTTGTCGCTTTTACCTTTCGCCAATTCTTTAGAGCCAAAAGTATACATCAGCGTCTTCAGCCCATCCAGGTACCCAGGGACACAGCAAATTTGAAACGAAGGAGAGCGATTTGCCTTTATTCTACATTGCGATTTTGTTATAGCGTACATTCTTCGCCAATGGCTGGGAGCTTGAGAAAAGGGAAACCGTTTAGTGGCTGGAGAAGTGGTGCGCGACGCGCGTAATCGAGTATACTGCAGCGTCTACTCGGCGAGTACTTGTGTTGCGATTTTTCTCGTTAACGCGAGCGCCATGGGGAATTCAGCTCACGTTTGATAAGCGTGAAATACTGCCAAATTCTTATCACTGTAACTAAATCTAAATCTCAATTTAATGATCAGCGTGTATGCGGTATAGGGTACGTCTTGAAACGCTTCCACTGCGGTGGTGCCAAAGGCGATCGTTGATTGGTGATTTGTGATTTGGACCGGGCGACGTTTCAGTTTAACTTTCAAAGAATAAACACGCGCTTATCGTACTTCTTTATGTAGTTTATCATGTATATAGGAAGGTATACGCGTATGTATCGGAATAATAAGTAAAATTAAACGCAGAAGGACGCCTAATACAATTTATTTATGCCGGTACGGCGCGACGCGAAGTCGTCGCTCAATTAACAAGGTTATATGGACCACGATACGTGCTCGATGTCCGCTTCCACTTCCAGCACTTATGCGTATATCTATCTCATGTATACACTTACAATACCGTTAACGTTAAGGATAACCAATGCAGGCATACAGCTCAGCGCAGCGGCGACGGGGAAGAATGTCGCGGACAATACATACATATTACAGTACGAGCTACACCCACACCCACGATGACCAAGACCTCTTGCCGTGTGCTAAGTATACGTACGATATTAATCGACGCGACGCGGGTATACTTGGCTCGTTCGTAGAGTGATCTAGTTTCTTTCCATTCTTCCATCTTTATTGATCTGTTAAAGCTTCCAAGGATTAGGCCGTCTAATCGCTGTTTCGATGCATCGCCGACGGTCTCATTTTTGCCAGTACGTTGTACGTATTATGGTCCCTCGCGAGGCGAAATGAGATGTGAAAAACTAAATTTCATATTTACAAAAAACACGTGGCATGGCTGCTTACTCTTTTTTTTTTATTAGACTATTTATAGGATAAACAAAAGAATTTCACGTAACCTCTTTTTAAAATTAAAAAAAAAATTCTTGAATAGAGAGTATTTTGAGAATTTTGAAAAATTGAATTACTTCCTTTTGACAAATGACTGATGAAAAAAAATTTATGTATCTTATCGAGCCTACGATGTAGTGTACGTTGACACTGACTGATTGAATTAACTTCCGTACTCTGTGGTACTCTTTCCATATACGTCATACGTTTCGTCCAAATGATTGGTTGAAGAATGATCTGCGCTACCACCTAAACAGATGTGTCCACTTCATCGAGTTTGTCTTATGACCGGCAGTACCGAAACCCAATCTCCTTCCGCTGTTTTACTAACTCGTAGTTTTCTCACCTTTACTATATGTACCTATTAGGTATACTATATGAATACCTACTACTAGATAGCACTTATACGTATGGTATGTGCTGAGGTACACATAGTAAGAGGATATTAGAATCGATCAGCCGTTTAATTATTACTGCTATAATATATTTTCGTATGTATCTATCTACTATACCTGTACTACGTTCTACATACTCGTATGTATCGAAACAATTTACAGCCATCGTGCTGCGCCGTTAGAAGCAGATAAAACTTAAAAAAATCGCTACTTTCTAGTTATTAAAACATATAAAAACATGGTATACCAGCAATGTTCGGTGTGGTGCTCTCTCTACTCGGTATACGTAGAGTGTACAACTACACTGTACACATGTATATCTCCATAGCTGTATTATATACGTAAATTATATTCAGTATAGGTGATTCGAAGCCAATTAAAATTCTACATCGAATGATCACCCTTCTAGCTGAGTATGTGGTCAAGAACTATGCTATTATTGTTTGCCTGCTTTGGAAAGCAAAAGAGAGAGGGCAGCCCACGAATTTTATCATATTGTTATGTTTGCATGGTGTTCGCTGCCCGAAAAATACGAAAAAAAAAACCACGAGATTCTTCAAAAAGCGCAAAATTTTTCTTCATTACTTAAATTTTTTGTATTTTTTCAAATTTTTCGATTATTGCTAAAGAAAAAAACAAAAAAATTATCGGAGTTGTTTTTTTCTTGAAATAAATGCAGCTTTTTTAAGTTCGATTGATTGATACCTACCTAAGATTCCTAAATGACCTCTGAGAGACTTCATAAAAATTTTAACTCGTCAACTCAATTTTGGGACACTCCTAAAATGAAGTCAAACCCGTGAAATACTTTGTAATTTTCAAGAAAAGAATAAAAATCGAATTGTTGGTCGCTTAAAATTTTTCATCATCTTCCGAAGCCATCTTTTGTCCTGCAACTATTGAATAAATTTCAGTCGTCAATTTTTTCCAAGTTAATGAAGCAATTATAAAGTACTTTAAAATTTTTCTCTGGTAGCATCACTTTTGAGTATTTTTAAATGAATTCCAAATGGGTAATTTATTGGTCGTGTGCACAATGTGGGACTTCCTTTAGGTTTCTTCAGACTCATTTAGCAAAATGTGCTCCAGTTTTGTAATGATTTTACAGCAAGAGTGCGGTTTTTTGGGAAGCTTTTTGTGATAAAAATCGAACATATTTTGCCTTATGAGTGCGAATAAGTGTAAACTGAGCCCATACTGCGCACATGGCTAATAAATTATCCGTTCTTCGTTCATTTTTGATAATAACCAAAATTAATGCTTTTTGAAAAAAATGTTAAACCGGTTTAGATTTGTAAATTTAATAAGAATTGACAGTTGAAAATTTTTTCTATTTTTGGAAGAATAAATAAAAATAAAAAAAGTAAGCAGCCATGTTGCATTAGTGTAGCTGAGTTTTTAATTGGGGCTTGTTCAGGTTTACAAATAACGCTGCTAATTGTTCATGGCTGCAGAGCGCGCTGAAAACCGAGTCTGAAAACCCCTACAGTATCCCTTCCAAAATCACTTGACAAGTTAAATTTAGAACAAATGTAGCATTTTTTTCTCCATGCTATAATCGTATGAACGCATAATTTTCAATTAGTAGCTACTCGAAGCTACTTAAATTATCCTCAAATTTTTACGATCCGACATTTTGGATCCATTTTGACCCAAATTCAAGAGCTCATATTGTGGTCATAAACTAACCCTACATATAAAGTTTGACCCTTCTAGGGTGATTTAGCATTGCTGTGGAGGTAATGGAAGATTCGTGAAATTCCCTGTACTAATTTCCCCTCTAAAAGTTTTTTGCTCTAACTTCCTTTCAAGTATACTTGGGTAGCTGAAATTTGGATACGTTTGTGTGCGTAACTTACTCGTTTATATGAGGTCAAAAATGAAAATTTTAAGCTATTTGCCTCCTCTTTCAGTCCCCTCATAATTTGAGTGATCCGTTATTTTGAGGTGTTTCGAAAAAACAAAAAATTACTTTTTTCGTATTTCCAAAAAAAGTCTCTCAATAAATTTTAAACAATTTTCGCAGATACTAGTTCGGATATCGTTCTGATACCGCTCCAGTCACTGTTCCAGTAATCGTTACGAGTACGAGTACATATGGACTAGCATGGCGTGAGGATAACTCTTATCGTATTAAGTGTGTTGTAAAGAGATACCACGTATAGCACGTAGCACGTACCACCCCGTTCAACATTGTATTGACGAGCAGTTACGAATTACGATTGAATACTGTACCATTTGTGCAAGTTAGTGCGATTCGTCAGACAAGACAACGAAACAAATAATAAATACTATATAGGCTATGCTTGGCTACACGATTCGCATTATAATTACGACGCGCGCCTTTGCCGAGCCGAGAACAATGAGCGATTATCTATCTATCCATCTATACCTCTATATTGATCCGTGTTATACTGCGTGGGTATACAATTTTTTCTCTCTTTTTTCTTTTCCTGCTGTACCGTACTCTACTGTACTATACTTTACTGTAAGGTACTCTAATTTCCGAAACCGTTAATCTACCATTCGCAACATTGCAACAAAATATATATTTCGCTGCTCTCCGCTACGTCGCGTCGCGTCGCCGCACCACCAACCATATTCGAACGAATACTATTCGTATTCGGGTCAAGAACTCGTTTCGACAAAACCCAGAGAGCAATTAGTCTGACAAAATATAGATCTTTAATGTGTTCGCGATGCACCAAACAAATGCCAATACAGAAGTATACCGACGCACACCGAGTCATCGAGTGTGCTACACTCCTTGCTGCTGATATTGTACGTATGCGTAATACAATATGCATAATGCATTACGCATTATTGGTACCTGTTTGTCTGCCTCTGTGAATGGCACTCGGACGCGACAAACCGTCATCGGTGTAAAAATTGGACATTATTTTGTTGTTAGCTGCAAAATCACCGTACTACTTAATACCATAATGAAAAATACATAGGTCTCCCCTTATCCCCTGAGTATACGGTAGCCGTGAGGTATCGTCACGTTAATAGATTTGCATATGCAAACGCCGCAAATCCGTCTCTTGCGTTTCGCCATTTTTATTTTTTTTCTTCTCTTTCTTCTTCTTCTTCTTCTTATTATTATTATTATTCTTGTTATTTTTTTTTATTTTTTTTTTATAAATCCAAATTTAATTTATCGGTATATATATCTATATATATATATTCACATATACCTAAGATATAATACGTAATTCCAATTTTTTCATTTTATTTATTATTTTTTTTTTTATATAAAGTGTTTGTGCTTTACGAACAAAAACCTCTTTTTTTTTGAATGAATAAATTACATCGCGATTGAATTACTATATGGTATTCAAGCCATTTAAGTATGTACGTTTGTAGGTTATTCTTGTAGCCATACATATTCGTATAGGAGTATCGCGAGAAGAGTCGTAGACTAACGTAAGTAGCGACTATTAAAAGTAGAGTATGCCCAGTGTAATTCTAATTTATTAATCGATCGTATGTGGTGATGGTGATGGTAATGGCGATGGCGAAGGCGCTGGCGCTGGCGTAGCGAATAATCGCTTATTTGCATGCGACTTTTTATAATAGGCAATTATGCGCTATGCGCCTCCGTAGCAGTGCATACTGCAGCACAGCATATCCTGTTCGATGCTCCGTTTTATGAACTCTGTCTGTGTCTGTATGACCTACTTGCGAGCTGAACGAAAAATCTCTCCGTTTTTATTCGTGCGTTCGTTTATGGAAACGAAGTATTTTTCGGCGTGGCCATTTATTATAATCGTACTTGGGGTTAGGTATTGTTGAGTTATTTATTTATTTTATCTTGGTTTTTCAGAAATACCTACCTAATACAATAGTGCACGTGATCGTATATGTTTCTATTCGCAATTCTTTAGTAAAGATGCGATTAATTTATTTTATTTGCCATGTAATGTGTAACGTGTAACTTGTAATTTACATGGTCAAGGGCTACATGTAGCCAACGCGTTAGGCTGAAAAGAGAGATTATAAAAGGTGCGAGTCAAATTAACAAATAATGATTATTGAAAAAAAAAAGTATAGAAAAAAAAACTCCAGAATGGGGGGAGAAAAAAAAAGAATGTATGACCATAGAGATTATAAGACTGCGTATCTATTTGAATAATAAAAAAAAAATCATCCATTTAATTTTTAAACAATCAAAAAATTATAGAGAAGTACCTAAAGCTAATAGAATTAAAAACAATTGAAAATTTACGTTTTAAATCTTCATAATTTATTATTTCCTATTATTTTGTATCGTTGATTCCAATTTAAATAATATGTATTTTGCTGGAATTTAATGATATACATCAATACATGACCTTCGTTTAAGTCATTTTCTCCGGTAAACTGAAATTAAAATAAATAAGTATATTATTGGTGAATTTTGACATTAACTATTTTACTAAAATAATAGGTATTCTTTATCTTTTATTGATAATCTTTTGGATTATTTTCATAACTTAGGTATATTAATTAATTTTAAGTAAATAGTGATAGTTGTGGCATGGGAGCATCGCACCCATCTACGTAAATATTCCCCAAAAAAGGTTCCAGTAATGTACACGTTAAAGACCAGTTTGGGTGCAACAATGTACGAATTTATATATGTACATCAGTGTTGCCAACCTAAATGGAAAAAATCCCCGAATTTGGCGAAAAAAAATCCCAGATCGTGTTTTTAAAATATGAACGACCTTTTTTTTTTTTTTTTTTTTTGAAAAATTTTATTAATTTTAGATTACACCTTACTGCAATTAAGGGAATTACTTTATACTTTATATTGGATTAATATAAATTATAAAAAAATAATAAATAAATTAAAGATAAAATCAAGAGATTATTATTTCTAAAAATAATTCTAAAATTCAATTCAAAAAACTTAACTACTTGCGTGGTTTTGCAGTTTGCTTTCCCAGGTAAGCGGTAAAAATGTAAACAGATTAACAGAACGTCATTGTTACCAACTCAGAGACTTGACTGAAAAATAAGAAAAATCCCAGAAATCAAGAAATCCCAGAAAATCTCAGCATGTTTTCTAAAAATGTCGAAAAATCCTTAGATCCTGGGATTTATCCCTAGGGTTGGCAACCCTGACGTACATGCTGTAAAATTTGTTTGAAAGCTTAAATACAATTTTATCGAAGTATATCAAATATGTACTACATTTTTCAATCACCAATGCTTTTTAGCAAGAAAAAATTATTTATGCGCTATTCAAGTCCAGTGAAGTACGTATATACATTATTGCACCCAACGTAAAATTCTCTATATACTCAAGGCACTGTTATCATCCATTCTAGCGTACTCGAATAAGAAAACGTTATAGCACCCACAACGGGCGCAAGAACGTCAACTTGGGGTGTGACAATGTACTTGAAAGGCCATTTCGGGTGCAATAATGTACATCATCGAAATCCAGACAGGAAAAGCCCCAAATTCCTTTTTTAAATATGGAATTCTGAATTTTAGTAATTAATTAGGTTGAAAGTTTTCATTTCTTTGATTTATTATTATTATTATTTTTTTACGTCGAAAAAAAAGAAAAATCGAACATGATTTGTTCATAATGGAGTACCATATACCATTGGCGATGAAAAATCAATTTTGAGTTCAATAATAATTTTGCATCACTGCTTAGTTTTTGTATTTTTTTTTTTTTTTTTTTTTTTTGTCAAATCAATTTTTATTTAATTTTTGACGTATTGATTTAATGAAAGTCGCCGTTAGTATTATTATATTTTATTTACTTCATTTTTGATAGTAGGTAATTTACCGTTTTGCCTGTGTGGATTTCAACGGGTCGCACGGTATATATATATTTTTAAAATGTATTTTTCTATTATTTTTCCTGCCTTATAAACATACATAACCTTTTTCAATAAAAGAGAGAAAAATCCTACGCAAAATGTATGCGCGAAAAAAAAAATGATGAGTTAGGTTGCTGTGAATAATTTATGCCCGCAATTTTAAAAATGCAAGTTGGAATCTATTTGACTCGTATCCACAGTACTCAGTACCGAGGTATTTTCATTTGTCGTACCTATGTGTATAAGTACGAGTATTAATCGTTATACTTGGTGCATAAAGTACGTATACTCATATAATTATTTACGTGAACGTGGCTGCCATTCGTACGTACTCGTATAAACGTATGTAAATGATTCGGCCGACGGGTAAACAGGTTTTATTTCATCGATCGGATCGAAAAACAATGGTTCTTAATACCGCCTATCACGATTGCTCCATAAACCTAGTTAATTAGACTAGAATTGTGTACGAGATGAATAGTCTTACGTAGGTTAGGCACCTACGATAGACGTATTTTTGTATATGGCTGTTCGTGCGTTTAATATCTGGGTAAACCTGGAACATCAGAAATTTCCGTCCAGTTGCCGAAAACATCGATACTCGTCTTGCCATTTATTATATCGAGTCGTATTTCAACTATTAACCAGGGAAGAGTATAGGTATGTACTATACAGAGTTACAGACGTGGATTAGATCCAAAAAGCTTACCGACAAATTGACTTAACAAGGACTTCAATCGTTGCCTCACTCCTATTTTTTTTGCCAATTATTTCATTATTATTTGTACTGATGTGGAATTTTTATTTTTTCCCCATTATTGAGGATTAGTTGTGTATGGTAATTTTTTAGTTTCATAACACCCTTAAAAGGATGAAAATTGAGGAATATATTTTTTTCAAACAATTTTCATCTGTAGGTAGGTAGGTAGGTATGTATGTCCAGCCCCCAGGGGCCCACCGGACACCACCTTAGTCTTTTTTAAGACTAGGGGTTCGGAGGATCCCAACGGAACAACATGCGACACTTTCTTTGGAAAGTTATATGTGATGTATCACGTTGGGCGCTATGTCCACGTGCGCTCACACTAGCCTCTGTTGTTCTTACACTGTCTGCAACCTTATCGTGGTGGGCTAGTTTGAGTGGAACAGCTTGTCGGAGTACTTACTTAGGGAAATCCCTAGGTAAGGGCTTATCGATGATTGGGAAACGAACCAATGGCAGATGATGGCACCTGGACTCCCACCAGGTGTGGTCTCTCTCCATTCCCTAAGTGATCCTCTCCCCTTCTAACTTGGGGGGCTCACTCTGTCGACGGGTCACGGCTAGTTTCATAGTAGTGGCCCTAGATGGAGGGTCCTCCCTCACAACTAGGAGATGTAACGTCTTATCCACCCGGGTCTCTGCGGTGTATGGAGGCTCATCCCAACCCTATCCTCAAACGTTGTTAATCCTTAATTCCCTTTCAACTGTAGGTGACCATGGGTTACGCACTTCTTTGGCTTGTTGGGGTTACGTACTCCACTGTTCTCAGTTTTCACGTCCCTCTCGCCAAATCTTCGCTTCCATGGGTTTCTCCCGGCTCAAGGCGCATGGTATTCGAGGTACAAAGGGAGGCATGGTAGCCACCTGTAACCTAGCTAGGTTTGTACCTTAGAGCCATGCGTAACAGTTTGTGGATATCTAAAAACCTCCTCAACTTCCTAGCCGTGTGAAAGTTTACTCGCAATACCAGCGAGGTTTGGGCGGGAGAACCGCCTCTACGTTGAGACCTGTGGAGTACCTACCGCACTCTACAGTATATAAGCCCTCCATGGTACGCGAGCGCTCTGCCATGGTTGTATCCAGTTCGCCGGTTCTCGTGGGAACAATTATGGAATTGAACTGCAAACAACGCCCCCAACTCTCGATGGATCGCCTCCTGTTACCGACGCCAGCGGTACTCGAGGTGTAGGCACTGGCAACAACCGCAACGAAATTACTGAAGCAGAATTTGATGTCGAAGGATTTTTAGCGGAGAACATCATCCGTGGTGCCCCTGCTTTCAAACCTCCAACCAAATCGCAGAAGAAGAATCGGCTTCACATGAAGCTACTTGGTATCGATATCGATGACTTGCCATTTTCGTATACCGAAGAACAACTGGAAGGCGAATCTTCCATACATGTTGCGCAGGGTTAAGGAAGGGCAAGCTCTAGCGCAATATATTGAAGCCCTAACGAAGGAGCGCAGAGAAGAGGCCAAGGGACTTCAGAAGGTAGGTAGATAGGTAGTATAACTTTTTAAAAGGTTTATAAGGAGGCCAGTCTCTTGTGGCTGTACATAAATGGGAATATTTCTTATAAGAGAATGATGTTTGAGAAGCATTTAGACAACAGTTATATGCGAAGCAAAGAAAAGTTTCTTATTTCGTGGCTAGAAACTTATTGGAACTATTTTTTGTTTCCTAGTGAGGTCTCACATGCAATTTGCAAGCTCAATTTTCTTCGCAACCATAAAAAAACATATTATCAAAATTGAAGAGGTCCGAGAGAGATTTCTGAAGTACCTAGACTTATACGTAATAAGAGACTGCAACTACGTTCTTATATGACGAATCAAGATTCAAACTTACTCAGCCAGATATTATTACTACACCAAGGGTTAACTCTCGGAATCTTAGAACATTTCATACTCGTAACATATAATGTAGAGAATTACAAAAACATCAAAAATCCGGCCTCTTCATTCAGACGAATGCGGCGTTAATAGCGAATGAAATAATTGGAGCAGAGGGGAACCTTGGCGCAAGAAGGGGTATGCATGATGGGGTGGTGACGTAGGTTCTAGAGTAGAAGGGTTGGGATCTATTTTCTTATATTTAAACGCATGGTTTTTGATAGTAATGTATTTCCGTGAATTGCGGAGGGGGAGAGTTGCAATAAGGGATGTTTTTTTTGTTTTTAAATTTAAATTCAACATTAAATTAAGTTAAAATAAGCGACTATTTTGTACTTCGTAGAAAGTGTCCTGTTCGTAATTCTCCCATGAGGCTATGTAAATAAAATAAAAAGAGATAAAATGAAATTATATGGAATATTGTACGTATATTCTGGTGGTGTTGTACTTCTAAATTGGGCATTGTACACTCCCTTCGCGTTAAGAATTATAATTTATTCATACGTATTTGCTGAACATTTTGTTTTTGTTGGACGTGAAAAAAATATCTGTTTTTTCCATTTTTTTGAGTAAGTGTCACAGTTTGGATTCTAGTGAAGTACACATGGTGGCACAGAATTATATGAGAAGATCAAATGATATAATTCTTTAAAAAATAACGTAAGAATATGATTCATTCAATATCTGCATAAGAATTCACCGTGTTCGATCTATTTCTCAGTAAGTTTATGATGAATGCATACAACGTTTCAATACCAAAGATATGGTGGAAATTTCATTTTCACTCAAGTTACGGAAATTGGAACAAGCTATCTGCCAATATGGTTGTTCAAACTGCCATAGCTTGAATGGAATATCAAAAATATTTTTGCGATGAAATTTTCGTATGCGTCTATAAAGCAACATTTTAAATCCAGTTTTAGTTCATTTCATCAGAAACTTACTGAAAAGTAGATCGATCAAGTAAGTGCTGATAACGTTATAATTATACTTGTTATTTTTGAAAAGTAATCATCTTATCTACTCATATACTCGTGCTACCAAATACTATTGGATGTATTTTATTCGAATCCGAACTGAAAAATCGAGGTGTGTGGGAGGGAGGGGGGGTGAGAAATGAAAGAAAGTGAAATTTTTTCACGCCTAACGAAGGCAAAAAGTTAGGCAAATATGTATGTATAAATTATAATAGACTAGATATTATAATTTAAAATGGCCAGCCATTCGTTTATTATTGGTGGTGACAAAATCATCGACTATACGTATAGGAGCTGATGAACGAGTAGTTCGTGCTGATGTGGTGGATAATGGATATTGTAGAGTACACGACGAATCGTTTCAAAGTATTAGGCATTGTACGGTCTACGTATAGGTATAGACGTTGCTGATGGGAATTGAAATCTAAAATACCGTACAAGTATCAGAGCGAAGCAAGCCGCAACAATCCGTCTCCGCGTCTACGTCCACGTCCACGTCCACGTTCTTCGCAACAGGTTCTAACTCGATATATCTGCCAACGTATAGCGTATAACAACATTGTATCGTTGGCGCAGGTGACCTACTCATTAGCAGAAAAAACATGCGCAACTCGCGGTACCCGAGTAGAAAAGTTTGCTGAGAGAGTACTTTGAAGAGAAAAAAACCGCATAGCTATACAGATATACGCGTATATGCAACCGCCTACGGCATGTTACCTCTTTTTTTTCTCGCGCAATGTTGCAACATTGTTGCGACGGATTTTTTTTTCTTTTTTTTCGTTTCATCTTCTTAATGGCGAAGCCGGCTAAGGTTGCGGACTCGCGACTCTTCGAACAAAACGTGCCACCGATGTATATTTTAGTTAATGAATATACTGCAGGGCTGTATTTACGTGTACAATTTTATAATCGTTTCCATCTGCGAATACGCGCTACGCAGGTACGCGAGAATTTCGCTTGTCAGCGACGCTGGTTTGGTCAACATTTATATATTAACTAGCACCTGAAAGCCCACGATCGAGACGACATGTCTCCATATTAGCTCTGTATGCGAGTACACAACTGATACTTCGTACTCGAAGGCTCACGGTAGGTTTGTTTTTACATGCGTTTTCAACTGAAAACCATAGCTAGGTAAGTAACGAACTACTTAATTTGCCCAAGCGTATAGTCGGAGAAAGACAGTCGTCAAATTCATCGTGATATATTTGTGTTTCATTCCATTAGTAATCATTTACCAAGTGTTTCAACTTTTTAGTTTATATCTATGTGTATATTTCTCCCTCGCTCTGTTTCTGAGAATGGTGAGGGATTCCTAAAAATGGTGAGAGATTACTCAAATTTTGAGTGGAATTAGAGAGTAGGCAAATACATGAGGGTAAGTTACAGACGCTAACATATCCAAATTTCAACTAGTTAAGCAAATTTGAATGCGAATTGGCGTAAAAACAGGTTATTGTGTAGATTTCGAGCCACGTAAATTCTTCGAATCTTCCATTTGTGCTCACCAAATACACCTAAACAGCTCAAACTTTTTATGTAGAATTAGTTGCACATCAGAATATGGCACTTCGAATTTACTTCAAATTCCATTGAAAGTGGCTGTTGGTCTAAATTTGAGGAAGGCTTGAGAAGCCTTAAATAAGTCAAACTCGTTAAGTATTACCTCATATGATTACTGGGAGGAGGAAGAAGTATTATACACCTCAAATTCACCATCTCTGGTGATCTCAGAGAGGGGTAAAGAAGCGATTATTGTCATCAAAATTTTGTGGGCTAAATGAATGCTAGAAAGCGCTTGATTATGATTTTATATAGCAGAACGGATATAAATGGCTGAAGTATTCAATCTTCAGCTTCCTAAGTGAGTTTGGAAGGGTGTAAGAGGGAGAAAAAATCCTTTTGGAGGGGCACGAAGTCGGCAAATTTAATGAATCATCTTTATGTTCTCGTATATTATACGTAGAAGGTTGGAACGTTCTATATGTATAGGATTAGTTGGCTATTAAAATATGGCATCGCTTGAATTTCGGTCGAAATGAGTTCAAAATAGATCCAAAATGGTGCATTGTCATAATTTAGAGACGGGTTGAGGAGGTTCAAATGACTGAAATTTGGTGAATACATATAAGCCCACGGGATTCTTATGACAGTGAAGGATTTAAGCATAGCTTACATAGGCTGAAAGCTCGGTTGATAAAATTTGTAAACGGTAAATTATTTTGAGACGATTATAAACTAAATTACGAGAAAAAAACTTGTCTACATTTTCAGGCATTTTTCAGTTTTTTTTTTTTTTCAATTTTGCAACTTTTTTTTACTTTTTAAACGAATTTTTTCTTCATCATTCGGATTTTTTCGCTATTTTCAAAATAATACAAAAAAACCTATAGGTAGGTAATTAGTTATTCATTAAAAACAAAAAATGATATATCTTATTTTTCAAATATAATGATAAAATTATTTATATTACAGTTTGAAAATGTTTAGAAGAAATAAATGTTTTTTTTTTTGAATACCTAGTTTCCAAAAAATTTGAAACAATTTTCTAAAAAATTTTTAGGTTTATTAATTGTTTGAATTTTTGTGGAATTTAGAACTTTTCACTATTTTTTAAGGCATTTCTTTTTTCATTTTATGGTGTGAAAAAAGATTTTTTAAATGAAATAAATTTTCGAATTGATTTTTCTGTAAAAGAATTTCATCATCTTGTAACTACTCGTAATCTACACCACAGTAGTTGAAGATACGAATTTTCGTGTGTTTCAAAATTTAACTTTATATATTTATTTTTCGTACAATAACTATAGATGACTTCTTTTTCTTTGGGAGGGAAGACTTGATCAGTCGTCTAAAATATACACGAAATGAACATTTTAAGCGACAAATTAAATTTAGCTTAGTGGCGAGTAATGTATAAATTTCTCATTGTGTGGATCACAATAGTGTTCTATATTCTAAATTCAACTTTTTAGGTGATTTTCTCGAACATATATTGTGAGATTTGCAAATTTGAACAAGTCTCCATTAAAAACTCAGCTCTCAAAATATGACATCGGCTGCTTACGTTTTTTTGTCTTTTTTTTTTCGTTTTCCGACGCGCCTCGTTCGAAGCCCTCGCTGCATAGTGTATGTGTATATCAGTTCACCAGTGTATACGTATACTACGCGAAATCGTGAGATCGAACCGATTAAAAATTTAATGGCTTTAATGCATTCCCGATTCGATAGTTTATCTTTCTTTTTTCCTTCTTTTTTTTTTTTTTCGTACGTCTGCGTTACTTTTTCCGCTTTCACCCGGCCGCGGCCGAATTACTTTCTTCGACGGACAAGTGTTCTATACCGTAGCCGGTACTTACTACTTAGTGTTTACTCGTTATTGCATTTCAAGCGAATTACCGCGCCTACCATAATATTATATAGGTATTTTGGTGTTTTTTTCCACTTGGACTACTCTGCGATGATTTGCCGATCTGATGATTCGATTCATATACCGAGGATGCCTTGGCTTGCCATTATGTCGAATTTAGGCTCGAAATTATTGTAATTTTTTTATATTTTTTGCTTAGTTTTAAATAAAAAATTAAGCTGTTACATTATGTCATGGCTGGCCAGAGCTGAAAAGAGATAAGGTACAGGCGGCCAGACTGCACTAAGCCAGAATTTCTAAGAGGGCACGGTGTTGAAAATTTTAGAAAGGTTTTCAATTCCAGTCAATTTTGTTTTTATTTTCGCGTTGGATTTAAAAATAAAAATAGAAGAGCGAACCGAACATTATTTTCGACCCAATGCTATAGGTTGCTGGTGTACTCGAGAAACACCTTGAGAACCGAACTGTGATGCGTCAGCGACATCTTGAACTTTTTCTAAAGCTTACTCATTAATTTTTAGCAAATATTTGATTTTTCGAATTTTCGGATTTTATGTATTTATTTTTCTGTTTCTAAATTTTGTCTTTTATTATCATTATTTGATATTAGTGGTTAGGTATACTAAATTGGGTGTTTCAAATTTCGCAGGCTAATGCTTTTGTCGCTAATATTTTTATGACTTTTCTATTTTATGAAGTGGTGGTGAAAAGAGGGGGCAGTTTTCACTTCACACTAAGTTATGTTTTTCGTAATTTCCAGTTACAACCTATAACGTATACCTGATTTGGGAACAAGGAGTCGTGGCAAGATGACATCGTACCTATGTTCAGTGATTTTCCTGTAAGTATATCCATTACAATACTCATGTCGCTATGCGTGTATACGTATAGAGCATCTCGAAAATTCAAATACCAAGAAGATAATAGATATGAATGGGAATTGCTCAAAATTCATTGAAGAGAGTTTAAAGCAAATTCCAACAGTAATTTTCTTAGAGTTTTGATAGGACTCAAAATAGCGTTTTACTCGAAGTTGAGAGCAACGTAATAGGCCACTTGAAGTTTTGAAATATTTGAGCTGGATGCTGTGTGTGATAAAGTAGAACTAAAGCACTATCGTGTACAAATTTCAGTTTCTTCAGCGAATTTATAGGGTGCCAAAGCAAAAAAAAAAAGTTTTTTAAAGCAAGTATGGATAGTGAAATTTTCCGAATCGTTCGTTTGTAGATATTTTTTCGTAAAATCCGGTACACGCCGGAACAGTATAAGTGTAGAATGACTCCTCTTGTGTATTTGGTTCGAAACAGATCCATAATAGTGGATGGTCGAAAGTCGAGGAAAGTTTGTGAACATTCAAATGTGTATAGTTTCAATTTAATAAATATATAGACTTCATATCATTATTACAGCGAGTACGTATACCTACCACATATGTATGTAGTATGTACATGTACCATATTCCAAATTTACCATGTACACTTACTGCTGATTACGGAGGATGCAGTTCTGAACTTAATTCCGTTCTTACCTATAAAAATTAAATTCTCGAAAAGAATAATTTCTATGGTGAAGGAAGAAAAAAAAACGGTATTTATAATTACATCCGCGAAATTCTCATGCTTTATAAGTTATAACTTAACATTGATCATTACAGTAGGTGCCATGCAATATTTATTAAGCGCGTTTCACACGAATTCGGTATATGTGTACGTGGGATGAGTGATGAATAGGTATGTCTGACTTGAGGTAGCTGTTCGTATGATGTACGAGTACAGGGCAGGTACAGACAGTGTTGTAGATGTAGGTATTAGGTACAACGTACATATAGTACATACATAAACGTAACTATCTGTGAATCTAAAACTCTAAATGCCCGGTGTAAAACGGGCCTGATTTCATTGTTCAAAATTCAAGATGTAAACGTTTATTGCCCGTCGCGTCGCGTCGTCTTATTGTAGGTACCGCCTTTAGTGAAATCTACGTGACTACTATGTATTCTTATTTCTTACATGGTCCAGATCATGATTTTAATACCAGTACCAGTGTGAGGCATTAGGTATTGCATACTTGGGCATTGTGCAATTTGTCTGATATGATAGCGAGCTATACATTACTCGTATACTATATAGTCTATAGTCTATGTATGCACTAAGCGCATTCGTATGCGCAGATATTCGTACGTGGCGCATGATAATCGTGGTGCGGTATACTCGTATATGTACGAGTATGCGTGAGTCCGTACGTCTTGTACGTTTTTTGTACGTCTACGTATATCGTAAAGGTATTCCAGCATTGAACTATGCATGTGTAGTGAGTACATACGTTGTACTTGGTAATACCTATAATCACTTACCTATATATTATACGTATCGTCTTCGCAAATTCTGACTTGTGAGGACATCATTTCATTATTTTATTGGTACACTCGATGGCTTTCTACCATTTCTGGGGATATTGTTACAGAGGGTATTGCCTTTTCAAAACCTTCGTCCAACTGCTTAAATATATAATTTGCGTTTAACTATACTATTGTTAAGAGCCTGGTGAATTTACGAAAATTGTTTTTTACATAGGTTTACCTGTACCGGTACACGTACTTTAGTAATCAATGCGAAAACGAGAAAATCATGAAAAGAAAACAACATAAAGTACTTATAAAAGAAGGTGTAGAATATAATACGTTAGGAACTTACTCGTTTTCGTACATATACAATATAGGTAGTGGGTACATGGTACATAGTTACATTGTACATATCGTACACACATACCGTATAGTTGTATTTGCAGTAAAGTACGTCTACGTGTGAGTCGAGTCGAGTATATGTGTAAGTACTATCTGCGCGTATCTATATCAGTATGTGCTCGCACATCGTACATAGACATATAGGCGACTGTACAGCGTACAGTGTGAGTACAATTGAAAGCTTATAGGTCGAGGGCGTTGTATAGGGCCGCTGGCTATCGCCTATCGCATAATTTTACGGAACTCGCCATTTCCAAGTGTTGGTATTAACGACAGTTTAATTTTCTTCAACTGCGACCATTTACGCTGGTAATAGCGCCAAGTCGCTGCGTGTACCTTAATCGTCTTTTTAGGGGGCACTGGGTGCGGGCTGCGGGGTGCGACTAATTTATTGTATTTTTAATCCAGCACCCATATACTGATCAAGGCTTAAGCGTGCAGTCAAGCTGCCGGGCAAATAGAGAGCTGCAAATAGGAATATACGTGTACAGAAGTACTAGCTATATAGTTACGTACCTACTGTCATATAGTCGTATTAATGTTTAAAACGTTTAGAATCGAATTTTCGCCTTCGTTAGTATCCATGATTACGGTCTGTGGCGTATATGTTGCGTACGCGTGATTACCCTTAATTCGCGTCTAATGAGATAATTGTGAGTTTTTGGTCACATCGTGAAAATTATACCCATTAGGGTTATTAAAATTAAGGTTCGCCAACATCCGCGTGCACTTTGAGGTGCTGATTCAAAATGCGAAATATCGAACCGAATCTCCTTCTCTAAATTATCGATGAAGCGGCTGTCCGCACGTATGTAGCTGATGTTTCATTTTTGGGTGAGGGCTACTCTGTTGTTTCCGCAGTGTGCACGAGAGCGGTCCAAGTTTCCGTTTTAATGGTAAAATGTCAACGTATTTAGATCAAGAGTACCCGAATGAACCCTGCAAAAAATATAAAAAATTTCTGCTCCTGACTTACCACGTACATTTGCCAAAATAGCCGAGTAATTTTCTTTTTAGTTGAGTATACTTGATTAAAGAGTTTCTCCTATACGCGTAGCGCTGGCGGGTGTGCATAAAAATCGATCAAATTTCGGTAAAAGGCTCTCATTAAAAATGAAAAAAATGAAAAACAAAATAGCTACTTTTTTGTATTTTTAATACACCTTCAAAATGGCGGATAACTCAAATTTTGAGTGGTGTTGAAGAATTATGTCAGGTTCACGTTCAGGTTCAACTGGGTGATGCAAGCACCATGCACTTCGGCCATTTATAGCCCATTGTGCCCCACTTCTCATCACTACCTGTGTATCAGGGTCATCAGGATTATATCCTATTGAGTGCTGAGACCAAGGCCCTGTGTTTGAGCCCTCACCCTCTCCAATTTGGACAGATATTTACTCCTCTTTCCGGTTAAGGAGAGACAGTACCATAGTACATAGTCTGTCGTATCTACATTTGCGATCCGTTACCACTCCTAGCAGATAAAGATGTCTATTTAGCTAACATTGGCCCGTTAAGATTTCTAGAATCATTTTCAGCTTCTGGCTTGGATTTTTGAAATATATTTTTGCTTGCCTCATTGCAGCTGCCTCTTTCCACTTTGTCTGATGTTGAGAATTTGCCCAAGTGTCCAGAATCGGGATATTAGGCTTAGGCCCTTGTATTACTTCTGCTGCCCAGCGTCTTACTAGCTTGGCAGGCACAGTTTATATATTTACTTTTTGGGCGACCTGGAGTCCCAATAAGCTGATCTTGAATCCTCCAGATACTTCTGATAAGGTCTTTTTATTTTCATATAGCGTTTTTGAGTTACAGCTGCGTACTATTTCTAAATTCACTTTCGCACACATAATATTGGAGTGGAGGAGGATGGCTTATTCAACTAAGAATTTGGTGGGGACGCACGAGAGATTCAAAATATTTATTGAAGTGTTATATGATAAAATGAGCGAAATTGACTAAGCTATTTTGATCGAACTTCTACCTTGCGGTGTATCCAAAGTATCTGATATTTTGAGTGGAAAACATCTAAACTTTATTATTTTAAAGCAAAATAATGATTCGGGACGTATATCTTGAATGTTTAAATTTTTTACGAATTTATCACCTTTTTGGAAGGTGCTCGATGTAAGTTTCTTCAGGGGTCGTTTTCTCACTATTTATCGGGTGCCCTAACACTTTTCAAAAAATTCGAAATTTGAAAGCGCTCGGATATGGTAATTTGAAATAATTCACTTGTGGCAATGATAAATGTTGAAAATTTTCATCTCGTCGTCTGTCTATGAAAAGAATATAGTGTTTGTATCTACTAATGTGTCGCAACCAGGATTTTTTGGTGGGGCTTAGGCCCGTCCGTAAAAATACTTTATATTCTTATCTACTCTGATTCAACATATCCTCTCACCACGTTTTTCCATCGTTTCCAAATTCTTGAGTTATATTTTGCATTTTAAATTTTATGGATAGCGAGAAATTTTATTTCTATGAAATACAGTTAGTGGACATCCTCTAAATAGCTTCAATATAATAGTATGCTGAGATTAAAAACAAAAAAAAAAAAAAACAAAAAGACAAGATATGAAATTTTTGAAAAGGATGTTCTGCATCGTGGAAGAAATGCAGAAATTTATAATTTAGAAGAGAAGTACATTAAAGGTAACTTTTAGTTTACTACTAGTAATGCATTTTACGACTTCAAGAACAGTAGATGAATTTTAGACGGACATTTCACTACCTTTCTTATGCATGTAGTCCTTTGAGAGCTTTGGGTAACGCTAATGAACTGATGAATTTATGAATTTGATCTCCGTTTCAGCATTTTATGGCCATAGTTTGGTATTCTCGTTTCAATTTACTTTTGAATTTAAATGCAACTACTCGAGAACGTCAACTTGCACGTAGTATGTATTTGTATACTTAATGCAGAACTCGAGTTATATCGCGAAGACAGAGAAAACAATCATTTAGCCAATATCAACGCTGGATGGTTAATAATAATAATAATTATTATTATTATCGTACTTATAGGTATTTCATAGCTTTAGTTGTTGGAAAAAAAAAACAAAAACACGTACGAAAAAGGAAGGCAAAACTATAGCTCGGCACGTGAAATTTGGCTCGTTTGTATTATTCTAATCAATGAATAGCCCTATGACATTTCAAGGTAAATTGTAACGACGTTGATGGTATCTAATGGCAATGTATCTGTATTATTGTTATTATTATTATTATTATTATTGTTATATTTATGTATTTAAATGCGCGTATCGTGTTGTCTGCATTATTGGGAACAAACAGGTAATGCCTAATAGAGTTATTTTGAAATTGGAAGAACACACGAATCAGCAAAGTATAATGGTATTGGTACGATCTGTTAGGTTCACTTTTTTAGTATTTTATTCGAAAGTTATAGCCTATTCCCTATTATACATATACGTATGTACCTACTATGTACGTGTATGATGTGTAATGCGTGATGCGTATACCACGCAGCGATACGTAGAGCCTGTAGTGCGATCCAATTGTTGCCAATTGGTAATTAATGGTCGCTACGAGGTGTTATAAGGGCTGAAATCATTTTACATGATGGAAGTGATATTGTGAGATGATTCGTGTCATAGATTTGGCGTTATTTAAAATTAGCGATTATTGGTAGCCAAAAGTTTAGTATAGGTATAGTAAAGTCCGCACGATGTACTATAGCTAGGTCGATTCAGATTTTTTATTTGAGAACCGGTTTGTCGCGCTAATAAAATCTTCTTTTTGCCTCATTTCCCCTCTGAGAAATCGTTATTTTGGTAATTTTCCAAATTACTACAACGGCTCTTTTATCATTATCGTTCTTCGTCCGCCTTACGCGATTCGTATAAATGCGTATTGCGTAGTATTCGTGTGTGCGTGTACGTGTATACTGAATACATTTAGGCAATGTATTTGCCGCAGTATCTGTTGCGCCTAACTTCTTTTTCATTCTGCTCTGACCTTGATCGATACCGTACTCGAGTACTAAGGCTTTGGTGGTAAATTTTTTTTAATATTTTCAGCGAGCTTGCTAATATTACGTATTGAAATTTCGAACGATGAAAAGCACCGCAACGATTTTCGCTTGAAATACGCTTACTTACGTTATATGTACGTAATATGAGAGTTCGATTCGAGCACGAGAACGCGTATTGCAAAAATTGAACCAGTTTCGCGAAAACAAATAACTTTAATTCAAAGGTTGCGCGACCTGACGACGACAGCACTTGAAGCTGTTTCATAAAAACCATCGAACGCGTTGCGAAAGCAATTCGATCGTCGAGTACGCGCACGTATAGGTACGAGTATAGGTGTAAATACGAGCGTGTGCATCGTCGTTTAGCATATATTTTTTAAATTTAAACCTCGTGAATTACGTTAAAATGAAAATTTTAACATCGTTATCGAGTTTGTTATATTGTATTATCGTGTACGAGGTCACCGCTTCGTTTTTGGTTAATACGTATGCACGTGGCTATATTACGTACATTATACATTATGCTGAGCAAATGGATTCCTGCTTTTGATGCGTGTACAATGTACACTCGTACATACACATATACCACAGTGGTATCGATATCCGTTGAATATGTCGAATTCGATTTCCCCTCTTTACTTCTGCTTCTCATTCTTCAAGAAATGTTGAGCATAATATTTGCATGTAATACAACTAACTGTTCCTCAAACTTGAATACCAATGTCTAAGAACAAGCTTTAGTTCATCGCGTATTTATTTGTTGTTACGTTTCTTCACTTCGTCTACGTTGATTCGAGCTCTCCAACAGTTAAAAGGCAAACGGAATAACTCATATTTTGGGAACCCCTGTGAGATGAAATTTGTGCGCATTTTGTCTTCTCTATACGATTTCCAACATTCCTGGCTACAAATTTCGCTCACCAACGAACTGAAAAATCTGTCTAAAAAAATATCGATTCGTGGCGAAGTTATGGCAGTTTCTCTCGAAAGAGCTTATACGTTATTTTCACTCGCTTGAGAATTGGGAATTGGCCATACCGCACCGTATTGACTCACCATCACCTTTTCCGTAGCCAACCTTCCGCAATGTGTATCTCATATTGTACTCTAGCGTGCCACTTAGAACCGATACCGTTTTACCCATCTGCTAAATAATAAAATGGAACATATCCTCCCAAACGATACTAACCGAATGAAAGAGCTATTCTTCTTCATCTTACGAAAATCTACCGGACCAGCTTCCTTCATCTTTAATTAACTTTCCGCATGATTTGTGTCTCTAGCTGCTGTTGCGATTGTACGCGTACATGGCACGTTCAAAAGATAATAATTAAATAAACAATAAAAAAAGCAAGCAGCCACGCCTCCTTACTAGAAGTGAGTTCGTAATTGCGACTTGTTCAAATTTGCCAATAATGTTGTCGACATTTTCATACTCCACAAGCCATACCCAGTATCGAATCTGAAAACTACCTCGTATCCTTGGCAAACTCACCTAAGAGGTTAAATTTAAACGTCCAGTAAATGGGCCGAAGAAGTTGTACACGTATCTATGACACTCGACCAAATGTCATTCCACAACCCCGAAAAGTAGTTAATAAATTATCCACCAGGATCTCCCTATGATGTTCGCAATTTTTACTCTGCGCAAATTTTTAGCGCCAAGTACTCCGAAACGGAATGTTTTGAAGACCTCTCTCCCTCCAACTTATCTTCTCTAAATCAGTTGAAGCATTTTTAATGAAAAACTCGGCTAAAGAACAAACGAACGTACGTATAAGAAACGAAGATATTTATACAGAATTTTTCCTTTAGCTGCGAAATGCCGTGTTGAATTTTCAATTTGGACTGATCATGACTTGAGATGCCATGAAGCTTTTAACCAATAATTTTGGCGACACTATACCTATCTGTGTAAAAGTCATGAAAACTTCTCGACGCATCGTATCCCTATAAGGAGAACTTCGTCATTAGCTTCAGGGGAAAAATCGATATGGTGCGAATGTATTAATCAGTGTCAGTCTACTCGTTCGTTCGTTCCTGAGTAGCTAAGTAGTGAGTACGTACTACGTTGCCGTTATCATAAATATCGCTGTTCAGACTACAGAGCGTATTATTTATGCTTGTGTAATTTTTTTGTACTTAGCTATAACTATATTTTTATAAACTGAAGTTGACCACGAATCTCGATATCAAGGATTTCGTTGATTTCCGAATCAGATCTGCTCGAAGGTTTCAATCGTGTAGCTCTCTTGTTATGTACGTGTACGTGCCCATGTAATTCAATTTTGAATCTACCACTGGATCTTTTGTGTTAAGTATCGAAAGAGGAGTAGATATCAGATATCAACAGGGTCTCGTAATTCACCCAATAAAATAGTGTTTTTCGTATGAGTTTTGATGGCCTAAATAAAATATGTAGTTAGAAGACTCTTTAAACATCTTGTTATGAAAATTTCAGCCGTCGAAGTGTATTGAATGAGAGGGAATAGGTTCAAGGTAGTTCGAGTTTTTCAAAATGATAATGAGCCTCGAAGAGTTATTAAAACCGAACAAAATCAAACTTAAATGGAACAAAGATAGCGTACTCCATTTCTTATGTCTTTCAACGCTCTAGTATTGAGTACCTGCGTAAATATACGTAGTACATAGATAGGAAATAGGTTATTTATCTAGGTAAAGATGATAGGTAAGCAAGCCGTGGGCTGTACAGGTACATCATATGAATGTCTATGTGTATAATGACCAGTGGGGTATGGGCTATATATTCGTCGGCTAAGCTAACGCACGACGCTTGGCGTGGCGTGGCGTTGCGTTGCGTCGTGTCACGTCGTCGCGTCGTATTACGTTGTGCTGCGCTGCCGTCTAAGCTATTGTCTAGCTTTTCGAATCGAACGCGCCGCGCCGCTCCGCCGCCGCAGCGCTAGTTCGTACATTAAACCTTACAATGTAGCAATTGAAAAAGAAGAAATCCTGTTTGTCACGCCCGAATAATTTCACAGCCTCGTCGGTCAACAATATTCACCGCACTATTACAGCATAAAATACAGTATAAGTACACGGCTACACGCCGCTACTAACACAGTTACACATTTTTTTCCAACCTCTAAACGTCAAACATCGAAACCAGTTCTTGCGTTGACGAATTGGTGCCTCGGTTCGAGTTCGAATTAAAAATATATCATAAATGTAGTATACGAGTACGTTACAGATACGTGTACTTACTTACACGTAGCTATACGTAATACTTGATACGTACAGTACGATGTACGTTTAATACGTAGTACGTATAGCGCACATACACGTAGCTTACCTACTACATACATAAGTACCACCTATTTGTATTACGGAGTGAGTTCGCTGGCCAAATTCTTTGCTAATATTTTTATTATACCTAATTCTTGACACTCGGCTCGTGGTTTTCTTAATCTTTCAGTACGTAGGTATTATCGATTACCAAATAGCAGGTCAACAAACTGAAGAGTGTTCGATGTTCTTAAAATAGGTAGCCATTCGTTTACGAACGGTTTTACTAATGATTTAAAATCTTCGACTATTCGACCTCATCGCCCTCTTCATCTTCTTTTCTTCTCTCTTTTTTTATTGATTTTTTTTTTTTTTGTGATTTTAGGACCTTTTTATTTGAAGACTATTTGAAGAATTTTTTTTTTGCATTTGATTTTGTAATTTCTCACCCATACATCCAGTGATACGTGTGAAAAAATTTCCTATCGCTGTTTTTTTATAATACCATTGAAGAAGCCGCACTACCCATATGCACGCATAAGTTTTATGTATGTATGTGAAATTTTTTTCTTTCCTATCTAATATAATAATAATAATAATAAATAGGTATTAAAAAAAAAGTCTACATACCTACATTCGCCTATGTAGTTGGTATTTTTTTATTATTTTATATACCGCTTATTCTATTTTTACGAGCAGTAGCCGCAGCCGTGTGCGTATATGTAGGTACGTTTTATGGCCTCCGCGAATGAGAATTAAAATTTCTCCTAATATGTGCGAAGAAACTGTTTATTCTTGAAAAAAGTAGAACGGTTTACTTTTTTTTTTTTTTTTAATTAAACTACCGATTATGTTTTATAACGAAATCACGATTCGTAGTTATTATTATCATCGTCATTTTTTTTGTGATTTAAATTTTATCCAAGAATTTTGAACTTTGTCTGAATATATCAGCCAATGGATATTGCCTCCATGTATCTATAGAAGAATTATTATTAGAGATTTCCCATTTGCTATGTATGTATAATTATATGGTTAGAACGGATGAACTGACGAAATTTATAGACAGTAATAACAAAATATCGGAAGTTAACTGGAAGGAGAAGTTCCATATTTCAAATTTCATTCATAGGGCTAAAGTCTCGAGCGCTTGAAAAAAAAATTAACAAGGTTATTATTTTTTTTTCATTGTCTTCTACTAAAAAATTACTCATCGAGCGTATTTTTTCGTGTATACATAGAATTTTTTTTGGGGGGGGGGAGGGGAGAGGAGGAACGTCATCCAAGATTCCATCAACTCTATCACCTGGTTAAATTGAGCTATTGAAAACGATTCTTCAGCTCGTGTTTGGAGGTGGAGAATGGTGATACCTTTTTACATATCATTTTGAAGTACGTAGCTATTAAAGAGATGAAATATCGATATTATTTTTTGATATTGTTCAAGTACAACATCTATAATATCGATATTTTATCGATTTTTTTTTTTTTAAACAGGTAATTTAATTTTTTTTTAAATGAAAAATGCGAAATTATGATTTCAAAGAGTTGATAAAGGTTAAACCCTTGAATGGTACACGTGGTTGAAAATCATCTTCAATGCGCCTTTTCATGCAGCGTAGGCAATACGAAACCACCTTCAAGCTCAAACGCTACCGCCTGAAGAAGCGCTTCGGCTGAGGAACAAAAATAATGTAGTTTGCATCCCATTTTAGCAGTGGGTGGGAGGTGAAGGGTCACGTTAACCAAAAGTTTAGATTTTTAACATTTTTTCTAAATGAGCATTTTAAAAATTTTTTTCTTTGGTAATATTTTTGTAAAATGAAATTTCCTGATGTATTTGAATGGAGACTTTTTACAGTAGAACAAGGTTATCAATTCGAAAATTTTATTTTAAGAAGTTGATTTTTTTCAACATTTATTAACACTGATGTTTTTTGAATTTGGTTACTGATCATTGTACACCTCTCATGTAAAATTATAATCCAGAAACAATTCCAAAGTTTCAATATGTGGGCTATTACAGGGTTAAATATCCCCTGCATAAAATTATTATTTGATTATGATCATCCGTTCATCATTATTTTTAATTTTATGATTCAAGCATATTACATCATTATTCATTAAGTGTGACAATTAGTAGATACCTGTTGTTACTATCAGCATGTTTAACCTGGAAATGATTGTTTATTTTGTCATTGTAAGCTGTGGTTCAAATTTTAATAATATATTTATGTACTATTGTAGGTATATTAGAATATTAAAATATTAATAATAGTAAACTACCTACTCGGTAACAGAACAGATGTAACAGGCGTGAACGTAAATTTCGCGGAATCGCAGAAAAAAATGGGGGGGGAGGGGGGAGAAAACGAAAACACGTCGATATTATGAAAAAAATGTCAGGATGCTTCTCAAAGATGAACTAGTGAAGAGCACCAATGGGCTATGGACTATGAAGGCATACGTAGTGGGAGGAGAGACTGGATTTTTTAAAGTGAAATTTAGGGTTTTGTATTGCGAATTGCGTGGAAAAATCTTTTCTTTGATGAACGCTGAACAATAGAAACATGGTATCTATGTAATTCGAAAAACAGCGAGATTCGGGAAAATGTTGTTTTATTTCAACCAGGTATTAAGTATTAGTGTATTAGCTGTGTAAATTTTAGGAAATTTCAGACTAAGGAGATCACCTCCGGAGCACGGCTTTCTTTGCAAAATTCTCTGAATTTAGATGTGCGAGTAGCGAATCACGAAAGATACAGGTCTAGAGTCGAGATTAAGAGATACGTATGTAGGTACTTTTTGAATACGTAAAATTTAGCGACGATGTTGATGTTATTTAAATAAGTAGTAACTTGCTATTAATAGATTACCTATAGAAGGATGCTGGTTTCTACCAATCCACGCCCAAATATTGAGAAATTATCGTTTAATGTTTCATCAACGTATTCGATTTTTTAGTAGGTACGTGTAAGCCGACTGCTCGTACGTCGAAATTCTGCGCTACTGTAGCGAATAACGATAATAATTTTAAGGATTACCAACTCGCATATCTGACGATGGCATCTCTCTACTATATAGGTACTGTGAGATGTGGATATTACATTATTTCGCTTTTATCAAACGTTCCATCAGTTTCTCATGAAATTCGGTTAAATATGCTAATTTGTTTATGATATCTATTAAATTTCACGCACCTCTTGCGCGCCGATTTCACTTCACTTCTTTCGATTATAGTCGTTAAGTTATTAAATGCGAAAAATCTTTCGTTTGTTGCAAATTTGTATGAATTTGATTATACTTTTCGAAAAACAGATTGCACGTATATGATATCGGTGATGGTGGGAAGAAAATTGAAAATACATAGACAGCGTGTTTGCATGATTTTCCATTGAAGAGGGGAGCGGTAGGTTCAGGTTCGTTGAAAACGTTATTACGTGTATAATGTTTAAGCACATAAGAGATTAATCGTTGCAGTACTTTTTGATAGGATAAAATTGAAATTTAAACCCCAATTTTTTGCGTTACCGACGTATCGAGTATTTTTGAATTTTTCTTTATTGACAAACTTTATGGTAGAATTGTGCAGTACTTTAATGCTCCGTCATTGAAGTTACTTCGGCGACATGCACCCTCTTCAGGCTACATCCCTGATGTGGAATGTAATTTTCCATTTTAGCAATATAAAAATTTTTGTACACTTGCACATCGAGGTTTGCATCATTTTCACGAGTGTAGGTAAAAAAATTAGAGAAGAAATCGCGATCGAACTTCACGCATGAATTCTTCGGAATTTTTTTTTTTCGCGAGTGACTTGAACGCTGGTATACAGTAATTCGCATGCGTTAAAAAAAATAATACCCGCTTGGGTGTAGGTAGGTGTATATTTTTCATTGGATACGTATACATTTTCCGTTTATTCGTTCATTAATTCCTCTTTTTCTTACTTTTGTAGCGTCGACGTCAATTTCGCTTACGCAACTGAATTACCATTCTTCATTGTGATTTATGTTCGGTATGATTTACTTTTTTTTTTTTGTTCGTTCTTTCGTACGTACGTACGTTAGTCTTTTCTTTCTTTCTCTCCTTACCTACTTATATTAATTTTAATTAAGTATTCGATTTTTTTCTCGTTTGTTTATGTAGTCTGCTCGTCTTATAAATTAACGTAGGTACCTAACCGTGTTAAATTTTGGTTTTAATGTAATCAATGGCAACGTAAAAGAAGTAGGTAAGATGTCGTCGCGTTGGAAACCGAAAGTAACACAGCATAAATGTTCATACTTAATCGAATCGCCAATTTCAAATTTTCTCAACAATATACGTGTATACCCGCAGTCCCACATACATATGCAACATACATATTACATACACGTATAGTAATAGATAGGTACTATAGTATCGTGTAACTATATACTACCTACATTCTCGCTCGCATTAGCCAGCCATTTTTCCATGTTCGTCGTAACTTGATTTTGACTGCTATATAGAAAAAGTGAACTATTATTTTCACAAATAATCATTACACTGGGATGAAATTTATGACGTCACCTTTACCTATTCTTTCTTATTAGTTCGTCTATTTTTTACAGTATTTTACCGGCACTAACTTGGGAAAATACACGTTGAAAATGTTGATTGTAGCTTCTTTAACCATACGAATTCATTCGTTTGCTGACGCCAGCAAACGTAACGGTACAACGTGGTATTTCGGTAGGTTAATTTATTAGCAAAGTAGCCGACCAATGTGCTAGTTTGTCCATAAATAATGGTGCTACAGTATAATGTAAACTGTCTCATCCAATATGATGCCGTACTATTTACCTAATATAAATGTACTTATTTTTAAAAAGCTCGGCTCATCCAAAATATTGGATACATAATATAGTGTATAGTTTCGTTTGTAATATATAATTAAATATATATATATATTTTTTTTTTCAAATTACTCGCCATGGAATAAATTATAATGCATGCAGATTTCGAAATGCAGCGTTTTAGATTTGTGTCGTATTTACTTTTAAAACAGTAGTTCGTTGGATCTGCGCATTGTGATAGATAATGATAAATAGTTGCGGTAATTTGTACCATAGTATGATAATTATGCTACAGTAACGCAAGCCATTAAAACGAAGTTATATAAACTTACCGCTGGAAATTTGTAGTCGTGCGCTGTAATGTGTGTGAAAGCCAAGAGTGGTTACTATGACTATAGCGGGTATTGTAGAGTTGAGCTGAACTCGGAGAATCGCATTAAAAATGGCACAAACAAATACACTTAAAGAACATATACATTAAACAACGAAGTAAAACAAAAGATGGAACTAGGAAAAATTGAGAAAAAACGAACGAATCCTTTGAACAGTCTCCGATAACATTCCACAATTGTAAGAATAAGAGAAGAAGAAACTATGTGAACTTTTAACAATTTAAAAAAAACAACAACATCAACATCAACAACATCAACAACAACAGCAGTAAAAACAACAACAATGAAAAAACAGTCGAAAAAATGAATAATTAGTATTTACTAAATTTCGCGAAGCACTATGATAAAAAATAAAAACAATTAATTAATATTTTCTTTTTCGGTGACTTTACTTGCTAGGTATCATTGAAATATAGACAGTTTAAAATCAATGTTAACACCGATTAAAAATGAGAGAGAAAAAGAGAAATAATGAAAAATTATAATTTAGGTATTTACATTTGAATGATTATTTATTATGAATATTTTTATGTACAAATGTGGTATGTGTACAGCGAGCACGACGACTACGTTGCAGGGTCATTAGCGTTTATAAAGAATCGTAAAAATCAACTGGTAATCTTTCGGGAATCGGCCACGTGAAAATTGTGCCAATTACCGAGTCCCCTTCTACTCTATTAAGTAAGACTGCCCAATCCTAACCCAAAGACCTACATAATTAAGATGAACACTTCTCGCGGAGGAAAAAGAAATACGTATCACATGTACCTGCTGTGCTGCCATTACCGGTACTTACCGGTTGAGATGAATGTTCGTACACGTGTTACAATTGAATTATTTTCATATTATTATAATATGATATTGTAATGAAATGCTTTCGGTTATTATGAAGATTGCATTCGATTTATTGATCCAAAGAGATTAGAAATGCGGTATAAAATCAGCCACGTATAAGTATCGGTTCTACATTGTTATTTTATTTTTTGAAAACAATTTTCTCAGAACAGAAATCTTGGTTATTTAACGAAGCGAAAAGTATACCTTACATGTGTTAAATCTATGCAGGATACAACTAAAGATTTTATAATTTTTATTATTGAAAGCAATTTACATGCATAAAACAATGATAATTTTGCTTAGTTTTTTTTCCATATAGCTAACGATGATTTACTACGTGTAAAATTAAAGTACACCAACGTTTAGGTTCACTTTTCCGCCTACGAATCGGTGCGCAAACCAGATCCCCGGTATAACTACCTGCATTCTCCCACCTGGGTATTAGATCTTAACGGAACGTTCAAATGTGTCTAAGGTTTATAACTGCATCTGGTGAGCTGTTGTAACGACCTTGGAAAGTGCACTGATCCCTTACTTTATCAACGTGAGAAATACTTGTTACACGGTATTATTTTATTCCTTCTTCCTTATGATTAAAATGCTGAGTATCAGCTGAAGATGAATACCTATAAATGTTACAGCTAATGCGTGTATGCCTACTTTATTCAAAAATTACCTATGCCATGTTGTATACAGTAATTGGACTTGGGACAAATAGACGTAGTTACAATATTTATTGGTATGTGATTACTAGTGAATAAGAAAATCACTTGCTACTTACGAAATTATGCGCTTTAAATTGACGTAATCGCATTTTTTTGTATTATTTTATTATTAGTTTTCCAATGGAAAGTAATAAGCAGTGTTGTAGGAACAAACATATGTTTGTTCTTGTTCCTGTTCTCGTTCTTAGAAAGACCCAGTCATTTGATTCTGTTCCTGACTCGTTCTTATTCTCAATATTTCAATTGTTCTCGTTCTGTTCTTCGTTCTTTCAATTTTTTACAATCTTGTTCTCGTTCCGTTCTTCGTTTTATAAATCCTTTATGGTCTCGTTCTTGTTCGTTCTTCGTTCTGTTCTCGTTCTTCAAGTTTCAACTTTTTATTTTATTTTATTTTTTTGATAACGTGTTTACGGTTTGTGTTGTTGTTGAAATTAAAAATTAATTGAAGCTAATTAATTAAAATAAAAAGATTTATATGGGTATACACAGCATTTGTCCGCTTTTAGAAGTTTTTTCTTTTCTCTTTCCCCTCACGATATCTATTAATTTCATGGCAAATCATGAACTTTCAAAAGAACGAAGAACAACCCAAAATTACATCCGTTCTTGTTTTTGTTCTCTTTCCTCAGCATTTTACATTAGTTGGTTCTCGTTTCGTTCTTTGATCTTTCAGTTTAAAAACATTCTGTTCTCGTTCTGTTCTTTGTTCTTCAGATATATCACTTTTGTGTTCTCGTTCTTGGTCCTGTTCCTCAGGAACAATGAAAATTCTCCGTTCTTGTTGTTCTTCGTTCTCGTTCTTTGGTTTGTTCCTATAACACTGGTAATAAGGGTAAGCGACAGCTACGCTTTCATTAAGCCGAACAAGGACGTAGCAGTTCGTTATGATTAACCCTCTAATAGCACACATACTCAAACTTCAAAATTGTTTCCAAATTATACTTTTGATGGGAGGTGTTGATCATGGGAGTAAAATAATCAGTGACAAAATTCAAAAAACATCATGTATATGCGTTCAACGATTACAGTATAAAAATTCTGTGTTACCACCTGTTGAAAAAAATCTTATTTTTTGAATAAAATTTTGGAATTGATAAATTTAGACAATTTAGTCTACTGTAAGAAGTTTCGGAAAGGGGGTACTTCCGGTTATGGCGGTGGAGGAAGATGAAGGTGGTTTCGATTTGTCAGGGAAAATTATCTAGGTTTCAATATGATATATACTCATTAAAAGAATTTATAATAATCGTAGTATACGTTTTTTATAGCAACTTTTCATAACACACCTCCAAACCACTCATCTTTAGGAAGCCATAGCTCCACACTCATTCCTCTTTGTGTCAGGATGTGCTGCTCCCTGCGGAAAGCATCCCATCTACTCTAACTCACGCTCAGTGATGGGCACGCTCCGGTTGGGAGCGGAAGAGCGGTCGGAGTACTCCGCTCTCACTCCGGAGCGAGAGCGGAGCGCGTTCTTTTTTTAATACAACTACAACAACCGGAGCGCGCTCCGGAGTACTCCAGCCTGGAGCGGAAATTTAAAGAAAAGAGCGCGCTCCTCTGATAACGCTCCTCTATCATTGGAACGTTTCAATAAATGAATATTTGAATTTTTTATTTTATAATTATTATTTATTAGACTGTTTCTTTCTATACCGTGCGCGCAATTGATTTATTACACACCAGCAAAAAAAGTTACAAAAATCAATTCATGTAATTTTGAAATAACATTACAACTTGAAACTGTGGATTGATTTATAGTTCTAATCAGTTTTATAGTATTACTTGATAAGAAATTGGTGTCAAAAATAATTCTATATAGTTTTAATAAGTTTTAATATTGATTTTGAAATCATGTAAAATGCGTTTTTAGCAGATTTTTACGTTGATGTGTAAAGAATTAGTTGTGCGCACGGTATTAAATCCTCATGTTATAGGTACTCATAAATCATGATTCACCATTTCACCAGTTCACCACTTCACCAGTTCACCACTCACTAAAATTGATTAAATCGAAAAATAATTAATAAAAATAGGTTTAAATTCGACCAACATATCTATATACCAAAATTCACTTGAAAAGAGCGGCGCTCCGACCGCTCCTGACCGCTCCAGGAGCGAGAGCGGAGCGCGCTCTTTTTTTTCTCACTTGGAGCGAGAGCGGAGCGCGCTCTTTTTTTTCCGGAGCGTGCCCATCACTGCTCACGCTACTCGCTATCAGGCCCCGTACATAATACGGGTTCGCTCTCACTACTACTTGAACCAACGTTGGATACTACTCGCACACAGCCGTTCACTGGCTAACGGATCAACCTAACAATAATAATGGTTGATAAATAACCATTATTAACTATTACGTTTAGGTGCAACAAATATTCCACGGAGATATTTCGACTCTTTGAAAAATAGTTTACAAATCATTTTGTAGTAAATTAAAAAGAGAATAAATTTTATTGAAATCTTTTTGCGCTAGATTCAAATGCGGAGTAGATAGAGGCCAAAAACTGACTTTGAGGGGCATTTCCCCCTGGTGGGCTACGCTTCACACTTGGGGTCGGAACTTTTAGTATGTAGTATGTTGTTTAGAATAGTCTTCCTAACAACCATACCGAAAATCGCTTTGTTGCGAATTTTTCCGACTTTTGGTGTATTTTATGTCTAAATGCACTGGACTATTGGGACCCTTCAGAGCAGTGGCGCGCTAGTGTCGTGTTTACATTTAATGGTTATCAGCGATTATCAGTTCTGAAAACGGGGAATTTTCGCTGCCAGTTTGTTGTGGACTCCCAGAATTATTGAAATCCCCGTTTTCAGTAGTTCATCGTTTTACCACCAGGTACCGACTCTTTCGCTGAAGGATCCCAATGGTACTATAAATACGGGTATGCTGGGCCGCCATTTTTCTACTCATAAGGTCTGTTGACAACGGTGAGATAAGCGAGAATGCGAGACACTGAATGAACGGACTTTCTGAGCAGAAAAATGGCGGCCCAGCATACCTGTATATATAGTGCCCTAGGACCAACCTGGGATCAACCGACTTAGTTTTAAACCCAGTTTCAAAAGAACGTTGGAATGATAACCAATTCGAGTTTTATGATTGCAGAGTTCACTTTTTGCACGTGCTCTGTTCTGTCGTTGTATTCGTCATTTCATCAAGTTTCATTTATTTTGATATTTTTTCGTTATAACGTTGTAAATGTTAGGTTGCGGAAAACGATGGATAAAAATCACAGCATTATCTACTCGTTATTGAGAGACAATGAATTGAAAGAAGATTGTTTCAAAAGTTGTTTGGACTTTATCCAGGAAAATCAGTTATTTAATTCTAATCTCATCGTGAGTATTCAACATTACTATGATTATAACAAGTCTCTATTCTTCACAAATTCGTTTGTTCACTAGTGCAATAGCGACAGTTTATCAGATCTTGTCTCTGCGGTCAATGTAGAGCTGCACAGTGCTGATGAAAGTCGTTCGAAAGCCTTACGTTTGCTGGAAAAATGCCTGCCTCAATGTTCCAATGAAATTTTCTCAGAAAACGCGATATTATGGATGCAGCATTGTACGCGTTGGTCGCAGGCAACTATTAATGAAGAATTGAAAGTTCTAGGTAAATATGGAATGAATGAAAGAAAGATAGACGCAAACAAACAAGACAGATATGAATATCAATTTGTTTAATGTGTTTTCATACTTACAACTAACCTTAATTTTTAGATAAATTGATTACGTTGTCCAGCGGAAACCCAGATCTCAAGAAACAAATCAGCGCCATTATAGTACCAAGAATTGTGGAACGTTTGAATGGTTGCAAAATTTCTTCTAACAAGGTTAGTTTGATGTGAACATGGTGTAGCATATAATGCAGGTGTTTTACCCCATCTTAATTTGTTGTATTTTTTCAGAGTATTATTTTAAATTTACGCTGTTTACGAAATTTATTAGACCGTTATTCATCATCTTGCGGGCCGTTTCGTGTATGTTATTATAATTTATCTCATTCTTCCAAAGAAATTTTTTTTCAACATTTTCCTTAAACAAAAAACAATTATTTTGCTTCTCAGAATCAGCTTACTAAATATTTCGTGTTTGTTTTGAAAAATCATTCCGAAAATGACGAAGTAATTTCACAAGCCTCACGTTGCCTAGTTTCGTTGCTTTGTTGCGGTGGAGGTGGACTACAGGGTACGAATTATAAAGAAAGATGGACTTCTTACTTTGATAATGTGTTGTCTACTTGTCAAAAATTAATCGATGAGTTGTACGGAAATGTTGAACAACTCAAAGTTCGTATTCTCGCCTTATAATGTTTTTTTATCCTTAGCCATCGATGTGATTGAAATGTATTTCATTACTTGCAATTAGATCGAGAAAAAATCTCACCAAAACCCTATGGATGAATTTTTGGAACTCAAGGAAGAATATTCATCTAATCCAATAATGCGGTATTATGGATTAAGGAGAATTTTTTACATACTAGTCAGTATTTTACGATCATTGTTGCTGTAAGTACGAGTATATTTCTTATCAAAAAAGAAATTGTCTTCGCTCACTTTCGAGCATAAATGTATTGTAAAGTATTGTGATTTCATGTTATTTTTCACAGTTGTAAATTTCCGGTTAGTAAATCATTTCAAGTAGAAAATGTGTTCAATCTCGTATGCAGAATTTTGTCAGTTACATGCGTTTCTCTTCAAGACATTGCGCTGACGAATGATATTATCGCTCTCAGTGCAAATATTTCATTCATTCACGCTTGTACTTTCGATTTATTACATGCATTGATTATTTGGTGAGAATTAACTCATAATTTGCTGAAAATGTTCATAGTCAGACGATAATTATTTCTTTTTTATTAGTGCCAAAAGGAATTTAGTTGTTTATAGTACGCTCATATGCAAGCTCTGTATTCAATGCTTGAAATGGACTTCATCCTCGGTCCGTGTGCATGGAGCTGAACCATTTGAGTATAAAAATTTGATAATATGTTTTCGCCCAACTCATTACAATAAAACTTGCAATAATGTAACCTCTTTAATTCGTAAATTTTGTTGTTAATTTATTCAGGAAAATAAGAAGAAAAGCATACCATACTTTAAGCACTTGGCTGGAAGTTGCTGGCTCATGTAGTTCGATTGAAGTGTTCGCGGACGAATTAATACCTTTAATAGGCTTGGACATCGAACATCATAAACAAGCCATTACTCTTATTGTGGGTTTGCGTTTTTTGACATGTAAAATCTCATCGGTTTTCAAGTGCTTGCTTTCAACATACTTCTTTTAAAGATTTTGAAGAATTAAATTTTTTCATTATCGATATAATTAGGTAGAAAACAAAAATTCGTCATTTATCGAGGATTCGATGACATTAAAAATGCAAAAAAAAATACAATCAGTTTTAATTATATCAAGTTGAAAACTCAAATTGATGGGCTTTCATGATGTATGAATCCCTCTTGTAGTTGCTACTAAAAACATTTTTAAGCCTATAATCGTAATAAGCAGCTTGTCTCACGATACGTGAAATAATTTACTCACTAAAAGATCGTAAAATATTTCATTTTTTCGAGAAGAATATTCGTGCGCTACATGGTTCGTAATTAATGATAAATAACACAATTAAATGTTTTTCTTAGATGGACCCTGGTAAAAAGAAGACCAAACGTAAACGTAATCAACTTTCTACTGAAATGAGTGTTAAATCCGTGCCAACGAATTCAATGAATGAGATTTATAGAAAATCGATTTGTTACCTCGCCCATAGGAATTTGCAGTTGGTTTTTGCTAACGCTTCCATTTTCATCAAATGGGAGCATCACAAAGTAAGTAATGTACTCGATTGTTTTCGTCACTCATTGCCTGATTTGTGGTGCTTCTCATGAAGTTTTTATCACATCGCTTTATTACAATGTTTTAGAATATGCAGTATTTAGTTATCAATCAGTTGATAGACATAATGAAATGTAATACACCCAATGAGTATCCATCGCCGTATTCGGACGCGAAATGTAGATTAGTCTTGTATAAAAGTTTATTTACTTTATGCATGGAACCTCATCCCAAATGGTTTCCTCCAACTTCGTATGCTGTTGAAATATTTAGTGCAGCCGTTAATGATTTCGAAATCGAGGTATTTTATCAAATTTAAACACTCCGTGCGGGAGCGGATAGCAAAAGTGGACGATGAACATGGAATAAATTACGTTGTACTCGCTATTATTTCAATTCAACCTAATTAATTGAATATTATAGCTGTGCTTTTGATTCGTTTTGTATCGCTCTATTTCAAGAAATTCTATCCGCTCCTTAAAATGGTTCTTGGGAATTTTTCGTTTTCATTATTGACCGCCGTAAAAATGATGACATCTAAAAAGATCAATTATTATGGTGTACGTTCATATATATATATTTTTTTCTTCTTTCTTTCTAGATTTCAGAATTTTGCAGAAATGCCATTACAATTATGGAAACCGTTAATCATCCTAAGGCGCCCACCTTCCATTTCAAAATAAAGGATGTCGAATCGCGAAAACCGTGCGAAACATCAACAAATCGTTTGTCGAAAGTTGAAGATTTTGCTGGAGAGGTGAGTTTAGTTGCATCCAATAAAGTAGCAAAATTGTTTACAAACGTGCGTGAAGATGAAGTAGCAGATGTTTCGAAGTATTACCATGAAAATGACGCTCTATCTGAACGAAAGAATTCTCCAGAAAAATTGCAACATTCTAGTTTTGCTAATAGTGATACAGATATCGATTCAAAAGAAATAATGCCCGAAAATGACAATGTAGTTCCTGAAACTTCATGTGTATCTGATTCACATCATGAAAATGTGAAGAAAAATGATAGTATCGAGGATAAGAATCCATCAGATGGGGTTGCGTTGTCTGCATATGTCGTCTCTGATAATTCTCCTCCCAAGAAAAAATGTAAAAATGTAAATCACAATGAAATTAAATCCTTTAATATTACAGAGCATGATGTGGATGTTACATCAATGTTGAGTGATTTTGTGGATACCGTATAAAAGTGTTGATTACGAATAAATGTTTTTTTTTTGTTTTTTCATTTTGTTTATTCTTTAATTTTTTTAATATCAAATGGTGAGTGATGAATGCATTGTTGAGTGAATAATAAGTGAAAGAATTGCCATAACGATTTCATGGAATTTTTCATCAAATATATATTTTATGAGTTTGGTAACATGAAAATTGACATTAATATAAAATTATCACAATTATAGACGATTCCATCATAATTTGAAAGTGCGATGGAACCTCTTCCATCGTTCTTTAGGAAATTGGTATTACAGGTTGGCCTATTTCGAGTATAAAATCCGTTGATGAGTTAGATAAACTTAAATATACACCAAATTTTAATTTTCCTTTTAACGCTGATGATAATAACACTAACGGCTCTTTGGATTTTTCCGCGGATGATTGATCAATACAAATCATCTGGCATCGCTGGCATGGACCATCAATCTAAACAGATTAAATTAAGGGACTTGTGAATTTAAATGAAATGCAAAAGAAGTAATGAGTCATCAGGTTGGAGAAATCGCACGTACTTTGAAGTTTATCTGTCCAATGGATATACCTTTCCATTCAAACTCTTCTAGTGGTTTACATTCGCCTGAAATGACGAAATTGCTTCGGAATCTCTGTACTACGCTTTCCTAAATAAAATTAATAATAGTCAAATGGTGCTATCATACAATTGAGGCAGAAAAAACCAATATCACGATAAGTATACAGATATACTTACAAATGAGCATTCCCATTCGGACATCTGCTCGACGAGCCATTGTACGCTGGCTGCGTTTATAAGTAAATATTGGGCTTGATTGGCTAATGAAAGATGCGCTGTTGATGAAAAAGTATGGAAAATTCCGATATTTAAAATTTTACTATTTCCACTAGGCATTGACTTTCATCATGCTTACTTTTACTGTTGGAATTCTTTTCAAATTTTTCTCTATTAATCAGCTTCATGAGGCGGATTCCTTTACTGTTCAATACTTTTTCTAACCAATGAGCAATGGTATCACCACAATCGATTACCTCGGCTCTGTCATTGCATACCTTATTTTGGCAGAGAAGCGAAGAAAGATTTTCAACGGTTTGGTAATGTTCATCATTCATTGGTATCGGTGTTTCTAGAGTAGAATCTACAATACATTAGAATAATTTCATCGATGCTAATATTAAATATTACAGTATTCAAATTATTTATATTTAGTATTCGTTGTTCGCACTCTGGTAATTCAAAAACATGAGTTTTTCCTCTATTTTGATGTGCGGTACGATTAGACACATTTGGGGAATTTGTTTTTGAGTTAAAGCCACGTTGTTTTTTACGATCATCCATTCTCTATCGTATTTAAGCCCAGTTTTGGATATTGGCCATGAACATTTCACATTAAAAGCGGCGCATGATTTGATAGGATATACATATATTTTAGACAATGTTATGTTTTCATGTTGAATTCTGCTGTAACGAATGAGAATTGAAAATAGCTTCGAATAAACAGCATGGCAAAAGTTATAAAAGACCGATTTTCGTTTTACTTGGTTTGTTGTGGCTGATTCGTTATGTCTTCTTTTTGTTTGGGTTTGTTATTATGTTTCATGGAGGGATACAGCGAATATGGAATGCTTGCATCGATTTCTCTGAATTTCGACATTAATTTTTCTGATTGCGAATGCCAATCATCGGGAACTTTGACGACGACTGGTAAACTCAGAAAACACTCTTTGATCATGTTCAAAAGTTTATCGGCGTCACTTTTATCAGACATATAGCCAAATGACACACGAACAGAACCAGTAGGATGACCATCGATCAGATCAATACTTTCGGCGCAGTTATGTCCTTTCTGAAAGTCAGTACGTTGCAATTACATAGCGTCGACGCGAAGCTTCGTTGAGTAATTGAATAATAGCAATGGAGGTTTTTGTTTTATTTTTTCATATTCATTATAGGTATATTTGTACCTTGTAATTTGTTTTCACTTGGTCGTCCGTTAATCCCAAGTGCCTTTGACAAGCTCCCGGATTACAAAAACAGCCAGTTCTCAAGTGTATGTTGTATAAGTTGGCGATATTTAAAACCTATTCAGACATAATTATTGCGACAATACATATGCGAGAGAAGAAAACGAAGTGAAGTGAAATGAACCAGTCGATAACTTTAAGTACCTCGGTATAGCCGATATATTCTCCGTTTGCTCGCAGTAAATTGAAATTGATGATATTTCCTTGTGTGGAAATATCGCTATAATCTGTATCACAGTACATGATCACCGCAGCTTGACCATTACAATGATGTAAGGTCAGTAACCTAGAATGTAAATATTGTGTTACAGAAAATACGTTCTGTGAAATATGATCCATACTTCCTCCAATTCGATGCATAGCCTCAAAACCATGACGTAATGAGGAAATCGATAAGTAGTTAATGGTACCATCTTCGCACCTTCGAAACAATTAAATACTTGAGAATATTAAACAATTTTCAAAATAGCAGAATATAACCTCGTGCAAATACCTCTCATGTAGTGTTGGCTTTTTAACATGAAATCTATTCGAACTCATTGACATTAATACAGTACCGCCCCCATAGTAAGATTTTTTCAAAATGAAAGCGCTGGAATTTTTCACAATTAAAGCTCCCAAGCCCGTTGGATAGCCAAATATTTTATGAAAAGACACAGCTACAAAATCAGGCTTATAAATATTTAAATCTAATCGGTTCGTAGAAAGAAAAGCTGCAGCATCTAATAAGCAAAACCAACGAGTGCACCTGAAAAATATTATTCGGTTTACTGAGCTTCATTAAAAAAAAAAAGGTATAACATAAATATCATTTCTCAAAGTGGATGTTTCGAAGAGTTACTATTACCTTGGAGTATTCGAACTACCAGTAATGAACTCATTCAAAATGCCATTGTGAATTTGTTCTATCCATTGCAAGGGATATTTACATCCTGAGAAGTTGCATTGAGCAGGATAAACGAATAACGAATTACCTTGGCTCGTAATGGAATTTTCAGACAGTGAACCGATTTTCTTGAACTCTCTGAAAGCTTGGTCATGCTCTAAGCAGTGAATTTTAGCGCCACTTTCATTCGCTATTTCCCTTAATCCTAAAACGGAAGTGTGATTGTCTCTGGTGTAAACGAAATGACCTCTTTCATAATTAATGTTCTCTGGTTCTATTAAATCATATAATGTCTGAGATGTATAATGAGGACTCCTATGGTTATGAATACATTGTTGAAGTTTCATAACCCAACTGCACTTGAAACACATAATATTTACTCACCACCTTCGACTGCACTCCAATCAAACCATTCTACGACCGATTTAAGCGCAGAAGTTGCTCCGCTAGTGAATATTACATCATAATCATCAGCAGTAGTACCAAAATGATTTAATATTCTATAAAGAAAAAATGATGTTGAAGCCGTCTCAATAAAAGTAATGAAGAAAAGAGTATCCCATCAACTCACTGAAATCTTATTTGATCCACTGTGTCGTGACTGAATTTACTGCTCAAGTTCAAAGAATGAGGATTTCCAAATAAATTATTTTTTAAATCTTCGTAGATCGCTTCTATCTGTTTATCAGAATAAAGTGTAGTAGCAGCGTGATCAAGATAACAAACATCTATTTACAACATAAACGGTACACAAAATTAGAAAATAAGCGCGAAAGGAAGTTTGAATGAATGATTGAAGATTTCATCAACTTGTTTACTTCTCAAACGTGAAAATTCGTCTTTTCTTTCATTATAAAGATGGAAAGAATCTTCGTTACCCAACATTAATGTAAGATGAATAATTAATTCACAATAAAAATGAGAAAGGTAACAAATAACTATCTAATTTTAATCTATGAAATGTATTTTGATTAACTATTTTTATTCCGTTTACACGCACAAAATGGCAAGCATTTATAGATAACGTTTTTCGAACAGACAGTGCAGTGCAACACTATTTGGCAGAGTGAAGCAACAGTCTTTTGATGTCGCATACAGGCAGGGATGGCATTTTACACGAAAAAAAACTTTTTCTACATTTACACGTCAAATAAGTGTAGAATATGTAGAATAAATGGACTGCATTACGCAACAATGTTCTAAGTGAAATGAGGCGCCATAAACTTTAACTACATCAAGTTTCTGATGTAATGTAAATTATAACAAAGCCAGTCAATCAAACTGAACAAATTTCGCTTGTTTGTCTTTGAAATTATTTAAATAACATGAATGATTTCATGCATTACCAGTTTTTCTCATTAAAAACAAAAATAAGATTGATCAACAAGTCTATGGCGCCTCATTTCACTTAGAACATTGTTGCGTAATGCAGTCCAAATGTAGAATAATAGTTACGTCTTCTAGCTTATATGTAATTATTATTCTCAGTCCTCCCGTTTAAATACCTTTTTATTTCAATTATTTTTTTTTGTGTTGTAATTTTTGCTGACATTATACTGTCGGCCTAAATAAATTGTTTTTCATTCTACTTAAAGAGTTTTTATTTCTTTGAGTAACCCGTAGGACCATCAGGTCAGTCGACCTAGGGTTCGTTAACTCGATGTGCCCTTAAGGCTTACCCTAAAACGATGATCCAACCGCTTCTGAGTGGCGGTTGGGGCCTATTAATTGATGCATACATGTTGGAATTGAAATTTCCGATGTGTTGGCACAGTTAATTGGTCAGAATTTAGATAATCATGCGTATTTAATAATAAGAATACCGGTAATTTCATATCGAAAGAATTTCGCGTGATTTTTAATTTTTATTATATCAAATAGTTTCTTCAGATTTTTCAATTTAATTAGACACCCCCTGAAATCTATACCACAATTTATATTTCAATCAATTTTATAACTGGCACTGTTTGATTTAAATTTATTTTATATTAAAATAGTATTACCAAAATAATTAGAAGGAATCATAAACAGCTGAAGAAGATAAGTAACCTTGGAAAATGAAGTTGGATGTGGTAAAAAAAAAAACCAAACAAATTATGTTTTAATTTCTTAATCTTGCGAAAACGAACCAAAAAAAAGATATGATTATCAATTATTTTTCGAAGAAGGAAATTTAGCACTTGAGTATTACTAAGATCACTTGGGCACAGTGTATAGATCCTTAATAGAGGCATCTGAAATCCATTTTACATCATTAATGCAGACTTTTTGCCCAAATCACTTTTTTGAACTTGGTATCCCACACAGATATGTACGTATGGTACAGTATAATTTGTTTACAGCTTAATATACAACAAGATCCAAAAGAATGGGAAACTACGCTAACTTAGAAAAAAAAAAAAAAAAAAAAAAAAAAAACGATTTTGTAAGATATTTCATTTGTAATGGACAGAGCAAGGCAAAATATGCTTTTGTATATTTTTCTAGTTGTAGATTATCCAGCATATCGATAATTTCTTTACGAATTGGAACATTCTGATTAAAATAAGCCCAACATGTTAGCGCATATTTTCGCATATTTTGGTAAAAATCCCGCATTTTCGCATAAAATGACTTTTTTTGGGAATATTTGAGAACAATTTGCTACTTTTCCTTAAATTTGGCCCTTTTTCGGGAATATTTCGATTATCGATTAATTTTCAGTATTTACCAAGATCAAAAATTTTCTGTTCTAAAAAAAAAATCTAAAAAAAAATTGAATACATAAATTTCCTATTTTAAACTTTTGTTCTGTGTTTTACAAAGCAAAAAATCTTTGTTGGTATTTTAATCTGTGCCACGAATTTGTGAAATTTATTTTCTACCTGGTTATTTAGTTGAATAGATATTACAATTTTATGAAACTGTTTCAAAAATCCTCTATTTTGATACTCATATTGTATGGGAATATTTTCGCATATTTCCGTTTTTTAGGGAATATTTAGTGCATATTTTACCTCTTTTTAGCGCATAAAATACGCGCATATTTCACAGTTTTTAGCGCATATTCTGCCTTGCCCTGGTAATGGAGGTACTTTATTTATATTTTTTTTTTGGGGGGGTGGAGGGGGTTCTTTATACCGCGTGTAAAACCATTTACTTAGGTGATTTTGAATGCTATGAAAGGGAATTTTCATCCTTAGTACCGTATGTGAACCATAGATATGTAGAGATTGATAATACGTATCGCTTACAAGTTGAAGAAGTCGTTCGGGTTCTATATGAGTTGCATATCTTTGCGAATGAAGGCGTAATTTAAAATGTCCAAATTTTGCCTTCGAATAATAACTTCAAACCATCGAATCGACAGTTGTTTTCACAATCAAATACAAGTGTTGTTGTGTTGGCCCAAAGTTTCCTTCGATGGCAGCTTTGTTATTTAATTTAAATGCATTTAAATTAGGCTAAGATGGAAAAGCATAATTTGTAAATAAAATAAAATCATCAGAGGTTCATCTATGAAGTAGGTGAGGCACAAAATTCCCAAATGCCTTGCTGTTTGATACCTAAATGTCAATATAAGTGATTTTACGTCGTAAAGAGGCTTTTGAAATATTTATTGAATTGCAATAGGTAGGTATAACAGAATTTACATAATTTTTATCCAGCGTAACTAAGTATATTCTGTAGAGAGTGATATCAATAGATAATTACTATAATACTTCAAGTACGTAGATACTATGAATTGAATGTTAGCAAAATGTAAGAAAAGTGTTGATAAATTGCTATCGCATTAGTCGGTACTACAAAATAAGTAAGTACCAGTAGGTATTCTAAAATTATCATTCATATTAAAGGATAAGTAGTAATGTGATAAAAGGGAAGACTATATAAAATTTACTGTGTTAGTAATGCAACAAGGTTACAAAAGTATCACAAAAAATGGATTTAATAAAATTAATTAATATACGTAATGAAAGTATTAAAATTGTTTAATAAAGCTCATAAAATGGGAAAAAGTTCGAAATAACTAGGTATACTAATTAGGCATACGCTTGAATTATAAAATTACTATAAGTATACCACATAAAAATTGCTACCTACATAGTACATACATTAATAATAAATATTATTGAGCACGAGTAGAAGAGCATAATTCTCTAAAATTGGTCTTTTTTTGAAAAAAAAAAAATTAATGATACAAAAAAAATTCAATATTCTATCTATACCATTCTACTCATTTTGGTATAATTTCTACGTATAAGCTGATTTTTTACTGACTATTTGAAAAATTACAGTGTAAAAGTATAGATAGATGAATAGCACGTATAAAATGCAAGCGTAAAAATATTAATACCTGAATAATAAATGCGTTGAATACGCATCGTAGCATGAGAATTCGCGTATTTTCATCGGCTCTCAGAATAGGTATAGGGTAAGAGGAGGCATTTAAGGCACGACCGATTAGAGAATCTGGTAGTGACTCGATGGCTACGCAGGATTCGCCATAAAAATAATCAATTAAATTTTCAAAATTTAAGAATGAGCTTGTTGTAAGGCATTCGTTGTTTTGAACACGAGAGAAAAACTACATTATGGAACGGAGTTCATTCAAGTATTAATGTAGTCCTCAGAATGCCTAATAAAAATCATAAGGTGTTCCAACTACACAACATACTGGACTACTCATTAGTATATTTTGGACACACTGTATGTATAAAATACGAGCAATAGGATATATCGCTCTACTATTTAGGTACTGTGTTAATAATATGGTAGTGTTGTGATGTAATAGTTAAGCGTATTAGTGGTGCAGTACGGCAACTGCGTAGTATAGTATAGTAATGCATTTTTTCTTTTCTATTAATCTGAAAAACGAATAATGATGAATGGGTTATCATATCAGACCACTTTTGTACCGCTGGCCCGCTGCACTATTATACTACTCACAAGTGGTACTGCCCTACACTACACCATCATAATACCAACACAGCAAATAGTAGAGTGCTACATTCTATTATTTGGCTCATCTGTCGAAAATACTACCGGCGAATAACTCTAGTAATTCCGTAATTCCAGCAGTAGTATTTCTCCGTTCGGGCTGACCTAAATATTTTCATTTTAAACCTCACCAACTCGTTGAATTTTAAAACTGTGGAGGAGCGCGTTGTTGCCTCCGATAAAGAAATTTCATTGGCGCCATTGAACATACTGTTTAATTTTTATATTTTTTCATTATCGCTTTGCCGATATGTATATTATGGGAGACTAGAAACGAAATATTAATTTTTTTACTTTTTTCAAAAAAAGGTTTAAATTTTTTAGTTACTCAGCTGTGAGAAGAAGGGAAGTTCGAAAAATTTTGAAAGATATATTTACTAATTAAGATATTTCCTCCACCTCTTTTAACGCTCGAAGCAAAACTCGACAGCAAACAATGTATCACGAATTGGAACTCACTTTTGATTAAAAATAAATTTTTTCGATTAACTCATGACCGTTTCAGAAACAAAATGTCATTGAATGCACCTACTCATTTCACAAAGAGCCACTGTGTGTAACGAGAAAAAGTGAGAATATGCGATGCCCATGTTAACTTATGTTTGTTCGCCTACTCTTCATAAGTAAATGTGATTTTGATTTGAAATGTAATGTAAATAAATAACTATATTATTAGTTGGGTCTACCTAGACACCTGATCTCTATACTCGAGCTATTATAATATTTGTTAATTTAACGTTATTCATATATTATAATTATTTATAAGCTTGGTACTCTAGTATTCCCTTCTAGGTTGCGGTTATGTGGGCGAATTTTTTCTGGTCCCCCAACCTCCCATTTTGTTAGTACACTTCTACTCCATTTCAGTTCAAGTCTAATGCTGAAGAATTAGTTTACAAAATGAAAAGATACTCCGTTCGTACCTAAATACATACGTACGATGTAGATTGAGAAAAAAAAAAAAATACATATATATAAAAGGGGAAGAAAAAATTCTCGTAACTGTATTGAATACACATAGCATGGGAATACAGGCATAACAAGATGGTCCCACTGTTACCATTTTTAATTCTTAATCCCTACTCATTAACCATAAATAAATAAATAAATAAATAAATAAATAAATGGATACATAAATAAAATGAAAAAATACACGTAGAAATGTACGGTAAGAAGTTGTGTGAATGGTACGCTTTGGCCGATGATACTTTCTCATTTTAAATGAACATCAACATAGCCAGCTTCGCCTGTAAAATATGGATAGTGAGAAGAAGAAAACTTGAATGTACTTAATCCAGAAGCGGGTAACGCGTGTTATATGTGGCAGGAGATGGGTACGTACAATGTAAGCGAAAATAAATTTTACTAATTGTTTGAAAACGTAGATTCAGCGTATATCGCTGGTGGAGGAGCTCGAGCAGTGGGCGAACGCGCAGATCCGTTGCTATTAGCTCCACGACTTTCCCGTCGAGAAATTGCGCATTTCGATTCTTCGCAATAAATCAACAACAAAAATTAATTTGACATAACGATCAACAATCACCACCCCAGCGTGCAGCGTGGCGCGATAATAAAACATTATTTTACTCCGTATTAACCTAATCTTACATTGTATAATATACCTGTTTTATACAAAAAAATTCGTCTTCTCTTATAAATTTTTTCATTAAAAAAAAAAAAAAAAAAAAAAAGAAAAAAAGCCGCTAGGTATGTTATCCCCCATATTTAGATTTACGCACCCAAATCACGTACCTACATACGTAATTAATGTTATCTACATATAACTAACGTAAGTATATTATTATATTTATTATTCGGCGTTACCGGCAGATGGCGAGTGTTGTCTCAATGAAGCCATACTGGGCTCTCTAGAAGGAGGGCCTTTGGCGCTTCCATCTTTGCTTCCGCGACGTTCGTTCTTTTTCTCGCGTATCAACGATACATTCATCAAACGCGGATTTGGCGTATTAAATATCGTTCTATTTTCTCGCCAACGCGCTCTGTGTAATTAAAAAAAAAAAAAAATATACGAACGTGTAATACGTATACGCGTAGATTATATAAAATACCACCATTAGCGGTAGGCCGGAGCGAATGAGAAAGGGCATTTTAATCGAAGCTTACTTGCTGAATAGATGCAAAACCACGCAAATTATTATAAACATGAGGCACATCACGGTTAATGCGATTATCATGGTTGAATTGTTTCCTACGTCCGAGCTCGTTTTTTCTATGACTATAAAAATCAAACGAAAACAATTTTCATCGTTCAATAAAAACCGGTTGCTCATTTATTTAATTTATTTTGTGATTAGGTATCTATACGTATATACATGTAGTGCATAGTTGTTTGTAAGTTGTTATGCTAGCTTACCTATGCACTTTATGGAACCGTCTGTATCGATGACAGGCGATCTTTCGGATCTGCACTGACATATACCGTCCAAGCAAATGGATTCGAATAATGTTTGTTCGCATTGCTCGTTGAAAAAGCATTCTTCATTTATCGTTTTTGCTGAAAAAAAAAAAACTTACGTATTTTGTATATATACCTATATAGGTAGGTATACGTGTGCATACACCATACAGTCGTAAAGTGCTTCGCTTATTTCGATAAACGGTACGCGGACAAACGGGCAATTATTATATACGTGAATTAGGTAAGCAGTAATAACAGCACATTTTCCCTGAAATTTCGGCTTTCTTTTGCACGAAAGTGCGTGCCAACTGAATATTATGTTTTAATCCTCGAATCGAGCTCGATAGACGATGCGAAGAAATAGCCGCGCAATTATTGATAAAAACAAAGAATACGTACCGTAGTACAAAAGAGAAGCGAAAATATAGCGAAAGCAAAAAAATGTCGGAATAATATCTCGCATTAAAGTTTAAAGTCCGCACGGAAAGAAGCAGTGCGGAAAACTTTGGCGCCTGTTCAACACGCACCACAGACGCCAGTACATTTAACGCGAACAAAGATGTCGCGAAAAACGATCGATGATCCAGAAAGAATATTGCCAATCGACGAAATTAGTCGTAATGTCGCTGAATTCTACACCTGCTGCAACAGTACAATTCTTATAGGTCTGTAGGATACGATGAAGCCAGTGCCGTATTTAAGGTGGGGGAGGGGAGGTCCAGGGGGTCTGGAGCCCCTTTTGGCGATTTCAAAAATAGTATTTTTGCCATATACAAGTAAGGAACAACGAAAATCTAATATGCAATAATCAATAGTAATAAAATCGCAAAATTAAAAAATGCCAGTACGCAAATATTAATTTTACGCCATCAACTCGTACATTACCGCATCAGATGAACGCATGACGCATGTAACACGACGCCTTGATTTTCAACTTTAGATGATTTTTGTTTTCGATATTTTTACTCGCTTAGTTATCATTTCTTTAATTTCTTAATTCGCAATTTAATTTCATTTTCATAAAAAAATGGCGAATAAATATTTGAGCCTACCTAACAGATTTTTATATTTGAAAATTTTGCTGGACGCCCCTCCCCCTTGACCATCAGTCTGGATACGCCGCTGGATGAAGCTGACGTATTTCCGAAAGAAATGAAATATTCATGATCGAAGGGCTTATCGAATGACCTCTTACAATGACATCTGCTGAAGTGTACTTAGTCTCGTTTAAAGCACATAATGTAAGCAACGCTCAAAAGTTCAAACACCTCTTCGCATCATTGCCACTTGGGCAGTAAGTACAAAATTCTAACGTAAGCGAAAAGAGAACAGCTAGAACCGTTCTTTTATTTATCCATTATTAAAAGCTATATAAAGCAGCTCTCTGATTAGGTAGGTATATTTCGATTCTTATCTAAATACAGTGGAGTAGAAGTCGGGTCACGCTAAGTGTAACTATCGACACCGATACTTAGGCGCCTGTCTTATCTAAAAATACCTCAACATTTTTCGAGCTTATTAAGCAAAAACGATCTTTAATCCTAATCGTTGGGTATTCGGATAAATATAACCATTGAACCCATATGTAAGAGATAGTGAGAACTCAGAAGGCAGCGAGTCACCCTTATGCGATGTCCAATTAATAGGTACGATAATATGTTAACCACGCTTCATTGCTGGAGTTATGCTATTAATTTCCCTTCTAAAATCATTTGTGAAGCTGAATTTACCATATACTGTACGAGTACGTATAGTACGTCTGATTCTTGTAGCGCTCTTGTTCGTGCATACCAAATAGTTGATACCGTATTGAAGAAATAGATTCGCTGATAAAGCGCAAAAAAATATCGCTGCAATGAATGGCGCAACCCCTTAAAAAGACCGTGTCGAATATTACGTGAACGAACGTTGGTATTTCGCACAAAGAATAGCAATGATTTCATCGTGAAAATACTACATAGGTAGTTGATACATCAATACATGCATTACGATACGTTCACGAACCGGCATCACTACAACATGATTAGAAGAGTTTAATACGTACATGGTACATGCTATACACAGAATGTACATTTATTTGGAATTTGATATTAACTTTACGATTTTGAATACAGACATTATTAAGTATTGAAATAATAAACCAATTCCTCGATAAATTTTTCAAACATTTTCTTTAATTTATAAGAAAGATTTATTTATTTTTTTTTATTTTTTTTTTAATAAAACCGCAAACTACGGGAATGCTAAGATCAATTCAATTGGACACGATGCATATTTTTAATATTTTTGCACCAACAATAAACTAGACAACGATATTAAGTAAAATAAGTCAAGATAACAATGCGGCGGTGCTGTGATTAACTGGTAAAGTGATATGGGATTAACCGATGGTAGGTAAGTTTGTGACATCTTATGGATAATAAAATGGAAAATAGAGATAGATCAAGGTTGCTGTAAAAACTCGTTTTTTATTTTATTTCATTATTTTTATTACTTTTTTTTTTCATAACTTGACTCATTATTTAAGAAAAAAAAAAAAAAAAAAAAAAAACATGATTCGGAATTTATATAAAATCCATTAAAAACGGGTTCATTTATTTTATTGAAAATTTGATTTGTTTTATTTTTGTTTTTGAATATAGGTTTAAACATTTTTGTTTGAAACATCACTGTGGTATTCACGGATCCTTTTCGTATTGCTTTTTGCTTACTAGTACTCTTGTGTAATTTTTCGAGAAAATCTACGATAAAAACAAAAAAGGCCCCCTTTCGCGAAGCAAAGTAGAACGCAATCCCGAGTACTAAATTTCAAAACGTTATGCGTTCGCGAGTGGAAGAATGATAACGTGATATCGAAATTAATCTATTTTGTGGGGAAAAAAATTTTTATGTTTTGTAAAAATTAAATTTGTATATTCACAAAAATCGTCGACATTACGATTGTTTTCCTACCCCCCCCCCTCCAATGTGAAATTTTGTAAAAATTTGAAATAAAGAAGTCATTGTAGTTCATGAGTAATACTTGAAAGCATTTATTAAACCCGCTTAAACTAAATTACGATTTTTACGTGAATTTCATTGAAAAAAAAAACGTGATTTTTTTAGTTTTCCTCCTCCTTTGACCCTCTCTGCCAAGCCTTTGGCAGCACTTTAGGGCTGGCAGAGCTACATATTCGGATTCAGCGCAAAAAATCCTGTAATTTGACACCAATTTCAACTTTCAGTATTTTCGGCCGAAAGTTCATGAAAGTTGTGAACTTTGAGCTTTCGATGTGCTTAAAAGCAGCAGCTGAGGATCAGCAGACTGGTAATTTTCGAAGTGAGGGTACATACAGTAACTTTAGAGACCGGTTTCAGCTTTCAGTTATTTCGACATATTTTCGACAGGTTCGGCTCTTAAGACTATACCAACATGTGAACGATTATCAGTTTTAGCCATTTTTCAATATGGGTACCCGAGTGAAAAATCTGAAAAAATTTCACGTGGTTTAGGGGTCAAGGGGGCATCTAAAATATCAATTTCATAATTGTTCCAAAGCGTTGTCAGGGTTGAAAAAATTAAATAAAGTTAAAAAACGGTCTTTGGTGGGGGTAAAATCATGGTGGTGGGTTGGTGATTTTTTTCAAGAGACCCCCTATGGAACAGTACAACATACTGAATTTTCAATAAAATCATTCGACTATTGCGTGAAAGAAAAATTCGAATTGGGTTTTCAATTAAAAATTAATTTCTCAAAAACGAGGGGGGCGCGGGGTCTGAAACTTTGACCATGAAAGTTTCTACAGGGTAACTACCTACCATCCAAGTTTTATCGAAATTGGGCTCCGGGGCTGATTCGCCATTCTTATCCTCGTGTGCCCTTTAGAAAGAAAGTTGCATCATTTCACTGCCCATTGCCCACCAAAATAAGCATCGCTTTGTAACTTCACAAAATAAGAGCATTTATATCTTTATTTGAATTTTTCGCGTATTCTGAAAATGACCAGCAAAATCAACCAATGAGGCAACTCAACAACAAACATCCAACGGTGGACGTTAAATCTGAATTCGTTAGGTACAATAGGTTTAGTTTTAAAAGTAATGCTGACGCTCAACCTGCGAATACTTCGCATTAATGAGCGTTCTTCAAAATATAATGAACTAATAAATAATCATTAAAAAATTGTGAAAAATGAAAAAAATTAAAAATAAAACACCAAAAGATTTCGGTTGCTAGTTTTTTATGGGGTAAGTAAGCACTAGAAATGAAATTTTGTATACTATTATATGCTCGGTCGCAATTCACTCTATCGCATAAATAATTTATTAGATATCCTGTTGTGTTATTGTTCACTCATTGGGTTAATATATTTTTATTTAACATCTTTGATGTCGTGTACGTACGTACTGTCGCTTCGGCTACTGATTGACAGGCAGAAGTTGGCGAAGTTAAATTTTTGTGAAAAAATTGATTTATTTTTCTCAAAGTTACGAGTGAAGGCTGCCTAATGGAATTATTATGCAGGATATCGATTATTTATGTTTGTTGGGGTTCTGAATGTGCATACGTCTTAAGAACAATTGGGTGCTTTACACACTCCTTAGATTGTTAAACTCTCCCAATTCCTACATTCTTTGTATGTTTTTCATAACCTTTTAAACATATAAATTTAGTGACAAATATTTTAATTTTTGTCAATTCTTCAAACGTGACAGATCTTAGAAATATTACAGGGTGCCCTGAATCTTTTTTAAATTTCTCGAATAGCTATAGGTACTCATTAGATACTGTCTATCCAATATAGCTTGAGACCGACAATTTTCACGATTTCATTACTACCCAAAATGCGTTCAAATTGAGAATGCTGATCGAATCGTCGAAATAGTAAAGCACAAAAAAAATTCTGTGAATATGTTTCCTGCTAACTTCGATGAGCTAATAGGTAATAACATATTTACCTACTTTGTAATACAATCCACATTTTGAGTAACCATGTATGAATTGTTGCCTAATTTTGCGCTGTCAAAAAGTCTCAAGCTATATTGGACAGACAGTAGGTATATTTAGTGTATCTTTCGAATCGTTCAGATTCTCGAAACAATGCGCAAATTTTAATGTAAAAAAATAAAGTGAAAAATGAAAGTAACAAATGATGCTCGCTTTGAAGCTACCTAGTTCGTCCAATGCATTTTGGGCCAAAATTACGCATCTCGCGATTTGGACGAGCGTGCTTTACGCTAAATAATACATAATATGTTGCTTGTTGCAATAACGAACAATGCGACATGTGGTGACCATCAAAGATGAACCAGTATGGTGTATGGTTCGTTATGGTCAATAACGTATACGTACCGATGTCCTTTTATGCGTATGCCTGATACAGGCGGTCGGTCAGGCACTATGGCATATGCGCCAATATGTACTGCCTATCCGAGTGTGTACACTGTATGTGTACAGTGTAACACTATGTAGGTTGTAGGTACGTCTACGTATACGTATACGTATACGTGTACACGTATACTTTATGGGTATATTTCGCACCTGCGAGCTCCAGCTCGGAAGCTAAATTTTCATTATTCAGTGGTGCGCTAGCTAGCGAACGGTTTTATTAGCGATAAAATAGAGATGCGAATTTTCGAATTTACATTTTCCTTTTACCCCCACGCCCTTCTTTTTATTATGTACACTGTACAGTGTTCAGCGACCGCGTGTACCGTGCATAATTTACCTACTACTGCGCACCTTTGATATTTTTACGTTTGCTAGAATGCTACATGCGAGCAGATATTGTAAATACATTTAAGAGGAAATATCGACGTTTCGTTTGGTTTCGTTTTATTTCATTTCGTTTCGTTTGGTGCATCGCTGAAGATGACTTTAAAACATGACCATGTTCTATCCCTATCTACAGCTCGATACGTACCTATTATACGTATTTAACAAGCTATGGCTTAAGCTATTCACCGACCTGATCGTTATACGTATCTACATAATAAGTGAGCTGAATACTTATATGACGTAGGATATCTAGGTAAGAAGTGAAATGTTTAAGGCGATAATTTAGTGCGAGTTGAATGAGCAGGAAATGAAGCTTGCAAATTGAAAAAATAAAAAATTCGTCGTGAAGTTAAGAGTAAGCTACACTCGTCACTCGTACGAGTATTGTAGATCAATATGTACTTATAATAAACGACGCTGCATCTTAATCTATCTTTACCTTCTCCGCATTTATCGATATGATTGGTGGCGGTTAATTGAGGCGGACACTGGCAGTTTTGTTTGTAGGGATCGCAAACGGCCAACTTGAAACCGCATTCTTCGTCCATAGTACAAGGGTCGCCGAATTGTTTGCCTGAAAAATCATACCTTCCGATGTATTCGTACGTTTGTAGGTAGCTCGAGGAACAACGCTGTAGTGTAGTTGATGTTTCGACGAGAAATCGATGAAAAAAATTCCGAAAGTATGGTTACTCACCGACACATTTCGTACTGCCATCTGGCATCGTTGTTTCGTTGCCTTTGCCTCGACAGATGCATTTACCATTGCGGCACATGGAATTCCAAACATTATATTCGCACTGCTCATCGAACGAACACAGCCCGTACAACGATACGGCTACAATTAGCAGAAAATATCGTATTAAGAACAACGTACACACTCTGTATGAATCGAAGTTCCCTCATCCATCCAATGGGCACTCACCTTTAGTACATTTCGCTACTCCATCAAAAACCGGGAAAAACGAATCGCACTGACACTTGCGTCGTTCTTGGTGGCAAACTGAATTTACAATCGTACAATCTTGGTCGGAGGTGCAAACACTTCCTATACCTTGGGCATTTTCTCGTTTCCATCGTCCTTGATCTGCAACACGATACGCGCACCTTAATATCCATTACCTATATTACCTGCGTACTTCACTATTCGTATATTTGCGCCAACACTCTGGATTTGAAAATTAACTAATCAATCGGTAATTAAGTACATGTATGTACTACAACAGAGCTACGAGGTACCATTATTTGTGGGTACCTAGGCGTACCTCTACTTACTCGTTGAAAAATTACAGATCTGATTTTATCAAAATGCTGACTAGGTACATAAACTATGCGTATATACCATCGTTGTTGCCCAATTATTGTATTTAATTTCTAATAAATTGTTCCAACAATATTAAATCCTGTTTTATGTCTCAAATGTTATCTGTTCAAAGTTTTAATCGGAATCGGATAAGATTAGATTATTAATGAAGGCAATAATCGAATAATAATGAGATCATGGATGAAGATGAATGATAATCTGCGCGGTAGTACCTATACTGCCAATAGGTATATAGGTATTGAGTAAATAGGTACCAATATCTAGACTCTAGAGTATAGACACTGGACCTACTTATAAGACACCCAACTGGCAGCCATCTTGTCTTGGTTTTATGAGTTATGCCAATTTATCCCGCAGGGTGATGATCGCAGCGCTGTAGTCGATTTTCTTTATCAGTACATTATCAGTAAAAAACAAAATACATTAGAAAATGCATTAATTTTGTTTCATCGAGGCTAAAATGAAATTACTATACATATTTTTTATTAGTATTAGCTTTCACTTTTTTAACATTAGCTATATGGTGAGAATTTATCGTATATTATACGCGAAACATAATATCATTCGCATTCCACATCTCAATTATGCACGTTTCAGTATCAAATGCGCTGGCTAGTTTTCCTGGCTCTTAGTAAAAAACAACAAAACTACATGAATGTGTAGTTATCCATTCAACTCAAATCGAAGTTCAAACATTATGATAAACGAATACATTTTTTTTATTAAAAACAACACACTGTCGAAGTTCGATTAAATTATATTATAAAAAAAAATTCAACTAAACGTTTTAAAATAATTATAATAAAATAAAATCATGACTTCGAATGATAATTATAATATGATTATGAATGAAATTATCAACTTAACTCCGAAATAAACTTTCAAAAATTAACGTTCTTTTTGCATTATCAGTAAGAAAATCGACTACAGCGCTGCGATCATCACCCAACGGGATAAATTGGCATAACTCAAATAACTCTTACCCTTCCCTTCCCCCTCGGCCTGTAGTTGGGTGTCTTATAAGTAAGTCCAGTGTCTATACTCTAGAGCTATACGGTGACCGGCAATTTCATTTTCATAATGCAATTACCTAGTTTCTTTTCTTATTTGAAGCACGCTAGGTATATCTTGAGGTCTCTAGAGTTTTCGTTCGACTCCACCATTAAACGCGATAACGTATAGCGATGCGCATGAATGGGGTTAAACGCTCGGGTACAGTTTAAAGAAGAAACAAAAACAAAAGTAATGGAGAATCGAACCAGTAATTAATAAAAGTAAACATCGCTCGATTAAAAGTTCGCCACCTAAGCACATCTAGGTAGTAGGTATCTTGCGAGTCTTGAAGAAAAGTTACCCGCCAGTTCCTATACGCTGGTATCTACGAGTAGATAACAACGCGGGTGCGATGTAACGGTTATAATGTGCTAAGAACGCGTTGAAAATGGCTACCACTCTCCGAGGTAATTATCAAGTCTACTCGCAAGGGCATACTGCGTATATTCAAGCAAGAACAAATGACTGCCAGCATATTTTAATGGACAAATAATTAAGGAAGGCGCTATAAAGGGCGTGACGCAATTCTTTTACGCCACCGCGCCTGTAAGTAAAACGAAAGCGAACAACACCTCAAAAGGTACCTATTTGCGGTGAGTGGTCGGAGATACTTGAGATTTGCGTACACACGCTACGATCCTACAACGGCCACCGAAATTACATCAACGTATGGCCTTTTCTCAAATAAATCGAACTGACTCAGAACCTACAGCGAATAAGCAAACGTTTCGTACCTAGAGCGCTCTTTTTATTGCGCTTTGTAAAACTGTAAAGGCCCTTACATGCAAATCGTAAAATGTTCAAGAAAACCAGAAAACAAAACTACTACGCGGTACAACTACCATACTACATCAATTTCAAACTCAAAAATATGGTATAAATATACGCAATTTTGGAACATTTTGATTACATCATGTTGTAGAGGAGGGTTTTCAGAACACACAAAAAAAAAAAAATAATGATTTTTCACATGTAAGGGCACTTTCTACAGCAACTATCGCATATCCTACTATTCGCGCTGTAAGCTATAATTTTTGCATTTTTACCAGCAAAAAAAAAAAAACAAACACACACATATACAATCGTACACAAACACAAAACAATAAAAATGGCAGGGCTTGATGGATAGCTCAATAAAGTTCATGTACGATTGTACGTATATGGAAGTTTAGTCTCCTAAACCAAAGAAGTTGCGATGTTTCATACGTAGTAGGTAGTTCGGTACAACCGCACATGTAATTATGTGTATCTTTCATTTCCATCATTTCGTCTTTCTCCTATTAGCGGAGATAGGAAATTTTCGCATACCGTTTTCTAGGTCAAGAAAAAAAATCTAAAACACAGCATTTAGTCCAGTGCATTTAGACATTGGGGTCGGAAAAATTCCCATCAAAGCGATTTTTGGTATGGTTGTTAGGAACACCATTCTAAACAACATACTATTGAGAAATGAAATATGATATAATTCTATTAATAAAAGTGGTATGGTTGCATAAGTTGGCGCTCCAAAAGGGAACCCTTATTGACACCATTTCACTCATATAACTGATAAATGCACAGTTAGTTCTTTTATTATCAGCTGAGACTCCTATGGGACCCTGATACATAGGTGATGGTGAGTTATGGGGCACAATAGGCTATAAATGCCCAAAGTGCCTGGTGCTTGTAGCACCCAATTAGATCTGAACCTGAACCTGAAGCTTCGTAATGATGGAAAACATGAATTTTTAGGGAAAAAAAAATGCGAATATAATTGTGCATATCGTACCTTCAGTGCAATAAGGCCACATCTAAAAAAAAATTGCAATTACAAGAAAGCCACATCTCAAAAAAGTACTTCTTTTTACATACACTTTTGGGTACAATTAATGTAAGTCGATAAAAGTGTGACAGATAAACTAAATTAGCTCATTTTACTCCAAAAAGGATAGGAAAAGGGTACCTTTTTGTTGAATTTTTACATGCTTTTTTGAGATGTGGCCTTATTGCACTGAGGGTGCGATATATTGTGCCTAATGTTGCGTCGTAATATAGGCCGCTCCCTCTCTCCAAACAAATATACGAAAAGCACCCGTGACTTGTAGATGTTTGGTGTAATTTTTCTATGTCGAAATTACAATAAATGGGATGTGTCATTAAAACAAATTCGTTATACGGAAGGAGGGTTCTTCTGATAATGGTGGTGGGGGAAGAGGACGGTGGTTTCGATTTGTCAGGGAAAATTATCTTACGTTAGGCTTCAATATAATATATAACCATTAAAACAATTTATAATAATCGTAATACGTTTTTTATAGCGACTTTTTATAACACACCTCCAAACCACTCAACTTTAGGAAGGCATAGCTCCACACTCGTTCTTCCTTGAAAAATGTTTTATGGCTCATTTTATAGAGAATCGAAAGGAGAGTAAATTTTATTGAGACCTTTTTGCGCTAGGACCAAATGCGGAGGAGATAGGGGCCAAAAACTGATTTTGGGGGACTTTTCCCCCGTGGGGGGGATACGCTCCACACTTAGGAGTCAGGACTTTTTGTATGTTGTTTTGAATGGTGTTCTTAACAATCATACCAAAAATCACTTTGATGGGAATTTTTCCGACCTTTGGTGTATTTTATGTCTAAATGCACTGGACTAATTAATTCGGTGGTTGCTTTAATTTTAAAAATACATCATCTGTTTTTGTTACCTTAATAATATTATGTTTTTGTCAGTGGTTGCGAATTCGACATAATACTTAATTGATCTCTCCTTATCACGTTGCCTACAAACGTTAACGTACTTACGAAATTACTAAGATATCTACTGACGTTAAAATAAAATGTTAAGATTCGAAACTCACCAGAACGTTCGGTAGTGTTATTGGAGACGCTGTATGCGGAAGAAGGTTGCGAATTTAAAAGAAAAAAGCTGCACTGAGCGATCACAACGATTCTTATAAATTTCGTTCGCAACTTGCAATGAGACACCATACCAGACTCGGTGTATATGTAAGTATTACATCACTCCTTCATGCTACTGCAACAACGTTAAAATATCACGCATCATATATTTGTATTTCAATCAAGTTACTCGTTTCAGATATAAGTAATTTAACTAATTACGCTACGATTTGGGTTTCACACAACAAACAGGTGCTAGAACGTGAAGTTACCATTTAGTTCAAAAAAACTATTTGTTATTAATTTTCAAGGCGGGCTTTCGTATGAAATAACATCAGAACAAAACCTCATGAACGAACAATAACGGAAAAATGTTTAGTTGATACGAACGAATACCAGAACAATGAACAAAACAAGGCACTTTTCTGGACGAGAATGATAACAAATGCCAAAACATAACTATTCATTTCCTGCAATAAATGACACGAACAGAATGAAGGAAAACAAAATTTATTCAACTCTAAAACGAAAGACCAGAATGGAAATAATACCATATTGTTTACCAACGAGTAATTTCTCGTATCAGAGCTGGGAAAACCATAATCGAAACCAAAAACCGAAATAAAAATAAAATGCCATTAACCAGCCCGTAAGTCGAACCGAAAAATCGCAAAACCGCAACAAAAACTGAAACCGAAATAGATAAATATTTACCGTTTCAGTTTTCGCTTTCAGTTACGATTTTCCCAGCCATGATTCAACTATTTACTTTTATTTTTCGTACTTGCGGGAGGAAAACGCTACTTTACCTCCCTCTAGCGCTACTCGCTCGGCTCTCAAACGAGCGCTTTTCTCCCGCATTTAGGAAAAATTTCGTTCATAACTCGGGAGAAAAATTGATTCTAGACTCGCTAGTTGTGAAATATACTATTATGATTAAGTATTGAGGTAATGAGATATCGCGTGAGTTTAGGGTGGCTCGAGTAAATCTCAACGACATGACTCGAAACGTTGAAGATATAAGAGTAGGTAAACTTTAAGAGATAGTTAGATTTTGGAACCGACCAACGCGAGATAACGTGACGTCATGTGATTTTATGTTTTACTTTTGAATTACAGAGATGGACGATGTTGATAGGACTGGTTTATTAGATTTCAGAGTGGAAATATGATTTGGATTTGGTTCTCTGTTCTTATTGTTCTTCATTCTCGTTCTTGGGTTTGTTCCTACAACACTGGTTATTAGTGATTTTCGTGTTCACTTCGTTCATCTAATAGGAAATGCAGCGTAGCAGAAATGAACAAGTTCATTAATGAACAAATGTATAATTAAAAGATATGAATAACAAATTGATATCATGAAGCAGAACAGAGGATATTCTAAGGAAAATCTGGAGCTGCGTAAATAACTTAATCTAAAATCCAAAAACGAAGAAAATTTGAAAAAAAGAGGTCCAAAAGAAGACTTCTATGTAGTACTGTACAAGTTATTCCTTTTCAAGTTTTTATACATTTAGTTCATTACATTATATGTGATTTTTGTTTTTAAAACAAATAAATAGTAAACCTGAAGTTAAAAATGTATGTCTGAATTTTTGAAACTGTGAGCATGCTTTTTCTTGAAACTACGCAAAATGTGCGTAGCTGCGCTTTAGAATATCCCCTGATGCACAACTAATAAAAAATTACGTAAAACATTCTTCATTATTAATCAACAGTAAGAAGAACAAAAAACAAAAAATATTCGATTTTAATTTCTCATCATGTTAACAGATATCACAGCCGCATTACATCATTGTTACCAACTCGTAATATGGAAAATCTAGCGGGGAATTTAGCGCTCAAGGGTACCCAAATCGAATAGACACCCGCAGGGGTGTAACTAAGGGGGCGATGGGGGGGGGAGCTTCCCCTCCAGGTGTTTTGAAAAGTTGGGAAATTTATAATTGTTCAACGTTGAAATTGGGAACTTGGAATTTCTTTTGGGAAAATAAGAACTCGAATAAATTCGAACTGATGCCAACTTATATCATGTATAGTGCACAACCATAGGGACCTGCAGCCCTCTTGGCTTTTGGAAAGTTGGTAAATTTGGAGTTTTAGCGTAGCAGTATATTACAACTATTTTAAAATTTTTGAAGACTAAAAAAAAAAAAAAAAAAAAAAAGGTCAACAGTTGGGAAAATTTCATGATATTAGTTGGCAATTTTTGGTTTTCTCTCCCCCCCCCCCCTGAAGAATGTCTTCGTTTACGCCCCTGGACACCCGGTATAAATTGAGACCTGAGACAATGACGACTGGTTGCGCGGTTAAACCACACAATTTTGGAATACCGTATTGTTTGTATGCGTCATTCGGCATCGTCATCGTCGCACACGCGAATTATTTTTGTTTTTTGTATTTTTTGTACAGGTTACAGGCATCCCGCAACATGTCGTGCACTTTTTGCACAGTAAACGTGTTTTTCCTTTCTTTTTTTCTTTCTATCTTTGTTTGTTAGTTGTTTCTTCGTATTTTTCCCCACTCTTTCATCCACCTTGCCTGTAATTCGCTTACCTATATAGTACTATACCTTTCCACCTTTAAAATATAGAGGTATAAGCTATTAAAGGTAAAAGAAATCGTGAGACACGCGATACGAATGTCATACGAAAGTTTGTAAAATAAAATAAAAGGGAGGAAAAATCGAATTTCTTATTCCACAACGTTTATGTACATTTTTCGCCTTTTTCTAGTCGCCCATTCGCATGCACTTTGAAGTAGGATAAATGCGATACGAGAGGATACAAGCGCAAGTCGAAGCTATGCCGAATTAATGTCGAGGAAAATTTCGCACCCACTGGCCATCACACATAGATCACGCGTGTTTGTTCCTTTTATCGCACAGACAGTAGAGCACACGTATGTATGTCAATGGTAAACGAAGTGATGGTACCGTAGACCATACCATACCATGCCACACCACACTATTCCATTCGACTGCGAGAACATGAATACATACGGTATACCATTTTCTATCCTTTTGAAAACGCGAATTTACGCATATTGTATACGATTACGTGTATTAAACGTAAGCAGCATGAGTTCAATGAGAGGTACGTAGCGTACTACGTATTTAACTCGTACGAAGTACGTACATAGGTAGTAGGAAGAAGAAGATAACTCGAGTAATGCGAGTAGCTAATGAGTCGATTACACGAAACGCGCTGGCTCGGGTATTTAACGACTTGGCGAAATCTCCCAAAATTTCGGAACCGCCGCTCGATATTCGGCAGTAATTTCCGGCCGCTGCGGCGGGGTACGGGAACGGCATGGCGCGGCGCGGCGCGGCGTAACGTGATGCGGCGCAATATCGGCCAACTAAATGTCATCAAAACGCTGCCAAAGTACAAAAACTAATATCTACGTTAACTTAACTTCTCGTTCTCTTCCATTTTTCGCCGTCTCGCCTATACCTAACACGTATTTACACGTACGAATATTACTTCATTAATCGCTGAATAGTTGGACTCGTCGCGCGCTCCACGCGACGCATTTCGTCAGAGCCGCGCCGAGCCTTACCATATCGAGTATCGAGCCTCTACTCGCCGTGTTAATTAAAATGCCTACTCGTTCGCCGTAAAACCGTCGTATTTACGGCGAACGAGTTCGGTAACACGTTTAACACCCAACTGGCACACGTGTTTAACGAGCGTACCTAAGCATTTGAACGATAGACAGTTTGGAATTGCTAAATAGGCTAATCAAAATTTCAAATGTTGTCAAGTCTTACGTACGCTATAATTCCCAGTCCTACACAGTAATTGTGCTCGCATAAATCTATGCTGAAATGACTTTTTTCAAACTTTAAATCAATTAAATTTTTCACAATTAATTGACTATACGACTACTCTTATTATTGTCATTCATTACAAAAAAAAAATCATCGCTTTAAATCACCAAATGAAGTAAATTTATAAGGATTTATATCCTTAAAAAAAGTTACTCCTCTTCTTCCAATCACATTGGCTGAAGACTAGCAAAATGTGTATTGTAAAAGTAATTTTCAAACCATAAACGTGCCTTTGATGCATCTTCGTCTTGGTTACAGCTCTTACCGCGGATAATACGAGCACATACGTATCATTACGTACGCGTAGTATACGGTAATTTAGGAAACGCCAAGATTCATTTCTCCAGCAGGAGGAGCAGCAGCAGTTGCTCATTAAAGATACATAGAATACGTAGAATTTTATTTTACAAGTCAAATGACAAAGCTCAAGTCTATGCTAGTAAGATAACGTCCGCAATGTTTCGCAATATCAAAACGCCAAAACAACGCTTACAATGCGCGTCAAGACTTCGCCACCAAACTGTTCAATGTTCATGCATTTTACATATTGTTATCTTGCGTTAAGGTCCGTCCATACGTAGGATGATCAGCTTGTTCAGCTTGGTCGATCAGCCTAGGCTAATCAGCTTTGGATGATCATCTGTCGACGTCCACACTTATTCAGCTTTTTGCCAACGACAGAAGGAATCGGTACATTACATTACAGGAAAATATGTGAGGAAAAAGTTAAATACTACATTTTTATGTGTGTTTGCGTGTTATTCTCCAAATAGAGTCAGTCATTATGAGGGATACGCGATAAGTACAATTGGTGGTGGTGAAAAGTAGGGTAGCATGAGTAATTTCTACCCTACCCTCACCCCCAAATGGTGAAAATGATGAAAAAAATTCATTTTATAATGAAAAAAATTAAAAAAAAAATGTAATAAAATTATTAGGAATTAATTTTGTAATCAAAAATAAATTCAGTTTTTAAATAATTCTTCAACATCCGAAATTAATATTTTATATGAAAAAATTCACTAAAAATAATTAAAATTATTGTAGTGTTTTTAGGTGTCAAGTTTATGAAAAAAAATTTTGTTACTAATAAATTAATAATACCTACCGAAAAAATATATAAATTAATGATAATTTTATTTTATGTTAAATTTTTTGATAAATAAAATATACTAGGGTTCACACATTGCTACTCGCACGAACACTTTAAAAATATATATAAATAAAAATTAGCATAATCTTTAGTAAATTTTGCGTTGTAAATAATTATTTTAATTTCAGAAAAATGGTCAGATGACCAAAAAAAGTAACTTTCTGATATTAAAATTATTATCATTCCATTGAACAATAAATTGTATGTGAAATGGCGAAAAATTATATTTTGCTGAGCGAACGTGGATGATGCAGTCGCGTCCACACTATTCATCATCCTTTGAACAGACCGACATCAAGTCGATCGAGGATGACAGGCTAATCAGCCTCGTTCAGCTCAACGAGGCTGATCATCCAAACGTCCACACTACATTCATCCCAGGCTGATCATCCAGGCTGAACGAAGCTGATCATCCTCGTGTGGACGCACCTTTAGAGCCACGATGCAGAGATTTGTCGAAATAAAGGCTTTCTTATTGTTATTTTTGAAAATACTGATTTGCGAAAAATTAAGTAGAAAATCAAAGAAAGAAAGAAAAAAAAACATTTAAAAAAAACTATGAGCAGTCGCTTGGTATGATTGAAGCTTAGCTTTTTAAGATGAATCGATGCATGTTCAAATTTCGCAGATGATACACTCAGTACAGAGTCCAGAAACTTCTTCCTAGTCTTTCCAAAATCAATTCAAAAGTTGAATTTACGAGTCTATACTCTTTAAATTTCATTTTCAGCTATTCATGATTCCTCAGGTATTAGTTTATACGCCGTTTTCGAACTCGTTTTGACCTAACTTCGAGAAGTTATAATACATTTATTATATTCTTAAATTGAGAGCGGATACGAGATTGCACGATCTAAGAAATTTCATAAATACTATTGCCCCCTTCAAAAGCTAATTTTCGCTACGCAACTCTCCTCCAACTGTCCCTAGGTCCTAGGAGAATGAAATTTCTATAGCACTTTAATACTTATAGATATCTACTTCGTTTCACTCGGTCACATGACAGTATGGCGAAAAATGTTGGCATGGGGACCCCTTTCCATCACATTTTGAGAATGATGCAAAAAATAAGTATTTTTGATAGTGTTGCACGATAACCGATCATCGTAATCGGTCAGGTTTCATCCATCTCATATCTACAGTTGGATCTACAAAATGGTAGAAAAGACAATCTTCAACTAGCGCTCCTAACAGATTTTATTTAGTACTTGATATTATTATCAGATATTTCTGAATAATTGCCATAATCGGTTATATAACCGATCATCGTCGATCGTTTTCGAAACGAGTACTCGTTTACGCATAATCGGTTATACCGGTTATCATGCAACATTAATTTTTGACTACTCAATAGAAGACACGGTATTGGGGATAAAGTATATATTTTCTAGCTCCTGTAATCGTATGAGTCCGCATTTATCAAATTTCAGTTGTTCGAGACATGTTAAGCTTTTCAAGAAATTCGAAAATGCCCCAATGCATTCTTAGTAATCTAAATTCAGTATTCTACAAAGTTTGAATTTTCCAAATCAATCAGACAGGAGATGTGGGAGATTCGAGAAATTTCACGATACAAATAACCTGCTTCGAAAAATTTTAGTTATGTTAAGAGTGCTCGTTTCATTCCATCGTGTAACCTCAAGACGAAAAATTTTGAGGCTTCGGTTCTCCGCGAACCATCGCGTCACGCCGTTCTGCGTTGAATCAAGAATCTAAAAAAAACCATCCCTAGAAATTCAGCATATACGAACAACCGTGGATGAAGTTTTGAGCGTTTGGACATGTGCCGAATGGCTATAAATGAATTGAAACGTATTGCTTTGAAGAACTCAATTCCCAAAACGGATGAGCTGTATTGGCAAAATTTGTTTTCCATTAAAAAAAAAAACAAAAAAAAGACACTTAGACTAGAAGATTAATAATAAATTCATACGCAAAGATGCGCAAAATTGAAATCAAAGCCTCATAGATGGGCCTCGAAAAACGCGTAAACATAAGAGATACCCTTACCTATTATTGAGTGAATAGTGACAAAGTTGAAACGAAGAAATCGAAACCGACAGGTATTTGATGTTTTTTTTTTTTCGTACACGAACACGAGCGTTTAAGTGGAGAGAAAGGAAAAAGCTCCGAAACTATAGACACTAAAGCACCACAGGCTACACCGAGCCGGTAATTAGGTAAGCAATAAAGCGTATACGACTACCTAGGTATATTTGCAATTTATTTAGCATTTTTAAGCACGCGATATACGTTCAACGTACCTCTACCTATATCTTTGCATATCATATATGTATGTATATTGTACATTGTATATGTTTAATATGCATGCTCATACCGTACGTATACGTATGTACATACGAGCAAATGCTTCTATATGCTACTGTCATGATATACAACCTACTATGCACTGGACATACGATACGAAAAAAAAAAAAAAGGGAAGGATAATAAGCTAGCCAATTGAATCCGCTTCGTGATAATTACCTACAACTATGTAATAATAATTAACAAAAGGGATAAAAAGCAAACACTTTGTCGTATGTAGGTTCGTATTTACAAATGAGTAGTAGTAAAAAAAAAATCAATTACCTGATTAATTATGGAGATCGAATGGGTAATTAAACCTTCATCAATACCTATATATTAAGCTCTCAATATTAACGAATATGGGTGAATTACTGTAAAAGAACACACTAAAAAATATTCACACGGAATAAATCTCTTCACTTATCACGCCTCTGCAGATTAATGAATTTCTGGTCAACTCTCATCGGCGCAACGATTGTTGCAGAATACGCGAAAAACCATAAAGAAAGAAATAAAAAATAGGTGTTCGAAGGGACGCCGTTGTTTATTGAAAAAACAAAAACAAAAACAGAAAACAAAACAATACAATACAATAAAAACAAAAAGAATAAAGAATAGAAGAAAGGCCAAGAAAAAAATCTCGTTTTATACTCGTAGTACGCGGAACGGCGAGTTTACGATTCAAACAATCCGGCAACTGGCGAGCATAGAACGCGACTGAACTTTTTGCCCAATCGGCAGTCGCAGTCGGTAAAAGTTAAACTTTCCGAATCGTTCGGTACCTTGTGCTAGTGGATATTACTACGCGTTGTTATTGATTCGAAATGTACTCGCTAGTCGCGGCGTAAAATCTTTCGTAAATGTGCATTCGCCTCACATTCGAACGGGATTACTGTTGTCGTGATTTTTTCCAGTTCGTTGGTACGTTGGAAATTCGTGTCCTAGGCACGACGCACCAGTCGGCGCGGCCACTATTTCATAATTAAAGCAAATCGCGCAGTGACTCACACATCTCACTTTGTTCGGTACATTCTGGAATATCTTACTTACCTACCTAATACCTTTATCGAACGAGTGATAGCGATCACAAAAAAATTGTCCAGTAATAATTACTGTTGAATTATAGCACGTATTTTATACTGCTATGTTTCCTTTCCAATTTCGATTATGTGCTTGCCTTCAAAGCATATTTTGCGTGTTTAGCATTGAAAAATAAATTGGACTTTAAAATAACAACTTATTCATTCGCATTAAGTTATAGGTTTTTGATCGAACTGAATTTTAATCTGAAATTATGTTTGAAATTCAGGTTCTCATAAAGCCGCAAAAATCGACAAACCCTCAATTTTTGGAATATTCATCAATTTTACAACAAACGAAGAAATAAAGGAAAAGAATTGAAGGAGTAAAGAGGAGACAATTGGGCGGAATATTTTTTAGCGATTGTAGCGACCAAGAGTTGATATCCATCATTGCTCAAAGTGTTACCGTTTTGAAAAGAAGCTCAAGTTTTCGGTGTTTTACCACTCAAAAGATAGTTTTAGGAAATAAGTAAAACTCAATGCAATTGCGATATCAGATGCTCTGAATTTCTAGGCAAACCAGTCCCTATTTAACACCAGGGCTACCAACAGCCTATCGCATTGGGGCAGACCATTCCGGACATCTGAACAGAGTACGCCCAGCATCATCGGCTTCCTGAGAATAGTGTGCACATATCTGGCTAGGTGCCCTCCCGATATCGAACAAGAAGTCGTTGAAGTACCCATGCCCGCAGAGAACCTGTATAGGGTGGAAATCCAAGTCCTCATGACCCCGGATGTACCAACCTCGTAGGTCTTCAATCAAGGTCCTGGTCCACCTCTGACGTTTGCTTCCTTGCGTTTCCAGCAGGTTCCATCTAGCGGGCCAGGCCTCAATGACCCACTCCTCCAGTTGCCTCTTCGCAACACGAATTTCCCTCCTCGAGGGTAGCGGCGTCTCTTCTTTCCAACCCTGTAGGACCCTCCTCGTGCGAGCGCGACTTCTAGCGAGATATTACAGTACTCTGCTATCGTGCATAACGCTGCGCGTCTTTGGACTTTGAAGTTATTAGAGCCTACATGATTTGAAAAGGGACTCGAGGAGGCTGGGGTCTTTAAATTTTGGCGTTTCAGTCCATTTGTAATGAATTGGTAAATGTCCAAATTTTTAGTATTGTATTGATATTGCTATCAATCCGAGACCCGCGGCATGATTTAGTCTTATTTAAAGAGCTAGAAAGATATAACTTAGCATTTTGGAAATCACCAAAATATAACTTTTTTGGGAACTTTGTAGCGGTAAGGAAAACCTTGAATCGAGTTAAACAAAAGTATGGAGCAGTAATTCGAGACACACTTCAGATTTGCCCTAATCAATTTGAGACCCAAAGTGTGTATCAGTAGGATAGCAGTATACTTTATCGGGTCTTACATTGTTAACATTTGTACATAAACATATATTATTTAAGTATATATGCTACTTAAAACAATCCAAGAACTACGTAAAAATTCGTCAAACGACTGCTGGGTACATAATTCGCAACGAAATGACCTTCAACACGGTAAAACAATTTTGGGATCGCCTTTACTGTAGTAGGTACTCCTCTATATTATAATTATGTATAGGCATTACGCATATTATGATGGTTCAACTTTCGTTTTATTTAAATTTCAAGTTCATAATTTCTAATATTATTTACTTTTATTTAAAAAAAAATTTTACTTCAAAAATGAGGGTGTCGTATTGAGGTTGAAAAATCTGCATTTCTACAATACAAAAACTACACTAAAAATGAAAAACTCGCTTAATAATAGACAAATTAATTTAAAAAAAGAAAAGTAAAGCAATTTTGGGAAACATTTGTTAAGTAATTTATCAATCTATAATTTTAATTACTTATAGAAAATTCCATTATTGAAACTCAATGTGCCACCGCTTGAAATTATTATTATTAAATGAAAATTTGTGTAGTATGTTTTTGATGTAGAAGAATATTTTTAGAGATCATGAGCCATAATCCATATGCAGTTATTGCGTGCAGAACTGGATTTTCTTGATGAATAATTTTTGATGAGGTTGGAAAGATAAGAGGAAAAAATGGACGCATACCAATGAAAATTTACTATAAAAATAAATATACATTCACCACATAACGCAATCCAGTAGCAAAAAATTACAAAAACCGCACAAAATCAATTATTAAAACGCAAAAAAATTTTAGTGCAATATATTAAAAAGAGCTACATCAGTCTTCAACTTGACTGTACAACTTCACATTCACGACTGAAGCAATCTTCATCCCGCACCTCCTTATGTCAACAATACACCACGCTTCTATTTTATGTTCTGCTCTCTGATTGGTGCAGAGCTTCCCATTCTTTCACATACCCTGTATTAACAATACACAACGCTCCTTTTTCATGTTCTGCTCTCTGATTGGTGCTGAGCTCCCTACTCCTTCACATACCCCGTATTATTTTTTCCTAATATCAATTTCATATTTTATCGAATTAATCCGTCAATTTTACTTCAATTTTTTTTATAATTTCATATACAATCTACATTATGTAATCCATCAACCTACTAAATATAAAGTTTCCACCTTCAATACTTTTTGAGTTTTTGCGATCACAAACTTTTTTTTTTTGAATTAAATACATAAACTGAATTTTTTAACAAAATCCAGTTCAAAAAACAAGAAAATTTTACGTATATTTTTCAACCACACTTACACATATTTTTCCTCATACATGGCGGATTATAGCTTGACTAGCCTCAAATAGGTAAATATGTAATTAATACGAAGTCAATGATTATTGGACATACGATGTATACTATATCCCAAATTCACCTCCACATGGAAGGACGGCTATTGACCTCAAAATATAGTGGAAGTTGCCAGAATGTCATAAATATGGGGTATAATGGTTATTGCGTTGCAACAAATAATTATGTACTGCGTTTATTTTAAATTCAACTTCTTAAAGGTCTATTTCGCTGGACCCCCCATTTCGAGGTTGAGAGCTGAAATTAACCACGGGGTTTTCAGACTTGGTACTGGGTGTGGCTTGTAGACATGAAAGGCTTGGCAACGTCATTTGCAAAACCGAACAAGCTTCAATTGAAAACTCAGCTTCAGTAATGAGGCATGGCTGCTTACGTTTTTTATTGCTATTTCATTTCACCCTACTACAATTAGTATATAGATTACGCACTGTTAAATTTACCAAAGTAGATATCAGCCTTCAAAATTTGAAAATAGTTCGACAGGATTACATAAAGCAGGCACCTAGTTACCTACACTGCCTATTTATGTTGTACTACATGCGCATAAATATCTACGTATTTAAAAACTAAAATTAAATTCAGTTTTTTTGAGCGCTACGCAGTACGTATAGTAATGTCGTATGCGATCAGATAAGCTGTCGGCTGTCCATCTAATAGGTAGTCTGCCTTTATAGCCGAGCATGTAATTACAGTATTTGCAGAGAATAACAAAATCCGACAAAACGGCAAACCATCCAGAACATATCAACTTGAAAATCCTGTCAATGATGTTTCTTAGAAGAGAAAAAAAAAAAAAAAATGTTCAAAACGATAAGGCGCATGTAGAGGTAATATCAATTTATTTATGTATTTCCTTACCACGTATTTTTATAACTACTACAAGTACTGTTACTGTCTGCGTCTGGTAAATGATGTGAAATGTCATCCGCAAAAATGAAAATACAGTAATATAGGGACGTATATGAATACCTTGTTCATAAATTAATGTGTTCTCGTCTCTTTGTTCGTTTGCTTGTTTGTTTTTTCTTTCTTTCTTTTCTCTTCGAAATAGAGAGATGAAAATACGTAAATGTGGAGAAGTTTAAGCGAGCAAACGCTCGTTGTAAATGTTCGTGTAACCAAATCTGAAAGAAAGCAAGCTGCGGCGCCAACATCACCTGTCTCGTTTAATCTTTCGCTTCGAGATTCAACAAAATGTAACAGTATTATTATTCGGTATTCCTTTTCATAGCCCAAGTGTGGGTAAGTATACGTTGATGCAAAAATTCCTTATGGGAATTTGGATGACGTTATTTGTATGTAGTAAAAGTATCTTCGCATATGATAATAAATATGTCACCTAGGTAGTACACAGCGCTACGTGTGTATATGTACCACATAGCTACATTTACATACCATATCTATACGATTCGTCGTGTAAAATAGACGAACTTGTTAATGTCACACTTCTTCTGAACGATCATAATATTGTAGTATGAGATACCCGTATGCGGTGTGCGGTGTGCCGATGCCGTAACACAATGAAAAAAAAAAAAGTTTTAAAAAGTTGAGCAACTTCAACACTTTCTTGTCTTTGATGGCCAACGTACGCTGCATTTTGTATGCTGTATTCGCTATTCATTATGCACGCGCAATAAGCCACAACCGCGAGATACCTAACCTATTTCCGTTTCCGCATTACGTGATCTCACCTACCTACACTTACTCGCATGACGAGCTAGGAGCTATACAGGACAGTATACTCGTAGGTCGTATGTCGTTTGTCGAAAGGAATCGTTTGGTGAAACCACGCATTAGTACAGTAAGATAGAATATCAAATCGTAGAACAAGTAGGTAGGTAATAGGTATATGTAATTTCATATGGCGCGCATTTAAAGAAATTTTTCGCCGCCAACGATAACGAAAAGAATACAATAAGCAAGCACTCGTCATTTACGATTGGAAATCGGTAACGTGCCAGTATACGCGATTCGATTTGCAAAAAAGTAAAAATTAAGTGACGCGACTTATCGTTGAAAGTTCGGCATCGCAGATGTATTCGTATTTATGGAAGATATCGACCGTTGGTTTTGAATATTCTAACGCTCGTATAGCAGCGACGACTCGTTTCAAGCATTCTAGTACGCTAGAACACTGCCGTCAAATCGATTTAGCAGGCATAATTGTACCGGTACCGACACCATTTCGGTCAGATCATCGGCAATCCGTCGACTACGACAAACTAAACGAAAATTTGTTCAGATGGGAGAAAATACCCTTAAAAGGTGAGTACCTAGACCTACGTGAACTTAGCTAGAGATAGCTAGAGCTACGCATTACGTTACGTAGCGAGCAACAATCCGCCTTACGTCCGTCTTACATTATAAATGCTGAGTATATTTCTATTGATGGACATGGACTTGGAATTATAGGTTACTGCATTGGCGGCACAAACGGAGAATGGCCGTACTTGAGCGATGAGGAGAAATTATCTATACTCAAAACAGTCAAGTCAAATGTGCACTCTTCAAAATTAGTGATTGCAGGCACAACCTGCGAATGTAAGTTCGAAATTGTGTTTTTCGTTTAGTCTAAGATTTATTTGCTAAGCTACGAAATGGAAACAGCATATCTATCAGCTGTAGTGTGCGCAATACATGTAGAGTAATATAGTGGATTGGTGGTACGTGTAGAGTAGTACACGTAGGCAATTAGGCATTCGTATATTCTTCACTATGATGCTGCATTTACGCAAAAAATGCCGCGGTGCGGAGGTGAACACCATTTTGAGCTTATATATACCTAACGGCTTATCGATATACGTACGAAGCTGAGCTTGAATTGTTGTCCAATAGACGTCAATACATAATACATATGTTTTTCTAATTAACGAAAAATGTTGATATCTTATCATTCCCCCGCCCCCCCCCCTTACTTACGTCCTTGGGTCGTGGTAACAGAAATTAGTGTTTCCAACGTGTGTACATCTATTTGATTGTTTACTAAAAAGGAATTTGGTGCTTTGGTGCTTTGCCAGAATGGCGTTCTATGGGACGTTAAGGTACGTAGTACGTACATACTACATAGTACACATTAAGAAGACTCTTGAACATCCTAGCTTGTGAAGTTTTCTGTCATGGGCACTCCGTTTATGCTTATCAAGTCCCTTCGTGGATTTTGCAAAAGTAGCTTAAGGTGTATACACGTACCATGTTTTTTTGTCTCGGCGAGCTGTGGAATTCAGCAAAATTTTTTCAAATCCATAACAGTTCCCAGTAAGAAAAAAAAATTGTATTTCATATAGATTAAAGAACGCCGAAAGTTACCAATACTAATGTGTATGAATGTCATAATTATATGTACAGTATATATGAGTGAGAGTTTTATGCTGCACTTAAAGCATACGCATCATTATAAACAGCTGAATTTTTCTGCCTGAAAAGTAGAGAATAGTGAGCTGATTTTCAAAAATCTCACTAGTTATATGCAACATGCAAGTGTGTGTGTACAGTACGCGCTGTATAGTCTACATACAAGAACGCACAAGCTGTAGAAAATAACAATTACATTACCTATTATTTTATTAGGTATATTATACGTACATATATCTGTTTAGCAGATCATCGAGTATACCAAATACCAATAATGCTAAATTTAATCGTTACACAGCAACCGCAAGAGCTCGCAAACTCAGCGTAGCAGCCGCCGAAGCTGGCGCAGATGCTGTTTTACTCATGACACCGTACTATTTTCGCAATCAAATGACGGTTTGTAATTAAATCTTATACTATTTAATGTATAAATTATCCTTTTAATGCGCGATCAAGAAGTCTGAATTCATCAGCCGCGTTATTTATAAAACTCGCGGATACGAGCAAGCAGAAACGGACTGAACTGAAATTAAAAACCGCTGCCAACCATGCAACGAATGAAAAATACCGAGGGAACGAAGTTGAAAGCAAAACACGCGTAAATTACGAGTAAAAGCGATGCGGTTAAAATGTCTGTGTCCTTCACTTCTTCTGTTAGTCTTCGCTAAAAACCTTTCATCGTCCGTTATTAAAAATTACTTTCATTTTATGAAAGACCTATTGCATAGGTATCCCCCTATCTATATACTTCTGCTTACTGTAGTACCGTACGACAAGGGACCTGAAGGTACGTATTATATACTACACAGCTGTGTAGGTATCGAGTTTTACTTTTCCATATCATCCGCACCTAGTGCAAAAAAAAACAAAAGTAGGATAGTAATTTTGTTCTTAGTCTGGCTTTCATTCTTAATTTCTTAGAGTAAGTATTTCTTTTACCATTAAAGAGCTCTTTGAAATTTGAAACACTGAAGTCATTTTTAGGCTGATACATACTGTGTATGTTCATACATACTGTCAGTCTAAAATAGCTTGAGACTTTTTGACAGCGCAAGGTTAGGCAACAATTTACACAGGATTACTCAAAATATACATTTTAATAGCATAATGTTGATATCTACTTTTTTTTTTATCAATATATCGATCGTTTCTCATCAAATTTAATCGATGAAAAATGAGTTCAAATCCTAAACATAGAAAAAAAAATTTGATAAGTGATGAAATCGTGAAAGTTGTCACACTTTTTGCCTAACTTTGCGCTGTCAAAAAGTTTCAAGCTATTTTTGACAGATAGTATGTTATGACCGCACCTAGTATATGCCCAAGCGTTTACATACACTTTACTAGATAACCAGTTGGTGACCCGCGTAAATTATGATTATTTTTTTTTTTTACCAAAATTGACTAAATTAAATAAATTTTCTGGGTGATTTTGTTGCTTCCCAAAATCGCTCGGAAACACACAAAACAATTTGAAAAACTGGAGATGGAACCGGCATCAAAAGAAATATGAACCTAAAACTGAAATTCAGAACTCGAAGTTACATAAAATATGTACTAAGTTACTAAACCAATTTTTGGTTTTAAAGTAATTATAAGGAAAAAACACCAAGAAAACATGTAAAAGAATTCATAATATTACGTTAAATCTTCCGCTATCTACCATGTGACCAATCGATCTTTGCACTCCTCAGCGCCAAATTCTTTGGTTGAAAAAAAAAACATCAAATAATTTGATTTCTCTCGACACACTTCCATAAAAACAATTACTAAATTAGTTCAGAAATGAGGTTGCTAGGTTTGCGGTAATCTTAAAAACACATTTCTAATTGATCCGATCAAAGTTGAGATTTACATCTCATGCATTATAGCGCTTGAATAATGAGTAAATGACCCAACTCAAAGTTTTTGCTTATTTTTCAGAGAGCGGTGTAATTTATAACATTTGCACAAACTCATAACCTAAGACAGAAACCAAAATCGTTTCAGTTTTGCAACCCTGTTCAACTCGTCATTCTATAAAATTGCACCTAAGTAAATCAATATATATTTTTTTAGAGACATAAGCGATTTCAATTTTTTCTCATCTTTGAAATGAATCGCCAATTTATGGGCTTAAAAACTTCATGAATAGCCAAAAAACAAATATGATCTCCGCCAGAGTTAGAATATAAATGTTAAAAACTATATTACTTGTTACCTACGTATTACAATAAATTATGTAAAAATATATTACGTTCGCAAATAACGAATTTATGCAATGGAAATTCAATTTCGGAATCGATACTTTCCTGCTTCCTATTACTATTTGTTATGAATTTCAGAAGGATGCTCTATATTGCGGGTAATAGTTATTTCCTTTTTATTTCTCAGTTTTTTTTTTGTTTGCATTTGAAAAGTACATCATCAGTTTATCAGACGTACCACGCCTCTTTTGAATGAATCACTTACTATGAAAATGGTACTTATGGCAATTACATTCAACCCAGTTAATCAGGGTAATAATATGATACTATGAATTCCAAAAGAATGCATTATTGAGGGTCATGAATATGTTGTTACTTTGTCTTCATTTTCCAATGTTTATTTGTTTGAACTTGAAGAATACACCACCATTCTACTCGGTTTGTTGGATTACAATTTTCCAAAACAACCACGCCTCTTTTGAATGAATTACTCATTATGAAAATGGTATCTACCTGATAATTACATGCAACCAGGGTAATTAGGGTAATAAAATGGTGGTCCCATTTTCGCTGGGTCGCAGTACGGGTCGATGTAGAAAATACATGATGATTGTACGGAGCCTTTTTCGGAAGGGCGATTTTTTCATTTAAAAAAATACTATATAATTTCCAGTTTTTAAATGCATTTTCTTGTATTTATCCCATATACTTTTTTTTTTTTATGGAAATACAGTTCAGCTCGAGTAAGCTAAAATCGCTTGCTCTGGCAGCGGGTGGATTTTAAAAAACAAAATAAAATAAAAGTAACTCAACTCTCGTGAAATCTAAAAATATATAATTTTGTAGGTATATTTGTCAACTTTTCTACTCTCTCTTTCAAACCCGATTACAAGCAGGTTTAAATCTTGATCCTAAAGGATGATAAAAAAAATTTTTAATTTTGTTATTTTGCAGGAAAAAGTTATTATCGAACACTTTGCAAGCATCGCGGACGCAATACCGATACCATTGATTGTATACAATAATCCTTTTGCTACATCCATCGACATAAATTTGAACACTATCAAAATACTATCCGATCATCCTAACATATGTGGCATCAAAGATACCGATGTAAGATTCAGTACACAGTAGTCGAGAAAATACAGCGTCTCTAAACCCATGTACTATATGTACGTATAAGTAGTGCCAGATTCCAGATCGTCAGTTGTCAAGTGCATTCGCCATTCTGACATCTCTTTTATTTGGTTACTTTACCAATAATCACACTAATTCACACATAAAAACAAAACTATATAAGAAAAAGTGAGATGAATGAAATGTTAGAACATGTCTTAATTCTACTTATTTTACTTGGGTTCAGAGCGTGCTACCGCAATTTCATAAAGTCGTAGCCTATAAATAAGAAATAACATAATAGTTTTTTAATCTTACCGATTGGCAAATGTTATACACAGGTGGCCAAGTTAACGTGCATTGTTGAAAAAACAAAAGATAAAAATTTTCACGTACTCGCAGGATCCGCTGGCTACCTTCTACCATCATTGATCATGGGTAAAATTAAATCTCATTTCTTCACCTAACACCTACATAGATGATATCGGCCATTTCCTATAAGTATAAATTATACCGTGCGTCCAAGTGATTCGGGTACAATCAGCGCAAAAATCTCAGTTTGTTGATAACATAATAGGAGTTGAACTGCAGATTTCTAAATCAGAAATTAATTTTAAAATTACTTTAATGAATTTTAAGGCTGATAAATTCATTTCAACTGCAATACACTATGCATTTGAAAAAATCAATTTTAAATAATTGAAAAAGAGATTTTTTCGTTGATTGTACAGGAAATACTCGAACGCACGGTATAACTTGCTGCAACAACCCAGATCCACAGAAGCACAGATCAACACATTTAAGACGAACAATTAATCTCAATTCAACTTTAGCCGAATGGATTTTTCATAAATACCTAGATATTGTACATCTATAAGTATAGCACCAACATATCGCACCCTCAGTGCAATAATGCCACATCTCAAAAAAAAATCATGTAAAAATTCAACAAAAGGTACCCTTTTCCCATACATTTTTGAAGTAAAATGAGCTAATTTAGTGTATCTGTCACAGTTTTACCGATTTACATTAATTTTACCCAAAAATGTATGTAAAAGAAGTACTTTTTTGAGATGTTGCCTTCTTGTAATTGCAATTTTTTTTATTGAGATATGGCTTTATTGCACTGAGGGATCGATATATGCCGGTAAAGTGTAAGATGATGGCTACCTTCCTTATGTTTAATTATGTGTTATAGTTTGTTTTAACTAAGAAAAACGCGATGTAATATCGCTTATCCGAGCCGTAAGGTAAGCTACACTGCTCAACGAAAACGCTATACTACGTACTTTCAACACTCTTCAGCACTGACACACTTATACAGCATTACTTCAATATCTGCCCAATAATAACACATAATTCCATTGATAAAGTCGTGCATTTTTTATATGTACCTATTTGAAAGTTTAAAAAATACTACACTTATTACGCATATAGACTGTAGCTGAACCTTTCGGAGAGGATGGCTACATCATACTATATAATTATATTAACTTTTTAAACTGTTGAAGTACGTTTTCACCGGAAATACACTACTGGAAGTACCAGACTATTCATTCCAAGTTGTTACATATTACGAAGCAAGTACACACGCATAGTCACACATCATAGCTTCATTACTGTACGAATACACTTCGCAGTTTATATATTTTGGTAGCGAATTAGCAAGTTCCATCAAATCCGAATCTGAAAACGTTACTGTAACTACGCGAACAATAGTAAATTGCCGACACACTTTTGATAAAGCTTTATCATCTGACTATGGTTTCTTACTCATTCATATTATTCAACCGTAGCAGGTTTTTTCCAGTAGCTGAGCGCTACTAACGATTCCGATTTAGTATTTCTCAAAGTACAATTGATTTCAGGATGCTCCGGAGGTATCAACGGTTTAGCGGCGATTTTGGGTCAATCTTTATGCGAAATGTTTTCATTCAGTAAATCTAAAGAATTGAATAAAGCCTTGAAAATTCAAAAACAACTAGCTATGCCGGATTTCTTGGTAAATAAATTAATTTTTGTCGTTGTCAATATCAAGTAATGGACGACAAACTTCAATTCCTTCGACCATTGGCAGACTACTGGATATACTACGAATTAGCTTAGGCGAACTAAACGCTAATATTATCGTTGTTATCAAAGTTCGTATAATTTTAAATGCATATTTTTTTCAGCTTCTACGTGAGCTGGGACCCGGCGGTTTGAAAGCGGCAATGGATATGATGGGGTATTACGGAGGACACTGTAGAAAACCGTTGCTTCCGATAAACGACCAAACTAAGATTAGAATACGAAAGATTTTGCAGAAATCCGGATTTCTCAAATGATTCTCGCATGCAACAACACACGTATGGCGTGCGCGTTACACGAGTATCTACATGCATAACTATCTACCTACATATAATTTGTACGTTATAAAATACTTAATTGCACGTCGAGCTATCTTTAGATGAGAAACAAAAAATAAATCAAATACATAATATGTAAATTTGATCGGATAAAAATGTAGAAAAAAAACACTTCCAGAGGCAAATGTTATTCTCATTTCAAAAACAATCGTGTTCGTCATAAAAACAAACGTAAGTTCCAGCGCAGAATACTACATACGTATACATACAGTGGCGTGCAGAGCAGGGAATTTTTGGCAAATGCTCCTGTAGTTTCAGTTATTTTTTAATAGGTTCGTTGGGTGCGATTGAGTGTGTAGTTAGTTGAGGGTAGAATAATAGCTAGTTAATTAGATCATATTTTGAATGGAAGAGATTTTTTCGAAAATGAAACACACTGCATGGTTTCTTACTGCAGTAAATTTCAGAGCTGTGCACGGGACTGACTACATATACTTGTATTTACATGTATGTATGTATGTATGTATGTATATATATGTAGTAATATCTGCCAAAATCTTGCTAAATACTGAGCAATGAACGAACACCGAAAAAGTTCAGGAACTAACAAAAACATTTATTTTTACACACGATCGTAATATACATAGCGCATAAAACAAAAAAAAAGAGAAGTAATAACACGTAAGTATAAATAAATTTATAACAATAAAAATTATGTTTTGCAGTTAAGAAAAATATTTATATAGCTATATACAAAATATTACAATAAGCTTACACAAAATGTTGATATTTTAGCGATAATTTTACAAATCACGAACTTACAGTCGAATTAGGTACAAAGGAAAAATGATTAAAAATGCATTAGGCGTGATGGAAGAAAAGTCTTTTTTCCACGACAATTGATTTTCTTCTTCGCTGAAAGCGAGTTTCATATCGAAAATTTATCGTCGTGGACGATAAATTAATCGCAAACGAAGCCTTTCCATAAACGTAAGTATGAAAATACATAATGGGCATTTATAACTTAACAATAGGAACTAGCTAGCTATCGAGTAATTTTTTTTTGATTCGAATTAAATAAAACAAAATTGGCACTTGAAGTATTCTTCAGACGCATACATGAGATCAAATAAAAATACCACACAATCGACAGCGTTTCTATTTATAGGTTATTTTTGGTATTTTCGTACCATCTGCAATTACGCGTCCGTTTACTCATCGATTCGTGCATACAGTAAACATCGACCCTGCTTAAATAAGACTCGAATTGTTGTAAATTCAATTTCGTGAGATGCTTTTGCCAAAAATTATTAGAAATTTACGAAGAAAAATGCGCAATGTGCCACCATTACGGACGGTTCTAATTGCTAATGGTACGTGGAATCCGAAGATTCTGAATTATAAGTATACATTCGTCTATTTACACGCCTCGCGCATAAATAATACAAATACAAATAATACCATGAGATCATAATTATAAACGATAAATAGGAGACGTCTGAATACGGTGTGATGTTAGAACAGGCTATCCGCGTTACATTCGTTTGCAGCGATTTAAAAAAAAAAAATTATTTTCTTTTGTTCATAATTAGGTATCAGGTTTTTGCATACGATACAATAAATAGGTAATTAAAATTTCTGCAGTCCTTGGGACCGATCATCTTTAAATAGACGTACGTAAAAAATACAAACTTTACAAATTTGAATAATTTGTACGCGGATACCGCGCACGTTCTGCGTACCTCTTTAACAGGTATACGTAGGTAACTAGGAAATACGAATAATTTATATAGGTGCCAAAATTATAACGTTTCGAAATTCTTGTAATCGTATCATACACGATATACGTACTTGTACGTACGATGAACAATGTACGAGTATAATTATATTGTATGCAGAATAATATTATTATACTGGTATTATGATACGATGCAATGACTGCAATGCGAGGGCGCGACAAAATTTTGAAAACTATTTACACGCTACACAATTACGTGCGTAAGGTAGCCGCTGAAGAGAACTTGAGGCGCCTTTTCGCAGCAAGTATCAGTAATTCGTGATACGAATACAGTCCTTCTTCAGATTGTCGGCCAAATAAATTACCAGTAACAAAAATGCAAATACTTATACATAACGTCGTATTTACGAGTACTACGTAATAACGCAATGGCACACAACAAAAATAAATAAATATCGTTTTAGGGATCGGTAGGACCGATGGCTAGGAAAAAAAAAAGAAACAAAACAAAAACAAAATAACAAGGAAGAAAAAGTAATGATAACAGGGTCATAATAAACATCCACGTTCATTGTTTACACTTTATGTTTTTGATTAGCTTTCTTCCAACGCGTGAAGAAACGAAAAAAGAAAAGAAAAAGGAACTTATTTACAAACGAAGATTTTCCACCATGTATCCGATTTGCATGGAAGTTATAGTAACTCGAATAAATGTTCCGTCGAAGAAGAATACGATTTCGGTTTGAAGTTTGCAATCATTATAGGTAACATTACACAACAGAGCTAAACAAACGAAAAAACATGAAAATGAATAAAAAGAAAATAAGGTGATAAACGGACAATGGACATGGATGAAGACATTATACGTAATTAGGTATCGTACCTTTTTGGTTAAAATAAGCGGCGCGGCGTAGAAATGGCGCAAATTATTCGCGTATTGGAAAACGGACGATGCGATGTAGAAAAAGATTTTCTTTGGCTTCGACACCGGATTGTGAAACGTTTGTAATTGCAACGCTAAATGGAGCACTAGTGGAAAGCGCTAACGTGTAGGAAAAGGGCGCTTTACGCTTTCTGTTTCAACGAATTACGCGTTAGAAAAGGGTTTGCCTCGTTGAAAATGCGGTTGAATGGATCGCAACGAAGGGAAAACGTCGATACCGGTTAGAATATCGGACGATGCGCGATCCACAATAATGTTGACCTTTTTATCTTCGATACCGCTGCCGCCGGCGGCCGCCGCCTCGGACCAGTCTACCACGTTGCTGCTGGAGATGCAGTGTACCATAGGCTGTCGCGTTTGCAAATCGGCGGCGCCGATCGGAGTGCTCGAGGTGGGCGACGCGACATCGTCCGTGCTTCCGATGATCAACGAGCTAGTCGGCGTTTCGGGACTGTGCCCACTAGCGCCTATCGGACTGTGCGTTGTCGTATCCGGAGGACTGCTCGAATACGTGCTGCTGGTTTGCGAGAATGTATTATTGGTGGCTACAATCAGCGTCGGCGTGGACGATATTTGCAACACTTGCTGGCTACTAGCGGCGGCAGCAGCTGCTGCGGCAGCGGCGGCGGCGGCTGTTTGCGTCGATATGGAATGCTTGGCGTAACGATTCTGTCGTTCGATGTTGGCGGACGCTTGGCTGTTAGCGATGATGAAATTACCACGCGAGTTGGTCTTCTCGGACGAGGCGGTGGCGCTCGCAGCGGCGGTGGCGGTGGCGGCGGCGGTGGCATTGGCCAAAATGAAATTACCGCAGAGCTGTTTATCGGGCGGACTGCTGATGATGAAGCTTTGCGACTGTTTGTCCGAGTTCAAATTGTTCAATATGAAATGGGCGCCGGCGTGCGCGTGTTTGTCGTGGTGGGCGCCGGCGCCTTTTGGGCTAAGAATATAGCTGGTTTGCGGAGCGTTGGATTTGCCGTCGGTGGTAATGATGAAGTTTTGCGATTGCTTGCCGTCGTTCAGTATGATGTTGTGTTGACTTAGATTGATGTTGGAGGACTGCGCGGCGCCGTTAGCGGACGTAGCGTTATCTGGTAACTGTTGATTATTAGACACCATGGTCATCTGTTGCCGGACGATGGTGGTGTTTTGTTGGACGACGGTAGTATTCTGCTGCGGACTGTTGGTTTGCGACATCGAACACGGCACCATCAGCGTCTGCCCGTTCACGCTGCCATTCACGCATTGAATGAACTCTTGCGAGGTGGCGGCTGCGGCGTTGGCGGACGTCGCCGTCGACCTAGCGTTCGGCGACGCGTTGAACGCGTGGTGAATCTGCTGGCCGGCGTTCACGTTCGCCACGATCGGACTGAGTTGGCCGCCGAAGCTGGACGAATTGTTCACGATGAATTGATTGGGCGACTGTGTGGCGATGAATTGCGTTCCGTTAGGAGCGGACAAGGTTTGGGAACGAAGCTGCGCATTTTGCGCGGTACCCGGTTGCGTTCGGATGACCATGCCGGCAGCCGGGCTCGCCAGAATGCCTTGACCGTTCGCGTGACCGAACATCGCGCTGGCGGCGTTCTGCACCGGTGTTAACACGTTCAACTGTACCGTTTCCGGCAGCAACGTAGCCGTACCGTCGCCGTTGGTCATCACCATGCCGCCCAAACCGGCCGGCACGATGAACTGCTGTATGGTCGGTATGTTGTGCACCAGATTGACCGGATGCAAGACGTTGGCGGTGGCTATTAGCGGTTGCGCGTTGGCGAACTGGTGGTTATTTTTGTTGGGTAAGATCAACGTCTGTAGCATCGGAGTTTGGGCGAAATTCTGTTGCGTTTGCGACTGTTGCACTACGACGCTAGTGGCCGAGTTGTTGTTTTGGTTGGTCTGCTGTTGGGCGGCTGCTATTTGCAACATTTGCTGCGGCGACAGTTTGCGTTTCTTAGCGTTGGTTTTGCGTTTCGAACTTTCGGGAGAGAGTAAACTGGCCTGCGAACGCGGCGAAAAAGAACCGTTGGCGTTGACCGAGCTGCCGTTAGCGTCGGTCACGTTGTTGGCGGCTACGGCTAACTGCGGAATTTGTACCGCGTTACCGGCGCTATCGACCGCCATGACGCTCGGCTGAAATACGAGTTGGCCGGCTGGTAACGTATTCACCAATACAGTCGGCTGTCCCAGTACCTGTTGCGCGACGCCCACCGTCGGTATGACTTGCGTCACCGTACCGGTAACGTTGGTAACCACCGACGAACTATTCATCATCGGCATCGGCGAGTTAACTTTGGCCACGTTCTGCTGACTGGCAACCGCTTGCGCGTTATTACTGGTCGCCACCAGCAACTGGCCGTTATTCGACACGAGAAAATGACTAGTAAGTATACCGGCGCTGTTTTGCGCCAACGAAGTCTTCACCTCGTTCTGACAAACGCTTTGCGTCGGTATTTGAATACTGCTCACCACATTTTGTACCATCTCCAAAGGTGTTTTCATCGTAGGCTGTTGCTGCGACGGCGACACCGCACAAATGGCATTCGTTACGCACACGTTAGCGTTTCGAACGCGGCTACTGGCACCGTTGCCGCTCCTGCTGCTGCTGCTGTTGTTGCTGTTGCTGCTTCGGTTACTGCTGCTGCTACTGTTGCTGCTGATGCTGCTGCTACTGCTGTTCCCACGTCCGATACTTCTTTCTTCTTCTACTCCTTCTCCTTCTCCTCCTCCTCCTCCTCTGCCTCCTCTATGATTACCTTCATCTACCTCCTCTTCGATTTCTTCTTCCTCATCTTCATCTTCCTCTTCTATATCATCATCGTCGACTTCTCTTCTACCACTGGCGCCAACAGCTTCTTCTTCTTCCTCTTCTTCTACGTCATCGTCATCGCCGCTACCGCAACTGCCGGTCGTTGTGGCGGCGGCGGCTGCCACAGTGTTCTTCTGATTCGCATTATTCACCGAAACAACGGCCGTATTCGTTTTACCCGCCAATACCGACGTGATGGTATTACTACTACATGTATGTCCGCTCGCTACGGCAGTTACAGCCGTCGATACGCGGCCGCCTGCAGTGGGCGAATCCGCCGTCATCTCCGTTTCCGAAACGACGCTTTTGGCGTTCGGAGAATGCGGTGTTAGTTCGCCGCCGCTAGTATTCGGCGTTCCAACATTGGGCGAAGCCATGCCCGGCTGTACTGGAGACTGATTGCTCGTGCTAACCGTTCCCGCTTGTATCGGACTCGGTGTGGATTCGCAAGGCGACGGTGCGACACTACGTTCTCGATCGCTATACGTCGACGAGGTAACGGGATTATCGTCGTACGATCTGCTTTGCGATTTATACGTCCCAGTCGAAATGCCGCTACTCGTCGAAGACGAACTACTCTTACGACTGGCTTGGTGATGGTGATGATGGTGATTATGATTAATGTGGTGCTGGTGAGGTTGATGGTGTTGATGAAGTTGCTGATGTTGTTGCTGTTGCTGTTGATGCTGAGAATGCGCAGGCCACTGCGGCTCTGTCTGTACACTACTATCCGGCGTTCTGGACTGCGTGATACGTAATTTGCTGGCGGCTTCTTCTTTAGCAGTCAGCGAAGTACGCGATTCGCTCCTACTTTGATTCGTGGAAGCGCTGACTAGTGTCGTTTGTTTGCTACCGCAGCTGCTGGTTTGCTGCGTAAAAGCGACATTACCGAGGCCGCGTTCCATCGAATTTTCGCCCGTCTGTTTCGATATCGTGCTGTTGAGAAGCGCCGTCTGCTGCGCCAGATAACCGCTCGGATCTTCCATGAAAGACGGCACCGGAGTGTTGGCGTGTTCCATTCTTACGGACGTTACCTTATGTGTACCATGACGCGCCGTCGAGTCAGAGCTGCCGGCATGAACGACTTTAAGTTTTTTCGAAGCCGTGCTCGTCGTCGGCGATTTGCTGCTACTCTTGATGAACTTCTTTCGCGACGGTTCTTCGTTAGTTGACCAAGCAGACACGTGATGATGTAAAGGCGGAACTCGTTCGTAAGGATTAGGCTGTTGGTGTTGGTGCTGCTGCTGCAAATTACAAGTTTGGCTAACGCCAGATGTCGGCGGCAACTGAGATTGGGGAATAGGATGAGCAGTAGAATCGGAGGCGATTGAATTAGGATGCGATACGCTTTGCGTATAGTGAGGAGAAACTTTCTGCTGCCAAGAGGAAGCGGCAACGCGTTGCGATGGGACGTTCGTGTTCGTGTTGGTATTCGCTTGATTAGAATACTGGATTTGCGCAAAATGTTGGTGATTTTTGACGTTTGCTGCGTTATCGTTTTCAGAAATATTTATTTGAGAAGTCACCAGCGGCTGATATATCATTTGTTGATTAGAAAGACATATATTCGCATTGTTTTTCACGTCGATAGTCGTTTGCGTGAAGCTCTGATTCTGCATCAAATGCATTTGTTGTTGTTGCTGATGATGGTGATGGTGATGATGATGATGATGTTGCTGCTGTTGTTGTTGTTGTTGTTGCTGCTGCTGCAGTTGTTGTTGTTGCTGCTGCTGCTGCTGTTGTTGTTGTTGTTGCTGCTGCTGCTGCTGCTGTTGCTGTTGTAAATGATGGTGAAGATGGAATTGTTGTTGATGAAGTTGTTGTTGCTGCTGCTGCTGCTGTTGTTGTTGTTGTTGATGATGATGTTGTTGTTGTTGCTGCTGCTGCTGCTGCTGTTGTTGTTGTTGTTGTTGAATGTGTATTTGCGAATGTTGATTGGCAGTCGAAGGTACCTGCGATAAGAGTTGGTGTTGTTGTAACGACTGTTGGTGGCTGTGATGATGCGAATGATGATGGTGTTGATGAGTAGCGTATGCAGACTGTAGAGGGGATATATTGGTAGAATGATTAGGACTAGAGCCGTGATGTAAGCTTGGTTGAGTATTCATCATGTCGTGCGTCGACATAGTATGCGCGGATGTAGGTTGCATCAACATTTGAGTTTGATTATTTTGCATCATAACGGAGGAACACGCGCCACCCGAGCAGTCCGGTACGCAGGATTGATGTGGATGCGAACGTCCGTCGTTATGATAACAACCGCACAGCGGAGTCGTTGTTTTCGCCATTCTGCAACGACCCGTCTCTACACCGCATCCGTGTTCGTGTTCGTTCTGCTCTAGCGAATGATGATAAACGGATTTTTCTAATTTCTCCGCATTTACAAAAGCATGCCCGTGAGGTTTCAAAAATTTTCCCGCATCCGAACTGGCTACGTTAATCATCATTTGCGAATTAGCGCTCTCATCACCAATAGCATGGTGCATAATGTTGTTACCATGATGGTTAGATACAAGACGCATTTGTTGATGCTGTTGTTGATTCATCAGATGATGAGGAGAATGTTGAAAAGGCGGTTGTTGCATCGGCACCGTCATAGATGAAACGTGATGCGAGTTGTGCGGCGAACTGACGCCTTGATGAGGCGACATACTCGAACTATCCGAAGAGTGGCAAGTTAAACGATTTTGTTGATGTTGATACTGATGTTGCTGTTGTAGCGAAGGTGCGGGTGGTGGTTGTTGGTGTTGAGGTGGTTGCTGTTGCTGTTGTTGTTGTTGTAAGATGTCGCAATTCAAATTCGAATGTTGTATATTAGTATTGCCGGCGCATACTTGTTGCGCCACCATCGGTACATTACTTTTTATCTGCTGGCAAATATACCCGCTGTTGTTCTGATTTGTTTGAAAATCACCGGATGCGACAAAAGAGGGATTTTGATTTTGCATTGGCCTGGCGTGATGCGAATTCACGACAGCGAAACAATCATTAGAAACATTGAAACCATAATTCTGAGCTCTGTTATTGTAATATGGCGACTGGTTGGGATACATATGAGTATAGGGCGCTCCTTTTACGCGAACCATTGGTCCGACAGACGAAGCCATTTGTTGCTGCGACATTCCTACAGCCATACCCAATTCAATTTGCGCGTTATAAACATTATTCTCCACCTATTCAAAAATAATCGTATCAATACGTTTAGCTGCACATTTTATCGAATCTGACAACACTTACGCAAACGATTATACTTACAGGAGCATTGGACGCGATAGCTGAAGGATTATTTTCTTTGGTAGATATATCACAATCGTTGTGCACCATTACGTTGGGCGATGGTACAGGAGTATCGTCATTAATATACTGCTGTCCCGGTATAATTTTTCTTCTTTTTCTTCGATCACTGATATCTGAGCGAAAACAAATACGACGAAATCGTCCTTATTAATAGCTCATTAAACGAGTAAAAATTTAAAAATACCTCCGAGTTCGCGTATTAATAAATGTTAACAATTTGTATGTACCATTAAAAAAAATTACAGGTTGCATATGCGAGCACTAAAGGCTAACATGCTCGTAAATTTTTAGCAAAGTAAAAGAAACACGATGACGAACATAATTAATTATAGCAAGCAGACAGGTACAAGTAGTAAATACACATACACAGGCGGAATTAAAGCGACCTCGTATACTTGACATTACGATAATATCATTATTATTTCAGTTATTGTCAAATTCATCCTCATTTTCAAGAATTAAGCAAATAATTTCTGAATCAATGCCAAACTAATTTACATCAACCAAGAAATGAAAAAAAAAAAATCACTTGTAAAATTCATAGCTACTAACGTACTACTTTTTCCAATGGAATTATTCTTCTACATCGATTATTTATACTCTATCCATATTAAATTTATTCAATTCTCTTATCGAATCAAACCCTTTTTTTTTTTTTTTTTTTTTTTAAATTGTTTTACGAGTTTATAATGAATAAATTCACTACTATAAAATGACTAATATTGCAATTAGGTAGGTACGACACACAAATAAACCAGTTTCTCTAATTCTTTTTCTTTCTTCTACGGCTGCGCGGTTGTGTGGTTGTAATCGTGATCACTGTCTCGTTCTCGCGATACCTTTTAAAGATTTCTTCGCCACAGCTATTTGAATACCGTATCGATAAATTATAATCCGGGCTTCGATGCTTTTTATAAATAATTTTTCAACGCCGCTATCCTATACCTACTTAATTTAGATTTTGTTAATTTATATTCGGCGGCGAATAAATTTCAACATTTAGACAGCAGCGTCGAATCGAATTCAGAGAGCTATGTCGCATTTAGACCTACTCGCATTAGTATAGTTTATATGTTCATTCTCATCTTTCGTAACGGAAGGCCACATTCAACGAGGTGGTTTGGTATCGAGATAATATTATGGATAATAATAATAATAATAAATATTCAAATAAATAAATAAATAAATAAAAACATTCAAATATTTCAAGCCCAAAAATACGTAAGCAAAATTAGCTGAATAGTGAATACCCTATCGTTATCACGCGACCTGTTACTTTATTTGCAAGACAGGAGTGTTGCATACCGAGAGGGCCAAATTCGTTTGTCTTCAAAATTCGTAAAAAAGAAAAAAGACCTATAAGGTCTATTTTACAATAATGACATGATAGTCAGCGCTTAGAGCTGCTTTGATTTGGTAATTAAATCGCTACGAACATTTCAAGACACTCCTTATTAATACATTCAATATTCGCGAATATAGTTGCCCATTTTAAATGATAAAATTTTGTTATTAAAAAGGAGATTAAATTGGAATTTAAATTTTTATGCGATATTATGAATGCATAGTTTAAATCTAATTGACTGGTCTTTTGATAAGTGAGTCACTTTGTTTGGTTTCGACTGATTCTATCTGGCTCCGGAGAGCCTTTGAAAAAGTTTTATTCAGACTCGAAGAGGAACTCCAGATCCTCGTTGTGGTCTGGCCTTCATTACAAAATTCATCTTAAGCGTTTATTTTGTGGGTACGTTCTATACTTGAGCGAAGATTTATTCACGGAATCGAACGAATTTTCTTTTATTTTCTCATTTTCTTCCTTCCGAAATACAAATTCGCCCGCAGTAAAAAAGAAGGCTGTTTTCATATGCTAGACGCTAGAAAAATAATCAGATTTTGCTAAATAGCATCAAAATCGCATTGACATCGTATGCGATACGACAGACACTACAAGTAAATTTTTTTCACAGATAACTTCGTACGAGATATGGAAAGAATTCAAACGCCCAGTAAAATGCTCATACCGCAGGTAATCATGTATATTTGAAATACTTTGTCTCACTGGCTACAATCGTTTCACATAAAACTCGAAAAATTATGCACCTATCTCGATATGATCCTGCTTACAGCCTTATAAATAATATCGGCGACACATATGATGTACGGCACACGAATTAGCTCGCGTAATTTCGCGCCAATCTTTTACAAAGACGATTAATCATTCCAATGCATACTTTTGAGGCTACTAGCGCGTCGTATGCGTCGCATTTTTGCTAATTTTTTTAAACGGCGACAGCGTGAATCGCTTCACATCGATAATCTTAACTTCTCAACCTTGACCGAATAGGTATAAATAAGGATAAAAATAACTTGATTTACGCGTACGGCGCAAGGCGCACTGCGTACTGCGTCCCTACAGAAATAATGACAAACGATAAAACGAGTTTTCGGGATTGTCACTAAAAACTCGACGAAATAATGAAAACCTTCAATTATTCTCACAAAATCTGTTTATTTGTTTGTCATGTTTTCAAAACTGGAGAGACGAGCGAAAGCGAAAAGCAAGTCAACTCTAAGCTAAACACTTAAAATGCTGTATCGTATCGTATTCGCCCCGGTTTCTTGAGTAATTATTACAAGTAAAGTAACAAAAAAAAAAAAAAAAAAAAAAAATTAAGAAAAAATAGAAAAAAAAAATACCGTACCAAAAGCATATTTTTTAACGACAGCCGGATCACAGTGATTGGTAATTAGATGTCGACTAGTAGCAGGAGAAATGGAAGGCGGCGGTATATTTTCGTACAACTGATTCGGTTGCGACGGTACAACCACGCTATTCTGCGAGCTACGTTTTCTTTTGTGATTGCACAACTTGGTAAGTTCTCCGTGCGATGTGGAAAGCGACGACGTTGATACCTAAATAAATACAAAACCGATTATTCGAGCTTCACTACAACATAATGCATAATATTAAAAACGAGTGAAAATATGATAAATTCTAAACTACATCAATATTTCAAATAATAAATTTACCACACAAAATACGGATGTCCAGTACTGTACAAGCTCAGTACATACATGAGTTCGGTACAGTACAGTGAACGACTTTCGAAAATACTCGAACTTAATTATTATCAGCTGATTAGACGAAAGTAAAAACTCCTCCTTATGCTCCTTAATAAATGATACGCGACTATAAGTTCGCCAAATCACGCAAATTACGTACAAGTACCATTATGTTTTGATTTCCAATCTACTGAAGCATCTGTTAACACCAGTTAACACTGTTCGTCGTCGCTGTCTCTCTCACTTTATTATGATTTCTTTTTAATCTCTATGCGCGCATTTTCGCCTCGTCTTTCGGCGTATTATAAATGACTCGCATCATCGAGGTTATAAACGAACACACATAGTTTGCATAAAAGAATTTTATTGCCATAGCATGCTACACATAGCCGCAAGAACGAGTAGGAGTTGGAATTTTAGCTAGCTCGTTTATATTCGAGTTAAATTGAGGCGTGGAATCACCTTGATGGATGGCGTATATTTTTTCACTTTTTTCATTCGTTAGCTTCTATCTCACTCTTTTTTTACTAGATACATTTGCACATTTGCCCATATAATTATTTATCGAGTTATTCGTTTATTATTTTTTATTTTTTTTTATTATTGCTGTTGTTGTTAAATCCCTCTCTTGCTTCTCCGCGCAATGTTCGTTTTTTTTTTTTTTTTTTTTTTCGTTTGCGACACATAATACGTATACACGTAGTAGGTACGTGTACTTACGTATAATTATGCATTTAACCAATACAGGCGTAGAATAGCCAATAGCCGTACCGTTAATAGCAATATTATATCACCTACATCTAAACGATCGGGCCGGCGCGGCGCTTTCGCCATCTTTTTCATACGACAATATGACAACCTACTGGAAACGTTGAGGAACTTGAAAAAATCGTTGAAATCTCGCCTCATAAGAAGCGTGACAACGACGACAACGACACCGTTACGCGGTGAAAAACCCAGCCATTCTCATTTCGCTACAATATATTGGGTTCAGTCGAACGATGACGTCGCGTCGAGTCATATCCACGACTGATGGGCGACGGACGACTACCGACGCATTCGTGTGTACTCTAGGTGAACTTGTTAACTTGCGATTTGGTAGCCGATTATACGCTCGTAGATAGCTTTCGACATCGAATCGCAGTTCGCAGATTTATTTTGAGATCGTCGTCATTACCTCATCCCAGCCTGCAGACGTTGCCAATGGGCCAATGCCATACGTACGCAGTACGCACACAGAAAACTTCAAGCTTCATGATCATGACGGCTGCGAGAAATGTTCTGTTCTGTTCTTATCGTTAGACATAGACGCTTCTTACAAGTAAAGTTAAAAATTGCAACGATGAGGCGGAGTTCGGAGGTGGTAAAAAGACTGTTGTTTACCGATCGTTATATGACGCGAAGGAATTACGAAAGAGGCCAATTTAAGGGTACACGAACAATATTATTTCGCTATCACACAGGTCGGTCGTTAAATTTTGTTCAATATTTTTTAATTCTATCTCACCGAATTATCATCGTCATCGTCGTCGTCATGGTCGTGGTCGTCGTTATTATCGTTACATGTAATTATAATTTTTTGAATGGAAACACGATCGTTGATAAAATTTGTATTAGAGTCGGTACGAGCAAACACCATAGCTACACTACACAGATTACAGTATATAATCATCAACAATTGAGGCGAGGTTACTGAAACTTTGATAAATTTATAAACATCTTCGCTCTTTGGCTACTGTACTTCGCAGCAAGAAGCAGCTTCACAAATTCCAGGTTACTTAGATACATAAAAATAAACGTACAGCGTACTAGCATTCTGTTCCATATAACAATAGTTTGTTTACCTCAATTACCTTAATTGCTGAAGAGGCTAACATACAAAGGTGTGAAAAATATTTTCACATTTCAAGCATTTCTATTCCATCATTCAAGTCAGATGAGAATACGCTGATTACGCCAAAATCTATAGCATGCAATGTATTACTAGTATTACAGATATAATATTGGTATCTGAAGAGGGGATAGACAGTGTATAATAATAAAACATTAGATCCCCATTTATCTTCCCTCAGATACTCTTATTGAATTTAGATACTCTGCATAGTATTCCTATATAACTGGTATTTCAAGATACGTACAAAGGGTCTCTCCTGATAAGATAGTGAAAACGGCCCTTGACCCAAATTCGGTCACAAGTGGTCCTAAATGTTGCTCTCGATAAAAAAACTCCCCAAAAAAAACTTTGACCCCCTACCCCCACCCCTTCCTGAGAAATCGACTCCCATATGTCGAAAATTCAATATTTTTCAACTCTGGATGGGATGGATGAAAAATTTTGAAAATTTCGCTATTGATAGGCATTATATAAGTACATCAGTGGAAATTTTTTCAAATTTTTCGATTCATATTTTCTTGAATTTTTTAGGCTTTGAAATTTTCAAAAAATTGTAAAAATTTTTTTTGAGGGGGGTACATGGCTGAATTTTTTTCCATAATTAGCTCGTACTCTAAGGTACAACATGATAATATTTTCAACCCCTTGAAGGGGCGGTGGAAGTTGGTCAAAAAAAATGAAATGTGTAACAAGAGCGCCTCCTAAATTCACTTTTTTGCATTTTTTTTGCGAACAACGCGTTTTAGAGAAAAAGTAGTATAGTAATAAAATGTTTCTCATTAAATTCTTTATAAGAAAGGGTCTTATAATTTTTTTCGTATACCCATTAGGGGAGGAGATAGGGGACTACAAAGTTGCTCCTAATACTAATAATTATTATGTATTGCAATATCGCAAAATCAGTAAGGACTAAACAAGAAAAAAAAATGAAAAAAAAAATAGAAAATGAACATTGGAAATGAAGGCGAGTTACTTTTCGACTATTGTGGCAAACTTCTGATTGAGGATTTGGCAATAAGAATAAATAAAATTCGACATAATGATGGTGAAGTTAAAGTAGTACCTATAATAGTCCAGTCATATTACGATTATAATCGAGACTAATTGGGGGCCGACGTTTTTCTGAGTAAACTTGTAGCCAATAGTGTCCGTAACAGCACCTAACTTTCCCCCAAAAATCGCGCCATTCTTTTTCACCCAAAATCCACATTTGTGACCCCAAAACTAGTTTTTCGCAAATAACACGCATTCTAATCGAGATACAGAGAGAAAGTTCCCTTAAGAAATTATGCTGATCAGATTTCCAACAAAAAATAATATTACGCAATTTTCGCCAAAATTGATAGAATCGCGAGAAAACGCACTTGAAACGCCCCACTTACGCTGCACATAGGCCCATAGCGCGATGTTTGATATAAACCACAGTGTTATGATAATGTTTTATGTTCTCATCGTGAAAATGGTTATGGGGAGGGGGGGGGGAAGGTAGAACAAATTTTGTTTATTATCGAAAATCTATCATATTCGATACTACTCATGAGTTGATAATTAATTACTATCATATCATAATTATTTTGAAACAATCAAGCGGTATACCAGATCAATTTTTGAGAAAAAACAAAATTTGTTCTACCCTTCCCATTTTCGACATATGGGAGTCGATTTCTCAGGAAAGGGTGGGGGGAGGGGAGTCAAAATTTTTTTTTGGAGAGTTTCTTCATCGAGGGCAACATTTAGGACCACTTGTGACCGAATTTGGGTCAAGGGCCGTTTTCACTATCTTATCAGGAGACCCAACACAAAAAAAAAACTTCCATGAAAGAATCAGCGAACTATATAGTTTTTAGCTGAATTAAAAAAAAAAACGGTAGCTATTACAGCTACCTAATTTGGGAAGAAGGATGAGGGTCTTCAAATCTTTGCGTATCAGACCATTTGTAATCATCTGGCAAATGTCTAACTTAAAGATTAAGTAACGGACATCGACATATCCAAACTTCAGCTTCCCAAGCGCATTTGGAGGGAAATTGGAGCAAAAAAAAGACTTTTCGAGGAAGTTTTTAGGCATGAAATTTTTTGAATCTCCTATATCTGCTCACCAAATCGACCTAGAAACGTCGTATTTCGTATGTAGAGTTAGTTGATGACCAGAATATCACCTCTTGAATTTGGGTCAAAATGGACCCAAAATGGTGGATCGTGAAAATTTGAGTAGAGCTTGAGGAGCCTCGAATTGGTAAAACTGTAATTAATGTGAGCATATATATGATTATTGGCGATAAGAAGTACATAATTATACTATATTTCAAATTCACCTTCACACATGACATTGCAGGGGAAAAGAAGAGGTTATCGACCTGGGGGGGGGGGGTACATCAAAATCTGAGGATAATTTTAGGAGTCTCGAGTTGCTAAGATTTGAAAAATTTCGTTTCATATGATTACTGTAAGGTAAGGAATATTATATTCATTCTAAATTCAACTTCTTAAGTGGTTTTGGAAGGGATGGGGATAGTGGTTTTGTGACTTGTAACTGGATGCGACTTGTAAACCTAATCAAGCTCAATTAAAAATTCAGTTCCAGTAAGGTGGCATAGCCGCTTACTTTTTTTTTAACATTTGGTACTGGGATAGACAAACTATTATACATTAGTGTCACACGCGTTGCCCTACATGTAGCGTGAACAAGCTCATATTGAAGTAAAATACACTGTATTGCGCGATTTCCTGCATAAGCTTTACATTTCCTACTGTGGAACTACTACCATTATCACTTCCAGGAGATTAAGGATATCTCTGTGAACTTCTGACATCGGCTTCGTGGTGCTGAGGCTTCTCTACGGCAGCACATCGTTCTACCTTAGTTTCACTTCGCTGGAAGTTCAGCTGGGCATTTCCTCTCTTCTCCTGGTTCCTAGTACCTTCACCTGTCCATGGAGTATAGTACAGCACCTCTGCCTTACCTGCGCATGGTAGAGCCATACACGTAATATTTCACCTACACGTACATGGCTAGTTTGGCAGGTCATTTCAGCCACTACAATATTAATACTCTACTCAACTCGACATCGACAACAGGTACACGCTCAAACTACTCGAAGCTACGAGTATCTCAGTAATTATTGGGTTCTACTATTTTAATATGCTCGCGTATTTCCATCTTCCGTTCTCATCGTTTTATTTTGGTTTCTCAGCTACAACGCACACGAGCCCATTTTTCCCATTGAAGGCTGAGCGACGCAGGATGCCGTCAAGGCGATTTCCTTACTACGGTATTCTCTTTTTCGAGAGCCGCTCCTTATCGTCGTTCAAACGTTCAAGCATTCGTATAGGGTACGCGCGTTACTCGCATTTCCACGCCTTCGTCAACATCGTAATTTACGGTCACTCATCTCGTTGCCTCTGTCTGCGCTATTAAGTTGATACTGACTCGGGAAAAAGCTCACATCACACATCAAAATAAAAAACACATCAAAAGAGCAGAAGGAAGATAATCAAAATTGCTACGTGATTAAAATCTGGACAAGATGAGGATCTTCAAAATGATAAAAATCTAGATAAGTAACATTGCGAGGTTTTTCAATGTTTTTATTCTTCTAGAGTCGATATTATGATTAAGAAACCGTATGTTCTAGACATAATCGGGTATCTAGCTATCTATTACGCAGACAGGTAAGAAAGGAAAATGGTTTCTAGGTAAACGCGAATCAACCAAGCTACACACTACACATTACATACGTGACCTATCAATGCTATCAGTTTCCTTTTTTTTTTTGTAGTCTTATTTTACCAAAACTAGAGTTGTGACGCCAATTGTTTCTTTTTTTTTTTTCGCGATGCGCGAACCATTTTCATTGTGCTTCTTCATGCGTAAATAAAGCCTAGTTCAAATTATCTGCTCTTTGTTTGAAACTCGCGCGACGAATAATTGTTAAAATAGGAACGCAATCTCAACGCTCCATTTTCGTACTCGTAACTAATAACTACACTTCGTTTCAAGTACGTATTATTTATTATCCTATATACCATTGTAACGTCCGATTTGTCAATTTTTTGTTTCTTTTCAGCATTGCACATAAGTAAATACGCTATGCCAGACCGGATTTGAGAGAGGGAAGATAGATAACCAACAAATAATTAACGTCAAATAACCTTAGAAAGGTGTCAAAAGATTCCAGCGCTGAAGCTATACAGATGAGGCTAACAGTAAGAGTTTCTCAATTCGAGTCGTTTGGATAGATATCGGATTGTATAGTCGAAATACATGTCACGACACCCCTTGGTGAGCTCTTTTTCGTTTTCGCCAATATCTAGCGAAGTAGCGATCTTAAAATTCGTTTTTTTAATCGGAGCATGCGAATGCGATGATCAATCGCGGAAGGCCTATTTTTACAAAAATTAATGCGCCTCAATCGCAGTTTGCCTGGCGGTCATCTTCCCAGCTCTGAATTAGAGAAGAAATAACTAAAAAAAAAAGCTTTTCTTTCTTCTTTAAAGTTTTATTCGTTTTGTACGTCATTTTTTTATGGAAGCGCTTCGGTTTCACTACGCTGCAGTCAATATGAACTTGAAACTCTGAATATCGTTGAAAACGCGCGAACGAAGAATATAACTCGTACAAACTACGGATACATAGTTACGGATGAGTACGACGTGCGAGTAGCGAACCAGCGATGAAAAATCACCCAACTAAAGCGCAGTGCGTCATCGCATACACGTACTTTGAATTTTGATTGAAACGAGATAACCTTGAAATTTATTTCAAAAGAGATGCAAACTTGCGGCCGAAGGTGACGAGACTGACAAGTCGATCTACTCGAACAAAGAAACGTACGGCACGCCGCGCTGTCGAGCCGTATCAGCGCCGAAATTTGTCGCTAACCGGTTACGCCGAATTATCCTATAACGTACATTATTCGTTTGCGTATTCGGTTTCTACGTTCCACTCGAGTGACTCGATTACGTGAATTCAATTATACATTCGTTCGCGGGTCTAGCGTCGTCGAGCTAGCGCCCGCGCAACCGACTTCGATGAATTAATTTTTACACGAAGCTACGAGCGCATCGGCATCGGTAATTAGACTTGTAAATGTCGTGTAATAAAAACAGATGCCGATTGTAGCGATTAGCTCAACAAAAAACCGGCAACTCGTAGACAGGTGTAAAGTTTTAAAATTACTGACCAGTAGTCTGATGCCTCCAAGTTTCGACTAGCCCTCACCCCACACACCTCACCATCGCCAGCAGGCACTTATACCGACTTCTTATCGCATGCATTGTGTCTTTTCTTTTCGATTATTTGCCCCATTTTCACAAAGAAAGAAAGGAAGGAAAAGGAACGAAAGCGTGAAAATAATTCAAACAAAACAGCTGTCCATCATAAGAATTACAAGATGCATTCTTCTTTAAGGATTTCCTATTAACCGGTAGCCTACTCATAAACCTTTAAAATGATACGTCGTTGGTTGATTTTCATAGGAAAATTAAAATACCGTTGTTACGTTAACAAAACAACACCACGTTTTTTTTTATTATTTCACTTCACTCCATACGGTATGAGCGCATGTATGTTGCCAAACCAATGTAAAGGCATTTGATTGGGCTCCCCTGGTTAGATGGAAAAACTTTTTCATTATTTTCACCAACAAATGCTTAGAAGAAATTAGCCGTATTATGTGTACGAGTAATTAAACATTTCAAATTACACCGGGATTCATCTGAAGAGATAAGTAAATTTTAAAAAGTAAACTGGTAATAACAATAATGCCGTACAATATAGTAGCTTTTCAGACAGCATTTGTAAATAAAACGAGAGCACGAAGTATAGACTGAAAGACTATCAATATAGACTAGTAGCTGTAGGTCTCGTTATAGCGCATAACGCCAATATTAACGAGTACAACAGTACACATATACTCATACTCGTATGTAACTACATTTTTCAATGACAAAGGCGGCGACATGCGTTATAGTGTCGCTGTTGTTGAGAAACTGAAAAAAAAACCGGTCCGTCTCCTTCAACAAATCGTCCATCAACCGGTTTAACACATTCGATGAGACAGCGAAATGGTGATTTTTCATAGACCTACATCGTACTAATAAACATACCTGCAATCTATGTATAGTATAAGAGTATATACTCGTTTGCAAGGTACGAACGAGTTTTCGACATTGTTTAAAATTTCATTTCATAACAACTAACCGAATTCCAGCCTCGATGCAATGTATTTGCTTCAGAATACGTATTATATTAATCGGTAATTTTAAGAAAGCACGATACTTGCGATCAAAATACCAGCACGAGGCGACGATTTGAAAACAATTTAATACGCAGAGGGTGAGGAAGAAGTCAACATGAAAATATAACGAAAAATATGCGCTCAATTTCATCAAAATCTATAAAAATTTTGTTTTAAGTTAGAATCGCTGCTATATCGATTTACGCTTCATCCGGCTATTTATAAAGCATCGCGTATAAATTACGCCTTACAAAAAAAAAAAAAAAAAAAAAAAAAACTAGATAGACAGATAGATGGAACGAGAGAGACAGAGAGCGCGCGCGCAATTAAATCGAAGCCCGTCGCCGCGAGCAGAACTACGCCTTGCTCGAGGACGACCGAACGTTTATTAACCTGTTTGAGAATTTAATACCCCAGAAGGACACCTTCGGTATCAACGACCATACAACCGAGTCGCCTAATCTACGAACCGACGACAGACCACCTACCTTTCAAATCGTTATTCTTTCATACATACTAGGTAGTATAGGTACGAGTAAGAGTACACATTAAATGGTACATAGCTACGTACATACTGTATAATACGTCAACAGTCAATATACAGACTTGCGCAAGCTTTTACTGCTACTAATACGTTTTCATCATCTTCAGTACGTTTTAAAGTTTTCAATCTTCAATTTCCTGCACAATAGGGGTTCGTATCAAACGTAACTAGTCTAAATACTGTGATTGGAAAAATACTCGGAAACTGCTCGAAAGTACATCTTCAAATGACCCGAGTTCCCCAAAATCTTACCCTCAATCCTTCGAATGATAGGGGTTGGCGCGAAACGAGGTGAAAGGGAGCTCACGAAACATTCGAGGTAAATGCTGGAAACTCGGATTTTTAAAGAGAGTTGGCATAGCATATCAAAAATATCCGAGTTCGCCAACATTTCTCTTCTAACTTAAGTGCCAGCCTATATTGAAAATTTCCATTTCGTATACGATTTGTGGCAAAAAAAAAAAAGAAAGAAAGAAAGAAATGAACGAAAAATTTTGAAGGCACGCGTCAAGAGGATCTACCGCGTTAAATAACGTACTAGAACACCTCTTTGGTTTCATTCAAGTATGACCAACTAAGGTATAAAAATGGCTTTTTGTCATTTGTCTCAATTAGTATACGGCACTTACAGACAAAATAACTACATGCGAATTTAATCAATTTTCATTTGCAAACAAAAAAAAAGTTCCACTCAACTATCATAAATAATGCTACCCAACACTAAAGTTCAGAAAATTCTTCGAACATTAATACAAAATTTCATCGAGTTGAAAATTAAATTAATACAAAACGGGCGCATCGGGAGCAAAAAATACGGTTTTTAAACTAATTTCTTCACAAAAAACTTTCGTAAAGTGAAAAATCACCAAGTGATGACACCTAAATTTGTGGAGAAAATTTCAGAGAAATTAGATATCTTCGATTTATTTATCACGAGAGTTTTTTTGTGAAAAACTGAGTTCCTTAAATTCATTTTAAATGATTTACTAACGTCTTCTAACGCCCTCCCTCTCATTCGATGAATGCTTTCGCGAGTTCATTCGATATTCACTCAAAATGATTTACACTCGAATAATATTAGACCATCGAATTTGGACTATAGGTTGCACAGCAAACATGCGTTACGCTATCGTGACGTTGATTTAACCGGTTAATCATGGCGCACGTGAAATCGATCGCCTGTTATTATTAAAACGTTGACGAGCGACATTGTGGTGTTGGTGGTAGCGAATTTCGTCGTTCACATCATCGCCTTCCAACCAATCTATCTATTAGAGCAAGTCAGGTACCCCTTATATTCCATATACGGTATAAGGTATACCGTATCTTCGTGCAGTCGCAAAACAGGAATATACACCTACACTATGTTCATTAAGAAACCTTAAAGGCAGAGAGAAGTTGGAGGTATGCAAAAACGTAGGTTACGCCTTACTGCTTTTGCATCTGATCGGTAGCATAATTACAACTTAAGTAGCGACCGACCAAGTGACATTTTCGGCATTTCGTGAAAGGTTTGCCCCTACAGTCTTTCTGGGTTAAAATCAAGCCTACACAGGGTGTTCTGTTTCGACCGCAATACCCGCAAACCACAAACGCAGAAACTCAAGTTCCACACATGCATGGTGGTCTGCCTGTCGAAAAATTTGAAGGAACTGAGATATGCAATGTTGAAAAAAAAACTTATTAAAAAAATTATTCAACTTCATCTCGTGAACTATGAACGATAGGAATGCGGGGTTCCTGTCGAAACGTGAAGTATGCAATGTATTCTTATTGACAAAAAAATTGGGAATGTAGGGGAGGATGAAGGTGAGTTATGTATGGAGATAAATACAGAAAAACATTTTTCAAAATAGGTAAATTTTTCAATTTTTTGGTAAAAATTTTTGAAATTATATTATTAAGTGCCTTCTTAAAAAATTTCTTGGTAATTGTGAATGTCTCCTGCATACATTGTAAGAGGTTGCGCTTCTTATATACTTTGCATATTAAGAAAAAAAACCTAAACATTGAAAAAAATAGTAATTCATTAATTCTGATATTTTTCTTAATATCCAAATCGGAATGCAAAAATTTTCAAATGTTATTTTCATGAAAAATCGTAAATGTTTACTTTTTTCAATTTTTCAAGAAGCGCAAACCTCTCACAATGTATGCACCATACATTTACAATTACCGAGAAATTTTACAAGAAGGCCCATAACAATGTAATTTCAAAAATTATTCACAAAAAATTGAAAAATTCAACTACATATTTTTCAAAATGTTTTTTCTTTTTGTATTTATCTCCATGTATCTCACCTTTATCCTCCGCTACAGTCATCAACGAAAGCACATTATATGCTTCACATTTTGACACGAACCTCACATTCCTATCATTTGCAGTTTACGAGACATAAATTTGTAAAGCAGAACAACGTTTTCAATAACTTTTTTTCAATATTGCATATCTCAGTTCCTTCAAATTTTTCGGCAGGCGAAACACCATACATGTGCGTAAGTTGCGCTGCTAGGTTTGTGGTTTGCGGGTGGTGCGACCGAAATGCAACACTCTGTATAACTCGCATTACGTGTAGATTTTTCAATTCAATGAAACAACTGAAAATGGTGACGACAATTCTTTCGATTCTCGAATCGAAGTAAAACAATTCGTCATGTTCAGAAATACGTTTTTTCGAAATGTTCTAAAGTTTCAAGTGGAAAATATCGAAGAATAAAGTATACAGCCTAATTAATAGTATAACGCGAGATCCATTCATTTTCGTCACTTCGCAGTCCAAAATTTTCAATCATTTTTATAATTTTACCTCGATAAAGTTTTAATCACTGTTGCATGCTACTCACAATACTGTATTGTTCGAGCTAGGTGATTAATATAGCGCGTTTAATGCGCTCGTATGCTTTATAATGTACTATTTGAAGTTCGAGTGGCGCCACGCTAGTTACATCAGAACATAACGTATACTGTATAGAAGCAAAACAAGTCGAGTGCGACTCAAAATTACGAATAAGATTAACGTTCGCTACAAAATTACGATTAAACCCTTTTACATGAGTAATACCTTTCATTTTACACTACACTCACACACACACGAAACAAACTGTTTTAATTCACCTATCAGTTATCACCCCTTCAAGATCTACGCTCAGCCGTATTAGTTACGTATTATTACGTTACGCCACGCTGCACTGCTTCCACTCGAAGGTAAGTTTGATAAGATGAAAAAACACACGCAATTGTTATAACGTGCTACGATGAAGTATTCGATGATTTTTAGCTCAATTTTCGGTCACGTGTGAAAAATATTCGTTCTTCGAAGGAATAGACAGGGAGAAATAATGTACCGTAGAAATTTCCAAGAAATAGAGAAGGTACCCGGTACTACCTACTATCTAGAACCTAACCAAGTACTTAAACTCTACTCACCGGTGCGGGGCCACTAACTTAAGTCATCAAAATAAATTACGATGTGAATTTATTGATGTTTGTTGACGTTTACTGGCAAATTACATCAACTTCTATACCTCATAGCTCATACTTCAAGCAACATCTATAGCAACATTGAATGATACTTATACGTATGTAAGTAAATGTGACGTACTGGCCGCACTACGATTGCAATTGCAGACACTTGTTGAAGTTAAGTTGACACCAGCACGACCACACTTCGTACCCGGTACACTTTCGTATCGTTCACGAATACAAACATACTGATTAAGCGTACGCGTAGGTCGTAGAGTAAAGAATCTGGTTGATCGTCGAAGAGGGCGTTTGCTGAGTGCTGGATACTCGCTGTTCGACGTAAGGAAAGAGGGATTGTAACGTAACGTGGCTCGCTGGTACCCAATGCCCATTTCCTATTTCCCATTGCCCAGCGATACTACATCGCGTGCCAAACTGTGGAGTTTTCGACCCAGTCAAAAACGAAAGAATGAATGGTGACAAGTTGACACGCGATTCCGTTGTAGCGTAAAAACTAACACCGGCGCTTGCCCACTATTTTAATAATTTAAAACGCCTAATACGGCGCGCCGACAGCTTGCTGCCGAGTGGTGCGGACTGTGAACTGATGCAGATGAACGAACCAAAGACGGACGAGCGACACGATTAACACGAGTACGCGTATAACTACCTACATAGTACGCAGTTGGTAATTAGTTACTAGTTACCTACAATTCACTCTCGATTCAAATTGCAAAGCATCGGTATATATGTAGCGTACGTAAACGAGAACACTGACTAGCGACAGAGTTCATGCACGAATACAGCGATTGCTCATGGCATACGAGTTGGTTATTATTATTTTTTTAAATTCGTGTTATTTTAAGCCTATTTTGCATAATAGTTTTTCCTCATCAATAACCAATATCTAAATATCAATAATATTAATTTCACCTTCTGGGGGACAACAATCATAAATTGATTCGGCGATTAGATTTATATCATCAAAATTATTTCTAGCAAGTGCAATATCGTTGAGAAAGAGTCTCTCCTGATAAGATAGTGAAAACGGCCCTTGACCCAAATTCGGTCACAAGTGGTCCTAAATGTTGCCCTCGATGAAAAAACTCCCCAAAAAAATTTTGACTCCCCACCCCCACCCCTTCCTGAGAAATCGACTCCCATATGTCGAAAATTCAATATTTTTTAACTCTGGATGGGATGGATGAAAAATTTTGAAAATTTCACCATTGATAGGCATTATATAAGTACATTTGTGGAAATTTTTTGAAATTTTTCGATTTATATTTTCTTAAATTTTATAGGCTTTGAAATTTTCAAAAAATTGTAAAAATTTTTTTTGAAGGGGGTACATGGCTGAATTTTTTTTCGTAATTAGCTCGTACTCTAAGGTACAACATGATAATATTTTCAACCACCCGAAAGGGGGTGGAAGTTGGTCAAAAAAAAAATGAAATGTGTAACAAGAACGTCTCCTAAATTCACTTTTTTGCATTTTTTTTGCGAACAACGCGTTTTAGAGAAAAAGTAGTATAGTAATAAAATGTTTCTCATTCAATTCTCTTTATCAATGGTGAAATTTTCAAAATTTTTCATCCATCCCATCTAGAGTTGAAAAATATTGAATTTTCGACATATGGAAGTCGATTTCTCAGGAAGGGGTGGGGGTAGGGGGTCAAAAATTTTTTTGGGGAATTTTTTCATCGAGGGCAACATTTAGGACCACTTGTGACCGAATTTGGGTCAAGGGCCGTTTTCACTATCTTATCAGGAGAGACCCTTTGGAAGAAATTAATTTTTTGTAGTCGTTGAAAAAAAAAGTCTGATCCACGAAAATAACGATTCTACTGAACGCTGAGTTTCACGGATTCGATGGAGTACATAGTCAAGTTGATAAAGTAATGGGAATTTTTTTCTATTTTTCCACTATGTGGAAACATTAAAAGTTGTTTTTTTGAGGCGGGGGGGGGGGCGGGGGGAGATGTTAAGGTGTTTGGGTAGTTGTGAATAACTGTTGACTTCATCTTTTGATGACTCTTAAGTTTCCATTGATCTCGAAGTGCTCTCAGAAGTTTCCTCGTCGGAAGACGCAACATTGTTACAGAAATCTAAGAAATCGCTTTTCCACTTTTCGTTTTCGATTTAAATTTGCGTATCATCTACGTATTAACCAACGAAAAGAAGCAATACATTTATCTAAATGAAAATCAGACATAACCGATTGCAGCTGAATAATTCATTCGGTTATTGGTTTGGTTACAGATGTCAGTTTTATAATCGTTTATTTCGTTATTCGTTATTGGTTATAATAAAATTATTACGTTTGCATTCCGTTACGAATATCGGATAACCAATTTATGGTTGAAAACAATAGATCAACGTAACCGGTTATTTTTTATTTCTTTGAAGAAGCATCGGATTGGCTACCCCTGTATTATCAAGTGTATATATATGCTACACACACATACGTGGAAAATAAGCTCTAACGAGGCACTAAATTGCACTCGTGGCAACTCTTTCTACAGATATAGATAACGCGAAATAGAAGATGAAAACATATCACGTGTTTTGATACAGCAACGGAAGAGAGAAAGGGCATTTCTGAAATACTGATACATTTTCTGATTGGCTGTTTAAGCTTACTATCTGTGACAAGTCGTCCAAGTTGATTTCATATCAGTTGCGGGTGCTGCGGAGGATCTCTGATGTCGAAGTTATGGTGAGCTTTAGGGCGCAACGACCTTGTTACGAATAAGTATGCAAGTGGAAACCTGTGAAAATGCAGACACGGATGACCAATCGATCGAAAGTTCTGCCCTCTTTTGGATCAATCTTCAAGTTGATATTGCTATCACTACATTCGTACGCTGGTAATATGTACCGTATTTTCCTACGAGCACAAATACTGCCCGCTTCGTCGTCTTCACTTTTTCGTACAGTGTTCGTCAGTCAAGAACTCATTAAAAATTGACTCAAAGGACGAAAAAATTCGCATATTATGGTAAACATGTTAACTGGGCACAAATCATGCGATGCCTAAATTGGAATTAATTGGTAGGCGGGTAGTATGGCGAGGTGAAAAAGGAGGTGAATGATCGTATATGAGTGCATACACCTAATCACCTACTTTGAACGTACTCTATGTTGTACTCATGGCGATTGATATCACAGTCACATTACGCATTATGCACACTGCACACACTACGCATACGTGTAATTGTGTAAGACTGTACGTGCTGTTCAACATACCCTATCGCTCGTACACAGCACAACCCGTACAGCAGCCCCTTTTAAAAGCAAGCGTGTCCGACCAGTTTATAACGAACGTTAGTCGGCTTCGCCGGTTCAGAATAATTTCCAGTTAACCCTTGAGCTGTCGTTAATTTACTAACCCGGCGTCGAGAGTATTTGATGCATCGTCGCGCGCTTCCGCGCCAACGCATTCGCGCCAAATAATACGTACATTTCGAGGTTTACAGTTAGTCGTCATCGCGTCCGATCAATGAAGAAAACGTAATTTACCGCCGTTTAGTACGGTGTACCAATGTACCGTTCTCGTTAATCGAGAATGCAGCTACACGGTACCACGTCTATTTGAGAAAATTTGTTCGACAATCGACATAGGTTGGCAGCTAGGCACCTCTTAATTAATCACGAATATTTTTGCTTCTTTCACGTAGCTGGAATTTGTCTTCCTTTACGCGGCTATATAGGCTACGTTGTAATTTATATTGGTAGTCGCAACCATGTGCAAGGTCGAAACGAGTTGAAATCGATACATCGAATTCTGAAAAGCGATGTTTCACCGGTACGATGATACGTGATTGGCGATTTCGCCATCGCATCACGCGAACCTCGTACATTACTACATAGTACATCTAATACGCCAGAGCGAGAGTAGGCGCTGAATTACGATTTCAAAAGATAGATTGCGAATGAACGAACGGCCGAATCGGTAATTCGGTACACGGTGCGCCGCGTCACACAGTACCACTTTCTAACGCCTATTATTCACCAATAAACCGTCACTTAAATCGATCTACGTAGTTCATTTCGAAGAGAAATTTCAACACGAGAATCGTGCGCCAACAACAACAACAACAACACGGAAACTTTCTGGACAAACGAATGGTATTCGCTGGCGCTATCGCCGCCACATTAATCAATCATTAACGTCGCTTCGTAATTGCGAATTGGTGTTTTTACGTTTGGCGCTGCGACACCTTTTTCAGCTCTTTGTACTTTCGCGTTTTCCACTTAGTTTACTCGCTTGAGAGCGATAGACAAATTGAAATTGAATATTTTACCTGCCACAGAATCAACCTCTCCCCACCACCACTTTTCATGCAGACTCAATGATTGATTGACTTTTATCTCGAAGGAATCAGAATCTCGGATAGGCTCCCCGCACGTAATTTTTTCATAGTCTATGGTACTCGAGCATTGCACTAGTTAAAAATCATCGCTACTCGGCAGAAAAGAGCGCGCGGAGTAATTTCAGTCGTTACCTGGCACGCGGCGTTTAACATGAACATCAATAATGCGGCAATCTCGACGCTGGAATTTGCTCCTTAATGCGGTGCGGCGCGCCGCGCCGTTTCCCTCGTCGTCACGCTTCATCGTAACGAATAACGATTGTGGAGTTCAGGGTGCACGGCGAAACGAAATGGCGAAGGAGAGAGGACGCGGGGGAGAGTCGTCGTTCGGCAGATTAATCTCGTCAGCGAGATACAATTCGTACGCCACACGGTAGCCGCGCGTTTACACAGGCCATTATTACGGTTGTGCGCTGTCCGCACCGCGCCGCCACTCCGTACGCCCATCGCTCGCTCGTTCGCGCTATCAAAAGCACAAAAAGCTCCTCGTAGCGTCCGCGCGCCACCGCATCGCTCCGAGAGAAAGTCGCCCTTAATCGAATCCCCAGACGCTACGTTACCTCGCCCTCTCTGCGCCGTATTAAAAACTTCCCGCCGCCGCCACCACCACCGCCACCGCTTACCGCGTATATTTTCAGCGCTAAGTGAAACGAAGCTTTACCGTTTCAAACTAAATCAACGCTTTACATTGCCATTATTTACACGAGCTTTTATTGTTCAATTTTCGTCGCTTTCGTTGCAAATAGCAACCAACCCAACGATGCCACGCCGCGTAGCTTTTTCAAATAGAGCGCGCCTTATTCTCGAAACATCTTCGTCGTATTCGTGCAATCGTATTGTGTACAACTCTTTTATCGTTCATACACGAACGTACAACAGTACATAGTTACGTGGCTACTCGAATTTGGTTATTGGCATTGGCCATCAACGTTCGAAAAATTTCAAACCCGCCAAGAAACGCGTACGATTTTTGTTTCACCATCGGTCGCATCACTGTCTCTCAGACCAGCTAATTAAGGTACTGGTCTGAGAGACAGTGATGCGACCAATCGAGTCATTTAAAAAAAATACCCCTTCAAACATCCGAAAGACAACCACCAATGCATGTATGTGATGTTTCAATACATTCTCAGGACCCTTCATAAACCCGGGTCTGAGAGACAGTCATGCGCCATTAACTGGTCTGACAGACAGTCATGCAACCAATAGTGGGTTTTAAAGTCTTGAAAACATCGAGCTTCATGCCGAAGTAGTCTGTCATAATTGAAGAGAACTGATTCAGTTTCAGCAACACTACGTACGTTTTCCGATCTAAACGGAAACTGATCTCTTCCTCTCCTTGTCTGCGTTATCGAGAGACTAAATTTTGATGTATATGACGTCTTGTACGCACATACGATTCGTTATAACGAACGAGTTCTTTATAAAAAGTTACATCGTTATTTCCGCACATTCCGAATGGAAAAATTCGGTGATTTCTGACAGTGATACGTACTTCAACCCAAACATAAATATCTATTTTCCTTGCGTAGCAAACGTTCCTCCGGAATCCACATTTAGCGAATACGAACCTGTCGAACCGGAGGCATCCTAGGTAGCTCTGGCATTACTTCTTACTTCTACGTACCAGAATTCCTTCAATTTTGCAACGTCTCCAGACGACAGTACAGTATGTTAAAGCAACCGTGGGAGCTGCAGTGGTAGGAATTTATTCCACTAGTCACAAAGCACACTCTACTGCCGAGTTATCTATTTTTCCTTTAACAAATCCTCTTTCAACATGGCCATGAGCGTATGTGGCCACTCATCAACGCAGAAGTTGAAAAAAAAACCCTCTCAAGCGTTTAGGAGCGTTGCTGCGTCCAATCGGATTCCTCGAATGTTCCATTTGACGATCTCAAGATCTGGCAGGCAGGAGATGGAAAGGAATATAATACAAAATGATGAAATTTGCGTGGTATTCTTATTGATACCATATGACTTACATAACTGCGCAGCAGATCTTGTATCATGAGCTGAGGCTCCTATGGGCCCTTGATACCTATTAATTACATAGCTAATGATGACTTGTTGAGCACAATAGGCTATAAATGGTCAAAGTGTCTAAAATTTTAACGATTTTTTAGTGCTGTTCCTTCTTTAATTTTTCTTTTCATTTTGATACTTTATTTCATTACAGATTTCGATTTTTTACATTAAAAATAGATGTGACATTTCATCCCATACCCTGTGATATTTCACCCCTTAATAGGGGCAAAATGTCACAAAATCATTTTTTATTTTTATAAAATTGATTAAAAATCGGAAAATAATGCCACATAAATGAAATTTTCACCTTATTCAATACACATATTAAACTAACACATATCAAAAAACCAATGCTCTAGCTTCGATAGTTGGCCACATAAAAAATAATTAGTAAAAAATGTGACAAATCACCTAAGTCTCCCTTATAATGGAAAATCATTCGCAGTTTACTTTTTGCATTTGTCTCATTCGATCTTTTATATTCCTCCATGATCGATCTTTTAGAATAGGATGGGCTTCTTGACACATTTCAATCATTTTCTTTCTAGGTAAAATGGACGACCGAAGAAAATTGCAAAAATACAACTTCAAGGCACTCAATTCGTCAGTTGACCAAGGTCGTCGCAGTGGAACCTCATTTTTCTGCGATTTTTTCGATTTATTAACTTTGGATTTTTTCGATTTATCATCCTACAAATTTTTTGAACTGTTAATCAATGATTCGTCATTGAATACTTTAGTACGAAAAGTTTCCTCTTTTTTTCGACATTTGGGCTTTTCCTCAGCAGTCTTCACGTCGTGCAAGGTTAATGTCAACTGATGTCAACGTTCAAGGTGAACTAGTTGCCAAATATGGAATTGAAATCACCACAATCATGCTAGGGCTGACAGTGTTACCTTTTAATAAAATATATAGCTTTCTATCTGGCATAATTTTTTTATTTTCTTCAAAAAAATTAAATTTTGACGTGTTATCCGTTATAATTATACTTAAATAAAAAGACCTCCCTTTCTTGCATGTGTGATTCAAAAGACCTCCCTTTTTTACACTTAATATACGTGGCAACGTTGCACGAAATGACCTCCCATCTGTAGGCCATAGACACTGACCTCACTTTATTATTAAAATAACCGAGTGGATACATTCTTGAAATTATACACAAAAAAGGTGTACGTGTCTTACAAATGCACTGATGGGAGGTCCAACCTCCAAATGAAATTCTGATTATATCTCCTTGACGTACTTTTCGCGTAGATTACGAAAATGCTGCTAAGTAAAAGGGAGGTCATTGAAAATGACCTCCCTTTTTTTTTTACCTCCCTAGCTATATCAAAAAACCTAACGCAAGACCTCCCTTTAACTACTTTACAAACAAACCTACGTTCAACACAAACACACACCCTTCCTACGCGCTGCAACCGAGCGGCTTTTTTATCCACATTTTCCTTTATTTTCTCGTAATTTTGAAATTATTATTATAACTGAAGTATGCCATCTTATAGATGAATGAATTCTCGACATTTCTCTCGCTTATAGTAAGTATCTAGGATGCGTAGTTTTCGACTTATTTCGCTATAAAACAAAAAGCACGTGTTACGAAACTTTGAACCATAATATCTCAAAAAGTTCAAGTCCTAGAATATAAGTATAAGCGGATGAAATGTCCAGAATTTCATCCTCTTTTAAATGGCATGTAAAAAAACGCGACTACTTTATTATTCGCGGACATATTGGGTAAAAAGTTGAAAAAACCAAAATTTTCAAAATTTATCTCAAATTTTGGGGGCTTTATGGTCTACTTTTACTTCACAATCTACAAACATACTCGCTTCAATTTTTACTATTTAATCTAAATTTTCACTTCTTTTCCTTACAAAATTAATCTTTCTACTCATCAACAAAGCTGTTAGGTAGAAAGATCTCTTTATCGAGTACATACATATAATATGAGGGCACACTCTGAACTTCACTAGCTACGGTATTGACACTTGGATAGATCATCCATCATTCATCACACATGAAATCCAGAATAGAGTCGATGAGTTTTTCCTTACTCGCTTCAGCTATTATAGTCGTCTCAACGTCACGATATTAAACTTAAAAGGTTGGAATTACCTTCGGATCGAAATTGAAAACAGCGTGCGAATACAATGGGCAATCTAGGCCGCAAAAACAATTTCCGTCTGTTAATAAATACGAATTCACTTGCTCCAAAGAATTCAGTACAGTGTTGCTTGGGCTGCGAACAGAGAAATGAAATTCAATTACTTTCGTGATAATTATGCACATAAACTGTGTGCGTACTATAACAAAAAATATAAAAAATAATTCTAATAATAAGTAGAAAATTGTTTTGCAATTATGTAAAATCGTTACCGCCAGCCGGGAAAAAAAATATTCAAATCAAATAATAATAGCAGCCAATTTACGAAATGTGTAATCCATTCTATGGAGAAGCTTGCAAATATGGAGCAACTGTAATGAGCTGAAGATAGGTACACGATCAACGATCGACATATCTGCAATGTTAACTTTCAGGTCCTGTCTTCGCGTCGCGTCGATTAATTACTTCCCCATCACATCATACAAGTATACGACTAATAGCCGCGCACATAATAGGTACACGAGAACGCTGCCGTACCGTACATCAACATTTTACGCACCGCTATTTTGAATACACTTACTTGTGCGAACGTTTATCGCATTCTAATTACCAGATGCCAACGTAATGAATGCTCGCTCGCTCAATAGATACTTAGATGGTTATGTAAGTATACCTTAACGTCTATATACGTATGTATGCGCAGGGACGAGCATTTTGCGCTAGTTCGTACACCATGAACAGTGAAAAGCCGAAACAGGATACTCGTACATAATACATAATAATTATGCGTAAACCAGAATACAGAAATCAGTAAATCATTAAATCATTAAACGTATCGATAGATAAGGTACGTGTAGCTAGATCCAGACTCACGAAGAAGCCACAATTTGAAAACATCGAATAATACATATAATATACGATAATTGTTGTTACCGGTTTTGTCTTCTGTTCCGCACAATATTGTAGAGCAGATTTCTCGTATCTAATTGATAATTATTTGCGTTGAAAAAACATAAATTTCGTTCGGGTTTTTGTGCCACACTATTCGTGCGAGGAAAATTAAGGGGAGGGGGGGCATTGATTTGTTCTGAAATACTCCCACATGGCTACTACATTATACAAAAAAATTGTGTAAATCAATAATTTTTTCACGCCGAATGTCGAATGACTCTCTTAAATAAGGGCGCGGTTAGAGAAGCAAAACTTCAGTAAAAAGATATTTTTTGATAGCTAGCATTGGCGCGAAATTTTTCAACAACAATTAAATTTATCGCTCTCATCCATCTACGACTTTTGCGAGGAAAAAAATTATCGAGAAAATAAACAGACGATACGGTGTTTGGATGGTGCAGTACGCCTACGACCCTACGTACGTAGTATGTATCTCCTAGCTACGTATAAATACGTACGTAATGCATTTAATACTCTCAGCTCCATACGATGATTATTTAGAGTTGACGACGTAGTTATTCGTCTTGTATCAGTATTATCAATAGTATCGGTATCATGCATGCCCAATGTTACGTAAAACAGCTTCATTTCGCCTTTTACGGTAACGTTGATTGACGGGTAACCCTTGTCGTCGGGTTCGTTCATCTTTCGTAACTGGTCATCGTGTTAACCGTTAATATTGCTTTGAAGGCGATTTTTTCTTAATTTTTCTCCCCATCTTACCTTGCATTCGTATGCGTACTGTACATAGTACATTTCATCGAGTATGCCCTTATATAATTAAGGCCAACGTATGAGACATGCAAACAAACAGGAAAAAAAAAAAAGAAAAGGGAAAATTAAAAAATTCGAGAGAGCAAGGTAAGTAGATATCTAATTGAAAGTCGAGCTGACCATAATACTTAGCATGGTGGATTCGATATGATAGGGCGACATAACACAATTATCAGCAGCGAGGAATTAGACGGTATCGGCATACCACTGTTATTACAACGGCGTGGCGTTGAAAACGACGAGGTGCCAGTTACCGTTATATGCATAAGTTGTACGCAGTACGCACTCGACTACTCTTATTATCGTATTGGTATTATTATAAGTATAAGCCGTCGCCGTTGCCGTCCTAGCCAACTAACTATAACTCTCCCTTTCCCTTTTCTTCACCGCTCTCGACGGTTGTGTCGATGCGTATGCCAAACACATCTACACTAAACATCGGTTTAATCCTAATAATAAACTCGAGCTGCTTCCCCTCAACAACATTGTAGTTACCCTTGTCCGGAAGTGCATATTTCCCAGGTGCGAACGCATTATCCAACTAGACCGAGCACAAAAATACGTACTTTCCGGCTGATATTATTCTCGCTCACAACCTTTATAATATACGAGTATGTACTAGTTCGCATCACTACACCTTACGAACCTCAATCGTAAGGCACGAAAATTTTCTTTTCGCAGATCGAACGTACTCGCTGTACATACGTGTAGTCGTGTACGTACGTGTATGTATAGAAAATGGGACAGAATTTATTGTAAGCTGTAAGTTAACGATGTGCATAATATCATAGTAAATAGATACGATTAATGTTTGTGTACTTCGTACCATACGATATACCGTAACTGTACATACAGACAGGTACAATTGACAGTTGTCGTATGAGCATCGTCATTAACTGCCATCAGAGCGTACGAGTGGTAAGTATAGTGAGTACGATGCCAGTACGAGTATCTGTAAATTATGTTGAATTGCGCGCCCAACGACATCGTCTTATTCTTAGGTTTGGTCGTTTGGTTTTCGTTGAAAATAATAATAGAGCTTCTGGCGCATGCACGAGTACATAACTACATATACGCGCACAGATATTTAAAAGGCTTCTCGAGAACGCTTAAAAATATTGATAAGCCAAAAGCCGCAGCCATCTCGCGGCTCGTACTGCGTGTTTTTACACTACGACATGTGTTTTCATTATTTTTATACGTTTCAATTATGCGGTATACATGCATACGCGTATAAGCGCATATATACTTAGCACGTACGTATGCAGTATGTATGCAAGGCCGGTAAAATACGAGTAGTATGTATCACAGGTTAGCTCACTTCGCTCTGATCATCAAAAAATTACTCAAGAACTACCGAGTAGTTACTGGTTACCAATTAACCAGCGAGCACATTGGTCAAAAGGGTAGCAAAGAAATATTTTCGGTTCACGAAACGTAGATGGTTGTTCTTTAAATTCATATAATCATCCAATCTGAAAATGAAAATAAAAATTCAACATTTGTTCGGTACCCATTTCACTGACGTCACAATATGGCAGGCAATAAAGTTCTAGAGTCATCACAGAATGAACTAACCCTATTTTACCCGCCTTGGTATGCAATATGACAATTTCAACCAGCTTTAAAATTGAAAAGAAGAAAAATTAGGAGAATTTATTACTTTTTTTTTTTTTTTCATTTTCAGCTACTTCCAAATCAAAATGAAGACATTTATTAGAGTCCTTCAGAAATACCTTTGAAAAAAAAAAAAAAAAAAAAAAAGGATTTCAGGAGAACCTGTCAAATTTATATTTGAGACACGAATACTGCGTAGTAAAAGACTGCATTAAAATGAGGAATAAAACTACATTTTTTTGAGAATTCTTGAAAAAAAACTAAAAAAAAAACAGTTGGAATTTTTAATTGAGAATATTATCCCTACAATTTGAAGAGTGGTAAAAAAATACCGAACTCATTTTTTCTCTCCTTTTACGAGAATCATTCCAGTTCTCATTAATCGCTAACTGGATGATGGAATTTTGAAAACTTTAGTCCTACTACCTATTCCAAATACTGAATGGACAGTTCACGTGGTTGCCCAGTTCAAAACGAAATACGATTGTTTAACTCACGTCATTTAGGAATAAAACAAGTGGTACTCTGAAGATGTTCAAAAGTATAGAATTAAAATTAAGTCCATACGAATCGTACGATCTGGAAAATGATTTTAATTATTTTATTAATCACACTTTGAAAGAAACGATATATGGTATTTTTCAAGGAAATTATTGAGAGTAATGTTGAATATTTCGAATTTGAAAGTAAATGGCTACGAAATTTACGCCTTTGAATGACAAAATACATATAACCACGGGACATGAAAAAATCCAATACCACCGAGTTACCAAGTTTAGTGAGCTGAAATTTTACGTCGTCTTTCCATGGCAATTTGATAACAAATAATTGCTCATCGCCCTCACAAATTTATGACGATGCGTGGTGCTCACGGAACGCCAAAAATTGGCCAAGTCCACCACTACAAGGTGTCCAACAACTTCACAACAAAATAGAAATGTATCGATCTCTCATAACATTTTGAACATTTACATAAGTGGTAGGATACCTCCTTATTCCTACCCCACCTCCCCATCTTCAAAAAAAAAAAAAAAAAAAGCATAAAATATTGCCAAGTCATCGTATATTGAGATTTTTTAAGCGTTCATAAGTTATACCGAGTCATACCTAATTATAAAGAGCTTGGATCTTTCTCGATACATCAGAGGTACGTGATAAGTACATATCTTATTAGTGAATATTCCTAAGCCAGAATATGGAAGTTCACTTATTAAATTATTCGACAAGTTCTTTTCCTTGTTGGTTTTGATAATACTGTAAATACCGCACGCAGCTGTGTTAAGTTTCATTTTCTATACGATTGTCCAGAATATTATGAAAATTGTAATGCACCACTCTAGATAGTACTCTCACTAAAACCGCTAAAAAAATGTGAAGTGAAGTAAAACATTTTTTAATCGTTATTGTGTCATCACTTTTACCAGCTGTTACTGGTATTCATCATTAAGATGTTCGGAGCGAAAATGGAACAGTTTCGATAAAGATTGCGAAATTAACAGTATACGTTACAATACGATACGATAAAATAACGAATTTCCAAGACGGCGAATACGACAAAATGATGCACGAACAAATAGCAATATACATTGTACATTGTACTAGAACTAGATTTTTACACGTTATACCTCAGATACAGCATACCGCATACCGTGTACTTCACATATAATGCAGGTCAACAGATACACCTGATATCGCGTTTCACTCATTCGTGCAATTAACTGGAACTGGAAACAGTATATTATGACAAGCGTACGTACTCATGCGGTGGCTTTGGCTACATCCATTCAAATGTGGATGTGGCTGTAGCTATGGCTCCGGACAACAGCGTATAGCTAGCTGTATGCGGACGACGCGACGCTTGACTTTAATTGTAAATTCTTCGCACTGTCTCGCGTGGTTGCTGCTTAGTAGGTACTACGTACTAGATAGGAGAATATAGAAGATACTAGTCTGTAGTCTAATTAAAGCGCACAAACCACAAACCAGTTTAAGGCGAGCGTTATTTTTACAAGAAACAAAACTCTGTTCATTTCACCACTTACGCGATCACCACTTCTCAATACTAGGTACTAGGGAGTAGGTACGAAGTAATCGGTCATCGTTTGTTCGGAGCAACTCTGGAGCGAGGCGCCGCGCCAAACTGTGCTCCACTTACACGTATGTACTCGATAACCCGATATTCGTAATCGAGCGATGCACTTGACGGCAGATTTGTTGAAAATCAATTAGAATGGCACGGTTAGTGTGGTCGTCACAGCTGCTAACTCGATGAAGCTTGAAGCGAGGCATACGACGCGACGTAAGTGTATACATTAACCCTCGCCTTGCACCAACGCCACACCAAGGTGACTGTCGTTTACGCGTATCAGTAGTCGAGTACATCGTTCTTTTTTCTTCTTTAAACAATTATAGCGTTGCTGCAGGTTCAAGGTGAGGAAAACGCGCAATTGCTCAGCGCTAGCACAGTTAATAAAGGCAAGCGACTGCAAATACTCCCAAAAACTTGTACATTAATCGACTCGCTATTCGCTAATGTCCAAATAAGTAATGGTTTGCATCCTGTTACGCTTGCGTTATGGCGATTGTGTCTATCGTCGGATGAGATTTCAAGCAAACGGTTGCGTTCGTTGTCCAATGTCCATCTACGTAACAGGAATACCGTATTCGATGATACATACTAAGTTACCAATACTAGCGCTGTACCGTGCACAGTGTACACTGTACACCGGCAACATCTGCACTGCACGTAACAACGACCAAAGAAAACAAATAAGCGAGCTAGCGCTAGTCAACCAAGATCAAAAATATGCCCGACGAACCGTTACTGTTCGAACATCGCGAATAACTTTCGTCACGATTTCGACCTTATACGTTCGCACTGCTAGTTATTCGTTCTACACGAGATATCTGTAAAATATCTCGTCGTTGTCGACAATAATAAATAATAATACGAGACTAATACCATGTTAATACTGACACTCTAATACTCCAATACTCTAATACTCGAATAATCACACGTTGGACGTTGCACGCACACCAGTCAACATGCAGGACCATTGCCCACGTTTATCTGCTCAGCACACTCAGCCCAGCCTAACAATACACAGACTAGCAGGAGAAAACGAATTGGTTATCCTTTTCAAAACTCAAATCATTTTCGCTAATAAGTTTTTATTTAATCGTACGAGATGTTCTGCAACTTCGAAACGTAACTATTTCAAAGCGATTCAGCGCTAAATCTCTACCTACTGTACCCAATCCTTAAGTTTGGAGTCGATTCATTCACTTTTACTCGAGCTATCGTTGGACATCAATAATTTAACAAGAACAACAACAACAACAACATACAAAAAACGATCATGCCGCATTACTGCAGCTGAGTATTCAATCGGAGTTCCGTTTATATTTGCAAAATAATATTATCAAATGAATTTTTGCAAGCCAACTACCTTACTCCTTTCAAAAAGTGCCAAAAAGTTCAATTAGAAATACGTAATACTTTTTGTCTACAAGAATGAAAAAAGCTCATATTTTTCGAATCTTAAATGTTCGAAGCTCGTTAAGCCTACCTCAAAGTTCGGTCATCCGCCATTTTTGATCAATTTTGACCAAACTTCAAGAATCATTTCCTGGTCTTCAACTGACCCCGCATACAAAGTTGGAATTTTCAGGTGAATTTGGCTAAGGAGATACGCAAAATTTAAGAAATGCTCCAAAAACAGTTTTTTTGATCCAACTCCGCTCCATATTCACTCAAGAGGCAAAAACTGAAATATCTTACGCATTTAGGCTCACTTTATAATCTGTTGAGATACTCAAAAATTTTCAACCTTTCGTTCACCTCACCACACTTTGAGGATAATAACCTCTCCTTCTCCTCTGCAAAATCACGAGTGAGCTTGAACTTGGTATACAAGATACTGCTCATTACTAGCAATCATATGAGTCCACATTCATCAAATCTGAGCCATTTGAAGCTCCTTAAGCGTTCGTCAAATATTGCCAATTCGCCATTTTAAATTCATTTTGACCGGAACTTGAGAGTGGTCATATTTTGTTTCTTAATTAAATCTACAAACGAAGGTTGACCTTCCCAGGTAGATTTGGTAAGGAGGTATTGGAGATTGCTTGGTGAGTTCTGGTATAAAGCAAAGAGTTGTGGAATTATTTAAAAATTGAATCATTGAATATTGTAAGTATGAATAATTCTTAGGTAGCTTGAAATAGTAAATTGTAATTATACTCATATAATGACTATTCTCGGGACCCCCTAATAATGAAAATGCACCACTACATTTATATCGTTTGAGCATAAAGACTAAAGAATACCTTATGATTGTACTCAGCTACTTACCTCTTACACAATATTACGTAATTAATTATTAGCAAATAAACGATACTAAATAAAATGAAAAAACAGGTAAAATAGGGTATTTTAGCACATAGCATAGGTATTTTTGGAACCCCTGCATAGAGAAAAAATTGGCATTTTATTTATTTTTAGAAGTTGGGAAGGCAAAACATGATGCTTAAACCCCCAAAAAATTTAAATACGTCCAACATAATTTTTTTTAATTTTTTGAAAAAATTTTGCTTATTTGCAAACTTCAACTTAATTATGGGAGGGGTAAATATTAACCTAGAGGGCTGAAATTTTTTTCACATTCTTTTGGGATCATTTTGCAACTACTGAACTAGGTGCATACTCAATTTTCAAAAAAAGTGAAAATCGACCCACCCTATTATGCACCTTACAATGTGGTACGGGTACACGGCAGGTCGAAAAATTAAAACTCAGCTCCAGGCACTCCAGCAATGCGGCTTACGTATTTTATTTCGTTCGTTTATGCAATCTTCACTTTTTTTTTTCCAGCCGAATGAAAATACGAACATTCGTACCAGCGTAACGGATAAAAACAAGCTCGGCTGCGACGTGCAAGGTTATTTTGTTCGATAGAATACGTGAGTAATGAATAATAATCAAAATTATAATTGTAGTTCATGGGAGGAGAATCACATTGCGTCGTAAGTTTGTGACATGATTTCAGTGAAAGTTCCACTCCTGGTAAGTGGCATGCGAGGCTCAACTAATTCTAATTATGGAATCATTCTCCTATGGAAATGTCCACCCAGCGTTGTCTAACGAACGTTTCACATTGTTGATATTCGTAATCGTTCAGTACACATGTATGTACGTTGCACGATATAATAATTGGTAATCCCATTAACCGTAAATCATCGACATCGTTGATTGCATAGTGCACAAATAAAAAATACGTACATGCGTTAGAATTACGACGAATCTTCTCGACGAGGACATTGCTATTCGCTATACAAATGAATCGCATAATGCGAACGATAATTTCAATAAAAATACAAACACCTAGCTCTCGCTCTTATTACGAGCATCTTTTTGACCGCTCTATCCTCATGCACTGCGAGATATGATGATTCTGGAATTAACAGGCTACTACATTACGAGTATGCTGTATAGTACGAAAGCTACGTACATACATACGTTATACAGATATACGTAGTTACGTACCTACCTACCTACCTACCTACATATAGGTAGCTACTAGCTAGCTATGTACATAGTACATACGTAACGTACTTACAACAAATGCGCTTACACACCCTTCTTGGCTTGATTAGACGAGTCGTTTTATAGCTACCTGAAAGCTCAAGGCGCAATTACCATCGACCCTAATAATCACAAAAAAAAAAAGAAGAAGAAGAAGAAAAAGAATGAAAAAAGCAAATCAAACAGTTTCTTTTGACAGGAACAATATCAGCATAGCCAGAGCCACAGCCAGCATCGGTACGAAGATGAAATGTTGAATGCTTACGTTTAGCCACCGTACATGTTTCACGCTATTACAAGCGAATAAAAAATGATAGAAAAAAAAAAAAAACACGATACGATACGACACGACTTAAGAACCGGTCTGAAACGGCTAATGAGGGATTGCTTTGAATGTACTTGAATGGCGGGTTAGAGACTAGAGTACGCCGCGCCGAACGTCAACATTACTCGGTATCGGTACTCGCTATTGACGTGTTTCGGTTTATATCAGCTACAAATATTTTAACAACGCGCATATTACATATGCAATGTGCAATGCGTGCACTGTGTACTGCAGAGTGCAACACAGTGCACAGTGCACACTGCACAGTGGTATGCAGTCCCGAATGTGATCGGTGACTTGAATAACACAGCAGCATACGAGACAATGTATGAGCGCATCATCCTGTGATTGTGAATTTTTTTAAGCCCGATTCCTTACTTTTATTGTTCATGACAAACAGTTTCGAAAATAACCGACTGCATCGTAATTATGAGGCCGACGCTAGCGTCACGACGCGCGCGACGTACCGCTTTACAAGCAAGCTTAAGCTTGAACATTGTACATTTTTATACGTATACTGGCTAACTAACATTACATTCTTCGCGTATGTACGTGTAGAGTGAACAACGCGGTCCTAAAAAACAAAACAAAAAAAAAAAATACATATATAAGCGTACGTATATTTATTCAGGTCGTGACCATCTGTAACTTAACAAACGATCGCCCACACCTGGCCTCCAGGTACGCGTATATAAAACAGCCGTTTAAAATCGCCCGCTCACCTATCCTCTTCCTCATCCCCTTTCCCTTTCCACGTTTACGCTCATCGCACGATATTTCGCTCTGACGCTCTCGATAGGTATACAGACGCGCGAGTACATAGTCATCGTCGTACGAAATTCAATACAAAATTTACACTTCATCGGAGAATTTTACATTTGCATTTGAATAGGAACGGTGCGGCCTGACGACTACGACTCCATTCTACGTATTTTCGTCGCAATAGCTTTGGCTAACGACTGCAAATCATGATAATATACCTAAGTTACAACCAAAACTAAATAATATCGCATGGATGTACATAAATGTACAAGACGAAGGCGTATATGGCATGTGGCCCATGTTGTAGGGTAGTATTTGCGGTTAATATACTACGTGCCGCGCACAAGTATGCATATGTGATTCAACGATCGATTAAACGTTGAAAGTACTCATACAGCCAAAATCTACCCAAAACAAAATATTTGTAAACCTTACAAAGCGATGACCAACAAATATTAAAACGATGATTTTTCTACATCCCATATCAAAATCGAATTTTCTCAAAAAAATTGAACAAATTTCAGCAAAAAAATTATACGCCATACCATAATACTGTATTATACATTGAATTCTCAATTACTCGAGCACGTTGCAAGACGATAACGATACATTGAGCTTGATTTATACGTACACGCACGTACAACTGCCGTAATATGTACACGAAGTAATTAATATTGCAGGTATTTTAAACAAAACAAGCAATTGTAATTACAATGCGACGGATAATCTTATCAAATTTGGTAATAACTGATTAATTGGCTAATAATTTTCCATCAAACACGTTATATATGTTTTTTCGTTATAAAGCATTCCAAAAACAAAATTCACCAAGGGGCTGTTGCAACACTGACTAATCTCTGAAGACCGATGTCCCCACAATCGCCAAAAAACACGGACGAGATAAATTATTCGAATTTAACAGGTCTAAATCTTTTTAAATTTGTCTTCAAAAAGCACTAATTTGGTTATTTTCAACAATGAACGACAAAAATAGGTAATTAGAATTGGTGTTTTTTGAAAAACATTTTAAAATGGTCAAGACCATCTGAACTAAAATAAAAAGTTGACAGTTGAAATTTTTTCAGTCTTGGGGCGACAAAATATAACTTTGGAGGGGAAACAAATTTTTAATGGCCTTAAAATTCGTTTCACTTTTTCAACTGGACTACCTTTTAGGAGCTCTAGAAAATGAGTAATGTAGCTGATTTAACAACTACTACGATCAAACCACTTCGATTTTTGAAAAAAAAAAAAAAATGAAATTCGGCACACACCACTCTCCCCCCGCATAAACCACACATGAAGTTGTGGAAAACGTACACATTTCAGCTTAATGCCTCCGAGAAATCAATTTCCACGCATTATTGTTCAGCCATTCTTTGAAGTGAAAAATTCCATTTTTTTAGACCATTTTTGACCCAAAAGAAAACAGAGCAATGCAAACGCAACGGTAAAACATTTTCTTAATACAAAGCGCGAAAGTTATTTTACGAAACATTCATCGGATTACAATACTGTACTGATAATCTGGTTGCACCATCTGGACGTGTTCGCACAAAATATGTATGAAATTCTTGTTCTTTCGATTAATCAAAATGACTTCTTTTTTCGAGGAAATAGATAAAAGATTTCTGGAGGTGAATTTTTAGAAATATTCGTGCAATAAACGAGAATCACATTGCCACGTTGTTGGTACTTGGTAGGTATAAGAATTGAAGGGATACCAGCAATAATCAAATAGATTAAGACGTACACGCATATACAAATCATACACGCGTATTCTGAATTGAAAGTTACGCAGCGTATTAAAATCGAAAATGATGTACTTCAACGTACTAGTTCAGCGCAAAAGGTTTTTTCGAAATGTGATTCTTAAATTCGAACGAAAACGATACAAGTTGTACGTATTTCGAAACGTTTGATAATCTGCGTCGCTCCTTCCCGGCGGAAAAGGAAAACATATATACAGTAATAATAAAACGAAAGCGACGCGAAAAAACAAAATAGATTTCGAGTAGAAAGACGATAAAAAGAAGCCGGAAAATAAAACGAAACTAACGAAGGAGAAAGACTGTACGGTGTAAACCTTACGAAACGACCAGAAAGGGTGGAATACAATCGCATACGTCGTAATATTACGTAAACGATAATACAAAAGCGAAATGAAGCAAGACTGTTGCGAATCAATAAAAAAAAAAAAAAAAAAAAAAAATTGACAACGCCGAGAAGAAGCGAGCAAAGGCGGTCGCCTAGTCGGTATTCGGTAACGTCACGCGGCCACACCATCGACAAGATTTAGCGGCGAACGAAGAAAGATGAAATACGTAGCTCGATGGAGGCTGAACGAGCGTAGAATTAAATATCTACCCATTCACGAATCACCGCGTCAACCCCTTAAAAAATGAAACACACTCACACGTAGACACGACTTAAACGCATCAAACACACGTATTTATACATTGTACAAGGCAAGAGAATAACTTTCACATATAAAGCTTCTATAGCTGCTACGAGTATACGTACATATTTGTATTTCTATCTTCAAAAATAACGACAGCTCGCCAAAAAAGGCATCAATTTAAATCGTTTACGAGTCTACGTATAAAACATACGTAGATAATACTCGTTCCTCCCTACCATGCAGGCATGTACCCTATACTCCAAGTCCCTAATTGCAAGCTAATTGCTGCCATCAGTGCAACTTGATTATATGTACACGTAAATCTAGTCAGTAGCCGCCAGCCACTGGCCACCTACTCGTAGTTGAGTGCTTTTTCTTCACATAGAAAATTTTCCATTTAAATAAAAAAAAAAACGTAAGCAGCCATGCCGCGTTACTGGAGTTGAGTTTTTGAGGCTTGTTCAGGTTTGCAAATAACATTTGCTAACCTCTTCATGTCTACTACAGGCCACATCCAATACAAAGTTTGAAAACGCTTACTCTATCCCTTTCAAAACCACTTAAGAAGTTGAATTTAGAACAAATTCAGTACATATTTCTTGCCACGTAATAATCACGTGAACATGAATGAAATTTTTCAAATTATCACTACCTGAGGCTCGTCAAATTATCCTTAAATTTTTACGATCCTCCATTTTGGATCCAAATTCAAGAGGTGACATTCTGGTAATCGACAAACCCTACATACAAAGTTTGACCTTTATAGGTTGATTTGGCATTTGGTGAGGAGATATGGAAGATTCGTGCGATTTCCTGCAGCAATTTCCTTTCTAAAAGGTGTTTTTTTTTTGCTCTAACACCCCTCCAAATTCACTTTAAAATCAGAATAGGTTAGTCACTTTGTCACATTTTATCATATGACACTGCAATGACAAATTTTTGATCTCTCGTGTACCCCACCACATTTTTAGGTCGATAACCCTTATTTACCCCTCCAACATCATGTACGGAGACGAACTGAGGATATAGTATACTCGTAAGTTTTTCGTAATTTGAGGCTCCTCGAGCTCTACTCAAATCTTGATAATCCGCTATTTTGAATGCATTTTGATACCAAATCGAGAGGTAATATTCTGGTCACCAACTAACCCCACACACAAAGTTTAACTTTTCTACAATGAATTGGCGAGAAGATATGGAAGATTCAAAAAATTTCATAACTCAAAACTTCCTCAAAAAGCCATTTTTCACTATAACTCCCCTTAAAATGCACTTATAAAGTTGGAATTTGGATATGTTGGTATCTGTGACTCACTCTTTCATACAAGACCAATAACGAAAAATTTGAACAATTCCTCCCTTTTCCAGCCCCCCTCCTCAAATTCTGAGTGATTCGCCATTTTGAGGTGTATCAGAAAAACAAAAAAAAGTACCTTCTTCGTATTCTCAAGAAGATTCGTTCACCAATGTTTGAGTTAATTTCATGAATACCCAACGGCGCTGCGTGTGAGGGAAAAAATATACTACATTTTATAATACTCAAAAGTTGGACATTTGCCAGATGATTACAAATGGTCTGAAACGCAAAGATTCGAAGACTCCATTCTTCCTCGACCTACCTTCCCAATCAGGTAGGCTGTAATAGCTATCATTTTTATTAAAAACTCGCTAAACAGAGTAAAATATGCAAAGGTTGGTTAGTCATGGCTGATGGCACCCCAATAGACTCTTGCGTAATTCAACGAATTACGCAATTCGACGGGCGCGATACGAAATCCTTCGAAGATGTCGCAACGCCGCTATACTCGCACATATTCATGCAAACTTGCGAACACACCTATTAACTTGAATACACATCACCCAACGATTACGGGCAGGAACAGCGTAATCCCCTCGCTAACGTGACGCAATACAAGGAGAAGATATGAAAAAAAAAAAAAATACGAAAAGAAAAGAAAGGAGACATTTTTCGATGGGTATTACGCAGGAAAAAAATAAAGAAGGAGAATCGGCTTGGAAAACAACAAAGTGACGTTAATAATCACCCTTAAACGAATCGTGCAAAGATCAATAAAGGTAAAGCCAGACCTCATCCTTTACAGTTATATTCTGCTCCGCGCTGCCACGCCGCATGGCGCGGCAAGCTTTTCGTTTTTCCAAAACAACGAGGAAAAAAAAAGAGAAAAAAAAAAACGACAGCGCGGAAAGACGAAATGAAATCGTTTATTCAGTGCCGCCAACGTACACAAAAATCTCCCTTGCGAAAGAGTTGAATTTATTTTTGGCCACTGCGTTGGGTCTTAGATCCCCCAACCCCATCGTAAAATATAGCGTAACCGTCGCCAACTTGCCAAATTTAATTTATATATTATGTATCCATGAACCATGGTACATATAAAAACATGAAAACGCGAATGCATTCAATTCATTCGTCATTCACCATCACATTACCTAATACTACTCGTATTAATAATACTATTACATACTATTGTATGTATATAACTACGAACACGACCACGAGTACATACTAGCACATATGTAAAAGAAATTATCATCTAAAAGTTCGCTTCGTTTTATTTTTTTTATCGATTCAAAATTTGAAAGTAAATGCGTAATACGCATACATAGGCATGTGAAGTGTAGGTACTAGGTATAGTAAGTAACCTAGGTACGTAGCTACGTACTGCGTAGCACTATGATTCTGCATTTTTAAAAGCGCTCAAAAAGCAACGTGTCGCTAACCTCATCGATGAGATTAGTAAACCCCATACAAGGTGGGGTATGGAACACTCGATTTATTTTAATCGATAAATTATCGCTGACAAGCACGTTTTTCAACTTTCAACTTCAATATTCCAAACTGACAGCATGAAGGCGCGACGCGACGCCACGCGCCGCTAAATAAGAGAATTTCGAAGCGACAACTCGTTCAAACACTGACGCAAGCAAAATTCCACCTCTCGCCTCGTTGGAAACCAACCATCTACCATCTCTTAGTCTATTATTAGATAAACGTCTTCTCACACCCTTTTTCCGCGATACGTCATTTTCTTTTCCTACTTGCGGGAGCAAAACATCACTTTACTCCCTCTCGCTAATCGCTCGGGAACTCAAACGAGCGCTTTCCTCCCGCAATTAGGAAAAATTTCGTTCACTACTCCTCGGGAGAAAAACTGATTCTCGACTCATGTAATTCGTCACTTTCGCTTCGCACGGGCGACAAACCTCTCACTCGTCAAGAATCACTTTTACTTCCCTCGTGGTCAAATATACTATTTCCCTTTTTCCCGCTTTCGTAGCAGTACTTCGTGTCGCGCTGCTCTACCGTACGTTCACGCCGCATACCTACAGCTACAGCTACAGTCCTACACACAATCACGCGACCCGTGTAAACTTCGTCTCACCTCCGCTCCTTAGTCCTTACACGTCTTTTTTATTCCTTTTTCGTCGTTCTGGCCGCTATCATACTTCGTCCTTCATCCTTCGTCTTTCGCTTTTAGCCCTTCGCCCTTCGCGACACTTGAACGTCGAATCGACCTCAAAACGTTCAACCTCAATCGACGCGCGTCCCTAATCATCGCGACGCTCTATGTTTGCGTTAAATGAAGTTGCGATACGTACGAGTAGTACGAGCTTTTCCAGTCGTTAAAATACGCACTTTTCGCCCACCATCCCGAATAAAGAACGCTACCGAGAATCGAAGGTCTTTTTTTCGTTCTCTTTTCTTCTTTTTCTTCATCTTTCACGTCTTTTTTTTTTTGTCCCTCGACTCGGCGAATTTTGAGTTCGCGTTTTCACGATTTGAACGCGAATGAACGATATAGGGAAAAATATTAACGCGCGTTCCTTCGTTTTTCTCGTTTGCACATACACGCGCTTTCGCTCTCTTTCCCGCTCTCTCTCTCTCTCTCTCTCCACCTTTACCTCTTTTTGCTTCATCGACTTTCTTGTGTTCCGCCAATCGATTCTTAATAACCGTTCCTAAAGAGCGATTTTCCTGCGAATACAAAAATTAGAAAAAAAAAAAAAAAAAAAAAAAACGCACACACAGACCCTCCAACATTACTTATGAAACACATTTGCAACGAGCATTTTTCTCAAGACACGGTGTCGATTGTTTAACATCTTCATTTCATTAAGCTATCACTGTTATCAGTGAATTCTGAAAAGAGAAGCGAAAAAAATCTACGATATACGCGTAAAAGTACGAGTACGAGCAACATAATGTTCTTCGTTTTTTCTAATAAATACCTATAGTAGGACTGAAGCGACTGTCTCTTCCCGTCACTGTCAGCATTTTTTAGAAGTGCAAGTATAAGCGCCATCGATGTTTGAAAGAGATTCAATGACTTACAAGCAAAGTAACTAACTAATACCAGGCTCAACGGCGAAACACTGTCGAATCATTATCGAGTCGAAAAATGACGCACACAAGTAAAAAAAGAATATATAGAAGAGCGCAATTACAGCGAATAGAAAAACCTTTTTATTCGTATATCGCGCTAATTATTCGGACGGTAGAGCGGCTTGGTGCAGTTTTTTTCACTCTTACAGTAGCTCGAATGCCATCGACAATGAAGCGTGTGTAGCAACCTTGAACGATTTTTCATCCTCTTCTCAAAATGCGTGAAATTCAAACTGGTAAACTGGTTGGAAGCGGCGAAACAGCGTCAACTATCGGATTCCTGCGGCGCTCTTCTTCTTTAACGAGATTTTGACTTCTTTTATCTAACAATACGCTAGCTATACGGCGAAGGCTTACGCGTATGCCGATACCGAACTAGATTTACGTTTCTTTTATCTTACTTATCCTAACCGTTTTGTTATCTTTTTAGTCGTTTCCGTTTCTGAGAAATATCGCGGTTTGTTCCTCTTTTCTCTCTCTCTCTCTTTCTCTCGATATCCTACCAAATTAGTTACGGATTTACAGCACTGGTATACGACAATACGAGTACCTAGGTTTTTGGAACACCTATGGTTTAGCGAGTCTTACGTGTTATATATATGGAATGTGCCAACCTGCCAACCAACCCATCTACCAACAGTCACAATAATACATGTACACTGTACGTAGTACGCATATTTTATACCAGCAAATAATGGCCAAGGCAACCTCGTACATCCTTGTCCTATCCGGCTATCCTTGCAGCCAACAACATCGGAAAAGATCTCATCTACGAGGAATGGCATTACGAAAGCAACACGAACAAGAAAATATCCAAAATACAATCATAATCTTTCACATATCGTAGTTTACAATTAATTTATTTATTATGCACAGTGAATATTTGCAACACAAACATGAAGTTACATATAATGCCAGGACCGCCAAGAGTCATCTTTCTTCATATATGCACTCTGGATTGAAATGTAAAAAAAAAAAAAAAGTATATTCCATTTCGATGAAATTACATGTAGATGTTTACTTTTGAGTTGAAAATGTTCTCACCAAATGTAAAGGGCTCAACGACTTTTTTTGTAGGACAGGGGGAAGTTGGGGCTCCAAAAGTGTTACCGTTTTGAAAAACAAAAAAACAAAAAACAAAACAAACAGGTTGTAAGCAATTCAAAACAGCGCTCGAAAGGTATGATTTAAGATGCTGTCGACTATGAAATTTTCATTCTCATCCGATATCACTTTTAGGCTTCAAAAAGTTACAAACAGCAAAAGATATTTGGTTTTGGCAATTTTCGCCTTCTGGAATGCCTTTAGACGGGAATGTAGTTTTTTTAAAATTTTAGTAGCCGTTGTACTCACCATATAGCCTGAAATTAATTACGCGTATTTACAAATAATAACATACATGTAATTATATTATTTTTAATTTCACATTCTGGAAATGGCAAAATATGTCTAGGCGTGTCAACGAATTTATAGAAAATTCTCTACATTTTCTCGCGTCAGTTTTTCATCGTTCAACATCAAACTATTTCTACTTCTACAAGCAGAGAAATAGACATGACCAGCACGTTGTTCGTAGTATGTACAATTCATTGAAGGGAAGAGAGAAAAAACTGAACAATGGAAGGAAGATGTTAAATTACTCGTACATTGTTTCAAAGACCCGTTGCGCTTTTTACGAGAGGAAGGTAATTAAAAGAAATACGATGAATAAAAAAAAACGCCGAGTGAGAGTCCTTGAAAAGCATTCGAATACGACCGACCGACCGAACGCAATTACAGACAATCTGTCAAAAACATTGGACGAGCGATGCGGTGTGATTAAATTCGTCGTTAACATTTCAACCATTTCAATATTTACGACCTTGCGAATATAGCCAGCATAGCGTATTCACGATGTTCATTCATTTTTCGGGTAAAATACTGGTACCTACAAGCGCATTGGTAAGCTGTACGCGGTAAGCAGTAATAATACGAGTGCTAAACATATATTATGTATTATGTAGGACTGTAGGTAGAGGTAAGGCGATTTCGTACCAATAACATTACAACTCGACGACTAACTGTAGGAGATTTATTGCACCGAAGTAAGTTCAGTATGGTATGGTATTGAAGTTGTAATTAGCCATACAAATATATCGTAATACGAGTATTACTATAAAGCGATAACATATAAAGTTACATACGTACATACAGACTATTAGGTACAGTATGTAGCCATCTGTGTGCGTTTAGCATTATTTAGGCAGATTATTGAATATGCGTACAATATGTAATTATGTATACGTAACTAACCTGACGTAAATAATTGATCCGTTGTTCAACAATCGTTTCCAACCAAAAGGCACGGATACCGTTGATTTTTGAAAAGATCGCGAAACACTTTCTTTGTTGACGAACGGAAGTACTCTGTAGGAGGAAGGAAAGGCGATAGTTTGTTTGGTAATCGCGTTATTCGCACAATCCGCGTTCACGGTGTAACTAGCCGCAGTAAAATTATCGGTCGACGCTTTCGAATTATTCCCGACACTCGAAGAACTTAAACTGCTACAATTCGAAGCTACCGAATCAACCGATCTTACCGATTCACTACGAACAAAAGCTTCCGGATTCGGTACAAAATTCACCGTCGTATCGTTCAATTTTTCCACATATCGTTCGATATTTTTGGTACCGTTGCGACAATTGTCTATAATTGCGAGTTTATCGCTTTCTTCGCCGTTACACGAAGCGAATTCTTTATCGTCGCCATTATCGCGACCGTCGTTCTGATCGCTAATGTCTAGCGACGAATTATCATCCGCGACGATGGCGTTGTTGTAACCAGTTACGGTTACGGAGGGTGGTCCGTATTCCGCACAAACATTATAAACGGCTTCATTATCGTCAGTTGGGTGCAAATTACCTGAAACAATATTATGCGAGTGGTACTGCTGACGCTGATGCGATTGCAAATGCGCATTTTCGTTTGCAACGTAAACTACTACGTTTGTCCCATTTTCATATGTTTCAGACGTGCTGCCCATTCTTTGGTGTTGCTACTACGCAAGAATGTTTCCGGATTTTGGAGGTGGTCAACATTACTGCTTTCTTGGATGTCACATAACCACCAACACTCGCAAAAGTAATTTCTCTTTCCACCGGACGATCTTTCCTGAACAAAATCAAAACAAACACGCAAAGCGAAAATCCATCAAATTACCATTTGACATAAAACACACGCACAATACCTTATAAATATGCTATTCGTATCTATATGTACTATACCTACATGTATGTTGGGCATACACCATACACACTACATAGCCAACTGTCATCAACTCACAATAGCAACTGAACCAATTTTCGCTAACTGGTAATTATCAATTGTAGCATGATTACTATTCCTCGAGCATACACTTTAATGCCTAAATTGTATGCATTTATGTTTGAAATCTTGTCAAGACTTCAGCTCATACCAATCTGGTAAACACCTTCGATAGAAAATTCTATCGAGATATGGCGTACATTCATCGCTTCGAGTGCAAATCTATTAAACTATCTAAACGAAAAGATTACATTCATAGAGCTGGTGTTTCCAAGCTCCAAATGACTCATTCGAGCCTTTAAAAAATATTACGAAAGACTACCATTCGGATTTAAGAAATTTTCAACGTTTTCTCATAAAATCTTATGATTTCATTTGGATTATGAGAACTCACATTACTTTTTCGTACTTCGATTATATTCCGTCACTACGACACATCGACAGGCAATATGAAACCAAAAAGCGTGAATTCGAAAGTAAATCGTATATTGTATACATTAAGGAATACGAAATTACCTGCATGACTTGTATAAATCATCCAATTGATTTGTTTCTTTCAAAAAAGTACTGTTTTTCAAGTTTCCACGTCGTACGCGAAACTATAACACAACACTTGAAACATAAGTATAATAAATAAGTAACTAAACACCAACAGAATTTCTAAGACACCACAGAATTTGCAACTTTTTTCTTTCCATCTCACGAAATTATTACGAAATATCGCGAACAAATCAATGCACCACTCCAAATACTATAATAAGAACCAATCAAGCTGTATAACTTTTAACCGAGTTCACTGGCAATTATTAATCAATAAGTTACAACAGCGAAAAACGAAGGGAAAAAAATGAAACCGTATCAACAAATAATGAATGCGATTTAAAAGTCAGTTATTTAAAAGCAAAACCTTGAAATAAACTTCGACTAATTATACAACAATAAGAAATTTCGATCAACAGAGAGTATAATAACAAAATAGGTATTTTATATACTTTTTATCTATGCGACAATACAATTGTGTAATTAAAATGTAACACTTCCAATTTCCAAATCAAAACACTTTCTAAATTACAAGTCTACAACAAAACAGCTCTGATAGGGACAAGCCAAAGCCACAAAGAACTAGTCACAAGGTTGGTTCCTTTTCGTTCCTCTTCCTTTTTGTTTATTGACTTTTCACGGAAACTTTAAGAACGTAACGAGGGTTGTGTAGCGTGACAGAATAACGACAATAAGGCGAAAACTAAAAATCAAGACACGGAAACCAGACGCCAGACCGAAAAAGTATTTTCCTATGGTCTCATTAATATTATATTAATAATTATTCTAATTTGCCGTTGTGGCTAGGAAAAGAATTACATTTTTTAATTGTCGTTACGCACTGTTTTTGAAATATATTGTAAATGATTTATAAGAAATCAGTCATTCTAACTTTTTAAAAATAATCCTTTTCATAACTTTGAATTTTCATTCTTAAAAAAAGTCGAATTGATTTTGAAATTCACTAGCTCATTTCTGGATACAATTTGTGAATGTGGATTTTTGCATCAACATACCTTTGCGAAGAAAAATTTCAATCAATGAAAAAGTAACGACCTAGCTCCATTCCATTATGTATTGTCGTGTCATGATCCAATAAAATCCTTCTTTCGTTACGGAACTTCACGAATCACAATGGAAGTTATGCTAGAATTTTCTAGAACTGGGTGATTGTGAATTGAGTAAAATTTCAAATTTACGGATTCGAATTAAGATTCAATTTATTAGTCATTTTATACGTGATAAGTGCTGCGAGAAGTGAATTTCTCTTCTGTAAATCCGTATAAATCGAGACACAGCGCAGACGAATTCCAAGGCAATTTTTTAATTCATCTGTGTTGAAAGGTTGGTGAATTTACCATGCTTTTTAATTATTGTGAATTTTCTGCTCGGAAGAACCGTGATTTTATGTTTTAAAATTTTATAATTCTGTCAGTCGTGTATTCTCAACCTACACACTGTTGGCTATTGAAATTTTATGTATGTAACAATGAATTTTCTATCACTCTTACCATGATGGTTATCCTTGAATTCTTTCTTTGTATAATTTTAAAGTCGTAATTTCGAAATTCACGCGTTTATTGCGAATTATGAAATCATTTTGAATTGGATACGTTCGACGGGAATGTTCTAATGCTTGAAATAAAATGTGTTAGCGTTTAAAAATAAATTGTGTGCTTCATAGGTGTTAGTTCGAGCGCTGTCTCTTCTTATCCAAGTTCGCGATGGTCAAAGAAACTACTTATTACGATGTACTTGGAGTGAAACCCAACTGTACCACTGACGAATTGAAAAAAGCGTATAGAAAATTAGCTTTGAAATATCATCCTGATAAGAACCCCAATGAAGGAGAAAAGGTATATTTTTTCATTGTTAATTTTGATTCGTTTATTCTTCCGTATTATTTATTTGAAAGGTTAAATATGCACCATGTTAGCAGTTGAAGTTCATCATTTTTTTCAAACCTCTATTTGAATGACGGCTTGAACATTGTTCTCATTTTTTACAGTTCAAACAAATTTCTCAAGCATACGAAGTACTTTCAAACCCTGAGAAAAGACAAATTTATGACCAAGGTGGTGAACAAGCTCTGAAAGAAGGTGGTTTAGGTAGCAATGGATGTTCTCCTATGGATATATTTGATATGTTCTTTGCGGGAGGCCCATTTGGAGGAGGTGGCCGACGCCGCCGTGAACATAAAGGAAAAGACGTTGTCCATCAACTATCTGTTTCTCTAGAAGACTTGTATAAAGGCGCTACAAGAAAATTAGCCTTAGAAAAGAATGTAATTTGTGACAAATGCGAAGGTAAGCAGATTTAACTGTAATTTAACGATTAGTTTGCAGTGTTATATGACGTATAATTCATCAAGTGGCTTTACATGATTTTCATTTCCTTGTGCAGTTTTATTGATTTTGAAATCGTTTTTGCATTTGCTATTCTAGGCAGAGGAGGTAAAAAAGGCGCAGTCGAAACATGTCCCACGTGTCGTGGAAGTGGGTATCAAGTTCAGGTGCAACAACTTGGACCTGGAATGATTCAGCAAATCCAAAGCGCGTGTTCAGATTGTAGAGGAGAAGGGCAACGTATCAATCCCAAAGATCGATGTAAAGTTTGCAATGGTAGAAAGGTAAAACTCACACATTCTTCAAATTGGTCGTGTAATACAGTTTCTGAATTTCTTGCATTTTCGGAATAACTGCGAATGTTATGCTGACCTCACTGATTCTCGAGATTTTATGTTGCAGACTGTTCGAGATAGAAAAATTCTTGAAGTACATATTGACAAAGGAATGCAAGATGGACAAAAAATTGTTTTCAACGGCGAAGGTGATCAGGAGCCAGGCTTGGAACCTGGAGATATTGTTGTGCTTTTAGAAGAGAAAGAACATCCCGTATATAGGTAGGCAGAGTAACTGATACGTGGAGAAGAGTAGTATTGTCGATTGATTCGTTAATTGTATATTGTCATGCTCATAATATTGCTGTTATTTTCAGGCGTAATCGTCATGATCTTATACTTCGTATGAATATTGATTTAGTAGAAGCTTTATGTGGTTTCCAAAAAGTAATACGTACATTAGATGATAGAGATTTGGTAGTCACTGTGATACCAGGTACGAAGAACTAATTTGACTTCGAATCTTCTATGAACGCCCGCGAGTTGGTTATTTTACGAGTTTCTTTAAAATTTTAGGTGAAGTAATTAAGCCTGGAGACGTTAAATGTATTGTGGGCGAAGGTATGCCCCACTATAAAAATCCATTCGAAAAAGGTAAACTAATTGTACAATTCATCGTCGATTTTCCAAATTCGCTTCCTCCCGAAAAAATTCCAATGTTAGAAAGTTGTTTACCTGCAAGGTAACTATCGCAATTCTCGCCATGACAAGCGAGCATTTAAGATTGATGCGTATGGTTTTCTGTGAACTTGTTAACGATTTTTTTGTTTCACAGGTCAGAAACCGTAATTCCAGAAAATGCTGAAGAATGCGTTCTACTAGATATTGATCCGGCATCTGATTCGAGAAAGTGCGATCATAATCAGCGTGGTAATGCTTATGATGAAGACGAACCTGGTATGGGCAGTAGCAGAGTACAGTGTGCATCACATTAATTTTTTCAATGCGATCTATCGAACATCCGCGCACTTTTTATTACAATACTTTTTTGTTTTATATATATTTTATTTAATTTAACTACATGTGAATGAATCCGTCAGTCAGATGCATGGTAAGCTTTAAAGAATGTAATGGTTTGAACGCCCTTAGCTTGGCGGCGAAGCGAATCGTCTATTTTACTCTGCATTAAGTTCCGAATTTGGATATAGTAGCGTTTCATTTCTTTTTCGTTCCATAGGTGTATTACGTTTGTAAGATATTAAAATTACGTGTTGATACTGCGTTAGTATAATTTGTGTACCTGCGAAATGTATTAACATCGTTCTTTATTAAAGTTAATGATCAAAGTAACTTGTTTTTATTTCACATTATTCAAAACTTGCGTGTTTTTGCCTTGATTCAAAAAAGAGAATTTCATCCGCGTTCGGGGCAAAGAATCCTGAGACAGCGCATGTGATTTGTAAATAAAATGACGAAACGGATTTGATGTAAAACAACGATATTTTATTTAATAGTTTACAACAAATTACATAGAGGCCTACAATCGTACCTGAATAACATTGGTCACAATGATCGTAATAGCCATTTTAGGCGCTTAAACTCCCTACAGTAGCTTATTAAGTACAATATGATGTTGGTATTTCGAAATTTGTCAAATACACGACGCAAAAAGCGCCCACCAATAAATAGTATTGCCCACACACGATATAAAATGTATAAAAAGTTGGCATTCTAAAACGAATGAACCGTATCAATGAATACCTTAACGTGCTCAGGATTCATATCTGGATAAATTCCATGTCCTAAATTCGCGATGTATCTACTTTTACCAAAATTTTTCACCATTGACTCTGTTATCTTCTTTAGTTCAGCAGGAGCTGCATATAAAGCACAAGGGTCTAGGTTACCTTGAAGCGTAACTTTGGAATTTGTTTGTTCTCGAGCTTGTACGGGATCAATAGTCCAATCTACACTTACAACATCATAGCCGCTTTCCGATAATTCTTTCAAGGCGTAATGGGCTCCTTTAGCAAATATTGCCATCGGAACTGGGGCAATTTTCTTTTCTTTCAGTTTTTCTTTCACAGCGATATTGATTTTTTTAATATAACTGTAGCAATAAATGTCGAACATTGATTTATTTAGGTATTCGGAAAGTGTTTCGAAAAGCTGGACCATTTGCGCTCCGGCTTCAATTTGTCCTACGATGTAATCTATTACAACGTCGGCTAATAAATCTAACAACTTCTTCGATTCCTCTGGATATTTGTAAAGCCAAGCTTTCGCTTTAGATTTCGTAGAACTGGACTCGCCTTCCACCATAAAACACATCAAGGTCCAAGGGGCTCCAGAAAATCCCAAAAGTGGAACTTTACCTTTCAAGCTATGACGAGTCATTGTGATTGCTTTAAAAACGTAACTCAGTTTATCTTGAACATTGAGCGGATAATTAAGGGTACTGATATCTTGAGGTGTTACCAATGGATTGGGAAACACCATACCTCTACCTGGCACTAATTCAACTTCCATTCCTAAAGCTTGAGGTACTACTAATATATCAGAAAATATTATCGCTGCATCGAGGTCGAAACGTTTGATGGGCATCAAGGTTACTTCGGTGGCTAATTCAGGAGTTTGGCATAGAGTAAAAAAATCGTATTTTGATCTTAGTTCCCTGAATTCTGGTAAGTAACGACCCGCTTGTCGCATAATCCAAACTGGTATTCTGTCCACATCTTTACCTTGGGCGGCATCCAATATTCTAGTATTTTGCAATGGCTCGAAATTCATAATAGAAATAAGTTTTGTAAATTCGATTATATGAAAAACTAATTAGTTACAAATTTAATACGATAGTTTCAGCATACCGATGATCATAATGTACACACAAATTAAAACATCTTTCAAAAAAGTCTCGACCGAAAACACGAACGATATCACTCATCGAATAACAGAGTTAAGCGCTGACGAACTTAACATACTGGAGCATACAGGTACGCAGGTATGTTGTTATACATTTATGCATCGTTAGATTGCGAACTTGGCTTCCAATGGCTTCCAATCATGCAACGTGAGTTTTTGGTTCATTTTCGTTGACTTTTTACAGTATGCTTTCCGACAAGCTTACACCTATACTTCAACATTATTGGTCATCGCACATCGATTTTGTTTTGTACTAGTTCTTCATTGGATGAAAACGAAAACTTTGAACTTGAAATGCTTGAAATTATGACTCCTTCGGCCCTCCGCTTCATCGACATCGCAATCCTATATTGTTAATATTATTTTATTTTATTATTACGCAGCGATTCCTTTTTTTTTTTTAATTCTAATTTCAAACCACATTCAAAATATCATCTTTTTTCCCATTTTGTATTGTTGATTTGACATGAAAGTGAAAATTCCATCGCATACTTATTCGAATTTTTAATACCTGAGTTTTGTTTTACATCATTCATGGTACTTCGTTAAGGTGGTGCTTCGGAAAATAAGTAGGTAAATGTGATAAAATTGATTTTAAAATAAAGAAATGAAAAAATTGGAAAAATAAATGCTTAATCGGTTGAAACAAAGTCTCTAAAATAATATATTATAATTTTAAATCATTTAGTTGCGTTACTTTTGAGAAAAATACTGCAAATGAAAATAGGATATAATTTTCATTTGCAGTATTTTTCTCAAAAGTAACGCAACTAAATGATTTAAAATTATAATATATTATTTTAGAGACTTTGTTTCAACCGATTAAGCATTCATTTTTCCAATTTTTTCATTTTTTTATTAAAAAAACAACTTTTTCGCATTTACCAACTTATTTTCCGAAGCACCGCCTTAATATTGGAAACTGAAACTTGCATTATCTACTGACGATGCATATTCGACTATTTCATTACCATTTAAGGAAATACATAAATAGGTAATTAGCCTATTAAGGCATAGTGATGTGCCTACCAATTTCATTCTCTGCATTATTAATTCACAACAAAATTATTTTATTAATTTTTATCTTATACGCCTTCGTACTACATAGTAGCTAGCGGCAGGGCTGTTAACAATAACTAAAACTCTTAACCTTAACTCAAACTGACTCGTATTTTCACGTATTAAGAATAAAACTGAATTTAACTATAACTATAAATCCCAATATATGTAACTGAATAAAACTTAAACTAATATTTTCAGTCCCTGAAACTGAATTAAACTTTAACTCAAACTTAAAAAAAAAATCGTTTTGGTTAAAGTCTCAAGCCAATTTCCAATTTTCCAACTTTGAACGAACATTCAGCGACTTGAGGTTCATTTTAGACCCTTTGCAATGCAGTCTCAAAGGGTTTATTTTCTATTATTAATGATCTTTTGTTACTGCGAAATAATTATATTAAGTAGTTTTGAAAATTAAAATTTTAAGTGTGAAATTTTAAAATTAAATTCATTTTATATTTTTGTAAACGCTTAATTTATTGAATTTGGAAACTCTTATGTCTTATTTCATCTTTCATCATACATAAAAAGCAGATATGATATAATCGGTAACTACATTATTTCATTCTAACTTCAACTTCTTCAAGTATTTTAAAAGAAGAATTAAACTTTAACTAACTTTAACTTTAACTTTTTTAACTATAAAGAAGAATTTAACTTTAACCTTAACTCTAAACTTTTATTTTATTTAAGTTAAAACTAGTTTACTTCAACTTTAACTATAACTTAAACTTTAAGTGAAAAGAATAAAACTGCTAACTTTAACTCTTATTTTTGTTTTGAAAGACTAAAACTTTAACTGAATTTAACTAATATACGTTTAAGTTAACAGCCCTGGCTAGCGGTATGTAACGCATTGCATTCTTAAAATGAATAATGCCATTGGCACAGAAGTACACCCACATACCGGCTCGTGGCTTGTCTGTCATTTCAAGGAGGGTCTACCAAATCCTGGTGGGGGCTTTGACTTCCTTTTCTCGTTGGCATTTTTGTATTAAATGCAAATTTTTACGAAAAGGGTTCAAAATTTTCTGAAAGGGGCTCAGCGCTGGCCTTCTTTGGCTACCGGTTTGCCCAAATAGGTACTCGATAATAACAATACTCATTCGTTCGTTTCTTTTTCAAAAAATGGAGCAGTTCCATATTTAATTCCATTACATCGTACTCACCATTTCATTTTGCTGATAGTAGCAAATAGACAGAAGAAATTCATTTTCTACTTCAAACAAGAAATTGTTGTCAAGCCATTTTTTACATCGATGATACTAACGACGATAGCAAAGAAAAAGATAAAACTTTCATTTTTATGTCCCTCTACCTTCCACGTTTACTGACATTTTTCACCTCGCCCTAAAAATTTATCTTTATGGCAACAAGACTTCAGATAGGGAAGCATGCTTGTTTTAGTTCAGTACGAGGTACATTAAAGTAATACGAAGAGAAATATTTTCTTAGCAAGCTAAAAATGAGCACAAAATTCAATGATTTGTTGTTCAAAATAACGGGATATGATGTTTCAAACAGAAGAGCAAGAAGACAGGTCAGCGCATTAAATCATGTATCAAAAAATTTCCATCATTTTGTTTCTGTTTTTAAAAATGAAGACGAGAAAATTTTTATCTCTTATGATTTTAATTTTTAACTCTTGCAAGTAAAAAGCATAGAATAAAAGTTTCGTGTGAAAAAAACACTAATAAATTACAAGCGATTTCATAGTATCAGGTGAAACTAACTTGTAACATTTATCATTTTCTTAAGTTGTTCGAAGATGCAAGTCAGCTAAGCATAGCAGTTTCATTGGTTGTTATTTTATGGAAATTCTTGATTACCACAACGAATTGCACGAATCCAGTTGTCGTGGTTGTGAGGTGATTATAACAACATCTCTTCAAATGAAACACGCATAAATTTAACCCACTAACACAAAATTTTACATAATTTCAGCGGAAGCATGGAACCAGCTTACTATAGAGGAGATTTATTATTTGTAACAAATTACGAAGATGAACCAGTTAGAGTTGGTGATGTAATAATTTTCTCCGTAAAACACCAAAAAAATCGTTTGGTGCACAGGGTAATTAAACTGCATCAAAGGTAAGAAGAACAGGTGCTTTTCAAGAGAGAATAGTCATAAAAATCATTCGAACATATTTTCTTTCAGTGGTGATAAAGTAAAAATTCTGACAAAAGGGGATAACAACGTGTACGACGATAGCACAGGATTGTATGCAGCGGGACAAAAATGGTTGAAACAACAAGACGTTCATGGAAAAGTCAAAGGATATCTACCATATATTGGTTATATAACAATTATACTGACTGAATATCGACCAGTAATTGTGAGTAATGAAGAATTACTTGTTGAAGTTAAGAAACTCGGGAACAGGAATAAAATTTGAAAATTATTCAAAACTAGTCTATTTCTCCTTTGAAGAATCCTCACGTGTGACACTTCACAACTGATCCTGTTTCAGATCGTACTCGTCGTTTACTTGTTAATACATATGGCTAATAAAAAGGAAGAAGGCAACACTGAATTGGACGGTAATGATGATACAATTGAAGATGAAATTGAAACGTGAAGATCTCTAATGCCTAACGAACATACTTAAGGTTATGAATCAAACTTCCATTCTGTATTCCATGCAACATATATAAATGCATTTGATAAATTGCCGTGTAATCATTTCACCTCAGTTTGTAAACTATCTTCCTCTATTCCCATACGAGTGTTCAGTTCCCCAAACTTTTGATTACGTACTTATCCACCTTTCTTCGGGCTGAATACTATAAATTTATTTCATTTTTTCATCAAGGTTGAAAATAGAAGAAGCAGTTGAATGTTAATTTTAAAATATTTATTTACAAAGACATTGTAATATAAACTGTAAACGTAATTTCATCACTGAAACAAAAAAAAAAAATATATACAATTAAAAAAAAAATAAAAAGAAATGAGTTATACTTCAGTTGAATAGTATTTCCTTCAACATAAGGAAAACAATTATTCCTTAATACTAAAACGAACAATCAAGATATGTGAGTCAACTCACCTTTTTACCGCCAGCTGCACCCACTTTGTACTTTTTAGTACCTCGCACCTTTTTCATACGGTTCTTCTTTTCTTTACGTTGTTTTCTAGTTTGTTGTTTCTTCTCATATAAACCATGCTGTAAGAATAGATCATAGGAATAACTATTGGTTCAAGCAAGCTAAATAACTTAATGTAATTAGATTCGATGCTTACACGCGCCAGCCTATATTTAGGTTCAAATTTTTTAGCTTGATCTAAACTGTCGTAAATTAGACCAAAACCGGTGGATTTGCCACCTCCGAAACAAGTCTTGAATCCAAACACGAAAACAACATCTGGCAAAACTTTAAACATCTTCGCAAGTTTTTCACGTATTTCTGTCTTTTTCACGGAGGCTTTTCCAGGATGTAATACATCAACAACCTATAAAAATAATTTCGAGATTTGTTAGTTCATCTCTATTTAAAATGGATATAATTGTGTTCATCACTGTTGATATGTAGTAATGAAAAAGAAAGAAAACAAGCGGCATAATTTACGCATATGTAAAATATTAATAAATACTGTACATACCATTTGTTTTCGACACAGTAATTTATTGGTCATGTATTTTCTGGTTTTAATCGTAACTACGGCGTTGTTCACCTGAAAACACAAATAAAAGGATTTCTAGGTTTCTATTTAGAATAAGCTTATATTTCATGTACAGTAGTACGTGGTATATAATACGAATGATTAACACATTCGTCATTTCTCGTCTCAATTCTCAGGAATTCAAGTATGATCCAAACGGCAGCACTATAGATTAGCATGTTGTTCGTTGTACTACAAACTCAGAAGATGAGAAGAAAGTAATGCAAAGAACGTTCGTATAATGAGGAATCACCTACCATTTTGCTTGTTTAGAGAAATGAGACAACAGGAGTTGAAGAAACGGCTTGAAAACTTCAAAATCACCACCACCGGTTCAATTGCATAGACGCATTTCACCAAAAGAAATTATTTCTTCATCACACGTTGTGTTTTCTTTTTTACTGATCTCAAGAAAATTGGAATGATACCCGTTACTTTTCAATCAACTTTTGCAACGTACCGTAACATCAGGTCTCCTCACTTTCCGTACCGTCACGATGATCACGAATCACGGAAACACATGGAACGCACTTAGATCATGTATAATAAAAATCTTTTTGATCAATATTTCTGCAAGATATGGAGGTTTCAAAGTTGAAAATCGTATTTCACCAATATAAAACATACGATTTTCAACACATAAACCTCTATAGCTAATGCAAAATTGCAAATATAATTCAGAAAGATTTTCTCTTTACATCATCAGAAAGAGTATGAAATCTTCCATAAGACAGCAATTTAAAAACCTTATGGTGCTGCTGAAAATTTTGAGTAACAAGATATTAGGTTACGAAAAATAAAAATATGCGTTTTTATATGGCTGAAATACTTTTCAACTTTAAAACCGCCATATCTAGTAAAAATATTGATCAAAATGAATTTTATACACCATTGGAAAGGGCATGAAATTTTCTATAAGATAGCAATTTAAAAACCCTATGGTGCCGCTGAAAATTTCGAGTAACGTGGACTTGAAGTTATAAGAATTGGCACTCGCGAAAAAAATAGCCCTTCGCACTGCTGCGGTTGCCGCGTTTGTAACTAATCGAGGGTGGACGGATTTTGAGCCTGAGTGAGCTAACTAGTCTTTATATATAACTTTGATTATTTTGTATATGAAGGATAATGGAATGTACTGTATTTTAATTGATTTTACGGTTATTTTTTTCAAGTGGTTCATGAAAATGTCTTAGTCGACTACAACGTCGAATGAAAGGTAATTCAAAAAGTTTCCAAAAATTTGTTGGGTTTTAAAGAACCATCAATGATTGTAGAAATGCCTGTGCTGGACGCAGGAACTTTGCTTTTAAAAGCAGATGTATGTGTTGTGTTCCATAATGCCAAAATAGGTAAGAATTCAATGATCATAAAGTTTCAAGTATTGTTGTTTCGTTACCTAAATGTTGCAATTTTTTTGCAGATGTACTCCGATTATTTCTCTCCATACCTTCCCTATTCATAATCCACTGTAAACAACGTGGCAACATGTTCTTAAAATCGGTAAATCAATTCCAAAGTATGCGAGAGTCTGCAGCACTCATTTTGTTGAGAGTGATTTTAAAAGTAAGTTTGGAAAAAAATGATTATAGCTGTTCACTACCTAATATATGTTGTAATTGGAAATAAGTATATTAATGAGAACTTTCGTAGATGTGTCATCTAATAAGAGAAGATTGAAATCTTCAGCTCTTCAATCAGTTAATCTTGCAAAAACATCGTCAACTTCGCCATCTCTGGTTAAATTACAGAAATTGAAAAAACGTGAGGAAAGGCGAAAGCGATTAAAGGACCGTACTTTTCCAGTCTCTTTAATTAATAAATACCAGTAAGAAAATTCGTTAATTACAATTTTTTTTTTTATTAATTTAGAGTAAATATCTGCTGCATAATGTAGTATAAAATCTTAAATGTTTCAGACAAAGCTCTATTCAAAATGATGGTATCACTTGGTCAACATTTAATGAAACTGAAGCGGCAATTACTTTGTTATCATTACAAAAATCATCCTCAGAACAGAATCGTGACCATACTATACACGCAGCAATACAAACAGAATCGGTCGAAATGAAGGATGTTAGTACTCAAACTGTTGAGATAATTGTTAATAACAGCATAGGAAATCATTTATTCAAATCTATTTGGACAGAAAAGCAGTTAACATCTATAGCAAATTTAAATACATTTGAAGGGTTCGAATGCCTGTGCAAATGTATGTCATTGAAAAGCAATACCTTGAATGAAAATGACGTTTCCTCTCGTTTATTGTTGACTTTAATGAAACTTAAGTTGAACGTGTCGTTTATATGTTAAACCGCACTTTTTGGTGTATCTACGTCTACTTGCTGTAATTACTTCAATCATACAATAAGCGTTCTATTAATAATATTGTCGCCTATCGTTTGGTGGATGCCGAGAGAATCTATCAATTGCAATATGCCAAAGTGTTTTGAAAATTTTCCTACCACTCGCGTTGTGTTAGATTGTACAGAGATACCAGCATATACACCGACATGTTTAAAATGTAAATTACAACTTAATTCTCATTACAAAAGTAAGAATATGATCAAGTGCATGGTTGGAATAGTTCTATGTGGTATGGTAACATTTTGTAGCGAATTTTATGGTGGTAAAGCCTCTGATAAATATATATGTAACAACAGTGGAATACTGCAACTATTATTACCAAATAATAGTGTTATGGTTGATAAGGGCTTCAGAATTGAAGATGATTGCGCTGCTCATAATGTTCATGTCATCAGACCTCCATTTAAAGATCCCAGTGAGTCGTAGTTTTCATCAGAAGATTGTGAAGAAACTCGAAAAATAGCTCATGCTAGGATACACGTTGAAAGAGGTATCGAAAGGCTGAAAAATTTTCAAATATTGCACGATGAAGTATACCTTATTATATGATACATCGAATGAATGACATCATGCAGGTAATTTGTGCCTTAGTTAATTTATCATCTCCGCTACTAAGTGAGAAACGTTTTTAAACTTTTGCTGTAACTTTTAAACAAAAAGCTCTCTCTTATTTAAGTTAGATTAGATTGAAGAAAACAGATTGTTTTTTATATGCAGATATATATATATATATATAGATTTATAAACTAGCAAACCCGTAACCTTTTTTCTCGTATATAGGCAAACTCGTAACGTTATGGAGTTACGAGTTTGCCCAGTGGCCCCCAATCTGTTCTAACTTTTGTAAAATGTCAAACTAGCAACTCAAAACATAGGTTACGAGTTTGCCGTATATACAGATTCCCCTTACCCCTATAATGTTGGGTAATAACAGTAGAACGCGCTTACCCGCAAACTCGTAACTCGTTCTGACAATATCGCAATGTCGCGACTTTACCGTTTATACACCGACCACGTGGCGCGGACGATATAAGTTCGAAATATGTATCATTTCTTTGAAAATTTCCAGTCTAATCAATTTCCAAATATTTTTAGTCAAATTAGTTTCTTACTCTTTTCTAAAATTCTTTAATTACTGATCAAATCCAGTAATCTAAACTGAACTTGAGACTTTTTAATGCCAAAAATATCATTTTTAACCCACCAAAATTGAAAATCATTGAAAACAACTAATTTGTTGATAATTTTTTTTAGTATGAATTTTCGCTGAAAAATTCATGCAAAATAATTTTTTATTTTCCCAACTAGACTTAATTTAACCTACCAAATTTTTTTAAAGACTTTTTGGCTATAAGCCATCTTTATGTTTACTCATATTTACTTATTAGTGATTCTACAATAGATTATTGGTATAAGCTATCATTATTTTTATGTTCACATAGTATGTAAAAGCGCGATGACACTGACTTATCCTATAAATAAGTCATAATATACCCAATAAAACAAAGTAATGAAGTTGGGAAAAACATTTCATGTTTTTAACAAATAAAAACAAATAAGTGGGTACTTCATATTGTTACTCTTCCCTATAACAAAAATTATTGGGTGCATGATGAATTTATCATTTGATGAAATAAAAAGTAAATGAACTAGATATATAAGATAGGTACTGCAATGGACAAGAGTTAGATAATGCAAATAAAAAATTTGAAGAATTCGACAAGTTGGAGAACTTCAATAAATTATAAAAATTCAAAAGTAAATGTAAAAAATTCAAAATCAAATTTCAATTTTACTTTTCAGTTTTCCAAAAATTGAAAATTACTAAGATATCAAAAGAATTTTAACTCATATGTTTCCATTCCTTTCTCTGCGTTCCCCAAAAATTGGATAAATGGTATTTTTTGCTTAATTTCTCCTCCAAATTTTTAATTTCTAAAAATTTTTGAATATTTTGAAACTTTTTAACTTCCTTTTTTTATTTATTTCATTGCAGAATGAACAAATTTCAACCTAGTTATTAATTTGGGGATTCTAAAAAATTAATAAATGGGAAACATTGCCATGAGTAATGAAAAATAATTTTTGAAAACCCCTTTTTGTCAGCGGTACGCGTCTACATCTATACTTATGAAGTAATATTATTATAAAATAATACCCTAGCATTATTTTTAATTTTTTACTTAATTTTCAACTTGGTATTTTGAAAATAAATGTTTACCTATTAATTTTACTAGCCTATGCGCTCTCTAATCCTTACCCACTAATTAAACCATTAATGAAAAGAAATTTGAATGGGAAAAAGAGCATGTGATGCATTGAATAGGAAATAATATTTATAATCACCCATAAATTTTTTAACCTTTTCTCAAACCAAATTAGAAAATTTAAGACAAAACCATTACAAAATTTGAGTCTATTTTATCTTTTTCTTCAATTGCTTAATTTTGGAAAAAGAATTCTTCTATTTCTTAATGTGCTTAAATTTACATAATCAAGTACGCTAAATGAGATATTTTGATCCAGTTATATTTTAGTGATTTTTCTCTCATTAAGTATTACATCTATAAAAAAAAAAAATCATATGCTAGTCTATTACTGCTTATTTAAGGGAAGGAAAAATTATTAATCAAAAACCAAATTAATGAGTCAAGTCACCTTGACCTGGGGGACTGAATAACGAAAAAAGGGACCGCATTATTTTAAAGTAATTTCACATCGGTCAAAGCCTGAAAATGCATTTGTTTCAAATTCAAGTAAAATCCATATTATGTTATGAAATAACTTTATAGCAAACTCGTCACTTATATATTCACCAGTCAAAGTCGCAACGTTTGAAAAGGCAACTGCGCACGTTACAGAAATGCTGTTTATACAAAAATTACGAGAATGCTAAAAACCAAAATTCAAAAAATTTTGGAAAATTTTGGAATATGTCGTCTAAGTAATGAATTTTAAGAAACTTTTTCGAATAAAAAATTTTTATACCTATTCAAAAAAGTAGGGTTACAGGGTTGCCATATATACACAAAGTTACGAGTTTGCTGGTAGACATCTATATAAAAGTTTTTTTTTATATATAAGATGAATAAAAAAATTTAATATCAATTACATTTATATAAAAGTTATTCACAACAAAGGTGAGACATATACACAAATCTAAACTATGGTAATGAGTCTATCTTTATTATTTACTAGAAACGGAAGGTATTCCTCAAAAGACACTTGGGAGTACTTTAAAAATATCTTTACAATACTCTTTGTCGCAAGGTACATCTACTACAATGTTGGTGTTACTTTGCTCAGAGTATATTAATAATTTTGCAGCATTTAAATTGGGAAGGCTAAGGCTGACTTGAATTTGAGCATAATACTGATGCTTGCGATTCATTCGAAATAAATCATTTTTTTTTATGAGAAAAGTTGATTGTTCACCCAGTTGCATTCCTCTGCAAATTTTTCCTTTAGTTGGGCATTTCACCTCGATGAGAAATGATTCTTTTACTCGTTCGCAGACAAAACCATCAGGGCTAAAACCTAGAAATGGAACGTTTGTATTCACTATAAGATGCTCAAAGACTATGATATAGTACTACCACATCTCCTCCACGAGCACATAAAGTATCCCCCCTGGAAACTAAATATTCCTGAAATAAATCTCAAAATGACAGATTACAAAACATCAGAATACCCTCCTTCTATCATTAAAAATAAATACCTCCAAAATATAGCACACTATCCTGAATATCAACTATGCTTCACCAACAGCTCCAAAACTGAATCTCAACATTCCGGATATGCATTCTTAATAAACGGCACCGTACATAGTTATAAAACCAACACACATTCGTCTATCTTTAACACGGAACTTACAGCAATACTCCATTGCCTGGAAGAACTGTATGATTCCAAACCCACACACAAAAATTTTTTGATACAAACTGATTCATTATCTTCTTTAATAGCTATCCAAAATAAGTTCTCAGATCACCAAATAGTCCAAAACATACATCAATTAATTTTAATATCCAATTATCAGACCTCATGATCAAATTCATGTACACCCCTAGCCATGTAGGTATCAAAGGAAACGAAGAAGTTGACCTACTCACCAAATCCGCACAGATTCCCTCTTTACTCCAACTACCAAATCTAAATAACATTAAACATATCCTCGTGCAAAACCAATTTAACAGCTGGCAAGACCAATGGAATACAAAAACTAGATGAAATTATCATTACTAGACTTAGAATTGGCCACACAAAACTCACTCACAGTCACTTGTACCTTAAGGTCCCCACACCCACATGTCAATACTGCAATTCTGAACCTATCACCACCCAACACCTCCTTTTCCTCTGCCCTAGCCTCAGGTCATTCAGACAAAACCTAGGTATATCTGAAGACCTCCCAATAATTCCAGATTTACTTCCAGAAATAAACAAAATCTTACTTTTGATCAAAGACCTCAAATTACAAAACCAAATATAAAACCCACTCTTTCTGTACCCCTCAGACACTGGGCGTAAAAATCCAGCAATTATACACGCCCAGTATAAAAAAAAAAATGACTCTTAACGAATTGATCAAAATATTAAAAGAATATGACTTCAAGAAAAGTAGTGTAAGAAGTTTCTCTTTGAAATATAAAATAACCGAAAAAACTATTCTCAAGTATTTAAAGAAAAATGAGATCCCTTAAAATAGTACAAATATAACTTATTAGATACCCAGAAACTCTTTGGGTCAATACACATTTCAAAATATTATAAATAATGATACTAAGAAATGTTCCACAACTTTTAATCAAACAAATAGTAATAAGAAAATACAATGTGCTCAGCCATCTTCTACCCACATTACAGACAAGAATTTTTATACTACCAAATCCAATCATTGTTGCAGAAAGAAAGTTAAATTAATTGACAAGAATAAATTAAAAAAATTAATTTTTAATCAATTATTATTTAATATTAAATTAGTTAATAAAGGAAATCAAAAAATAATTCTTGAAAAAATAGAAAAAATTACTCCAATAAATAAAACATAATGAAAGTAAGCTCAAATGACGATAAATAAAAAGGGTAATGTAAAAAATCTAACTGAATTTAATGAAAAATAAGAAAAATATTTTGAAAAATAAGTATTCAGAACAATTTACCTTCAAATCATACCTAGATAAACAAATTTAACTTGTAACCTTGATCTATATTAATTAATTTTACATACCTTCATTATTATAATGACTACTTTAAATTTGATTCTATTTTCAATAGTTACCCCATTTAAACTCCTAATAATACAAGCTTTAAAACATTTTAATATTAAATGAAACATGATATATTGAGAAGGAACAATAGTTATATACTTCTTATACTACTTAAAATTATAATATACATGTATTTAAATAAATTATACAAGGTTTCTCATTTGCAAAGTTGCATTTTTTATTAATTTCAAATCATAATTAGTGAAACAACCCTCTGAACTAAAAATTTAATAATTCGAGTATTCACATTTTTCAAAAGAATATATGCTATTAAGGAATTTTGTTGAAACGGATGGAGCATACTTTTGAATTTAATCACTACAGGTTTCCTTTACAATTTTAATACACTTCTGTACAACTTCAGAGTTTACTATATCTTCTCTCTTTCGTTTTTTATCCAGTTTCACAGTTTTATATTCTAAGAGTCATGACGATCATTTATAAAAACTGAATCTGGTCTAATTGAACCAATGTCTTTATCATTATCTATCCTATAACCCATTCCCACCAAATGATAAAAAATTCCAGCCACATAATTATGGTATGTTATTCCATCTGCACTCATTAATGATGATCGTTCTGACATAGCTTGAGACAAAAATACACAAACTGAAGAAAATTTTTTGGCTAAAAATTCATAAGTATCTCCTTAGATGGCGAGAATTGGGAGACTGGTAATTTAAATTTGTTTAAGAATAGTAAATCTAGATGATATTCTATTAAAATTTTAGTTGTATCATTTGCACTAAATAGTGTATAACTCTCATTTTCCTCTTCACAGCATGAAAAGAATCCGCCAAATATAAATAACGGGCGATTATAGAGTAGATCATACAGGTCTGAAATTCGGTAATTAAATAAGGGGAAACTCCAAAGGAGAAAACTTTTATTCTCGGGTCATGTTTGTAGATTTATTTCAAGACATCCTTCGTGAATTTTGAGTAAAGCTCTTTGCTGCTAGAAGTTGGTAAGATGGCTATTAAATTGTGTATATTATCAAGACTGTCCAATATAATGTGCAAATTTCCGCTAAAATGACGAAGTATTTCATCACATAAATGTGATAATGAAGACCATATTCCAATTAGTTGCTCAACTAATAATTTTTTTTCGATACTGACTTCATCTTCTGGTAAACCAGCATTTCTCCAAGAACGCAGCAAATATTCAGCATACGACTTTTCCAACCATTCACGCGTTTTACCTTCGATTTCACTAAAATCTAAGTACAATACAAAAGGAGAGGAACTTCGAAATTTTTGATACTTCACATCAGCTTGAGCACGAATATTTTCAGCTTTTTGAAATTCATACGTGTTTAACCAAGTTCGAATTTCTTCAGGCATACCATTTCTAGATAGGTAGAATTGCAATAATTCCGCAATTGTGGACTTGCCTGAGCAGGGTGGATAAACACACATTACGAAGTCACCATCATCCATCAGTAATTTCTCAAAGATCATCGTATTGTCCTAGAAGAATGGTTGAGTAATCAATTAATGGAGTTTTAATACACCTAAATCTGGAACTGTATCAACAGATGTTCATTAATACTTGAAATGAATGCTACTCAGATTGGCTGTATGAATTTGTTATCATTAACCATTTCCAATTTAAGTTTGTTGTATTTCATCAGTTTTTTCGTTTTGGGATCCACACCTAAATGAAAATACCAATAATGCGTTAGTGTCAGCTTGGTATACATTATGGATCATCAATTTCAAAAAAGTTTCAAGGAACTTATACAATGAATCGCACTTAAAAATTCTTTATCACAACGCTTTATATTCATAAGAATTTGCACACATATTTACGTCAAGTTGCTTTTTGGATAAAAAAAAACTCGTACAACTTACATGATTTACACGTCTGGAGATGAAAAGAATGGGGATTTCTCATTCAGTTTCTTTTCTACTGGGAAAACTTTAAACAACCAAGATAAGTAGCTATTTTCACTTACATAAAATTAGCTTTTCATCTGGATCCGTTGTTGAAACATATGAAAAATCTGTGCTCGTTTGGCTGGTTGATGGATTCATTCTTATTTTTTCTTCTACAAACAGAAATTAGAATGATTTCAGTTCAAGAGAATTAAGAATAATACATACCGTAACTTGGGGCTACTTTGAATGATATTGACCACTTTTTGCCAAGTAGCTAATTGGATATTACTTGTAAGAAAAAAAGGTTTCTGTGTCTCATTAGTACTTGATGAGCTCTTTCGATTAGTGCAAAGTGCATTTGCCTATCTCTTTTCATTAAGGCGCAATCTGGGAACAAAGAGCCGTTCAAAGTCATATGGCAACTGGGGCTACCTTGAAACCCCCCCTTTTTTATTTCAAAAATCGAAAGATCTCCCTCCCAATATGCAATAACAATGGACCAGGTGCCACCGCTATTACAGCGGGTGAAGCAATACACGTAGCAAAATGTAAAAAAGTAATTGTGAACCTAGAGCCAAATTAACCATGTTATAAAGATATCCTAGTAAATTACTGTAATAAAACTCACTTTGTAAATCCGCGCACTAGAATAATACAAGAATACTCATCCACCCTACCATGCTCCACCTTATTTAATACTTTAATAAATAAAAGAAAACAACAAGTGATACAGCTTATCACCTACTCCCCATGAAACGATTGAACCAAAATATTTAACCTCAAATATCAGAAATGCATGGAAATACAATCCATTCGAAAAAATATAAATAAAGGTATTTATACTCCAAATGAGATATTTGCAGGAAACATTCTTTCATCAAGCATGACAAAAAACGGCATAAATTACACACATTTAACCATTAAAATGAAACTCGATAACTGGATCAAGGATAAAATATCCATAATTTGGACCTTTTCAAAAATTATAGGAGAAATAACTTCAGGACTTTTAGGACTATACCTTATATATCAAATTCTTGACTACAAATTTTTTGGTCTATCTTTGCATTTACTGTCAGTATTCTTTTCATCCATGGTACACATGTTGGTAAACTTACACAAAGAATGAAAACTCCCGATCCCTATACCTAGATCAAAATCGCATACTAATATCCCAGATGTATAATTTATTATCCTTTTAAGAAATTTTTCTAGTAACTTACACATATATGTAAGCATTGTATAACCACCTTGCACGTATCTTTTTCATTATTATTAATTATTCATTTACCATGAAAATTGTAACATGTATCTAACATTAATGCATATGTATGTATCATTTAATTTTTAAGAACACTTTATAAAGTCGCCAGGATGCTCCAAAATTTCAGGGGGGGGGGCGGAACTTATAACGTTGTAAATTAATTAAAATTCCGCGACCTACTTCGTCAGTTCATCGGCTTCAAAAAATTCCAGAAGTCCGAGGAAATGGCGAAATAGGTAATGGTACCATCGTACAATACAAAACCTAACGATTAAATCGTACGATGGAAAAGCGCACATTTGTTAGCTGAGCCAGCAGTTCTGGTGGCCCAGCTAGGCAACGTACGAAAGTAAATTTTTATAATAAGTCAGTTCGGTTAAGACGAACGGCGAGAACAACGTTCATGACTAATAACCCGTCAAAACCAGTCTTCGCGACTTATGTGATTTTTTTTAAGTTATTGTTCTCGGGAGAATAAGATGTAATATGATATCAAAAGTTTATTTAGAATTAAACGTTCAAACCTTATAAATCCTGCCTTTGATTTTTTTATTATTTTGTAAGAGAAGAGATATTAAATTTACTAGTGACGATGGCTTATTTAATCAAGAAAAAGCCACCATCACAATGGATATTTCCAAATTTTGTAGCAGAATTCCCAGTGAATGTTGGGAAAATGATATTAAATAATTTTTTATCCCATTATGCGGTACTTTTATTCGATGCTGTAAAGTATGTGAATAAAGGATGTGCGGATGTTCCAGTAATTCGTATCTACATAAAACATTGAGAAAAGCATGAGAACAATTAGGTATTTATGGTCATGAGATGACATGAAAAAATTATGTAAATAATATAGAAGTGTACCTGATGATGTTTTTTCCATAATTTATTTTGTCCTCTAGTTTCTTCAAAAACTTGTCTGGCACAATTTATATTGATCTTCACCACACTCCAAGCAATATGAAAATATTTTCAAGTGAAATATGCACATAGGATAGATATGAAAATTATCATTTATATACATGAAAAATACTAATACTAACTCGTAAAAATTAATTTCTGTTTGAGTTCCACTACTCTCTAGCATAAAGCATTCTATCTCGCTTAAAAATTCATACTGAACTCCATTTAAGAATATTTCATCAAAATTTAGTAATTTGCTGTAAGAATTAGTTTCACTTTGGCTGGTACTTGGAGTTGGAGGTAAAAGACCATCTTTGTACATATAAGCAACAATTGAATCACTGAAATCTGATCAAATCATTGCATTACTAAACAAATCATTTCAGAAATGTAGCAAAAAAAAAAAAAAAAAAACTTACTTTCAATTAGTTTTGAGGTAATTGATTTTTTCAAATTATCGTCCAGAATTTCATCTGGAATATCAAAATTTCTTGGCAACAGATTCACACAGCAACTGAAATCCAATACTGGGGCACCTTTCAGTTCATCGAGCGGTTTTTGGGCGTATTTGCCCAAACTTTGCTTCAGGTCTATGCACCCAAGAAGTGGCAATTCATTCAATTCACTGCACGTTAAAGTGGTCAACCCAAACAGTAGACCAACTATGTGCTTGCATTTTGAACTATTTGCCGCGCATGAACACTTCCCATACATTATTTCTGAACCAAAATCATTATTGTTCAATTTTAGACTAATATTTATTTCGTGTGGTTCAGCACTAACACAACTTGTGAGACATAATCCCATAATATGGCACAAGGAAGGATCCGAATTTTTAAGAGCAACACGTCCAAAGTTTATAATTTTACGTGACCGTACAATTAATGTTCCTTCCCTTAAAGCACGAAGAGAATCTCCAACATACATCACTACATCATTACTGTTGACCATTTTTACACATCATAATAAAAACTGTTACGGTTTCAGTTACTAGGTACTTACCTAGTAACTGTAAACCTGAGTAACAACCTCGCTCATAGAAGAGTAGCGTTTTTTAGTCGTTATGGAAATGTTCGTTAGATTTGGTTTAAATAATAAGTTGTAGTAGGAAGTTGTTGTTCGTTAGGAGCATAAGCACGCTTATATTAAGAAACCGTTGAGCCATGTTTATATTAATAAAGAGTCTTTTTCTCGTTTAATGATTGTTTTTCATCTATTCGTTAACAAAAACTCAGTTTAATTAAAAAAATTTCACACATATTCCTGTACATTTTAATGTATGTAATCCAGTGATGGGCACGCTCCGGTTGGGAGCGGAAGAGCAGTCGGAATACTCCGCTCTCGCTCTTTTTTTAATACAACTACAACAACCGGAGCGCGCTCCGGAGTACTCCGGCCTGGAGCGGAAATTTAAAGAAAAGAGCGCGCTCCTCTGATAACGCTCCTCTATCATTGGAACGTTTCAATAAATGAATATTTGAATTTTTTATTTTATAATTATTATTTATTAGACTGTTTCTTTCTATACCGTGCGCGCAATTGATTTATTACACACCGGCAAAAAAAGTTACAAAAATCAATTCATGTAATTTTGAAATAACATTACAACTTGAAACTGTGGATTGATTTATAGTTCTAATCAGTTTTATAGTATTACTTGATAAGAAATTGGTGTCAAAAATAATTCTATATAGTTTTAATAAGTTTTAATATTGATTTTGAAATCATGTAAAATGCGTTTTTAGCAGATTTTTACGTTGATGTGTAAAGAATTAGTTGTGCGCACGGTATTAAATCCTCATGTTATAGGTACTCATAAATCAAGATTCACCATTTCACCAGCTCACCACTCACTAAAATTGATTAAATCGAAAAATAATTAATAAAAATAGGTTTAAATTCGACCAACATATCTATATACCAAAATTCACTTGAAAAGAGCGGCGCTCTGATCGCTCCTGACCGCTCCAGGAGCGAGAGCGGAGCACGCTCTTTTTTTTCTCACTTGGAGCGAGAGCGGAGCGCGCTCTTTTTTTTCTCACTTGGAGCGAAGACCGAAGCGCGCTCTTTTTTTTCCGGAGCGTGCCCATCACTGGCTAAGATACGTGCTTTGAATTTAAAATATCCATTTATCTAGTGAAAATATTGATCAAAAAATTTTTTATTGTACACCATTGGAAAGAGCGTGAAATTTTCTATAAGATAACAATTTAAAAACCCCATGATGCCGCTCAAAATTTTGTGTAACGTGAATGTGAAGTTACGAAAACTGCGCGTTTTTATATAGGTGAAATACAATATTCAACATTAAAACCGCTATATCTATTAGAAATATTTATCAAAAATATTTCTACTATACACCATTGGAAAGAGCGTGAAATTTTCTATAAGACAGTAATTTAAAAACCCCATAGTGCCGCTCAAAATTTTGAGTAACGTGAATGTGAAGTTATGAAAAGTACGCTTTTTCGTAGCTAAGATACGTTTTTTGAATTTAAAACCTCCATATCTAGTAGAAATATTGATCAAAAAAATTTTTATTATATACCATTGGAAAGAGCGTGAAATTTTATATAAGATAGCAATTTAAAAACCCTATTGTGCCGCTGAAAATTTCGAGTAACGTGGACTTGAAGTTGTAAAAATTTGCGCTCCCAACGTATTTTAAAATGGACTGCATTACGCAACAATGTTCTAAGTAAAATGAGGCGCCATAAACTTTAACTACATCAAGTTTCTGATGTAATGTAAATTATAACAAAGCTAGTCAATCAAACTGAACAAATTTCGCTTGTTTGTCTTTGAAATTATTTAAATAACATGAATGATTTCATTCATTACCAGTTTTTCTCATTAAAAACAAAAATAAGATCGATCAACAAGTCTATGGCGCCTCATTTCACTTAGCCTGCCGTTGTTAACATGGGGGAATAGATCGACGATAGCATAGATATATAGTACACCTCTCAACGTAACCAACGCACCAGGTCGCACTCCCTCTATCTATTTTAGAAACCGCTAGAGAGCGCTGCAAAATTAACAAAATGTACACTACTATTTCCTCTCATGAGTAACTATAATGTATTTTTCTATTCACATTTTCTCAGGAGGAAAATAGGAATGTACCAAAATTCACTTTATGCAACGCTCTCTAGCGGTTTTCAAGATAGATAGAGGGAGTGCGACCTAGTGCGTTGGTTACGTTGAGAGGTGTACTATACATCTATGCTACCGTCGATCTATTCCCCCATGTTAACAACGGCAGGTTAGAACATTGTTGCGTAATGCAGTTCAAATGCACGTCGCGAGAAAAATAGCCCTTCGCACTGCTGCGGTGGCCGCGTTTGTAACTAATCGAGGGTGGACGGATTTTACGCAGTTGTTACTTGTTCTTATGTGTACGTGAGTGAGCTAACTAGTCTTTATATATAACTTTGGTTCAAAAACCACTTTGACTTTGGTTATCATAATCGCTGAGACACAACTGATAAAATACGTCGCAGGAAATTTGCTCTATCGTGATGAAACAATGATAATCCAACATTTATGATTCAGAATTCGGGTACTCAGCAATACTAAAAAAATCTAACAATTTGTGAACTTGCCGTTACAAAATAATAGGAACAGAAAAATTACGATTTTTCATTTAAAATTGCGCAAAAAGCGATTTCAGTTTTTAACGTACGATGTAAACATAACTATCTAAGAGCGAAAACATGGATAAATTCAAAGTTGATAATGATTTAGCTTTAAAACTGGTAAGGGAGGGAGGAACATTCATTTTTTTGAACACCCCGACGGGAATAGAATTCGGTATAGATATGAAATCTTGGACCACTGGAGAAAAATTCAAAGGAGTAAAAATGATACCACCCGGCCTTCATTTCATTTACTACAAGTAAGTTGATCTTGTTTCTTACCACACTTGATTGAGAAAATGAATAAAGAAAAATAATAATGATTTCAGCATGAAGGATAAATATGGTAATGTTGCCCCACGATCTGGTTTTTTTCATTTTTTTAATCAGTCTGAAGTTCTTGTGAAAAAATGGGATACCTACGCAGAAGATATCAGCCCAGATAGTAAGAAGAAAAAAAATCAAGAATGAAGTAACTCTTGGACATTTTTTTTTATCTACGATTTGTTTGATTTTTTTGTCTTCCCGTTTGTTACTGGTAGGTATTTCCGAAGAAGAGCTAGAAAAATATCGTGATAATTTGTTGCAATTTGATCCTTTCCTGGGTCCGTACCCGTTTGATATATGGGAAAAATGGAAACTTTTATCCAACAATATTACAGGTGTGCAAATGAGTTGACTCTCGAGCAAAATATTGTTTATGAGTAACGTGTTAATTTATCTAATTGAAACAACAGAACGAGTCATAGAAAGGCTAGTACCTGAATGTAAAGTAATCAGGTCAGCTGTAGATTTAATCCCTGTAGAGAAAAAAGATAATTTTGGAACTAAAAAGCGATGGAGTAAAGGTAAAACAGAAGAAGAACGTCAAGAAGATCTTTTACCTGAGCTAGCGCCTGCTTCTGGAATGCAAATAAGGTTAGTTAATTTTGCAAAAATGAAAATTTAATAAAATAAACCATTCATACTTCGAATTGATTTATTCGCAGATTTACGGAAATGCCAGATCGTCGTTATCCAAAAGGAGCAAGTGCTTCAGAAATAACTTCACATTATTTGGATTCTACTTATGCCTTAAACAAAATGTTATCATTTTATGACAGGTTTGTAATGTTTATAAATCGTTAATAAATTTTACCGGTCGTATTTACCATCGTTACTTTGTTTAGTCCTGTAGAATTTATTGGCGAAATTCAATTTGCGTTCATATGTTTCCTTCTTGGTTTAAATTTGGAAGCTTTCGAACAGTGGAAAAAACTCATTCAGCTGTTATGCAGTTGCGAAAAAGCACTTACACGTTATACAAATCTATATTCCGAACTGATTTCCTCGTTAGAGCTGCATCTCCAAGAAGTTCCTGAAGATTTCCTTGTTGACATTGTTGCCAATAACAACATCATTTATAGAAGTTTGCGAGAATTATTTTCAACTTTACACATGTTAAAAGATCAAGTAGATGGCGGACTTTATTGCAAAGCTGAAAGATTTAAAGAGAAATTAACGACGAAATTTGGATGGGATTTCACCAACTTAGATGCTGAAGATGATGAAGAAGCGCCAGTTGTGGTTGAACTTTGACTTTCGAATGCTTTGCTCGTGTTTCTCAGTTTCTCGCAGTTGTCTGCGTTCGAAAAATATCGTTGAAATTCACTGCTTGTTTTACTCGATTACTACTCCCGAAGTTTATGATGATCACGCGAATGAAGTGTTTTCAAAAGAAGAATATTGATGTCGCAGTAACGTTCCTGCGAATACCTATCTGTGTATAAATAGTATAAAAATGAATGATTATATCTTTGGCGTCGAAATTTAATTAATATGTAATTACAGTTCGATCTTTGTTACGCAGTTAGAACAAGTAACTTTTTCCATAAAGATATATATTTTTTACAGTTCATTAATTTTCTTACACTTATTAGAATTCATTGAAAGTAAAAAGAAAGAAAAAGTTTCAGGTCATCAAGTACGCAAAAAGTAGAACGACGAAAAAATTGATATAATAATGATAATGGTAATAGTAATATTAGTAGGAAGTAAATTAATAATTCATTATGGTCATTTATCCCAAGAAAACACAACATAAAAAAGAAATCGTTAAAAAGATGAAGGTAAAGATAAATAAGAACATTTACAAAGTTACAATTTTAATTACGTATTTTACGCGATACACGCATTGATATAGTACGTACAGTAGCAACGTACGAAAATGTTCATAAGGTCTATACTATCTTATTATTCTTATTGCATAAAACTTTGTTACGTCACATTTACGTATAAAACACAGCTCTGCCATTCACTCCGCGACAAATCAATGTTCTTTTCAAGGTACACAGCTTAATAATTAAATATGTATAATGTAATTTCCAAAATTTAATTTAGAGTATATCACAAATTCTTATGTATTGGACTAGACGCACTGGAAGAAAAAATATCCGTCTCTGCTCAAAGAAAATCAGTGATTATTTTTATCCTCATCTAAAATACCGGAACGCTTGAAATTCATTTTCGTGTGCCGCTTCTTATTTGACTTTCCATTTTTTACCATATTAAATGCGGACAAGGCTGTTGGAAAAGATAGTGAGAAAAATATTGAAATCACCGTCAAATGAAAAACCACCTTCACGTTGAAATATTCTAGTATTGCTCACCATTTTCATTGTGAAGAACGTGCTTTTGGTATGGTTCACTGTTTTTACCGCTAATCAATTCTGGATGCTCGCTGAGTATGTCGGTTAGTGCCGCCAACAAAATGTCTATTTGAAAAAAAGGCCAAATTCATTCTAACTCGCAAGTACATATTTAGTAATAATTTCGCTTATTTTCGATAAAACTTCTCGTGGCAATGAATTATCAGTAATAATGAATAAATCTGTAGGTACCTAAAACTTTATGTTCCATATTACGACTGATATGACCTTCATCGACTTGCGTTTCCAAGAATGATGTGAATTGTTTTAACGATTCTTGGGCTTCAAAACCATCTGAAAAAAATTATAACGTGTTGAAATCGCAATCAGATACTAAACAAGCGTTACACCAAAAACACAACTCAATTGGCTAGTAAGAAAATAAAAATAGAAATAAAACTTACTCATTGAAAAAGACTGGTAAAATAATACTTTGGCCAACTGGTAAATTACCCCTTCCATTGATGATTCGGAAAATAAGTTATCAAAATTCTGTAATTTTTCCATCAGATTTCGATAATCTTTTTCCAGTGTGTGGAATTGTTCGCTACTATCGTCGACGTAGTTATCGTTCGAATTTTCATTACCCTCTTGAGTATATCGGTAACCTGCGCATATCAAACGAACGTATATCTTCTCGTTTCTCATTGCTGGCCTAAAATACGATAGGTAACTCTTGGTGTACTCACGAATATTTTGTTTTTCTCGATTTCCACCGTTGTATGATTTTTTTATAAACTTATTTTGAATAAGTTGTTGAATATCTTTCAAATCTACCAACGCTTGGTTCATATCCATTTTATTTTGAGGAATTTCGTATAAATTTTGCATAAAGTCCATTTGAATCTGAAAACAGAGTAATTTTCAAGATAGGTGCATCATAACATCTTCTGTGCATTATTTTCAGATTTTCCATAGCTCTCTTGGTAGGTGTACTATGCATTGTAATATTACATAATATGTTGGCTGTACGAACGTATGTTTTTATTTTTTGGTGATTTATTTATGTATTTTTCTCATGTACTTGCCTAGCTTTTTTAGATTATGAAAAACGCGACAACAAATGTATTTAATAACAACGAGCATCGTACACGTGTAATCAAATTAGCATCAGTTGTCAGATATGATCTAAAAACGTTCGACGATATCTTGTTCATATATTGGCACCTAATCTACCGGTGTTGATTTATGTACTCGATATACTACGATCACATTTGAGATACGATTCGATATCGCATTAGAAACGATCTGTACCTATAGGTACTTATTATTCAGGTTTATTCGTAACATTATCAAATTTTACTATTATATAAGTTAAGAAGGCGCATTTCCTTATTCGAATTAATAGGCATACGCGCATAAATGTCCCGTTTGAGAAGAAATTGAACTTTTTATTTCAAAAAGCAACGTAAGCCTTACTTCTTTTTCATCTCGTTGATCGTACTCTTCTAATTTGTCAAGTATCGATTTGATTTTCTGTAAGTACGCGATAGCCTCTTCTCTATTCATCTGTTGAGAAAAAAATGTAAGTTATATAATGAAAGCGTACCGAGTATATAATCGTGTATTGTAGGTAGGCAGCTATAGGTACTCGTATTATTCGAAATGTAATATTTATACATAATATACGTTCGTATAATTTGAGTGTCTACCGTCTATATATCATTATGCAGTGTTTGCAAATCGTCGTAGATAATTATTCAGGTACCTACCTACCAATAAGAAACGTACTATACAAACATAGGCGGTACTTTTGTAATTTTGTAATCACTGCGTGTATTTGGCTATATATACTTACGATGCCGAGTTGTAAATAATTTTCTATCGCCATGGTGACTGTTTTTTCGTCGCCAGTTTTATAAATATAGTCGGCCATATCAGCTGGTAAGTACTTGATGAGATTCTTTGTTTTCAACACATCCAACTAAATAAAAAATAAAAAATGAATTTAACTTTAAATTCCTTAAAGGGCTAGTTGAAGTTCGACTCGAAATTTATTCAGCAAGCAGTTATGCGCCTTCATTCGTACCAGATTACTGGAGACGATATCTGCGTCAGAATATTTTTGTTTGACAGGTGCCGCCTTCTTTTGAAAGTTTTTGCGTGCATTATCTCGTTCGAACCATTTGTGAATGCCTTTAGGTGGAATTTCGATTTCAGTTATTACATGCGTATGCGGTGTGACTGATTCGGGATTTTGTTTGGAATCGATTTTCTGTTCAATTCGTTCAACCAATTCGCCGTTTTTGTTAACTAGAGAACAGTATTACCGCGTTTCTAATTAACTTGCGAGTAGTTTAAGTAAATAGCCAAGCACATACGTATATTATGTATATATTATGTATTATTATCTATTAGATAGATAGGTAAATCATGTACGTAGCTCGTATATAGCCTACAACAATTAGCGCTACTCTATTCGTACGAGGTTTGATGCAATTAATTACATTATACATACGCATAGGTACGTGGCGTGCTACCTACTACGTGCGTATATTGTGTTCTATGTACGGTGTATAGGTATTTACTACATATTAATTAGGTACGTGATAGTTTCTTACGTTGTTGTCTTATTTCCGCGTGTCGTTCTTGGTTACCATTTGCGTCAGTGAAGGTAAACTTTTGTGATTTTGTATTCGCTAACGAAATTCCATTCGTGTCTTCTATGTAAAAACAAATCGTAAAACATGCGTTCGTTAAACGAGTATAGGTATATACTTACGTTATTTTTCGTACTATCGAAAAATATGGTCTAGTTACTAATTAGATAGACCTAGACGCGAAACTTAGGTTTCTGCGCGCACGATAAACGTACCTACTTGATACTATCGTAGCTCGTATATACTTAGGCGAATCTTTGGTATGAGCACTTTTCATTGATGTGTTGCAATAAATTGGTAGGTTTTTAGATAGGTAGGGATTGAAAAGCCCTGTTCGAGTTGACCTTTTTCTCATTTCATTGTTCAACGTTGAAATGATTCGATCAATGCCGAGGGAAAAAGAATTAGGTCAATATCTCGTATACTTATCACCCTCACGTACAGTACCGCCGTGCTCAACACAAACATGTTCCGAGTCAACGAAAACGCTTAGGTTTTCGCGAAGAACTGTAGCGCGTAGCCAGCCGTAGCACGCGAGCAGGTAGAGGTTGTAGCGCATTGCGCGTTAACGATTCGCCTCTGTATAGCAGTTATCTAATACCTATTGCCTATACTCACTTCGAATGGTGGTAAACGTAATAATATACGTACGTACGTCTAGGTACCCAATCACGTAATATCTGTATCATCAGGTAAATTATTTCCAATTACGTTGAACCAGGAGCTGGCTTGGGTAATAACATTGTATATTAGGAGGTAGCCAGTAGCCACAAGACAAATAGGAGCAAAAACCGAATTTCATTCCTTCTTACTTCCTTCATCGCGAATTTTATGATCATTTGCGGTGGATTCCGGTGTTTTTACGCGTAATAAGACCAGCGAACGAGGTGTACAACAATTTTTGTAGCATTTATGAAGAAAGCCGAAGTGTACAACAATTTTTGTAGCATTTATGAAGAAAGCTAGTATCACTTCATTGGTTTTCTTCGTAAATTTAACGTCCTTCATTTTAACAGCACCAATTTTTTCCTCATCTGCCATCAATTACATACCTACTCGAAGAAGCAAATTACATTCGACTCGAACAGCCCCCAAAGTGAGGCTACCAAAAACTGCAACTGAGCAATTTATCGCAAATATAATGCTCTTTACTTTTCAACTCAGGTGTAACGATTTAACGATTATCTTCAAACAATAGCATTTTCGATGGTCTGTAGACCTGTAGTACTTATATTGTGGCTAAGGGTACCCTTTTCTTGCGCTGAAGACTGAAAAAGTATAGATCGCGTACGAAAAAAATTTATACCATCCTATTCTTTTGCATACGTATCATCTATAAAGTTCGTTATTTTCGTTGTAAATTGTTTTACGTACCTACGATCTATAATAGTATATGTAGCCGATGCTACTGCAATGGAAAAATGGGCAACGCCCTGACTTCCCTTAAAAAAAATAAAATAGAATGACAAAGGAAAACAGGGGGAAGGGCAGATTATTTTCTGCGTTCAGCGAGCTCTTGTTTTAATTATAACTAGGCACCTATACCTATTATGCTAAGATAGTTTTTTTTTTTTTTTTTTTTTTTTGTTTTGTTTTGTTGGGCAAATGTCGTGGGCTTTCAGCGCCATTAGAAATTCGAGCCAAAGACAGTACACCTGTAATACATATATTAGAAGGTGTGTAGTAAAATTTATCTACTCACCAGTTGATTTTAAATTCTTCAATTCACGAACATTTTCATCTTCAAGCTGAAACGTAACACCGAATGCATCAGTGATGGTATTCACTGTAAGAGTATATTATTACTATGAAAAAACTTTGAACGTAGCAGTAAATTACATCCCCTTGAATACGTGGATAAGTGAGAAATTGCATTCAGGTTATGTTTACATTACAAATAGGCTCTTCGCACTACGCACTACGCAGTACCGTATACTATACCCTACGCAGTCATACACACCCTCGTACACAACAGCACAATAGATAGGCTATGCTATAGGTATAGCCCTTTATCAGTTGTTATTAATTGCTTTACATCTTCCTATAATCCATCAGGTAATAAGTGCAGTTCAAGTTCATATTAATTCATTGACTTTTATATATAGACTGCTAATGACTGCATAAGTGTAATGTAAAACGGTGTCCCCGACATACAACTCAATGTAAGTCTCGAAATGCGTAGTGCGCATGAGCGGAGTTTATAATCAGTTATCATATGGTTGATTATAACAGATTATAACCAATTAAAACATATTATGCAGATGTTATGTTTATAAATTCAAGACTCGCGCATGCGTATAATGCATATCGCGACTTGTAAAATTTTAATGTCGGGGACAATTGAGCTAATGTGCATTAGCAGTCTATATATAAAAGTCAATGTATTAATTGCGTTCTTAATACGTATGAGTACGTAGCCACGTAGGTTTTAATTCGAAGGAAAATAATTAATAAATAAACTTATAGTATCGTCGTAAATTTGCGTGCCATATCTTTCTACAATGAAACCGAAACAGGCGAAGTACATATTGTGCTTTAAGGTACTCTGGTGCTATGGGAATAAAATGTAATTTGTATTATTGGGAACGGGCATTAGTATACCAATATACTGAGCACCCAAAAAAAACAAAAAGAGGAAGAGAGAAAAAGAAATAATAAAAAAAAAAGAGAAAAAATAATAGAAAACTCACTCACAATATCATGAGCACGATCCGTAAAGCTTACTTGTTTTTCGTATGAAGTTAAATCACTTCCATTTGTATTTTCTCGACCTGCGAACAAAACGAAACAGTACATATTACCTATATAACACTAACGACTGCTTACAAGTAACTAATTTCATTACAGGTACATTTGTAATGTGCAACGAAATACGTAAATTGAAAATAACAAACAACTCGATAATATTGGTGTGATAACGCTCGAGTTCGGGCGCGAGTACACTCATCTACCTTTAATCTGTTCCCTATTCTTAGCTGCTACCTGCTTCATTGAGGAAAAACATGCGAATGTATATAAATACCCACGAATCTATTTTTTAGTATCAGTACTAAATAGATAAAAATAGTGGGTAAGATCGTAAAGGTGTATCTACAGTGTATACGTATGTTCTTTTGTATTCCAAATGAATTTTAAGAAAATTAACGCCTAGTAAGTAAACTAATATGAAGGCTGGACTTCAAAACTTGTAGGTACAATTAATTTTGTTTTCTGATTCAGTTCTCCAGCATAAAACCAAAAAAACAATTACGTTATTACTTATTAGGTGAGTACGTTCATCGATTTTTGTAATGTTCGAGGTCCTAATTTTTTATGGTTTTGTTTTAATTTAGGTAGTACATGAGAAACCCGCACTTCAGGAATTTACGTAGTAGCAGCGCCGAATATATGTATATAAAAATCTTCATTTGCTCAGCAATCATAACGGCTTTTAATCGGCCTCAAATTGAAAGCAAATTTAGAACAGATGTTCATTGTTCAGCTTGTAAAGCTTCTCAAAATGTCATTCATTCTGCCTCTGCGCTATTAATTATAATGAGTTATTTTAAGGCATTTTATCTCCAGATACGTCATGTTGAATCACAGTTTACATTATTGGCTAATTTCATTCAAATTTCATCGAACATTCTTAGCGTAAATTGATTGGTTTTGGTATACAGTACTATAACTTTAACTATAAATACCTGTACGCACTACGCACACGCAGGCTTGGTAAAGTGTTTAAAACATTGAAAACCCACAAGACTTTTGTTTGCAATTTAAATGTTGATTTTTTTTTTTTTAAATAAATTCTCAACTTTACGAAGAAAAATTGAAAAAAATTCAACGTTGCCACTCGTCATATTATGCTAAATTCAAATTTTTTAAAACAATGTTTAGATATTTTATGTTTAAAAAAGTGTTTAAAACGTCAGTTACAGTTTGCAACAGGTGTGATTTTTGTTTAAAACACCCAAACACTTTTTTCTCAACCCTCATGCCAAAAATGTACTCGTATTACGATTTACATCGATTTGGAAAGGATCGTAAAATTTAGTGTGGCAACAGGCTTGGAGGATGGCAATGGCGCATCGAATGTCGCCCAAACCTCAAATGATTCGTAATACTTATTACATGCAGACAGGCCTGAGCAGAGGGGGGGAGGAGGGTAGGGGAATTTGCTCTCAGTACAGAGTTTTTTTTTCAGGCTCCACTGAAGGCCTACGACTAGACGCATCGGTGCTGAAAATCTATGACATTCTCTGCACGGTACTGCAAGCAGATGTCCTCTACCTATGTATTCACTTCCATGCATATGAGCACGTGAGCGTGAGTGATTGTCCAAGTAAATATGTGTACAGTTTACCATCTACTCGTATTAGGTAATACACGACATACGTAGCCAATTACGAGTAACACGAGTGATTCCTTCTACGTATATTTAATTGATTCCAAGGTGGTGATAAGGTTGAAAAAAGGCCGCAGAAAAAAAAATGCTGAGTTTTGGAAGGACTGGGGAAATTTAAATTGTACGCGCGTCGCATTTCGCCGGAAGGATATGGGTAAATAAGCGACAAATTGGCAATAGTAATTCGTTGGCGAATTCCAGGCTCTGCTGTTGAAGTTTATTGGGTACTCTGCTAAGTTGCGTTTGTGCTCGAACGACAAACTGCAAAGTGGAAAGTTTTAACTTTTAACGATGTCGCGGTCGCAGTCGCAGTCGCAGTATATTTTTCTTGTTCAACTCGACGTGTACACCATTTATTGCGGCGCGGCGCGTCCTACAATATATATACAAGTCGAGTAGCTTCCTCCTACGCGCTTTTCCATCTAGTACTTGCGGAAAGCTCGCTATAAACGCGAAATCCCTGTCCCCTAACCGATACATATTATAGACGCCTACGCTGCGCCGTCTCTTTTCTACGTCGTAACTGGTAATCGACGCCGCGCTCCACCTCGCCTCGACCGCACGCTTCACTCTACGTATATCCACTCCTACACCTATATACCTGTAGCCTGTAGCTCGAACCTTTACCTAATACGACACTCTTTTTATTATTAATTTAAAATTCACGAATCATGAATACCTAAGCACGCATAGACATACCTGCTATGTACTACATACATCTACTCGTTGCTAAATAGTCTCTCCAACTGTACAGCGTCCGTTATTCTATTGTAAACGTATGAAAATAGCATTGATTTTGAATTTTATCGAAATTTAAATTATATAAAAAATTTTATCAATTTATGTGAAGATGACTAAATTTTTTGTTTTCACGAATTTCAAAAAATACTCAAATTAAAATTTTAATAATAAATTCATTGTAACCTATCCTAAATTGTGAAAGAAAATGAAATAAAGATAATTTTTCGCGTTGATGAAAGTTTTGAAAAAAATTGTTGAAAATGTGTTTTGCTTTTAAACATTTACGAGTAATTCAGTATGATACGATGTTAAACGCAACAAATTTCAAATGATTTAATTAACTGAAACCAGGATTTCGGAAAATTGCAAACAAATTGTACACGCTCAGAGTGGAATTTCCTCAAGTTCATTTTTCACTTGTGATGTGTAAAAGAAAACTGTTGGTGATTTTTTTAAAATGAAAATTCAGGTAAATTGAGAAACATGTTGTCAAGCTACAGAAAATATTGCTATATGGACTGGTTGAATGAATCATCTCATAAAATCCGAAATACATACGCATTCCTATGATCGCCCTCACAGTTTGCAACTGTGCGAATTAGTTGTTTTTTTTTTTTTTTTTTTTTTTTTTAAATTGAGCAGAAAATCCGAGAATTGATAAGTATAGAGAATCAGCCAATTTAGTATTTTGATATCCAAATTGTGCGACTGATTTTGTATAATATAAATTCAGGAATTTTGCGCAAAGATCGCTTCACCATGGTCTTGAAACATAGAAAATGTCACATTTCATTTAATGAAATATTTCGTTGTTTTTTACCACGTGTGGTAACCATAACCAAGTACCTGTTTAGCGTTTAGGTATAATAAATTCGAAAATGGCGTCGCGTTCTCCTCGTGTTTTGGCTACTAAAATTTTGAAAAAGTAATTTAGAGTGTTTTTCAAATAAGGAGAGCAAGATCATAACCATCACCGAGTAGTTATGCGTATATAGGATAGGTATTGTAATTATATCATCGAGCATCGAGCTCAATAAGGCGAAGCGAGAATTGCGAAAGTGAAGAAAGCATTTTACATCTTCGCTGCGTTCTCTGGACGCTTCATGCAGTAGTGTTTGGGCTTTGCATTTTTAAATTTTGATAGGTACCTAACACACATCACAACTCAACTTTTTTGATGTCTCCACCCTAATCAGGTAATCACCCATCAGCGTCTTTGAAATTATAATATAACTATTTTAAAATGATCTGGTGAAATGAACTGAACTTTTTCTAATTTACGTAGTAAAGTCAAAGTACATAGAAAATATAGCATGATTGTGCAAAAACTTTCGATGATGTTGCACCTTTTTGCTTTCAATGAGATAAAGTCACATGTCAATACTTGAAGTACACTCATCTACGTGATATACTATACGTAGCTATGTGCGTATGTGTAGGCAAAGGTAATAATCATTATTTTTCTTTTTACCTGGAGAATTCTTTTTCAACGGTATTCCGTTGACATTATCGAAAACTAGCATAACCGTTATGACACCGATTATGTACGGCTTCGAGTCCATAATCAATTATTCGTCACGTATTCTGCAAAAATAATAACACCCTTAAATCAATGACAAGTTGTTTTGTTTTTTCGAACAAAAATTACACACATATTGAATCTAGTGTACGGTCTAGATTGTGAACAAGAGTCTGGCTGAACTCGTACGACGTACCTGGTTGAACGAAAATTCGCATTTTCGTATCAAGCTCCCCATCCAGGGGCTTAAGTAAGGAGGGATGGGGGGAGCTTCCCGCCAGGTGTTTTGAAAAGTTGGGAAATTTAAAATTGTTCAACGCTGAAATTGGGAACTTGAATTTCTTTTGGGAAAATAAGAACTCGAATAAATTCGAACTGATGCCAACTTATATCATGTATAGCGCACAACCAGGGACGTAGCCCCCTTGGCTTTTGGAAAGTTGGTAAATTTGGAGTTTTAACGTAAAGTTGGTAAACTTGACCACTTGCGCAGTATTATTACAGCTATTTTTAAATTTTTTGAAGACTAAAAAAAAAAAAGTAAACAGTTGGTAAAATTTCATGGTATTAGTTGGCAATTTTTGGTTTTCTCCCCCCCCCCGCCTGAAGAATGTCCTCGGTACGCCCCTGTCGCCATCGCCCATTTACTCATAATTTAATTTGCAAACTTGAATACATGCGGTCATCGCGTAAGCGTAAAGCATGACGCTTTCAACGCAACGCAACGTAGGTAGTTTGGTTGTAATTAAATTTTACGATACCGGGAGAGCTTTCGCTTCTTCGTTTAAAGTTAATTCAATCCGATGGTTGTCTCTGCTATACCCGGTACGCTTCGAATTTTGCGAATTGAAAGTTGACTTTTCACATTCGCGCTACCGTCTATACTATAGTCTACCTATAGGCTATGATGTGTATTTGTACACATGTACATGGTTATACAGCGAATTGGCAAGTTGTCAGTGCCGGTTTTAGGATCGCTGTTTGGAGGGGTAGGAGGGGAGGGGGAGGGTTTCAGTTCCATAAAATCAAGCGGAAAATATGATAAATTGTTTAAATTACCAGAATGCTGATTTCAACACCTAAAAAAAAAAAGAAGTTCTTGGGAGGTTAAACACCCAACCCTCACCCTTAAAACCGGCTACGGAAGTCGTGATGGGTTAGGCGTACGGCTTGACGTTATAACTGCTGATAGGTATTTATGTACGTATGACGTACACCATGCTAGAGGTACGGACTATTGACACTGGATATCGCATGACGGTATTGAGCATAATTATTTTATCGTTAAACGAGCGCTCCAACAATCCAACATCTTTTGCGTGATTTTCCGTTAGATATGTCAGCATGGTAGTTGTACGCGCGTGCGCATGCTCAAAGTGCGTAAACAATTCCCTTTACTCGTGCGCTACGCTGCGTAAAACACAACTGTTGAACACCATTGGCGCATGCGCACACTGCTCACATTCGATTTATAGGTATAGCGGGGGAAATGGGCAGCGCCGAAGATGCGCCTCCATTACACTTATATAATTATGCTATAGGAAGTTCTACGTATCGTATATAGCGTTACGCATAGAATATAATCAAAAGCACGAAAACACACTGGACCTTTGAAAAAGGCAATAGCTTAATAAGTTGGCGAAGATTGGTAGTAGACGACGAAAATACAAAATTAAAGTAGGCTAGCCCCGTGGTTGACTCTTACGTTAAGGGTATAGCGCGAATAAAAGAGTATTTCATCGGTAAAATTGACCGTAGGTTTTAGGCAAGCTGAAAGTTTAGGCGCATCTATAATATTCTATACATACATATCTACCGTAGGTATTTGTATGTGTACGAAAGATAGAGAGCACAATATATGTAGAATAAACAAGGATGAAGAACGACGACATCAACAACACTATAGCACAGGAGCGAAAATCTTAGCGGAGAAAAAGGAAAATGGCAACGACAACGTGAACATGAGAATACAGGTAAATAGGTCACGTCGTGTCCATGTGATGCTGAACAAATTTCAATTGAAGAGAAAAATATAGTGACAACGTGCCGCGTACGGAGTGGCGCGGCTTAGCACCTGCCCCATCCTTCCTCACCTCATGCAGACATTTTATCGCTGTATATACCCATACAGAGTACATGCACATTGTACACAGACATACCGTATATACTGTCCTGATCCCCATATACAGCAATACAAGTATGGTATTTTGCGCCTGTAATTAAGGAATTGATTTAACTCACTGTTGGCGTTGTTAGCCATTTTAGACTAAAAATTTCCTTGCAGCTGTTACATATTAATTTATATACTCCGCTTCTTTTTATTTTGGGAATGCGAAGCCATTTATATTGGTCAAACAGGCAGATCCTTTACTGTTAGATTTAAAGAACATTATAGTGCGTTCATAAATAAAAAAAACAGGTAGGTATAATGATTTTGCGATTTGGCGTGTTGAAAATAAAGGAAATCGTTTGGATTGGCTAGAAAATTACGAAATTTGCAAACATATGTAAGTGCTGATGAAGTAGTGTTAAATGAAACGCAGTAGATACATTTGCATACTTTTCTAATATAATTGCGTGTTTAAATAAATAAATATAATTACGCGCTACTGTACAGTCCAGAGTTTTTCGCAAGTTTTCGGCAGTGTAATACCTATATATTAAGCTCCGAAGATGGCAGTGCGCCGAAACGCAGTGTTACCAGGTTTATCATGATTAAAGTCGCAAGTTTTGTCGACTCAACTCGCCCAAATCGCCCAAACTTATGAATAAACCCTGAGCGATTTCTACGATCATCTAAATTTGAATTGAACGATGGGAAATCCAATTCTTTGGAGTTATTAATAATTGATGATTTATTGATTCGTACAAAAATCACGAAAACAAAAAATGTCTAAAAATGACACTGGTCAGATGGGTGATATTAAATGAATTTGTTATATATTTTGGCATAGTAAGAAATCGCCCAATTTGCGAGTAGTCGCCATTCCATATTTTCGATCGCAAAAATCATGTTGAAAGTCGCCCATTTTGGGAAAAATCGCCCAACCTGGCAACACTGCCGAAACGCGTCAGCGTATTTTTTATAATTTTTTAATTTTTTAATTTATGGCGGTTTTATTGTAAAAGTAGTATTTCATCAATAAAAAATGTTTAGTGTTCTGCGCCGAGAAGAAGATTTCCACGAAACTTATACATATACCCCTCAAAAGGTCAGCCACGATCTCCTGGAGTGATAGAAATGCTAGTTCAGTGGGTATAGCGTTAGAGGGCGCTTTTCAGTTGTACTTGATGCCCGAAAGATCATCAATTATCATAATATAATATGATCATTGTTTTTTTACCTGCGTTTTTATGCAAAAAAAAAAAATTATGATTTATAAATGGATTTGTTTACTTTGTGGTAAAAAAGAAAATTATTCCAGTAAGTTCAGCTTCAGCAAAATATTATCGCAGGTAAATTAAAATAATTCATAACTATTTAATGAAAAATAATTGCAATGAATTTTGTAAATTTAGTTTCCCAAAGGATGAAAATTACAAGCATGCAGAACCCAAGCATTCCCCATTCATTTACTCATCATCAAACACGTATCGCGAGTCGTGATCAATTTCAAATAAGTCAACTTATTCCATCCAACCTGAATTTGCTAAAAGAATTATTTCACCATCAAGAGGTCTCCCTACTGAAGTCATGAAAATTAAATTCAAAAATTCACATTATTAGCCATTACCCTTGACAACCTTAACTTCTCACGTTCTCAAAAGTTCAAAAAATTTGAAAATGAAAACTTGAAAAAAATTTTGAAATCTAGAAAATGACTGAATTTTGTTTTTTTTTTTTCAATGTTTAAAACATGTATCTGAAATGAATAAAAAAAAAATAAACTAAAGCATCAAGTTCAGAATTCAGAAATAAAAATTCTCAACTTATTTATTTAAAGCATGAATATTGAATACTTACTTCCTTTGATTGTTTGGACTTCAATAAGATAGAAATATAATTAATCAATAAAAACAAATTAAAATAATTATGAAAATAAGAAAATTTTGGCAAATAAAAATGTTTACTTATGCACTTCCACTTCAGTTTTTAAAAATTTTTCATTAGCTTAACAAGTTATCACACCACTCCGGGCATCAACTATAACTGAATAGCGCCCTCTAACGCTATACCCTCGCATATAGCGAAATCGGCTATTTCTATCACTCCAGGAGATATATACTCAAAGGAAAAAATGTTGACAAAAATTTCTCACCCCAACGCAAGTATTTTCGGGAGGAGGGGCCAAAATGTGTTTTTCAAACTTTATTTTGTTGTTAGTTTTTCACCGAATGTAGATGAAAATTTTGCTCTTTTTGATAGGTTTTCGACATTTTTCAGCAATTTTTCGCCGAGTTACGCCGTTTTAAAAAATTCAACGGTATTTTGGAAAAAAGTTTCACAGATAGAGTCACCATTTTTTTTTCTTTTTTTCTTTTTGCAAAAAATGTACTATTTAGTCTTGATTACATCTACTACGAGTACAAAAGTTTGAAAGGGTTGGAGTCAGTTCTACGTTGTCAAAAAAAAAAAAAAAAAAAAATGAGAACTGACCAGTGACTATTGTCCAGTGATCAATGACCATCCGTCAACTGTCGTATATGTATTTACCGCCCATGGATATTAGCGTAATAGTGGTCAAATAGCCATAAATTAATGATTTTAACACTATCCTTAATAACACGTAAAAATGGATTGCCCAAAATTTTTGAAAACCTTTTTTGGGCTACCTCTCACTCCCTAAAACCTTTCTTGAAAAACTGAAAAGTTTATCTACATTTTTTGGTGAAAAACTAAAAAATTAAGAGTAAGAAATACATTTTGGCCCTTATTCCCACGGAAATACTTGCGCTTGGGTTTCAAAGTATGAAGACGAAACTGAGTTACGAACGGCCGGAAATTAATGAATCCCGCGCTGCTTGTGCGGGGAAATAAAATAGCCTAAGTAAGCGTGGTGTTATCCTTACTTCACTGAAAATGAGTACTGGCTACTTTGAGAGTTTTTTACGCAAAATGTTCAAGTTGATAAAAAAAAATGAAAGCCAAAACGAAAGCCAAAATCGAAACCAAAGGAAACGACGCGAAGAGATGCGATCTTGAATTAAAACCAACGACAACGAACTAGCACGCCAACAGTTGAACAGACCAAGTTAATGCTCTTTGTTACGTCATACGTACACGCGGCATCTCTAGCGATTATGATGTTTCAAACGTGAAAAGTTATAGCTGGCATACGCGGTGGCATGCATGGAGCTACCGAGCTATCGAGCTTAGGAACTAGAAGCCGCATATAATACGTATCTCGCACGTACTGTCGTACAGTCGTACACTTCGCTGTGCGTTTCGCTCGAAGAACAAAATAATTATCTAAATTACACCTCTTGTTATTTTAGAATTCATCGATGACGTTAATTTTTCGAATTTGATTTTTATTACAAAGAGGCAAAACAAAAACCAAGTCTTTAAGAAATTACGTATTTGTGTGCCCTGATTGATGGCTTCATTCGAGACTGAGCTTGCGCTTGTGTTAGCTTAGGTAATTTTGCGGGCATACGCTATGATTATTGTCAATTTTACGTAGGTAGCTAATTAAACCAATGTTTTGCCTCCACTTGAACAAAAGATAGGTAAAAGGCGATATACGATATCAAAATATATCATATGTAAACTGCATACTATGCTAAGTGAGTATTATTTTTCAAATTCCACGACAGAGCTAATGAACAGAATGAACACAACAAAATAATATACATTACATAGAATTAAAATCACTACAATATGTATATAATTATGGTAAATGAAGCGCAACAAATCAAAAGAGAAAAAATTCGAAACAATATGCAACATTTCAAAAATGACCCTAATCGTGACGAAATAATTAATTTTGAAAAAAAAAAAAATGCACCAACTTCAACGAACAAGAACAATAATAAATAATAATCAATGCTTCTGTTTACCACCGCTTGATCATCCTAGAACGTTTGTAATGGCGAATAAGTTGCATAAGTGAAACGCCGTAAATAAATCAGACGCAGCGCGTATTGTTACGCATTTTCTTTAACATCACGGCTACGTTGGACTTGGACAGTACGTTGCTACTTTTTTTTAGCATAGCTCGAACTTAACTCTGCAGATACTCGTATGGTAACAAGAATTTATAATACCTATTAAAATATAGTGCTTTTTTGAGACACATTTCTCTACAAAACTAACGAATAAAATTTTTTGAAATTTGAAACGTGCGAAGTTGAGATGAAATATGGATCTTAAATGTATTAGCGAGTTTTTATTAGTGTTGAATTGTAACCTCTTTGTAAGTCATTTTCATTCAATCAGAATAATCTTCTTAGAGATTTTTAAAATGTTCGTGAGCCATGTACTGTGCTCATTAGATTGCAAGAAAAAGTGCTCCGTGTATAGTATCGATATCAGTGTACAGTGGTATAGGTGCAGCGCGTGCTTAACGAGTACCTGACAATTTCAAAAATGTATCACGAATAAACGTATTTTTTTTTTCACATTATTGTTCAAATATTTCTTAATACGTAAGTAAGATTAACATAAACATATCATGTTGCTATAGATACGTACCTACATACGAGTACGTATAGGTATATACGAGATCTTGAGGAATAGGTATTATTAAAATGAATTAATTAAAAATGCAACGAGATAGACGAAACATCTAACCGTACATTTAATTTCATATATGATTCTGCTAGTTATAGGTATTATATGTACGTATTATGTGTGTGTATATATATATTTAAGTATATACACTCGTATTAGGGTCGAAAGCTAGCATAATTACGTGAAACGTATTTTTTTTTTTCAATGGACAATCGTCATATAATTAAGTATTGGTACCTATGTATCTAGCGATGTTTAACACGACACCTTTTGACCACACCAAAATCAGCGTATTGTTTAAAACCAGATAAATTGACAAACAATTCAATCACAACAAATTCGTTATCCTTGAAAGAATTTCGTAATAAGTATTATCCCTGATCGTTTTGGTTATATGTATGTGTATTTCATTGTTGTAATTATGATTCAGGTATAGCTTCGTATATACTTATATACGCATTTTATACAACTGTAAGTGGATATACCTAGTTACCTACCTAAATTACCTACGAGTATACATATATCCTTTTCAAATATTATAAGTACACACGTAGCGAAAATATGGCACTTGGTCAAGAAGAAATAACGTAATTACACCATCATGAGTACATCACCAAATGAATGAGCAATGTCATAAAAAAAATGAGAAACAGACTTCACATTATGTCACATTAGTAAATGACCAACTGCTTATAGTATAACGTAAAGTAGTGTAATACGTATTACCCATCAGGCTATAAAAACGCAGTAATGCACATAACACATGCAGCACTCGATGTATTTGAAATTTTGAAGCGACCAATAGATTATTTGTACCCACGAGTTGGTAATTAAATGCAGTGGTGTTTCCATAGCATACAATATACGTTGTATGCGCCGCGCCCTATATAACTTTAAGTTTCGTATTTCGTACTTCATTTTCTCTCATAAAATTCATTGAATAGACCAGAAGGCTAAACTCGAAAGTTTCAATCCTCAAACTTACACAGTGCGTTAGGTTCAAGAACATAATGAATCAGACGAACCTCATCGTACTGCAAAACTTCGAAAAGAATCTTTAAAAACAGCGATAGAAGTATTTCTTTAAGAAATTTTTAAGTAAATTTTTTCATTTTTTGGCTGGAATCTCATATCCCATAAAAAATAAAGAGGATGAGGAGGGTGCAGGGAGCGGGGATTTATGATTCATTTTTTCATAAGGTTGCTTGGTTTCAAGTATACAGGTAATAAGTATATACCAGTTCAGCGCTTACTCTCAGAAAAATTCATGATAACAACCATGTTTATAGGTATACACGTATAAAATGTATTAAAGTGAGTAATGTGAACTAGCCATACTTGTAGGTACATATACATGTATTCGCATATTTGCGTCAATAACCTATGTAAATGTATCTACATACAAAATATGTCAGAGGCGATATAATTGAGACCAGGTTTCGTGACATTACCCAAAATACGTGAGTACGAATGTGTACGTGCTACATACTACATAAACGATAAAACTTAAGTACCTACTTATTCGTATTTTTATGGCGAATAAATTTACGAAAGCTCGTTAAACGACCACGAAAATGTGAAAGAATGACCCAATTTCATGCGCCGTGCTGCTGAGTCAGCAACATTTGAGACGTATTATGAAAACTTCCCTCGTCGCCAAATTACCATACAGGTCTGCGAGATTGTTGAGTTAATCGGCGAACTATACCTTAGACGTAATGCACAACGCTATTTTCTACATACCTATCTATATTATGTACGAATAGGTACATAATATGTACCTCTATTTAGTTGTGCATGAGCTTTATACTCGTCTTTATAATTTACACTACGTATAGACTATATTTTTACCTGCTTAATACATATTTAAAAATAGTAAACATACTACGTTTGTACATATTTAGGTTCTATATTTATGTATACACTATACAGGCCTACAATTCGACATCGAGGATCTACCAACGAAACTTAGTGAAACGTAGGTCTACGCCAGCGTCATATCTTTTTACGGTACGTTGTCAACATATACAAGGTAGTAGGTAAAGAAAATGACATTGGCGTATAATGTGTTTACTATACATACGTAGATAAGAGAATTCGCTTTTATTATTTTTATCGCTTCCATGAAGATGAAATTTCGTTTTTTCGACCGTAAAAAATTCTAGAGTCGCTTAGAATGCGTGTGTACACGCGTAAAATTTTTTTCGTTTTTTTTCTTCTTTTCAGTCTTTCTTTTTTGCAGTTTCATTTTTCACTGGTTCGATTTGGAATCAATTTATTGCCGATTTTTCATGGAAAAAGATGAACGTACGTAAATGTACGTATTTACGAATACGTGAATGAAATGTATACGAACGAGGTGTATATAATATATAATAATAATAATGATAATAATATGTGCGTAGATATATTGAGGTTCCTTCCAAAATCAAAGAGAAATTTAAACTGAAAGAAAATTTAAAACTTCCAGTTCATTTTCCTTAATTAGGTAATCGATTTTCGCATTCGATTGCTACTGCATCGCCTGACACGGAGAATTTTCTTAAACATAAAATCGTACATGTTGAAAAAATTGCATAACTTGTTTGCCGTGAATACGATTCCCACTGCTTCCTATTACTTCCTGTTGAGAAGCGGCTAACGAAAATGTATTGAATTTTTATTCAATAGTCCCTACTGCTAGCTCGCTATTACACCTTAAATGACAGATAAAGAAGGCTTAGTAATTTTCGATAGTACCCAATTATTTCAACCAAGAGCATCCATCACAATAATTATAGGACTATTTATACTGAAAAATTCTTCTAATTTTCAATAGTATCAGTAAATTAAAAAATAGCCGTTCATATGTATTACCCGACAGTTACAATCGCATTATCTAATAGGTAATTTTTATCGCGCACATTATATGTATAAACGAGCAGAGACATATGCGTGACCTAAACTTGTTTTATTTTTCCACACAGCTCAAGTATCCGAGAAATGCATACCTATTCATTCTATCAACTACTAATTAATTTCGCGCAAGCAAGCATACTGTACGATATACTGTTCAAATCTCTATAAAGTTCATGTTGGGAATTTGCCAATATGAAAAAAAAAAAAAAAAAAAAAAACTGATCTACATTTTATTACTAAAGCAAATCAAAAGCTGAAAAATGCATTAATATTAAAATTGAATTGAAAAAAATTCTATTACCTGACGAGTGTGAAAATTCGAAATTCTCTGGTACGGCAATAAAATAAGCGCGTCGCATAAAAATACAACGGATCACTCGTACGTTACAACGAATAATGCGAATTTTCCGAAGCAAAATGTTAACATTCTGCTTTCGACGCAGTGGTACCACCGCCTTCAATTTGGTTGAAAAACAAAGCGTTGTTCGCCCACGTCGACTTAGCAGACAGGTGAAAGCAAACGATAGGGAAACTTGCGCGCGGAAAAGATTTATAAAATAGGATGAACTTTTGGCCAAACTCCTTCTTTTCTGAACATCCGCAACAGATGCTTATGATTTTTTTCAATACATTCGCACTAGCGTTCAGTAAAACATTCGAATGAAATTACGTACTTACAGCTGGTCGATGCGATAATTTTTATTCGTTGATTTCTGCTGTTCGATGAAAAATTAAATGACGACTAAATAAGTGCCATTGTTAATACTTAAATTAAATTATATAATTAAAGCAACGCTCGACAGATGATAAAAAACATCTATTATTTTGTTTACTCAAAATTTATTGATGTGGTTATTACAATATCATTCTTATTTCCAATAAAAAGTAGGCGATATTTCATATATTTTAATCTTCAAAAAAAAAAAAAAAAAAAAACGAAAAATGCAAACCAGTCTTTTCAACTTACAATAATTGGTAATTAATCACAAATTTTTATTCGACACTTAAAAATATTAACTTGATACCACACGCGTAAAAAATTATGAAAATTTTCAACATCACAGGCGTAAATAATTAAATGTAATTATGGTGATTAAAAAATTAATTGTTAGATGATCGATTAGATGGAAAAAAAAACAATAACAAAAACAAAAGAAAGAATAAAACGAGTAAGAATCCAAGTAGGTACCTACTCGAAAAAAATGGTTGAATATTAATTCGAAAAAATAAAATTGAAAATTAAAAAAACAATTTCAATAATTCCTCATCAGTTGTGGTGTTTTTTTCAACAGGTCGCTCGTCACGTTTCAACGTACTACTCAAACTTAGGCTTTCAAAAGAATCTTCGAGCTCTTTATCATCTGTACGGATTTTATTTGAAGATGATTTGTTAAAACGGGAATTGAAATAACATTGATTATTTTTGGAGGCTGAATTTTTGGCGGAATCTGTCTTTCTAAATATGTTCTTATCGTTAGATTTTTGGAATGACAAACTCGTTTTTTCTGCGGTAGCATCAGCATCGTTAACATGTCGCGGTTTAAATGAACTTTTAACATTACGCGGACTGAGGCAATTCGAATTTCTGTTTTCCGCGAATTCGCCACTCCGATCCCCTCCTTCGGCGTAACGTTGTTTAGTCCACTTATTACTGTTGTAATTTCCGGATTTTTGCTTTCTATTTTTCTCCCGATAACCACAACTAGAAGTAGAATATTCACTATGTCGACAAGGTGAACAATCTCCTTTGACTTCACTCGTGTCTGCTGATTTTTTTGCGTAATGATTTTCGTTAGATTCAACTTGTTTTTTCCAAGATTCGAAAAAGTTGTCTACTTCTGCAACCGAACTAGTTTCATTTTCCAACTGTCTTTGCGTTTGCATCTTTTCAAATTTTTGCTTAGTAGTTGCTTTCGTAAAGTTTGATTTTCTGTGAGGTTTATTCTTAGATTTACGAGCATTCCAACCGATCGAACGTTTTGATTTAAACTCCTCTTCTTCTTGCAATATTTTATTTTTCAAATTTTTTGCACGGCCTTTACAAAACGTTACATTCGACTCTGTCATATCTTTCAAAAACTTTTTGTACACTTCCGATTCTTCTGATTTACTTTTAGAATTCTTCTCCATGTGTATTTTAATTTCGTCAATTAAAACATCGATCAGTGAAAATGATTCCTTGAGTTGAACGAACAAACTTCGATGATTCTGTTAGTAACGTACACATGAAAAAAATCAAGAAACAGAAACTAGGTAAAAGAGATGAAATGATAATTATTATAATTAACTATATGTATTCGCTCGTACAATACTTCAAGGACAATAACTGTGATAAAGACGCCATGTTTTTGAAGATTAAGATGGAAATCATATTTTTATGTCGTAAAAATATAGGAGTCATATTTTTACTTTAATACATACTTTTCTATTACCATAATTAACGAGAATGAATGTACTTACCAAAATATTTTCGTCGTAATTCATTTTGATACATTCTTTCATTAATTCGCACGATTTGGTCAGATCAGGCTGAACGAAAATGTAGTAGGACGCCATCTGGGTCATAATTTGCAATTTTCGTGGCACTTCTACGAATATCGTCAATAAGTGTGTAAGTTTCTCGATAACATTGATTTCATTTTTTTGATGTTTTAATTTTATCAAATCCATATGCGCTCCGAATACGTTTTGTTCAGCGCAGATTTCCAGATGTTTTATCGCCGAGTCTATATCCTAAACCAAAATTAAAGTTTTGTAAGCTTTTTAATAATTTACAAATTCAGAGTAATGGAGAACCTGTGCTGGAAACTCTAACGAAATCGAAACCAAGGACCGCTAAAGGCCGAACCGAAACCCGGTACGATAAAAAGAAAGCACCAAATCTGAGAACGAAACCAATACCTATACATTTTTTAAAACAATATGCTTCAATTCGTTCCGATCTTGGTCTTTTTGTATTCTCAATAATTGTTTACCAAAGTATTTACTTATTTTTCCCGATTTCAAGACTATATTTTACGGTGTGAAACTTCCACTTTTATAACATTCTGATATGCCTTAATTATTACAATTAATTTTTCTCGAAGACCTAAGGAACAAAAACTCATTCCAAAAAACTATATCAGAAAAGACCGCGTACAAAACACGGACTAGAACTAAAATTCGGAACAAAATATTGTTTTGAATTGGACCAAGAACGAAACCTGAAACAAAACAGTCAAATTCGAACCAGGCCCGAGAACCCGAACATTATGAAATCCGGTTTTCAGCCCTGAGTGGAACACCGGTGATACTGGATTATGGATACGTACGTTTCCATACCGCTCGTAATACTGTGCCAAAAGATGATTAGCAAATGGATTACGAGGCGCCATTTGTAAGCCTTTCAATAGGAGCGCTTTGGCGTATTCGACATCTTTTTGAGGATACGGTAAATACATGAATCCTTTGGCAACCCGAAATAAAACGTGTGTACAACTTGGCTGTTTTTCAATAGCTTTCCTGCAAATATCGGCAAAGCACGATTGACTACAATGCAAATTATTCAAAGCATGTCAAGATTCGCCTAGTATTTTTTCTACGCGTACCTGTAAAGCATGGAGGCTTCATCGTTCAATTTATCAATTGACATTTTCAGGTGAGGATAGAGCGTGAAATCTCGAGAGTGAAATTTATAAGTTCGATTCGCGGTTTCCGCGTACACTTGCGCAGCGAAGAGCATGAACAGATAGTTTTCATCACTTTCGATAGCTTTCTTCAACGCGTTTCGTTCTTCATCGGATGGAATGTCGTAAGGTTTTTCTACACGACGTATTCGTCCCAAACTTTTTCCAATCAAAAATAACCAATAAGAATTCGACGGATCCATTTCATTTGCCTTTTTAGCATAATTCAACGCCAATTTATTGCCGTACAAGCCATATTCCATGGATATAGCACTTCGTATTCCGAATACCGCAGCAGCGTTTTCATTATTCAACTCTTTGAAGGGAATAACATCGTTAAATATCTGGACAAAACACAACCATATTGAATATTTTAGCTATTTAATATTGTAAATTAAAATTCATGAAATACTTTTTGTGCTTCTGCTAAACTGGATTTCATTATCAAGTTGTAAATTTTGTATGTTATTAAAATTTGTTCCAAAGCGACAGAAATTTGACTGTAAAGCATTTCTTCGCAATGATTTTCACGCAGTACAGTGATTTCATCATAAATAAATTCGACAAACTTCAAAGCACTGGTATAGTCTTTAACTGAAGTGTATTCGTGTACCAAGATAAGTCGTAAAATTGTTCTGAATACAATAATAAAATACAAATTAATTGAATGTCAATATTTTGTAATTACCGAACAAAAGAATATGTTACGTGTAATCCTTACGTTTTAAATTTAAATAAATCTTCTTCAATTATTTCCGATAACTTTTGCTTACATCTCTCAATCATATCATTCGGAAACACATTCAATTCATCTTTTACGTTGAAATAATACGGATTATTTATGAACTCGAAAAAAAAAGTTGTAATTTCTTCACTAAATATCAAAGCATCGGTATCCATCGTAAGGTAGATTTTTACGAATGCTCCAGATTCATAAAATTATAAATTATAATTTTGCTACAAATAATAAAGAACATTAATTAATTTTTGTATAGTTTGTTCTCAACTTATCAGTTTGCTATCAAATAATCATTTTGTCATGGTCGCGAGAGCGCATGCGCATCGCTTTGTAAAAAGTGATTGCATGACAACCTGTGAGGCCGTGACAAGCTGACAACACAGTCATGGATCACAGACTCACAGTATCACAGGCACTTTCATTAATTGGCAATCAATAATAATTATTCAAATTCAGTGTTGCATTTGGCATTTTTTCAATATTCTTATACTCTATCCTTGATTATCATTTTTATAAATGAATAATACTTAATGGCCGAAAAAAAAACGAAATTAAAAATACAGTAAAGACGTTTATTGATGGTGAAATTTTCGGATTTACTAATCCAACCGCTACGTAAACGCTTTCAGTATCCCTCCACCCTGCCTCCACAAACACACGTAGCTACTTCGAATGCCGAGTCGTCGAACCGCTTTGCTGTCGGCTTTAGAGTATGGAGTGTAGAGTGATTATTGTTTAAATTTCAAACGTTTGATGAAGTGTTGTTATGATCTTACGGTAGTGACGTGTGTTTGTTGTAATTAGAAGAAATGGATAAACTAATTATTAGTAATTTAATTCTCTTGTTATTAACGGTTTATGCGAATTGCATTTCCAATGAAGAGCCTCCGAATATAAGGATCGTGAACGTGGATCGTCTTATCGATATTTCTTCTCAAATCGTTAAGGTTACCAATAAGATAACGATAGAAAATACCGGCGGAGAAGCAATAAAAAGTTTCGTGTTCGGGCATGACAATACGTTCATGAATAATGTACCAGTATTCAAAGCTCGAATATCGGATTCAGACGCGTATTTGGCGTCCAAAATGGTCGTGAGTTCTGGTCATCATTTGTCATGGAGAATAATGTTTGATATACCGTTGGAGTCTGGCAAAACTACCGTTGTTGATGTGTACTATGTGCTTATCAACTACTTGGTACCTTATCCTACCCAGATAACGCAAAATGAAAAGCAATATGTCAAGTTCATCGGTAACAGCTTCGTTTACATGTTGTACCCGATAGGAAAAGTGACTACTAGTATTGCCCTCGGAACAAAAAATATTGAAAGCTACACGAAAGTCGAGCCAACTTCGTATTCAGATTCTCATATTTTATATGGACCGTACAAGGATGTTCCGCCTTTATCGATTAGTAAAATTGAAATTCATTATGAAAATAATTCGCCATTTTTGGTTGCTTCGCTGTTGGAGCGTAGAATCGAAGTTTCGCATTGGGGCAATGTTGCGGTGGAGGAAGATATAACCTTGGAACACACTGGGGCGAAACTTAAAGGACCGTTTTCTCGATACGATTATCAAAGAGAACCCGAAAGCGGTTTATCTAGCGTGAAAGTATTCAAAACCATCTTGCCAGGTACAGGCTGCGCGCATTCAGCTCGCTTACACGTCTCTAGTATCTTTCGTTTTCATCATAAAGTTTATCATGTTCTAATTTATTTATTTTGCCTTATTTCAGGAAGTGCCTCGGATATATACTATCGCGACGAAATCGGAAATATTTCAACTTCGCATTTATATAATCTGGAAAATTCAGTCGAAGTGGAATTACGGCCTAGATTTCCGCTGTTTGGAGGATGGAATACTCGTTACACCTTGGGTTACAATATTCCTTCTTATACTTGTTTGTATTCTAAAGGTGACAATTATGCGCTTAAATTACCTTTCATCGATCATATATTCGATAACATGGTAATAAATAAAGCCATTGTCAAAGTCATTCTACCTGAAGGTGCTGAGGCCATCCGAGTATCGTTACCTTACAATGTTAATCGTTATGAAGAATCTGTGCATCATACCTATCTCGATACTGTCGGTAGGCCTGTCTTGACATTGCAACACTTCAGTTTGGTCGAAGATCATATTGCCAACTTCGAGGTGCGATACGTATTTCCTAAAATGTATATGCTGTTGGAACCTACTTTAATTATAGGATTTCTGTTCATTTTATTCCTACTCGTAATCGTGTACGTTCGATTAGACTTCACGTTGTGTAAAGATGAATACGCCGAACAAAAATTACGCGTTTCCGGTATCTGTAGTAAATTCATCGGTTATCAGAGTCGTAAAATCAAACTGTATGAAAATTTTGACGATAAATTTACCACCGCCAAATATAACCCAGATCTCAGTACCTTCAGCGCTGCCGTGAAAACGTTCAATAATGAATACAAGAATTTGTCGACGCAACTTGCTGATATTTCTACAGATTTTAAACTCGAATCTCCCGAAAGTGTTGACAAAATAGTTGAAATACAAAAGTTAGACAAACAGTTGAAAGAAATTTACTCTCAACAGCAAAATTTATACGTTGAAAAACTCATTCCAAGAAAAATAAGTAAAGCCGCCTTCCTAGAGGCCGAAAACAGTTTCTTTAAAAAGAGAGACGAGTATGTAGCGAAAATTTATAAGGTCATTAAAAGTCTAGAATAACAAGCTTTTTAGCTGCTTCGTCTTTTATTGCTCCATCACCGGCAAGGAGCGTTTACGGTGCACTAAAGTTGTACGAACTACATTGTTTTCGATGTCTCGCTATTCGCATTGAATTAAGTTGTCACATTGTATATAATTAGTCAGTTTTTTACCAACATTTTGTGTACTATAAGCGAGAGTTGATATTTATTTTATTTATTCTTTTTTTAATCCGCGCGTATATGTTTACATTTTTTTCTCGTATTTGTCTAATTTCATCTTGTATCTAGTTGTATAAATACATATTATAAGATAATGTCAAAAATTGATGCCTATTTGAGTTTCAATACTTGATGTATGCCTGCGCTCTTAATGTTGTTTGATACACACGATTTAGGCATACAAATACTTGCAAAACTTCTTTATTACCATCAATACCATACTACTTTCATATTACTATTGATATTTTCGTAATTCCTTTCCGCCTAAGTAGTTGTTTTATTTTTGGTACCATCGTACGTCTACTTTATATTACTTATTTTCGCAATAAATTTCTTCGTTATAACAATACCATGTTTTCACTCTCACTTCGAGTTAATACGGTACCTATAAGTTGCAAACTAAAGAGAACATTTTCACAAAGTATGCATAAATAACGGAAAAAAGTACACTTTTATCAACGATTTTATTATCAAACGCAGTACAAATAGCATCGCATACTAAAGGCTACAAACTGCTTTTAACAGCCTCTAAAGAAATACAAACAATTAACGCGTTCATTTTACATAGTAATAAAATAAACATTCTTTAAATAGTAAGTATATACGTCATTCATTTTCATCTAGACGCGTAAGAACGGAATAGAACACACACACACACACTGAACTGAAAGACGCGACACATAAAGCTTTTACAAAAAAAAACCTTTTTACACGTATGCGTATGACTACGTTCCGTTAGAAAAAATTTATGCTGATAGTAGGTATAATTATGATGAATGATCAACATTCCGATATTAAGCGGGATATGAATTTATCTCAAGTGGAGACTCGAGAATACATGAAATACAACGCTCATATTACTTACGAAAATTCATCGGGTGCTTCATTTCTTAAGCGGGAGACGAAAACTCATTTTTTTTTCAGTGATTTGTATTTTCATTTATTCGTTTTTTACTTTACATCTCATTATTATTGCGTATTCTTTTTCTCCCTTTCTTTTGAAGAATAAATTACGTGCAAAAATTTTATATCTACCCTATGCGTTAGATTATGTAGTTTGAAAAAGTAACCCACTCAAAAGGAAAGTTGCTCAAAGATACATTTTTAATTTTGAGGTAAATTTTTCATTGTCACTATACTTAGGTAGCCAATTTATCACTGCGTTGAAAATGTGAAAATTAAAAAATGTGGGTCACTGTTAATGCATTTACACTATGAATTTTCATCTGCGGAGGTACAATCATTGTGTTGCTAATTTTGAATGAAATTAATAAGGCATCACAAATAGTTTCAATTTAAATTTTTTTCGAATATCTCCAAATGATATGACTAAAATGATATGTAGATTTTGGATTCGAAAAAAAATAAATGATAATAATATGTGTAGGCTATGTAAAAGCCTATAAAACAAGATCGAGCTAAGACATGTTAGAAAATAGAAATAAAATACTTATATGAAAGATTGTCTATCATGTTCCCTTGAAATGCTAAAGTCATCCTGAAACTTATTAAAATTTCATTTCTAAAAAAATAACAAATAAGATGTATAAAAACATAATGAGTAGAAGAAAAAAATCGAATTAAAAATATTGTGACCTCTGTTTTTGAGTTCGTTAAATGAAACTGGTATGTGAATAAATGATATGTAAATGTAGTCAGAGAGAGAAAAAAAAAACATTTTTGACGCAGGAAGTGTAATTACAGCCTATATTAAACTATTCAATCGCGTGTCCGTTTAATGGGTAATACATATTATATAGCGCCATTTTCTTTGGCTCCGATAATTTTTTATTAATTGGACAAAAATCAAAATCAATTGCAATTTAAAAAGTAATAACTACTTGTTTATATTTTATAGCTGATACTACACTGCTTCATATTTTATGAAATGAAGGAGTTCCTGCGCAGAGGTGTTACGTATATAGCTAATCAATTGGATACACGTGTATCAACTACAACGAATGTTAACACGACTTTTTGATCTAAAAATATCTAGCAAGTAAGTACGTAGGTAATGCATATTGGACTTGAAAGATTGACAATACCTATATTATGGAAGAATGTGGTAGGTACCTAATTACATTTATTCGCTGCACCATTTTATTGAAAATTTCATAATTAATTAATTCGTTCGTTCATTGTTTTCTTGATGAGGGCAATGTTATCCTTACATTATTGTTATTATTATTATTATTATTATTATTTTTTTTTTTATTAATTTAGCTTTATTATGTTCTGTTTCTTTACCTTATGGACACAAAAAAAATTCAATTCAATTATTATTATTATTATCATCATTATTACTATTATACCTATGCGTATAAACTCATTTTGAAGAGGGTAGGTATACGGTCTACAAAAAATTTAAATTACTGTAATAAGTATGTAAAAATTCCTGTAAAGCTTTTTATTGTAGAGGAATAAAAAAAAGATCAATTTTAAATTTACTTTCATGTTTTAGAAACAGCAGTACGGTAAATAAGGGAAACTAAAGATGTTTGTATCAGCAAATCCCATGCAGATAGTGGTGTTCCCATTGAGATAGAGTAAACGCTGCATACGCCGTACACTCTCAAGAAAATATCTCAAAATGCAAAGTATGCGCGGCATACCCTCAGATTTTCAATCCTCAACCTCACACAGAGCTGTGACCTAAAGAACATAATTATGATTCAAATGGCCCTGCTTTCAAATTAAATTTTTCATTTCTACTCTTTTTTTTTTTAATCATTCACGTTATTCTAGGTTATTTTCAATTTCAAATCCCATAAAAAACAAACGGTTGCTTGGTTGCAAATATGTATCAATTCAGCGTACACTCTCAGAAAAAATCATGGGAACACCGCAGCATGTAGATATTTATAAAATTAGGCACCTTCATCAAGAACTATTGCTACTACAAAAAAGATTAATGAACGAAGAAAAAAAAATCGATGCATTTAGGTAATAGGTATGCACGTAGATGCTGAGCAAAAGTTGGCTGGAATGGTCTATATTTTTTATGCTCAATCTATTTTTTTTTTTTTTTTTTCAATTGAAATAAAAGAATACCCACTACCCGAATAAAAACAAAATTAAAGTTTAAAAAAAAAAACTTAAAAGGTAATAATAACAACAACAACACATTCAAAAGAAATATTATAACGAAATTAAATTTGTTGAAGAACATTAAATCAGTATTCAAAAGTAAATACTAACAGTATTCACAAATAAATAAGTAAATGATATGTTTGTCATGATATGCATAGAGTTACACATTATTGATATGTTTGGTTTCATACAGATATACAACGTGGTAACCACTTGTTAAATAATTATTATGTTCGAGCGTATCAAATTAAATACTTATATATTAAAAAGAAAAAAAGGTTGTAATGAAAATAGGTAAGTGTGATGTCTACGCCTTTCTCGATAAATTTCTCTCAATTACCTACCTAAAAGGTTAAAATTACAAGCACTTCATTTTCCATTACGTGAATATTTTTTAATTTGAATATGTGATAGGAACGGTTTCAGGCAGATAATATAGGTACCTACTATAGATATTTCGAATAAGTTAGGTAAAATATGATGGAGATTTTCGTACCTACGATTAAAAAAAAATTTATAGAATCGTGGGTTCCCAGCCACTTTGCCAAATCCATTGTTCCCGAACAGAAAAATCAAAAAAAATTATATTTTTCATTCAAAATCAAAGGTTAATGTGGTACGAAATTGTTCTAAATCCATTTCCGTTTTGGAGCAGCCTTTACCTTGCGCTCCATACTTAACTCAGTGATAATCGCCTCGGTGTCGGCCAGCTATTTTTGTAGCTGAGTGAAAGCTGTGTATAAATTCGGTTGGTGTTTTTCGAGTAACAACTGAAATCGATTGTGCCATTCTTCGTTTGCATTATCTGTTTTGTGAAGATGGTTTGATGAATCACTGCCCATATTAGATACATTTACCGTAGAAATTTTCGCATTTGAGAAATAGGTATTCTGAAAATAAATATTCGAGAAATATGCATTCTTGAAACAATATTTTCGGGATAACAGATTCGGAAAAATGTCCGGGAATCGGAATTAAGTTAATTTTCGAAATTCGATTAATTTTAATGAGAATGAAAAATATATACTTTGAAGTGATAATTTTAATCAGTACTTGGAAAAATCTTGACTTGTAATTTTAACCGCAAAATTGAGAATAAAAAAAAAAAACACGACAGTTCTGGTTTAGACCTTACAGCCTTAGCACAAAATTATACAGTAGGTACAGACTAACTCAGAGAATAATACTTCGAGCATACCTTAAATTAATCAAACATGTTGACAGTCGAGGAAGGAAAACTAAAGCATTCAGAATGAATAATCGAATTGGTAGCATTAAATTACGTTTACGTGGGTCGACAATAACTTGCATGGAATAATTTTACAAAATTATAGGCTTTACATCAATTAAAACATTGAATTCTGATACGACTAAAAAGAAAGAAAGAAAAAAAAAAAGAAGAGAAAAATCGCATAGTCATACCGTACCTTATTGACAAAAATGCAGACAATACGCAGCGTAAAAGTACTGTAGAAATGAGACTGCGTTAACGTAGGACAGGTAAGATCGTCAATGCAGTTACATTTCTGCAAATTTAGTAATACGCATATCCATATGCAGCATGTACGTTTACGCAATACGCAACACTACCTTGCAAAAAACGCAATATTACATACTGCGTAATATTTTAGATATCAACTTTTCAAATGCATTTTCATCAATATGAATGGTAATGCTCACTTCGTAGTTGAAGTAACAAGAATTTATGAAAGAAAAAGCATAATTACCTACTAGTCAATTTAAGATATGCTTCGTAGATATAATAAGCGCAACCGCCGCGAAAACCATAGATCCTTATTTTTTATTTATAAGTACAAAAGTTTACAGAAAATCAAGTACACAAGTCACGCGCAGTATAAACAACGTACAAAGGTACAAAAGCGTTACCTTACATATTATCTAAAATTCAGTTTTTTTTTTTGTTTTTTTTTTGGTTTTGTTCTTTGTTTTCAATCCAGAATGATGGGTATTATGTCGATGAAAAAAGGAATGGGGAAACACAGTTATTTACCTTACTATTTTTTTGTCATGAAGAAATTAGCCTATGCTTTAGGTACTATTATGTATTTATTAAAAGTCTATCTCTGAAAATATCGTAATACGTATAAATGGCTTTTCTAGAAGACAAATCTACAAAATTACAAAATATGTCACACGCTGCAACTCTCGTAGATCAAGGTCAACTGCAAAGTGTTGATTTCACTGAGATTGGAAATTAATAATTGAGTAATAGTTTAATACATATTTTGAAAATGATAATTAAAAAAGAAACCAACGACAAGAGAGTGTTTCTATCGTTTTGTAACATTTATGTGTGGATATACACATAGATGTAGTTTCAGAAACAAAATAACGTTTTGAAAGTTTTATCTTTGAAAATAATTACATACTTAGATATTTTAAAATATCAATTTCTCTTTTCTCACCTTCATTTCACATACAATGCGAGATACTGATTACAAAAATGTAAGTACCCAGATTTCATGTAAGTAGTTGTACATGAATAATATAAAATACTATACAGACGAGAAATAACCGAAAGAATTTTTTTTTTTATTAGCTTAGGCATGATGACTCCAAACTTGTGCCAAAATTTGCGTATGAAAGCCTCAGCTAGGTACCTACATTCGCCGTCTTTCTAGTAAAGCCATTTTTTTTTTCGTCATTAAAAATGGGTAATTTTTTGTTTCATTGTCTCTATAATTTTTTTTTTATTTTTTTTTTATTTTTTTTTAATCATTTATTCCGTTGAACACTAATACACAATGACATAATTGCACGTCAGTTGAGTTTATCACAATAAAAAGGTTATTAGTCACTAGACAATGTAGCTAGTGCGAGAATACATTTAGTATAAGCATCAGTTAGATATACTAACAGTATACTGTATAATAAGACATACGTAGATATCGATTTAAAAGGGAAATTATTTAGAAATGTAGAAAAAAAAGTTGATAATACAACGACAATATTGACGGTCCTAACGTCTGAGTACTATAAAAATGGTAGTCTCGACGTTTTCACTGTACTGGTACTTTTTATAAACTTTTTCCAACGGACCTGAAAATTATTTCATGTATCCGATGGACGATGGACATCCGACAGCAAATCGACACAAGATTCCATTGGAGACTATAAATACGCGAAAAACATTACAAACAGCGTAGTATAGGTAGCTATAAGGTACTAGGCAGTAGGTACAAGAAATGGAAATTAGAAGTTGACGATGCAATCATAATAAGGAAACAGAGCGAAGGAATGAATTGTTATTCCTTTCAAGTACACTGCAAACACCTACCAAATGCTTACTGTCTTATACCTGTCATACATACAGCACGTTGCGTCTTATTCATATGCCTACTACATATTATTATTATGTACGTACTTGTACGCTATGCGTACAATAATATTAGTTGTATGTATATACGTATATGTATTATGTACTCCCATGTACACATGTAAGTATACCTAATTATTACCCGTGTACCGGTACGCATTTTTCTAATGCTGTACAGTATATACCTACAGTATATAGACAGCAACAGCATACCTACTACTACGCGAATTTCTTGGGCGTACAGCATGATGGCAGTTCACAGTTGGCGAATTGTAAATAATAAGTATTTATAGGTAGCGGGTACAGAGTTACAGACGTGTGTAAGTACAAAAATGAAAATGTCGCTGGAATAAACCATACCCAGGTATTTGGTCGATTTGCTGTTTCCATACATCAATATTAGATATTCCTTGTTTCAATAGCTTACATAGCTAAGCTACTGCAACGAATTAAAGGGACGCCGACACGGCAGTAAATTATACAAGATAACGATGATCATGGCTGAATAGTTAGTCGGAGATGAAAGTCTTCCATTCGATGTTGTATCGTTGCCGGGGTTCAAATCTTTAATTAAACCGCAACCTTTCATACTCATTTCTGTGCAAAAGACAAACAAGAAATGTACTACTTTTAAATGCCTCAAAATGCAGGCGTGAAAAAATTATGTTTCCAAGTACTCATGCAACGTGCAGGTTCTTTATTACCTACTCACCACTTTCTAGATCGTCGGAAGTTTATTCCTAAATGTTTTTAAGTAAAGATCTACCTGTTATTGCTCGCTCCATTATACTCGTACAAGTGCAAATTAAGATGTGGTTATAGGTACACACAGCAATAGTGAAAATGAAGTAGAAAATTTGCCGATCGGTGCAGCAGGATTAGATGAAAGTTTTTTCGGAAAACTTCGGAAACTACTCGGCAGTTGTTGTTTAGACTTGTAATTTTTTCTGTTTCATCTGTTCATACATATTGTTTGTGTCTACGTTGTTGTATTAAGTTACTCATTCATTAGAAAAATGTCGTTTATGCACGTAAAAAACACAAAAGCTTATTGAATAAGTATCAACGAAACTTACAATATGAAGTTGATGAATAAACAACTATTTAACATTAATGGTAAACGAGTCGTTATCGAAGAAGTAGAATTAGAAGCAAGTCTATAATAATGCCAATATTGACAATATTCAAGTCACAACGTCAAATTATCGTCATATAAATGGTCATATTCGCTGTTGGTGACCTGAATAGTATTATTATTGGCATCATCGAGGAGCATTGTTTTCATTTGAAGATATGAGACTTCAAATTGTGTTTTCGAGTGAACCCTTTTTCACCTTGGCACAAATAAATTTACTATGGACAGATGACATTTTAAACACAGTGCTACCATCATTTAATGTGGAAAAAGGGCAATCACTGAAGTTAAAATACAGTATCAGTATGCCATACGAGACGTGGTGATAACAACTTGGAAAAAATCGCAAGTCCGAACGACAACTGCCGAGTAGTTTCCGAAGTTTTACGAAAAAACCTTCACCCAATCCTGCTGCACCGATCGGCAAGTATAAGAAATACTTAGTTGAAATAGGAAGAACGCGTAGTTGTCTGCACATACCTGCGAACTGCTGAATCTCAGGCATTAAGCCGTTCCAAAATTCGCACGCAGCCGATCGCGGTCCCTTGCCGTGACCCACTTTGACCGCGTCGTATATATAGTATATGGGATTATCTTTGGTATAGCGTGGCCATTCCGATTCGTCTGTCACCGGTTTACTGCAAAATTCAAGCCAGTCTTAGAATATCGTGCTGGATGCACCGTCACTATGAGCTTTGTCAAAAATTCCAATTTACGTTATGACGCGATACGCGCGCCTACCTACGATACTCACCCCGATACCGAAAATCTGGAAAAAGCTTGCATAATCCTCATACTCAGGTCACGCTCTCTCGCGTTATAAGATACCGATAGATTCAAAGGTTGACCAAACACGTAGGCGATTTCGTCACCATGGATTACACCCATCCAGTCGCCCCAAGGATGAGAACTGGTTCTCTATAATAAAAATAATAATAATAATAATAACGATAATAATAATAATAATATAATAACGAAACATATACATATACATATATTATATATATTTTGTGTGTATATTTGAACGTATATATAGCTTTCAGTTTTATACAAACGTTGGGAAGCCGTGGGTATGGTGCTATCTTGGCGAGACCCACCTGGGCCTGACAAGGATAGTAATAAGTCTGAAGCGTGTTTCATAAGAATCTTTATGCTTCATTTGTATAAGTGAATTTTGAAATTTTCCTACCCTTCTAAGGATTCCTAATATGCTATGTTCAAGTAGTTTCCAAAAAGCTCACGCAGGCATCTTTACCTCTTTAAATGAGACCCGGTCTCCGAATGTCTGTTCGGTATCAACAGTCTAGGGCCTGACAAGGATAGTGGCATATTGAGAGAAAGAAAGGAAGAAAGAAAGAAAAAAACTCGAAGGAAAAAAACAATCACTTCGGGTGTTTTTAAGATACATGTACGATATAGGTACCTGGTGATACCTACGTAAGTATTGGTAATTTAGTATAATATAGTATTTGTATAAACATTTGATTTTTAGAATATAACATGAAGGTATGTGTGTCGATACCTCGGTATTATCAACTGATGTACGAGTAGTAATATTTTACACGTAACGTACCTACTTCATATGAACGTGGATGTACTCTCGTATAATTTAGAACATGTATCTCAAAACACTCGAAGGAGATACCTACGTACGTTTACGTATAACATTGTTGTTGTCGATTTCCACAATCATAATGTACTCGTAAGCAGAATAAGTATAGGTACGTGACGCAAAAGCGTTACAGGCTTTTTCACGGAAAAATAAAAGTTGGAAAGTAAAAACCGACTAAGGAACGAGAAAGACGTAGTATTCGTATTCCTATTCGTATTCGTATTCGACGCTTCGTTATAACGAAATTATCTCATCTTAATACTGGTACTGCGCGCAAAGCGTCAATTTACAAAATTATAATTCCTCGCGCGAGCATTGTAACTCACGAATATATGGAAATTCGTCACCACAATCTACCCACCGCGCCGCGCTTTTCTCCTATTACCGAGACGCACAAAATTTAACCCTTTTGCACTCATCTAATTAGGTGTCGACTACAGCCGATATCCAATCTCTTTGTAGCGGATGGCGACTGGCGAGTGGCGAGTGGAGCTGTTCGAAAATTCGTGAACTGTCGCCACATGAACACGACTACTCGTATAGTACAGTATACACTATACAGTATTATAAATAATATTATGTACGTACGTATATCCGTGACCCGTGAGATGCTATGATTATGGCGATACGCGTTATACACGTACGCGAACAAAAATTAAACTTAACATAGAGACAGAAATAGCTTATTCTCTGTGAGCGTATAGAAAGCATTTATACAGTGTATTGTAATATACACTGACAATGACACCCCACACTGCACAATGCACAATGTACAATGTGTACAATTCAGGGCTGTAATAACGGATCGTGATTCGTTCCGTTACCGTTCCGGTATCCGTTCCTGAGTCATTCCGTTACGTTCCCGTTAGGTTATGTTCTAATTTTGGATGTTCTGTTACGTTACGTTACGTTACGTTCCGTTCCATTCCGTTCTATTCCGTTCCGTTCTTTACCCCTTTTTTTTAGTACGAGTTGGAGTCTCGTCTTTTTTTATTTTTTTTTATTGATGATAGTGATGGTAAAAAATTTAAAATACAATAAACATTTAAACAATAACTCAAAGTTGCAAATAACACAAAATGACTCACATTGTATGAATCAACAATAATGCACCGAGCAGTTTTGCCATTTTTTTTTTTCTTTTTGAAGACTGATTGATAATTGATTGAGTTATCGGTTCAAGACAGTTTACAAATTTGAAAATGTTTGAGTCATTTCAGCCTTTCAGATACTCAATCAGTTTAGGTTACAGTCAGGGTAAAAATGCTCAGTCACTTTGTTGTTAACTAAAGTTAACGGTTAGCGATCGAGTTACCATACCCTGCTTTTCACAAATTCGCAATTCTACTACGGTACGAGGTATTAAAGTTAATTGAAAATGATCAAATTTGAATTTCACATAAAAAAATGTACATTGCATTGGGCTTACATGGTAGGAAGCTAGGAACAATTTTGCAAGCATTCGAATTTCAAAAAATGAAAACAATGTAAAATAACGGAACACTAACAAAATTGATCCGTTACGTTCCGTTACGTTTAGTTCTAAAAAATTTTGTTCCGTTACGTTACGTTCCGTTCCGTTACTAAAATGAAAAAATTAGCCGTTACGTTCCGTTATTCGGTTACGTTCCGTTACCGTTATTACAGCCTTGGTAGAATTGCACACACATTCCTGCTTGTGCTTGCCAAAGGTACCTTGTGGGGACTTGTCATACATTCTACACTGCAAACGAACTTGCGAGAGAGCGTCGCGTCTGCATTGCGTCGTGTCAAGTATTTTGGTACCATCGAAATTGCAACAAATTCAATAATGAAGAAGTTATGAATAATATAAGCACAAACTCGCAGAGTAAGATAATAACAGATTCATGAATGGGAACAAGAACCACGAGCTATAACGTCGCCGAAGTGCAAAGTGCTAACTACGCCATCTACGAAATATTATGAATTATGATACACGAAACAACGTTGTAGTAACTCACTTTGATTTCTACTTTTGTAGCTCCACATTAGATACCTACCTATAGATTTTCGCACTCTATGTAGGTAACTGGGCATGATGCCCCCCGAAAAACGCGTATTTATTTCGCACCAGCCTACTTTCTTCGGCTCGTGCACTTCTAAAATTAAATTAAAAATGTTCTGATACCCTCAGAAGATAAAAAGTTCCGCACAGACTGTGAAAAGTTGGCCAGAAACTCTCAGAACATACAAAGCCCCCACCCTTGCCTACACCCATGTTTGTACGGCATCGTTAGGGAGGTCTCATAAATTTATACAAATGCTAAGCAGATCTTGAATTTTACAAAAATCAACAACTTTACAGCAATTCTGCATCCTATGCACTCGAATAGAACAACTAACTGTATGCAGAAGACTGCAGATGTAATGCAGAAGGACGTCCTAAAGCGCATTGCGAAGTTTTATACACATTTATATGCTGTATATTGAAAATGTTGACGTTGCCTAACTAATAGGGAGGAGGTCTATGCTCTAATTGAGACGATTTTCGCAACGTATCCATAAGCACTCTTCTTTGAGAAGAACATAATGACCCAATAAACCACAAGGCGATGAAGTGTACCTCATCATTTACAGTGACAAGAAAGTAGAAAGAAAGGGATCAAAAATTAGCTACCTCATGTTACTCGTACATGACGGCATATGGCAATCTGTTCATTGTAGTGTTTGTTTGATGATTAAAGGCTTACGCTAGTCGTATAGGAAAACAATAGGTAATAGAAGCGGTAATGAGATGAAACCGAGGTTACCTCCCTACACTCGTCGCATCCAACAGCATATTATTATAGTACGAGTACGTAAACACGTACCATGCCTTCCATATTATTACACCTTTTTAAGCAGAAAATTATCATATTCATTTAACCCTTGTCCTTTTCTTCTTCTTCTTCTTCTTCTTTTTTTTTTTTGTTTGTTTGTTAGCGGTAAATTATGTACAACGTATTGGTGACTTGGGTATGCTAGTAAGTATGGGTAGGTACTAGGTAGCTATAGGTACGGGTACAGATGAGTGCTACCAACAACTCGATCGCATACGTGTACCTATATAGTCAGCGATTGCTTCTCCCGTCCATAAAATGTAACTAGCTACTAGCTAGGAAGCTAGATATAGTAGGCGCTATTATTGTTAGGCGTGCTCGCGCTTACCTGCGTGAAGAAATAATAGTAAACTTTTCCACCTTGTTCTGCGAATAAATTGGCGAATAAATTGGTCGGACAGACGAAAAAGTAATCTCCAACTAAATCGCCGAGCACTTTTTGGTTCAAATAGCCGTCGTTCACGTTATCCCAGTCTGTGTACTGTTAACCATACAACAATACGCACGACATTACATAATATAGTATTATCAAATCTATAGGTTACTACCCTAGCCAGTAGGTACCTAGATAGACACAGTTGATCTAGGTATCTAATGTCCTAATCACCAATCAATTAATCACTGCTGATCACACCAGCAGTTGGTACCTATTAGGGTCTCCACATATTTTCATATACAATGTATACCCATCAAAATCTAATATTTTTTACAACTCACTTGAAATATAATGGCGTCCTTTTCGAGTTGCGAGAAATCTTTAAAAATGGTATTTAAAATTTCCAAAAATTTCTCTCGAATCAGCGAACTAGGGCCGTCTTTTTCGAAATAATCTATAAAATCGTACAGTAGAAAGAAGGTACCTGCGAAGCAAAGGCGAAATTAATTTAAGTATAACATACGTGCACGTATAGGTATATAACAATTATTAACATTTAACATTTTGTGCTAAAGATTGAATTTTGTTTTTCACTCCGACGATGATCAACATTGAAAATTTCTGTTTCGTTACTTAAGGCGGATAAACATAATATGCTGTTTGTGCTAAAACTTTGTGTACATACAGTGTAGTGTCACAGGTAAGAAAGTGATTTCAGTGGATGGAGTAGGTTGGGAGCAATAATAATTTAAAAAAGTATGAAGAACTAGGGAAACATTTACAGTTTTTTCATATTTTTTGCAAATAACTTTGAAAAATGCCCTATTGATATAGTGTTTCAAAAATTTTCGTAAGCTCCCATCCTATTCTATGCTTATAGTTAAAATTTGGCAGACGGATGTGCCCTGAGTGTTATTAATTGATGTGAACTTTTTTTTCTTGCTAAATTTCTATGATCTTTTTTTATGAAATTTTTAGGTGAGGACTCATAATGAAAGATTACAAAAAACTATGATTTTTTTTAAATACATTTTTTGTTTATTTATTTTTTTTTTTTCAAAACTGATACTTGTTAAGAGGGTTCTATTTGCAGCAACATACAACGAATATTTAATTTTTGTAAAAAATTTACAAATTAATATTTCTCGAAACAATCAGCTTGGTGATAAAAAAAAGTTATAAAAAAAAATATTCAATTTTTTATTAAAAATATTTTACTCTTCTCTGACTATTTCTCTTCAACTACCAACTTCCCTAATATGTATTAGTATTTCTTTACCAGTACTTAATTATTGTATTCGCTATATTTTGTCGCAAACAGAACCCTCTTACCGAGCACGAGTTTCGAAAAAAAATACAAGAAACAAAAATAATGCAATCGTAAATGAAAAGAAACATAGATTTAAAAAAAAATGTTTTTCTGTTCATAGCTAGCTAAGTTATATCTGCTTCAGCGCTTGAGTTGTGTGGTGTGGGATACTATGCTAGTTCATAAAACAAATTTAAAACGATGGGTCAAAGTTATTAGCGAAAAACACGAAAAAATGGCAAATTTTTTTCATAGTTTTTTGAACATTTTCATTATTACTACGCATCTATTCATTACTTACCACCCATTTTTAGAAGATTTAAGGGGTTTAGAAAAATTTTTTGAAAAATTGAGTCAATAAGATATTTCTCAAAGGTATTTGCAAAAAGTATGAAAAAATGGTAAATTTTTCGCTAGGTTTTCATACTTTTTCCATTATATGTATAGCTCCCCACCTACTCCATCCAATGAGACCAGTTTTTGTCAGTAACACTAAGTTGTATCTATACGCAACATTTTGGCAAAAACAGGATAATATTATGTTTATCTGCCTTAAATAACGTAATGAGAATTTTCAATGTTGATCATCGTGAGCGAGAAAAAAAAAATTCGAACTCATATCTAAGCCTCTTATCATACAAGTAGCCTTCATGTGGTATGAAGAAGCTCAGATCGAGGTGAAAGACCCTGTATAGGGTATACTCTATATGTGTTTAGGTACTGAATATGTATGGGATGAAGAAGAATATTTGAGGTGGAATACATAAATCGGGCGCTATCCAGGGTATTACGTTTAAATTTGAGGACGCCAAACCGAAAGGTACAAACTTACCTAAGTAGGTACCTATTCTGTATGTGTATACGCTGCGTACAGTACACCATTTCGTAGAGTTTTGTTGGACACATAGAAAAAATTCGATACTCAGCTCGCAGATCGCCTGCGGATGCGGTCAAGTTTGTTAAGCGGCTTAAACGCTAAATGCTCGGGTAATTAGAGTTTTGAAAAATACCGCGCGCATAATTTTATTTGCGTACGCGTGTACCCTTCTGCGGGATGACCTATTTACTTAAGCGCTACACAAGCAGGCTCGTTTTCAAGGTAATGCTATCGATTGGCGTTGAAAACGACAGGCCGTCGACAGGTGTAAAACGTCGACCGTTATCTCCGCAAAAACCTACCTAAAATCTTCGACAGCGCAACGCCATGCCACGCCACGCCACGCTACGCTATAGCTGTATATAAGAAAATAATAACATGGTTGAACGAGTACGCGCCTATCTAAATACCAACCTATCGTAACATCCATTCGTTAATTTACTTCACGTATAGATAGGTATAGTAGGTCTAGGTACGTCTACGTAGTACCTATCTGTTGGGTATCTGCAATTCCGCATTATACTGGTTAAATTTTCAACGTACGAACTGAAGAGTACATACTCGAATTATTTAATATAGGTATATTAGTTTTTACTTTTTTTTTTATTTTTTTATTTCAGACGACGAGACAGACAAACTCTTCGAACAGCAAGTGTACACAGAAATCGTATATTGAATAAATAAATAAATAAATAAATCGACAGAATTAGGTGTCGTACCTCTACGTACTACACGTATTTATGTGCAATTAGTGGTGAATTTCAAGAAACTCACCCTCGTTTAAATTACTGCCGATGATTATTTCGGTATCGGAAAAATTTCCCTCTCTCACCATATCGAGAGGATCTTTAGTCAGAAATACGCCATCTATAGTGGGGGCAGAAGGAAATCCCAAAATGCCCCAATAACTATTCCACTGACGTTTAGATATAGTCTTGGCGTCTACTGTTCGCATGCAAGACATCACTCTGGAAGGATTTTCCGTTATCAGAGAAGCGTTACAACCGCAGTCGTCGATCAATGTCAGAGCGATTTGGACGGCTTTTTCGCCGCTCATGTAACTCCAGGGAGCGTTCATTGTTCCGGATTGTAAAATTCCCCTTTTGGCCAAGCCTCTGGAGACCGGAGATACCAAATGTACGCTTACCTGCGAAATAAATTAAAACCGAATTAGCAGGCGTCGCCGCGCTTCCCGTCCCATCACGCTTTACGTGCATGCGACCACACGTTCCTGCACAGACACTAGACTAACCTAAGTATTACCATTACCTATGTATCGTATAATTATACCTATTCCACCTGAAAAGAACGCAACATAGCGTACGCATTTGAATACTCGATTTGGAAAGGAAAGATTGGCGAAGGGGCACTCCATTTCACGCCATTTTAGAGATCAATGATAAATGCCCAACTTTTTGGAAGACATATTTTTCTTCGTTGTTCGTAAGGGCAACGGTGAAAGTGAAAATGTTGAATACATAAAAATTCCTTTTTTTTTTTCGAGGCGGAAGGATTTTTGAATTGTTTCTGTTTATGGTTTCAAATGAAAAAGTATATGAGTAAAGAACATCAACATACAAATTTCAGGTCCATTCAGGTCCATAGGCGATTTTAAAGGGAAATAGGGAATCGGAGCAAACAATAGCTTTTTGAAGAGTTTTTAAGGCTTTTCCTAAATTTTCCAAATCTCTCCACTTAATCCGCTATAATTGGGAATTGAAATATGAGGCCTCGAATTTGGGTCGAAATACATCCAATATGATGAATGATCAACATTTGAGGAAGGCTAAAAGAGCCTGCTTATATACCTAACTACATTATACAAACAGCGACAAGACACGCGAGCATAAGATATCAAAAATCCGCTTTCCTCAAGTTTGAAAATTTTCGATTATCGTTTCGTACGACGAAATTACGAGTAAGTATTAGTTAGAATTACCAACATGTAAAATGTTCAAACATTGGACTTGGAGACTTGGAGAGGACTCGATGGAGAAAAGAACTCTGCTTTTACACCAATGAACTCGATTTTCAACTCTTCACAAAATGCCCTGAGATTTAGAGGTGTTTTCGTTTGCAGATCACAGATCACGCAGAAAAATTGTTGGAAAAACTTATTCGCTAATAATTGAACGAAATCCATAACCAAAAAATTGAATTTTCAATACCCACAAATCCATATTCGTGTGATGAAAAAACTTTAGAGAACAGTTAGGTATATTTGAAGTCGATTATCTTATCAAAGATTCTGCTCATCGAATCGTATCTGCTTATACTAATGAGATTACGAACGTCAAAGTCGCCTTATCGGCGCGTCTCCGCGGGAGGAGATTTTTCATCGTATACATATACGTATTATGTAGTTACATACTACATACATGCAAGTCGAAGCGTACCTAGCCAGCTATACAAGCTTAGACGACTAGGGATGACTATCGATATTATAAAAGCTTACCGATCCTGCACCAGCAGATTCGCCGAATAGCGTGATGTGTTCCGGATCGCCGCCGAATGCTTGAATGTTCTCCTTAATCCACTGTATGGCTAAGGCTTGATCCCATAAACCCATGTTACCGGGAGCGTCGCCGTTGCTGGATGGTAACTGCGGCGTCAAGTATAGAAAACCGAATGCTCCAACTCGATACTGCATACAGGCTACGATGGCGTTATTGTAAGCCGCCAATATGTCGCTGGTGTACACTTCTAATGTTGAGGTACCGCTGATGTAGCCTCCGCCGTATATCCACACGAAGACAGGAATCTGAAATCACGCTTATCAAGTTATCACCTATACGTAGATAAATCAGTGTTGTAGGAACAAACCAAAGAACGAGAACGAAGAACAACAAGAACGGAGAATTTTCATTGTTCCTGAGGAACAGGACCAAGAGCGAGAACATAAAAGTGATATATCTGAAGAACAAAGAACAGAACGAGAACCAACTAATGAACAATGTTGAGGTACAAAAACAAGAACAAGAACGATGTAATTTTTTGTTATTCTTTGTTCTTTTGAAAGTTCATGATTTATTATAAAATTAATAGATACCATTAGGGGAGAGAAAAAATAAGAAACTTATACTTGAAAGCAGGCAAGTGCTACATATACCCATACCGGGTAACTATACTTGATTCCAGCACCCAAGCGAAAAAATTAGCTAAAAGGTGAATAAATTCAAAACATATATGCATTTTTGGCAACAGAAGTATAAATTAAAATTTTACATTTCATTGATAAACGCTTTTAGGCATTAAATAAATATTATTTATGCCATTTCGCACCCCTATTGCAAAAACACCACATCTCAAAAAACTACCAAAAATAATTTGCGTTGCGAAAATCTGCTTTTACAATTGGAAAAAACGTGAAAAATTAGTAAGGATCAATGAAAAAAAATAATGAATTTGAATTCGTATTTCGTTATTTACAAAGCAAATAAAAAGCAATTTTCTTGAGTTTCGGCTAATTGACGTGTTTTGAGATGTGGTGTTGTTGCAGTAGGGGTGCGATTTATTCTTGTTAAAATCGTTCAAATGTATAATTTATATCTATCAGGGAAACATTTTTGCGCTTGGGGTGCTCGAATCAAGTAGTTACCTAGTATAAGTAATTTTTTTTTAATTATTATCTTCAGTTAATTAATTTTCAATTTCAACAACAACATAAACTGTAAACACGTTATCGAAAGAAAGAAGGAACAAAAGAAAAAGTTGAAGAATGAGAACAGAACGAAGAACGAACAAGAACGAGACCATAAAGGATAGAAAGAACAAAGAACAGAACGAGAACAACATTGTAAAGAATTAAAAGAACGAAGAACGGAACGAGAACAGTTGAAACATTGAGAATAAGAACGAGTCAGGAACAGGATCAAATGACTGGGTCTTTCCAGGAACGAGAACAGGAACAAGAACAGACATATGTTCGTTCCTACAACACTGAGATAAATACACGTACGCAAAATACATAATAATATAGCCACACAGATATATTATATCGTATTATGTGCTTCGATATGAGGAAAAATTGTCTTCAAAATTGCATCATATAGGTAAGCTCAGGCCCACTGCGTACCACATTCACATTCACCGGTGACGGGACGGGAGGGGAACGATGGAACATATAATTTTTTTTAATGACTTGAAAAAAACTACAGACTTCAAAATAGGTAAATCTTTCAATTTCATTTTTAATACCTATATATATATTATACAGATAATAATTGCAGATAAGAAATCTCATGTTTAAGGCCAGTTGCACTGCCACATTTCTCTAATCAAAATTACTTATCTATTCACAGATAAATTTGCTAGGAACCTACTTCTTTCAACTCATTCTAATATGCGATTGTATAGGTGTGCGTAATTCAACAATAATATGTACTTAGTATGAGTCCAAGTGATTTTTTCAACAGTTTTTTTCAGAGATAGAAATGTCGCAATGAAATGCAAAATTTGCCAATCAATTTCAACCACATCACAATTATTTAATTACACTCGAAAAAGCGAGACAGCGGATTTTTACGCTAGTTGAACCGTAAATCATTTGGATGTACAATATCATTTAAAGGGTAGGTACTTTGAAAGTGGGTCCAGTTGATTAAAAGTAACATAGAATGCAGAGTGCGATAATCCTAACATACGTACGTACTATCAAAAACTGTAGAGGTTGGCTACCCTACTTGGTAAAATGTGAAATCAGCGCAGTTACGGATAAAAATTACATAAAAAAAGAAAGATTTTGGCGCTATGAACACGTCTGCTAGGTCAGCTAACAGCCATAGTATGCACGAGAAGCTTACTTTTGGTTTTTTCGTGTTCTCGCTGTCGCCGTGATGTCGAATTCGTAACTTCTGCGGCACCCATATGCTCAAGTACAAGCAGTCTTCGGACAATTCGGTGTTCGCGTTCCACATTTCTTCGCCTTCGAAGCCCGGAAAGTAATCGTAATTCTCTTGATAGCAACTGTTGGGTAACTTGGTGGCGTTCAAAATGCCTTCCCAAGGCTCTACCGGAACCGGTTTACGAAAACGTAAAGGTCCGGTTGGCGGTTTCGCGAACGGAATACCCGTGAACGCGTGAACCTCGTGATTCAGTACGAATTTCGAATAACCCCTGATCAAGCCGCTTTTCGTTTCCACGATTAAGGGGTCCGGTTGCGGCGTTTTCGTTTTATGACCCATCATATTACTCGGTTTCGTATCGCTGCCGCCAGCACCACCACCACCACTCCCGCCGCCACCACCGCCGCCGCCGCCGCCGCCGCTTCCACCTCCACCGCCGCCATTGCCGCCGCCTGCTCCGCTGTGCGATTTTGCTTCGCAGCCGAATCGTCTCTGCAGTATCAGCGATAACAATATCAAAGTGTACAATGCTGATATTCCCGCCCGCACCGCCGCCGCCGCCTTACAACTCGTCGTCATTATTGCTGTTTTTTGTTTTTTTCCAAAACGATTTTCACCATATCTTTATAGAATTCTGGAACATACGTATAAAAATACCATATGATTATCTGTAGTAGGTACTAGGTAGGTACCTGGTAGGTACATATAGTCTATACATCTATATATCTATATACTGTAATGTACTCGATGGTAATTCTGAGCTTTTTTTTTTTTTTTAACGCATTACCATTTACTTACGTACTACATAGACGTATGCGATATCGTACGTACATGAAAGCATATTACTCGACAAATTAATCAAAGTTTAATATTATGGTGTGTGCCGACGTAATGTTGCCGCATTCGTACGGCGCCGCTCCTCGCCTCAACAAAATAGGCGGATAATATCGATTGGGTTAAAATTATTGGTATATACGTAGGGTACGCCGTACGACCTACTCGTCCACATCATCATATGCTATACACTATACACTATACACTATACACTGTACACGTAGTATCATGTAGGCACAGAAATAATTTCAACTAGCGAATTTGCCACAAATACGAGTGAGTATTTATGCACAATTGCACGCACAACGACCCAGGTACGTATTTCGAACGAATATTCTTCAACTGGCTAGTGGCCATGCATACCCGAGACTTTATGGAAAGAAACTGTAATTTTTCAGCCAGCCTCTCTAGTTTAGTCTAGCACAGACTTTCGTTTAGTCTAAATCTAAAAAATTTGAAAGCAAAATTAATTCGGCACAGAAAAAAATTTCAATAACTAAGCAAGTAGTGCAAAAGTAACTAACTTGAAAAAAAAAAAATTAATTTTTCATCATCTACTCGATTACGAACAAATCGTGGATGAAATTTGTTTTTCAACATAAAAAAATAAAAATAAAAGAAACGAAAGAAACGAAAATTTTGAATCTAATTGCTATACAGTTTGACATTATAAATTTCAAATTGCAAAAAGGAATTTGGTGCCTCGCCTATCACTATTTCAGTATATGGTTCGCACGGCATACTTACACACCTATATATAGTTGACATCTGAGGCAAAATTCACTTAGGTATGCAAAGTGCACTGTATCAAAATGTTACAAAATCAGCGTGATTACAAATGCAAAAAGAATATTGTAACAGTTGTGGGCTGGGCTGCGGTAGAGCAACATGCACGAACGCGTACAAAGGTTATTAAATTTTAATTTTCTTGCCTCTACCAGTATGTTATGATTCATTAAAAATAGACCCATAGGCAAGAGGCTGTCTACAAAAATTTTAACCTCATTCCTTTCTGAGCTTTCGTATTTAATTCGAAAGTAACGAACCTCAGAGCTGCTGAAACGACGAAATGGCTGTGGGTCCGCCAAAAGTTTCCATTATTGCATCCAGTGGCGCAAGCAGAACTAGTTGATACCCACCTATTTTCACGAAATGTAAAAATTTTTTGAAAAAATTGCAAAATTAATTGTAGTATAGATTAATCATACATAGATAGGCCCTCGGTATACACGAAATTATCACTCATAAATGTTGAAAAAGGAGCCAGAAAGTTTTTTTTTTTTATTAATATCTAGGACGCGTATATGTTTAACAATTGATTTTTGAAATTTCGAAGAATTTTTTTTTGTTGGGGGGGGGCTTTAGCCCGCTAGCCCCCTCTCCCTTGATTGCGCCACTGATTGCATCGAACATATCTGCGCGACGTTTAGATTACAATAATTGAACATGGAATAACTAGCGAGACATAGTAAGTCCTATTAGGAAGGGGGAAAAAACGCGAATTTAATAATGCTGGTAGCGAGTTGAGATGCAGTTCCATCTTTAAAATATGCAAAAGAAAGCTAAATTTACTTAATAGGCATTTGGTATTCCTTCTACGCAGATTTAAACTTTTTTCATTTTTATACATTAAAATAGGTATCCTTCTGAACGTCTTTCAAAGTCCCATTATTATAGGAGGTTTCACCTTGCTCTTTTTGAGCCAGTTTTGAGATATGATTTGGCTATTTGGAAAGGGTCGTCAGCGGATGTAAAACAACATGATTATTATGATAATTATGTAAAAAAGAGCTGTTCGAAATTTATTACCCTTGGGTTCACGTGTTTCCTTCGGTCCTGCTTTCCAATTCCAAGTGCTAACCCTAAACAGTCTCTACTCTTAGTCTTTAGCGAAACTAATTTTTGAAAGAATTAGTACATTATTGAACTAGGGAGATAAAATGATTTTCAACGAATTTTGAGGTTTATTGCCCGAGTGAAGCGAGGGAAATAAGTCAAAATTGTTGAAAATCACTTCATCTTCCTTGTTGAATAATATATTTTACGTAATCGTGGGAGATAAATGAGCATTCGAACCATTGAAATGGGCATAAAGTTACTTTATCTCCCTCAGTTACGTAATAGTATGCTACGCAATAAGGGAGCAAAGTATGTGAATGCCAACTATCGCACTCGTGGTATTTACATACTTTTCGTACTTGCGGGAGGAAAGCGCTACTTTACCTCCCGCTCGCTAATCGCTCGGGTCTCAAACGAGCGCTTTTCTACCGCATTTACGAAAAATCTCGTTCACAACTCGGGAGAAAAATTGATTCTACACTCGTGTGACTTATCACACTCGCTTTGCTCGGGTAACAAACCTCACACTCGTCAGAAATCACTTTTACCTCCCTAGTTGTGAAATATACTATTGCTCATCGAGTTGTGTTTGTGTATTCTCTTTCTTATAACGCTGGCGAAAAGAAGGAGCAATGTAGTCTTTTCTGCAACTTTTTCACTCTCGCTAAAAAGTCGCCGAGAAATAACTACTTTGCTCCTTGAAAACAATGTTGTCATGTTGTTCTTAGTGTCCAGGGTTATAAAAAATCACTCCCGGTTTTCTGCGTATGACAAGAAATAACAAAAGGAAAGATGATCGTTAGGTAGTCGTGCCTAGGTGGGTAATGACCGTAAAGGCTCACTCGAGAATGCAGGTTGGGTACAAGAGGGTGAAAATCTTAAACAGTTTGCCTTCTGACGTTAAGTTTCGCTCCATTCTTCGGTTTCTTGGTTTGAAAAAAATTAAAAAATTAAAAAAAAAAGGCTGCATAGGGAGATGAACAGATGGTGGGGAAGAATTACGTCTGAGGACATGAAGACAGATTGAGGGTGGGAAGGTAGAAGCGCGGACTGGGGACAGTAACATGTAGGGGTCAGAAAAAGACAATACCTGGCATGGAGAATGCCGAGATGTAGGGTTGGTGGGCTGCGGTTTCTGAGTATTGGTAGGGAGTGGGTGTTCATTGTTTCGTTTTTTGTTTGTTTGTTGTTTTTTTTTGTGATTTATTTCTTATTCTCTAACAATAATCCAGCTCCTTACACGTCGATAGGCATTTGGGAAACCTTTAACACTATTTTTTGTATTCAGCTGTAACGTTATAAAGATGTAAAATAGGTATATTTGATTCGATTTGATTTGATTGGATCTGATTGTATTTTTATTCATTTTTTGGAATCAAAAAAATCCTAATATTCGAACAGATTTCAAACTACAATATGAATATTCGTGCATTTTCTAGTGAAAATGCACCATTTTTTTTTAATTCTTCATCTTGACATATTCTACAGTTTTATACATTTAGTAGACAATTACTAATAGAAATTGCCACTTTTTTTGCATTGCAAATATTTGAAGTTTTAAATTCTTATGGTTTACCTACTAAAGATTTGCTAAAAGCCAGACTTTAATTTTCGAACGAAATGATAGGAAATCTTTTGAATTTTCGAATACTTCCCTTGAGGATTATGATTTTCAAACAAAATACACCTACAGTTATTGAAAAGTGATTTCATAAATACTGTATTTTAATTTAAATACTTTTTTTTATCGCTTACAATGAAATTTCCGCATTCTTTTTTCTGTTTTTCACGAAAGATTGGTTAGTTCCTCTATTTTCATACATTAAAGTGTAAGAATCATTACAATCCCATCATCTTTTTAGAATCCGTTTTTACCTTGTTTTAGGTATATCTCTTCAGTTTTTCAGATCTACATTTTCATGGTCTTAAAATAATCAATGGTAATACGTGGTCAGACTTATATTCTCTTGGTTCAAGAAAATTTTCATTAAAAAAAAAAAATTCAACTGGCTATTTTTATGGTTCATTTTTCACGAATCGCAGCTACCAAACTGTAACTAGGAGGATGCCGCAAAAATGTTGAAATATTTTTTCTTTAATTACAAAAAATATATTATGGCAAAGGAAGAAAGAGGGTATGCATTCGTGTTATGGTTTTTTGTTCTACGAGTGTATACTCGTAGTAGGTCACGTACTCGGTACACCTGTGTATTTCTCACAACTAATTAGCTAGGAACCTTCAGTCTACTAAGAAATACGGAATAATATTATGGAATACGACCTCTCAAAAAATGAACATATCTACTTCATGTACCTATAATTCCTATCACGTAATACGTCTATCGGTATGAAAAGAGTTCCAAATGTGAAATGCCGGAACGAAAATCGATAAACAGCGGTTAGCAATGAGTACACTGTGCGAATTTACAACACCCGCACGCTCATACCCAAACATCTGAATTACATGATTTCGATAAATCTCCCGAGGCATCGTATTGTTTTTCAATTCAAAATCAAACTTGATAGAAAATCCGGGTTTTACGTCGAAAACAAAAAGTAATAAGATCAGTTGGTGCGGTGCGGCGTGTCGCGTCGCTTCGCTTCCAATTTAAAAAAGAAAAGAAAAAAAATGACCAAAAAAGGAAAGAAACGCGCGCAATAGCGGCTGCAATTTTTCAACATTAGGTACGCGACCTACTTTCTCGGCTGCATTTCTATACTTGATAGCCTAATACATACTACGCCGCAACAGAAGGCTTAATAATCGCAAATCTAGCATGACAAAAATGGAATTACGTTATTTTTCGAGACAGTAATTAATCAGTTGTATTTATAATTCGGAGTGTAACAAAACCTCATCTAAATCTTAGATGTAGATGGCTTAAATTCGATCTTTGTACTAGACGCAGAAAAAAACTCTTTGAGAATGAAAAAAGCTTTCTTCTTCCAAAACAGCAACGATATCTACATTATATTAAATACTTGGGCCACTTGAAAATCCTAACATCGTCGTATAGCGCTTCAATTTTCTGGATGCAAGAAACTCGCTTGAAAGAAAATTATTCTTTTTTACACGTCAAATTATAATGTTCAAACCTTCCATCCCGATTCCAACATACTCGCCACCGCCGGATCAAATCGCTTCAGATGTGCAATATTAGCTTCGCGTATTAAATCTATCTTCAACGAAATATCTATCCGCCTTCAATTTCAAAACATTTATACCTTCAAATGACGGAGTAGACAAACATCAATCTTCTCCAGCTCCTTTCATTATAATTATCTATTCTATGTGGAGACTTTAATGCCCACTGTCCTTCATGGGTAGGAAATCACACTAATCAAACAGAACAAGTTTTGGAGAATCTAATTCTTAAATTTGATTTTGCTTTTTTACACCCAAAAGACCCATAGTACAGGGAAATAAGGATTGAACCTGGAAAAAAATGGTAGTGAGCTGAATTTCACATTGTATGTGCAGAATGGTGTCCTTAACAAGGTATAAAAAGTTGTCACCCGTGGGGGGTGAGCTAACCCCTGGAAGGGGCTAAAACCCCGCAAAAAACAGTTTTCCAACTATTTTTTGCTAATATCTCCGAAAATAAGAGTTTTACGTCAAAATAAGTTATATCAAAAAATATTCCCCATTAAATTTCCTACAGAATGAGTGAGATAGTTTTCTCAAAACGTTATTAGTGAGCCCAAAATGGGGAGGTTAAAATATACCAATTTTTGGAATTCCCTTTCGAAAATCAGTTCTTGGTTTTTATCTTCTATACGGTGGGTCCTACGCAAAAATTGTTAACATTGAAAAATATTCCGCGTTCAATTTTCTATAAGGTACATGAAGAACTTTTCCCAAAAAGTCATAAAAGGGCCCAAAATGGGGGGCCCAAAATACATTACTTTTGGAAAAATTTATTCACATGTGTTCATATCTATCATCAAGTGACCTAGGTAGGTGATGAAGATGAACAAGTAATTTTTCCTGATGATTCCCCCTACAAACATTTTCTGAAAATAGATAAATATCAATAAAAATTAGCATAATTTTTAGTAAATTTCACGCTGCAAATATTTTAACTAATTTCAGAAAAGTGGTCAGATGACAAAAAACAGTTACTTTCTGATACTAAAATCATTTTCATTTCATCGAATAATAAATTATATGTGAAATAGCGAAAAATTATATTCGAATGAGCCGGATGAGCTAACGTGGATGATGCAGTCTCCTCCATACTATTCATCATCGTTTTGAACAAAACGACATCAAATCGATCGAGGATGAAAGGCTGATCAGCTTCGTTCCGCTCAATGAAGCTGATCATCCAAACGTCGACACTACATTCATCTCAGGCTGATCATCTAAGCTGAAAGAGGCTGATCATCTTCGTGTGGACGCACCTTTACGAGCAAAAACCGTCAAATGGAAGAAAATAAGAAGATGAAAGAAAAGAAAAAGAGAAGAGAAGACAAACCAAATATGATAAGAAGACAGACTAGTGATTGATTGCAGCTTTCAACCGCCATTCGACCTTAAGGCTCAGTCGACGTAACCCTCGAGCATGCAGCCATTGAAGGTCATGAAATCCAGTCAGCCTATCCGCTAGAGTCGCGTGTTTCCTTCGCGCCATTTCAAATCAGCCAGCATGACCAGTCGGAAAGGCTTGATACGGGACTACGGCTGCCACCTTCCGGCCTCTTTTCAGGACCTCATTACTAGCCAGCCCGAGTTACTGCCGTTCGCATACTTGAATCCTATGCACTACTAGCGTGACCAACTTTTCGTCTGGCTGAGTCAGCATGGCGACTCTTCGATGCCCCCGCGCTCGATGTGCCCGCTCTGTGTCCTTTTTTCTTAACATAATGTTGCTGGCGAACTCAACTCAATACATATTAGTTTATAGAGTTCTGTTGGACTGGAATTGTTAATCACCTCGTATCGTATATCCAAATAATAAATTAATTATTCGTTTATTAGGTACTTAATCATTTGATGATAGAGGATAGATGACTAAAAGCCACATCAGTTTTCAATAAGATTATCTGAAGATGGAAACGAAGCTGTAGTGATTGTGATTACTTCAAAATATATAAAATTTGTTTTTACATTCATTTTTTATTATTTACGTATTTTTTTCTTCAAACATTCGAAGAATCTAAAATTTAACGAGGAAACCCCAGTTTTGAGTTTTTACGCCGAATTTTATTCTTCATTAGAAAAAGATAAGCCTCTTCTAGCCGTTGTGTACAGTGTCACTGAGAAAAATTGGGTGGGTACATATAATTATATGGTAACCTTCCTCACAATTACAACAACAGTACACCATAATTGAGTGGAAAATGTGATATAAAGCCAAATGCGAAATGATTCCTTCAATATTCAGAAACTGATCGGTTTTTTTTTTTTTGCGCAATTAATTCTGGAACTAGGTAAGTAATAGCAATGTTTACAAGATAAAAAAAAAAAAAAAAAAAAAGGGGAATTGTTCCTCAGTATTGAAGAAACATTCCCAAAACGAGCTAATGTCAAACTTCTCCCTCATTTCTGCTTACAGCTACTATAAAATCAAGGTTCATTTTTCTCAGTGTAGGCAACTTGTACCATACATGATACGTGATCGTGAATACGTCCCATAACTAAGTACGATATTTGTAACACTCGTAGGTACGCGCAACGTACCGTACACGATGTGGTAACGAATACCTACACTTGTTGAATATCTCGTTCTGTTCAGTCCACCCCCTTCCACTGAATTAAGTAGACATACTTTAAACTTACGCATTGAACGTTCTTGCCATATAATAGTTAATATCGTTGTTATATTTTAATACTTTCAAGTAAGTAGAGGTATAGTATTTATGCACACGGGTATAAACGTACGAGTAAACGAGTATACTCGTACACTTGGTACGTCAGGATTAGCGTACAACTTTATTCGCTATTCATTATTACTATTCATCTCTTTTTTCCTATCTATCTGACCAAAAATTATGCTATACTACATACCTGGTTTTCTCATTGCATTTTTTTTTGTTTGAAATCGACGAAAAAGGAAAGATATTAAGAATTTCGAAAAGATAATTGGTTATTTTAGAACAGAAACTCGCACAAAATCGATGCTCTCGAAACAGCAGAAAGTAATAAAGTTAACGCTGACGTTTCCACTTTCAACCTGTATCAGCGGACGGTCATTTTTCTGGTTTAAGAAGACTCAAAAACTTGTCAAGAAGGATGACGACTCAGGAAAGACGTATAAGCATGTGGTAGGGTGTGATTCGAAAACTTCGCCTTGGCAAGAATCTACGCTAGTTGACGTCTAATATGTACCGTAGGTAGGTACGTAATACGTGTATAGAGACCTGCTGAGAACATATACCAGCAGATTCACCATTCACTTCACACAGCAGAGGTATCGATGTAAATGTGCGTGTATTGAATTTTTCATCGACGTTTACACGTAGACGTGAATATTTTCTACGCACACACCACTTGTGTCTAGGTAACCTAAACCCATTCAGTATACCACGTGTCCATTCATGAAGAGGAAATGCGGAGTGGAGCACGAAGATTTTTAAAATGGTCGTTGAATTAGATTTCGCTTATACCTACGTGTAATTAATTGCCTGACAACAGTAACCAAATGAAAGGTTTGAAGCATGGAGTTGATGTTTTTCCTCATTTGAAGACTATTACTAACATAATTATAAAAGGAAGAGATATCTAGAGTACGTGTATATAGGTCGGAGGTACATCGTACGTACATATAGCATGGTAAGTACGTAGATGAGAAAAAAATTGCCGCCACGCCCGCTAAAATCGAACGTCGCAACGCGCCATTAATACCTAATACATATAGTAATACACATATAGATACGTAAGTTTAGTTTTAAGCACCTAATACTTGAACACAGTGGAGTATTACGATTTGAAACTTGTCTAAACTAACGAATAAGTAGGTATACGCGTACATACATTCATGTACCTACATTGCGTATACATATAGTATTATTAGGTGTGTTCAAAATTATGGAAAGTACGTACTTACGACAATTATGGAGGGTATGGTATGTGCGGTATTAGCAGTGTATGATTTTTTTCAAATAGTCGCAAACTCGGAGTGGCAACATGCGTGAGCTTCGTTCAAATGATTATCTGATCGCACTTGGTCGCTTGTCGTCCAAATCGGTCACAGTTACGTCAAACAGAAAGAGAAACATTTCGACTAGACGCGTTGAAAAAGTGATGCACGAAGCGCGCACAAAGGTACACAACATAAAAGCACACACTGTATAGTACGTATACTGTCTCGTTTTGTTTTGTTTTGTTTTAATCGAGCTGCGAATCAACGTCGTCGATAGTGTAGAGTTGACGACGATGGTAACTGTTATGTTCGTCTTCGATCGATTAATACTTATCGTAAATACGTGAGCATAAGAACGAGTATGCCATATGTGTAACGTGTAGCGGCTAAATGATTAGGTAATTGAAATGATTTCGATCGCACGCCCAAGTAACTATATCGCGAGTAAAAATTTAAGTAGTCACTAAGCAGAATTTGAAAGAAATACGGTATACGGATGAAATTTTAAGTGGCGTCGTATCGTATCGTGTCGTACTGTCGTGCCGTGCCTTGCCGTGCCGTTTAGTAAACGAAACTGAAACAGAAATGTATAATATGTATGTAATAAAAAAATATCTATACCGAAGTAAACGAATTTTACGTACTACAGCATTCAACCGGTGAAAGAATAAGAAATGAAAAATGAGACACGAAAAAATAAATAAACAAAACAACAACAACAACAACAACAACAAGGATAAAAATAATAAAAGAAGAATTGATAAAATACTAGAAAAAAATAACGATAAGAAACAGAGAAATCGAAATCGAAATGTAAATGTAAATTGAAATATAGCAGCAAAGTTAAAAATCAACAAACCAAAACCAAAACGGAGCGCGTACGACGAAGAAACATCGAGGTCGGCGCAAGAACGAACGAACGACTGACAGGCAGGCAGGCAGGCAGGCAGGCACACGGCTCGAGTTTGGGGATGGTGAAAAACGGCTAGCGTAAAACTCCCGACACGAATATAGTAAAAAACTGGGACGCGGGGTTTGGTCCTTACGTTGGCGACGGCGGGTAAGGAAGCGTAAGTGCCCAGAAAAGGGAATTCGGCTATCCGGCAATTGAAGCGAGAAAGGAATCGTATACTCGGTAGAGATAGTGCGGCGCGGCGCGGCGCGGCGCGACGCGACGCTACGCTACGCTACAACCGCGGTGGCGATGAGTGAAAAAGCGACGGCGCTGCTCCGATGGGATTTACCAAAGTATATATGTAATGTACCTATACAATACAACGAGGAAGGTAAAGGCAACAGCAACGGCGACAGCGACAGCGACAGCGACGGCAACGGCAACGGCAACCCAAAACCCAATACAACACAAAGGAGTAAAGGATAGACTCTATATAGTTCTGCGTATCTTACCGTGCGGTGGCCAAGGTCGTAGTAAAACTTTAACGTAATTTTTGACAGCCTTAGGCGATGATGGCGAATAACGAGTAGCGAATACCTATACCTTTACCCAGTATCTACGTGTACTTGTACTATAACGTACTGTATAATACGACGAATACGTACGACGATACGACGCCACGCCACGCTTATAAGAAAACAAAAAACTCGCTTCGCATCGATTTACGTACAAATGGAAATACCTATGTTGCGTCCTATACTCCTATACATATACCATACAGTATACGCTGTAACGTCTGTATAGGTGCGATAGCTAATAGGTATGCAGCATGCACTATGCACTACGCTCTATGTATCATGTTTCGTGCTTCCTGTATTTTATTATGTAGTGCATTCGATCATAGTACACGTGTACAACGCATACATAGTAGTTAGGTAGGTAGGTAGGTAGGTAGGTAAGTAGGTAGGTTGGTAGGTTGGTAGGTAGATACAATAGAGTACATTAGGGTGGATCAAAAAAAAAAAAAAACATTTATCTTAGATTTCGATCAAATTTGACGACACGATTTACTTTGATTGGGAGACCTCCCAGAATTTTTTTGAGCCCCCTAGATGAACCCCACCTTTTGTAAAAAACGATGTTTTTTGTGTTTCTTAGCCAGTCAAAATGGTGTGAGAAACATTTTTGGAAATTTTTCGATACCAGTGTAGCCAGCTGCTGATCGCGATATTTTAATACCCGTTGTGAAAATTTCAAAAATTTTAAATTATTTTTCGCTTGTTGATTCAGTTAATCTTTTACGATCCATCCATAAAAATATGAATTTTTAAAATGAAATTAAAATTTGACTGTTGCATATTGTTATATTCTTGAAATAAATTTAGAATGAATTTTATAAATGCTTTGCCGCTGGGCAATCAACTGCATGAGAAAGTATAATAAATTAATTAATTTTAATCAATTTATAAATTTAATTTCGACTTTAATTTAAAATTAAAATAATTAAAGATAAAATTTCAAGCTTCTAACTCGTAAATAAATATTAATTATTCTATCTTATTTATATAGTTTAAAATTTCCAAAAATTTCTTCTTAATACATAATATCTAGGAGTAGAAAAAAAAAATTGGTCGAATTATCGGGCCAAAAAATATTTGATGCAGAGTCGACGAAAATTTCATAATACTTAAATATCCTCGTAGCGCAGCCTAAATTTTTATCCAATAAGTATGGTGATGGTCTAGCAAGATTCAGAAATTCAAATTGTATCCTTCAAGTGCTAAAAAGGATTTTTCACATCATTTTGACTGGCTAAGAAACACAGAAAACAGCGTTTTTTCCAAAACGAGGTGTCCTTTGGCGAACTTCCATTCCTCTCCTTTTTAACCTAGGGAGCTTAAAATTTTTATTGGAGGTCTTCCGCTCAAAGTAAACCACCTCACCGAATTTGGTGAACATTCGAGACATATTTTTCTTTCCACTCCACCTTAATGTACACATTGTACATGTACGAGTATACGCGTACGCTATCTCATTCGTACATGAAAATGTCGCTATTCGTGTTTTTATTAGGACGCTTACCTGGACATACTATACAGAGTGTCCTATTTCGGGCTCACCAAGCATAAAGCACAAACAGAGTAATGTGGTGGTCTGCTCTGTCAGAAATTTGAAGGAGCTGAAAAATATATGCCAAAAAGAGAAAGAGAATTCATTTGGACTCCGACACTCGCATTTCAATAGGACAAATTTTGTTGTAAAGTACATACATACCATCATCACAGGATTACTCAACCAATATTTCAACTACGTATACAATCCGCCACCTATTTGGGGCGGAGTTGTGATTTTGTTTAAATTAGCAATTATTGATTTTTTAGTTATTAGTACAACATTAACTAGTCTTGTACTGCGTGCGAGGCCGAATAATAATTTCGTGACAACATAATGAGCTGAGGATGCGACCACATTAAGCAAAGATGTCGTATAGCATAACTTCATGAATTTCCAATTACACCGACCACAATGCATAAAACTAAAAAATTATGAGATGAGGTAAGTTCATCATATTTTCTTCGCTCACTTCGCCAAAAGAACACCTTTAGGTGGTTCAAAATGCTCAATATTTTACCTATGGTACACTACAATATGAAAAAGTACACGTATTTTCAAGTGTACTTGTAATTTTTTTTGTTGTACATTCAATGACATTTTCGGTTATGTTCTTTTCACTCTCTGCTTGAGGAGAGACTCGAAATATCGTTTTTTTTTTAATAGTCATGAAATTTATTCGATAACACAGTACTAGAGGAGTTGACGTAGATTCACTAATTTTTTTTTTTATTTTCATTTCAAAATTCTGAAAAATCATAACTGCCTTTCAAATGCGAAGAATCGCGTGTGAAATTTCGGTCACGGAGTCTTGTAATGAACAAAATTTGTCCGGTTGAAATTCGGAGGTCGCAGTTAGCATTGTTTGCATTGTGAGTACACAGAAAAACATGCGTTAATTGCAAAAATGATCAAACTTAAATAGTACTTATAATATGTATGTGGTAAATTACGAACGGAAGAAATGTGGAGTTTGTGCCAAAACATGCTAAAGAGTACATCTATTAGGTAGTTCGTTTTAATGGTGAAAAATGGTAACGGTGGACTTGGAGGGGATAGAAAGGGACATACTAAGGTGATAAGTATCCCCTACATTTTATAGTATTTTGTAAACAACTTTTGAAATTTTATTATAAAAGATTTTCTTTAAAAATTTTGTGGTAAGTGTATGCTTCTTGGATATAGCTCGAATACTTATTGAGAAAATAACTGAAAATTTTTCCACCTCAAACGAAGGGTGGTAGAAAAGCAGCATTCGTTCCAAGATATTATATATTCTACGGCGATTCGGCACAACCCTGACCCTAACCTATACGGCTATATACGACTACACGTACTTCCGCTACAGCTAGTAGCTTAGCATGCGTTACGTCTACTGTGAGTACACTAAGTTACCGTACATACTGATCTATGAACGCTCGTTAATGGCAAGTTTGAAGAAACAGAAATTAACCTCGTTCAATTTCGATACACCTCTACATTATGGCTCATAGGTATGCAGATGCGTGTACATAATATTACATGTAGTACATTACATATTAGACTGTTAAATAAAGTATTATCTATATCTATACGTACAAAAGTATCGGATTATTAAATTTTTTTCATCAATTTTACTTGCACCGAATATCTTACGCGTTACGCTAGTACGTTACATTTACTTTTCTATCATTGATAACGAGTGTTGTACGTTTCGCCTCAATTACTTTTATAGTTAGCCTAGTTTTGTCCTTTAATTGCGGAGCAATATCGTTCCAAAGAACGTACTACACGTAAACGTACGTAAGCTAACCAAAACCAAAACCAATACCTGTATACGTCGTAGGTATACTACAAGTCGCGGCTTATTGACAGATTGAAGCGGTCGCCAAGGAAACCATTTCTCGAACAAGCAGTTAGGCACTCGTCGTCGTTTATCCGTGAAACAATTCGACGCCGCCGTGCTTCGTTGAAAATGAAAAAGCAAAAGCAAAATGCTAATACCTTTACACGTACACGTACAGTAATTATAAATGTATTACTTCTTATTGCCTGCCTACATACAGTACCGCCTGCGGCCGTCTAATTCATTATCAGATGCGATAGATTTTCTTAGAGCATGCAGCCATAAATAAGCATAATATATACCTATTATGCACGAATAAGACAACCGCGTACGCTGCGTACACATACCTGATACCTACTACTACCTAGTACCTACTGACTACCGTGGTGCGTCCAAGTGATTCGGGTGCAATCAGCGCAAAAATCTCAGTTTATTGATAACATAATACGAGTCGAACTACAATTTTTAAATTAGAAATCATTTTTTCAATTATTTCAATGAATTTTAAGGCTGATAAATCCATTTCAACAGCATTACAATTTCTTTGCATTTGAAAAAATCAATTTTAAATGATTGGAAAAGATATTCTTTTGCTGATTGTACCCGAATCACTTGGACGCACGGTATACGTACTATAGGACGCGTAAAACATCTACTGACGGCGGACTATATATTGCCAGACAGTGACGCACTCAAGTCGAATAAATTGCCTAACTGATTTGCCGTAAATATTAATCAATTTGCGATACGAAAGTTCCACAAATACGCTACACGAAATTTTTTAGCTACGACAAAGGCGTATCGAAAGCGAGCACAAAGATGAACAAATTACAAATTTTTCTGATAGCAAATAAATGATTATGCGAATTTTATTTCACTTCAAATGCAATTTTTACGGATTTTCGGTAAGTTAGGGGTTATTACGAACACAACTGGTTACAACCTTCGTCAAAAAAATTTTGACCCCCAATTAGTCCAGGTTAACTCGTGTTTTTGTCGCATTTTGACTGGACTAATAATTTTAATCTATTTCAGTAATATTACGTTAATTTTATTCGACGATTCTTTTAATAATAATAATAATAATTGAAAACCAAAATGAACCTCCATAGCATGATGTAACGCTATACCAACAAAATTTTTAACTAATAATTCAATGAAAGAAGGACGCAAAAATTATAACTAAGCAACTACTGTAAAGACATAGCACTCCACTAGGTACTTCGAGAAATTGAGGCGATACCAACATAAAGAACAGAGAGCAGAGGAAGAAAAAAGGGAAAACTCGAAAAAAAGTAAAAGGTGAGAACGAATTCAACCCAACACTAGTGTAAACGTTATCTTCTATAGTAATGCTGCACGTTCTTCACAATGCAGACAGATGAGATACTCTCATGTTTTATTCCACATGTTGTCCCTTAGGAAATTTCTTTTTTTTTTCTTCTTCGTCCGATAAAAGTTACCTACATTTTTTTAAGTAGAAACAAAAGACTGGGAAAAAATCGAAAAAATAGCCATCAAAAGCCAACTAATCAAATCACAAATTATTCTTTTCACCATGGCCTGGTACCTACCTACCTACTAATTTCGTTTCGATGGTGCTGACTTGACAATATCAGCTACGATGAGTGGAGTGGATTATGTCTTGAAGAATAAATAATACGTCGCAAATAGCGGCTGGACAAACAAAAGTAAAAGTAATAATTTCAATTTTTTACTGACAACTGGTCGCAAAATAGAGCATACCTACCCATCGTTTCGAAAAAGATTGATAATAGGTAGCGTTAATTTGGAGCTTTCATAGCTTCTTCGCTTCGAACTGAATTATCTACGTACATTATCGATTAAAAATGAAAGAAGACGAAATTAATCACGAAGCTTGCTCCTGTTTTCAACAAAAACATATTTCGTGCCCGGCGCAAGCCCGTAATTCTCGTAAATCTTATTTGAAAATATCCTTTAGCGGGGATTTTCAGCAAACAAAAATAGGGTTATATGTACTTGTGTACGCTCTACAACAGTATACGCTATACGAGTAATACACCTATACAACTATACACACGCCGACGACGTTAGGATGAGAGCGGAACCGCGCAGCGTAGTAAAACGTAGTAACTTTTAGAGGTTAAGGCCAAACTTTTTTTTTCTCCTTTATTTCTTCAAAATAACCTTGGCCGACGGAGACAACCAATCAATTATATACATTATTATCTATGTACAAGTATAAGGTAGGTATTAATAGGTATATCGTTAAATAGACTTTAAGCGTTTATCATTCAACTCTAATCTAGATGCGAACTCTTCTTTTACCAATATTTTGAAAGTTACTCTTCTCGTTCGAATTTCACTCGCACCTAAACTACACGTAGTACGTAATTACCTATAATTCACCTACCCAACATCGACGTTTTTGCTTTTTTCCTTTCTTTCTTTCACTCGCCCGTCGTCCTGCTCAGCGCAAATAAAATCTACTATCAGTCGCCTCGTAATACGTTGGCGTTCGTAACACGCTATAGATTTTATCGTCATTTATTCGCAAGACGAGCGACATTCAAAGGGTGGAGTCGACCATAAAGCTGGCCTCTGTCTGCAGTGATTACAAACGAAATAATGAAAACAAACGAAAATGACACGGACGTAGACAGATAACGCACGTATAAAATTAAAAATTCTACGACAACATGCCGGCCTAATAAATTTTCAATTTTTCAGCCATTAGCCGAAACGTATCCGCCCACTTCATTACGATACTCGTGCTGTGTGCAATTGTGCATGTCACGCTATATGGAAACAACTTATACTAATTTAAACGACATGAAATACAAATCTTTTTAAATGCGAAAACACAAACACACAACCGTGTTTACGAAAGGTTGGTAAAAGAGATTACTTTTTTGCCCGAATTCACAGTTTTGTAGCAATCAGGCGCCTAATAAACTTCATCGCACCGATATGCTGCACACGAAAGACCAGCGCGCAATTTCAAAACAGACACTCGGCTATGTGTTCAAGAATCACAATTATTAACGCGTTTAATACAGTTATGGCATTAAATTACAACATTGGTAACTTAGAATTTGCTAATCTGTAATATTTCGATTAGCCTCTTCGACAAAAATACTTCGAATATAATGCCTGCTTGCAATATCGCTTTAATTAGCCATCGCAAACACTATGTACGGTTATAGAGTACAATCGTACAAATGCGTATACTCACTGTTTATCTACAGTATTCATCAAAGTTGCATACGTACAACCTTTACAGCTCGGTCCCATTATGTTACATGTAGTAAATGCTGTTTTAATGTAGTGATAGTTATCTCTTATTTCAAATAATGAGAAATAACTGTTTGTTTTTTTTGTTTTTTTTTTTTTGTAGATAAACATGTTTAAAAAATAGAGAGTTTATTGCGCTTGGTATTATCATATCACAAAAAAGGATTAATCCCAATACGTGGGTACAATTACCGTTTATATAGCTAGCGAGTAAAAAACACACATATTTCGTTACAAAAAAAAAAAAATTATAATAAAATAATCATTAAAATATGGATGAATATTTGGTAACAGATAAATGACATATTTATATCACAATAATCAAGTAAATTGATATGAGGAAGTGAAAGGGGAAAATGAATCGATAAAAACGAAATATATGTAAACATGTACTATATGTCTTATAAATGCAATTAAATCTTAATCGTTTACCGATTACAACAGATGAAATTCTAATTTTAATGAAATTCAAGGCATAACTTGGCGAAAAATATGAGAAAAGATGTTCACAAAATTATTTAAAAAAATGTTGGTAGAACAATGAGAAAAAAAAAGGAATGATCTAGTAACAGAGATTGCTTTAAGCTATAGGAAAATAAGTTTGACATACTCATTTCAACGAAGATTTTCATAGATTAAAATTAATGCTGCTCGACTTTCGCAGTCTTCACACATTACGTTCGTTCGATTCGTATGATTTAGAATATATTACAAAAACAAGTACGCACGCATTTTTCCATCTGTTCTTCTCCCCTTCATATATGTATATCCATACCCATCATGAAAAATTTAGAAACGATTTTCACGCAACTGAAATATCCCTTTCAGTAGCTCAAACAGCAGATGAAAATAAAAAACGAAAAAAATAATAAAAAATTAGACCTCAATGACTGCGTTTGCAGGTGCAAAAGAAAATAATTTTGGTGAATTTCCAAAAGAAATGAATTGAAGAATCGAACAAGTATCATACTACGTTGATAATGACAAACATAATTTTAAACGAGAAAAAATTTAAAAAATGCTTTCGTTATTCTCACGTACCATCCTGCAGAGTATTTATATACGATTTTATGCCACATTCATAACGGCGAGATTTACGTAAATATATAATAATAACAAACATCGTAATATCGAGTCGAACGTGATGTTTAAGACGTGGGAACTTTAAATTTAGGAAACGAAAGACCAAATTTAGTTTCTATTCCAGCCAAAATAGGCAATACGACGCGATAACCTCCGATATGATCGGCGTTGGTTGACTTCAATTCGTCCAACGCGTTTACATTGTGCGTAATTATAGTCTGCTCGGATCCGGACGGTCGTCTATACGAATAAAAGAAACTATATTAGTAATGAACACGAATGAAATCGCGAATGTTAAATTTCGTCAACTATATGAACGAACTCGTCGTCAAGTCGAAATACTTACGAGCCACCGAAGTCGACGTAAAATAACCGCTGCAACAATTCGTAGGATAGCAAAGTGACGCCGAATTGGGGCGACGATCTAAATACTCGAGCTATAAATCATTAAACCAGATTAGGAAAAATAATTATGCCGATTACGACGAAGATACGAGCTGCCTAATCAAATGCATACCTCCGGTTCCTTTCCAAAACGCCCGCGCTCCTTCTTCTTTATAAATTTTTACAGCGCAGTCTACCAAACCGTAATAGGCAGTCTGACCCTTTCTCGCAACTACCTGTAATCTGGTTTTGATTACATCAGCCGGAGTAACCAGCGAGGCCGCAGGTATTCCAGCAACGCAACCAGCGGCTAATAGCGATAGAGGACTGTTGTAACCGGTCTCGTCAGCAAACTTCACTTTTACATGATTATAGGTCGGAAAATAGATAGCGCTAAAAGGTATGTCTCGCAAAAAGCAAGCTTTGGCACCCTATAAAATGAACAGTAAACGGCATGACGCATGATAATTCCCTGTGGGAAATTTTTGGTCGCCGTGACCGTCATTTGAGATTTTTTTTGTTCGCATGGTTGAAAAAATGGTCTCAATAATGGTTTTATGAGCATTTGAGGGTAGATTTGGTTATACAGTCGCGAATATAGACTTCAGTTTAATCAATTGGTCATTTGGTTTATATTTTGGTCGTATGGTCGAGTATCCGGTCTATATTTTGATCGCATGGTCAAAAAAACTGTCTCAATAATGGTTTGTAAACCAGGTCTTCATTTAATAAAAAAAAAAAGTTTATGTCTACTATAAGGCCGCCACCGAACATGTAATTAAGCTAGTATTTGTGTTGCAGTAAATAATAAAATGTCTACTATAAGGCCGCCACCGAACACGTAATTAAGCTAGTATTTATGTTGCAGTAAATAATAAAATGTCTAGTATAAGGCCGCCACCGAACATGTAAATAAGCTAGTATTTGTGTTATTTGTTGTAAAATGGAACGTAAAGAAATTGTGATGTGATCCAACAATAAAATTATTGTGAAATTCATTGGTTTTCTTGATGCAAATATTTTTGCACGAAATAAAATGTCTACTATAAGGCCGCCACCGAACATGTAATTAAGCTAGTATTTGTGTTATTTGTTTTAATATGGAATGTGAAGAAATTGTGATGTCATGTTCTGAGGTTTTGGGCCTTCAAGATGAGTTTATACTACTTTCTCTTTAAGAAGTAAAACTTTAAGTTTTACTTCTTATTTACATATGGAAAAAAGTCATAATGGATAGGCTGATTATTGGGCGCATGGTTGTAGTACTTGGATGTAAAAATAGTTATACGGTCATAGAGTTGCGATTTTGGTCACAAAGTCACTATAAATGGTCTAAAAAATGGTTGTTTAGTTGCGCAGCATGACCGTAGTACGACCGTACAACCATTTTTTAGACCTTCGAAGCGACTCTGTGACCAAAATTGCAACCTTGTGACCGTACGACTAATTTTAAGTCCAAATAATAAGACTATTCGCCTAATAATCAGCCTGACCATTGGGACTTTTTCCTATGCATTTGAATAGGAAAATTTGGTCGCAAAATGGATAAAAGTGCAAATTTTACGACCATTTTAAGCAAACGACCATAATTGCGACCAAAATTGCAATCATTCGACCAAATTTTGTCCTTATTTTCAACCATGTGCCTAAAAAATATATCATTTGACGATATGACCATAATTTTGTCCAATTGCAAATTGAAGAAATTCACGACCATTTGCCCGTTATGATGCCCAAAAATTTCCCACTGGGTTGTATCAACATCGTACTCGAAAGGTAATCTAGAAAATATTTATTCGTCTTCATCGTAATTACGAAAAAAAAAAAATTCGATTTTAATCGCATCGATTAGAAAACACACGATATCGGTCTACCGTTCGTAAGTGATAACAATTTTAATTTAATGCAGCCAAAACTAATCTTTACTACGTTGACGGAGTGAAGTATTGACTATTAAGTAACTTGAACTCAACAATAACGTAAACGCACGTAAATAAAAAGAAGAAAATGCTTGACGCAAGTCACGAACGATAACTTATCACCACGAGAAGGTATGAAGTATACGTATCTATATCCCATATACGCACACCCTCTCTCACACGTATGCTGCGTACGTATATAACTTTAACTACATGCTATATAATACGGTACATATGTACCTATACAATCAAATACGAAAAACCATTATTTACCTTATACAATCCAAACAACCCTAATTCTTTAACAACGTTGAACGCTTTCAATTTGGCACCCTTTGCGATTTCGCCAGCAACTTGCAATCTTATTTTCACAATTTCCAAAGGATTTGTAAAAACTACTTGAGAAAATCCAGCCTACGCACGTAAATAACGTAAAGAATATTTAATAAATGAATGAAAGAATAATAAGTAAATAAATAAATAAATAAATATTCGGCGGCTTAAGGACCAGGGGGTAAGTTCACTTACACAAGCTCCAGCAATAATTTCAGCATACAAAGAGATCTCTTCTTTGACGGTGAATTTATCGCGAATAAAGTCGTTGACGGTCAATTTAATAGCTTTTTCGGGAGCAACACCCAAAAACTGAGGCAGTAATCCTCGATACAAACCGAAAAAACCTTCGTGTCTAATTACCTGAAAATTGACAAAATTAATACATAAATATAACAAATTAACATAAATAGTTCAATATACGCATATTTATAGAGGACAAAAACATAACGTGCCTTAAAATACTATAACCGTATCGTACTAAACAATTCGCTCACGTACTTCATACCCGCTGTTTGAGAAACCCTAAATAATTTTCATTTTCAACACCATCGAGTTGTGAGCCCTAAATTTCGCATCAAGTTGAAGAACATAATCACACTGGCGAGGCCATACGGTACATTTATTCACAATTAAGCGAGGTAATAATTAGGTAAATAAATTATTTATCAGTTAAAACTGTTCCGTGATAAATAATGGTATCAACAGTCAAGAAAAATAACTTTCTTAATACTCGTAGTTTTCGTTCCTCAACGTGATTTTCAATAAGTTCGTACTGCCAACGCAGATAAGCGTACATAAGGGTATTAAAAGTGTAAGTGATGTCCACGTGATCGAATAAATGAATTAACTCACTTTTTTAAAACAATCGAAACTATTTCTATACATTAATTCGCCTATGTATGATCCTGAGCGCTGATTTTGCATTCTAGTTTTCACTAAATCGATCGGGTAAACGGCGGTAGCACCAATAGCTGGGAAAAAGTAATTGATAAAAAATTTCGATCATCGCATAAGAATCGAAAAGTACGAACATAATAATAGATTACCTCCAGAAAGTGACCCTAAAGTAAATCGGTACACGCTTTCGAGAATTTGTATAAAAACGCCACGATCATCTGGGCTCTAAAAAGGAAACAAAATGTCATAATAAGTACTTTCTACGAGCGCAAAACGTATCGCAAACACATGACAGATAAGAACTGGTACAGACCGATACAGCGTGAATTTCCGCCAATCTTCGATTGTGTACATGCTTAAAATATTGTTCGGGCGTTATTGTTTGTAAATCACTGAATATAATTTTTCTGAAAATAGTTCATTTAAAAATACATATATATGTCTAATATTCATCGATTCACCTGGCAATTAATGGGACAAATTCAACTGCAAAAATCATCATTACCTACCCGCCGCGTGGATGAATCAAGTTACATAATAAAAATAATATTTCTACTTCCAACGGCGTAATCTGCGACATAAGCTGCGCCGAATACAAGAATTCATCTGAACAAATGTAAAATACGTATAATCAACAAAATGACAATGATGATCGTAAAAAAAAATAATAAATTCTATATTATACCATATAATATTTTACACATATATTAAGCATCGTTTTTTTTTTTTTTTTTTAAGATTTTAGGAACCAACTGTAGAAAGTTACTTGTAATCAGGGGTACACGCTATCACTTCAGTAATATTTTATAATTATTCAAAAATGTAATAGAGTGTGCCCAACATCGAAATATTTTAACATACAACATTAGGAATTCATCTCATTTTTCAAGTCAGATAAGCTTATCAGTTGAAAAATGAAGAGAAAAAAATAGACGATTACGTAAAAATAAGTACGTGTTAAGTATTATGTATTTTCTGCTAGCTTCATGCTACGTGAAAAACAGCGGAAACTAACCTTTCGTTATCTCTTGATGCTTATTTTCGGATGTCGCGTTAAGATATATTCTTTTAATCAATTCCATATTATTCAAGAGTGATGTAAATGCCATAAAATATGGAAAACTAACTCGATGGCCGCCCTGAACTCCTCCAGCAACCTATACCAAATCATCATAAACACAGCCAAAATACAATTTCCTCGTAATAAAAAAACAAATAAAGGTAACAGTAATATGAAACCTACGGCTAATAAATTATTTTTCACATCTTCCGTTAAAAGGTGACTCTTAACTAGAAGCATCAACTGTTCAAAATCTGTAGCCGATATGAAACCGGTACTGGAACGATCAAATTTTCTAAAAGCTTCGGTACCACATTCTTCGTGAAAATCCTACAAACAATAAAGCATTAGGTACGATGAAAATGGAGAATTATCCGAGTACTATATTTTGAGAACGACGTACGTGTAGAAACTGAGCAAATTCTGCGTAACTGATGAGCCTTTTTTTATCATTACCAAAATACAATTTCATGAACGAACTATTATCTATATCAAACGGCATTCTGCGAAACAATTCTGTTTTTCTGATTACCTTCGCGAAATTGTCTGAAATGCGAAATAATTACTAATTAAAGACGGTGTACACAAGGTAGAAAAATCAGATGGTACCGATGTACTGATAGCAAATCGAAAGTACCGAACCCAATGAGACCAGTTCCGTCCAAATCAAACAGTTGAAATGCGGTTTTGTAAAGAGCGTCAGGATCGCATAGGTGCCCTTCGAAAGCTTGAAACTCAGCGAATGAAATTAACCTGAAACAACGAATATCTTTGTAGTTATAAATAAATTCAACAAACATTTTCATCTTAACAATACTAACCCATCTTTAGTAGTATCGGCTATTCCGGCGAATAATTGAATTGATTCCAAATTACTCGAACCCTCAGTGAGAATACCAAGAAACTTCTGGATAAAATCATTGGCTGCGATGAATTTTTCACCATTTTTTTCGACATGAGCATACTACGCAATCATACGAAGAACATAATTTTTTGGAATGATCGATCAAAGAACGCAAATTCCAACATCAAAACTCACTTTATAAAATATTTCTTTCAGTTTATCGGTATCAGCACGCTTCTGATATTCTTGAGCAACGACATTCTGATGAAAGAAAAATAAATTACGCATTCGTTAACCGTTAGAACAAATAGCAAATTTCTAATAAGAAAAATTAAACTTTTTTTTTCAAACAGATACACCTACCTCGTGGCACGAAACTTTTTTCCAAAACAAGTTTTCTAGATGATCGATAATCATTCTTTAAAAACAATTCCAATTATGTATCTATCTTACTTCACAATAATGAAGAATATTTCATAAATTCGTTTCCAGTAAGAGGTAAATTCAATTTTTCGATACTGATAAGAACTGATTCAAACGCAAAGTGTAGATAATACGTAAACTGAAGTCACACGTTTCTAGAAATGCTATCAAAAACAATATTGAACTCTATACTTACATCTTCAATTCATCATTTTATCTCCAACTATACAAAACTGTGAACAGAAAGACGTTCATTTCTCACCATCATCATCCTAATTATGAAATACACATAGAAATCATTAGAAAAATAAGTAGCGTTTGCTTTAGCTATAGCTAAACAAACTACGGATGTGAAAAAAATGAAGTCATGCTACTTTCACAACGTTCTAAATCGTTAATACATCATTGCCATTGGTCGAAGTGATTAGAAGAAGAAATAGGTAGATAGGGTAGATAGGTCGGATAGGTACCTATCGGATGCGCTAAGTAGTAAGCGTAAGTAGTAACTAGTAGCAAGTAAGTAGGAAGGAATCAAAGACTATCTTTTTTTTCATCCTTCACAGTATTTGAATTTTGATCATTTACTAAAAGCTGTTCTGAAAACATCTATCCCTCTGAAAGAAAATATCATACCGGGAATTTCGTTGATTCACATACATGCAGCTAAGTTCAAAAATCCTTGAACTCTCGTTTCACAAAATTATGATCAACGTTTTAATTGCGATATAGTTGATTTGAAAATCGAATTTCAATGCATAATAATTTTGAAACCTTTGCAACCAACTGAAATTTTGTAAAGTTTCCATAAAAATTTTTGTGCAAAGAGTCCTTATCCCTCAAAATCCGCTAAAACCATACAATTTAATTTTTAGATAATTCGCTCTCAGTTAGAACATTTAGGAAGGTACAATTCCATCATGAAACACGAGCTAGCATCAGCTGAACTAGATAATTATAATTTATGATGAAAACGTTAGTCCTACACATAGCTCTTCTAATATCCACTGTTGCACAGGCATACACATCGCATACACATATAGAGGCACGTAAAGTACGTATGATCATTGGTACAGAGACCAGAACGATAAACCATAAAGCAAAGAAGGCTGAAATATTTGTATCAAAGCAAAAATTTTATTATTTTATTAATTTTCAAACATACAAAAAAAAAAAAAAGAAAAAAACAATAAAGCAAAATGAAACACATGAATCATAATAACAAAAAATATCCATAACTGATGTAGGTAGTCGGTACCTACCTAATAATGAAAAAAAAAAATGAATTACAAGGTAAAAAATGAATTGAAAAAGTAAAAAATTGAAAATAGTAGATACAGCAATAAATAATCCATGCGGCGTACCTATGTTTTATACTTTAGTGAATATTGAAATTCCGTACAGTTTCATAGCATAAATGTGAAATAGTAATTAATATAAAGTTCTAATAATTTCTTTTTTTTTCAAGTTAGGTTTTCTTCTTAACGAAAAAGAGGCAGAAAATAACGTGTACATCTGCGTGCATACGGCATACCTATACGTATGTATAATCGTATAGGTATACTCGTACTTTTAGAATTGTAGATACCATTAATTTCTTGATTCCCTTTGTTTTACAAAACACGAAAAATAATGCGAAACTTAATAATTCTCCACTAAGCGTTTCAAAGTTTTTCCTTCATTTGAACAAATTTTTTTTCGTTGTTTATTTTTGTGTTCTTCAGAATTTACAGGCAAATTTTTCTCATCAGGAGATGATGGAGAGGAGGAGGATGATTCAGCCTCTTCAACAACAACATTCGCTTGATTATTTTCATCCTTGATAGAGACCGATTTATTAGAATCATTCAGAAAAATTGGAAGAGGAATAGGGATGGGAATGGGTATAGGAAGAGGTAAAATAATGGGATATGGCACCAATACGGTAGGTGGAGGTAATAATGATTTATTAGCGGTGTTTTGCGAGATTGGTGTTGAAATAGGTGTTGTCGGAGGTATCGAGGGAGGAGGTGGTCGTTGGGAAGAGTTAGAATTAGAAATTTGCGACGTTCTTGAGATAGGTAGTAACGGAGGAATTTGCAAATTATTGAAGGAGTTACGAGTAATCGAAGGGGTAGGTTGTCGCGGAGAAGAGCAGTTATTCGAAGGGCTCACTGATTGAAAATATTGCGAACGATGAAGATAATCCGGCGGTAAAATGCCAGCGGGAAGCATCGAAGAAAAATTTGGATAAAATGGTATCCTGGGAGTAGATTCACTAGTTGTTTGACTAGATTTCGGTACATTAATCGCGTCGTCACATTTCTGATTTTGAGTTGAATACAACGATTTCGCGGTTGACTTTTTTGTTTTCTTCCTTTTGACAGAGTTGGAAGAGTCGTTGAAATACTTTTTACATTTTTTCTTAACAGGCTCGTCAGATGGAGATATAACGAGCTCTTTACTTTTTGTGTCGGCGCATATGCTGCTGTTGGGTGACGAAGGTAAAATGTTTAGCGGTGTAGAAGATCGAGATTTATCGGAGCTCGGCGGAGAGGTACAATTTTTCAACCAAAGATCGGGTGTTATGAGAGTAGATAGAGAAGTACTTTCCATATTTTGCAACTGTTCTTGATGGTGCGGATGGATTTCCAAATGTTCCTTGGTTTCTTGGCAGAATATATCGAGTTTAAATTGGTTCAAGCATTTATCGCTGTCAAAAAAAATAATAAGAATAAGCTGAGTAATATGCACGTAAATATAAAAATTCGAATACCTCTTAACAACGAATACGTATAAGCGTATAATAAAGGGATATATTTTTTTACAATTATTTAATCATAGACACTGGACACACTTTCATTTACCTGCAAAATTGATATTGGCTATCTCCGTCTTGCAAGTCCACATAATTGACTGTATGTCTTACATGTCGGCACCAATCGCACGTTTTATTGCGCTTAAAATTTGCTCTTCTGTAATGAGTGAAACACACCTCGGAACAGAATATTTTATCGCAGTTGGTCATTTTGAAGGTGAAACATTTTGTTGGTCCAATTTTATGACACCAACCGCAAGTCGCATAACCAACAGGAACGTAAATTGCTGAAAAATATCAATACGTACGTATTTACTCCAATAAGGTAGGTAATAGGTATCGTGACTGTGTGTATTCAAGATTACACAATATAGGTATAGAATGATAATACGTATAAGTCGTCCGCATACCAATCATTCTTACCTAGGCATATCGTAACACCTCATATCTATATATAGGTATGTAGCTAGGTGGTCGTGAATATGTGAGATGGCTAACGCGGGTTGCTAGTAGCTACTGGCTACTGGTTACTATGTGTAATAGCATGGCTATATACCAAGTAGTGTGCAGGTATTTTACGTATAATAATGTATATTTAAGTATGGGCACTCGGTATGTGCATATTTTCATTTTTCTGATGTACTTATAACATCGATTGAATAGTATACTCGTATATTTACTTACCAACCTAAGTGTTATTGTATGTATATAACGTATACTGTAAGTGAATGCAAAGTACGAATCATTTGTCCTATCGTTAGTCGTTATATTTAATGTGTAGTAGGTAACGTTACGCTACGTGCGTAGGCCTATACATATCGTTCGTTATATTATTGTCGAAACAATTTGGTAACATTGCGGACGAAAAAAAAACCACGTTAATTTGAGCTAGCGGTTATTTTTGTCGACCTTAAAAATACGATTCTGTAGCCAGCTTCGTTCGTCTCAGTTCTCAGTGCCGCTCAGCGAGGGTTGAAATTCGAGAACAGGCTGTCTGCCAAAGTTAATATCCGCGCCAGATCTTTTTCTCCGCTCCTTTCTACATTCAGATCGTATAACACTCGCCGCTTAGATATACGTAGACGTACCTACCTAAGTACCTACCTACCTAATATACAGCATACATACCGTACGAACGTACGTACGTACATCGCGTACACATACACGAACGTACTTTCGTCTTGCGTTCGTATTCTTCATCTACACAAATTAAATGCGCTATAGTTGCAATAATATGCAGGCGTTGTTCGGCTCTTCACTATGTATAAAAATGAAAGGACTCAGAGCGTAAAATACCGAAAATCAGAACGGATGGCGCGAACGGAGATTACTAGAATAGTGTAGCTTATACACAAGTGTGATGTAAAAAAAGTCATATTTTTCCAGCATCGCGTAAGTGAATTTACCTATCGTCGTTTACAATTAACCAAACGAAAATGGGTGGAAGAGAACCGAGTACGTAATATATGTATAGATGATCAGAACACACGTTCGTGTACATGCAAACGTTTGGCTTTGGCATTCAGCCTTTATACCGCGCGTATAAATACAGTAAGCAAGTAGATGTGCTGCTATTTGTGATGAATTAATTTCGAAAAAATTGAATGTTTTCGCAAATAAATTCTATTTATAAACTTGGTTTTAAGATGGAGCGGCGGAGTAAGCGAGAGCATACATATAAATGGCATACATATCCACACACAGCGCCCAATACACATCCATCACGATATACTGTACACTCGTACTTAATTACAATACGCAGTATACAGTATGTACAAGTACATACTATATGATACATTACTATGCACCGACGACGTATACGATAATACGCTGATGTGTCCAGGTGGTCTTTGAAGCCCTTTAAATCAAATTCATTTTGTTTCTTTCAAATTTTATCCATAAAATATCATGATTTAAACACCAACTTGGTGAAGTATTAAAATGTTAAACTATTTTTATAGGTACTTAAATTTCAAATTTTATGGTTTATTTCTGAATAAAAAAAAAAAAAAAAAAAAAAAAAAAACGCGGCGAAGAAGAAATTACTATCTTCATTAAAAGGTATTTCGGCATAATTTATGTTAGGTACCGCGCACTTGCATAATAATTATGTGGAATAAGTATTGACATTAATATGCTGACTGACCTGCGAATGTAGACAGTACCCTTAACTTCAGCCGCAGGTGGAACTTTTTACGCTAACTAGCACCAGAAATGTTAATTTAGGTTCACATTTACAGTCGATACTTATTCCATACTTGAGTAAGTTACGAAAAGTGTACTTGCACGATTTAAGGCGGTGCTTCGGAAAATAAGTATATGTAAATGCTGTAAATGCGAAGAAGTAGATTTTATAATCAAAAAATGAAAAAATTGGGAAAATAAATGCCAAGTGCCCTCAAACAAATAAGTCTCTAAAACAACATACTATTTCAAATCATTTCGTTGCGTTAGTTTTGAGAAAAATGCTACCTACCAATGAACTTATATCCTATTTTCATTGGTAGCATTTTTCTCAAAATTAACGCAACGAAATGTTTTGAAATTATAATAGGTATGTTGTTGTGGAGACTTTGTTTGAAAGCACTTGGCATTTATCTTCCCAATTTTTTCAATTTTTAATTTTAAAACCTACTTTTTCGCATTTACATACGAGTACTTATTTTGCGAAGCACCGCATTAAAGCGAATATCAAAATTTAAGTTCCAAAAAAAAAATTTAATATTAAATGATAATAAATATAGATAGTACGTCTTCAAGTCACAAGAAGTGAAACTGAACAGAAAAAATAATAAATTATGATTAAATTGGTTTTAAAATTAATTAATTAATAATCAGCGTTCAGACGGAAATCTTTCGAGCTGAAATTTTCATACAAATGGCAATTTATAGAATAGACAGACGCTTGAACAGTGATTTCTATTTATCCTATTGGTTTTTAAAATAGCAGACAACATTTTTCAGAATTCATTGAAGTTTTTTAAGGCTTGTATGTACAAATTATAAATCTATTCCTTCGTCTTAAAATGACTCATGAAAGAAGTTGTGTTAAATAAATAAGTAATTTTAACCAGTAAACGCTTTGTAGACTGAAAATGTGTACATTATGGAGTGTTTTTAAAATATGGAAAAAACTAAACTGGTTTGAAGTAATTAAATTTTCTCTCACATTCCGATGTCTTCATCTTTTGCAATGAAAGTTTGAGAGAAATTACCTGCCTACCGTATTTTTTTTTCAATTTAGGAGTTCTATGAATTCAAGTTATCAAGAAAATAACATAAATTTAAAGGTATGAAAAATTAACAAAATAATAATCATGTACCCACGCATATATATTGTATACGTACTATCTAGTATGTAGTACTTTAGGTCTAAGGAATGTATAGGTATCTATGTTTAATTGTTTATATATTAAGTACTACGTAAGTAAGTTATTATTATTTCCAACATCTCCTACCTAGCATAAGGGTAATTTTTATGATACACAACTGATCTTTTTAACTCGCAAAAGATAGCAATTTGATATGATTCAAGTTGAAAAAATGAATATCTATCAATTTTCCACTTAAGCGTCGGTTATAATGGCACTGAATTTTTCACAGAAAAAGTTGAACCTGTGTTTTTTGATGGAACCGTTAATAATAGCCAGTGAATCAGGCAATGAAAGATTCACTGGGTTTCAGTGAAAGTTGAAATATTTTAACTTTTCAGTGAATTTCTACAGTGTCAAACATTTGTTTGTTCATGTTACTCTGTTATCACTTTGAAGTAATGGGGATTTTTTGGGTAGTTCTAGCCATTCCGTGAAAATTTCACTGACCCAGTCAGTGCCATTATAACCGGCTCTTTACTGATTAGTAATGTGAAATGATGCTATTTATTTTTACGGAAAGGAAAACCCAGGTATTCATAGGTTGGGTACATCTTATCTTATCAAGAGGAAAAAATGAGTGTTGAAATCGTACGAGTAGATTTTCATTTTATCAAAAAACGAGTTTTTCCAAATTTTTTTTAAATTCATTATTTCTTGTTGGATACATATCTACAAATTTTTGGCTGTCATTCTGTTCTTTATTTCATTATGTATACATTTTTTTTGGGCGACAGTTGAAATTTTTGAGTTTGCGAAATATATAGGAGACGTTACGAATACACGACGACGTAAGTATTACGAACAAACACACAATATATGTATGTATGTATGTACATAGCTACATACCAACATATGCACTCGTACGTATTATTTTGTTAATTGTAAACGAGTAAATGAATGGCGATTGTTTTGCGATTCTCTTTGAAATTCTGGATTTAGAAAAATTCGATTACTATTAAATGATCACTTTTAAAGGAGGTGGGGGGGGGTGAATCTGCTTCATTGAATACACGCCATCCTAATAAATAAATGATAATTATACTTACGTACGTAATACGTATTAGCATGTATTACGATCAGATACAAGTGATTTTTGTATACTATAGGTATATATGTACTCATTTCATTTCTTTCATATGTATGTATGCGAGAGTGAATCATCGAAAATATTATAAAACTCAACTTTGATTTCTTTCTCCGTTATCAATATTAGATAATTTATTTTGAACTAACATTATTACTTACAAATCGAACGGAATGAATTGTTTTAAAAATAGAAAATTCTTTCAGTAAGTAAGTAAGTAAGTAAGTAGGTAGGTACATCGTGTGAAATGTTTGGCAAACTATTAGAATATTTACATTTTTCTATTTTTTAATGCTGTGGGAAAGAAAGCGTAAGTATATTTAACTCACTATACTTAAGTCATCCGTAGCCCGATAGGTATTATGTAGCATGAAGGCGCACTACCTATATATACTGTATTAATTAGTGGGCAACCTACAAGTGTTCTGAAGTAAGCGTACTTCTGATGATGTAAAGTGTATGTACATAGTGCACATCGCACATAGTACGTAGTTACATATACATATACACGTCGTACAGTGCATAGGTAGGTACTAGGTAGTAGGTACTGCATATGTAAGTACCTACATCAGCAAGTACGGAAATGTATCAGCGATAGAGGTATATGTATGTACATTGTACATCCTACATACGTATACTATGTAGGTACGATATTTACCATGATTAGAAGGCGAGACGGAACCGTCTCTTCTGGCGGGACTTATACTGCTACCAGCGCTATTTCCTCCGCCAATACTATCTTCAGACGAGCAGGACGAGGAGCCATCAGACGATGGTGCGATAACGGCGGCAGCGGCGGCGGCGTGTCTTCGTTTGCTACGTGGAGAAAAGGACGTCGATGCTGAAAATAAACTCAAATTCAACGCCTGAGTTTCTCCGGTATTCATTTTATCGTACCCGTACCAACCTAATAATTCATTCATCGCAGTTTCCGCGTATTCCTGCAAGCATGCGGCCTAACGATAAACCAAGGTATTTTTATTTTTCTCACGATCGCAATTCGATTAATACGCAGTATGTGTACACAATATACTTAGATATATGCGTAGACGTTACAAAAAAATAAGCCGATAATATCGATTTTATTATCGACGCAATGTTTTGTAATGAACTAATGATAAATTTTTTAAAATCATTTCGTTGGGCTGGGAAAGTTAGCGCATTGTTCGTTCTTTTCGCTTATACTAATACACGCGATATGCGACGACAGCGCGAAGGAACAGAAGGACACACCACTTTTCTTCATAATTTCACAAGTAGCAGGTATACTGATTAGTGATTAGGTACTGTACCTAATGTCCCCTGCCTCAAATGTCTAATGTCCCAAATAGCGAACAGGTATCTACTATGTAGCTATAACGTACGTATAGGTTTACGGTATTCTATATACACCTGTATGGACTAAAAAATCGAAAACTCCTACACTTTCCGCTAAATATATACTTATCTACACAATCACTTATACCTAAAATATGCAGTCTTCAAGCTGAGACTTCTCCTGCATGTCCAAAATGATCGAATAAATGAAGAATATGCCATTAATCGCGTAGATACGCTCAAGTTATCATTTGAACACAAACGCGCAAAACGAAAGAACGAAAAGCATTTTTGCTTTTTTTCTAAAAATGCAAACGTACGAAATACCTAATTATTATGATTACTCGTATACTGTAGCATGTAATATCCAGCTACCTACTGATACTAAACGCGAAAAAGAAAGAAATTGCGAACATTACACTTCACAATTTTCGAACATACATCGAGTTACCTACGCGGTGGCCGGTGAGCAATAATGTCTAACCTTTAAGGTCGAAATACGAAAAGAGTAATAGACAATAGCGCAGAGTAAGACGCGACGCGACGTACGTTCTACGTGCATATTGGATACCTATTGCATACGTGTACACTGATACACAATAAAAATGTACATGTACATTGAACATATAAGACGTAGATGGGTATTGGGTACCTTTTTAGAGCAGGTTACGAGTCCGTTTAAAACTTAGCCAGCTAGACCATCCATTAGGACCATTGCTGTCAAGTGTCTGTCGAGGTATTTGGTTACCGCCGCGTAAAATGATATGTTTGTGGAATGTCTTACGAGACGCATCGAGGGAATCGGAGGACCAACGTAAACGAAAACTGATATCGCCCGTGAGGTGGCAATGTAAAACCCCGCAACGGGGCGCCAACCACCGCGTTGCCCATTTTCACGTCGCCCTCTCCGTGTCTATGTCCTAGCCCGAGCCTATCGTTATCGTGTTCAAAGTTGAAAACCAAATGTGCATTGCAAACGATACGTACGAGTGTATCGAATATAGGTAAAAGGTACAAGCAAAATGAATGAGAAAGAATAAACGCTAATAAGTATGTTTTTAAGCCAAATTTTCGGCCGATTATCGTGTGAAAAGAAAACATTTTTTTTTTCAACATTGCCACTACTTTCACTCACGGCATGTACAAATACTTTTTTTGCAAGTACCTGTGCTTTTTAACTCGCAAAATTGATCTTCAAATACCCACTTAGAATGATTTATTCATCTTTAACGCTATATAAGTATCTACATAGGGGCATACTTAATATTTATTAAGTATTAGATGTAAGTACCTGGTGCCTACAGCTTTGTTATAAGCGGCAGTCTTTTTAACGAAACATTCGCTATATCACACCTTATGATAATTTCTTCTTGCTTCGTAAACTCGTATCCATATACGTTGAATGTAAATCTCTTACGCGACGTTTATTCTGCACTACCCAATGTTTATAAAATAACTGAACTAAATAAGCAAATGAAATACAATAGGCCTATGCTCATATGAAAGGAATATGTATGTATGCTATACAGACACAAATGGTGGAATACAACTTACCTAAATGCTAATAATTAAAATCTATATAAAAAATCCAAGATTGAGAGAGCCAATTTTTCTCGTGGAAATTATAAAGTTTGGACAAAATACTTTGGAAGAGAATATAGATTTACAATATTGAAATACCATTCAATACCGGTCTGCAAATTGTTGAAATACACGCGCCAAAAAACTGATTGATGTAAATATGTACTCAACTTGAGCTTAACATTATTGAGATTTTTGTTCAAAATCACAAAAAAAAAGAAAAAAGAAACACAACTCACACCAGATTTAAGCTCGATCAATTGGTATCGATCTGTGCCGCAAAGAAGGGGAAGTTTCCCCATTCAAATAAGTAAGTAATATGTTACGTCTCATCTCCTCATCAACCTGCCCAAAAGGGAGATTTTCGCAGATCTTATATTTTCTGCTGTTTCAAAACCGTAATTTCTATAAAACGACGCGTTATTTTTATTATAAAAATCTACTGCATACCTTCACCTCCTGGAACCATAAATCAACCAACGCAGGGAAATATGCGGAACTGGGTTTTTGCCATACTACAAAATATGTTTCGCGAACGCATACCTTCCTTGCTCCTGTACAGATTGATAGATAGATGGGCGAAGGAAACGTTATTGAAATCATTTTTACATAATAACAGCTACGATTTCTGCGGTCGTTAATTCTGTATAGTTAAGTAACAATTTTCTATGCAATACATGAAAATTTCTTTGTCGAACAATTCTTTCCTAGATGTCATTTTAACAGGAAAAACTGCCTCCCCCCTCAAAAATGTCTGCGTATTAAACATTGTTTAATTCAACCAATACATAATTAACGTTCTCAAGTGTCACATAATACTTGAATAAATATTATAGGATACGAGAGAGCATTCTAAATGTACCTACTCACGGTTCTATGTACATTAAGTATATCCATATCTGTCTGAGCTCATGACGCTATATTGTACGTATAAAGGGTTTTTTCTCATAATCGTGTTTAAACTATAGATTATAAATTACGATACAAATTAGCAAAGGTATAATATCGTACGCTAATAAGTAGATACATGTACTTGTACATATAAACCTATCTCGCAATGCATAAATTTATTATATGATACCTATTCTTGTTAAAGCGGTACTCATTGTACACAGAGATATGTATAACCTAAGACTACCGAATAGCACGACGGATATGGAATACAGCCAAAAATTTAAACACTCACCGATACCAGGAAGAATGATTCTTGAAACAGCAGGCTAATACATCAGATAAATCCTATGCTACTATGAAACAAACTCATCTGCGAACATCTCGCAGCATTCCTTCCAAGTTAGCGAATACGATAGGAAATTCTATTTACTTATTACAAATAGCATCTACATAATAATGTAGAGCACTTGATAAAAATAGGTAATTGAGCATCTCATTTCTATTATGAGTGAGTAATTTGTGACGAATGATGAAAAAACACAAAACTCAACTACACATAGGTAATTACTAATTAGGTACATATATAAATATATCTAATACCTATTTACCACATTAGCACGTTCGTAATCGTTAAGGGTATACGAGTGTAAGTATAGTACGTAGGTACCTATTATTTATTTATTTCCGTTTTTTTTTTTTTTTTTTTTTTTTTCAAATACTTACTTGATGAGTGAATGATGAATCTTATTCATCACCTTCTGGACTCTTACCATGGGTAGCCAGTTCGTATGTTGGTGAACAGTATCGAAAAGTGAACATAATTTTTTTTGTAAATACGTATGTACTAGACCGACAATATGTACGCTGCAAACGTCCATCTACACGTTGCAATTAATCACGTTTTAATTTAAAGGGACACAATTATAACGTTGACTAACTATAACTCAAGTCGGTACTCGGTGTCGGTGGTATCGTGTTATTTTGTCAGAAAGTGGTATCGTGTTGAAGTCTGTTGTAATAGTATCTAGGTACGGTTTAACTTTCATTTCGAAGGTTGAGCCGTTCGGTAACTCGCTAGTGCTAGTACGAGTTTGAAGCCTGTAATTTAACACCAAGTGAGGGGATCCTGCGTTTCATTTAAAACCCTGTAATATTATCGTTCTTATTTGAATATAATAACGGAGTTGCTATGCATTAGACGAGGAATCGAGTTCTCCATCTTTTTCCCCAGCACTCGAATTCGCACGTTTTTATTTTATTTATTTTTTTTGAAATTTTCATTTAGATTAGAAATTTGTTGATATTTTCACCCTTGAATTAAGTTTACCTACTGCAAATAATAAGTGTAGGTATAGGGTTTAAGTATCTGTTTCATCTACATTTTTTCGAACATCGAATATTTACAGGTATTTTTTTTAAGTATTTTAACAAAATTGAAAATTATTAGCAGTAAAAGTTAGCAAGTGTAAGTAATACCTGCTGCTGAATACATTGTTACGAGTCAATGCGAAATAATGTGTCTGAATAAAGATTTACGATAATATACGAAAACTAGTACCGTTCATCCTCAGCATTCTTAAAAAATACGAAATTTTCTATTTTCTAAAATTTTCAACTTACAAAGTACAAAGATGATCAATCGTAATATTTACTAATACCAATATTATGTACATCCTTTCATTAAGCAGATACCTAGACCTTAAGATAAAGAATCATCGTGCAACTAAATTTAGAAGGTATATTACGCGAAATTAGTATCATTATACTTCGTAAGTATAATATGTAGCTTTGCTTGATTAAAACGAATACGATATTCGGCTGCAGGGAAAATTTTTTCATTACGAATTAGGTAAGTGGTGTAAATAAAAAGAACAACGCTTATTGTTGAAATTGACGAAAATGCGCTAACTTTCGTATTCAACATTCTAGATCTGTTAATAAAAAGATATCATAGAAAATTCAACGAGTAATAGAAAGTTACCTTCATTTCTTTGTCAGCTGTATCTTTTTTGAGATGATTTAAATTTTTCAAGTTGATCCTAGAGTTTGACATTTTAGAAACTAGCACTTTTCAATGAAATAATCAACAATTTTTTTCATACTTGATTTTAAAAAAACCGATTCGCTGCTAGACTTTTTTTTCAAAAATAGACGCGCATTTTACCACACACGCGTTCGTAAGAACTCAACATCTGACGAATGAGTTGAAAATGCGCGCCAATAACGGGGTGACAATGTTACCACGATTAAAAACCGAAAAATAACTTTTTGTTTCGTATCATTCTACTCAACACGTACGTATAATTACAATACTATTCTGTACCTATGGGTTCGATAATTTTAACCAAAGGGAGACAGATTACGCGCATAACACATTTTAATATATTACGTATAACGGTTAACCAACTAACGAAGATTTTTATAAAATCACAACAATCGGGTGTTTGAATAGACTTTTTATGATCATTCAGGTGAATAAAATGCGAACGACTGAAGATGCTACATAAAATTTATTGTCATGAATTCTCGAAAGCGTATAACACATATCTAGTAGATAATGGATTTTTTGCAGTAAGAGATCTTTTCAAGTTGGGTAGTCGTGTTCAGCACCGTTTTAAAGCAATCGTACATGGATTTATTCTCTTTTAACACAAATCCTTAATACTGCTTCATACTTCAGGATTCATGTCCACCGCCTAAAATTGCGAGTAAAGAATAAATCAGCATTAATCATCACCTGTTCAATACCACTAAGATAATGTGGGTGAAAAAACCCATGCAGAGGTTAAAGTGCATTGCAAGAAATTAGCAATCAATATCGCCTAATTAATTTGATAACAGCGATCACGCGAATAAGCGAGGAGCCAATGATGTAATACACCTGCTTTTAAGTTATTGCGTAACTGAAGAAATGATTTCATCAATTTACTAAAGAATATGCAAGTAAAATTTCGGCATAGGTAAGCGAATGAGATTGTACGTTTAGGAATTAAATTACTGCAAATGAATAAGTGTTGCGAAATGAATGTTTGAGAAAAACTACTTCATTTACAGCCATTTACAACATAATTATTAACGTTAGCACAAAATATAACATCTAAAAGCATACGGGTACTTACAGGTAAATAAAGCATCATGTTTGAAAGCGTAATCTCCGTTGCTTTAAAGGGTTTGGATGTTTTTAAAAGGAATGTCACGGTAAAAAAGCAAATGGTTTCAACGATACAAGTGTTATTTAGTACTTATTTTCTTTAAAGCCGTCACCTTCTACATCACACCATTTGCGAAAACTTATGGTGGGAGAAACAAAAAATTATACAACAAAATCATATTAATTTTGAAAAATGTATATTTAAAACATTTCGGCATCAGCGAGAGCAAAATGTTAAATTGGTTGGAATTTCAACATCGATAAGCATACAAATATGGTACAAAATAATATAGGTATCAGTCTTTCAAGCTTCGTTAAGAAAACAATAAAACTAAGCTCGTAATAAAAATTAAATAAATGAAAAAAAGAAAGAAAAAAAAACACAGAAAAATATATAAAAGTAAAGAAAAGAGAAGAATATCAGAAAAAGAAAAAAAGACAAGGCAATGTGCATTAAAAAGAATTGTATGAAGTACCTACTTGACTGGTAAGTTGTTTTTTTTCAGAAAATGTATTCGACTCCGCACATTCCATATCTGCATGGTTAGGTTGCATGAAATGAATTTTTGTCATCATAGCTGCTCCGATGAATGGTGGAATTCCAGCCAGTATAAAAGGTATCGTGTATGATTGTTCATGATCATAAATCCAGCCTACAAACATTTTTGTTTCATTATAAATAACAAATCATTTAATTTATCGTCGCAATGCAAATTTAAAAGCGAATAATGATTGTTTACCTGCTACCGTCGGTCCGATTGTCATTGGAATTGAAATTAATCCTAAGAGAAATCCGATAGCTTGTCCTGCTCCTTTTGGTCCACAAAATTTAAAAGCTATAGGACCTACTACAGTTACAAAACATCCGTCAAATAATCCCATTACCAAAGTTAGTAGCAAAATTAAGTCATAGCTCTTCATCAATGGTATAAGAATGGAAACTGTTCCGATTACTATGAAAGATACCTAAAAAATAAACAAATAAAAGAATGAATAGCATAAACCTTGATTACTGGTAAGCGCCTTGGTTAAAAAATGAATAATATGTAGCTATACCTGTTGCAAAAATATACTATTCACCCATGGAAAATCAGATAAACGGCCGAAAATTATTCTTCCCGCGCCTGATGTGATTGCTATACAAACTACAGGTAATTTTTGATCATTTCCTGGAAAATTGTCTTTTATATATTTTGCCTAAAAATAAAGAAAAGTAAATAACATTTCATTTGCGAAAGGTATCCTTTTTGAATAATAAAGAAATTATTATTATTGTATTGTATGTACTTCAATGATAATGTAAATATATTGTAGACTTTTCATCAAGAAATTAAAATCAAATTAAATAAGTAACTATGTACTTAAGGATATTTTGATAAATGGCCTAAATTAAAGAAGAATAGTTAATACAGATAACGTTCAAAAAATTGTCAAGAGAAGACAAATTATGAAATTAATGGATTAAGAAAAATTAGTGATAAAATAAACTTCTTGCATGTTCACAGTACACTTTATTTTTAAATACTCACCAAATGCACATAGGGTACAAAATATCCGCATAACGCTATAGGAACTGCTATTATCCATAACACATATCTGCTATTTTTCCATATACTGACGTTTAAAAAATTAGCGAAATAAGCTTCTTGATTTTCATTGTTATCAATATTTTTTTTAGAAAGCGGGGAATGGAAACGTGGCTTGAAAGCCAGTGAACATAACATTAAAACGCTAAGAAGAACTGATAAATATCTGAAAAAAAGAAAAATTAATAATAATAATTTATATTTTTGAATAAAAAGGAAAAATAAATGAGTAAGTAAGTAAGTAAGCTATATTTAAATAGAACCATATATGGTATGCGAATATCAATGAAACTGCATAATACTCGTATATGTATACCTTAAACACTGTCTTAAATCTTTGGTGTTTAGTAAAAATTCCAACAGATATGGCATAATCACGGTAAAAACTGAACTCCCGAGAGTGACGAACCCATTCGCAACACCAATATTTTTTTTGAAATAATGACCAATTATGGTTAAAGAAGGAATATAGGTCAAAGAAGCTCCAATACCATACATTATACCAAACGTAAAAATAAGTACGTACACCTGTAAGCATATAGTTTACACAATAGGACGTGAATAAAGGTATTTTATCAGAATCATCTCATAAATTTTTAACATTTTTCATTTTTACTAACATTGTGTATGAAAAATGAAGAAATTAATAAACTGCTGGTTGTAATTGCTCCACCTATGAAAGTTGTTGGTCTGATTCCGAGTTTATCGCTAACTATTCCGGATATCATGGACAACAGAAATGTAGTTCCAATCATCAACGAACCAATTAACGCTGTGTAAATCAAAAATTTAATAAATGAAATTACACGTATCATCAATATTTTCATTGACGAACTTCATTATTAGGCATCATACATAACTTCGATAAAGCTGGGCTCAATAATATAATAAATATTACATATATTATAAGGTATATGTATATTATGAATACCACAATATCGTAATTACTATTTTTAAATGATAAGCAGGCGCCCGCAATTTAACAAAGAAATGTGAAAACTTTAATTACACTCTTTTTATGCGATATACTTATTTAGCAAAACATATGATAGTGAGCAAAAAACAGTTTATAAATTTCTTCCATTGAAAGAAGAAAAATAGTTTAAAATAACTTTTTTTTTCTCAAATTTCTTAAATAGATTTTGAAATTATTACAACCTGACAAATTTTTGACTTACATGCTTTGGAAGCAGCATTTTCAACATTTTGCTCCGTAAAATTGCTATAGATTTTTACGTATAGAATGGAATATGAATTGATTATTCCAAATATAAGTCCGTTGCAGAGAAAGCTGGCAATGAGAACGATGTAAGCACGAAAACCTCCATCAGGCGGTTGCTTCTCTTCCGGCATTTTGTGAACACAAAAGAAACAAACAAGCAATGCAACAGAGCTGCAAAATAGAAAGGAGTAACACGATAATGCTTGAAATATCAGCAAAATAATTATTGTTCATTGTTTCGCCATCGCTTAGTGAGAGCGAATGACCTAAGAAAAACCTAATATACGGTTCGATAACAATATCTAATTAATAGCAACAGATTATAATAAAGTTAATTAATTTCATTACAACGTCAACGAAGATGTGAGTGCATAAAGCCGAAATAAAAGATTTTTCGAACGAAAGGAAACACTTAAACTCACTCCATCACTAATTTGAAATTTTAGTAATAATACAGTAAGCTTACCAGAATATGAAATATTTTCTTATCACAACGGTATTTCGCAGAATATTTGTAATTCTGTTCTGTTACTTTCTTCGTGACCGCCGCACAACGAATACCACATATCAAGTCTGAAAAAACTTACATTACATGCATGTATTATATAACGGCGCAAAATTACGCTACTTATTGATAAATATCAAATTTCATAAAGATATCGAATGTACTTATCAACGAGATAAAAGGCGTTTCATATGAGAAATTAATTGTACTCATTTATGTTAACAATTGTCTTAATCTAATCGCGCACAACAATTATTATTATATCCAATAATCACAATCCTCATATACTTACATACCGCTACAGTAGAATACCGGCGGTGTTCATTGATAATATTACACATACAGCAATAAGCAGAAGCACTTGAAAAATCAGACATCCAAGTTAAATTGACGGCATGACTCGGGAATACGAAAGTTGAAAGTCAGTACTGAAGCATGTGTGTGAACTGATATGAGCAAATTCACGTAGAAAGTTACGTAATACGATTGCACACACACTTTCGTCCCTGTCAGGTACAGTTCGCTTCCAGATCAAAGCGAATTCCATGCCAGTTGAGTAAAATTCGTTAGCTTTCATTTTGGTGAGAGACAATGAAGATAATAAAAAATTTTAAGTTTATTGAGGCGATAAGAATTTTTCAATTAAAACTTGATAAGTTGTTGAGAAAGGCATGTGACCATATCAAGTCTGCACATGCTCATGTTGAATCAGAATGCATGGTGAAAGGTGGAATGAACACTTCATTAGCATTATCGAAGTTCGTTTTACGTCACGAATTAAATTACAAAGCTAGGCGTGGTTTTCAGCGCAACGTAAAATTTATTAAGCAAGCAGCTGCAAGTATGCGATACTTACAGTCATACTCTAATATTCTTAGTTTTCAGATTGTTTATTAAGATGATATTTTTGAGAATGATTTCATTCACAAATCCTAAAAAATTAATACAGAAAACAAAACAAACACGACAGTAAACCCGAAAAAGGGCCTTATTATTTTGTAGAGAAGAAAAACTGAGAAAGGTAAGTTTTAAAAAGGTTTAACATCGATAAGAAGCGTGGTACAGCTACAGACTCACTACGATTTGTTAGCAACATGTGCTACTTTCCACTCAAGCTTCTCGTTGCCATAGAAACGTTGAATTTAAAACACTTGAGAACATTTTTCTCGGTGAGTTTCAACATCGTCTGCTTTTTGATAAATTAACTTCATTTCTCCGACGGAAATCAAGTTAATTCGAACGGAAACGTTTCAAACATCAATTCTGCAACGCTGTCAAAGTGACAAACGATTTTGGGTCATTCTCATTAACCAAAAAATTCCAAGGGCAATGTCATTTAAGATTTTAATTTCATTCAATTGAAAAACCCGTGAATCGCAAATATTCCAAAATCAAATGCAACAGCTATACATGCTTATACATGTACGAGTCATTTACAAAGCTGAATCCTATTATATATTTTTGGAATGGTGGGAGATGGATGATTAAGATCATAAATAATTACATTACAACTATTTACGTGAAAAATCTCTCTTTTTTTCAAGACAAAATTAGACTAACTTTCTATTCTTCGAAAATACAACTCTACAAAATAGAGATTTTACAAAATGATACAAGAAAAAAATAACTCAGCTGTTTAGATGATTAAACATAATTTATTTCATTCTTTCACAATTAAAAAAAAAAAAAAAAAAAACAGATAGCAATAATTTCAACTTTAGACTTTTCCATAATAAACCACAAAATTTTTAAAACATGAAAAATTAATTAAAAATGATAGCGCGAGAATAAAACGAAGAAATACTTCGACAATAAATAAATATTTTGGCGAATCATTTCCAAGCTTATTCATAATATTGATGCCGAATGGTATGAGATATTCATTGAAAGATGAAAATTTTCCATTCTTTCACTTCATTTATTCACCCACCATGAAACAATTTCTTTTAATTCTTGTTGCTTATAATCTTCCGGCAGTGGTAGTTGATCCACTAAATTAACAATAAATCTAACAGACATTCCTCCTTTGCCGTACTGCAAGTTTAAAACGGTTCGTATAAACTGTATCATACGTTTAGATATTTCTGCTTGACATAATCTGTAACAATAAAATTTTTAATGATTATAACAAAACTGCACGGATCACTACCATTGAACGATGAGAGATAAGAATACGGTATACCTTTCTTTAGCGGTAGACGCTGGAAAGAACTTTACTTTATTGCAAACAGAACTCATTAAGGGTTGAAGTTTATCCATAATTAGTGGTATTTCAATAGATTGTTCGGCGATAATTGAATTAATTTCTTTCATAACAGTTAGATAATCGTAAACTATTCCGCCTTTATGATTCCAGCCACTTACCACGCGTTCACTGGCAACAATCTCGTCAAGTAACTCTTGAATTGTAGTATAATTTTCTATGAATACAGAGTACGAATTTTAATACCCTCAGCTAATAAGAGTAGCCATAAGACGAAGTCGAAACACTCACCATTAATGATAGCATTAGTAACTAAATTATTCATGATAATTTCATGCGCCTCGTTCCAACGTTCTGCCTTTACATAATACCACGCAGCTTCTTTGAATCTAAAAATCAATGGAAAAATCACATTAATTATAACAACATTCGCTAAAATGTTTTCAATGAACTACTCCAAATATTTAACCTGTTTTGTGAAGCAGCTAATATAGCTTTTGAATAGTGAATCCACTCAGCAGGGATTTCTAAGTTTTCATGAACGAATTGTTCTTCTTTTGTGAAGCCGACCGAACGATTTTCTAGTAGTTGTACATTTCTTCCGATCACGTCCATAACGCAATTAACTCGACTAAAAAGAAGAAAGACAAACGTACAATGTATCGACTTCTAATTCTGTCGTGTTAGCGTCTAGTGAATGAACAATTTATCTTTTTCCTCACCAACTGAGGTCTTCGATATGCAATAAGACAAATAGAGCCCACTGCCACATTTTTTGACTTTCTAATTGAGCAGCGAAGCTTGTATGAAGGATATATTCACTTTCTTCGGATAAATGGTTGTAACCTAAACTTTTCAACGTTGTCATGATAAACCAACTAAATATAAAAAATGCAAAATCTCATTTTAATGATTGTTGGCGAATAGTTTTTTTTTTTTTTAATTTTAAGTAATTGGACAGCTTACCTTAAACGATAATCTAAAACATTGGCTGAATGTGTAATTGGGTTTAATAATGTTTCCAATGGATATGACCTTCGAGAGTATAATTTCAATAAATGATAGCATAAATCCTGCGCTTTACGACCATCTGCGCTCTCATATTCCAGCAGGTGTTTCGTATAAGGAGGATCAGGAGCGCTTGCAAATCTATCTTCCGATTTAAAAGCTTCTTCGTATTGATTTAAAGCTTCAATTAATGAATCCGATGGCCTTGTAATATACCTAAATACATTGTGTGAGTAAGTAATGTACAATTTAGTCAAAAATGAAGCCAGCGCGAGACATTGATAAATTATTTATGTTACCATAAATGAAGAGCGAATGCTCTTTTCCAATCTAAATTATCACATGCGTTAACGATTTGTTTACTCGATATAAATAACGTATGACCGGCGACTAGAGCCATTATCTTCAGACGTCCGCTATCAATTAACTGATCGGCTTCCGATTCATGCCACTGTTTTAGCTGCTGTTCCATCAAGGAACGAGTTATTTCGCTGCTTCCAATTTGGGAGATTAATAGAGCCAAGTTGTGGTCGTCTGTAAAAAAAAAAAAAGTAAGTTTCGCCTAAAATGAACAAATCTTGCGTTCGTGAACGAATGTAATACCATTCGACATGGCTAATTTTGCAGCTTCGAGCACTTTTCCAGCAGAAAGTAAAACTACTATCGACGAGATCGGATCTAATTCATTCATTTCATTTTCAGCTACGGATGAAACAACACTTTTCAACCAATCGGAGAGAGCTGCTTTTCTCAACATTTTATTCTTATGACTTCTAGGATCATCTGAAACCGTTACAACGTAGCTTTCAATATCTCACACCGGTTACCTTTTATATGCGATTTAATACGACTGATAAAAACCTACATTCCATTTCGGTATTCGGAATGTTACCCCACAAGGCTACCATAAGTTCCCAAACTTGTCTGTAATAGTTTTCGTCGATACGGCAGACTCTTTGTTCGACGTCACAATGCGCGTGCAAAGCGTCTGTACCGGATTTAGGCGTTAAAACTGGACAGCCTTCTTCGAAATTAAATATAGTTTCTTGTAAGCAAATTTTAAGGTGATTTTCGACAGTATCCTGTAGAAACAAAAAGCAAAAAAACAAAACAAATTATTCAAAAAAAGTTTGAAAAAGAGCAATACATACAAAAACGCTAATTACTTCGACATCGCCTTCTGAACATGTGGCTATTTCCAGTTTATGAATCAAATTGGGCGAAAAATCTGAGCTTTTCCTACCGGACAGAATTCTGTAGGAATAATCAGTTTGATTTTCAACTACTGTATTGGTTGTACCAATGCTGGCTTGCGCGGCTAAGGTTAACCCTCGAGCCCAACCGATGCGAAAGTGTTGTTGAAAATACAAGCCTACGTCGCATAAACTCTTCTGAAAATCTTTAAATACGCTTCTTTCAAAAGGTACAACACCGTTTCGATACTTCACGCTAATTCTTTGAGGACGTATCACCACATGAGGAATAGCGGGTAAAGGTTTTATTTCGGGCGAATATAAAGGCGGCTTGTATTCCTCGGCCGCAAAATCTAAAATAAACGACTACAATATTAATACTCTGTAACTGGTACAACGATGCCTGGGTGAAGTGCGAAATTCGTAAAGCGCCCTCACACTTTCACAACAAATAAAACTCTCCAACATTTCTTACCAGTAAACGGTATTTCAACGGGTTGTGGAAACTGCGATGTGAACTGTGTTTTTAGAAGCGAAGGAAAGTTTTTAGTAGCTAAAGTCGATCTATACGCGTCAATTCGACCCGTTGCGAATAAATCCAAATCTGGAATACCTCTTTCAAGGGAAATTTCGGGATCTTTAAAATGAAATTTTGAACATCAAGTAAAATCGACAATATTACGGTAATATTCAACAATAAATCGTAAAATCAAACCTAATGGCGCATTTTCGTCAACGTAAAATGACGCTTTCATTAACTGTACTTTATGCAGCGAAGTATCGCAATCGCGGGCTAGCTTCTCGATTGGACTAGGTAATAGTTCCTCATCGTAAAGTCTATGACCTAAAAAATATATTTGAAAAAAAATAATAATAAAAAAAAAAGACATTTTTATACCTCAGACTGGAAATGTTTACAGTTTTTGCCCTTCAAAATAAATAACTGCAGTGACTCGAAATTTCGAAGCCAAGCAAAAAGAAATATAATTATAATCGAATTATGCTTTGATAAAACATTTTACGTAAATCGAATAATTCAAAGTTGCACGGACGATAAAATTATAATTTGAAACAGATAAAAGTAAAATTAAAATGTAAGAGCACAATAATTATGCACATGCATAGAGAGAAATTTTGAATAAAATTTGTAATACGTAAATGGCAAAAATCAAAATTCTTTTTTCTTATCTTTCTCTCTCTCAATCACTGCATTTTAATATAATGACTTTCTCAAAAATGGCGTTGGTTTTTCTCTTGAAATTTTTCACTCGTCTCAAATTATATGATGTTCGATTGATGAGAACTGGATTAGAATTCAGAAAATATACTCGTGTAATGAAGATATATAGCATCGCAAAGGAAAGCTCAGTTATTAAACAATAATCACTCACGTGAATCGCTCTTCGATGGCGGAGAGTAAGAAAAATGTTCTTCATCCATTGCTTCGTCATTTTCGTCGTACATGAACTGATTTGCAAAGGGGTCGTTTTCATTCGAAATAATTTTGCCATCTAAGCCTCTTTTTTTGGCAGAAGTATATTCTTGCTGAAATACGCAAATGTTCGCGTTAAGTGACGGCAAAAAAACAAAAACAAAACTGACCATGAATTAATCGTAAATATCGACCTTTTCGGAGTGAATCTTCTTCAGATCGGCTGTTTTACCAAAAGATCTGGACGGTATGAGTTTTTTTGTTTTTTCATCGATATTCGGAGATGGCTCGTCGTCGGAGTCGTCTAAACCGTATTTCGAAAAATGCTCAACCTATAATGCAAAATAGCGTAGAAAAATATTGCTATTTACAATTAACATGCAAAACTGAATGTTCCTTCGATTGTTTACTTCGAAAACCCAAGATCCGGTCAAAGGTCGGTATTCGATGAATTGAGCGTTCATTTTAGCGGAAGCTTTTTTTAATTTGGCGATGAAATTCATTTGTTTCAGTCTTTCCGGGCTGGTAATTACATCTCTTGTTGTTTTATCTTGAGGCCAAACTCTATCCAAGGTAACTTGCGCTCTTCGATTTAAGCCGGTACCGACGGGTGGTTTAATTTCGTCGTTGGGATAAATTTCTACTTCCTTGTGTCGGAAAAATACTGAAGAAAGAAAAAATTACGATTTAAAGTAAATTCTATAACTTCATCGCCCCGCTGGGATGGTAAAATGTTTTTCGACTCGTACGAACCTATAGCATCCAAATTAAGGCCAGCAACGTCAAAAGCATCGTAAAAAGTGACGTTGCCGAATTTATGTCTGCCAACGGTGAAATTTTTAACAATGCATCGTCCTTCTTCATCTACCATTTCATCTAGGTCCGATAGCGAAGGCACCGTGAAGTAGTCGGAACGGCGTAATACGATGTTACAAGCGTGCTCCTTTTCAGAATCGTTTCCTTCGTTCGCGTTCTCTTCGTCGTCAGATTTCTCTGCGCGTAACATATACGTCAGTGAACGAACAAGTAACACGTTACGTATTTTTTGTGGGTGGGGGTGGGGGGAGGTGGGAATGAATTTATCACTATGTTTAATGTATTACCTGAAGCAAAAGAGTTACTAATATTGTAACTTTGATACGTATCGTTTTCGCTTTGAAATGATACGTTTTTCTTATTCTCCGCTGATTTGTTTTGTGGTCGGAGTTCAAACATGGTATTTTCGCAGAATGTAGGCGTATTTTTATGCATATCAGCGCTGCAAATAATGATAAGTTCCAATGAAATAAATACATACACACAACCGTGTTTACACAGCATCGGTAGGGAGGTCCTGAATTTCTCAATAATGTATAACTTCGCGGTAGTTGTGATAAAGATAACAGAAAGGTTTCCCTAACGCAGGAGAAGTTTCATGCATACTTATGGGTATATTGAAAGTGTTAATGTCGCTTAGGTATCAGACAATTTTTGTAGAATATTACAGTATTTCTTGGACACGAAAATGTGGCCAATTTTTAAGGCGAGATACTCGTGAAAACGTGCTCAGGACCTCCCTATCGACCCTTTACAGACACACACATAGGGAGCGTAGGTAATTGCACGCATGCGTTCAACTTACTTATTACGGGAATGATCGCTCAAGGCGGGACTAGTGGGTAAACTGGTAGTCCTGAAATCACCGTTCAATAGGAAATGTAAGAATTTCTCGAGACCTCATTGGCGAAAGTAATTTAAAATGTACAGTCTTACTTGGAAAATGACTTCACTTCGGTAGACGGCGAGTAAGGACTGCTCACCGTGAACGTAGAACCGTTTTCGCCATTCTCTTTATTTGTATTCTCCGTAGATACGGGCGTCTGTTCATGACCGTTTTCATCACCAGACAGAATTTTGGTTTTGTTCAAAATTGATTTCGGTCTTAACTTCAAGTAACGTGGACTAGCTCGCTGTTGACTCAATACTTGATTTACATCGTCGTAAACCTTATCGAATAACGATTTCTTAGACGGTTCTAATGCGGTGTGTGCTTTACGCGTCACAATATTATTGATTTGCGTGGACACTTTGAAATTGCTATTGTCGGCGTTGGGTTTTTGTGGCACTACGGACGGCTTCAACAGATTTTCTGTTTTACCGGTGGCTGGTCGTAAATCCTTATACAGAGGCGAATCACCATAAGGTAAAACAGTCAACAGTTGAATCTGATCGCTGACATTCGAAGAGGAAGAAGACGCCGACGCATTGGGTTGCGAACCACCGAGCCCAGTATTCAAGGTACCACTTCCGAAATTCAGCCCTCCAAAAGTGTTATTATTGGTGGCGCCAAATCCGCCACTAGAACCGAATCCGCTGGATCCGAACAATCCGGTGGACGTAGTAGTGTTACCAAATAAACCTGTGGGTTTCGACGCAGTGTTTCCAAATAAAGATCCGCCGCCTAAATTAGTACTACCCAATGCAGGAGCTGTCGATGTATTTGAACCGAACGAAAAACCAGTAGTCTGAGGTTTGTTAAAACCGCCACTGAATAAACCGCCACCCGCTGGCGCTGCAGAGCCGAAAGGCGTGCTACCAAAAGTACTGGCTGAAGTAGTCGCCGTGATACCGAAACCGGTGGTGGCAGGTTTTTGACCGAATAACGATGTCGTGTTCGCAGCGCTCGTATTGGAACCAAACGTAAAACTGGAGGTAGTTTGTGTTCCGAAACCACCAAATTTATTCTGACTTTGACCAAATAAGCCGATTCCCTGAACAAATAATAATAAAATTTTACTTTAATTTGTATGACATGACAGAACATATTATGTACATGCATATCATCACATATATAAAGCTACAAGAAAAAATAACAACAAAAATAGGGCCAAAAATACGTTGTTCCAATCGCCCAGCATCTCCTAGTGGACGGATTTCGATAGCTTTTTAAATCGCAAAAATTATGCAGATATGTCATCAAGTAAATAAAAAATAATTGAAAATTTTAATCAGAGAGTTGAAAAAGCCAATTTTTCTCTTTTTTATTACATAAAAATCAACGCGTTCGTTACGCGTTACCGTATTCCACTCTACTTAAGTCGCCTTAGTTCGTCCGTTACATGATGCGTATCATCATTCATGTTATGTTGTTCGAAGGAGTCACATCAAATAGGCAATCTGAGCGAAGCGAGGAATGCCGCGGCGGTTGGGCGCGAAGCAGCTAGGGGACGAAACCCCCTAGTAATTATATACATGTCTAACTGCGCCATTCAAGATCCGCTTCATAACAATGATGCGAAACCCGGTTTGTTCGAACTAATTTTTTGGACTCGTATGTGTTAGACACATCCCCCCTATCATACGTATACTACAGCCGGATCTCATTTTCTAGAAAGGTACTATCTGTACATACATAAGAATGAAATGAGAAGGGGAAAACGAGATCTAAAAAAATCGAATGGGCCATCTATACCAATTAAGGAAAAGTTGTTTTGCGAGATATTTCTTATTTTAATGAAGGAATTTTATCTCTTGCTTTGTTTTGAGATGATCGTTTCCACCTACTTTGAGAATTTACCAAAAATTTTTCACATAAAACCATTTGTTAGGGTGGATCTCGGATTGTCTTTGACAACTTATATACATTACTAATTTATTATATACCTGCTTATCTAGAATTCCGCATTTTGCTATATATACATAAATATTATTGTATATGCATTATGAATATATACGCAGTAGCATCGCTCACCTGATTTTGTTGCTGCGTATTGAAACCAAAACCAGTAGACTGCGTTCCAAAACTGGTATTTCCAGCCGTATTCGAGCCGAACAATCCGGTACTCGGTTGAGACACTGCCAACATTACACAGAGAAAAAAGAAAATAAAATCAATTAGTTTAATGGGAGGTGACGCTTCGACACAGTAAAACGTATCCTACCACCAAATGCAGGTTTCGCTTGATTGTTGTAAGTACCGAAGGTATTAGAATTTTGCCCAAACGTTGTTCCAAAACCAGTCGATTGAGTAGTCGTTGTGGTTCCGAAAGGAGCGGTTGAAGCTGGCTTGCCGAATAAACTGTTACCACTTTGTAAGCCGCTACTCTGTCCAAAAACACTGCTTTGTCCGAAACCTGCGATCAAACGTAGAAACGTTGAAAACGAAAACGCGTTCGATAACTATGCAATAATGAAATGCAATACGTATATGTATAGACTTATCAGAATACCTCCGCCACTACCGAATAAGCTTCCACCGCTTGTACTAGTTGTGCTGGTATTGCCACCGAATAAGGTTGACTGTCCGGACCCACCAAATAATGTACTGCCAGACTGAACTCCCTATAAAAAAGAACACGAAAAGATATTACTGACGGTGCGATGAGTAGAAGGGGACATATTCAATTTCAACATTAAGCAAAACTTTACTTGAGTTGGACCCTTCCTATTAGCCAGATAATCTTCGTATCTTAGTTCCTCTAACGATTTTCCTTCATACTCTTTCATACAAGTGATACATTGATGCTTGGTGCTTATCGTGTTACTCACACCATTTCTTAGCATAGTGTCGGTACCAGTTACTGGATTAAACTTGAGAGTAGTACCACTTGCAGCTGCAGTTCCTGAGGCAAACGCGTCTTCGAAAACAAAAACAATTACTCATCGACAAATGATTGAAAATTCATTACAAAATTGATACGTACTTGTAGAAGCGCCAAACAATCCGGTTCCTGGAGTACTGGGCTGTCCAAATAGCGAGGTGGATTGAGTGGCGGGTTGTTGCGTTTGTCCAAATAGTCCTGTATTACTTGTTGAACCGAAAGTGCCCATTCCCATATTTGATCCAAATGTTGTTCCCGAAGAGCCGAATAATCCACCTCCCGTTGTATTACTACTGGCATTCTGAGTTCCAAAAAGACTTCCTCCAGTTCCAGTTGTAGGCTGTTGGGAGCCAAACAATGATGTTCCACTTCCAGAAGCGAAACCACCTGAACACACATTCGAATCATAGAAATAATTTTGATGATTACATAAAACAGATACATGAATTTACCGCCAAAGGATTGTGTAGGAGCAGTACTGCCGAATAAACTTGTGCTTGCTTGTGAAGTTTGTCCACCAAACAAAGAAGTATTAGTTGTTCCGAAGCCAGGCGATGCAAAACTGGTGGACGGTCTTCCAAATGTTGAAGTCTGACCGAATGCTGCAGTTGTTCTCGATCCGAAGCCGCCACTACCTATTTTTACAAAATTAAAACAACAATAGCAATGAACTCAAAGTACTTTAAAGCGATTCATTTGAATTATTGCTGCAAAAATGTCACAGCGTGCCGATTCGCAGCAACTATAAACGAGCCTGCGAACTGAGAATACTAACCAAACATTTTCAAATTCTTCTGCGTTCACAAATTATGCAATGAACTGCTTGTCATTAATTTACTCAGCAAAAATTAGTCAAAATATATTTTTCAAATTCAAACACATTTCTCAGCGCGAATTTTCAATTATAATTTAAAAACATAAACATAACGTACGTATGATAGTCAGAGGGAAGAAAAAACAACGCAAAATAAGTACGAATTTAGCGAAAAAAAAAAATGTTTAACCTGCCGTTGTTAACATGGGGGAATAGATCGACGGTAGCATAGATGTATAGTACACCTCTCAACGTAACCAACGCACTAGGTCGCACACCCTCTATCTTAAAAACCGCTAGAGAGCGTTGCATAAAGCGAATTTTGGTACATTCCTGTTTTTCTCCTGGGAAAATGTGAATAGAAAAAATCTCAGGGTTGCGTACCGCGGTATTTTTTCCGGTTGGTATGGTACTGGTCTTTGAGTATTAATATAGTAATATGGAGAGATAAAAGCCATACTCTTAGCATTACGCATCAAGGGACCTGATAGAGGGCGCTATATCAGATGCGAATTGTACACTTGATGTGCACCAACATGGCACCAACGTCCCTTTACTAAAGATCGGACGGAAACGAAACGTGCTGATTGGTGCTCATTCAACATTCCTCTTTCGCCGCTAATCTCTGACGTCACGCAGCAAACCTGAAAACCCGTCGCAATGTACAATCTTACGCGTACTGCCAAGTAAGTGCACAACAAGTGCACAATTCATAGTTGGCGCTGCGCTATCTATCAAAACCCTGATGGAACTACACTTTTATCTCTCCATATTACTATATTAATCAGGGTTGCTAAAAAACCGTTTTTTTTGAAAAAAAACAAAAAACTGTTTTTTTTTGTTTTAAAACAGGTTTTCTGTTTTAAAACAAAAAACCTGCATGAAAAAAAAAACATGTTTAAAACGTTGTTTAAAACTAGTTTTAAACAGTTTTTTTCTCTCTTTCTCTCTCTTGAAGAAGAACCATTATTATTAATGTTTTATAAGTTTTAATTATAAAATTTTATTCATAGAACGAACGTCAAACAATAGTAACAAAAAATACAAAAATAAAATTAAAAATGAAAATTGAAAATTGGAAAATTGAAAATTTTGATTTTCTAGATGTTGCCTCCGCAGTGAGAAAATTCTTCGTCTCTAGCGTTCTAGTTCTGGTAAACTTATTCATATATCGTATTTCTTTGGTTAAATACCGGAAATTTAAAAAAAAACACGAGGAGAATAAAAAACATGTTTAAAACAAAAATAAACGTTTTAAACACATTTTAAACAAAATTTTGTTTAAAATTCCGTTTTGTTTTTTTTACACGTTTAAAACACGTTTTAAACACGTGTTTTAAACATTTTTGTTTAAAACGCTCAACCCTGATATTAATACTCAAAGGTACTGGTATTTGGTATCAGTATTTTTTCTGGTCGGTATGGTACCGGTATTCGGTATTGATATAATTTTCGGTCGGTATGGTACGGGTATATGGTATCGGTATTTTTTCTGGTTGGTGTGGTACCGGTATTTGGTATCAGTATTTTTTCCGGTCGGTATGATACCGGTATCAGTAAATCCCAAAAAACCGCGGTATTGGTCGGTATACAGTGATGGGCACGCTCCGGAAAAAAAAGAGCGCGCTCCGCTCTTCGCTCCAAGTGAGAAAAAAAAGAGCGCGCTCCGCTCTCGCTCCAAGTGAGAAAAAAAAGAGCGCGCTCCGCTCTCGCTCCTGGAGCGGTCAGGAGCGGTCGGAGCGCCGCTCTTTGCAAGTGAATTTTGGTATATAGATATGTTGGTCGAATTTAAACCTATTTTTATTAATTATTTTTCGATTTAATCAATTTTAGTGAGTGGTGAACTGGTGAACTGGTGAAATGGTGAATCTTGATTTATGAGTACCTATAACATGAGGATTTAATACCGTGCGCACAACTAATTCTTTACACATCAACGTAAAAATCTGCTAAAAACGCATTTTACATGATTTCAAAATCAATATTAAAACTTATTAAAACTATATAGAATTATTTTTGACACCAGTTTCTTATCAAGTAATACTATAAAACTGATTAGAACTATAAATCAATCCACAGTTTCAAGTTGTAATGTTATTTCAAAATTACATGAATTGATTTTTGTAACTTTTTTTGCCGGTGTGTAATAAATCAATTGCGCGCACGGTATAAAAAGAAACAGTCTAATAAATAATAATTATAAAATAAAAAATTCAAATATTCATTTATTGAAACGTTCCAATGATAGAGGAGCGTTATCAGAGGAGCGCGCTATTTTCTTTAAATTTCCGCTCCAGGCTGGAGTACGCCGTTCATTTATCGTTCAAGAAAAAACTTGTCTTTTTACCCTTTTTAGTTTTTTTTCTCAATTTTCTATTTCTTCACTTCGTCTTTCTCAAGTTTTGTGTCGTGGTATTCACTATCACTATTCATTCGGTGTACTTCTCGTGGCGTGATTGGCTGACTGTTAATTATTCGTTATTTTAATGTTGAATTGCGTTTAGTAAAAGTGAAAAGCAGATGTTTTGAAGAATTTCAATTTGGTTCAATGTAATCGTCTATTCACGAAGCGTTCATGAATGTGAACGGGAACGGAACGCGTGAAATTTTTGAAATAATTGAACGGAACGCTGAACGGAACGGAATTTTTTGGCCAGTGAATGGAACGGAACGTGAACGTCAAATTTGAGAATTTCATTGAACGGGAACGAACGCCGTTCAAAAAAAACCTGAACGCGCCCAGCAGTGTTTCCCAATGGTTTTGTTCTCACGATTTTGACTAATCAGTTCTGTTCCTATTTGTGTTCCTGATTTTATTCTGTGACTTGTTCGTTCTCTGTTTGTTCGTTCTCAATCTTTTGACTGAGCGTTCCCGTTCTTCGTTCTCGTTCTTGGATTTTTTTTAATCAGTACCGTCTGTGATCAGTATTTACAATTTATTATTTTATTTCGCGAATATTATCTTTGTTTTGTTCATTTTTTTTTTCTAATGTTCACTGAAATGTTCATCTTAAGAAAGTTTTTCCAATTATTTTTTGGATTTAATCACATTAATTCTATTTTCTGGTAAATTTGTATTGATCAATATAATATCTCTGCTACACATTGATATTGGCATGGCTAAAATATAATACACATTCTTGTGCTGAAAATTCGCTGGAATTTAAATGCGTAAAACATCTCTTAAACATATTAAACACTTTAGTTCAAAACACTCACCCACAATTAAAATAAAAATAAATGATAATATTATTGTCATTGAAAGAGCCTCGAAAATAAAGTTATAACAAATCTGTTTCTAAAAAAATAAAAATAATAAAATATTGTCAAAAATGACAAAATAAATTATTAATTATCACAACAAATATTCCATGACTGTAATGAAGTTCAGTAACTTACATATTACGGAGAATTACACGTAAATAACGTGATATTAATTGTATTATAAATTGATAACAAAAACCCTTTTACCATAGGTCCCCCGAACCTCGTTTGTTACAACATACAACCTCGGTTTGTGTACTGTTAAAGCAACAACTATGAAATTGGAAGAACAGAAACCAAAAACCGGAAAATTTTGTTCTTTGTTCGTTCGTTTGTTCGTTCTTATGTTACTCAATTTATCCGTTCCCGTTCCTGTTCCCATTTCCGTTCAGGGCTGTTAACAATAACTAAAACTCTAAACTTTGACTCAAACTGACTCGTATTTTCACGTATTAAGAATAAAACTGAATTTAACTATAACTAGCAATCGGCAATTTCATGAAACGATTTCGAGCATGAAACGTTTCATGAAACGTTTCGGAAACGTTTCAAACAATCTTATCACTGTTATCAGTAATTTACAAAATGGTATCATTTTATCAACAATTTTGACTATTTTTTTTTTTAAATAATGTTCTCCCATTAATTAAAATTGCATATTCTGTGTAATATATTACTTATTTGTACCACAGACGAAAAGATGAACAATTACACAGTTCAGATTGGTTAAATAATGCAAAAGTCAAAAAAAAAAAAAATGAAACGTTTCCTAGGGGTCTGTGAAACGATTGAAATTTCAATCGTTTCGTTTCGTTTCAATTTCGGAAACGTATCAAGCGTCGATTGCTAACTATAACTATAAATCCCAATATGTGTAACTGAATAAAACTATGTCAGTTCATACATGCGCAGACTCGTTTTTGGAATTGCGACCTTCATTTATAGTGGCTGAATATCATTACATTGCGCTAACTGGAGTTCAAGCGGTCCATATACTATACCGGATGTCTATTCAATTCGGGTACCCTAGAGCGCTAAAATCCCTAACATAATGTTGTTAATTATAATTATTACATAAATGGGTACAATAGTGATGGAAACTATCGATAGCACTATTGATAGTATCGATAGCTTTTGGAAAAAATATCGATGGTAAAACTATCGTTTGGCTATCGACAGGGCTGCAAAACCGAAAAAATATTGATTCTGGTTCCGGTTCCCAAATATTGGTTCCGGTTCTGGTTCTGGTTCCGGTTCTATGACTTCAGTTTTGATTCTGGTTCTGGTTCTGGTTCTATGATATCGGTTCTGGTTCCGGTTCAGGTTCTTATCGGTTCCAAAAAAAACATGTGTGACCTATCAAAATACTCCATTTTATAAGCATAATCCGGAGGGAGTATTGAAACCAAAATTTGAAAAATAATATTATTGCAAAATGGTCTTGTAAATTGTAAACAACCCCAAGATCCCGAATTTTATCAATTTTAGAGAGTATTTTGCGAAGATGTACGATATCACAGATTGTAATTTATAGAATGAAACACTACAACAGTTACCTCTTACCTACAACCTTTGACTATTGATAGGTAGAGAGTATACATCTATTAGCGCACTCTAATCTTATTAATAGAGATTAAACTTTTCTAGAACCGGAACCAATATATTTTCATATCGGTTCCGGTTCTCAGTAAAAATTTTCGGTTCCGGTTCCAGCTTTAGTACAAATTTCAAAATATTGGTTCTGGTTTCGGTTCCGGTTCCAAAATTTTATCGGTTCTACCGGTTCTTGGTTCCGGTTCGGTTCCGGTTCCAATCGGTGATACTATCGATGCTATTTTTTGTATTTTTGCAGATAGTTTCGAATTCGATAGTCTCAGACTCTCAGTAAATGGCTTGGTTCGTGCATACCAGGCTGAAAAATGAAAATGAAACATCAAAAAAATGAAAAAGATACTGGCGAAAAGTAAATAATGACCTTTTTTACTTCTTTAAATCTTTATTTATGCTCTTTTAAAAATTTTCTACATGTAAAAACTTGTGAAAAATAATAATCGTGCATGAAGTTTTTTATTTATTTATTTTTCATAATTAATAGTAATTTCTTCAATTTTGGAACTATCGATAGTTATCGATAGTATCGATAGCGATTTATCATACTATCGATACTATCGATAGTGATATATTTCATCAACGATATTATCGATAGCAAAATACTATCGATAGTTTCCATCACTAGGGTACAATATATCAACATCAATAAACTAGAAGAGGTTATCCAGAAACCCGTTTTACGCGAAAAAGGGAGAGTCACGTCCCTCTTTTCCCCACCGAAATTGTGACGTCACTCGGAAGAAGATTTTCAACTATACTTATGGCATAAACATATTTTTTTACAGTTTTTTCATTTTTATGACGAAACCATGAACTTTATAAAAAAGTTGAAAAGGACTTAATTTTAAGAAAATAAAAAATGCTATCTGATGGTTTTTTTCTTTTTTTTTTTAGTTGAAAATCAAGTGATTTACGAAATAAAATATTACTGTGTATGTGTTGTTTTTTTCTTTTTAAGCAAATAAATCGGATTTACAAAAATTTTGAAGACGACTTTATTGGAAAAAAATAAAAATTCCATTTAGTAAAATGACGAAAGAAACTGTTGAAAAAAATACAGTTACTGCAATTTTTTCCATTTCATCTATAACTTTAGATATGAAGCTTCATATTTATATGTACTATTTGTTAAAGGAAAAAGTCGACGAAAATTTTAAAAACTAATTATCTTTAAAGGAAAATGCGAAACATCACTTCGTGAAATGAAAAAAGAACTGCAATTTTTTGAATTTTCTTCCCTTTATTTGCAGGAATTATTTGTAACTCGTTCTCAAGAAGTTTTTTTTTTACTTTCATTTTTTTTTTCACGAAAAATTCTGAATGAAGTTTATTACAATAAACTGAAAAAAACAATAAAAATTGAAATATACAATCATACAATTTTGGAAATGATTACGTTTCTTAAATTATGACGAAAAATCCGTTCATTAAGGGAAATATTTCAAATATGCAAAATCAATATAGGTGTCTTCAGAAAGGATTTTTTGATGAAAATATCGTTCTACAATCAATTTCTATCAGTTTGCGACAAAATTCGCTGAAAATTGAAAAGATAAAATTTTATCCTTGAACAATTAATCAAATTACAAAAATAATCAATTTGTAGAAATGTTATTTTTTATTTTTTTTTTCGACAAATTTCTAGCCACTATTTCGAAAAGTATATGTTTAGAAAACGTGAAAAATGCAGATTATAAAATTCTTTGTTTCTGCTAAAAGAAAGTTTAAAATTTGCCACCCCAAAAATTTTATGGATGGAAATTGAGTTTTTTTTTTGTTTTCAAATTTTTCAATAAATTATTATGCCTACTTCCTGTAGGATCCAAAGCTGCCGAAATAATAAAAAAAAGAACCCGGAGCTACACTTTCATAAATTTCCTAAAGATAAACCAATCTGCGATTCATGGGTACTAGCATGTCGCAGGAAAGATAAAATCAACACAACTTCAGGTCACTATCATTTCTTTTATTAAATAATAACTTGCATTCCAATAATTATAATCACAAAATGATTGTAGCGAGAATATGCTCAGAGCATTTTTTTCCTACTGATTATGAGCGAGATTTGAAGACCGAGCTTCTAGAACTGAAACAAATAGAAAAATTACGTAAAGTAGCTACTTAGATATAAGCATTTGTTATTCACTTACCTTAAAAAAACTGTTATTGTCTGTTTCTTGAATAATCTTTTGTTCTCGTTCCTATTATTAATCATTAATACGAAAATTGGAAAATATAAAACAAAGGCATAAGAAACTGAAATAAAATTACAGAACTCTGATAAGAAATTGAACAAAATTACATACATTTCACTATATTCATCATCACACAAAACGTTGAATTTTCAAGGAATCACTTTCGTTTTTTTTTTTAACGGATAGCTTCTCTTATCCTCTAAAAATACAGTAATATTAAAAATTCATTTACTTCACAAATTATTTACAAAAATTAAAAAACTGCAAAACTATACTGTTTATTTACATTATTCAATGCAAAATAAACGTACTAACTCGTTTACCTACATTTCGGCTTCTTCCGGGTGACGTCACAGAACAGTCGATGGGCGAAACCGAAAATAATTACCTACCTACTGGTTTCTGGGTAACCTCTTCTAGTTTATTGATGTTGACAATATATGAGATTCGTGAAATGTGATAATTCAAAGCTAAGAATTTTGAGATTTTTCATGTTATTAACGAGACAACCAAGCGCGTATTTAAAGTTATTTGAATTAACTGAATAGCCATTTTAGGGAATTTTGTGCTTAAGGGTACCCGAATCGAATAGACACCCGGTATAGTCAAAGGTCTCAAGCTATATTTAACAGACAGTACATATTTCGTATTATTATGTTAAATTGCTCTATTTTTGTGGTTCTCAAATTGAATACCTCGAACACGATAAATGAAAGTCCTTTCATTTTAATGTATTTTTCTTACAGTTGATGTAATTGTTGATAAAATATCTTTATAGTTTTTTAAAATGACTTCATTCGATAACTTGCCAGATGAAATTATTCTTAAAATTTTAAGTTTGTTTTCTCAAAAGGAACTTCAGTCCACAGTCAAATGTGTGAGTAGTCGTTGGAATAGGTTAGCAGAAGACAGTTCATTATATCGTGAAATAATTGTTGACGAAGAATTCCTCATCACCGAAGTCACGTATCTATTATGGAGATACGCCGACGATATCAAATGTTTACAATTTCTCCACATACGTTATTTGAACGAACTTGCTGAATACGTATCACGATGTTCGAATTTGCAGTCCTTGATGATTGAATGGAGTTCTGGAGGTAGCGATCAAATTGTGGAGGCTATGAAAAATTGTCAGAATTTGAAAACTATAGTGATGAAAGATTCATTTGGTGTTCGTAATTTACACGGATTATTTCAAGCCATTGGAAAACGATCTATGAAAAAAATCAATATTCGTTCCTCCGTAGATTATGTTTCAGCCGAAGATTTATCTCACGTAAGAAACGTAGAAGATTTGAGATTAAAAGATGTTAAAGTTGATATTTTCGGAATTTATAAATTCTGTCAAAATAATTTCGAAAATTTAACCACATTAAAAGTAATTACATTTCCCGGAAATATTGAAAGATTTTCACTCGATGTAAATGAAACGATATGTGCAGCAATAGGTGACTGTAAAAATTTAAAAACATTATGCCTAGGTTATCAAATAATGGTAAATATGAATGACAGTGGCTTGCAGAAATTAAGTCACCTTTCAAATTTATCAACTTTAGTAATACATTATGCAAACAAAGTGACTGCGGAAGGATTTGCAAATTTTTTCAAACAACCTGTAGCTAAAAACCTGAGGAAAGTTAGATTTTACAAATGTAGCGAAATTGATAATGTAGTTGTGCGTAATATTGCGAGAAATTGTTTTCATTTGGAGAAATTTATGTACGAACAAGCTAAAGAAGATGAAAACAATATAGACCCTTTCGATATTACCATGTTAGTTCGTAATTGCAATAAATTAAAATGGCTACATTTGTTTGCAATTGATATTGAAGTGGCTGAAGTTTTGCATTTACTTCCTACATACTTGCCCCATTTAGAATCCTTAAGGTATTGTAATTATGATGATCCGATGAAAATACCTTCTTTCGTGCATAGATTAGAATGTAAAATGCCGGATTTCAACGTTGATGGTGTGCAGTCGGGATTCAGTCTGTATGTGGATTGTAGACGTAAAGAGAGAAACTAAACTAAATTAAAAATTACTATTTAGTTTTAATAATGATTGTATTTACTGGAAATGCTTTGCTTTACGCAGTCTAGCTCTAGATCAGTTATAGAAATTACTTACTTTAATAATGTTTTATGTTTATTGTTATTGATCTGAAGATAAATATACACCACTCGCAGTGTTAGAATTATTGTGTAATCTCACCAGCAATTTTTTCATTCATCTTAATAATTAGTTATAAAAATATTAATGTAAAAAAACGTGGGAGCGGTATACATATTAAGAATTATTTTAAAAAAAATGTATTTTATTGAAAACATCAATGTATCTTACAATTGCTTTTTTTTTTGGAAAAGAAAAAAAATACAAGAACTTGAGAATAATTTATAAAAGTATAAAATTTAAAAATAACTTTAAAATAACTTAAGCCTCTTTCGTTATAATAGTTTATGAAAAAATTGATTCTTTTTTTATATGATTCGGGAGTAGCATATATGTTTGGATTACGATATAACCCGAGTTCCTTGGCGATGTTCTTCCTCTCACAGTATCTTTTGTTTCGATGCCAGCTTCTTGAACCTTTTCCCCTACATCCTCTTTTCCCACGCTTGAGATCTCTCTTCATTTCATCAACAATTTTTCCGATTTTCGATCTTCTCCCATGGCTCATTGTGTTCGACGGTTTACTTGTAAGTTGATTTGATCACGGTGTCACGGTAGCCAAAATATGTGATGGTTTTCCTGCTCTTCTTGATCTTGCGTGCTGTGCCTTCACGTATTTATGAGGATTACGCTTATTAAGTTTAAGTTAAAGTTTAATTCAGTTTCAGGGACTGAAAATATTAGTTTAAGTTTTATTCAGTTACACATATTGGGATTTATAGTTATAGTTAAATTCAGTTTTATTCTTGATTTATGTTAAAATACGAGTTAGTTTGAGTTAAAGTTTAGGGTTTTAGTTATTGTTAACACTGTTAACAGCCCTGTTATTGGCAATAAATTAATAATTGTGGTATTGAATTGAGTTATTTTGAATAGAATTAATTGTTTTTTGTTCAATGGTAAAGATAAATTGAATTCCAGTGTTATTGTTGCGAAATAAATATTATTTTTCATGCACTTACCAATGATTAGCGATACAATTATCGTGAATATCATGAATATCATGCGAAAGAATCGCATTTATAAACCAAAATGATAGATAAGTATCAAATTGGCCAAACCCAACTCATTCATTCCATTTATTTTCAAATAATTTAAACATTTCACTGTGTGAGTCTGCAACTAGCGGCAAAAATTCCCCATTTTCAGAACTGATAAGACCATTAAATGTAAACACGACACTAGCGCGCCACTGCTCTGAAGGGTCCCAATACCGTAGTGGGAACCACTGCTGGGCGCGTTCGCGTTCAGGAACGCGCGTTCGAACGGAACGGGTGAGATTCTCTTATCAATTGAACGAACGATGAACGGAACGGGAAGGATAAATATAAAAGTTGGAACGGAACGGAACGTTTTATTTTCTTGAACGTAAATTTTAAACGCCGTTCATTTATCGTTCAAGAAAAAACTTGTCTTTTTACCCTTTTTAGTTTTTTTTCTCAATTTTCTATTTCTTCACTTCGTCTTTCTCAAGTTTTGTGTCGTGGTATTCACTATCACTATTCATTCGGTGTACTTCTCGTGGCGTAATTGGCTGACTGTTAATTATTAGTTATTTTAATGTTGAATTGCGTTTAGTAAAAGTGAAAAGCAGATGTTTTGAAGAATTTCAATTTGGTTCAATATAATCGTCTATTCACGAAGCGTTCATGAATGTGAACGGGAACGGAACGCGTGAAATTTTGGAAATAATTGAACGGAACGGAATTTTTTGGCCAGTGAATGGAACGGAACGTGAACGTCAAATTTGAGGATTTCATTGAACGGGAACGAACGCCGTTCAAAAAAAACCTGAACGCGCCCAGCAGTGGTGGGAACTGTTATCTCTGCCTTGTCCCCGCGCGCCCATTCACCAACGCAGCAGCGTTGACGACCGCGTTTACGTGTTTACGTTTTATACTGTTACAAGTTCATCGTTTTACCACCAGGTACCGACTCTTTCGCTGCCGGAATCTATTAATGTAAAATAAATATTGGAAACAAAACATAAGGTGTGTTGTGATAGCTAGAAAATGAAAACTTCGCTTATCACGAAAACACTCCTTATTTTTTGTTACTTTAGGAACACCTTAAGGCATTATTTTAACGAATGAATCGTTAAAGTATATTTTTTAATTTTTGACCTTGAATAGTCTGAAACAGTGAAACGCATGTGAAACGTACCTGAAACGAGAAGACCTTATCTTTGCCTTATCAATTATCATTCCTACATTGCTAGTTCTGAAAAATAATTATGAAAAAATAAGGAACTAAAAATTCAATTTTTTATGAATTTTTTGCAAAATAAAAATATATCCCGATAAGAAATAACGAAGACTAATGAGTTCTATCATCAATTTCTCATAAACCATCATTTCGAAAGAAGTAATTAATGTTTTGAAACTTCGTAATATTCGTCACTTTCTGAAATTTGTTCGTATTTTTCATCTTGGTGAGTTCTTCTCATATGACGTGTACTTCGTGTACTCTATTGTTCATCAAGTTCTACTATACATACTAGCAGTTGCCCTAACTTAATGAAAGATCTGATGTATCGTTTTTGTTCTATTTTGTGAAGGAAAAAGATATGGCAACAAACGGTTCTTACAGTGGAAACGAGAAAGTTTCGGGTGTATCGGAAATCGAATACGCAACTGATCCCGCTTCCGGGGGATTTTTCCACTCCGACTATAAAAAGTTAGTTGACTGATAACTCTCATTATTCCACCTGTTTTTTTTTCAAAATGAAAGTACTTCGTACAGAAACAATAATGTTGTCATCATTTTTAATTCAGGCACGATGACCTAAAGCAAATGTTAGATGTGAATAAAGACAGTATGAAATTGGAAGCCATGAAACGTATAATTGGGGTCAGTCTCATAAATTCGACTTATTTTTATTCGTGGTTGTTGTTCACGTCGAAAGTTTTATTTCCTGCATATATTTGATTTCAGATGATAGCAAAAGGAAGAGATGCATCTGGTTTGTTTCCAGCTGTGGTAAAAAATGTCGTTTCGAAAAATATCGAAGTTAAAAAATTGGTTTACGTGTATTTGGTTCGATATGCTGAAGAACAGCAAGATTTAGCCTTACTTTCAATTTCAACATTCCAAAGAGCGTTAAAGGTATCCAATGAATTTTTTGTTGTTCGATCTTTCTTGACAAATGATCTGCAAAATGTTATAAATACTTTGTATCATGTTTTAGGATCCTAATCAGTTGATTCGTGGTTCAGCATTGCGCGTATTATCCAGTATCCGAGTTACAATGATCGTTCCTATTGTTATGTTAGCTATTAAGGATGCTGCCGCCGATATGTCTCCGTACGTCAGAAAAACCGCCGCACATGCTATTCCAAAACTTTACAGGTACCATACAAAATATCATATCATTTCTCGTAGTTAACGACGACCACTAACCCGAATTTTTTAGTCTTGATCCTGAACAAAAAGAGGAATTGATTTTGGTTATTGACAAACTACTCTCAGATAGAACCACATTGGTAGTTGGATCTGCTGTCATGGCCTTTGAAGAGGTATAGTTCTTGTGTGAATGCCAACTACCTCTAAAGTGAATTTTATTCGTCAATAATGAACACTTGATAACAATTTATGTTGGTAGGTGTGCCCTGAAAGAATCGATTTGATTCATAAAAATTATCGTAAGTTATGCAATTTATTGGTGGATGTTGACGAATGGGGCCAAGTGATTATCGTCAATATGCTCACACGATACGCGCGAACTCAGTTCACCGATCCAAATATCAACGTTAGTGAGAAGTAAATTGCATATACGTGCAATGAGTTTGCTTACTTAATACGTAAAATTACATCGCTGTAGCAGTCCTACACTTGTGCGTATGTATTTAATTTTGATTTTAATGCGCAGGACGTGGACGAAGACTCGGAAAATAGTAAGTCCTTTTATGAAAACGAGTCTGGTTCCGAAGCTGAAACGGAACCGAAGAAGAAAACTTATGTTTTAGATGCTGATCATAAATTATTGTTGAAGAGTGCTCGTCCTCTGTTACAAAGCAGAAACGCTGCGGTACTGATTCGAAGTTTCTCTTTTGAAAACTAACGATTGCACGTAATGGACGAAGCGAGGTTCTTGAAAATAAATTTACATGTTTACAGGTTGTTATGAGCGTTGCTCAGTTGTATCACCATTTGGCTCCGAAATCTGATGTTTCCGTAATTGCCAAATCACTAATCAGACTATTACGCTCTCATCGTGAAGTTCAGTCTGTTGTTTTGAATTCTATCGCATCTATTTCCATCGTACGAAAGGTAATATTTTCGATTTCATTGAGTTCGTTTTTCTTTGTTTTTCTAGCATTTGTTTTCAACACAGTGATTTTTTTTTTTCAGGAAATCTTTGAACCATATTTAAAAAGTTTCTTCGTAAGAACCAACGATCCAACACATATTAAAATTCTTAAGTTGGAGATACTCACCAGTTTAGCGACGGAATCTAATATTTCAGTAATTTTGCGCGAGTTTCAAACTTATATTTCGAGCGTGGACAAACAGTTCGTAGCCGCTACGGTGCATGCAATTGGCCGGTAGGTAATTCAGATGGTTATTGAATGCTTTCTTGAAATATTTTGCCAGTATTTCACCTTCACGTATTTTAATGATCCATATTTTAATGCTTGTAGTTGTGCTTCGGATATCAAGGAAGTGAGAGATAGCTGTTTGAACGGCTTAGTTACAATGCTATCGAATAGAGACGGTAATTCGTTTGTTGGAGTAGTTTTCTTTATATTTTGGTATCGCTTTTTAACGTTATCGAAATTATTACTTCTCGTTTACAGAAGCAGTTGTTGCTGAAAGCGTGGTCGTAATTAAAAAGTTATTGCAAACTCATCCAAATGCGCACACCGATATAATCAAGCATATGTCCAGATTGGTTGATAATATAACCGTTCCTCAAGCACGAGCTTCTATTTTGTGGTTATTAGGCGAATATTCCCATTTAGTGCCCAAGTTAGCACCAGACGTACTTCGAAAAACTGCGAAAACTTTTGTTAACGAGGTACTGCCATATTATAAGATTAACTTCTCAACTTACGATATTCCACAATTTCAAAAGTTACTCATTTTTGTGGTTGTCTTTCTTTTCTCCTTCTTTTTCTTAGGAGGACATCGTCAAACTGCAAATATTAAATCTAGCAGTCAAATTATTCTTAACCAACGAAGCTCAAACTAAGTTATTATGTCAGTACGTTTTAACGTTGGCTCGTTATGATCAAAACTACGATATCAGGGATCGCTCACGATTGTTGCGGCAAATACTATTTCCTCAAAATGAAAATAGCAAAATTACCGAAAATGCCAAACAAATATTTCTAGCGAACAAGCCTGCTCCGCTTCTAGTGTCGAAATTTATAGGTTCGTATAAGCAAATACATAAATATACGTACAATTATATCGAGGCGGAAAAGAAAACTCAAAACAATTTGTGCGTACGTATTAAAACTAAACGCAAACAATGCTGTATCGATATTGTAGACAGAGAAGAATTTCAAATGGGTTCTTTATCGCATTACATCAACGCTCGAGCTAACGGGTATCATGATTTACCATCTTTTCCTGAGGTACAGCCAGATCCTACCGTTCGTAATGTGCCTACCGAGCACACGCCGAAAATATCCAAAAAACACGTTTCTATTAATAAGAAGAAATCTTTCTATTCAGACTCGGACAATACGTCATCTCCTGACGAGGGTACGTGCGCATCAACTTATCACTATTGCAAATGTCATGAGGTCGTAAATATATATCACGTAACAAATGCATTGTGCTTCATGTAGATTCCGATAGTGGCGAAGAAAGCAGCGAACCACAGAGTGGCGATTCAAATGATTCAGAAAAGTCATCTTACGAATCCAAGGTAGTTAATTTGAAAGTAACTTTTTATCGAACAACTGCGTTTTCAAGCTATCGTTATCGAAATAATTGTTTTATTATGCTTCTTTATAGAACAAATCAACTTCCCGCAAAGAATCGAAAATCAAACAGATTTCGTCTAGCGACGAAGATAACAGCGACGATAGTGGTAGCGACTCGAGTGAGGAAGAATCGAGTAGTGAAGAAAGCGAAGATGAAGAACCTAAAGTCACCAAGTATGTTAAACAATCCCAAACGAAAAAAGAGTTGAACACCGGTTCGCAGGAAAATAGCAGCAATATCGATCTGCTATTAGAATTAGATAACTGTGAGTACTGCGTGCATGCTGCTTACTGATTACAGATTATAATAAATATTATACGTATTATGCAGCATCGCTAATTACAAAATATTTTGTCGTTTCTGTCTATTTAGTTGTCCCAACATCAGTTATGACGCCTTCTTCGTTCTTATCGCCATTAACTCCCACATCGTTTACAACTTCTCCTGTTTCAAATCTTCAGGTTAATACTAGTGATTATTGTTTTTTTTTTTCAGTTCTATTCGATATATTTTGCGAGATAATCATTATAAAAATTTTTATTTCGTTTATGACTCGATGGTATTTACTTTCGTACAAATATTGATTTTGTGCAGTTTGTTGGTGCTATGTACGTCGCCGATAAGACCTGGGAACTTTTAAATAAGATTAATGCCTCTGGTCAGCTGAGTGTCCATGGAAGATTTACGAGATCTCCTCACACTTACTCTTCATCCATGGTGTCTATAGAATTGATATTTTGCAATCACCATTCAGAAGCTTTGACCAATATAAAAATCGGTGAAAAGGTGAATTTATGTTTCCCTTCAATTAATGAAATAGTTATAACAAGAAATAACGAGTAAAATTCATTCATCAAAATCGTATTATTCAGAATCTTGGAAATAATATTTCGGTGCACGAATTTCCGCCAATCGCTTCTTTAATGCCGACTGAAAAAAGAAATGTCATTTTGGGGGTGAATTTCAACGATTCAACGCAACCCATTTCTTTTGAAATACTATGGACCAGTGGTGAAATTTCGTTGAAAAGTAGTGTATCGTTAAGAGCTCCTATTGGAGAGCTTTTACGCGCTGTTTCTATGCCTGAAGCAGTGTTCCTGGAAGAACAAAGTAAATAGAATGTCCTTTTCTTAAGTCTACTTTTCAATGGAATGGAATTAATAGTCATCTTTTACAAATTAATTAATAGGTAAATTGAAAGGCATGAATGAACATTCGGCCAAATTCAATATCAGCACAGACGATAAATCTAAAATTTCACAATTTGTTTACGAAACCGCCAATTTCGCGTGTACTCCTTCTACCGATACTTCTGTTCTACGGTAAGTTCCAATGATTAGTGATTTATCTACTGTTGGAAAAAAGTATTAGCTAAAATTATTGATATGTATATTTTTTTAATGCAGGTACTCGGCCCAAACTCTATCATCAAATTCTTTGGTTCTTCTCACCATCTTTTTGAAAGAAAACAAAGAAATTTCTGTAATCGTGAATTGTGAAAAAATGGTGGTGGGCTCTATGGTATTAAATGAAGTAAAGAATTCTCTACTCAAGTTGGTTTGATGCAAACTTCGCCAGTAAATATAATATTATTCTTATATATAATTATATATTTTTTTTTTGTTACTTTGGTAGAATTTGTTTTTCATTTTATTACCAAGATCCTTAAGCGTTCCGTTGATTTTTTTTCTTTAAATTATTTTATTAATTTATTATTTTTTATTCTAAGGTCTGTTTGTGCATTAAATTGTCAGCGAAACATTGGATTTATAGTATGTTCAGTTATCGATGATACCTTAAACGAATACGAATTGCGGCTACATGATAATAATAAATAAATTAACTCAATAAATTGATGATAGTAGAGGATTTCTTGAATAACTAGCATATGAATAGCGTACGCTGGATATGTAGCCTCGAGTATATAACTATATGCATCTAACTTGATGAAATCGAAATACGTATTCCCCAAAAATTCGTTATATTGAAAGCATAATGAGAATTAATGCCTATCATTTCCTAGACATTCGTACGCAAAGTTTTAGGTAATTTCATGCCGCAAGGCTAAATAAACAAGGAAATAGAAATTAAATGATTTCTTATGAAACCTCTAATTTGTGGCACCATGGAATGTTTCTGATCCATCAACGAAAGTTTCATACCATAGTGTACGTGAGTATTTACCTAAGGTATTTACCTAAGAAGGCAGATAATCAACTACATAGGTTTTGCTTAGTTTTCCAATCCAAACTATAAATTATCTTTTGTCAAAAAAAAAAAAAAAGTATAAATATATGCGTATAATATAACAATGAGAATAATAAAAAAATCGCATTAAATGAATAAAGTAGTAATGAAACAAACGAAGACATAAATGGTTACTGTACAGATGGTCGAGCGGTATAATTGAACAGCGTACTCAAATTTTAAAAATTACGGTAAATTCAGACATAATTTTATCGAAGTGAATCGTCAGCGTTGCGGTTGACGGCCTCTTATGAGGAACTTGGCGCGAAGTTGTCTTGGTTACAATTAGGTGCTATTATCAAACGGTTCACGGAATGTGGAATACCGCCAACTTCGCGCGTTGTAATAGATACAGAGAGTTGAAACAAAAGGTGGCAGTCGGGTAGGAAATGCGTCTGAACTAATTCAATAGGCCAAACACGCCGGGTTACTGATGATATCATTTTAGCGGGTGATGTCGGTGAACGAACTGGTTCGTATTAGCAGATTTTTGTTTTGCGAATTTTTAAAAGTGGCCACTTATCGTGAACAGTGCTGCTGATGGTGTGCTGGAGAGTTTTAAACAACCATGAGGTAATTATTCCATAACTTGTCTTATTTTATTTATTCATTCTTTTTTTTTCATTTATCTCATCATGTATCAATTGTCGATAATTTGTTTGGTTATACCCTCATCAGATGATAAATAGTGTAGGTAATGGTGAAAATCAAAAAGAGTTCGATGCTTTAAAACATTTTTTTTTCTAGTATTTTGGTATTAAGTATCCAAACATTCGTAATTAGTACGGTTAGATATTTATTTATTTGTGTATATTTTGTTACGCAGTGTTCATTTTCATGTACCTATTTTCCTGATGTTTGACAAAAGCCTAACAAAATTTTTGATTTGAATAAAAAATCTCCTTTACACTTTGTAACTACCTAGGTGAATACTTAACGAAAAAACGTGATTCTACTATTTTCCATATTTATTTTCGTATATTCGTCCATTTTTCTGGCTCACAGTCTCTCTAAAACCTGTTTCACCTATGAATACCAGCAACTAATCCATAATATCCATGCAGTGCTCGATTGGCTGGGTACGATCATACTCCAGCCTGCCCTCTTCCACTCGTTATTGTGTCTTGATACTTTTTGTGGAGTTATTTTTTTCCGTAAAATTGGAATTATTTATAATAAAATGTAGGTTTTTTCTTTCTTATGTAATCTGTGATTAGTACAACTTGCACCCGTTGAACTATTAATCCCACGAATGTAAGACCTTATGAAAAAAATTGAGGATGTGTGATTGATTATAAACTACTGTAGTGTCGCGACTGGCGAACTTGCATGACGCGTAATTGACATATTAAAGTTATACATGCCTATAACTGATAAGTATAGGTGATACGTACAACTTGATAGCGCGAAATCGAGCCATAAAATTTGACGCAGCTGAAATTATGTGAACCGGTTTGGTTGAAGTTGAATACAAACATAACAAATCATTCACCGAGTACAGTGACTTTTTCTCTGTTTACGTTCACGAATCATGACTAATGCATTCATAATACTTATACTGTATATGGAGGAAAATAATATGGCGCTATGGATCCGTGTTTACAGTACGTAGGACGGCAGGAGTGAATCTGTGACATAAGCAAATTTTTTTTTAGCCGAAAAAATTTGTTTTTTTGGAATGAAGGATATACCTACTTAAATCTACTGCTTCACTTGTTCAATATAAAACACTTCTATATCTATAACATTTTGTGTCAACACCTGAATTAATACGTGTAGATTTTTTAAATTTTATTTTCAATGAACCATGACTACTTTTAACTAACGTTAGATTAGTCATTTGTCAACTTAGCCCGCGCTTAATTACAGCATTCGTTTCTGCAGTAAATACGTACTTTACAGAAGGGTCAATTATTTGTTTACATACCTACATTAGAATAGATAAATATATTTGAGCGCATATAGTTCCAGTTTCATAGGTTGTATGCTAGTACATAATTATGTATTTTATATGCTGTGAAAATGATGTGATGTACATGTGTACGTGTGCGTGTGCGTGTTTTCGTAGCAGGATGGCGGGTGAATTCGAGCGCGTACGTATTATCTAGTGGTTTTATTTTGTTTAAGTATCTCTATGTGTGCAGGTACTTTTTTTTTTTTTTTTTTTTTGGTAAAAAGCTTTGCACCGTGAGATTTCGTTATTGGAAACAAAAGAATAAAGAAAAAAAAGAAACGTAACTTATGATTATGCTAAATACATATGTGAGTAGTTAGGCTATTTGCGTGTATGTCTTCACATAGTACCAAAGAACTGTGGTGTATGACTCATTGTTTCGGTTCTTTATAATTGGAATAACATTCCAAATAACTCATCTGTGGAGGTGAATGTTTCGGAGTAATGACATAGGTATGCGGACAAATGACGAGAAATAAGAGTAATACTACCTATATACCTATCTAAGTACATATGGTGTTTAATTCCTTGTTTGTGAATTAATTTTTTATCAGGTTTTGCAGGAGTGGACCACACCTCATGTTATTTGTCATCGCACACACTGCTATTGTACTATGTAGTCGAGTGTTGATTTGCTGCCTCGCCGAGTATGCAGATTCTATCAAACTAACAGATTTGCAGTCGAATGGGCAAAATACGAAATTCCATGAAAGATCTGACGACTTCGTCAGCATTTCCTCTAAGACAGCATCAAGGTCAGAGAGAAGACGTCGTCAAAGTGCTAACGCGGATTTTACGTGGAAAGTGACAAAAACACCGAAATTCGTGACTGCTAAAACAGAAAAACCCGTTGAGCCAATTTTGAGAGTATATCCCTTGGATTTGGGGTACAGGAGCGGGCGTAGTAGAGAATTTGTTGCCTCTCAACGAAATATCGGCACTGGCGGCGCTAGTACTGGCACTGGCACCGGCAACAGACGTGTCATCTATTACGCTACCTTACCGGAAGTGGTTCGTTATTCGTCGAACGCGTTACCAGTAGCTGGCGAACGTTACGCGATCGCCAATCAACAACGCTCTTTTGCACCGTCCAAAGGAGGTAAAGAATTCGTGACCAGAGTACAGTCTTCTATTATCGATGTTCGACCGCGAGGTGAAAATAAAAAAGAAATAGGCGCAACGCCGACATTTACCATCATTGACGCGCATCCGAATCCGACGCCGTATTCCGGTTATCCGCAGAGGATGCACTACGCCGATTATAATGTGATCGCAAACGTTGATAAACAAAATTACGGCAATTACCACGTACCGCCGTCTTACTACCACAACAATCCGAAAAGCCAGTACGAATTGTTACCCTCGCATAACCCTATGAAAGCTTACTACGCAAATCCTTATTATAACCTCGCTAACGTAGACAAAAGTCAGTACCAAATTAATCATCTTCTCTATCAACAGCAGCAACAGGCTAGCCCTTATTTCACCAACGATATAGGCAAAGTTTCTTCACCATACTATAGCCCGCCGTATCCGTCCAGGCATACGCGTTTTCCAATAGATCGTTATCCTGTTACTTCGCCACTAGGATTGAGCCATCCCGATATCGGTCTCCCTCCCAATACGTCGCCATCGCTAAGCGAATCTCATTCCGACTTGAATAACGCCAACTATCATTCGTATCAGCCGAATTTAGGTTTCGACGGACCGCCGTCCACCTATGTACCATCTTTGCATTCTTCTAACGGTTTGGATTTCAACAGTAATTTCGGCTCGTCCATAGATCACGGAATAGACTTTGACGATCACCACAATATATCACCACTGAAAGATAAATTTTTGGATTACAACAGCCTGTCGCAAAAATATTTAGATTTAAACGGATTTGGTCACGACTTCCCTTTCAAATACGACCACCATAAAGATCCGTTTAAATTTGACAAAGAGCCCTTCAAAGGACCTTTTTCGCAAGTCTCCGATTGGCTAACCAGCAAGCCATTTGATTTGTCGTCTTTGGATCTGGACGACTCGACTGGTGGCACTCGTGATTATCAGATAAAAGGCTCAGCCCATTCAGTCGTGGTTGACTCTCAAACGCAAATGCATAATCAAAATATTACTACTTCCTCTAACAATATGAACGATTCCAATAATACCGTTATTACTCCGTTCACTTCTACGAATAATTCGAGTACAAGCAACATTTCACAAGACGAGAATACCAAACGCGACTATCAGTAGGATTGTTTAGAGGCCGGTCAAGTCGATACTTATCCCACATTCCCAGTCCTTGCCTAGCGATAATTTTTCACTTTTAGCATAATTATTTTGATTTTTCAAATTTATTTTGCTTATAAATTCATTTTTACTCCGTTATTTATTTGGGAATTGGAAGAGGAGGAAGCTCCAATGTAAATAACATAGGTACCGTTTTAACTTTTAGGCAATATACCGAAGTAAAAACTTTGTAGGAAGTGGAAACTTTCTCACTCCTTCAATTTTTATATAGGTTTATTACCCAATTAAAATCACTTAACACTTGAGCGTTCCTAATACTCTTTGTTAGAATAAAAAAAATAAATAAATAAATAACTATCCAACAAAGGATAAACCATAAACCTACCTTTTTCTATCATCAAACTTATGTTCCGTTTCTATTTTAAGATCAAGTAGGTGAAAATTGATACCTACCTACTTTGAAGATAATTATGCATCATTAAATGATGTAAATATGACCTTTGTTTGTAAATGTGTACCTTATGTAAAGTATGTGAAGCGTCGTATATCTACAGTGCGCGCAAATGATCACTTACACACCAGCGCAAAAATGTGTTGAAAGTAGTTTTTCAAAATTTAGAATATAATATCACACGTTTTGAAATGGTATTTTATCCACGTTTCTAATTTAATTATGTCACTAAATTAATTAAAAATATAAATAAACCCACAATTTCCTGTTATAAAGTTTATTTCAAAATTATATGAATGAGTTTTTGCACATTTTTGCGCTGGTGTGTAAGTAATTAATTGCGCGCACGGTATATAGAAATACTCGGTATTTGTACGAACCACCCTGTGTAGGCCAAGTACCAAATTCTCTTTCACAATAATTATGAAATTTTTCATGAAGCGTGGGAATCACGTTTAAAATTTTCATTTCTTCTATTCCTTTTATTTTCCTATGATGAAAAAATTTTCTATCATTTTTATTCATAATCGAGTACCTAAACAAAGAAAAATTATTAAGTAGTGTAAACAGATTTATTACACATTAAACTGAATTGTATTATTTTTAAAAGTTAATTCATTTTGCATTATTGTTCAGTTTTTGAATTTTCATGTTTAACATACAGTTATATACCTACTTGTAATAGAATTCGGTGTCACTGTATTATATTTTATTCACTCCATTCTTTTAGTGCAGGGAATTTGACGCTTTGCGTGTATAGGGTTTAATTAATTGTATGGTATAGATTAGTAGGTATTAGTAATTATGTGCAATGTGATAAGTACATAATTATTATACATCAACATAATGCATCTCTATACATTTTTATAGTACATATAGAACTTAGTCAAGTTTGTCAGTTTCATGATTTAGGTAGCGGAAGTTGAGTTCGTCAGTTTCATAAATTAACGTGGAGACAAGTGATTTGTATACCTAACTATTTTTCTGCATAATATATGAATTATATGTACAATTATGCATATTAAATATCCTGTAAATATTTTTTATTGAAGTAAGTCGTAGTTTATCGGACACCTGCGCTACTCCCGTACATTAATTGCGTTATATAATAGGCATTCATTGTACGAGTAGGTAGGTAACTATGTAAATCTTTGCAATTTTCAAATTTGGAAAAATGAAAAAACATTCATTACTAACCCGCGTAACAATTGTCCGTATCGGCATAATACACGCGTCGAAAAAATCGACAGCATTTTGGAGTATTAAATTAAGCTAATTAAAATTAAGAACACTGATAATCAGCATTATTTCCGAATTGTATGAATAACAAGTTTTGTTTCTATTTTCATCTTTCCTTACTATATCTATAGGTAATAATTAGCAACTGTATTTTTAATTTTATGTAGAGTTGACGTGTAGGTATATATTGATATATACGTAGGCATATTTGTGTATTTCGCACCCCTACTGCAACAACATCACATCTCAAAATTCGTCAAATAACCGAAACTCAAGAAAAATGCTTTTTATTTGCTTTGTAAATAACGAAATACCAATTCAAATTTTTTTTTTCATTGATTCTTGCTAATTTTTCACGTTCTTCCCAATGAAAGGCATATTTTCGCAACACAAATTATTTTTGGTAGTTTTTTGAGATGTGGTGTTGTTGCAGTAGGGGTGCGATTTGACATTCTTCTTAAGGTGGGGCTTCGGAAAATGAGTAGGTAATTGCGAAAAAGTTGATTTTGAAATAAAGAAATGAAAAAATTGGAAAAATAAATGCTAAATGCCTTCAAACAAAATAATTTTCATTGGCAGTGTTTCTCTCAAAAATAACGCAAAGAAATAATGATTTGAAATTATAATATATTGTTTTACAGACTTTGTTTGAGAACATTTAGCATTTATTTTTCCAATTTTTTCATTTTTTCATAAAAAATCAACTTTTTTGCATTTACCAACTTATTTTCCGAAGCACAGTCTTAAATTTTTCATGGACATACTTATCTGGCGATTTTTTGAAGAGAAATTAAAAACATGTTTTATCTTAATTCAGTGTTTTTCAATGATCGTTGAACAAGTGTAAGAGGAAAAAGTTATCTCTAAAATTTTTGTATTTAATTGTTTCTTTCACGCTTTTTAACATTTCGACTATCTATATCCATATTGATTTGTACAGTCCAGGTTATATATAAATATAAATAACAGGTTACAGTGGTTACACCATTATTTTAAGCCTCTGTTAAAAAATCTGAATTGGGTCCGACATCTTATGACGTCAAAAAGGAAACGTGTTATCAAATTTTTTGATTTCTTTCCCCTCTACCGTTCCTCGACCCACATATTTTTTTTTTGGTAAATAAATCATGTGCAAAATTAAAAACATAATGCATTGAAGCTTCTTCTTTTTGACGTCCTTAACAACTGAGTTATGGTTTATACGATTGGATTTCATTAACGAATGAAAAACGTGGATCATATTTTTGGGGCCAGCGGAAAATGATGTAACCTGTCTTGTATACTTGTAGGTTTAACCTGGTGTGCAGTCTACACACACTCGATAGCGGTAACTGCAATACAAACGTGACGGATGCAGACATAAAACATTTTTATCAGCTTTTAGCTCGGTGCTTCTTCGCGGGACTCTATGAAAATGAAAAAAAAAGTGAAAATTCGTGATCCCTAAATGATAATTGCTAAAATAATGCTCCCTAGTAGGTATTTCAAATTTTAACACTTCGAAGACACATTCAAAATTGAACGACTTATGTCCATAATATTATGCTTGTTGAGTATAATCACATAATGCCGCCGACAATGACATGATTGTATCAGTACGAGACAGTCTTTTCTGTTTTCAGAAATGATATATTATCTAACATACTTGTAAAGCATTTTGGTAAAATAGTGAATTTTACAAAGAGATTCTTTATTCATGAATCATTAACTTACTGATAAATAAAACACACGTGATACTTCTTTATGACGTAGAACATGACGGATATAGGTTGAAAATTTGGATTAAATATCAAATGAAGTAACCCGATGTTATAGTTTTTTTTTTGTGTTGATATTTTTGAGATGATTGTTTGTAATGGTCAGTTACAGTTTTCATACGCGAATCACGCGAGCGTACGCGGATTATATAATATGTAACATTCCTTTTTATTGTGATCAAAAATAGTGAAAAATGTACTTTTTAATTTGCCCAAAGTTTTAAGCCACTTTTCGCGAATGAGTTCATGTAGTATCTCTATTATCATTATTCCTTATACGTGTAGTTATTATCTATTAAGCCATCAAAATATAAAAAATATCTGTTGTTCTTTAAGTTTTTGATTTTAGTGAAGCATAGATGTGTAAAGTATATTGTTCGTGTGAAATAACGATGTTAATTTCCTAACATGATTCTTCGAAATTCTAAAAATATTAAGTATACCTATTTGTTATCGAGATTTCTTTATAATACTATTCCTATGTCTAAATTTTATGCATTGAACCTCAGTCAGCAAGCTGTTTCAAAGTATATCCTGCTGTCATTTTTTTCATCGAACAAATTCTTGTTCAACAGTATCAGGTAAATGCATATAAGTACTATACATATTTTGAAAACTGAAATACCTAAGTTACGTTCGAATACTTTTGGATTTAGGTAGCGATTCTTTTCAGTTATCACTATGCGTCTAAGCGTAGTAAAATGAAAAATAATGGATAGAATCATCTGAAAATGTTTCATTGCCATTATTTATGTGAATAAAATCAAATTTGAAAACGATCCGACTATACCATGGAAGTAGATACGACTGCATAAAGTTTAAGGACTTGTCATTATTGGCGTCTGTTGATATCATATGACATGACTGTTTTTCCATTTCATCACTAAGAAACATACGTTGGAGATAGAAGTCTTAATATATGTTTGGGTTACTTACGTTGTTTCTCTAAGCAACATTTTTACGTTTTCTACACAACTTTCAACTATATTTTATAAATTTTCAAGACTCGGCTGAACAGTGATCATTATTCGTAATACGTAATTATACGTGCGTAGAATGAGTTATCAACAGCTTCTTGTACCTAGGTAAGTGTATTATCTGTCAGGACAACGGCTAGGATACGTGATGATAAGTTAAGGCATACTTATAAATAAAACAATTAATTTATTACTTCCATGATAATCAAGAGTTATTATACCTAATTTATTACTTAGTATTTTATTCCTTTAGGTTTTCCTCAATAATATGCACCTAACTGCGAAGTAAGTACATATTACATGCTTAGCAAGGAACTGTTGGATGATAACTAGGTATTATTGTTTTGAGCTAGTTTTAGTTTTAACCCATACAATTTTCTACTAGCATTGTTTTTAACTGCGTTGATTTTTGATGTTTCTTCATCATAATTATATCTATATATTTATCTTGCTATCAACGGGTTATTTATTTATTTCCGATGAACCACCGAATTTGTATGATACGCTTAGAACTTTGTTTTCAACTACTTGAAATTTTTGCATTGGTTGCATATCATGTTTACCAACAGGCTCCACACCTCTGCTCCTAAATTTTTGGTTCATTATCGAATGGAGAAGTTTGAAATTGTTTCTTGCAGTTCTTGATTTTCTTCGTGGTGCGTATCTCATGAAACTCCTAGATATTTTGTTTCTTCGCGTTTCCTAAGGTTTTTGTTTCGTTTGTTAAAATTCGTTGACGGTGAGCTCAAGAAATTATTGGATATTTGCCTATCTCATTTCCCTCGTTTTAATTATGTATGTAGTTGGTCGCGGGCTTCTTTTTAGATTTTCAGATAGGTAGGATGTAAGTATACGTTAGAGTGAATGGACATGTTTTTCAACATTACGTGTACGACATGTTATATTTCTGAAGTTTTTGTTCTTACCTTTTTTTTTTTTTTTAAACCTTAGAGAGTTTGGTAGTCATCAATAAATTGAAGGTTCTAATTTATTACAGGATTTGTGGAATAGTTATTACCTATAATATGTGAAAATTGAATTAGGTACATATTTTTGTTGATGAAGCACTTTCTCGATATGGACTAGATTCATCTTGAAACTTAATGTATTATTATAAGTACATATATTATAGTGACCATGCGTTTACATTGTACGTAGATAAACTTGAATTGGAGACAATGAAGCGTTCGGGTTAAAATGTTATTGCTTTAATTTCCAGAAGGTAGTGGCTAGTGGTCGATTTTCTCCTCCATTTGCCAGCGACTAAATTGTAAATAAGTACGATAGCGCGCTCTCTGACAATGCGAAATGTGAAAGCGTGTTGCTGCTTTTTTCCATGGATCCCCACATTCTGCATTCGTTTATACGGGTAGATATTTTACGTCTTTCTTTCCCTACTCACTTGCGCATTCTAATCAGATACCTAAATATTATAATGTTGATCGGATGCTACTGTAGGTACCTACTAACTAGATACCTATTTACTACTTGTCTGTATGTGAAACTGTGAAGTGTGCGTACTCAACTACGAGTAGGTAGCTAGTCAGCTAGGTAACTCATACCAATCAAAAAGCAGAGAGTGCATTTTCGATGTTTTATTACTTGAAAGTTGATTGGAGCATTTATAGCGCCACGCCAGACTGCGGATGCCGGTTCCGATTCCAGTTTTGGTTACAGAGATACGAACGAGTTCAGCGTGGAGATGGACCGCGTTTACGTGCGAAACTTTTTTTTACCCTCGCTGAAAACGAGAATAAAAAGCATAGATCACTCATAAAAATTCATAACCTCGTATAAAAAATAATTTTCGCTTAAAATTACGCGTAAAAGGCGGTAAAATGCTTTACGTTTGCAACACCGCGTCCTGTAATTATTAAATATCACACGTTGTACGATGTACGAAAGAGAAAATGCAGTAGCGCAGCCGGTAATAAGTATTGTGGGCAAAATCTCATGTTTCATAATTTGCAAAGACTCGTCGCATTATGCGAGCCGAAAAAATCCCTCGTAAAATGTTACGACATCACCCAGTTACAATGTTCCCCCATTTTTCTTTTTCATATTTGAAGGCATAAAAATTTAATGTCAGACACCTATATTCGAATGCGAAGAGAACAAAAATCTGGCTTGTAAGGAGGCAACTATAATAAGTATATTATTCATACGACTATAGTTGGTACTTGCTACTTAGTATACAATAGCATCAAAGACGATTTTTCTTTCTTTTCTTTTTCTTTTTCTTTTTTCTTTTCTTTTTTTTTTTTTCTCGCGAAATATTCTTGCTAATCGTAGTAATAACACTTGGAAATGGCCACCATCGACGAATCACTGGTATAGACAAGTAATAAATTCTGGTGCTATTCGTAAATTACGTCTTATTTGTACGACCGTTTGTGTACCTACGTGTATGCTTTTATGTTAAAGCGAAGGCTTGGTCATGGTTTAGACGAGAAGTGTAGAATTTGCAAACTCTGTTCATCTTCGCCACTGTAATTTCTTTCCATGTTCAACGAAAATTTCTTATGCACGATTAACCCCACATTAATGTTATTACTTTTCTTAAATCCTTTGATCTTTTTAATTTAGTGTTGTAAAATATTTCACATAGGGTATACGCGTACATACCGATAACGAGGGAAAATGTTTAATTGAAAATTCTTCGATGCGAGAGTTATTTTTGTAACTTTTGTTTCGAATTTTTAACTTTCCATTGAAGCCTTAGGTCCGACGCCATACCATTGTATCGCGTTTGTTTGAAACGGACTACAATTATATTTACATGTTATAAAATCAATTTTTCATTTTGAACATTCGCTTTAGATTCTCAGTCTTCCGTTGCTAATAATATTATAGTCTTGTAGGTAGCTTAGCTATTCTAGCTAGGGTCTTGAATAATGCGTTCTGTGTATTCCATCACATTGGCACTGGCTTATGTACGTATTCCTGTAGGTAGGCACTGGGCAGTTAATTATCACATTTGTACTTTGGTAGATAGGTATAGATACATATACATAATTATTTAGGTACCTAATAAGTATCTAGTGTGCAATATAATTTATGTATAATTTTGTACATTGTAGACGCTACGTAGGTACATACGAAGCTTAACTACACATCATACAGTCTATATGAGTGCGCATTAATCACTTGAATTAATTTTGCTAGTGGTAAATGAACCAGCCCCAACTCCTACCCAATCAAGGTAGAAGAATGTTGGTTTTTTTTTGAATCAATGAAAATTGAAAATCAATGAACGAAATGAAACAAAAATTGACCATAAAACATAAACTTTGTGATCAAAGTTTAGATCATTACTTTTATTTATTTTATTTTTTTTAAGCCGCTCTAAACTACGTAGCGTAGGTAGCTGGGTACCAGCAGAATTTTCCCTTTTTTGACAATTTATGGAAGATTAATGAGCTTAAAAATGCCATTTTAATCAAAAATACGGATTGATAATGTAGTTGTGAATTTTAGATTAAAAATTACGATTGTGCCATTGAAAAGACCATAAAACTGTGAATAGAAAACCACCACCACCACCCTTGTACTTACTTCGATTAGACATACTTATAGTTCACTCTCTCTTATTCTGGAAAATTGGTCAATCCGTATGACTAAAAATCCGAATAATAGGTAGCGTTTGTTGAAATGTTTGATCATGGCCATTAAATGTTTATTAAATTTGTAGAAACACTAGCGCTTGACTTAAAAGAATGAATATCAAGTTATAGGTATATCATAAATGAAGAAAGAATACAGAAAAAATGATTCACGTACATATTAATGTAAAATTTATTCTTTTTAAAAATATTCGGTGGATAACTGCTTTCACCTTGGTGATTGTATTTCTCGCTGCGAAATCTCTCCATTTTCCACCTACACCAGTGCATCATGTTTTGCAATCGTGCTAGTTCGGATAATAGGGAAAATGGCCGGATAAAGGAGAGTTCGGATTAAAAGGAAAGGATTTTGGTCATCCGAATAATACCGTGGTCCGGGTAAGTTTAATTTCGAGAGTAACTGGTTTGTTCCAAAATACTTTTTACTTCAAAAAAAGAAAAAACAAAATTTGCCATTACGTAGTTTGTAAGAGTCCGTTGTCCTTTTTTGAGTTTTTCGGGAAATTTCAAGATATTGCTTGAGCACGTGAGCAACATACTAAGTTGCCACTCACGATGAGTGTTACGAATATAAATGGGTATTCGCTGTAAAATCGTATCCTATGTTAATATGAAGGCTATACTTATAGTTATCTGTATTTGTATTTGTATTTGTATTTGTATCTGTACCTCTACCTGTATCTACTTTTTGTTCGGCGAATGTAACGAAGCGTTCCCAAAAGTGGCACACTTTTCGATAGCGAAGTACTTTCCCACAAGCGCTAATTAATCGTCAAACTGAACAACATTCGAAGACTCACTTCCTGCATGACGTAGATTTTCTTTCAACTAGGTAAAAGGTAATTAAAAACATGCCTAATAGATCATTCGTCTGTGAATATCGACAATGTTTTTCGCGTCGCACCGATGACACACATAAATCAGCCAACATCTACTACTTAACTAGCTGCCTAATCACCAAAAAAATCAACGACGTATATAGGCGCTGCGCTTCTCTTCCTGCCTGGCGAATGTTACTACTTCGTAAGTTCTTATTAGGTACTCTTTCTTACTGGTCCGCTTATTTTCGCATTGAACGCTTCAATAATCTAATAGGTACCTAGTATATCTGTTTATTCTTCGTTGGTGCTTTAGTATACGCCCTCACGCCGCACTACGCCACGCCGTATCTATACGCGTTTGGTGTAGCGTTTTTCATTGGACTTAATGTTATAGGTAGAGTTAACATACGATATTGTACATTTTTCTTCATCTTTGTCGAATAAAATAGGTTGAAATTAACTGCGAATCTCGATAGGCTTTCAGGCTTACGCTTAACGCGTACTTACCGCCTACAGCCTACTTTGGCTATACTACAGAGTGCAGGTGTACAGTGTACATCTACGTATCTCGTACTATATTCGTAAACGGTATACGGTATACGGTATAAGGTGTGTACTTATTTGCCAACGAAAGCGAAAATACGAAAGCATTAATAAGGAAATAATTTAATTTAAAAGGCGGAAACGGGCAAAAACGAAGCCGAAATGAGAGACAACTAAAGTGCCGTACCGTCGCTTCCCGCTTCAAAGCGAGATTAAATTTAAATAATTCACACTTGTCTCGACAAAGGGTCTTGACAGACGCTGAAAAATAAGTTAACCAGCCGACTAAATTTACCAACGCTTTTCTATCTGCATTCAATCCCAAAGGGACCCCGTTGCCAACGTTGTAAATGAATCCCGCCGCTGATCCGAACTCGTCTTTGTCACGACTAGTTGCGCCACGCCGCGAATAGGTCTATCTTGATTACGTTACGCTACGTTACGTTACGTTACGTTAAACGTTTACTTTACACTTTACACTTTTCCGTAACTCGTATCGCGACGCCGAAGCGTCCAAATTCCAAATTCCTCCCTTGTCTACGCCCCTCGGCTACGTGTGTATTACTCACTTACACCGTCAAAGCGTTCGTTGATGAAATATTTACATATTTTACCAATTCATTATAATTTTCAAAGTCGAAACCTATACATACATACATAGTAGACACGTATTACGTAGTACGTAGTGTATATACGTACCGTACGTAGCTAAGATATACTCTGCCGCTATCGGGACAATGATTTTCTTTTCTTTTAAATTGTACCTTTAGCATACGCGTTAGACTGTTGGTGTTACTCAATGCTACACGTGCTGCTGTATCTAGTACTCGAGTGCTCGAATGCTCCAATGCTCGAATGCTCGAATGCTCAATAACGAATACGCGTATTTAACTCGAGCTCGCATCTAACGAGTACTGTCGGCACAGTGAATCTCGCGTCCATTTGCGATAACTCTTCATAATACTGACAGTATTAGTATAGGTAGGTACTACGTATACTGGAGTGCCTGAAAATTTTTTCAAACTAACTTTCCTCTCTTCTTCTCGGCGCCCTTTAAGATTATAGACGATTTTTCTAACCGTATATACGTATATAGGTATATATTATAGATATATACGTAGATATTGTGTATACATTGTACAGCTGCACTGTACAGCACGTATTGCTTGATCTGTTATACTACGGCCGAAGAGAAAAAAAATCTCGCTAACGAAGTAAAACTCACGGCAAAGTGGAAAGCGAAGCATACAAAAAGAAGGAAAATACTCGCACAAAGTACCTAAACTAACTATAGGCGTAGTTTCGTAAACAGTAAAAATGTTTTATATCAGCGAATTACGGACAGAAAAAGTTACTCAACAGCGATTCGAGGTCGAACTCGCAGGAAAGGTTTTAGAGCGGCGTAAACTTTTTTTTTTCTCTCTCTATTTTTTTCCTAAATTAAAATTAAGAAAGGCGCATGGAAAAAGTATTACAAATGGGACATTGAAGGCTTTTTTTAAATGTTTCTTACGAAAGATTCTCGACCGAGAAAATGGGTTTATCATGTAAAACAGGGAGTTATATAATCCTAGCCACGAGCATTACTCATTAAGGGTTCGGTAATGGAAAACAAATGGGGATTAAAGGCATGTTGCACTTTTAATTTCGTCCTTTTAATATTTATCCACCCCATCTGCCTAAGCGACCTTTTTTTCTCCTTTTTTTCGCCGTTTTCTTCTTTCTCTGTCTCTCTCTATCTTGTAAATAATTAAACCAAACCTCAGTCAGCTTTCTTATTAGTCTGTTATAGGCGAAGTATTGAAAAAAAAAAAAAAATCCGCGATTTTCTATCCTGTTTTATTAGCCACATAAACGCGTATTCGATGTTATTTATATCTTTTCCTTTATTGCTTACATAGTCCGATTATTCTATTTATTTTTCTTCGTGGTAATTATTTTTTTACCCTTTCTTTCTTCTCAAAGCATTGCTTTAATCAAAATAGAAAGTTATTAATTTTTTCTTTTATGTTATACACCAAGTCAGAATCTACCTAAAGGTAAAGGATAACGATAATATGAAAATATAATAAGAAAAAACTTTCCCTAGACTGCCGATTATCTGATCATGGCAAGGCTGGAGGAAGAGACCTGTAATAATTGTCCTAAGAAAACTCGGTTAATCGAAAATCCTTTTTTTGTTTTGTTTTGTTTTGTTTTAATGAGTCCCGTGAGGCTATGAGAGGCGAATTGATATTTTCAAAGAAATTCGATTTGTGGCCCTATACTTAATTTGAAAGAAAGCTTGACTTCAGACAGTTGCAAATTTTAAAAATAAATGTAAAAAACAAAAACGTAAATGTGTCGGAAAAATAATCGTTTGAGAAAAAAAGGTAATTAATGGTTGTTCAGGGGTTGAAATCTTGCTCATTGCTGCAAAGTTTTGGTATAAAGAGGCGCAGATATTCGACATTGACATTTGCAATCCTCTGGGAAAATTTATATTATTTTCACTGATGAATCTACTGTAGATATTTGGCTATGAATTTGAATATACAACGGTGCAGTGAGTTGTGTGTATACTTCGTAGACAAACAGTTCCTCGCCTCCGAATTTGGTTGGGGGTAGATTTTTTCTTTTCAATTGTTTTTTTGAAGATGAGTAATGTGTTGGTTGAGTAATTGTTTTTTTTTTTTCTCAACAAAAACTTATTCTAGTTCAAGTCTCGCTCTCATAATGTTATCTTACTTTTATCCTAATACGTACTCCATTTGATAGTACAGTAGAAGTCTCTGAGTATACAAAATATTTAAACTTATCTATTTTGAAGAGGGCGATGATATGACTGTTCATTTCAAATAAATATCCTGCCTAGAATATACTTTTGCCTTACCCTTAATTTAGATAATAAGCACGTATATAATACATACCTAATACGAGTGAAATTGTTCAAATTCTCCACTGTAGTATTGTAGATGTAGTAAAGCATTAGGTACTTAATACAACGAAATCATTTAAGTGAATACTCGATGTCCAAGTGATGCGGGATCAGCGAACGCAAAAATGCCATTTCATAAAAATTGTTATCAGCAGCTCATGTAAATGATTTGCAAAGGTTGAAGTAGTTTTTAAATGAAATAAAATTTAATTTTTGAGTCAAGTATCGCAATTTTGATTTCAATATATCGATGCCTTAGTCAGCGGAAGAAGAGTCAAACTGTAATTTTATAAGATATGAACTTTTTATAAATATTTAACTCAGAACAAAACTGTTTTTAGAAGTAATTCAGAGCTAATCTGATTTTTTATCTTCGTTGGGTCGAACTGAAATCGCGAAAAAATAAACATTCCAAATCCTGAATGGAGTTACCGTAACTTATTTTGCAAGTTCATGTGAAATTGCAGTTTGGCCGTTCTTCCGCTGAGCCATCGATATGAATTTGGAATATTCTACAATATTCAATTTAATTATGTTGGTGTTACTTAACTCTCAACATTTTACGGAAGATATGACTCTGCGAATTCAACGAAGTATAATTTATTCTTCAAATGCAACATTTTTGTAACTGAAAAAAAAAAATGATCTTGACGATTTTTTCGTTGGTGGGTGGGGTAACTCTCTGTTTATTCAAGGAGTTCACTTCAGCTTTCAGCTCTGTGAGTATGTGTAATTGTGTATTAAAGAAACATTTGTCGAGAAACTTATGTTTCTATTCAAATGAAATGAACAGCCAACAAATAAATTTTCAATTATCATAATTATTTCGGAAAAATACATAATACAGTAATTTAATGGTAAAATTAAAATGAATTGGCAGAATGAATTTCAATTTAGTTAATAATTTAAATGATAAAAAATATTGATGTTCTTCTCATAATACGCCTAACAATCGAATCTTTTTCCAATTCCATTTACTTGCATTAAAATTTTCCTTCTTCACAAGAATGAATCTGCCACCATTCTCGGGTGTCATTAAAGTTGCCTATAACGCCTTAGGATACCAACGTAACGCAAAATTTCAACTTCTGCTCCAACGTAAGCTGATTTACTCCTGTAACGTCTGATTGTATGCAAAATGAACGCACCAGTGTTTTTAAAATTGCATGAAACAAGTGAATGGACAAAATAATTCGTTAAAATACAAATTTAGCGGCAGAAAAAAACTATTTCTCTATGTAGGTATCTATGCGAAGAAAAAATTTTACGCCTAAGTTGAAAACATAATAGATCATAATATATGCCCTCATCCTCTTTATCGGTAAATCAGTGTATATAGTTGACTATTAAATTTTAAGAAATACGAAATTGAAAGTATAAAATTATGAAAAAAAGAACAACAACAACAACAACAATAATAACAAACAAAATACAAAATTAAAACAAAAAAAAAAAAAAAAGGAGAGAAAGAGAAAGAAATGAAGATGAAAAAAAGAAAAAAGAAAAAAGGGTTAAAATAGGACACTTGGGGCTCGCGCGAGTATCGTTATATATAGTGCAACTAGGTATTCGCATCCTCTTGTCGACATGTTTTCATTGTGCAAGAACGAAGAACGGTTATTAATTTTTTAAAAGTACAAACAAAGAGGCAAAGAGGGATTGTAAAAAGCGACTGTAAAGTTGTAAGTAAAGTCTCAAAACTCAGTTAAATGCTCTCTCGGGGCTACTTCTTATACAGAAGAAAATTAATTATTAGACGAGCTTTTTCTTCGCAACTTGTATATAGGTTCAAAGCTTTTAACGAAGCTTTTGTTTTAGCGTGCGCGATATTTAATATCTAGCCGGGGCAATTTCGTATTAGAAATTAACATAGAAAATTCGCCGCTTTAATATCTCCTTTTAATGTTATTAATTTCATTGTTGGAAGTTTTTTGTACAATACTTTCACGTTAAATTGCTTATTACCATGTACGTATACTGTATTAGTATTATTTTTCGCAAGGTACGAATAACGAATAGGTAATAGGTAGGTGAGCGAACCTAATATTTATTCGCCTTAGTAGGAATGGCGTTCATGAAATAACATTAATACGTACCTAGGTTGTCAAATTTTCGTTGAATTTTCCGCTCGAAATTGAAAATCGATCCTAAAAGCATACGTGCCAAGAGCGGTTAGATAATATTGGGCTATTGTGGCGACGAACGGAATGTCATAGAGTCTACGAGGTATGTACTATATTATAGTATAGGTATATACAATTATACATCGTACAGTGCACACTGTATATACTGTATAGTATAGATAGGTACGAGGTACGAGGTACGAGGTACAGCGAGTATACAGTGCTACAGTCGTATAAAGAAGATACAGCCACAGCCATGCGTACAGTGGACTCATGAAACAGATTGTAATGTATGTGCGTACGAGTATCGGCTATCGGCTATCGCCTGTCGGCTGTCGCTTGTCGGTTGTCGGCTACGGGCTGTGAGCAATCGGCTATCGGCTATCGGCTATCGGCTATCGGTTAGTGCTCCAACTCGGACTGGGAAGGCGGTGCGGAGAGGGCGCGGCGGCGGTCATCTTGTTCCGTGTCCAATAAATTACATCGAGGCGGTATAAATTGCGAAATGCTCACGACTTATTAATTTTTCAAACACCTGTACGAAGAAGGTGTTCGTTCTACTTTGATAAATCGTGTCGGATAACAGAGTACATTTGTCACGAATCGTAGATACTCGCGCGCAGTGAACAAATTGCGCAGCGTATTTGAGCCACTTGTGTCACATGAACCGAAACTGCACTTAATCACAACTTGCATACCTTTTTGTTATTTATCGACAGCGCCAGCCAGCGCCGCCGTTCAACATGAACTGATTATTTGATAGCTTCGCTTCGCAATTTGCAGTGCTGTGCAATTATGGGCTATTCGTACGTTAGATGATGTCTCATTGCATATACCTTTGCGTATACCTCTGTTTATACTTATACCAATATTGGGCCGTAGTTAGTTAGTTACTAATACTCGTAGTTACCTATGTCTAACATCTTTGCATAAGCACATACGTCGCACACCCTACGTCCAGTCATTCTTACCACACTCGTAGTATACCTAATCGTGGTATACGACACGTAAACCTATATCATGCCTAAACTAAATATTAAGCGCCAACTTATTCGTAAGGAAGTACTCAAGTGTGCGCTTAATTGTTTCTTTTAATCGCTTTCGCGATTCGTTGTATATAGGATTTCAGTCACATCAAATTAGATTTTCGAGTATAGCTACAGAAAAGAGACATATTTCGAACGTACCTATATTGCATCAAAGCTGTTTCATCTTCTAAATTCCCGGACCAAGCAGTGATATCTTTCTTCTTTACGTAATTATACATTTATAATACGTCATTAATTTATGTGTAAAGCTGCGATCTGCGGTATTATTTTCAATTAAAAGTATCGGTGTTGAAATAATGTCTGCTCAACTGCCCAACTGGTACACTAAGTACGTGTACCGCGAGATGTACCTCATACCTACATTTTACTCAGTCTATTATATAGCGTTCGCCTTCTCAAGTCTCAAATACTACGCGTACCTGGCCCCTGGATCTGCTTAGTGCTGCTCATTCTACTCGTACCTATACGCAGAAACCGCACCCTACGTAGTCGTAATATGCGCTACCTGCTGACTGTTAGCGTTTGTAATCATTTACAACGCTCTGGGTGATTGTTGACACCGAGTTATAGAACACGTCCACTATTTTCTTGGCTAATGTCACGGTCTTCTTGTTCCGTGTGCGCTTACCGCAGTGGTCCTACGATATGTACACGTTACACGTCTACGAGTATCTTTTAACTGTATCAATTTTATCTTTATATCAGACCAAAATGGAACATTAATTCGCTCTTCGTTTCTCCTCTTGTTCGCATGATTCTTTACATTTACGATTTAGTAATTTACGCATATACTTATTACGAGCGTCGCACTGCGCCGCGCCGCATTGACAGAATAAAATGCAATTATCGGTAAATGAAGGCGATTAGGGTTCTAATAATAAATGTTTAATGGGTTCATACCACTTCTAATTTCAAATATTAGGAATACATATAGGTATTTACAATATTTATTTAAACACAAAAAAAAAAAAATAGGCAAGCCAACAAGCTTAGCTAATTTATTAAGAAACTAATTTATTTTATTATTTTTTATTTTTTATCATTTCAACTATTCTTTATAAGACATTGTAAGGACTCTATAGATTACTCCACAAATAAATCATATTTTCTATCTATCTATCTATCTATTTGAAATGAGGTCGACACTTTCAAAAATATTATATTTTGGGTTCGTAATTTTATTTTGCGTTCGTGAGGTATAAATGATTTTTTTTATTATTATTATTTTTTTTTTTTACAGATAATATATGTACATATATTTTTTTGAAGCGACATTTTTTGTGTTTTAAAAAAATGAGTAATTAGTAGGTAATTTATAGCTCACATGCATGGAATGGGCATCATTTGACGTATCTATTGTAGAACTTGAAAGACAAAAAAAGTTCGATTTTTATTTCACAAGGCTTCCTTTTCTTCCGTCGAATATGAGTTAATTCGTGCAGAACGCGCGTCTAACGATAAGTAAATTATATCATTTTGATGGAACGTTATGGTACTTCGGTAATTTCTGAGATTGAAAATTGGGGATTTATAGTTTCCTGAGTAGTAAAGACCTTGAATTAAGTTTGGGTGTTCATTACACGTTTGACCCAAGGATTACATGTATAATCATTTATTTGTGAAAATTCGCAATATTTAGTTCCTTTTCAAAAACAAAAGTTTTTTTTCCGAATTCTTTATAATAAATTTTTCAGGCATTTTGTAAAATCATGTTTGTACCTATACTATGCTACTGCTACCTTAAATACCATATCTTTACTAGTTTAGTTCTGCATTTTCATTCATTATACAAGACAGCGTATAGATATAATTATACAATATAGATAAACATATACGACTATTCGTATACGTGTATAGATCTGGGTATAGTTATAGTTTCTCTTTGTCTAAATCTTCGCGAACGTTATATCAAAAATCGACATTCGCTTACAGCACTTATGTACGATTATTGTGTGTAGTATAGTCTAAACGACCGATTGGCGACTATATTTATTATCGGATTTCCCTAGTGCAGGCATCGCGTGATTTGAAGGATTTCAAAATTCATGCAGTACTGCTCCGTTCAAATTATATACTTTACGTTCCTATTTGACTTTACATATAAGTAGGTATATCAAATGTATATGTGTATGTGTATACGTGTACGTGTATACTGTTTACTCGAGTATACGTTGGTTTAGTTTTTGAATTCATTTTATTTAGAGATTTTTATCTTGACGCGAACGTTTCAAAATTACGTACACCTAGTACCTACGTATATTGCTGACCTTGAATTAACCTTTATTAAATATACTTGGAATGGTGTTTATACAGAGATATAGAGATACGCAACGCATACCTACGTAATTTCTTAGCGTACACGTAAGGAGCATATTTTGTCTGTATTAATTATTGTTATACGATCTGATTAAGTGGAGCTGCCTGCTGCCATGCGGTGATCGTAAAAAATTTTAGGGCGCGTATTTATCGCGAGCTATACAGTACGTATAATGGTGCGAAATATGGACTTATATACGACAGCGATGCCTTCAAGCTCGATTGCTTCGATAGAATAAAATAAATCGCTCTAAAACCAAAAATTCGAACCAAACAAGCAAAGTTCAATGAATTAAAGCCGCGTTGTGTGGCGAGGTGACGACAATGTGTCACAGCTTAAATAGGACTTACGGAGTGGTGTGTAAATCAACCTTAAAATTATTAGCCGGTTATAAAGTGCCGTCAAAGAGGGGAAATGGCAGCGGTGGCCGACCGCCGCGCCGCGCCGCGAAAGCGGATTGAAAACACCTTTTAGTAAGATTTGCTATCAGTGCGACGCGGCTATACGGCGAAAGTGTTATTTTCAATAAAAATAACATTTTTAAGGGACTAAGTCGGCTTTAGGGTGCGTTTTTTTCCCTCTTCGCGTCGGCTACGTAGGGATGAAAGATGTAAGTCGTGTACAGTGAGTCAGGAAACAACGATTTACGGGTCACTAAGTTAGCCGCTATAAAGAGGGCTAGAAGCTGTGACAAAACAACCAAACAAACGACAAAAAACACCATTGTGTTGGAATCACTTTCGTTCTTGTTTTTCTTGTTTTTCCCTTTTTTCGCCCTTTCCGCCTAATCGTTTAACACATTTCGCCAGCTTTTCCATTCGTATTTGTTTCCTTTCTTCGTTCTTTAAACGCGTTGCCTTTTTAGCTTTTTATATAGCTTCGAATTACAAAAGTTCTAAAAGTTCATTCGACTTTTACTCGTAATAGATTGAAATTAAAAATCTACTAATATAGACAAAAAAGGCAGTGTTGCCTTTTCAAGTTTAGTAGCGTGGCCAATAAGGAGCATTTTTTTTTTTTTTTTTTTTCAATCAGCGACATCAACGATAACGTACACGGTACACCACATCACTTAAATATATGTATATTAGGTATGGCATGCGAATAGACGAAATATATAAAATACGAATAAATAAATAAATAAATAAATAAATACATACATAATATGTATACATCTATGGATAAACATACTCGTAGCTGTATGAGTGTACTTATTGCCTAATTAATACGAATAATGAGAGATACGAAGTAATTATTGAAAAGAAAAAAAAATGTACATTCGTGCTGTAATATATTATCGTGTTGTTTGAAACGTGTTTTAATTAAGTTTCATCGCGGATACCAATGTACAAGTACGAATTACAAATTCAGTGGCGAGATTTAATAGTACTTATTTAAACTAGTTTACGCAGGATGTTCGCGAGCGTCCGAATAAACCTTAACGAAATTAATTCAAAACGACGCAACTTGTGGCCGTAACCTTCGCGGCCAAATATAAGAGTATGCAGCATGCACATACTCATACGTACGTATACGCCTGTCTAGCAAGCTAATCACACCCTTTTTTTATAGCAGTCTAATGTAAGTGCGCTAAACGCAGTACACTACCACGCTATACGAGTACAAAGTAGCATACCTATACCTATACATATATATATTATATACAATTTCCTCTACCTGAATTTTCACGCGTATATAAATATTTGTATTACAAACTTGAATACATATGTATTTATAACTAAATAGGTATACGTTACATTATTGTATGGCACGATACTCATTTTATATCATTATACGTATGAGTAGCCTCTTTTTTCAGCTAAGGTATATTTTAAAACTTCGAAAATCAAAAAGAAAAAAAAATGTAACAAACATCCCCGAGTGATGTGTAACGTATATAATTAATATTACATTATAGATATTCATACAGGAAAATGAAAGAACATTTTTTGGAAACAAGATATTTTTTAAGATTTTAAAATAAAAGCGTACGTAGGTAAATGTTGTGAAAGTTTTGAGCTCATAAAAATGAAGCGAGGTACTTCTGCTTTAAAATGTAAATGAATATTTACTGTTTGCAAATTAAAGTTTTTTCGGTTATCGAGAAATATCAAAAGATCTTGAAATGGTCTAAAAAATTGCTTTTTCCCTTTTTCTCTTCTTTTTTTTTTTTCGCGGAATGGATCTGCTCGGGAACCGCTTGTGGCATTACTTCCAGACAGATAGGGGCACCTTGGCCCACATCTCATCCATGAGTTCCACCTCTTCCCATGTGCTGGTTCGCACACCAGGAGGCCCTCCTCATCGGAAGTTCGGCTGCTGTTTCGTACTTTCTTCTGGTCACCTCACCATACTCCCGTTGTTGGGTTTCGGAGGTATTGTGTACCTAGGAGGTATACCTACTTACTACGTGCGCGTATACTTGCAATTGAACGTAGGAAATTATTTGAAATATGAATGCAAAAATTTTTTAATTTTTGGAACATGGGATCATTAAAAATCAAGTCATCGAGGAAATATTATATAATATATACGAGTACATTTTGAACTGTTGAAAAGCAATTTTTAACCATGATTTGTTCGAAATCGAGTATTGTGATGAAAAAATTAATTTTTTTCGAGTTCATTAGTTTTTGTATCATCAGTGCATAGTTATTGAACTTTGTTCGTCGAATTAAGTATCTAATATTCTTTTAAATTTTTGACATTTAGATTCAGTGAAAGTCCAAGTATGTGCGATAGTATTTTCATTTTATTCGCTCCATTTTTCCAGTGCAGGGAATTTGACGTTTTGCCTGTGTCTGATTTTCATTTCGTCGCACATACTACATAATATTATAATGGGATGCATTAGTCTATTTAATTACGAGAAAAAACGCCGCTACCAATTGCATCCGTACTTCGAAGTGGTCTATAATAGTGGTGAGTATCCGTCAAATTTACAGTTTTTGTTGTTGTTTTTTTAAACGAAGTTTTCGACGAGCTTTTCTCTCCCTCTCTGAAATTACGTAATTTGCTTTTCGAAAGAAGGATAACTTCGGGGATTTTTTTTCACTCGAGGAAATGAGGGTTAAAGATTGTCTTGAAGGCGGTATTCGCATCTGCTTCTCTGGTTTGTCCTTAATTGATGGCACGTTAAATTAATTTTTAAGAGAAATAATGGCATAATTTAGCGCGAAAACTGCTATCCGTTGTATTCGTTCCCTTTTCGAAACCTAGCTGTTATATCGAAACACATTTTAATAGCATCTCATTTGACATCTTTTTCCATCTTAAATGCCCTTTTTATTAGCGCGTGATAATTTTTTTTTTCGCCCTACTTTTAGACAAGTAGATATTATAATGCCCTAAACATCAGATTTTTTGATTTTTTTTTCTCGCTTGATAGTGCACGTTATTTTGCGGACTTTATGGAAAGGCTCTCGTTGCAGTTCAAAGTACGCCGCGTCCGTTTGTTTACCCGCATCGGAGTGTAGATCGTTAAATTGTATAATGTAGATAGCTATGTATAGGTACTGAGTTATTCGTGTAATTTTCGAAGGATCACATCGTCAAAAGATGGGAAGAACGGCAACACGATGCAACACGATGCGAGCCGACGCGACGAAAAAGCGGTATTAATCGGTTGGCGTGGCGTGGCGCGGCGTTAATTTAATAATATTCGTCTTAACGAACGACTCGACGCGATACGACGCGACAGAATTGGCCTTGCGAACACGCGAAAAAGGGCATGGCGTATCGCTGAAAAGGAAACGATGAGATTCCGTCGTCGCTTTTCGCTTTTAAATAAGGAATAAAAAGAAAAAGCAGGGCATAAGTTAGCATAGTTGAAATACCTAAGTCATGCCGGATAATTTACCAAATGAAAAACATTAAGCAAAACCTAACGAAACTGAAACCCCAAACGTAGATAGGGGAACAACGAAATGAAAATAACGAAAAGTCATTGTGTTTGTTGATGTCGCTTACAAAACAAAGATACTGTGATTAATGTACCTCTTCTGTCAACCCCTTGCTACGGCGCTACTCAACATTTTGTAAACGAATCATCTTGCGTTGCCTTTTTTTTTTCCTCTTTCGTTCACTTTCACAACGTTGGCGTTACACGTACTCGACTTACGCATATACGTATATGCGTATACTCGTAGTATTTATGTACGTACGCGACGTAAAATTCATCATCGATCTCGATGTGTTATTTACGTACTTCGCTCTTTTTCGCTCTATCTCTATATACCTATGCTACACTTATATACATATAATACGTATCATTATATTGTATATAGATAATAGATACTTTTAGGTATGATTGTACTTAAATCATTTCGAATTGTTTCAATACTTATATCTGCCGGTCGTATATTAAGTACACTATATGTATAGGTATATTTAAAGCATACCAGCACAAGCGGATACGAAATTTAGCATCATAGTTGTTGTTGTTGTAGGTAATTGATGGTGAAAGATGGCGGAAATTTACAATTCCAATAGACGTGAGTAGGTATGTACATGTTGTGTAAAACATATACGTGTATATACGTATGTACGTAGTAGCATATGCATGTATATGTGTACGTATATAAGACGCATACCCCAAATCACGGTATTGGCACATTATTTCATTTTTTGTAGAGTATAGGTATCTGGTTGGTGCAGTAATATAGGTAATCGGTGTTACGTAGTATTAGGTAGATGTAATATCTACCTGCAGCAGCTGTATTATTAGGGATGAGAGGGCTAATCGAAGGGTAAAAGTTGCGGTGACTGGTGCTTTGGTTCGGCGTTAACAGGGCGCTACTTTACGGTTGCGATTGCGATTACGATTGCGAAATAGAAGAAGAAAAGTTTACAAAGTTATTTACCGTCGACGGTGGCGACGGCAGAGGCGGAGGCGGAGGCGGAGGTGGAGGCGGAGGCAGCGGCAGAGTACGTGTACGAGTATAGGTTAGGTATATATATATGGCCATAAATAAGCGTGGCCGAGTAAATTAGTTGCGACTGTATGTGGACTTCGGGACTCTTCGTTTCAAGAATTAATGGAGTTGCCAGTAAATAGGTTGGGTGGTTACCACTTCGCTTGCCAGTTAGAGGGCTCGTAATGCGGTATATAGTTTCACGCGAACACACAAACACACGTTAAGCACATTGATTGAGAGTTGTAATGGGTTCTGGAGGACAGTTGTAAGATGGAATGTATTAAGGGCTACCCTTAATGCGAGATACTTCATCAACTGACCTGCGGCGCTATATGGTCCACGGGTGCTCCGCGCTCCTCCGTGCTCCGTTTCGACCATCTTTCTTATTTTAAAGATACCGGCCACCTTTACAGCTTTACTCATTATTACCGAGCCGAGCGCAACGTTTACACGCACCGATTAAATGTAACATTTATTTTGAGTAGGTATGCAGTTCGCAGCTGATTAATCGCGTTTCATTATTTTGTTAACAATCGAGTCGAGTCGAGTCGAGCCGCACCGCGCGCCACAACCGCTTCCAAATCATTCTGATTCTCTAGCATGCGGCCAGGCGAGCCGTATAGATTTTTTAACGCCCGTACAGACTTATCGCTATTCAAATATTAACTTTGACTTTCGAACTCGCTCAAACGCAATCTCGTACAACCTTCCTGCGGCTCCTAATACCTCTGCGTCTAGCGCCTAATCGTTTCCATTTTTCCTATTCGAATCCGAATCCGAATTCGAATTCGTTCTCTTTGTCTTTGTCTAACTCTCATTACACGGCTATTAACGAGTTGATTTTCGGCGCGGCTCACCGCTCACTTTCATCGATATCGCGATCACGCTTCCAGACTCGAGTGAACGCCGCGCCGTTCATCCGTAATTACTAATTAAATATCGCGACGCTTTTTCACGTTCAACGAGAATGCGATCCGTCTATAAGATAGTATAACGCGATAATTACCTACATCGCTTAAGAGATTGGCATGAACATGGACATTGGCATCGGCATCGGCATCGGCATCAGCAGAATCCGTCTACGATCACCTTGATGTAGCAGATTTCCGCGTTCAAGCGGCTTACGGTTATGTAGGCAGTTACCAGTCACCTTTACCTGCATAATTATTAACCTGCTATGCTTACGATTAAAAAAATAATAATATCACCTGCGTTGTCCTAAAGCTGTAGCGTGTGGCTGTAGTTGTGTACGACATCGTCGGTCATCATTCTGTATGTCCGTGAAAAATGATTTAGAAGAAAAAAAAAACTCGTCTATCTCCGGGCCATGTGTACAATGTATAAATTGCTTGACCAAATGCTAATGACTATTTCGAACGAACCGTATTTATCCTTCTTATTCGATTATTAAATAGCCGCCGCCGCCAGAGCGCAGTGGTTCGTAAGATTGTTTTTACGCATTATACCAATATGATGGCTGCTGATGGTGTAGCGATACATTATATTAGTACATATATATATACGCTGCTCTTATACAGTACACACACACATATTTCAAATTTTAACGTAATCGATCGCGATCTTTTTTTGTCGGATTTTTGTACCGAATTACATGAATGCTTTGAGAAGCCGGGGAAAATGAAAATTCGCCCTTAGTTTTCTTCCACATTTCGAACACGTTGACAAAATTTCAATTTTTCTATGGTATATGCGTAGAATGCTCATCAGTTGAAACGAAAAATATCCCAAGTATTTCAAGACCACTGAACAACGCAAAAATTGAAGGCCGTTCGTCAGCAAATTGAAATGTGACCCGTTTGCACGAAACAAATTGAACAAAAGTATTTTATGGAACTGAAATTGGGGTTTTTACTTCTTATATCGTACTATATGTAGTAAGATAAATTTTCCCACATAACAAATGGAATAGGATTATAATAAATGCACTCCAACAACGTAGTACCTTGAACAGACTAAGTATAATTGCAACGTTTGCGATAATTTGAAACCGAGATCAAATATACATTCGTACAATACTGCTTCTATGCGTTAGGATGGATCAAAAATGTTTTCTTTTATTTTTTTGCGCTATCGAAAATGGGCAGTTTTATTTTTCAAAAGATGGAGATTGACGTAAAAACTCGCTAGACAAAAAAAAATTCAAAATCAGTTAATGCCTATAGCAAAGCTCCCACTCTCATCTTGAAAACGCCACAGTAATAATTTAAAATATGATTAAGTCATAAGTGTTCTTAAAAGTATCCAGATTGTCGAAAATATTCTCACAATTTACCTATATGTCGCGAGAAATAATGTTTTCTTTCAAAAAGATCTTTTGTTCGTTTATTGTGAGTAATTTGTGATCAAGAAACATGTCCTATAAAATTTGGGAAGCGAGGAAAATTGCCTACAAAAATTTCAGCTGATGTAAGAATCCCAACTGGGAAAAAAAATCAATCCCAATAAAGCACTGAAGAAGCTTTTTGAAAGAGAAGACTCTCGCTAGTATTTTTTTTCTTATTGCACGATGAAAATGAATACATAACTGCAATAAGAGCGTCACTATGGAATTGGAACAGCTAAGGTTCCAATCAATGGTGGAGCGAGACTGTGACAGAGAGGTTTTTATTACCCATTTACGCAAATAAGGCCTGAAATGGACGACTAAATACTAAAATTGCATAAAAATATAATGCAATAATTAAAGAATAATGCGAAAATCAATTCTTATATATAATGAACTTTGCGCCTTCGCTTATTGTATAGTCGTCTTCTATAATATTAAGTTGCGTATTACTTACTACATTCATTTATTCGTTTTTTCAACTGTTTTTTATTTTACACGTTTACGATTTTTTTTAAATTTTATATTCGAGCCATTTATGTGAATTTTTTGTTTTTGTTTTTTTTTATATATTTTATTCGACATGGCATGGTTTTAAATTTTTCGTTTTTTTTTTTTATTTTTTTTTTACGTTTTTATTAAACTCGGTTGTGAATTTTTTTTCAGAGTTGTTTTTTTACTATCATTTGATTTTTTGTTTTATTTGACGCGCTTGTAAATTTTCGTTTTGTTTGTTTTGTTTTTTTCCTCATAATAAAGTAAATCTAATTTTTATTCTTTATTTAAAATATAAAAAAACTGAAACGTTAATAAATCACTAACAAAAATTTGGAAACAATTTTCGGGAAAGCGAATCTTGCAGGACCTCGTAAGGCGCTTATTTGAGTGGCTGCCACAGGCGCAAGCATCGCTCCTGCCGCCACTGGTTCCAATCCAGAGTTTAAAAGTGCAGTATTTATAAATATTAAAAAATGTTGTAATAGTATCACTTAGTCAGTTGGACTTCACTTGCAAAATCAACACATGCTAAATTTCCACGCATTTTTTGATCGCTAATGTCTTTCGTATGCGTTTTCAAACTCATGTAAAAAAAAGGCACATTTTCCTCATCACAGATACTGTTTAGGTATGTTTGCATAGCCAGTTTTAGGGGGGGGGGTTCGGTGTCTAACCCTCCAAGAGTTTCTGTTCTTTATTTTTTTTTTTTAAAGTTTAAATCAACTTCTTGGTAATTCAAACAGTAGTTAACTATCTTTTGCACTTGACTTTATAAAACTGACCCCCGCCCCAGCAGCGATCCTAAAACCGGCACTGGTAACTTGACTTTAAATTTAAGTAATGATAAGTTTTTGTTTTATTATCAGGTTATGATTCATATTCATGATACTAAAACCGGCACTGTATGATTGCATCGCGTGGGTCGTTATTTAAATCAAGTTCTTATAAATTGATACTTGAAATTCCGTTTAGATAATTATGGAATCTTATCTTAATTTTTAATTCAATCGTTTGCGAATTATGGTTATCTATCTGCAATGAAGCGATTCCAATTCTATAGTGACACTTTTACCACTAATAATTTTTTTTCGCCTAGAATAAGTACTTGGAAGAATACGAATTTTATTTTAAATGATATTGTTATATTTCTTGTACATTTGAATCCTGCAGTTTTGAAGTCTTGTGAGGTGTGCACCATCAGCATAAGACTAATACATACTATAATATGCTCCGCTCATCCCACCCTACCACCTACCCTCATTTAAGTCATCTATTATCGGAATACCCTTGCATGGTGCTTATATAGTTATAAAAATTTTTAATAAAATAACATAATTATTTCTCGTTTATACGAATTTTTTGAATTTTGATTTGGAGTAATGGGAAGGGGGTACAGGACTACAATGGTGTGTATGCTCTTATAACATCGTTCTGCAAAAAAAATTGCAGATCATTTCAATATTTCTAAATTCTCATCTATCAATTTTTTTGATTAGTCGCTGCTTAAAATTTTTGAAAATGGTAGTGCTGCAGTATTTTTGGCTGAGTACTTTTGAAAAATGTCAATTTACTTTTTTTTTGAAACTTAGGTATTAAACGATTTTGATTTTTTTTTTTTTTTTTTTCTTTACTGATTGAGTTCTTGAGCATATTATGACCATCGTTTGGAATCCTATCAGTGTTTTCTCTTTTTGAAAGAAAAAAACAAATGATTTTCGATCTACCCTGCTATGCGTACAGCGTGTTTATGTACTTGAACGTATACTCACTAATATATAGTACACATTTACGAGTGTATGTACTTAACTCATTGCGTAATCAAGTTTTCGACTTCAAAAATCGACACGAGTGAGCAGGTGTTATAAGTTCTGAAGTTCGGATCATTGACGCACTCAAGGGGGCAGCTTTCCAGCTTAAACATCGCCCTTAACTTTACAGAAATCAATTTATAAGCTTAAAGCAAATAAATTCTGATTTTTTAAAACTACGTTTCCTTACTCTAAGTACACATATTAAGATATACACAATCGTTTTAAATAAAAATCGTTTTTGTATATATATATTTTTTTTTTTTCAAATTTCTGCATCTCACGAATGTAGATATCTTTATATGAAGTCGAGTACGAATCCGCTTGCCTTTTTTTAAATTCTATAGATCTGACCAAACCAAGTTCTGAGTGTAAGCTGCTGTCTGGCCATCGATAATTCTATAGTGTCCCTCATATGACCACATTAAGGTATTAAAAACTTTGAAAATGGCAGAAACGGCTGAGTGCGCCGTTGGATAGGTATGTAATACGCACGTTCGTAATCAGAATTGCGATATCGTGTGTAGTAAAATTTTCAAATATGAAAGATGTATGAAAATTCCTAACTGATATTTCGACTAGGCCTTATTGACTTTTCGGCAACATTGTGACGGCGCGGTGTGGCGTGACGGGTTGCGGCTTCAACATTAACTTATCGTCGTGATTCGGCATTTTTTCTGTGCGATTACCCGACGGTAGCACATGTGTCCTCAGTTCGATTTCATATTTCCAGTCCCTTTCGTTGTAATTTTTCTTTAAACGAATTCGCTTTTCTCTTAATGCGAATCTGATAGCGATGTGGCGGCATTTGCGGCGCGATGCTTCGCTCCTATGACGAGGTAGGTATTGCAACGTGCAACTTGACTGTAGCGATCACTCTCTTCTTTGCAATGTAAGCTGAATTAATTATGGTTAGGATTGTTAGTTGGTACTAAGTCGTCGTTCCATCATGCATCTACTTAATCATCGTAAGCTTTATATATTATTTTGTTTTAGCCAAAATTGACAACGAAGAGCGAAACGGACACCTTTGCGTATAATACATTCTCGTACGCTTCTCTTCATGCGCGTATAATACTTATAGGTAATGTTGGTTGCACTTTTAAGTGATGTGAACTGCCTAGCTATCTGATTGATTAATACCTGCACGTGTACTGTTATGCTATAGGTATGTATGGAAGTGTGAAAATCAACGATTTTTGCAAAAAAAAAAATAATAATAATAATAAATGAATAAAATACCTAATAATAATAATAATAATAATGATAATAATAATAATCTCAAATGTCTCGAAAGATGTTGGGCTCATAAAACACACGCACACACATACACGCCCGAAAGAGCCAACAAAAAGGTGTTACGGTCTCATAGTCCCTGAGCCCATTTTCGATGTTGTTCGAAAAATATTTTGGCAAACGATTAAGAAATTAAAAGCAATTTTAACGCGACGCGACGTTTCGATGGTCGCAATAAGATGACAATCGTGCGTAAACACCGGTTGACAAGCGTGTCAACCAGTGATTGACAACATCCGCGTTGCAAATATTTTTCGACAAGTGTGCAAGTCTAAATAAGCACATACGTACCTACAGCGTTCATATATTTACTTACTTTAGCAACTTCCATCTAGGACATCACATCTCATGATGTCTCTGATGCGTATGCTTAGACATTACTTATGATGCGGCGCGGCGTAGGTACGTATAATGCTATATAATAAGTACGTATAGTCATGTCGCTGTGCTTATAGTACGGACACGTGTATTTGTATAAAGGGTATGAATCTGTTGAGCAGTTATGTGTGTCCCCCTGGTTCTTTATGAGAATACTCGACACACTCACTTCGAAGTCTTATCGCGACGTACCTAATGATTCCAAACCCATTTCCAAAGATCAAACCTCTTTCTCTTTCTCTTCATGAAATGAGAATTTTCAAACGAGCAAAAAGTCCCTCCATATATTTCATTACAAATTTACCGTGCCTACAATCTTTCATCCGTAATTTGATGGGTCTCCGTGTTTGATATCTAATTACCTATATCCTATACGAAGTTTGGACAACAAGTTATGTTGGTTTGTGAGTTCCTGCCAATATTAATCCTTGCAACTCGCCATTCCAATTTGCAGTCAAAATGTTTACAATTCCTACAACATTTATGTAACGCACTCAATAAGAAACAAAAATGAAAAGTTACGAAATTTGAAATTATTTTCTTAATTTTTTTGCGAGACTTCGAACTTATACTCTGCGAGTATAGTATATAGCAAGTATAGTACGCTCTTAGAAAACTACTGCTTTTACGATGGCTTAAGATTTTAATTCTGAAAAATGAGACGAGTGTCAATCTGCTGTCATCTGACGGAAGAAAATAAGTTCTTTTAAAGAATCTTGCATCGCCACACACGATGATACTGTCGCATGTATACGCTTTCATCTTTTTTGTCTCCTCTTCCCCTTATTTCTTCTTCTTTTCCTGCATCCTCGAATTCTGATAGGGTGTTATAATAGTTCAAGATCTTATGGATACGACGTGTTGTGTTTAAAATACCAGTATACGTGTAAACATTAGAAAATTTACAACTTTTTCGATTATTAAGACTATAATGTTAGACCTACTAATAAGAAGAAAGAGAAAGAAAAGAAGAGAGCGAGTGAGAGAGAAAATTTTTCTTCGAATTACCGCTGCTCCTACCGTCGAAAAGGCTTTGCATTTCGTATTCAGTTGAATTTAAATGTATACGAACGAACGTGCTTTGTGCTTCAGTATTATTTCAAAAAAACAAAAAAAAAAATTATACATTCTTCCATTTTTCGAAAAGTATCACATTATCGAGTCTAAAATCGCGAACAGCACAAACATCGTTGGAAAGAGAAGCAGCGAAATTTGATGAAAAACATTGAAAAAAATTCGAAACAATGACTCGAACGTCAAAACAAATGCTCGTGTACAAATATATGTATATACACACGTACACTCGCAGGACGAGCGAATTTAATAATGTTGAAATTTACCAGCCGAACCCGAATAAATTATGATTAACGGCGAAAGTGTCAAAAATGTCTTTTTAAGACACGCGATGTAGATTAAGTACGTACGATTAAACGATTTTTTCCCCCTCGTCTTTGACCCTTTCTGGTGATGGTGGGTATTAGGTAGGTATACTAAACGTAATAGAATTATTACGTCGTCGTCGACCTCGTAAAAGGAACACTTACGCATCCCTTTTGTTTCACCGTTACACGACAATATTGTTAGATACGATACCGCGTATGGTCTCGTCAACGCACACTATTTTACACGAGCTACCTTCCGTACACGTAGACGTACTGTATCTGTTTGTGTGTATGGCATGGCATGGCATGGTATGGTATGGTATGGTATTGTTTTGTGTTGGAAGGTATCTTACCCCTTGTACGAAATTTGAAGGGTTGAATTCGCCTTCGCCTTCGCCTTAGGTCAATAATTACCTCGTTCAATCAGCGAAATGTCATTTACAATATGCGTTTAGCACCCTACACGTTTATGAGATGCCACCGCTTTGCGTATTTTTACGCTAACCTATGCTGGCTGGTACGTGAACGTAAGTATGCCCGATGGCCCGATCCTTTACTCATGTATCTTCTGCAAAACGTATGCGAGTTTTACAAAAGACTAATAAGTAGATGTGTGACTGAGAGAAACTGTAACTGTGTATCCAGTGTGCAGGAAATTTGACTGCACCTAATTTAGAAATGAATGAAAGAAAGGAGCTACTGTATCGGGTAAATATGAATTAAAAAAAAAAAAATACCAATAAATATAATTATGCAACATTTTGCTCACTTTATAGACTTTTCGCTAACCAACTATCTACATTCCTATCAGATACTCGAATTTTTTTTCCATCATAATTAATTCGTAATTTGATGGGTAAAAACAAAATCATCGTTTGTGCTACTCAGTTCATAAATTGAATCGTTTGCGCTTTCTCCATGTTTTGAAATATCTGACTTTTCTCCTTAAAACAGGGTTGAAGGTTCCGAAAATGGCGAACGTTGAACGAGGATAATGTTTTCTTTCTTCACTTGTAAATCTTAAAAAAAGAAAAAAAAAAAGAAAGAAAAGAGCTTGTAATCGAACAGTTTGCTTGACCTTCATCTCTGGTTCGTATATTATGCGCTTGCTTCTATTAAAAATAAAATAAATCATGGATATAAAAATATGATATAATCAAGAATTCCTCGTAAAAGGAGGAATCTGAAAATCATTTCTAGTATTTTCCCTTTCGATTTTTAAAATAACCACTGAGCATACTGCGTGAAATTGGAAAATTGTACATTCCCCCCTCGATGGCTACGCCTCTGGAGGGAACATTGGAGTACTAGACACTGTCAAACGATCTAAAAACAGCATTCTTAAAGTCTTGAAGTTTCAGTTAAGCCACCTGCCCCCCCCCCCCACCCTCGATAATTTTAATGCATAGCTCTAAACTTTGATTTGAAAACTGGTGAGTTCAGGATATCAAACTTGTTAATAGATCGAGCTTTTAATGCTTTTTCATTAAATTGCTGTTATATACCTGCGCAGCGTGCATAGTTTTCGATGCGCCCTATCATTAGCGTAAAAATACATGTTTTTTCCCCCTTTAAATTGGTATTATTTACTCAAATTATGAAAAACAAAGCGAAAATCTTTTTCCCGTATTTGTACGATATATTTGTCGGCATTCCCTTCTTCGCTGCTCGAAGTTTTTTAAAAAGGATATAGCTCTCTGTGTACGCGGCTTAGTATGCATGAAAAAAAAGTGGTTATGGTCGGCCAAAAAGATTGTACCGAAAATAACATCGGCCGCGTAGCGATGTTAATTAGATTTACATAGATTACTATGTCGATATCAATAATCAATATATCAAAGCAAGCGATCCGGAAACGGTAAATTTTGTTTATATATTGTGGCACAGCGCATTCAAATACATATCACATACTGATGATCGTAGTGTTTACGTGTGCTAGAATAAGCGAGAATCGTATTATTTCATCTTTGTATTGCGCGTATTCTATTTCATTTTTTTCGTGCATAAGCAAGCGTAATGAGGAACATATATCTGATTATACCTATATGGACTCAGGGCCGAAGAGAGGGAGATGCAAGAGAGCCTATTGCTCGTAGCCGCCCTGGATTTCTAAAAGAGCTTAGAAATGTAAATTTTAGATTTTGAAAGGATTCGTTATCCTAATTAGAATTTTTTTCATTAAACTTTTTAGAAAATTTTATTGATTTAAGAGAAAATTGAAAAGCCTGGGTTCCGATGATAATTTTTGCCTCCGTTAGCAATTACTATTACGCGTTCACATACAATGAGGTATTGATATGACTAGCGAGTAGGTATGTATGTGTCTAGTATATTATAATTATATATATATATATGAACTGTTTAATACCTTCCCTTATTCGAGCAGAAAATAAAATATAAATTATACGTGTATTCCTAGCGACGTAAAAACTGAAGGTAAACACCAAGTCGACCACCTCGCAAAAACCGCAATTAATATTTCATCCATTTAAATCTTCACCCCCACAGACCATCTCAAATCTTACTTCACATTAATTACCACCAAAAAATGGCAATCAGAATGGTCTTACCAAAACACATCTAAAATCTTCACCCGTAAAAAATCAGTCTTACCATGGAAACACCTCGATCACTTAGATCAAAAAAGCCAAATAACAGTCACTAGACTACGACTTGAACATACTAGACTCACCCATAGTTACCTTTTCGAAAGACTCCCACAACCAATCTGCAACCTTTACTACCTATAGAATATAACACTTTCAACCACCTCATTTTTTGTGTCCAAAATTGAACGATATCCGAAGATTCCTAAAAATTAAACACCAAATGACTGACAACCAACAAAATATCCACGACGTCTTGATTCTTTTACAACGATGTGGCCTCCTCTTTAAAATCTAACTATCCTAGGGGTGGCGTAATAACCTAAGCAGTTAAACACGCCACAAAAAAAGAAATACGTACTAATGTAAAAAATGTGAGTAAGTACTATAATGGTCAACGTTTGGATACGTAAATAATTATGCGAGAGGTACGAGAGTGCAGGGCCGCAGAGAGGAAAAGTGGCCCCGGGGCAAACACAAGAAGATAGGGCCTCTATGTTATTAAGGGGGTACTGGTCCCCGGGAAATTTTTTATGATTTTTAAAAAGCAATTTATCGGAGTTTTTGAGTACTTTCAACTTTCTTAAACAATAATGAACACTCCATTTTTTGAGGAAAGCATTTATCTTATGTGAATGTTTTTAAGATATAATACAGCGATCGAGTTTTGAAAAATTGCAGCCTCACTTCACATCTAAAACATAAATAATAACAAAATCAATTCGGGCCCCATGTAAAATTCCGGTCCCGGGACAAAATGTCCCCTTTGTCCCCCCCTCTCTTTGGCCCTGCGAGAGTGTATAGTTGTGCTCTGCGCTGAAGAGTCGCCCGTGTATGTAGCTGTGTATTTCTTTCAAATCGGTGCGGTAGACGGTTAAAAAAATTTAACGATTGCTTTAGCCGGACAGGAGGAGTATAGAGGAAGATTTTGAATGGCGTGGCCATGTGTAATGTGACGTTTTTATCGACGCGTATGGTAACACTGTGTTTAAAAAGCTCGCGTTTGATGTTTATTTCGATTCGATGCGAAGCAATAAAATTGCGGTGAAAAAAAGGGAGCTGGTGCTTGCTGGCATCGGAAATCGAACGATGTGAGAAATGTCGTTGATAATGTAAACACGAAAAACGAACGTTTGACACTTTGTTTAGATAAATTCGGGCGAATCGTTTTTTACTGTCTTAAGCGACATACCGCAGTGTAGCCAGTAATCACCATACCGCGCCAGATTACTCTGCCATGATGTACCGACTCTTGCGGTGTTGTTTATTAAAACAATGAAATTCTCAAAATAACCGCCACACTACGCCGCGCCACGTCGTTCATTGACGCATATGCATAAGCCATAAACTTACGGCAACGCAAATGTACGAATATCGATATGTATGTAGCCAAATGCATCGCCGCACCACCATTGGCTACTGTCGTCAATCGTCTATGCGAGTATCTGTTTCTGTTTGTGAACGTAGGCTATATCCGAACTATGCGAATGATCATTATAAGCTTAATTTACGATCACAATTTATCGTTTTCGTCCAACGTACGATATGCTATATAGTATATACGTACTCGTAGCACTTACGTATATGCGCATATTCCATATACGCGCACATAATAGGTCTATACGTTCCATAATCTACGGACACTAGTTTGTATAATTTGTGACCACTGGCCGAAGCTTGCTATAAATACTATACACAATATACCTACGTACTTACTTATTAAGCATGTGTATTGGACATGTAAACGAGTGCATAAATTGGCTATTTTTTTAACATGTCTCCTTTTCATCTTGGTGCACCCTCCTAAAACCATTCGACTTACAGCATTATTGGGTGAAGCTGTAGGTAATAGGTATTCCTGTTTACCTATATAATCCGTTCTATACCAGAAAAAAAAAAACAATTAAAAAAGAAATTAATCGTTTCCAATGAGTGTTGGTTAAATTAGGATATGTCCCATTTGGAAGAAAAATTGAGCCAATTAAGTAGTCATCTTCTTGGCTATGGGCGCATTCTGTGAGTAAGGAATGCCTACAAAATTAGCCCGCCCGCGATAACTAATTGCATTTATCTAGGTATCAGGTGGTTTAAGAAGAAAACCGTAACGCTGTATACTGGTACCGCACAGTTGGCGTCTTCAAAAACCGCTACAAAGCTTCAAAGCTTGCAAAACGTTTAGTGATCAGTGAAAAAAATTTGCTGCCCCGCCTTAGACCTACTTTCGTATACGTATGATGTATTACGAGTATGTACTCGCTGATATGTTTTGAAACTACCAAAATTTGTCTCATTTTTTTTTTTTTTTTTTTTTTTTATCGTAGAAGGGGTGTAATTATTTTCTAATTAACTCCGCTGTTATATGTATGTATGCCCTTAAAACTTAATATTCCAACTCGAACAACGTATTTGCGCTTTTTTTTTCTAGTTATCGATGTCGCAGCGGAGTAGGTAAAGTGAGTAAGGCTTGAGCGCTGATTAATTTTGAACAATATATACTTAACACGGATAAAGATTCAAATAATACATATATCTATAATAGAAATAGCAAATAATATGCTTAGAGGCAATTCCAGTTTCAATTTCAAAATGTAATTGTAATTATTATTTTGCCTTCCAGCTCTAGAAGATGTTGGTGTATAATAGAATAGGCCTAAGTATTACATACATTGGCAAAGGGGTTATGAAGTTTTCCTTTCTGGTTGAAAATTAGGGAGGGAGTAAATGAATTATGATTCGGTACCAGCCAGCGCAAATAATGACATTATTGAAAATTTTCATCAACCTACTTACCTACTTGAATAATTTGTGGAAGTTGTAAAAGTTTTTGAATGAATTTTAATTTATTGATGAACATTTTTATTATGTAATTTTTGAGGCAACCATGGTAATTTTGCCTTCAGTTGCAGATTTTCGTGCTGATGGTTTCCAAATAAATTGAACGATTTTTTTTTGTTTTTTGTTTTTTTGTTTTTTTTTGTTGAGAACGCCGTGAACAAAGCAGGTTTCTCCCAATATTTGCTCAATGATCTTCAAAAGACATCATGAAGATTTCATCCTCTTAAGGCTCCAAAAAAATAAAGTCAGAAGTTAACAAAAAAAAAAAAAAAAAATTCCAACGATTGAAAATTTTTCACGTTTCAAAGTCATACTTTGTCGTTCAGAGTGAAAAAAATTCTAGCTGGTAATTTTTTTATTTCTTTTTTAGGAGGTTTAAAAACAATTTTAATTTCTTGTTTAGAAAGCAATAATTTTGGTAAACTTGTACACACTACACACTACACAGCATGGGTTTAATGTAGGCTGTTTCGGACTTGAGAGGAAAATATGCTCTATTTTTATCTCACAAAGCCTCACAAAACATCTTAATCATTTTTACTTCAAAATAGCTTCATATTGATGTTTTAATATCCAAAATTTCAAACATTGGAAGCCCCTTTGGAACAAAAATCGAGCATATTTTTCCTCTTAAGTCGATACTAGCTGAGCATTGAGTCTGTGCTGTGATTTGGATAAAAAAATTGTCCTTTTATACTTCATTTTTTTAAATATTCAAAATTGTTAATTTTCAAAAAAAATTAATAACTTCGTATACCATACAAATTTGAAAAATTGTCGCTTGAATTTTTTTTTTAATTTTTGGATGATAAAGTATTACTTTGAAATGTGAACATATTTTTGATTTCCTGAAAATTTGTTTTTTGAAAAATTCAAAAATTTTAAAACTTGGATTTCATATTATAGAAGCGTCTTAATGGATTATCAAGAGCCGAACAGCAAGGTGCATCACCCTGTTGAATCTGAACCTGATTTGTAGTGTTTAAAAATTGTGTGTTAAAGAGCTGAAATTTGTATGGCGCATTTTTGATGTAATTTAGCAATTATTGCAAACTCGCCCCTTTCACTTGTTGGAAAAAGATTGAATCCGGCTCACCTCATCACCTACATTTTAGGATCAATGAGAAGATTGTAGCGTTGAAAATTCACGTAATTTCATTTAATAGACCAATTTCACTGTGACGTAGTGAACGGTGAACGATAAGAATCGTTTGGGCCCCAAGGAGAAGCGACGCACTTTGTTTACAAAAAGGGGTAACTTTATTCGTTCATATCTCCGTCGCTGTTCAATATTTTTGAAAACTGTTTGAAAATTCTGAAAGTACAAAGTTCAAGGAATTTATTTTTAAAAAAACTTTTCAAAATTTCATTTTTTGAGATACCGTAAAATGCATTGGAAAATGACTAATTTTTGACTATTAACTACTTCGCTTTGGGGGCTTCAAAATTGGAGAAAACGGAAAAAATAAGCAATTTCGACCCCGGAACCCGAAAGTAGACCTTTTGAGAAAAATTTTAAGACCTCAATTGTTGAAATCTGCCCTTTTGTTGTGGAGATATTCTGATTTCAATTTTGAATCAGTGTAACATGTATGCGCATAGACGTACAGTTATGCAATTAACCATACACAAACATGCGATAAAATTACATGTTAGGATATATTTCAAATAAAAATTTCCTAAAATAAAAATCGAGTAATAAATCTATGTTTGTTTGCCATTCTACGTCTTTTTCTATTTGGGCGCAAATATGGCTTTTAGGCGTCCATACATAGATTATCCCAAATTTCTTTTTCGCGAAGTAAATTTGAGCTTGAATTTGAGGACTATAATACATGTGTTTCTTATCTACCGCCATTGCTTTGCTGCCATCCTCCTTATGTACGCGGAATAAAATTATTTTTCGCCTTGCCCCAAAGTCTCAATAAGATTTTCAGATTTTCTATATTTGTAGGGGCATTTTATCTCTAAAACGTAGTCGGATGATATGCCGTCAGGAGATGCCCCTAAAACTCCGCTTTCATGAAGATAAAACCCTAAAAATGCGAAATTTATTGAATTGAAAATTCAGAAATTTTCCAAGATGGAAAATTTAAATGTATCTACCTGATGGGGAAACAATATGCATAGTGATCGTCAATGTGTTAGTAGAGTAGCCAAAAATTATTGATTTTTTTTTACAAATACATCCCTAGTTTGAAAAACTCTGAAAAACTTTGTTTCATACGGCAAAATAAAAAAATTAAAAAAATAAAGAAATGAAAAAAATCGTTAAAAATATAATAGGAAAATAATGCAGGTTCGAAGCATGTTTGACATGTTTGAGTATGGTTAATTATAATATGTACCTATAACTGCATAGATATATGCGCATGTACATGTTACGCTGTTACGGTGATTTAAAATTGAAATTGGAATATCTCCACAACAAAAGGGCCGATTTCAACGATTGAGGTCTTAAACTTTTTCTCAAAAGGTCTACTTTCGGGTTCCGGGGTCGAAATTGCTTATTTTTTCCGTTTTCTCCAATTTTGAAGCCCCCAAAGCGAAGTAGTTAATAGTCAAAAATTAGTCATTTTCCAATGCATTTTACGGTATCTCAAAAAATGAAATTTTGAAAAGTTTTTTTAAAAATAAATTCCTTGAACTTTGTACTTTCAGAATTTTCAAACAGTTTTCAAAAATATTGAACAGCGACGGAGATATGAACGAATAAAGTTACCCCTTTTTGTAAACAAAGCGCGTCGCTTCTTCTTGGGGCCCACGAATCATTTCGTTCGCGGTTGTGACGTCACGCGAAATTGGTCTATTTGCAAGTGCAACATTTTTCAACTATAAAATAATGTTTTGGTCATGGGAAGGGGGCTGTTTTTCTCATTTTGGTGTAAGTTGAGTAACTCCTTATTGACTGAAGCGGTTCACCGCGCATCTCTGGGCATGAAAAACTAATGATGAATTTCATAAAGCATCAGGAAGTTGTGTAAAATTTCAATATCCTTTTCATTCTTTCTTTCTTTCTTTCTTTCTTTTTTTTTTTTTTTTTATTCTTTCAGTTATGGTAATTGTTGTTATAAATTGCGAATAATTTTTCTCGGTATGTATGTACGCGCGTGTATGTATATGATTATGCGATGAATAAAAAAAGGTGCTGACCCAGGAGCGTACCAGCGTGGAGCGGCGCGACGCAGCGCAGTGGGTAGAAGGAAGAAATGGAGGAAAGCCCAGAGGAGAAAAAAAGAAAAGAACAAAACTGAACAGAAATCAGAAATGAGAAGAAGTGAGAAGAAGAAAAAAGAAAAGAAAAACGGTGTTAAGGATATCAATCAAGAACTCGAACAGGATATATCGAGGGTTAGAGAAATCCTGGCGAAAGGTCGGCTACCGCGTTGGCCGGAAATGACAAAGTTACTCGTCCGCGATAAAAGAAAAACCAAATCACGTAGAGAATAGCGAAAGCGACAACGCAAACTAACGTATGTGACTCACGTTTGCGAACAGAAGTAGTTTTTCCAGTAAACATTAGAAGGGAAAATTAAAAGAAAAGTAAAACGCCCTCCAACTTCTTTTCGCATGAAAGGGAAAAGATTGTAATTAAGACTCGATAGAAAAGTCCTTTAATTTCACTATTGTAACAGCTACCAACGTCGAATTCATAATCGTTCGCTAAAATGTTTAGCTTTGGCGTGTTTATCGCGGCTCCTATAGTAAGAAGCATGCATGCGGTAGAGACGGTGTAGATGAAAAACGTTGACTGCGATTCTAAGCACACCTGCTCTATGCTGTAACTAATAACTGAGTATAATTATTTTCAATTTTAATATTGCAAGTATTTTATTGTACTTATTATACGTAAGTTGGCGATCAAAGTTTTTTTTTTTCCTCACTGTTCGCTATTGCATTAGAGCACGAGTAGCCGTACGCCATCACACATGCAGCACTGCGGCGACGACGACGCAGGACGCTGCGTTTTAGTAATTAATAATTATAGGCAGGTACCCGGGTACCTTAAAGCTCTACCTACGTACGATGGAACGTGTGTAGCGCGTATGTGTATGACTACTGTATGTACTGACAAATGTACCGTATATACGTATACATATGTACGTAACGTACGCGTACGATATAACGGTATCATGATCGGCAACCATTACGAGACTATTTGCGCGAACGACGCCACTTGAAAAGCCATACTACCATATCATTGCCACTTAATAGCACGGCGCGCCGCAATAACACGATTGCGATATGTGAAATGTTGATGTCTCGCACCGATAAGGTCGTGCCTTCGTCGAGTAATGTTCAACCTTTTCCCCAACTGCAACGTTAAAAAGACACTTTATACGTTACGCGCGCCGCATCATACACCGTGCTGTCCTTTTTAACGTACAAATAATTGAATAAACGATTATTGTTTGCGTCGTTTCGCACTCTTATACTCGTTTTTCGATAATTTACTCGATAATTTTACAATTTTCTCCTTTCCTAAGCCATATGCGCTGTTTCGCTTCGTCTAACTTTCTATATGTTCAATACCCTTTTAAATGTATAGAGTCTTTTCGTGGTTTCGCCATTCCGCAACCCTTCCACACACCCAGCCATCTTCTTCGCAGTAGATACACACTACACAGTTACGATATTGAAAATCAACCGCGTTAACTTATTGCTACTACTCTTACATTCCTTCGCAAGAGCTTACAGTTACAATTCATTTACTCCTTGATTTTCATTGAAACGCAACCTTTACTACAGTAGATATATCGTACATAGCAAAGGTCGAGTGTTGTCCAACTGTCTTTTACGTGCTAAATTTACCTCGACTAACTCGTAAATAATAACACAACTCAGCTGATGATTCAAATCACAAACAAATTTTAGTCGTTCACTGAAAACTGAACGATATTATTTAGGAAGGTAGAAATGAAACTACCTACATTTTGTCACATTCTAGCGTTATGATTGGTCATTACGCACGTAACATATGACCAATTAGAACATAGACCAGTCATTATAAATACTCTAAAGGCTAACTAATTATGAAAAGTCTCTAACAGAAGTTGAAAGCATTTCAAAAGATTTCAACAACATTTCAAATTACATTATTATTATTTTTTTTTTATTTATTATTTTTTTTTATACGTATCTCCAATTCTCCACCTATCCAAGTTCAAAGAAATTTAAAATATACCAGCGGAGAAGATTTTAGCTAAATAATAAAAATGGCAAAGTGTGCAAGATGTCTATAGTTGAGATTTGAGAGAATATGTGGTTAGAAAATTTGGTGAAGAAAGAGCCTGAGCTTGAATTTCTTCATAATCAGAATGTTCAAACGATATGAACAGTAGACATTTTTGCAAAACGACAACAATGATGAAGAAATTAATTATATTATAAAACACCACCGGTAAGATGAGCCAAATTTTGGACTTTTTTCCTTTCAAATTAAGAGAATCGGGTACAGTATCAATATTATATAATATTGTACAGTATACTTGGTAGGTAACTTGGTATATGTGCTAACAAGAAGTAATATATTCATGTATGCTCACAATTAATCGTCGCGAAGGGTGTGGAGCGGAGTGAGCCGACAGCCAGCTTGGAATTAGAATAGTGAAAATGGTGCAGCGTCGGCTATAAAAGCTACATAAATATCGTTGGACGAAAGATTTATTGGTAATTGCCTCGGTTGCCGAATAGAAAGCGCAGCACGTTCAGGTTTTTGGCGGAATTTGGAAAGAAATTACTCGCTGTTTATACGTAGCGGAATTAGCAGTGGCATATGTCCCGAACGGTGATAAATACTTATGGGCTAAGAAAAAGTACCAGTATACTAAGGAAGTGACGCTGGCGCAAGGACCACAAGAGGAAAAGTATGCCGTGTGATTCATGATCCCTTTTGAGGTATAGACGATACCGTTTACGTGACGTTTATACAAGTTGCATACTTAGCGTTACACACCAAAAACTTTTGTCCTCCCCTTAGAATTCGAACGGACCTTTTTCACAATTCATTTCCTCCTTAACGCATTGCTATTCCGACCGTGAGCTCTTCTATTTTCGGCAATAATTTCTGATGTGTCCTTCGTCGACGCTTTCGTTTCTTTTCTACTATTATCATTATTATATTATTATATTATTTTATTTATTTATTTATTTATTTTTTTTTTTTTCGGCAGGGTTTCGGCTTGTTTTCCAATTCGAACGTTTAGGTTTGGGTTACATTTATTACGTCGACGTGGAAGACTGAAGTACGTACACTTGCAAAGCATTGCTTATACGTACGCCCTATTAGTACCTTATTTTCATGGGTATAATGAAAGTTGGCGTCGTATATTCTCGTAAAATAGCGATTACATCGCGAAAGGGTGAAGAGAATGGCGCTCCACGAATGGACGCGACGCGACGCGACGGGACGGCACGCCAACAATCGACTGCGTCAGACGAAATGTCAAACTGTCGTTCTCCAAATAATTTCTTTTTAACGACCGCGTAATTCGGTTGTCACCCTGTTAACGCCGTCGCGAGACGGACCAAACTAATTTGCGGTTGCGGGCTTTTATCGTTTCATTAACGCGATTCAATTTGTCCCGCGTGCGAGGCGCTCTTTTCCTTCGTTTGCGCCTTTTTTCCCCCTTAGTTTTCACGTTTTCCTTATTATCAACGGGCGTTTTTATTGCTGCTTGGCATTGCAGTTGTGGCATTGGCACAAGAGCATTACGTTTGTCAGGTGTTCTCGGTTCCCATCATTTGTACGCACTTGTTCGCGCTAATTTACTATTTTTAAAAGAAAATAAGCGAAATGCCTGTCCGTTTCCTTTAGAACAATTTTTTGTCCTCAGTCTGCGCCGCCGTACTTTGGCAGTCGCGTGTTAGGTAAGCATCGAAGCCATCGAACAGAGTTTTTAAATGCCTCAGTTATGTACCTCATGAAGAAATTTAATAAATACGTGTATAAATTAAACGAATATTAATTTCTTCACGCCTAATTGTTTTTGTTTGTTTTTGTTTTTGTTTTTTATTTTATTTTTTTTTTGGTATGAGATGGAGATTTTACCTGAATTTTTATTTTGAAACAACTCGCAGTAAAGCCTGTGTTTTAATGATTTTTTTAAAATTGGCCATCTTATTTTTTTGTATTTATTTATTTATTTATTTATTCACCTATTTATACTGGCGTACGTAATTTTGTTAGGTATATATTATATAACTATGTCACCTATGACGTAATTTACAAGACTATTACGCCAGTGTGCCCGCTATGATGTATATAGAGCTGTTTATGAGAATCGTCTTCGATTATTAGACATTAGAATTTGTTGTGTTTTGCGGATGGTTCAAAAAGAATTTCAAGTAAAGAGTAGATGTTGAGTGTTTACAGGAGAGGTATTCCAAATTAGCGATTGGTGGTTTCCATAAATCCGTGATGAAGATTGGGGTTTGAAAATTAAAATTTCTTCCCTTCATGGAGAAGGCATATCGTGAATGTGATGTTTTTCTTACATCCGTCTGTATTTTTTCATGCTTTCTCTTCGCTAGCACATATTAACGAACCAATTATCGAATCAAATTTCTGATAAATGATGACAAATTTCCTTGTATATAAATAATGTTGTTGATTATAATCACATAAATAAATACATTATATGAGATTAGTATAATACATATAATAATGTTCAACTTCAAAGCTGAGAATTTTGAGATTTTTTCCATCATTAACTGGGCAACGGAATGCATAATTAACATTATTTGCATTTGAATGAATGGTCATTTTATTTTCATAATGTTGCATGCAGCACTGCCATTACCGTTCACAACATCTAGAATGATTCGCATTACATCATTGTCATTGTTACCAACCCATAATATGCGAAAATCTAGCAGGGAATTTTGCGCTCAAGGGTACTCGAATCTAATAGACACCCGGTATATGTGTTTACACGTATATAGCACGTGTCGATGCCTACAGAAATATAATTATTAACTTCTCTGTTAGTGGGAATCCATTGCATCAGTTCTGAATATAAAAAACGTATTCTTGGTATTTATTATACTCTACTTATTTACTTATTTTTTCCTTCTCTTCTCCTGCAGAAATATCGAATATGAGTATGTATCGTTTACATGATTTTAGGAAGTTTGTTTTCTTACATCAAGTGTCAGCAGGGTAATAGAAGGTACCTTATGATGGCATGATAGATGCCTAACTAGTTTTCGACAAAAGTATCTTTTATACAATTTGTATATGAGATGCTCTATGCAAACATTAGTCGCTTGCATGTACATGTATTGCGCTATAGTTTTACTACGATTAAAATCAGAAGTTAAAATTTTTACAATTTTCAATACCGATTCAGTGCGAACATTGTAAAGATCTCGAATCAAGGGCAAAAATAAAAAAAAATAAAAATAAAAATATATATATATACGCAGCCGAGACCCGTTTGTCGCATAAAAAGTCATATTTCATATTCGAGAACTTAGCATGCATTTCATCTATTCGAGGCCTGGCGTACGTCTGACGCATAAATTGTTAATGAAGTTAGCTTGTAAGTTTCGTATCGTCTGACAGTATTACAGCATCGTCGAGTCGAGCTATGGCAAGCAGCACCGCTCCGTCCACCTAAAGAGCTTTTCGTTGAAATGAAGACTGCGGTTTGTTAAAGACGATAACTAAACTACGCTACAGTACGTCAGAAGTGGCCAAGTATTTAAGAAAGAAATGACCCTAGTTAGTTGAGACTAGGGTAGTGGGTCCCACCGGGTAACGGTCCCACCATCGGCCAGCTATAAGCTATATCTCAGCGTTCTGATGTCTGCGGTGGGAATAATGTGTCCCTCGTGAGATATCACTCTCGTACCACACAGTATACGCGTACTCTGGAAAACGTGGTCATCCTAAACTATCTTTTCCGCTTGTACTTCCCTCTCGTTTTAGGTTTTAGCTGTTTTCCTTCTCGTATTCTCTATGTTATTGCTATCGCCGCGCCGCGGCCGCGTCTTTAGCGTAACGTAATACGTTGCCATGAGGCAATCTTCGAAAATTTATCGCTTTCCAGATAGCTACCTGCTTCGTTTATTTTTAAAACATATCAAAAACGACGCGACAAGAAAGAGCGCTGCTTTTACACGGTGTGAAAGCTCCTTACTTCTGATATTCGTGCACAGCGCACAGCGCTCAGTGCACATTCATTCATAATTACATAATTATATATGTATGTTTGCTCTTTAAAATTTCAATTGCATATCAATCGTATACTGGTACATTACAAGGTTTGATATAGGTACTTACATATTTAGGTAAGGCACCTAGCCTTTTTACATTTACCCAATGTATTTACTTATACATATTCAAAAAAGAAAATTATATAGGTACCTATACGTCAAAGTGGTTTGACCTATAACAGGTTATACCATTTGAAATCACGTGAAAAATTTTGACTTTATTTTTTCAAGCGCAGTGTTTACTGATGACGTCAATATAAGCAAGTGTGAGTTGATAATATCAACAGCCAATAAGGCATCAGTCTCAATAAGTATTGATAAAATTTTAATCTCTCCTCTTACACCGCAAAAGTGATAAGTCTACATGTACATTTATAATATTTTTCATTTTTATTGGTTGTTGTTCTCAGACGATCTCAGACTCTTGTGGCTGGGAGAACCAATAGAAATTTATTAAAATTTCTTGGTGGCCAGCCGGAATGGTTTAACCTGTTATAGGTCAAACCACTTTGCCTATACGTATACTGCTGTGCGTATAACGTAAGGGAGTAACATCACTTATAACAGACTCAAGTTTGTTGTAGAAAAGGAGAAAATGAAAAAAAAATAATAATAATAATAGGTATGGAGTATAGTGGTATACTATATAGTTACTCAGCCGCGTGTAGGAAACGGAAGAAAATCAACGATTACGATACAGCTGACGACAACACGAAAATAGTGGACGTGCTGCTGGTAATGACCGGATCGTGATGAGCATTTCACGGCTCGGATTACGTTTAAATGACACCGCAATTGTGCGATACGGGCCAAGTGTCGCTCTTTAACATTAATCAAAAGTTCTCGCTTTTCCGATTATAGTCTACTTCGCAGCGTACGCTCGCTTCGTCGCCTCGTTTTTTTTCTCGCTTTTCTGCTATCGACAAGGCAATGCTACCATTGCCAACACGCTCGATCAATTTTATCGCCTTCGTCGCATCGTCGCCGAATTAATCAAAACGTTCGAGTTAAGCTCGCAGATTAAACGCCCTGCTGAAAAAATGGCCCACTTGACACGAACTAAGTCGGTCTTAACAAGAAGACCATAAATTAGCATGTCGCTCGACCGCGTATACTCTCGTAGTATACACTGTTGTTGATTTGTACTCGATGTACTCGAAGTGGCGGCCGATTTTTTCGTCACTATAAGTATGTACTGATTTCTGTCTACTCACACAGCGTTCTACCTACCTATTTTTCTTCCTTTATTTTTTTTAACGGTATTGCCGAGTTATCCGAGAAGAAAATGAACGTCGAGGGCTAATTTAATGATAAATAGCGTATCGCAGCAAGGCGCTGGTGACAGGCGCTGTGAGACCGCATAGCGTCGTAAAACGTTCATTTAATAAATCTTCGCATTATGGAATTGGTTCGGTTCACAATTTACGACAAATAAGTTAGCAATGGTACAGTATATATAAATGGTACTGTACATTTACAAAGATACTTCAACGATGTTTTCTATGATTTTTATTAAATTTTTTTTAATAATAAATGTAAAGTTCTACATTTGTGTCTAACCGTCTATACGTTAGTTAGAAATGAAAACTCTTTGAAAAACATTATGACCAAGAAGAGATCGACATCACTTCCACTATTGGTGACTCCGCGTATCAAAAATTGGACTTGCTGTAAAAGGAAAGCACAGATTCAGTGAACCGCTCCCCCTACCGCCTCACCTCAAGAAAAATGGATAAAATTAATTAATGCGGGAACTTATTAATTATTATTTCTTTTCCTAGGCTGGACATTATAATTATTTACTTTGAACGCAAGAAATATCTTACATTGATTTAAGAAACTTAACAAGCGAACTAATAGTAAAATATTATTTTTCAGTACTAAGTTACAGGACCATATCCAGCTCATACTACATATATAGGCGTATCACCAGGCCTCCAGACATCCGTTCTTTTGCGTAAAACTACTTTTTGTGCATATATCTATTATGAGGAAAAGACATACGCAAATACATATATAGTTGAACTACTCGCGAATAATTTAAACAATTTTTTAATGTAAAACAGATTTTATTAATATACTGTGACGTTAAAAAAACTTGACAAATGTACCAAAATGAAAAATTGAAGAACAAAAATAATGTTCGATCAAATTTTTGATCATTTTTTTTCTTCTCACTTTCATTTGCCATCTTTCACAACTAGAGAAGAGAGCAGGGTTGAATGAACTTCCAGAACCAGCCCTGAAAAAGTTTAAATGTCTATTTCTTTTTTCCCGAAAAATGTCTGGGTGCACGATGCGTATGTACTAGGATGGGGTTAGAGTAAAAAAAAATGTTCTTCGATTTTCATGAAATCTTAATATGCATGTTGTTTATTTTGAGTTCTAATAGTCGTGATCAAAACCAACTATTTGGAGAAGCTAGGAGTCCTCAAAGTAGTACCATTTTCGAAATAAACCCTTATATCTACCCTTCAACGCGAGAATCTCTTGATCCATTGTTGTCCTCATAACAACTAATGAAGCTACATGACAGGCAAGATATTAATCATTTCCAATGTCGTAGATCGTTCAATTCTGATTTAATTGCTTAGGTTACAAATACTTTTAAATCTTCATTTATTTTAAAAATAAAAATTATATAATAATGGTATAGAGATATTCAGTTTTACTAATACATTAAATCCTCATTTGTGACGATTATTACTTTGAATTTAAGCAATGATAAGTTTTTGTCCTATTATCAGGTTAGGATTCATAATTCACCCATATCGAAAGGGCCCACCTTGTCGATCCTAGAAACCGAGATGTAGCCATTTTTGTAAAAAATGATCAAAAATATCGAAAAATTTTTTTTCACGTTTTGCATTCGTAATGGCATGCTCTATCAGCTGATTTTGATTTTTTTTTCAATCTCGAGGTTTTTTGGCGAGATAACCTGAAAAATGTTGCAGATGAGAAAGGGCCCACTTGGTCGATATTCGCGTTATTTTGTTTAAAATCTTCGTTTCAGTTTCATAAATAGGCTGATAACTGTTGCTGTGTTCATATTACATTCATCAAGTTCAATATCATTCATGCGGGAGAAAATCTAAAAAAAATCGTTTTATCGGCAAAAAAGATATGTCAAACTTTCAAATGTGTTTTTCTCAAAATTTTGATTTTTCAAAATTTTAGTTTATCAATTTTCAATAATTCATGAAAGATCGATTTTCACTTGGAGAGCTCGAATTTATTGTACTATTGCCCTCAACTCTGCACCGACAAGATGGGCTCTTTCGATGCGGCCGTACACATATACATACTTATATTTTTAGTGTTGGTAACATTGCTTTAACCTCTTTGCGAATTCGACTTCCGAATGCTAAAATCAACGACCTGAATATAGGTCTTGATGCTTCGAAAATATTTGTAAAAACTAATTTTTACAAAAACTGTCCTTTTTGAACAGCGCACATTATTAGAATTTCGTGAAAATCGAAGACATTTTTTTTTTTCACTCGCAATTGAACTGTGAACTATTGACGATATATTAGCATAAGATAATCGTATTTGCATCGTACACCATATTAAAAATACGCTGGAACTTATTGTAGCTACGTTGGTTTAGGTATTTAATAAGAAGACACGTATACTTTGTGGTGGAGGAGATAAGACAACGTTAATAATGAAATACGAGTACGGAAGTACAACGTTTTTAGCGAAGAAACTCGCAATTTGACAAATGACTTTGCCTCAGTGCCGACTTTTACTTTGCTTTTCTAAATTGTTTTGACGTTTACGATACTGTACGAGGTTTTCCCATCAACTGTGAACCGCTATAACCGTTTTCTTTTTTTCTAATAATTTTTGCTAGAACACCTACCTTTTTCGTTTAGGTGCGTGCACATATTTGCCGTACCTAAAGATGTCGTTTTTTGCCCTCTTTTTCCTTCTCATTGTTTCGTAGTTTTACAGGCTACGTTCGAGAAAAAACCCCTAATGAAGGAAAGGAGGGTGCGGATGCACGAAAACGGCCTTCCGTACATAGTTTGCGGTACCTGTATATGCTACGTAGATTATGATAAGTGTTACTACGTAGACATCGTTAACAAATCTTTCTTGCAGGTAGTATTCTGTTTTTGAAATCTTCGTATGGGAAATGTTTAATGAATCTCATCGTTCGTTGCACAAAGCCTCAGCTCGACTGCTAAATAAGTATTTCATGTATGAATTTAGATTATTAGATATTTTTCACAAGCGCAAAATTTCCTAGGTATATCTACGTACATATCTTGTCTTAATTGTAAACTTGTTTAAAATGAATAAAAAGATAAATAAATAAAAAAAATAAATAAATAGGCGAATATTAAAAAAAAAAATGCTTTAAAATTTTTTCGAGACTATTTAAAAAATATAAATGTATGTATAATCGGTACCATTCATTGATGAGAAAAGAAAAATTAACAATAATTATTATACATTTCCGAAAAAAAGAATATACAAAAGTAAAAAAAGCGCCGATGTCGAGATCTTTACAATCATATTATAATTTAAGAAATGGAAAAAAATTCAAAAAATTATTTTAAAAATATAAATAAAAAAAAAAAAAAATCAAAAAATGAGAAGAGAAAGGTCAAAAAAATGATTTTTTCCTCATTTTTAATAATTGCCTCCAAATAACTGCGGTACACCAAAAGTTTTCTGCCATACCTTTCAGTAGGTAGTGCCTTCAGAAAAATCGAATAGGCAACCATTCGTCTCCAGAAAAAACAATGCGGTAAATGTGGAATATGTTCGCTATTCAACGCTGTCACCATTTATTTTCATGCATTACGAGTACTAGGAAAAGATTTTTCAGTAGCAACCCTATAGTGCTGAGCCGCCAAATAAAAATATGCTAAATGATCAAAATGAGTACCAAAGACTTTTCTTGTAGGAAAAAACTACGAACATCAGTGGAACAAAGACGACGCTAAGAATTACTTCGATTTTTACTAGTGCTCTACTCTGACCGAGTAAGATTTGGAAAATGTTATGAATTATGAACAACTTCTTACCTTGACCAATTGACGAGCTTTTGAGTGACCCTAGCTGAGTGAAATGGTTATTTTCGTGAAAAAGGGTACTTACTTATTTATTTGACAGTTTGGTCAATTTTTTTTCGTATTTCCTGTCGCAAATTTCCGTATACTCTGAAATATCTATGTATGAGTTTCAAAAAATTGTATGGATAAGAAGTTTAACCTGGATATTTCTCGCATTTCTCTCTCGATTCAACTTATTTTTTATCGAGTTTCGTTTTGTCTCAATGGCCTCATCTTCCCCGCATTATAGCGTCAAAAAGTGAAAAACTCGACATAACTGTGAGAGTAATTAATATAGAGAAAAATTTAGTATGTCAGCTGATGAAACTTACAATCGCTTCATTTCATATCAATTTGCATGTATTCGACCTTTTTCGGCGCTCAAAAAAGAAAATGAATAACTTGGATATATGTAGTTATTAAAAGCCTTCCGGTACAACGATTTTGGTTTCTTACGACAAAATACGTAATAAATAAGAAAAGTAAAAAAATAATAAATTGAAGTTTTTATTTTCATCGCGTTTCCAAAATTACTTGTAATTTTCGGTATGGCTAGTTTTTTGCAGTAACCAGCATCTGAATTGTGTAAATACGAAAGAGATTTTCGCAAATATGGCAGAAAAATCGCAACTTGTGAACTCGTAAGATTCGTTAATCGTGCTTTCTTACTTTCTTATATACTAACGTTACGTACAGCTTAACTTCATAAATGCTGACGTAGGTAGTCTGCCTAACAAACAGCTAACACTGAGCGATTAAGCGTTAGCGTTGCCGAATAGCCGATGCAAGTCTATAAAGACGAAAGTACCACTAGGATTAAGATTACAAGGGGGAGTAGTAGTACGCGCAAGTTATCGGAAATTATATATAGCCTAAAATGTATAGGTATAGCACTAGCCCGAATGATTTTCTTAACATTCTGTATGTCAAATAATACAAAAGAAAAAAAAAGAACAGTTGATTATCGGTATTTCTTCGATGCTCTCTTTTTTCTACACGACACGACGTATACCTACCTAGTAACTAGATAGTACATAACGTTGGCTTGTACATATATGTAGGTAGTACGTACAATATATGGGCTCTAAGACGTATACGGCGCGGATCGGCGCCGCGTCACCCGCCACTCCAACTTGAGAAGTGCCAAATGCCACCCTTCTGATGGTAGCTTAGCACGCCATCAATTCTACTTTCTTTTGTATTTTCGTTCGGTCCTTCCCAATTAATCGAATAATTGGAACTTGTCTTTTGCTATTTTTTTTTTTGCGCCCTTTCCTCCCTACATTGGCTACTCCATCTAAACTTCATTTTCAGCTTGGCTTCGCGCGCTATCTTCTTCGTGTTAGAGCCTGCTGAGAGTGAGACGTGATACTCAATACCTTTGGGACGTACTTTTCTAATCCTGCGCGATTTCACGACCTGTCCGATTACACTTTTACGTAGATATGCATGCACGTATAGCTATTAGCTACTCGTATGCGTTTTTTGTTTTGTATATTATGTGTATAGGTGATCTTACGACGCTGTGTTACAAATTGCAACGCGTCTCTATAATACTGGTACTCCGTACCTTACGGTGTAATGTTTACTACTATACGTCGTTAATAGTTTAATATGCGCTGGCTGCGCGATGTGCATACTTCGTATAGATAATTTTCTCACATATATGTACGTAACATGAGCGTATAAACTAAGTACAATACCTGTACATCATGATGCCAGATCAATTTGAGCGCATCTGGGTTTCTCATAAATACGTACTGCGAAAAAATCCTTCAGTCCATAACCGATGAGCATATTCATTAGGGATGGCGATACCGTATCGATGTACTTTTTTATCGATACTCAGCTGTTCGATACTTACTCGATATCGATATTTTAATTCTGGTATCGCTTTCGATACCTACTTAATAAAATTTGTTATTCCGCGTAAATACTGTAATAACCTCTGATTCCTATTTGACGATTATTGAGAGGTTAACGTGTACTGACATAAAATCATTTTTGCTGGATTTTTAAATTGGTAAAAACTACCATTTTGAAATGAAAACTTTTGAAAAAACCTTCGATGGATATAGATTACCTACAGACTTATATAATTATCTTCATCGATATTAATAAGATTAAAATGTTTTCTCTTGACTTTGTATAATATTTTCATTTTTCAAAAATTTACGATAATTATTATCAGTATCGGTATCGATATCTTAGGTGGTATCGATACCGCATATCGATATATGTGTCCCGATATTATCGATACTGAAATATCGATACTTTCGACGAGTATCGCCATCCCTAATATTCATTCCTGCTGGGAGAACTAGCCTATTTTAGTCAGAAAATTTCAAATCAGCACCGAAAAAGCAGGAAAAAATAATGATAGTGATGGTAGAAAAATGAATCACGAGATGATAATTAATAAATTGTCTTTTGTATTTTAAGTGTAGATCTTCGCTCCCTGCTTCTCCTGAACTACCTATTCCTTTTTTTTTATTGTTTTTTTATTGTTTTTTTTTTTTTTTTTACTTTGCTTTCTATTTATTCCCAATGCGATTGTAATCTACTTGAACGACGCTTCTCAACTTGAGTGTATCGTCAGTTTTTCTTACTCGCAAAAAAAAAAAAAAAAAAAAAAAAAACTAAAAACTATTTAAAAAAAAAGAAAAGTCCAAATCTTGCGGGTTTTGTAAACGAAATTAAAAAGTGATTTCTTCCGAGTGGTTAGATGTTGGAAATGAAGAATGTGTTGGCACGTTTGTTATTTGAGATAACGTGCTTCATGTGACACGTTTGACGTGAAGCGTTCGTGCTCTGTCCACTTTCGAAGATAAATTCGATTGATAAGAATTGTGCCGCAATTGTGGAGAGCTCGATAGAGCGAAAATAAACTGCATGCCTTCGGTTACTCGCGTCCAAGGCCGGTTTTCGAATTCACGCACTGTCAAAAAATAAAAACACACGCTGTCGTCCGCTAGGTAATCGATAAATAAAAATTCTTCGCTACGATTTTTCATTCGCGTATATCCGCGACCAGCAAGCAATATGTACTGCAGCAAAAGAGGAAGGAAAAAAATTAGTTGGAAAATTAGTGAGTCGTCTCAGAAAATATCGTTACACCTGCTATCGCTGAAGATTTAAACGCGAAAGAATGGTTTTACATCGTAGTAATAGGACGTAATGAGTTACCTAAAATGCGAAGCTAACGGCAACAACGAGCAGCGGCGGTGACGACGACTGCGACGACGACGACGACAACAACAACAGCAGCAGTAGCAGCGATTAAAAAGTATAAATTTTACGATTGTTAGAGGCTCGAGCGCGTATTTTGTGTAGGGTTGACAGCAGATGTTGGTAATTAAACGAAATAAGAGTCGAATACCGCGCAAAGAAAGGGTTGTAAATAACAAACGCGACTTTATCCAATAATACCAACTGCACGAAGAAGATTTTTTCCCATTAATAAGTAAGGTATTCGCTATTCGCTATTCGCTATTCGGTGTTCGTTTACAACGAGTTCTTGCTCGCTTTTTGAAATATTAATCTTGTTTATCGAAATTTGCGTGAGTTGCTCATTGCTTGGTGCTAAATACAGTATACTTATCCTGCACTCGTACTGTATTTAATACGTTTACCGTTCTTTACATTTTATTTCAGCAGGTATTACGGTATCAGTATTACGAGTATCGATGGTATCACTAAATTACTTACGCGTATAGGTGAACTTATATAGTAATGGCACGGCATAGATGTGCCTAATTGCGTACACGTTTAATTCTCAGGATATACACTACTCATACTAGACAGATATTGAGTATTAGCGCGAGTTGAATGCGCGCAATTTAAGACAAGCAATCGAATTATGCCAATACCGCATGCATTAGGTAGACAAGTAGTATACTGTGCGCTTACTCGTTCGTGCTTATACGCACGTTACTCGCACGAATTTCTCTTTCGTCAGAGCAGGGGTTGATTATCCAATATAACTATACATATATCTTTTCTTCTATTCCTAGAATGTTATTAAGCACTTATCTTAATACTTGTACGTACATTACCTATCTATGTATTTTACCAACTAAATGGCGAACCAAGATAAAAGTATAAAAAATCCTATATATGTGTAGGCTTGCTAGTACTCGTATAAAGGCGACAAGACCATTTCGCATCGTAAGTAGAGTACACACGTAGACGCACGTACACTGCTACTTTCGTATAAAGTAAACGTTAGATTGGATAAAAACTTGGGTTATCCGAAAAAGTTTACTCACAAAGGTGGAAAATCCGAAAGAGAAAATTTTTCGAGCTCTTTAAAAAAGCAACGCGTTAAAATCCGACGAATGTACGCGCGTATATCTAAATACGGTACACATGCAAATCGAAGACGGGATTTACACGCTGTCTTTTTTAGTTTATTGCTAGAGTGTCGGCGAAGTCCATCGAATATCTTTTTGACTTATCTATTCAGCCCTTTAAAATCTCGCTGCTAGTGGGGTGATTTTATTTATGTTACGCTGTTTAAAGTTCTCGTTTTTCTTTATAAATTGTTCCTTTTTTCTTCTCGTCGTCCTCTTCTTTCCACCTCTGCTATTGGTATATTAAGTAGCTAGGCCGTTCGTACCCATACCGGCTATATACCGTACGTTCGTGGTATTTTAGAATTTTCCTCCCAATCCCAGTACCTTTTTGCTATGCGTTTTCCTTTCTCTCTCTCTCTTTTATTTATTTATTTTTTATTTTTTTTTATTTTACAGAAATTATGTTAGGACGACTAGCAGTGCTTTTAACTGAATTAAAATCAACTCAAGTGACAGTACTGTTCGGAAGTTGAAGGTATTTTTTTACAAATATGGTCTGGTACATCGGGGAGTAGGTAGAGAGGTACGTACGTGTTAGAAGTTGATTATAAATATTTACTTTTAATTTTTTCTGTATTAGACACGTTTTACTCTCTCTCTCTCTCTTAAAAGAATTTATTTTTCTTCTTCGTTTCACGCTGTATACGTGTATAACGAATATAAGTACCAGTTTTTATCTGAGCTGAGCATATATTAAGAGGATAGGTAATACGTATACGCTACGTATAGCCAGAGAGCAATACGTTCGTTCATACTTTGTACCTATACTGGTAGTACAACACAGGGTAATCGTCTATTAGGTATAGGAGGCATTCGTATTGACTAAGGTGATAGTCCACCATTCGCCTCACCCTCTAGAATGTGATCAATAGAAGATAATTACTGTTGGAGTGGCGAACCGGAAAGACAAGCGAAATATCGAAAAACGGACCGAGAGTTGTCATTCGGTTCGGTACTTCGAACTTGGATGTAGTGAAGTCGCGTGAAATGTGCGAAATGCCAAGCCGACATGGAGTGGCAATTTCGCAGGCAATTAACCCTCTGTAGAAGATCCCTTTCTTTCCTCTTTAAGAACGATATTTTTGCAATCAGGGTGTCGGTGTCAAGACACCCTAAACAACGTTTTTCTTCCGGCTTACGCCCATATCACACCGATCACTTATACGACCCTGTCAACGCGCGCGATCAAAGCTGCCCACCTTGATATAATTTAAGTTACCTATATATAACTCGTGTGTCATCCGATTCGCTCTGGGCTGCACGATAATGAAATGACAGTTGTCGCTAACTACACTACTCGTGAAACAACGTTAACGCAGGTTGAAAGCGACCACTAACGCAACGTGTACTTAGTTATTTACTATACCTAGATACGCAGGTACGAGCGCTCACAACACAGAAATGTAAACCATTACTGATCGATATAATCGATTATAATTTTGAAAATAATCGCCAAATAATCGATTGACGTTGACTTCGTCGAATAGTTTTTTGGTATTTTTCGAGTATCGTTACAAAGCCAAAAAACAAAATAATCGGCCGATTAATCGATGTACTGCCGATTATTAACATTATTGGCATCGCGCGATTTCGAGAATCTTGATACCTCTGCACCCGAACAACCGCTTGAGCGCTATAGTGTTCTAGTGAGGCTCTATGGGGCATGTATGATTTTTATCAGTAGTTTCCGCCAATCAGATCAAGCGATTTGAAAAATAACTTCAAACACGTAGCCAACAAATTTTTCTTATTACAAATTGAATACACGTAGAAAACGAGCACAATTTATGATAAAAATTTTCTTTGTTTCCATTATACATGCCCAATGCAGCCTCACTACAGTACTTACACTTCTTGCCATTAGATGTCAGCCACTTTAAGTTCGGGTTCCATTGGGCTATATTAGTGACAGAATATCGGGGAACCTCCAATACCCACATAACAAGTAACCTGCTAATTTACACGTACAGTATGTATTAAATCTACTATCGTATATTTTACGAATATCTTTATTAATGTAATTCCTTTGTAGCGCGCACTGCGCAGTAGGAGAAACAGATAGGCCGCGACAACTCTATCATACGCCAATGCCTCCCTTCTGTTCTCTACAATGTAATACACAGCGTCAGTGGACGTATGTGTAATTGTGTATGCATTATGCAATGTTTATTTAGCCTACTAAATCTTATTGTAAGAAATGCTTACATACAATAGATCAAAAGTTCGAGTATATGCCTAAGCGCATATTTGTAGGTTTGAACGCACCTATACGTATACAAGCGCTTGTCGTAGTTAGTAATCTTTATTTCTGATTCTCCCTAATCTTTTACCCTTCGAAAGCATTACCAGGCGTTGGGCGAGATTCGTTTCCACAACAAGTGCAACCGACGATCCCTTTAGCCAGAAAACGTTTGCACCATTTTACCTCTTAACCTACTTACAGCAAAACCTTTACCCCTCACGAAGCGATGTTGACAATCTTCTCACAACAAACTCACAAATGCATAACGATTTCATTTTCACGGTCACAATGAATTAATAATCACCTTCATGGGCCTAGGTTCGGGCATGGGGTGGGGAGAGGCTCTTCCAACATTTTTTTTTTTAGGGTGAGCTGCAAACGATTTGTACGGTTAGGAGTTAAATGTTCAATAACTATATATTGCAAACTAATTTGAATGTTGTAATATTTACGATTATGAACAATTTTCAAGCGACCAATTGAATTTTATAGTTTTTAGTGTAGGTACACCTACTATACCTCATCTTTTGAATTTTTCTCACAATAGCTATATGTTTAACTATTGAGCAGAGCGCTTATTTTTTGCCCTACATTTATACAGAATAGAATCGCATACAGGCAAAGCGCCAAATTCACACATCAAATAATAATAAATTAAATAAATAACCTAAGCCTTTTGAAATTATAATATCTCTACCTTCTCGAATTATTGAAAATGAAATTTAAATCAAGACAAGCCTATAGATATACATACCTACCTCTGCCTAAATTCAAAAAATTAATAAATAACTAATTCTTGAAATTTAAAATCACCGCCTTTTTAAATTTCCTAATGAAAGTAAAATCAGAACTAAATGAGAGCACATCTTTGTAAATCCAACAAACTAAAAACTAATGAAAATAAATAAATAAATAAATAAATTACTACCTGATTTTAGAAATAAAAATCTCAGTCTTTTTAAATGAACGAAAATTTTAAGTAAATTTATCGGACATTATTTTATGAGATTTTCGAAGAGACAGTCATTTTGCAAGAGTATAATATGTACGTACTTATCCTTTGGTATCCTAATTTTCTTTCGAACTCGTTAAGTAAATCCATTTATTGAGATTTAGGGTGGTATTGCACGTAGACTCCAGCCAGAGGTAGGGAGAAGTGGGGCTTCGATAAGGCTTGCAGAAAACAACAAAATAGCTAATAATAACTTATGACGATTATTTTTATCATCTAATATTTCAGACAGGGTATCCCGCACAAATATTGGATTGTATGCAGAGGGCAACCATGCATCTGAAACTATTTCGGGTCACTGGCCTCGGCATTCTTTGAATGCTCATCAATAGTAGACCCTAGTATCATTATTATTAATAAGGAGCTAAAGTATTTCACATTCAGCGAGTACCCGCTCAAAATAATAATCTCCGACTATCTGCTATACTTTAAGATAGCGGCTCATGGATATATGTTTACATTTCGTTTCTTGGTTTTAACCTATGTTAAAACAAAACGCGTGAATTCTTCGAAAATCGAAATATACGAGCGAAGTTCAAATTAACATTGAAATTTTCGTTTAGAATAATCACTATAATTATGAATATTTTAATTACCCAAGAATGATTTGATGACGTGATGTATATAGAAGTGAAACGGTGAAACCAACCGAATTTGAAAATTTATGTGTAAATTTTTCATAGAGGCAGTATCTTTTGCTCTACCGATGTGGTGCTTCATTTGAAGAAGAAGAACTTTCGTCGCTGAAACAGATGTTCTCTGTTTATTACTCATACATCAACCGACGTGATTTGCCGAAACATACTGCCGCAAAAGAATGATCTTTCGTACAGTCATTATTCAAAAGCGTTTGATTATGTTTAAATTTATTAGATTTGGTTGCAATAAAACAAAAGAAATTTACTGGAATATCATCATTAATAATAATCGTCAAATTTCCAATGCTTATAATTAGTATAATGAAACTGTCGCCAGCAAATAGTTGAATACCATGCTTTCTATTTTCATGTAGATATTTGCACATATTTCCGCCTGATTATGTTCTCTCTTTATTTTGCTTTCTGCCCTAAACACAGAACTTCTTTGCGAAAAATAGTCAGATAAAGGAAGAGCGGTAAAATCGGACAAATCACGTACCTACGAAATTATCGGGAAAACTGGGCGGGCGGGATGAAGTGAAAAATAATTTTCCCCCATCATTAGCCTTCTTTATTTCGAAGCGTTGCTTTTTGCAGCGTTTAAAGTAGGGTAAAAAAAATACGTTCTACATTGAAATGTCGATTTTAAGACCTTGTAAGTTATCATAATTATACGCATAATCGTAACTTTTTCAGTAGAGCAGCACAGCTCAGCGCAGTGCAGTGCAGTGCAGTCCAATTTCGACTTGAGGATAGTTTACCGTATACGGATTACGAGCGCAACTAATTCGCAACCCTCATACGACACGACGCGGGTGCTAGGTGTTTCTCTTTTTCGCGACATCCATGCATCATTGTATGCGCGGCTGCAACGACCTTGGCTTAGGTGAACCGTTTGTTCGCACATCGAGACCTTTTCTTGATTGATATCGTGCTCGCGTTGAAATTAAATGTCTCCGCCGCGTAGGTACCTAACGAATGTTTTTCGGTTTTTAAAGCCATTAAAGGACCGTTAATAATGATGACGGTGTAATCAAACTTTCGACAAGCAGTATTACCGGCGGGTGGTTGCGGGCGACGTAAGGATGAGAACTGAGATGAGAAGTGGCTTATCGGTATCGTTGTTTTTTCTTTCGTCTCAAACGATTTCTGCCTCCTACTGAGTTATATCATGTATTTCATACCCTTAGACTAATGATGCGCCAAACTATACCTTCATCCCCGCCGCTGCGCCGGTCTCTGCGACCGCATTTCTTTTGTTTTGGTTTCGCTGTTCCGCCAAGGTACCGCCACTCTGCGGCTTTTTATTTTACAACCTGTTAATGCAATATCAATATTCACTTCAATAGTACCTACATGATAATACTATATTATATTTATATTATATGCTATCTATAATATCTATATACGTATACAGGTATACATCGGTATGCATGCGCAAATAACACGTATTTGGGTGTTTTCATTTATGCGCGCGTTCTTTTTTAATTTAAGGCTACGCCATAGTGACTGAAACTGTGTATACAGTTACGTATTATTAACCGAAATGCGGAATTCGAGATCCGCATGCGTATAAATGTTCCATCTTAAAAAATGGTACTTTGTTGAAACAACCACCTCAAAACGAGAGGAGAGATGAAATCCCCTCATTAAGAAAAGAAATATGCAAAATAACTTTTTTTTTAGCAAGTATATATAGTTAGTCAATATGAGATCCGATTATCTTGGATCTCGTTTTACCCCTCTTTGTATTCTGAGTTATATACTACAAATACGTAGTATACCCATGCGGAAAACGAGATCCGCCTACCGGATGACCACTTGATTCCAGCAGCCAAGCGACACAGTTAGCTAAAAGCTGAACAAATTCGATGCATATTTATCTGTATTTTTGACGAGGAAAGTACAACTTAAAATTTTGCATTTCATTGATGAAGGCTTTTAATTAAGCATTAAATAAATTTTATCTATGCCATTTATTTTTGCTAATAAATCATTCGAATATATATATATATATAATTTATTTATACGAGGAAAAGATTTTCACGCTTGGGGTCACCCGGTATAGTATGTACAATATAGAGATTTGTGTGACAAATAGACTACAAGAAAATGGTTCGGACGAACCGAGATTCGCGGTTTGGATCTTGTGATCTCAGTTGCCGCGCAGTTGAAAATCTAACTCGAAGTGGAACTCTATCCAGAAAGTAGGTAACTATTAGTAGGTGAAAAATTGCAAAAAAAAGCATTTTTCATGCGCTATTTCTTGAAAACTATATATACCTAAACATCTGAATGAGTTGATTTTTTTGCTCTTTGAAACTTCTTCCATTGCGCTGAGAAGCCAGATTTGTAAATATTTCAATAAATACTCATACTCATCCTTTTATATAGTACTTCAAAGCAATACATATACTTTTGAGAATTTTCAACGATGATTTTTAAATAAATTAAAGTGAAAAAAAAACCGACTTCTCAGCGTACTCGAGGATCATAAATATAGATTACCTCCGTGCGAAATTTTAATTCCTTTCATTGAGTGTTTCTTGAGAAATCCTGCTCTTGCATAAACAAAATATCTAATTTCAAATCGTTTTTATCAATTTAATTACGAAACATAGCATTTTTATTTATTTATTTTTTTCTAGAATTAGTCTTATTGACTTTGAGTATTTCTGTGCTTCGAATTCATGAAAATGTATTATTCGCTGAAAAAACAAAATTTTTTAAATAGTGCCTTTAATTTTTTTGTTATACGATGTCTAAAAAAAAAATGAATAACGAAAGGTAGGTACCCGCTTACCTAGTAGTAAGTACTTATAGGTAATGCGAAGAGGCAGCCGGAGGAGTAGGTCATAGAGGTATGGTACCACGGATGGGAGAGAATTGAAAGTCATGGCACGAGCGACAGATATAGGCCAGGACTCTGATAAAAGACCTTAGAGGGTGGTGCGATACTGCGATTGCGGTCATGAGGACCTGAATTTCCACCTAATGTAGGTCCTCAGTGGGCACGGGTGTTTAAGTGACTTCGTTTTCGATGTCAAGAGAGCACCCAGCTCACTGTGTGCATATTTTGAGGAAGAGGCAAATGATGAAGAGCATACAATGATCGATTGTCCCGAATGGTGTTCCCAGCGCAACGGCATTACAAAAGTGCCGGTTCACCACGTAGACACTAGTCCCGATAATGTTGTCATCGCTGACGTCGTGGAGGACAGTGCAAGATTTTGCTAACGACGTCATGCTGAGGAAGGAGAATGTCGAACGCGAACGCTAAGCGCAAGGGAGTCGAGCTGCCACCATTGCCGAGAGGGAGCAGGAAGTCATTCATGTGAGCGACACCCAAGTCTAAGGATCTAAACTATGGAGATTAGTACCGTGCAGTAGTGTGGACTTAGGATGCGAGGTGAGTGGCCCCACTCATACCGTGTACGTTTCGACTTGATGAGGTAGATTTGCAATGTGGTCGGTTAAGATGATGAACGCTTTAGCTTGAAGACCAACTGGGTGTTACGATTACAAATCCCATACGGTGGATCGAGTAGCTGTATGGGCAGAATCACGCTCACCGTACCATATATGCGTGGTACTGAACTGATTGCGAATCACCGCTACCTTGCTTCGTAACTTGGAGTAGGATGGGATAACGTAGACAGAAGTAGGGTCTCAAGGTGCAGGCGACCACCACCATTTGAAAAGGTACGAGTGAAGAATCAAGTGCCCAGGTACATACTACATAGTACCCCAAAATTAAGAGATAATGCGTATCAATCCACAGAGAAGACATGCGTACGACGCAGGCATAGCCGGAGACTGTAATAAGCGCCGAACCCGTCAGCCGGGATTATGGTGACCAGAAGAAGAGGAAGATGCGACGGTCGAACTTCCGATGTGGTGTTCGAAGGACAGGGGGGCTTTTGCCCGGCCGAGGGAAGCCCAGGAGAGATGTAGGCAGGTCGCCAAGGTGCCCCCACCTGACTAGAAGTAATACCACAAGCCGTTTCCAGCCAGCTAATGTTGCATGCGGCAGAGAAATCCTGCAGGAAAAAAGGAGATAATACCGCGTGTATATTTATGTAGCACAATATTAGGGGCATGGCATGCGAGACATTGCGTATATCTTACTAAAAACGTACGCCTATGTACTTAAACCATTGGTGACTATTGTATTTATTTTATTATTTTTACTTTACGATTTTGTTGTCGTTAAAATTAAAAGTCGATTTCGAAGATTTTTATTCTTAAGGTTTAATTAATTACGTAGTTAAAACAGACGCTTCCTTATGTACTCGCTACGTGCAGTCGGTCGCTGTGGTTTCGTGATTTGTTTAATTACACAGGGTTAATATGTGTAAAAAATAACAGCAATTAGCAAACTGGGTAAATGACGAAGGCGACCCATTAAAGAAGAGGGGAGAAAAAAGGGAAGGAGAAGAAGAAGTGTAACTAATAAAGCTGAAGCGTCGTAGAAGCGAGAAGAGCAAGAGGTAAGGTTTGTTAAAATACGCGTACACGTTCGCGGATATTTGACAAAGGAATTAATAAGCTTTATTTATTAGGCGTGTAGATAAAACCAGTAAGCGGTAACCAGTTATACGTTTTACGGTAATTGTAATCAGACGGGCCATACTTTCGGCTCGGGTTAATTATTAGACGTAAAAATAATTATTATCGCCGCACATGTCATGCTTTGGAGGACATTGTGAGAAGTCGCCTGAGAATGAAACGTTACTCGCAAACAAAGATGAGATCTTAGCCTCCAAACGCGACGGACTAATTTTCATATAATTAAATACACTTTAATAAAGGTCGTAATTTCCGTCAAAAAACTCGCAAAGTATAACCAAAACGCCAAAAGAAAAACTAATTACCCTTATAAATATTCAATTAGTTTTCATTAGAAGTAAAAACGCTACGACCGTTCCAAGACCGACTTGGTCAGATTTACACGCGGCTAACGTAAAGTGAGGTTTGTGTGCGTCTTGCGTCGTTATGCGCTTGCTGCCGATGAATACAGTACCTACGTTCTTGACTTGCATTGCTGCACGGTGTACCTATGTGCAATATTTTCTATTATTTATCGTTTATCTTACACTCGATACGACGTCAAAATTGTTCACGCCTCTCCGCCTCAACCCTTTCCCATCTATTGCGCATTAAGTTATTCAAAAATATCTTAGGTAGACCAGCATTTCAGTGTCTCACTACAATGCAGTCAGTATCGTTGCATATTGTTTCAGGGGTCGGTGGTTGACATCATTTTTGTTTTTTGTTTTTTTTTGGTTTTTTTGGTTGCTACCAATTTATATGTATACTTTACAGTACCAATTTGTGGTACTGTTTCAACTCTACGCATACGTAGTTACATATACGAATATACATGCACGTTATACATAATTATACTAGGTATAGACAAGTACCTACGTACTACGTAAGTGTGTAGTTGAAAAAGTAGGAAAAGAAGAAGATAACTTCACCCAATTAAGTTACTGACGCATCTAACACTCTGAATAGGTAACGATTGTTAGATAAAAAAAAAAAGAAGTAGAAAAAGCTCGGTAATTTAAATCATTTCGTTCGATCATCAATCACTTCATGCTACTGGATTATTTCAACGCGTATCTATAGTGAACGGTCAAAGCGCTTTAGCAGTTTGATATGATCGTTGCTCCTTGATTCGTGTAAAAGAACCTTTTTTATCGCAGGAACTTGTCCAGCAGTCGCTTTATGGTACAACAGACACACGGCTCTTGTACACTTTTTAAATTACTCGTCAGTTCATCCACAAGTCGTCGCCAGCGCGTTCGGTCGTCCTCAACTTGATCGTTATCTTAGTCATTATTACTTCATTATCTTTTCATCCTCTGTGTTCTGTCATCCGTATACGGTAGCAACGTGCATATTTTTACGACTTTGATGCATTGATCGTATGGTGTGTATAAATTTAAATACGTGAACGTACCTATAATATCGCGTATACTGCCGAACCTGTATGTCTAATAAGTATATAGTTATATACCTAGGTATATTTGGATAGCAGCATATAGTTATAAATATTGGCAAATTTTAGTTTCATCGATCAGCGACAGTAAGCTCTTGGTTATATCATGTAGCGTATCTATACATACGTATAAATATAGTACCTTGAAACCCTGTCTGTTAGTTAGGAAAAATGAGAAAATTTGAATTAGTTTAGTTACCATTCAATACGGTTTTATCGACGAGAAAAGAAATAAATGGAATAGTACTAACACCCATATTGCGTACGACGTTTTACTCAACGAAAGAGGTAAAAGTCGCCGGTAAAAGCACACTTTACTCCTTGTCAATAGTAATGTTATGTTGCAGTTTACATGTATGAGTTGAGTAAATTAAATTATCACAAATACAGCCCCAGTGGTATAGGCAGGTACATCTGTGCAATATACTTGCGGAGATGCAGATCTCATATACAACGTATACCTATAGACTGATCACTTATATGGACTTTATCATTAGGATACGCGTGGAATACGAAATTCAACTATCGCAAAACATACGTAGTATTTATCTGTACGACTGAGTGGTTATGCCGCCATTTTTGGTCATTATGAAAGAAAATAACGAAAGAGGGCGACGATTTAAAAGACCAAGTATACGAAACAAATGAAAAACCAAAAAGAGGAAGCAGTATACCAACTACGAGTAAATTTACAGTATCAGTATAAGTCGACGATAGAAATTTCATTTGGTCTAATTGCCATTTTTACATAATTGCACGAATGGAGATTGCGTTGCGCTACATCCAAAAAACAGCAGATAGAAGGCTGCACGGTGCGGTGGCGGCGTCGAAAAAACTTGCCGAAAAACATGTTATATAGCGATGAAAAGGAGCTTTTTAATGCGAAATAAATATAAAAGCGACCGGCATTTCACCTTTGAAAAAGGGCGCGGGCGTAACCGTGGTAGCCTTTTTTGATTCGGCTGAAAAGTTGTTTTTTTTTTATTATTTTTTTTTTTTATTTCTATTTGCCGATTCGGAAAACATTCGAAAAGGATAATAAAGGTAATTTACCATAGAACGGCGAAGTGCTCCGCTGCTATTAGGGGATACTCTCAGCATTAAATAATCATTTGATGTATTTGAAAAAGCCATCAAAAGAACATCACAGTTGCCTTTGATCGTGTATTCAATCGTACATATAGTATACACTATACGTTATACTGTACAGTGTACACCGTACTACAACCGTTAGCACTTCTGTATGTCTATATACTATACCTTCTTTCTAGACGATAGGTGCTCACTGCCCAATTCGTGTGCGCGTATGCCATTCACTCGATACTCAATACTCGTATATGTACTATATAGTAAGTACCTCGTCGCAGATTCCCTAATTTCTATCATACGCGTGCGTACGTGTACCAATAACGTAACATACACGTATAATTATGTATACATAGGGGAAGCGGCGACTGTTAAGTCATTCATTGGATTTGCAAGTGTATATAATGATATAAATACCGTATTTAAAAGGTCTAGAAAATTATATTTGCCCCGCGACTAATTTTTTATTCTTCCCCGTATTGCTCCGCATTTATTTAAAAATAAGTTAATTTGCCTCTACGATAATGAGTTTGGTATACTCAGTACTGAATCTGTTTCTTCACAGCGTACAAAGGTATACCTAAATTATTCGATAAATTTATTCTGTCGAAATTAATTCCGAAAATAGAAATAAGAAAAATATTATATCTACGTATAAGAATTGCGTCAAATTTACCCCGTATGAATTTTCGATGATGGCGTTGATAAGTGATAATCTCGTCTTTTGATGGCTATGTGGCACCTGCGTCGCGTTGCGTAGGATGCTTCCAGAGTTTCGACTCGGTGAAATCATTCTACCATTCTTTTTAACAACTTATTAGTACCGCTATTAGGTGTGCGGCTATCATCCGATAGTAACCGTTCTTATTGTTTGTAAAATAATAACGACCACCTTGGCATCTTTTTTCTTTTCTTTCTTTCTTTCTTTTCTTTTTTTTTTTTTTTGGTCGCGTGGACATACCGTTTTTCCACTTCGTCATTTTCCTCACCTGCAACTAATTCATTGGCACATCTTACTTACTTCAAATTAATGAATTACATTTCGAAGGAAATGACGATTAACTGTGCATGCTACGTATATGTAGGGACATACCTACTTTTATTACTATGTCACCGCCCAATAATTTCAGCGGATGGGGATATTAAAATATAAATTATAATAATGATTTAGTTTTATAATATAAAAATTATAATTCATTGTATCTCATATACCGCCTACAGGTATTAGCTGAAAAACAGGTGCATAACATTATGAAGATGGGCGAAGTGGAAGCTGGGCTAGGGGATTTGAGGTTCGGTCTTTGAAAGAAAAAATATTTTATTCACTTATTTACTATTTCATTATCTTCGATTTTCTGTTTCTGTGCATCTGTTTGTCGATACTCGAATCGGACTTCGGAGAAAGTATAACATAACGTTATATTAACGATTGGGATGATGAATATTGAATAGTTCGGAAAATGTATTCAAATAGATAGGTAATTATAAATAGGAAAACATTTTCAGAAGCTAAATCAACCTCTATAACCGGTTTTGAGGGCGCGGGAGTTTGGGTGTCTAACTCCTCAAGAGCTTTTATTTATTTTTTTTTTTTAAAGTGTTTAAATCAACTTTTTGGTAATTTTAACAATTAACGATTTTCCCACTTTACTTATGGAACTGAAACACTCACCAAGCAGCGATTCTAAAACCGGCACCATGCTTCCCTTACCTTCGGCCCATGGATGTACCTGTCCTTTGTCGTTCTGAAATCAGTGTGAGTAAGTTGATTCGAAAAAATTCCAAGGTTAAGTCTAAATAGGCAACTATTTATTCATAGGTAGGCATATGATATGTTGAAAATTCTCGATTAAATGTATCGAGTTCAATGAACCATTTACTTGAGAGAAAAAAGACAAGAAGAAGTATTTGAAAAATTAATTCAACCTTGATGACTGTTTTGCTAAACTCTATTTTTTTTTTTATCATTATTATTATTTTTTCAATGTTCCTGGTTAAATCTTCGGTAAATCTACCTAACTGAGAGAAAAAAAAACAAAAAAAAAAACGCAGCACCACTGGATGACTAAAGAATTTTTACACAAGTGTTTGAAACAACTGTCGCGCAACGGTAAACGTAAACGTAAGCGTAATTACCCATAACGATGAAACTGTTGAATTTCAAAGTTGAAAATGTATATAGATATAGGCTACCTGTACAATGTGTATAATATTAACAATAAAAGTAAAAACAATTTCAACGTTTTCGTCCAGGTTCGCTTTTTAGAAGTTAACAAAGCGTTTAATCAATTCAATTGTAAGTATACGAGAGTTCTCTATAAGTTGAACGCGAGACGAACGCGCAGTAACGAAGCCATATCGCTTTAATTACTGCCTGGCATGCGTTAAAAATCGAAAAAAAAAAGAAACACGAAAGAACAGTGGACACTGTATTTGGTTATGTACTTCTACTTACTTAATATTATGAATTATTATATGTATATGTAATACGTATGTATCATACCCACTTATCAGTATGAGGAAGCCGTCGACATCGTCCCTGTACGGGTTATTCTGCCGCTCAGTGAGCTCGTTTCCTTGTACTTAAGCATATTACCTTGGTACCTTTGGTGCAATTTTTCTTTAACATCCTAAAAATAGGTTAATAGAAGTATTACAATTTACACATATGAATTTTTTCAGTTATTTATTCTCGAAAATAGGCAGGCGAACAAATTTAATTATCTTGGATTTTTTTTCAAATAAACACTCAATACCAATAGCTAATTAGCAACCTACTGACTACCCACCTATTGGATGGAAATTAATTTAGCTTCAGAATTTGTGTGCGAGCGAGTTCCTACGTTAATCAGATTTTCGATAGCGAGGCAATGTATATCAATGCAGTTACCTGTAGGCGTATTGCATTACGTATCAATAAACAAGTACACAATTTTACAATTGACAAAAGTATTTTTCTGTTTATTCAGACATTTTGTAAGCAACAAGTAGGTATAAATTCCGATCTATTTAATGAAGTTTTTGACTATAGGTCCCTCACTCTCTCTCTAGCAGTAACTATCTTCGTTCATTCTCGATTCTCAAATCGCGACTCAAAATTGAAACGATTTTCAATTGCATACTTAAAGTTCATAAGCGATAAATGTAATTAATTACCTGAGTAAATGTGATAACTGTTGAAGAGACAAAATTCAGAGCGGGTCGGCGCAGTCCAGAGCGCGCTGCTTATCTTTTGTAACTTTAATTCACTAACGTAAGGGATACCGAACACGTTCCATTCATGTGTCGTAGATGGTCGAAGCAACCGCAACTGTAACCATACAATTATCTGCAGATAAATTACTTATCGAAGAGATGTACGTATAGATACCTGGCTGCGTGGCTGCCTATGGAAATGTAAATTAGACGCTAGATTATAAAGTAGGTAAATTAAACGATTAAATAATTTAACATTCGACGAAGATGAAAGACAAGCTTACCGACATAGATGGCATATTGGTCTACGCTTATTGCGTATACATATATGTACACCTTGCTATAGTATACCATTACCCGCAAATATCGACATACTAGTACTAATATTTCAGCTTGTAAGAGATACTAGGTATGTATATAAATACGAATAAATCTCACAAACCTAGATAGTCGTTTATACTTTGATATAAGTGTTAACGTTTATTTATTCAGTACTTTTAGCGTAGTATGTACATCCATGTCTCGACTGAACTCGAAATCGCTAGCAACCATTTGGGAGGAGATAAAAGCCTCAAAATGACGAGGTTTTCGACAAAAATACGTCTTTTTTGGATACTTTAGGTCTATTTCAGTACGTACGTAATTTAGGAGGGGGAGGGGGGGGTTAGGGTAAAAAAAAAATTGTAATGATATGTAACTATAAAGGTAAACGTATAATCGTATACCTAGTTAATTAATTTTGAAAAATTTGAAAAATCTATGTTAGTATAAATTCACACAACGAATGTCATTTTAGAGGAATTATACGATATAACAAGGTTTACATATTTAAAAAACTAAGCTCGTATAGGCGGGGCTCTGACTTCCAATCCTCACCTTAGGCTACGTCCCTGGTGAAAGTACATTACCAATGATGAGAATTTCGCTGTCGTCTGGAATGAATCTTTGCTGAGCTATTCCTTTCTTTAATGTTGACAATTATTATATGCAGCTTATACGTAATTATGTATACGAATGCAAGGTAGCTAGGTATTAGGGTAGACTAAGGACATACAATAAGGTATCCAGACTTCGATCGTTAGAAATTCTGTATACTGGATAACGATAGCACGTGCTAAAAACCACAAAAATTTTATATGCAGATAAAGCCTACTCTCAAAAGTAAAGGGGCTACGACGCAATAAAGTGATTAAAATTATAAATTCCCTATTTCTCAACTGAAAAGCTGATACTTAATTTGTAAATTTTAAAGAGACAAACCTGAATGGATATGTGTTCGTATCGCTTGATGAAAAAATTAACCTACTTTCAATCTACACCAACAGTAAAACTCAAAAATCCAGCATCAGATTAAATGTGTCATAGCTCCTTCGATTTCGAAGGTAACTTGTATGTGTACTTGGAATTTTTTATCGTCTTAAGGATGTTCCCTAGATTTTTTCTGAGCGTATACGCCGAATTGATATATATATATATTTGAAACGAATTAAGGAGCCGTATGAAAAACTGAATCACGTACCTCCACCCCCTCCCCCCTTATTTTTTGTGTGATATGAAATCGAAGATAAGCCAAAAATTCTTATCATTACTAGTCATCACATAAATTAATAAGAAATTAACATGCCTAAATGTCAAAATTTCATTTAAAAACTTCTACAAAAACTAGATCTGCCATTGTTTTTGACCAAGTATTTTTTTTTTTAATTTTTCCACGATGATCGTTATCTGAATCATTATAGTGTGTAAGTTTGAGGATTGCAACTTGAAGGTACATGGCGCGGCGTATATGTTGCATTTTGAGAATTTTTCTTGATAGTATATACGCAACGTATACCCCTGCGCGAACATCGCTGCTTATAGGTTTTTCAGTTAAAAGTTGCACAAGAGTAGGTATGATATTATAGCGTTTCATAAAAATTATGATATCGTAATGAAATTTGCTACTCAAATCGAAGTGTTTTTCAAGATGAATTACTTAATTTAGTGATTTTGCGATTTGCAGTTTTTTCTGCTTTGAGTTTATTAAAATTCTTTGAGAGGCTAAAACAAGGAAACTAGGGAGCCCTGCGTTCTCGCCCAAATGGCTCCTGAAGGTCGCAAATTTGGTTAGGACACCTTCAACTCGAATTCGACAGCATACAAAAATTTCACTAAAATCGGGAGATATTTTTTCTCATTATACCTGACATGGATAATAATGCATGCTATAGTAGGCTATGTGGCTACGTCTGTATCATAAAAAAAAAACATTATGTTCGTATATACACGTGTACAATTGTACATAATAGTATGAATACATAATTATATTGAACGGCTGTATCAAGTGCTGTTATATTTATACGTACATGCAAGTTGTGAACGGAAAGATCTCATCGTAATCAACTTTGCTCGCGTAAATCTACTATGTGTTTCGTGAAAAGGGATAGTTCATCTAAGAACGAAAAAGATAGAAGAATCGGGAGGATTTTGCTTTTCGAATACATTAATGGCCGCACATTTACAGCTTGACACATCGTCGTTTATGACATGTCATATACGACGAATGATCCGATGGAACGCAATAAAAAGTAGCTGTAGGGCTATAGTATTATGTAGTGCCGGCTCACATGTCATAAAAGTCGGTAAAAAAAATCTTACAATTAACGAATGCCGCGCAGCGACCGCTACGTCTATAGCCACTATCGGTAAATTATATAAAAAGGAAGGTCCTCACTCAACGTCATCGGTTCCAAATTGAATACAAATTACCTATAAGGAAAGAAACGTAATGCGCGTATAGGAAAAGACATCGATAAGATTTGATATCAACGTTGAAATGTGACGACTTTTCCATGCTAGCTCAGCACTAGCCGCTACATACGTGAGCTAACCTTTTGAATTATGAATTCAATATATGCATAAACGAGAATAACGCTTATAAAATGATGCAGTGTGAAAGTGTTCGAAAACAAAATTGTTGTTTCAATCTAGTGTGGTAGTATTGTTTTTTTTTCCTTCTTACATCCCGCTTGTTCGAGCATCACAATTTCTCAGCGTTCATAAATGCCTAATACAAATCACTCTATAGAAAACACGAAAATGTCGACATTTTCAAAAGTTATGCTGAATGAACGATGTATATTATATTCAACTATTTATAATAAAGTTACTTCAGCAGTTCCGCAAAATTTGTTATTCTAACACTACGTCGAGGTACTCAGTACATACACCAATTGTGTACCAAGTTGAAATGCAGCGATGGTACTCGCCTTCTTATATAGAAAACTAAGTACGTGGACATTGGTTCAAATTGAAGTCAAATATTTTGTACCCATTTCATATTTCTTGAACGAGTTTGCGGCTATACATTGAAAAAAGACAAAAGTATATATCAAAAAGTTATGTATAACAAGTCGACAAAAAAAAGTAATAATAATAATTTTGTCACTAGCTTACCATCGCCCATTCTGCTCAAGTCTCACTCTTTTATTTATTTATATAATAAGCGAACAAACATTTTTATACGAAGAGAAATAGGCAAAATCCTTACGCGCATGATAAATTTTTGCATTCTAATCCCTTAATCTTTTTTTAACCTGATGAGAGACCCAAGTTCATTGTCCTATAACAAGTTACATCATCTGATATCGAGTGAAAAAGTTCAACTTTATTTTTTCAAGTGCATTGTTGTTTACTTATGACGTCAATATGAGTAATTGTGGGCTGATAACATTAGCAGCCAATACGAAATCAATGTTAATGAGCATTGATAAAATTTCAGTCACCCCTCTCACACCGCAAAAGTGATAAGTCCACGTGAACATTTAGCTGCTCAGTTGTTGTTCTCAGACTTATGGCTAGAAAAACCAATGAAAATTTATTCAAATTTCTTAGTGGTAAGCCAAAATGATTTAACCTTATATAGGTCAATAAACTTTGATAAGAGACTATGTTTCGTAATTTGATGCCAAATGATCGGGAAAGGTTTTTAAGCGAAAGTTAATTTTTTTTTTACAAAGTACGTAGGTTAGATGAGTTCTATGTAGGTACATGAAATGAGGAACTACGAGTATAAGTATACGGTCACATGATTGTTGGTATTCACCAAATGGTATATAGTTTTATTTATTAGTACATACTTCAGTGCAACAAAGAGACGAAGGAAACCTGGATCTTGTTCTTTTTCTGTAATTCAGCAGAAATATGTAGTACTAGTATACATACTATGCAGGAATGTTTGTAAATTTTTTCCTGATCTGGTAAAATAAAAATGCGCTAGATATTTAGAGGCTAATTTTATTTATGGTTACACTATCACCGAACGAAGCCAGCAACAATGTGTACCTAACCTATATAATGTAGCTAGTACGTAGTATAGGTACTAGGTACCTGTAATAACATTCAGACGTGTAAATACTTACAATACTTACATGTACATGTACATGCGTATGTATTCCAGTACCTGCTATCTACCTATTTCTTCAGCAGATATGCGCATCTTTTAGATTAACCATAATGATAGATTTTATGTGTTCTAAAAGCAACTTGGTTTTTATTGACGTAATTTAAGAGTTCGCTTCATTCGGACGCGGTGTGCGCGTATTGGTGTGAAAAAAACGAGGGCTCGATTCGCGCTTGTGTGCGTGAAAGGAGGATGACAAAGAGACAGTTGAAATGTTGTCTGGTCCGGGGCCATCGTCATTTATGTCTTTGATAAAAACCGCTTCGTAGAATGGTCATAAATGTTCTTCAGTCATTATAATCGCCTCCGGCGATACGTAGCGAACCGCGCGCTATGTCCAAACCTATCCTTTTTCCTTTTTTTTTTTCTTCTTTTTTCTTTTCATCATCATCATTATTATTATTATTATTATTATTATTAGTATTATTATTTCGTTTTATGCTTATAAGCTGTATTATGACAGGTCATCTTGGCTCTATCATTTCTTGCTGCACCCTCTTTTCTTATGTCTTTTATTACTAAGTGACACCTTTATGTACAATTTTTTGGTCATCCTACTTTAGAAAGTTATCGCCGGACACCTGTAATCTGTTTTATTACTCGAGTAAAAGAAAGAGAGAGACAAGCATTTTATGATTCTACGAAACAGTTGCCAGCTAAGTATTTTGATTTTTAATGTATTAGGAAAAAATTCGTAAATACGGTCTCGCTTCTCGTGTATGAGGGCGCGGACGTGTATCTAGTGTATACGGTACACGTAACGCGTATACGTTTGTTAGTACATATATTCACACAGCTCGTCTTGAAATTAATTAAGGATCGATTTTTGTCTTTTACATTGATTTTATAATAAAACTAAGTCGAAAAACTATAATGAAATTCGCACTTTAGAAGAAAATCCTTATAGGTGCGTGTATAGCGTGGGTACTCAAGTTATTATTATTTTCGATCTATACTCAACTCAAACGCAGCGCGTAACTTTGAAAATATAACAAAATTAACGAATAGTAACGGTAATTAGAATATCAGGCCTGTTTAACGAAGTAACTCCTCGTATGTTTTCGCCTTCGGAAAGCTGGTTCAAGCCGAATGTTTACTCAAAATTTAGCTACAGGTAACTCTGGTAGTTTACCTTTGGAATTTAGGTGTATGGTTGGTAAGCTCATGTTTGGAAGTTGTTTAATGTTTTTCAGACATTTTTACGCTCGACCTGATAAAAATGGTTTTAATGATGTCATAAAACTAAAACATTAAAACGACATCAAGTTGACAAATATTTATGCGAAATAAAAATATCTTCTTCGTTTTATTTAACGATCGTTGCTTAAAAACTTCGGAATTTTTATAAGTATAAACTAGAAGACGAATCTAAGCACGAAAAACCTGCATTATAAATAACCACATTTTATAATACACCTATATACGTAGGTATACCTTCCTTAAGTTTTTATATCTTCGAAAAATAAATGAAAAAAAAAAAAAAGAAGAATCCATTTACCTACGTAGGTATTTCGGACGTTTTATTGCGCAAAATGAAGTAAAAACTCTATCTCGCTTACCTCACGCCGAAACCAACACGGTTTCACCTCCTCATCATAAGGCTATATATTCTTTTACTGATTTTGATAAGTAGCAGGGGCGTGCTCAGCCATTTGGGGGCCCCAGGATAAATATCTTGAAGAGGCCCCAAGAATCCGTGGGCCCCCCCCCTGTTAAAATTTTTTAACTTTTTTTGAGTGCATTAGAAAGCTAACCGAAAAAGCGAAAAATTTCAATATGGAGAATTAAAATTTTTTAAATTTTGATAGGTATAACATCGATTTTTACTTAACATTAAACTATTTCATTAAACAATAATTGTTTTTGGAATTTTTTGTTTTTGTTAGTCAACATCCAAGCAGCGGCGTACTAAGGACATTCTTCAGGGGGGGGGGGTGGGAAGAAAACAAGAAGTTGCCAACTTTTAATTTTTTTTTTTGCTCCAACGTTAAAATGTTTTGATTTCAGCAAATTGGCAATTTTTCATCGATAATACGAAATTAGTATTTAAAAAAATGTATCATCTTGGTAAATTTCAACGATAGTGTAGTCCTGAATGATATTTCTTATGATGCTCGTACAACGCCTAAAAGAAAAAACAATCGAAATGTCATTCTTCACATTACTTTATTGAGAACATCATCCTACTGGTATGATGGGTAAAAATAAACACAACGCATTAAAAATTAAAAATAATGTTTTAAAATCGTAACAAAAACATCATGCGAAGCGCGAAAGAAATTTTTTCATCTTTTATACAAGTTGATAAATTATCTTCCTCACATGGTTAATATTATTAAAATTTAGTATTTTAAGCTATTTTGTAATTTTTTGCCCCCTTCATTATTTTTTTTAAATCGTAAGAAATACAACGCGCGAAGCGCGAAAGAAATTTTTTCCACTTTCATATAAAAATTGGCAAGTTGGTAAATTCCATAAGCTGGCAATTTCAATAGGTAACTGCAATACTTTGTTTAAGGAAATATTTATCTATCTTATTTTTGATACTAGGTACTTATTAGTGCTAGTGGTCAAATTCACCAACTTTACGCTAAAACTCCAAATTTACCAACCTTTCAGAAGCCAAGGAGGTCATCCCCTCCCACATCCCTTAACCCACTGAGCAAACGAGCAATCTTTCATTTTTATGATTGTGCGAGTGCCTACACTTTTGTAGTTTTGTGTTCATTGCTCTTCTTTGTTTGTAACTGTGAACTCGACGATATCTCCGTTTATAATGATAGTATGCAACTTATTTTACGACATTTTTTCGTAATATAACGGCACTTTCCTTTAATATTGATTGACTACTCGTATTGCACCCTGGAATTTTTTATCGTTTTGTTTGTTTGTTTGTTTTTTTTTTTTCTTTTCAACAGATGATATTTTTTCTGACTACATAAGACGAAAGAAAATCCGAAAAATTAGAATGAATTTAGATGAATTTTTTATCTGAAATTTTCGTATTGTAACATAAAGAGCGCAAGGATCTCGAAAATGCACTCATGTAAATTTGTTAGTCAGAGAAAATATCAATTCGCACCAGTGTGAAACGCCTTTTACTTTGAACGCGAAATTTACCAGTTTTCAACAATACCCGACTAGCAGACTCTAAAACGTGTGTGCGCGTGTGTGTTTGCTTAGTGTGATTTGGTCGTTCTTATTTTGAACAAACTATAGGTATATTTATGTAAGCCCAAGTAGATTAAGTAGGTAATAAGTTATATTTATGATCATAACTATCATTATGTTAAGTGGATACCTATCAGTTTATTGTTTTTCTTGTATAAAGAAAATTAAGCTGTTTATTTTTAATGAACTGTCTGCTATCGCGTGTATGTGTTTATTTTACTGGAATACCATTACCTCAAATTTGCACGTTACGAGTTATTATTTTAACAATTTATTCCTACTGAAATTGGCTTAAAGTTGATATAAAGTATAAACATATCAACAGTCAGCGCACATGTGTAAAAATAATGGAGCTCTTCTAACTAAATTACCAAATGACCAGATGCAGATGCCGTTCTGTGATATCTACGAATATACACATACAGGTATTATTAACTTGAACCGTATCTGCAATTTTATTTTCGAAGCTCGAACATAGAATGCTAACTCATATTTACTTGAGTTATGTTGAAATATATTTAAAATTAAATGAAATTTTCCGCAAAAGTTGACTGAGTGGTGAAGTAGATGTAGGTACGTATAAATCGGCCGAATGAAAGTTGAGGCAAAAATGAAATTAAAAATCTGGAAAGTATAATTTTTGATCGTTAAAATTTTCGTTCCTTATTTAATTTCAACGAACCATTGAGTAGCTCTCTGGAGTAAACCATGCTTTTTTATACTAGAACTAGATACCTGTATAGATACCTGTATATTTAACGTACTGAAATTTGGTTTCTTATGCCGTGCCACACTTCGATTTTCATTTATTTTCCCAGATAATACTCACGAAATAATAAAATGTTTTAGTACACGCGTAGAAAAGCAATTTAATATAAAAACATTATGTATCACATCTGTTGAAATAAACACCGACGTATTTTAAAAATCGGCAATAAAAAGTGCATAAGGACTATCCACAAAACGCTTCAAAGAGGGTATTAGGAGTCGATTAAAACTTTTTTACACTAGCATTATGAAAATTCAGCAACTGATCACGGAATAAATATACATTTCTTCCTGCTTTCGTGTCGAACGTCGTTCTAATACATATAACCAAAAATCATCGAGTAGACCTATCGTTATCTTAATGTCATAGTACAGACGACACAATGCCGGGAATCCCAACATATAGGCCAAACATCCCCGTTGTTATCTGCATGTAATCTACGCTACAACCAATTCCGCCACTGACCTCTCACTAATATAGAAATTGTGTGCTTTTTCATCGTGAAAATGATTACGTATTCGTTCAATATATTATCTCAGCCTTCACAGAAGAGCACACTTGCACATTTCATGCCCAATTCTCTTCTTTTTGCGTTCTAAAGCAGAAAAAAAAATAATATAATTATTTCTATTATAAAATTTTATTTTTGAACATTTAGGTACTAAGTACATACATCGTCTATTAATGGTACTTTCCTCCTCGCATAAAAAGTTGGAATTTTTTCAAAAATTTTGTTGGCAAGTTCAACTACATATATTTATCTCCCCGCTCCATGTGAACCCCTTCACTATGTCCGTGGTTGTTTGTATCTATTGCCTTACTCAACTTACAACAAGCGAACTATCCGCACTCATAGATATACAATTTTCAATGGGACAAATTTTGTTGAAAAGTGTATCACCACATGACACACCATAACAAAAATTTCAGCTGCAGTTAACTAGTCAGAGGGAAGTTACGATTTGTCAACATTTTAAAATGAGTAGCTGTTGTTTTTTTATGTATCGAAAAAAAATGGTAGATATGGTAGATCGAATCAATTACTGCGGTATTATCATCAAATAATAAATGCATAGTTATAAAAAAAATACTTACTCCCAATCGCTTTGCAAGTGGAGAGGTGAGACGAAATTAAACGAAGTACATCGTGTACTGAGTCCGACATTCAAATTTTGAAACTGGGATTTCAGATATTCGGTATTGGACCAAAACAAGCGGTTCCCAAAGTTATAGCTGGCATCTATTTATTTCATTTTTTTGATTTTTCCATATAAAAATAGTGCCTTTCAAAATTTTGAAAATCATAACTCCCTTTTCCCCGTACGGCCAGTTGCAGCTGAAATTTTGGTACGGAGTCCGCTAGTGATATATTTTCTAATAGAACTGGTGCCTTTGAAATTTGAAAGTCGGAGTCCGAGTGCTACCCTCGTTAACTATAATTATATACTTACAGTTACTTGATTATCTCAAATTAGTATATTATTCATCAAAGGCGCGAAAAAAGCGAATGTCAAGCTCGATTGTTCTTGCATTCTTATATTGACGAATAAGTTGTGTGCATCTAGTTACCTATTCTTACTCGTCGGTACACTACGCTGTACGTGCATGTACATACGCTACTGTACTTATACCTACCTATACCTATACCTAGTACCTGCATAGGCTACATAAGATATGTTCGATTTATCAGATATTTGTTTTTTTTATACCGGGTGACTACTTGATTCGAGCACCCCAAGCGCAAAAATCTTTTTCTCATAGAAATAAATTACATACTTGAATGATATTAAGAACAATAAATGGCATAAATAATATTTATTTAATGCTTAAAAGTGCTTATCAATGAAATACACGATTTTTAATTTATACTTTCATTGTCAAAAATACATATATGTTTTGAATTTATTCACCTTTTAGCTAATTTTTTCGCTTGGATGCTCGAATCAAGTAGTCACCCTATTTAGTTGGTGGGTAAATTATATGCCTACTTGTTTATTTATTTTCATGTCATTGTATGTATGTGTGTGTTTCTAGAATATTTAATCAGTTGCTCTTCGTATAGTATACAGGCTACTTAATCACTATAGTTACGATTAAATTTGCATCGTAAAATATTATTGTATTTTGACTCTGTGGTATACTTAAAAGAGTATATACATAAATGTAGGTATATCGACACAAATATGAAGAGATAGGAGAAAAATTAATCTCATGTAGCTTCCACTATATGTCAACACTATATAGGTACATTTCTGTTTACCTACGACTACGTAGCCTAGGGATACCTATATGTTTTCATTCATTAACACAAAGGCATACTTACTCCCAGTTTTAGTATTGAAATAAGTCGTCGCAAGTTTTACAAATAAGACTGGGTTATGAGAAAATGTATATTATAGCTCATTTCTCATTTCACGCATAGTACACTAGTAACCGGTTCAAACAAGAGCTAAATACGAAATTGTGTAGGGCGGCGTTGTGCGTTTGCGACCTTATTTGTAAAAATTAACCATAGTCGACGCTCGTCTTTACGAATAAAAAACCCATCAACTGATAGGAAAATTGATAGCTTCCTCGTGTCTCGTTAACCAATTCGATTCGTGACCTGTGTCTGTGTCCGCGTTCACGAGAAAATATTATGCACGTTCGCATACTGGCGCGGCGCGGCGCGGTGCGGCGCGGTGCGGCATACCTACACCTATACCGCATACCCTATGCAATACATACGTGGACGTGCGTATATTCGACACTTGTATCTATACCTACGTGTTTATCTCACACGTATATGTATGCGCTAAGCACTTTACGTATTCTACCTATAACGCTACCTATTCACCTTACACACTGAGATAGTACGATATTTGCCCCAAGTATCTACCTACATCTATAATCCTGAACTATTCTTCCACCTAGATACATAATTATAATATACTCTCGTTAATGTCGTCGCATCGTCTGAAATGGACTGAATTTCAAAATTCAATGTTGCATCTTCACTGAAAAACATAACAAAGCTGAAGTTGAAAAAAAAATCAGCAGCATATTTGTTAAATGAATGATATATTTTTTTTTTACAAAAAATCATTTAAGTTACTTTTTACCTTCTAATGTCTTTTACTCCTATAACAAATCCTTCACAGTATTATAGAGTTCTCCGGCTCTATAAATTCTAACTTAATATTATTAATACTTATTAATACTTATGAGGTATGTTCGATTTGCCACAATACGAGTATTTTGCAACTTGCAGCAGGTTGTAGGTTTGGCGCGTTCGATTTGTCGTGTTACAAAGGTGGCTGCAGCAAAGTTGCAACTTGGGTTGATGTTTGTTTTCGTATTATATTAGGAGCTGCACTATAAGCGCGTTCGTTTTATGGCTGCACCGCTAAACAACTCATCTACAACATCTCTGCAACACGTTGCAGCAACATCCAATGTTGTAAGAGGTTGCAGAACAAAACGAACATACCTATTATGCGAAGTAAGTATAAGGTATAAGACATGTTTAGAGCATAAGTTTACTTCAAAAACTACAGATTTTACTTAAACTGTTCATTTGGAAATCAAAATTAATCCTTACGAGCAATAATCGCATATTTTCAGTTATCATGTTGGAAGCAGACTTACTCGTACACGTTATTTCACTCATCGAAAATCACAACCGCGAAAACGATCAAATCGCATTCCTCCAAGCGAGATACGTTGATCGTACAAGAGTGATATTGGTTAACCGCATTTTGCGAAATTTATCCATAAGAAAAGCACGAAGTGAGATCAATTTCTTTAATTTGATGAATAAGTTAAATCAGGTTATAAATTTTTTCGCTTATGTTTTTCCTGCACTAAACTTCCAGAAGTAACCCAATCCATACTGTATCATGGAATCGTTAGAAGATTTGAACGTTGGCGAGCCAATTGTGCACTTGTGCCACCTCCGCTTCAGACGATTCAAGAACTGGCGCAAGTGTTGGCGCACCCAGAGATTGCTCATGAAAGACTATAGTTAACCATGGGCGCTCATTTTATGGGGTCCCACAGAGTGTAAAGATTCCGGCAGCTAGAGCTTTTTTCATTCATCTCGGATAATTTGCGACCGTAAGTAAATACTTTATAAACAAAATCATATCTTCATTTTAGCTATACTTTTCATAAACGCGCGTAGCAGTATTCCAACATTTTTGATTGTAGTTTATTGTCCCAAGATAATTTGACCTTTCTGATTGAGGGAGTATATTTTTCTTCTTGAGTCGGAAGAAGCCTGAATTTGGGGACACGACCCAAAAATTACTCATTAATCGTTTATTTTTTTAAATAATCAAAATTGTTTATTTTCACAAGAATTTTAAAGCTTGTGTAGATTCACTAAATTTTAAGAAATTGGCAGCCTATTTTTTTTCAGCCTTTGGATGACAAAATTGGTTTTGAAATGTGAAAATTTTTCAATTTCCTGAAAATTCGTTTTTTTTTTTTTTTTTTTTTTTTTTAGAAATTATGAAAATTTTTAAAACATTGAACTAATTTTGTAGCGTCAAAAAATTGAGTTATAGAGCTGAACTTTTTGTGACTCCTTGAGGTCATTTAGCAATTTTTTTACCTCGCCTTCTTCGCTTTAAAAAAAAATAATAAATCAGTCCACTTTATCACCTACATCTCCACATCAAAGAGAAGATATAACGCTGAAAATTAATGTAAAATATTATTTAATTTCCAAGTGGAATATTTTCACAACTAAGAAAGCACGTTTTGGCCATTTTGAAGGGGGGATTTTCGTCATTTTGGATGGTTCTTCTCATTGCCTGAGGGAGTTCACTGCAGCGTTGATCAATGGTATCGAAGGCATTGTTTTGGGCGCTAAATGGAACTGCAAAGCTGAAGCCAAATACGAGGGATAAATTCAACCGAAGCTAAAGAAGTATTTTTAACTTTGTAGTCCCAATAACAGGAGCACCAAAATACTTGAATCCCACCTATAAACTTCCAAATTCAAGCTACTCTACTATATGCATATATCTACCTGACTAGAACATTTTATTGACGTAATCTTGAAACGAACTAGTTTTTACGAATTTTTAAAGAATACACAACACGTGTTCGGATATAGTAATCTTACCTGGGTCAGTTTAATTTCTGATATATAATATGTATATTTAATATTCTATTATACTATAGGTTTATAATATATCTATCTATTCGCATATCTAACGGGTATAAAATATTAAAGATATAGAATGAAAATACTTACGTTAGCGGAATAAATCACATAAATCCTTATATTGATTAAATCGCGTATATTTCTAATTCGATGTAGGTATATATGTACCCTATACCAAGAATGAAAGCAAATCTACGTATGAATTAAATTCTTCAGATATTTTCAGTTCGATGGTTTTTTTTCCACGTATTGATATATAGGGTGTACATTGTACAAGTATTATGTAGCCAATCTTTCTCGGGTTTGTGTATCAAATATTATTATTGGTATATATATATGTACAATAGGTATGGCTGCACCGCGCATTATCGAAGATTATAAATATATATGTAGTTCCTTTTCCATTCATTTATCCATTCCTTATACAAGTAGGTCTACAATTAAGATATTTTGAAAAATCCCTACAACGAGTATACCTCAATATGCGATGTACCTGTGTACCTATTTCTTCGATGATATTTACGTGCTGATCAATATCGTACGTGCGTTGCCATATTTGTAACCTAATAAATGTGAGAAGAATATGCGAGTAAGCATATCCCATTATCCGCTTGTTTAAGCAGTTATGTTCTTAATTTTCCTAATACGAGTATTAGTGAGTGGGCAGTGAAATTCAAATTTTCATCCACGTTATTCGTGCAATCAGTGAGGAAACATTGAGTGTGGGGGAAGGGATGTTACACCCACACATCGTCAGCTTAGTCGAAAAATTCGGCAAATTGGCAGTGAGCAAAAGAAAATACAAAAATTCGTTGAAACTGTAAAAGTCGGCACACATATCATCAAACTCAGAGCCTATTCTAAGGAAATTTTGGAACTACCTATCATAATAGAGATGTATATGCTTTAAAATTTAGTATAGCTAAATTCTTATTCTCTTTAATTTTGTTAAAAAAAAAAATCAAAGAAGCTTATAATATATTATTATCGTGGTTCAAATTTTTTGATACAAAAGATTCATTCTCCATTTTATAGTTTCGTTATTTATTCTTCGTATTCTTTATCATCTTCTAATAGTTCTGATCTTTGAAATTAAAAATTCCCTTATGCCAGAACCAGTTTTACCACCAAAATTCGTGCCAAAACTTTGGTTAATGTAGAAAAGAATTCGTTGTTTTGGCGCTCCTAAAATGTTTTTCGCAAAATCGGCGTAATTATACCGACGCGTGGTCTTGAACATTTTAGCGAAAAATCATCGAAAATTATATTTTGTTCTATAATATTTCAATATATTTCATATAGAGAGCTCGCAAATGGCTCATTTTAAAGATATTGAAATGCAAAATGATTAATTTTTCTAAAGTTAATGTATCGATTTACTTTTGGAATTAATTTTGAAAAATGATTTTTTTACTTTGCTATGAATTATCTCAAAAAGTAAATCAATGACAATTATTTTTTAAAAGTGAAACACATTCAGAATTTAATACTCTTTTAATAAGCTACTTGTAAACTCTCCATTTATATTTTTACTTGAAATATTTGCAAAAAACTAAGCAAAAAGTCAAATTTATTTTTAGTACTGGAGCTCATTCGCAAAGAGCGCTCTAAAATGAACTCGTTGTATTAAAATAACTCGAGACTCACATCAATGGCATTAATGTTTTAAAATTGAATCATGTAAGTATAAAACATCGAGCTTTTTCGAATGAGCTGTTTCCGAACATTTTAACTCAATTTTTACCCTAGATATTAATAAAAAACTTTCTGGCTCCTTTTTCAACATTTATGAGTGAAAAATTCGTATATACAGGGGGGGGGGCATCTATGTATGGTTAATCTATGATATAATTCATTTTGTAATTTTTCCAAAAAAATTTTACACTTCATGAAAATAGGTGGTAGGTATCCACTGCAGTTCGAGCTTCCTTTTTTTTTAGCCCCCTCCAAAAAAAAGTTATGGTTGCGCCACTGTCTATGCACATATTGCAGCGCTTTGCAGGGTGTTAAATATGTTTATTTTTTAATTAATGAATTAAATTGCTATAAGTTGCTAAATTGAAAATTAATATTGATGCCAAAGCAGAAAAGTATACCTATATGAGTATAAAGAAGTATTCTTATCAATTATCATGCAGCCACTTATAGCCAGCACTCTTTGTCAGTGGCGTATGCAGGATTCCAGCATGGAAGGGGAGGTTATAAGTTCAACTAGTGCCGACCACGAAACTTGAGACTTGTGATAAGCGCTATGTTGTCAGATTTAGCAGCAGCAAGTAATGTTATGAGAAGTTAGTGGCCATATATTTTTCAATGAAATTGATGTTGGAAGTGCAAATTCATTCTAATGTATGATCAGCTGATATGTTTTTCAGGAAACATGGCAACATAGTTGATCTTGGATGAAAAATTTCATTGTTTGTCAGTGCCGTATTCAAGTTTTTGCCGCCCATAGGCTAACCTTTCTTTACCCTCCCCCGCCCCCAAAAAACATGCTTCTAAAAAAAAATATTTTAGCTTTTTTTGGTGACCAGTAATTTATTTTTGAAAATTTAAGTACATGATGTTTGGCGGTCAACAATTTGTGCATGTTATACTTAACCATTAACAAGAATTTATTCTATTTCGTGGGTAAGTGTTTGTATTTTTTCCGCACTGCATAATGCTGATTTTTTTTTTTTTTTAATTTTAATGAAGGATTGTAGGATTGTTGAATTTGTTTTAATTTTCAATGATCTCATTTTGAGTATATGTCAAAATCTACCGCCCCTAAAATTTGCCGCCTTAGGCTATTGCCTAGTTAACCTGTTGCCAGGGCCAAAGAGAGGGGGGGACAAAGGGGACATTTTGTCCCGGGCCCTGAATTTTACATGGGGTCCGAATTGATTTTGTTATTATTTATGTTTTAGATGTGAAGTGAAGCTGCAATTTTTCAAAACTCGATGGCTGTATTATATCTTAAAAACATTCACATAAGATAAATGCTTTCCTCAAAAAAATGGAGTGTTCATTATTGTTTATGAAAGTTGAAAGTATTCAAAAACTCCGATAAATTGCTTTTTAAAAATCATAAAAAATTTCCCGGGACTAGTACCCCCTTAATAACATAGAGGCCCTATCTTCTTGTGTTTGCCCTGGGCCCACTTTTCCTCTCTGCGGCCCTGCCTGTTGCTAAGTGCGGCACTGCTGTTTGTTTACAAATTGCAAGTCTCAAGTTTCGTGGTCGGCACTATAACTTTTTTTGTAATTTTTTTTATTCTAATCACTTTCTGAATTGGCATAATCTATATAGCATATTTCTTCCCATAAATCAGCGCTAAATTTCTTATAGCTGAATAAGGCATTAGGTGAAACATTGAAAAATAGACATTTTTTCACTTTGAACGTGTTTTCTTTTTCTCCCTCGTTTTGTTCAGGCAGCAAAATTTTGTCTCTAAATTATATGTATAATTAGAACAGCTTTATCATTTGAAAAGCATTTTAGCGTAATTCAGCATAAGGAAAATTCGAAATTCATGTTTTCAAACAGTAAAAATTAATTAAATTAAAATCAACATGGACTGGCATGGATTGCTTTAGAAATCTGACATAATGAAATTTTGCATAATTTTTTTCAGTCATTAGGCATAATCTGGCATACTTTTCATCTCCAGCATGTGAAATGATTCAAAATTTTGAGATGGTCAGATGACAACATTGCTATAGTAGAATGGTATAGTAGCTGGCGCATAAGCTATGCTCATGTTAAGTATATATACTAATAAAAAAGAAAAACTGATGGGGATCTGATCGCAACCTCTCCCCTTAAATACGCCCCCGCTCTTCGTAGCATTATATAGGTACATCAGCTACACTTACATGACGCCACAATAGGTATATTTAAAGTAGGTATATGTAGACGTATATGCATTCGAAAACGCAAAAAGAAAGTAAAAAAATTATTATTCCTTATACCTAATAGAGAAACTAAATACCTACTTTGATTCATAAGTTTTTGACTACCTATTTTTGAACGTATAATAGAGAAGAGTACCGAGTACGCATACATTACCTACGTACCTACATGTGGGTATATATTCTACAGTACATAGATTTATGATAGCATAAGAAGTGAGAAGGTCGACAGTGACTGTAACAGTGGCAGTGGCGGTGGCGGTGGCGGTAGCGGTAGCGGCAGCGGCATTGGCAGCCTCGAGCAAGAAAAAAGTGACCAAGTTTGTAGCGATGTAGCTAACTAGCTATGTAGCTCCGCCAAAGAGACGGCGATTAGCCGAATGATATCGGAAAATACGGAGAGATGGTATTCGGTGACATCGCAAAGACCGCCTCTTTTCGATTCAACGACAAATGACAAAACTCCTGACACACGGCGAAACGAGCGAAGTGGGGATGGACGCGTCGCGTCGTGGAGGTAGAGGGAGTGATAAGTCGCCTGAAAGGACAACCGTACGACATAGGACATTATATTGCGCCTTTAGTGTTTAGTTCGTGTCTCGCCACCGTTCGTTCGTTGCGTGTGTAGTGAGCAAGTAAATACCTGCTCGTTTTTCGCTATATTTACGTTTTTTTTTTTTGCTTTTCGGTTTTTCGGTGTTCCTTTTTTATTTTTATTTTAATTTTTTCGCTATTCAAGTTTTTTATTTTGAAAGCTTCAACGTAATGTGGTATTTTTTTGGGCATCGATGTAATCGTATGTTCAATTTTTTCTCCTATTATATCTGCTGCTGGTGTTGTGCGTTTTTATCGATTTTCGCAAATTGATTTTACTTTTTTTTCCTTTCGTTTATTTATTTATTTTTTCTTTCTTCATCAATATTTTATTTTGTTGAAGTTGTTTTTACAAGTTTCTAGAAACGTCTTATACGAGTTGTTCGACTTCAATTAGCAGTTAGCACGTGTGATCGGATTATATTATAGGTACTATACCTACCCTAAATATCTACTTGTTGTGCTTATCTACTTTTTGAACTTCTCTACGTACCTACATACCTACATATCAAACCAGCGTATAATTGTTTTCAATTCTTGATGGTAACCTTACGATATCTGTATTGGTTGAAAATTTATTCAATTTTTCCAATCATATCGTCAAGCTATTTTCATGGTGACAAAGGTGGAAGAAACTCGTTGTTCAGAAAGGGATGTTAGAATCGGTAAGTTTCGAATTTTATTTTATCTTTAATTCATTCATTTTATTCACCATTCGCCTATGTACGACATGACCCAAGGTATAAGGTATACGCTGTACATGCGTAGTGTAGGTACCTACTGAAATTGGTGCAGTAATTTTTCGCTGAAATTTAAAAATAAATTTGAAAAACATTTTAAGAAAAGATAAATTATTGGATCTAGATAATGTGACGGCGCACGGTGAAACGGAGATCTTATGTCAAAGAACCAAATTTTATAGGAGAGCGTTTTGAAATTTACCACCCATTTTTCCACGTTTTTTACAAGTTGGTAAAAACTATAGGTAGTTGAAATGACTGACAAACTTTTCATATACCAATAAAACCTAATAAGGTACCTTCTTCACTTGAAATTTTTTTTTTTGACCTCAATCACTTAGAATGCATGACTATAGGTATCTCAATCGGAAGTAACTCTACAGGTCTGGCACCACTTACATTTGAATTCTGCGCAAATTTTATACCAGAATCAAAAAAAAAAAAAAAATTGACCAGATCGACACGAGGTACCTTTCACCTAGCGCCATCACATGTAGGCAAATCTCATAAGTATATACTGAATATACGTGTATATCTACGTATCTACCTAATTACTCGGTGCGAGTAAAGCAGGCATTGTGATGGTGTGAATCTAATTAGATACCTGTCTCCATAAGTACCTAATACTTACTCCTGCTGTGGGTGCAATGACGTAGTAAAATTTGATTTCTTCCTCAGTCTTCGACTATATATACCCGCGAATTTTAAAATTTTATTCGTTTAATATTTTTGAAAAAGGTGTATTTGAATTTTTTTATTGAATTAAATTTTTGGAGGTAGTATGAAAGCGCATCAAATACAAAGGAAAAAATTGTAATTTCCCTAATTTTAATGTGATAATTTCAAAAAACGATGTGCTTATTTTTTAAGTATTATTTTCACTTCATGTTGTTGACGATAATAGTTGAATATATCTATCCTCTTTTTTTTTTTTTTCGTTAGGTATATTATTATTATTTTTTTTTTTGGAAGCATACCTAATAACTTTTTATTGAGTACGAGTGTAAGTGTCTATATGTATGTATATTTACTTCATTTTTTTTCAATAGTGCCTAATAATTTGTGAAATATTTTTTCAATAAAGGCTTAAATCTATTTTAGGGCGGTGATTCCAAAACGCACGTAAAAAATGTTATTGTTCTTTTTCCCCTCATAATCTCTAAAAATGATTTTTCACATCAAAAAATAATTTCAAGCGGTGTCGCATTGATGTAAAGTTGAAAAAAATATATATATTTTTTATTTTTCGGATTGGTAAATGATACCTACCTACCAAATGATTTCAAAATTGCTTTCCTTTTCTACAATAAATTAATTTTTAGATTATTAAGCAAGTTTTTCATTTTTGCATAGTGTAGTTTTTACATTGAATGAAATGCTTATTCTATACATCCCCGATGCGTCACCTCTCAATTGCTTTTCTGGCCTAATTTTTGAGGTCCAATATTTTTTAATGAAAATCATTAGTATTTGATTTGTCGATCAGGGTTGCAGTGTGTATAAAATATATTCACTTTTACTATCCTATTATTTTACTTTGAGAATTCTGAATATGGTAAAGATTTTGAAAAAAAAAAAAAATTAATTTTAAGTAGGAATTGCCAAGTATCAAATTAAACAAAATATTTCTTAGTCGTATATCTACCCAAAAAAAATTATGACCACAAATTCGGTTTTTCTTACAGAATGAGGTTGAATTTTTCCTTTAAAATCCTATTGCTCTTGATCTTGGCATACCTGCTTGTAGATGGAACTGAGCCTCGAGGAGTTCCAGATGATCTTTACTCTAATTTCTGTATATCTAATAAAAAACATAATAACTGATTCAGATTTTATCGAATTATGGGAGGTTAGTCAATCATCGTTGACGCATAAGAAAAACTGAATCCTGTTTAGTTTTTTTCTGCATAATATCCCTCGTTGAATACCAGAACGTCGTGACTCAAAACCATTAAATTTTGAGTTAGGCATATACGTACTTGAAGATAAAAATAAACTGATATCGCAGCATAAGTATTACGTACTCCTTCGCAGAGTTATCACCTAAGTTGATTTTCAATTTAAAACAGAGAACAAATTTAAATTGATTTAGCGCTTTGAATTTTAAGCACAAAATTCAAAATCATATAGGCATGAAAATTGTGTAAAGTGTGTATTATAACTATATATGTGTATATGTATTAAGTATTAGGTATCTTGTACATCTTTAGAATTGAAGAGGTATAATTTGTTTTATTATACGCATATTATATGAATGATGTATAAAAAAGTCATGATTTTTCATTCATTCCTAGTGATCATAAATATAGGTATTATATGAATATAGTATGATTTTTATTTATCGATGTCAGAAAAGGACAAACATACAAATATCCGTTGTATTGATATTCGTACCTCGTATACATATACATTATACAGGCGTATTGATGTGAAGCATGGAGAAGTATAATTACATAGAAATGTGTACAAATATGTATTTATATTAATATATTATATGTATATATAGGTAGCTAGGTACCTAATAAATAATTTCAAGTCCGCGGGGAGAAGGAACGGCTGTTTTTGAGAGAGTGCGGAGAACCAAATTTTTGGATTTTTTAATTCTAATTAAATTTTTTTCTTCTTCAAATTTTCATTTTATTAAGAAAAAAAAAAAAAAAAAAAAAAAATGAAAAAATAGTTTTACTGTGGTATGAATTCTGACTCTCTCCAGTTCTGAATATTGGTATAAGTATATATAATATATATATATAATATACGTGCTGATAAAGGTGGGTGATATTCAGATGAGTGATTCAAATTTTTTTCATCGTAAAATATGAAAGGGACATTAAAATGTTTACATTATCAATAAGAAGAGTACGGAAATGGGCGAATGAATTCCAAACTTTCTGCAGTTAGCGAGTAAAGAAAATTCTAGGATTCAAAATGGATGAATAAGATTGGAGCATTATTTGTAAGTTGACCAAAAAAATAAAATAAGAATATGATGAAAAAATGAAAAAAAGTAGGGAAAAGGACAAAAATTTTACGATAAAAATAAACTCTTGAGGGAAGAAGGGAGGGAGGGGGGAGGTGGAATAAAGGCGAGGGAAGAAGAAAAAGGAAAAGAAGGAAAAAAACTTTGTAAAGCTCGAGAAACGCCCCTTTTTATTTGAAAGTTGCAATTCGAAAACAGGGGTACGAATGGTATCGACGCAGACGACACTCCCCGATAAATTGGGACGAAGAAGGCGGTCGTAATCGGTGCGGACGCGAGGCGACGCGATGCGACGGTGACACACCTGAGCGCACGGGAAATATTGTCATCGTGCAAGGGAACGCGTATACGCGTGCAGGACGCGGCGGCGCGGCGTATTCGCCATTTCCTGCTTATTGGCTGGTTGCTCGGGTACCGTTAAAACGTAACGTCGGGAAGGTGGAAAATTGTCACCGCCTCGCGACGCTGTGATGTCACTTGACGGCGCAGCGTTGTCGTTTCGAAAGAAAGAAGGAAGGTACCGGTACCGCGTACCGCGTACCGTCTCCGCGCGGCCACCTAATACGGCGGGGACAAAAGGGATTAGAGAACACGAAGAGTGGTTGACAAAAAGGGCGCATGACCGAGTGCGCTATCAGCATCGGTGGCTTGTCCCATCTCTGGCGCTCTCTTTGCCCCCACTCTTTGTGTAACCCTTTACGCTTCTACCTGCTGCAATAGAAGCGTCGCATGGGACAGTCCCTGCTGTCCTCGCCGCCGCTTTCGGTTTTCGGTCTTTTCCTTCTCTGCTGCGACCGAGGTTGCCGCCGCCGCAGCCGCCACCGTCGTCGCTGCCGTGTACCCAGATTCAGAAAATACGAAAACCAAGAGGCCAGTTTCCGTGTGACATCCCGTTCGGTTTGTTGGCCGTCTCGACGATGAGTTTTCGGTTTTTTTTCATTCGCTTCATCGCCAATACGACCCTTGTACCCCCTTCGCGCGACCGCCATCCGTACCATTTCGGCCGCTGTTGCTACTGTCGCGTGTATTTTACGCGTTACGCTTAATTTTTTCGCGCGCCCCCTACCTTATCGCGCAACGCAGCGCCACGCCACGCCACGCCACATCCACTATCCGTACTCGATCCACTCCGTCAGTTTTTTCGATCCTATATCGTGCATACTACATGTGATAGGTACCGAAGTGACTATACCAACACACGGCCGTTCACCTATATACCTATACCTATGGTACAGTTTTTTACTCGACCGTAGTGCGGTATCTAATACTATAACTTGTAGGACTCGAGATTTTGAGGTAGATGCGTCCTGCATCATTCGCTCGCTATTCATGCAAAATGTGTCGACGTTGTTGCGTATGCGTTATCGCTCCCTTCGTGATTCGATCGCTTACTACTAGCACCGCAGCCGACGTCGCCTCCGCCGCCATCCGCATCGTTATTGTCGCTGTACTTGGCAGCACCATCATCGGCATCGGCGGTAAACAGTGATATAACTTCACGATTCCATCTTATCGATTGACCTAAATACTTATATACGTTCTATACGCTGAGCCGTTTTCGAAAATTTTGTCGTCGCGTCTTATTCGCTTATTTGTACGCGTGTATCTACTGACTATAGTGTGACTAGTGACTATTTATACATACCTATAATTACATATCGACAATGACTTATTCGCTGCGCTTCTTATAGGTATAGGCTATACCCGCACACTTCTCAACCATCTATACCTAGCTATACGTGTATTACCTACCAACTGAATACTACGTGTACATATACCTATAGTAAATCATATTTTCAATGATTACGTCTTATCGTGCTAATTTACGCTGCTGGTGGACGCTGTACAATTTTCATTATATCCTATACCTACTTATATGAAGCACGAAGCATGAAGCATTATACACGTGTGCTGCGAGGACTACCTACGTGTATACCTAAACGTATATGCCTATGTAAATATGACGTAAGCATAATCGACGGATAGTTTCAAGAAATTCACCTTACCTACTTCCTAATACCTGTATCTATATACCTATACGTATTACGAAAATGATATCTGTGTCGACGAACTCGCATCGCTGTTCTCTGATGATTAATTTTAAATTTATCTTTTATTTTTATTTTTTTTTCATCGACAACCGTTGTCGCAGTATGAATTCAATATAATATTCAACTCCTTCACACTACTCCGTAATGTCGCTGCGTTGAATCGCGCGCGCCATGATTTAGGAAGAAAACAAATCTTCAAACGTCGTAAAATGTTTCAGTAATACCTACATTACTTATATATCCACTTACTTAGTCCGAACACTTCGCAATGAAGCATTATCTAGAGCCGTTTTATAGTAAGTATAAAGATTAAAAAATTTGCGCATTCCCTATATTATAGCCTATACGGCCAATGTATTACGACGTACATTTATATAATTATCTATATATACGTTTATATATACGTATGTAATATGGTTAGCTAGGTATACAGTGGCGGATTTAACGATCGACAAATGAGCAATCGCCGACTGGGCCCCGTCCAAGGCGATGGGCTCCCCTGAATGGTTAAACGTATGTATATATATATATTTGCAGCGGAGAAAAAGGCCAGGCTCGGTTTTAAAAATAATTAATTTTAGTGTTACTTATACTTAGTTGTTTCTTCGTTGTGATAAGAGGTACCACAATAAATGTTTTTGATCGCGACGAGCAAAAAAAAAACTTCCGTTGCAGCTCATTTGCCAAATCTGCCTTCTGGCTGAAATTCGCCACTGGTCAGCTATACACGTGTATAATATGTCGTATACTATATTTTATGTACCTAGACCTACTCGTGCTTTGCCTATACTTACCCCTGTTCATGTGTGTGTCAATTCGAGAAAGGGGGAGCTCGCGGCATTGTGGCCTAAATATATTATCAAAATCATTATCTCGTCGGCCAGTCATAGTATAGCTTGTATCTTGTGAACGCAAAAAATTGTACGAAGATCAGGGTTGCGTTCGCTGTGCTGGTAGGTCGATACCAGATAGGTGCTAATGGGATAATTATACTATTAATGATCCTATACATACGTTACATATAGGTATGCAGATGCACATATATTCTAAATGTAGCTTATACGGACTATACTAGCACAATTTGGAATAACTTGACTTATGGCCAGGATTTGTTCCAAAATTTTATGCAATTTTTTTTTCTCGATTTTTTCAAAATTCACCTATTAAATTGCTCTACGATTTTGATGCATTTTTATATTGAGTTGGTTCCATCAGACTGCCTGCAGCTTACGAACATTATTAGGAGGTATAAAATCATCTACTTAAAATCATCTATATATCCCTATAGAAGATGCAAACCAAATTTCAAAATGCATATTTTGCGACTATATGTTGTACATAATTATAGTACTTGATGGCTGAGAATTGTTGCATTCTTATCTACTTTCGAAAGCATATATCTTTTTGCGGTATTTACCTATATAACTTTTGTTCGAAAAATTCAAATTTTATTATTTTTTCCAAAATGAGATTATCATTAAAATAAAAAAAAAAGAAGAAAATCATTATGAAATTTGTAATATTTTTACGATCACAAATACTTATTGATACTCGAGTTCTGCAGTTGTTTTTGTTGAAAATTAAGAAAAAAAATCGACCCTGATTGTAGTGTTTTCATTGAATAAAAATATTCAAGAATGTAGGCTATAGATACAGTATTTCTGCTTATTAGATATGTAGGTGCTAATTTTAATTACGTACAAGAATGGAACTACCTAATACGTACTTTTATTTGTTTTAATATTGTTAATATTTTTTCCCTTGTTAACGTATAATTATTCCATATTGTTTCATATTTCAGTATTTAGGTACATTTACTTATTTGTTATTATTATTATTATATTTATAAACAGATGTAAGTATATTAATATTTAAATGGTCACCCTGATGCGTACGTCTATACGTATATATCTTATTATACGTTAATTCGGTTGAATATTATTTCGAGAGTATTCTTGAATTCACCAACAATTATACCGTGATGTTTTTATGTTCTTCTGCAGTTTTTTTTTTTTTTTTTTTTTTTTTTTGTTATTGCAAAAAGTAGAAGAAAAAAGAGGTTGATAGATTTTTCATATTCGCTTTACAATGTATATCATCTGTACTCATACATATAAGTTTTTTACTTCGCAAGTTGTCTTTTTTGACTGACTGACTGACTGAATGAATGAATGAATATATGAATGAAAATGCGGTTTGGTGATATATATATATATTAGGCATATAAATAGCGTATCTCTTTAATGAGTAGGACTTTACAATGTTACATATATTATGTAAATCGCTACCTATATTATTATATATACGAGCATAAATAATAAATATAATATATAAGTTGTATGCTGTATATGGGTATTGTGTACGTATAGGTGCAGGTATAATATATATATGTACACACACACAACCTCACACTCGCACATTCTCATCTCTATTTTTATAATTAAATGTATATATGTGCAAGTATATGTATATAGGAGTCGTAAAAGTAGGAATAAATTATAAACGATCAATAAAATGATAACATTAACTATATACACTTAAAAATCATTTGGAATAGTGCTATTAGCTCGTGGTTTCTTCAAATTAACAGTAAAAGTAAGAATTTTTCAACGTGTAGTACAGTATCATAAAAATTACACCGTGTTTTGCTTTTTTCTGATGATGGTATATATATTAGTACATAGCTACAAACGCGAGTACATCTATATACGCGATGATAGAACCGGTAAATAAAAGCAAAATCGCGTAAGCTGGCGTGAGATTTGAAACGCGAACGTAACGTATTACGCACAAATTTTTTTATGTAAATGCTTAAAAAGCTTTAAGGCAAGTTATAGCAAACCGTAACTTTTAGTTTTACTTAGATATATGCGGCTTACCGTAAAATAGAGGAATTCAACCACTAAGATGAATTGACTGCCAAATGGGCCGCTTCGCGACTCGACCCCCTTGGCGAACACCCTCCCCACGCTCGGATCAATTAATTCGCGTACCACATGGTTGTAATTTGAGTATAGGATTTTAATCATTGCATTGTGAGAATCTGAAAATTCCAGTTACGATATTTTTTTGTGTAAGAATTTTTGAGGCTAACAAAAAAAAAATCAAGATAAATTTTAAACCTGAAATTACTCAACCTCTTTTTAAATTATTTGAACTTGTAAATATTTCGGACAGTATTTTTTCGTATTTATGTTCTTTTTTTTTCATATGTTACATAACTTCGAATTTTGTACTCATCGTGCATTGAAAGAAACATATTTTTCGTTTATTTGCATTCGGTCTCATTATAGTCTTATTCGTGCATACATATTTAATTTGTTTAAGATGATTTCTCATTTTCATATGGTATGCAATAGAAAGAATGATTTAATTACTACGATATAAACGATAAAAATTAATTCATTTTTTTACCAAAATTCAAAAATTAAGTGAAGCAATAACACTTATATCACCTATAGTTCACGTCGATTTTTTATAAATTTTCAGTGAAATTGATCAGGGCGAACTGAGGGTCTATAGTAATGGGGTTGGGTAGTTGAGCGGAAAGGGGGCGTAGCTCTCTTAAGCCAAAGATATGACCGAAAGGTTGCTCTTATTTGCTACGAGTAAATCGAGATTGCACCATTTCAAGAATTCATCGGTATAGTACAGTAGAACCTCTATTATGTGACGCAGTTAGGCAATGGTATGCATCTAATAAGTGAAATGACAAATAAAGCGAAGTAGTTTTTTTTTTCCTTTTTATAATGAAATAAATGAGTGTGCAAAATTAAAAAACACGTGTACATGGTAAAACGCTTAAAAATACATATAAATATATTTTTCTATACTGTTATTTTTTTTTTAAAGTTTGCAAATTTATACTTGTTTGGTAGAAGAAATTTTATTTTTGAATGCTAAATTTGATGATTCATTTGAACGTTTACGTTGCATCATGCGTGAAATGATGCGAAATTTGTCAAATAACAAGAGGAAAAATTTGACCATCAAATAATGCGAACGGCAAATAATATGTGGTGACAAATAATCGAGGTTCTACTGTATGTTTAATTGTTTATATGCCTATAAAGTTCCAGTAATGTGTATTAGAAAGATGATAATATTAATATGTATATTTTCTGCAGTAGACAATACGTAAGCGCGGCTACACATTTACTCGAGAAAAAAAATGAAAAAATGAAAATTAGGTATTAAATTTTATCTATACTTACGACCCTACGTATAATAGCACCTATAATAATCAAATTAGTATAGATAGTTAAAGTATAGCTTAATTTCATTTCTATGCCTATATACCTGCTGGACCTGAAATATACAGCACGAGTACTAAACGCGATGGTAAAAGTTGAGAAGAACGAAAAAAGTATAAGGATACTTGCCTGCTTATATATTTTGATTTGTTTGTGAACGCTCTTTCTTCATTATATACTTATTTTGTTTTTATTTTACTTGATGGAGATGTGTTAGGTACGTACTCTTACTTCGAGTTGAATAGGCTATAAGTAAATGGTAATAGGTACTGGATAGTGATGTAAGTACATATGTATAGTTAATATACCCTCTCCCATATCATAGATCCCATATATATATATATGCGTGTATAATATATATATGTATAGTATTTGTACATATGTAAATGAAATTAAGCTGAGTTCTGAGTTGAAAAAATTGTATCAGTACCACGGTATGGCGAAGATTTTATTTATTGAGTTTCACTACAGATAAGACTCGAAATAAACAGATAAATGTTGAACATGATTTAAAACGTTTCAGTTTTACTGATACCGGCGGCGATTATGTTAGTAAAGAAATAAGTATATCATCTTAATTTGGGTATTTCAAAAATTAATTATTTCCAACTATATAATTATAAGTATTAAGCGTAGTATTCCTAATTAGGAAGAAATTACACGTTCGTATAGTTACGTACGCGCGGTATATTTATATATACTGTTACTGCGTACTTGCGCATGATCCTCACGTACTTGGTAAAAGCTGCTTCAAAAGATCGAAAAAATCGCTCACTAAAAATGCTCAAATTCGACTTCACTAACCAATAATAATAATATATATTTGCAGCGTTGTAACTTGCGGCCATAACCAACACTAACTACAGAATATAGGGTAAGTATGCTGTACGCGTACCAATCCGTATACCTCACTTACTCCATGAAGGATTAACCGATGTGAATTACAGCTCGCTACTCATTGGACAAAGCACTACCCCCTATGTACGAGCTAAGATACATGAGTTTGCCATACGCTATGAGAAATATGTGTGTATAGCTGTGTACCTTACCTACCACCTATATGTATATATCCATGGGCCATGTCCTAATATGCGCGCATTCTTATTTTTTACTGTTTTACAAATCTGTGAAGAATGACGATAAACATTTATTTAGCCCTTATCATGCGGAGAATTCCTGTGTAATTTTCCAATTCTTTTTACAAAATTACTCTCTGATAAGACATCTTTATCGACTTATCTGTGTAATATACCATTTATTTTTGCGAAAAAAATCAAACTAAAAGACAAGATTTTCGATAAAATTGCTGATAAATATAAATATTAGTTGGAAGATGAATCAGAAGGATGTTGCAAGGGAAAATTTATGAGTCTTAAGTTTACAGAATTTCATTAATCTACGAGTGTATATGTGATATATTATAATGCTTATATTATGTTGTTGAGAATAATGAGAAAATACCTAGGTATTAGGTGTGATGCGCTTCATCAATGTTAAATTTATTGATTTTTACCCAATCAATTTATTTACTGTATACGATTGTTTGGTTATCTGTTAATAGGTGTATGTATATGTAAGTATAACTTGTGACTTGGAAATTTAAATTAAGTATACCTGACTGCTATTTTACTTAATTACATATTTGTACCTACCTGTATACCTACCTACCTACCTACCTACCTGTCGACTTATCGACCTACGCATATACGTATAATACTTAGTCACATGCTTACTTATTTGGTATTCGAGGCAGAAGGCAGGTATAGCCGATAGGTGTGTATGTCATTAATGAGTAAATAAAATTTTAAACTTTTGTCATAAAATTGCTATATCTTGGTACGCATGCATGTAGTACGTACATTTGATAAGTATAATTGGTGCGTTCTCTCAGTGCATTAAAATATATAGATGTCTATTTGCGCAATCCGAGATCCCTTTTATACCACTGATGCGGAATCCGAGATCACAAGATCCAAACACCGGATCTCGGTTTGTCCAAACGATGTATACGTATATAAACTCTACGTGTTACACAGATCTCCATCGTACATACTATAGGCGGAAGTCGGATTTCGCATCTATGCCACTTTATATATATAATTTGTACATCACACTTTCGCTCTGAGGGGGGGGTAGATGCCAAAATTTTGGTATATGCAAAGTTAGATACCTTAGTGAAATTCGAGTTTCGACTGGATCTCGGTTTCTGCGTTCATGCTGATGTACAGCGATATATATATATATCGAAGGGGATCTCGGATTCGCCTTCTTTACAGGGATCTCGCATTTCGAATTTTGGTTCGAAATATCGTTTTCAGGTTTAGCTTACCCCTCTCACTGTTCCTAAGAACGTATTTTTACGCTGAATATGAATATGTGATCAGCACCTCTGTAACATAATTTTAAAAAGTTGATCTCGGGTAGGCCACGAATGAAACGGATCTCAGATTCCGCATTTCGGTTTATACATATTGGCGTATTATATTAATTATAAGTATTGTTAGTTGCCAACCTTTCATAGTGATGCTGATGTAGGTACCTAATAGGTATGTAGTTAAACTTGAGCAGTTATTCATAAATATATAGCAATATTATGCATAGTATGATGGTGTTCGCTTTACTTAAACATTATGGGTATAGGTAGGTCCGTATTAGCGCCAATGAATGTAACATATACGTCACGTATACATGTGTGACTGACTGACTGACTGACTGATTGTGTTCTTGTATATGTGTGTACATAGATATACCCACTCATGTAGGTATATATATATATGACACGAATTGGCCTCTGTGCTCCGACCATTGATAACCCCGATAGACCGGACCGGACGTTACATACGCGTCATACATGGCTATTGGCAATATACACACATATTATATACGTATATATACTCGTATCTATATTATATTATGATGAGTACAAAATGTAAATATATTATGTACAAATAAGTTTTTTTACCAGATGATGAATAAGGAAAGAGAGAGAAAAAGAAAAGAAGGAAAGAAGAAAGTATAAGATTAGTATACATACAGTACATATATGTATATGAAAAAAAAAAAAAAATTAAATAATAACAAAATTTAGACGTTAGCGACTTTTCCAAGAATACTGATTTATCTGTAAACGGTAATGGCGGCATACACTCGCGTAATTAATGGCATCTTGATTCTTTATAAGCACCTATTGATTATTGTGAAAACGGGAAGTGACCTGTATCGACGTTTAGACATTTACCGTTAACGTTATTCGTTTTTTTCTCTGTTTTGAGATAACTTTGAAGAGGAGAGACAGTTAAAACGCAAACAGCGCAAGTACGCACGGGCATATAGGGGACGCGGAGAGGAACACTGTACAAGTATAGCCTATATCATATCATATGGTATATATATTGTCGTTGTTCCTTATCACCATCCCATGTATTAAAAGAGAACATCACGAATTATACTTATATTCATTCATTAATGTAGAAAGATAAACCATCATCATTGAAAAATACTTTACTGTAAACAACTTTATTAAGTTTATTACGTTTAATGCGTTTTAAATACTTAATTAATTACATTTTTGATAACCGCTCTACTGCGCGATCGTACCTACAATTTTTTTTTCTGTAGGCACTCTTTGAGTCGTTTTAAACATGCGTTTAAGTGGGTATTTTGTCATTTTTTCCTTTCTTTCTTTCTTTTTCTTTGCTGCTTAGCACAAAAGTACGACTAGCTGTAATTGGTACATGAATATATGTATAGTAAATTACGCATACGCGTAATTTATGTCACCTTGGTACCTATGAGTATTTTTGGTACACCATGTAGGCTATAAATGCGTTGAATCTACATAATTATAATAATTCGATATCTTTGTTAATTACTTTCGCGACTTTAAATCGCCTTTCATTATCTGCGTGATAGTTTGCATTAACCTTTTTGGTAACTTTTGTGCGTGCGTGTGTGTGTGTGTGTTTTTTCTTTTCTTTTTTTTTTTTTTTTTGGTTGTATGCGAGGTGACCGTTGCTATAGTATGTCTATGTACGTAAGCGCCCGTTATACAGATTGGAAAATATTACACGCGGATATAAAATGTTCGTTTATTAGCGATAAAATTTCTGATGTGATTCGCGTCATCGAGCATAGGATATATTATGATCGTGCTGTGGTGTTTCCGGCGCGTTAACGAAAAATCAAAACATTTAATGTTAATAAATTTGCATAACGCGCCCCGTAAATACATATTCGCTTTTCCTCCGTAGTGAGGTATCTCACGCTTATGACGTACTCGTATTCAAGTATAAACTGTATGTGTAAGTATACAGTAGACATACTTACACTTACTTACTTACTTACTTACTTACTTGTATTTAGGTAGATATGAGTATTTCGCAGAGCGCTCGAGTTGGACTGCGTGTAATCACTAATCGATTAACGTTCTTCTAGTGGTTAGGTGTAGTCTGGCGCTGATGGTCGTTAATTTCATCTCAATTCGAATTTAAATTTATCATAAGATACCGATCAAACTGGGTAAAGCTTCTAAAAGCGAATAGGATTCGTATACATATATACGCATGTTTTAGGCTGTAACTGCGGCTGAACGATCAGGAAATGAAAATTGTACACATATTTGCTATTTTATCTTTTAATTATAGCATTTAATGTACAGCGTTATCTCGAAAGTAAATAATTTTCTGATATTCTAACTGATAATCATTTTTTTTTACAGTACATATTTTGTTTTTCTTTGGTTTCCGCTTTTTTCATTGTAGAATTTTTTGATTTTTATAATGTATACTGGTTACTTACTTACTTACTTGGCATTTTTTTCATTCAACGATTCTCAAAACACGTATACCGGTATACCTAACGTATAGCGATTGGCATATACGTACTTTGCTACGTACGCAATCACTATAAGAGCGTTTTATGTACTGTCTAAATTTTTTTAAGGTTTATAATACAGTCACGGTATGTGATGTTGAATTACCCACTGGTTGGGCGCCTATGATGACGATATTTAGTAAAAAACTACGAAATCGTAATAATACGTGAACATTAAGTATACCATGTGTAGTCCATGTATTTTACTCGATGCCTAATTTATGAGTAATGAGCCTATACTTGCCCATACTATTTGTACCTAGTATGCTACTAGTCCAATTAATTTGGGCCCATTTCGTTCAAACCTCACTTCTTCGCAATACTTGGTTTTCATCATTTCAAAAAAAGATTCGAGTGACTCGAATCTTGAATGCAATAATGTTTAAATTTTATTAACAGCATATTAAAAAATAATTAAATTAAATTATAAAATATCCAAACTTTCACACTTTGTTTCCCTTTCGCATCATCCAAATACATTGGACGCGTGGCAAATTCAATTTCTTATTATTGTATACGTACACGTACACGTATATAACTTATTTGTACAATGAGTACGAGAATATATGGATAATTCTTTCTGTTTTTTTTTCAAACCCACAGGTGATAATCGCATGAAAGATGATTGGACAAGGGGTGGCGGGATGAACATACCTCGCATGCGCAGACCGGAGGACCAGTCAGCAACTGCTGGACTAATGATGGAGGTGGTAAGACAGTATTACTTCGTTAATCTTACGTATGTACGCGATTCACTTTTTCATTTTATTCCTCGACTCCGCAATCGTGTGCGCACTCGCAGTTCAACTTTTCTACGTAGCTAGTATTTTAGATTCTTGTTTGTCGGAGAAATTTTTTGAGAATGCTTTTTTTTTTATGAAAAACTATCATTTCTACCTGTTTGAAGATTCGAGAAGCTATTTTTTGAAAATCGTTAAATCGTTATTTCTTTTTCAGATCGCCATTATTTCTGAATTTTTTCACGATTTCCTCGCCCCCCCCCCCTCTTATGTTGTTACTTTCCAATTTAAAAATTATATAACTTGATGATATGCGAAATTTCACTTGAGAGAAAGAAGCGAGATGAAAAATAACGTTGAAAAAAAAATTTTCATCGAATGATTGTTTTGTAAATGTCGATTTTTCATATTTTATTCATATAAATAAATTTTTCACAAAATTTTTGATTTCCTTTCGACATAAATAGCATTTGTTATTGTAGCCGAGTTCTTAATGGAAAACTCTATGTTCGCAGAAATCTCTAAAAGAAGCTTTCTCAAATTTTTACTTTTTTATTATTTTTTATTTTTTATTAACGTGCCATGAACAGCTACGAGACTAAAAGCCCGCAGAAATATTCTTTTATGGATTGCGTTCGGCATTAGGCCTGAAGAGATGAGAAACTGAAAAAAGTTGTTAATTGTTACATGTGTTATGTTGTAAGTGATAGAGGAATGGTATTCGGAACATAAAATGCCTTCCTTAAAAGATTATATTTAGGGCTGTTGATTAAGACATGTTGAAGTATAATACTGATGTTGCGAAGTGGTCGTAACGATGGTTCTGATTTGTTCAGGCTATGGGAGTGAGTAAGATTGGTATGCCCAATTCGAAGTCTGCATACAACAACTTGTTCGCGACGAGATGAGCGTTGAGATGTGTCCTAAAGTTCGGCAACTGGTTTGACGGTTTCAAGTTTATTGGTAGATGTTTGAAGAGACCATAATGATTGTTGAAGGTGATATTTAACGGTTATTTGGCATATTTTGTCAAGTTTGTTTGTGTGGCGTATGTGTTCGGGAATAGAATCGAAAGGTAGTTAAGGCCTTTTTTGCTACCTTATCCGCTAGTTTATTCCCTTGATACCCTTGCGATCTATAGCCCAGGTAGACAGGACGCGATATAGACATTCGTTAGCGATAGTTATGTGTTTCTTTAACGAGAATATTTTACTTACGCGAACCACCGGCACAAAAGGGTAGAGGGAATCAGAACATATTAGATGTTTCGATTAGTTGAACTTACATAAATGATGGTAACTTTAATAGCGTATAATTGAGCCAACATTACTGAATTCCTGGAGATTTTTGATTCGACTCAGGATGATGGGTTACTTAAATTTCGAAGAGAATTGGGAACATTGTTAATATTACGTATGTGTCGTATGACAGCTTGAAATGAGGGCATTGCAGCTTCCATCTAAATAGAAAGAGAATTGAGGTAGAAAACAGCCTTTTAAGGAAGTTTTTAATCATGAAAGTTCCTGAATTATTGAGGTCGCCTTCAGAATGGCACGAAGAAAATCAGGGTCCGGGAAGAAAGAGAAGGTGAATGTGAAATAAAATTCGCTGAACTTATTCAGTATTCTTTCAAAGAACTCGAAAAAATTTTTCCTTTCTCCTTTCTCTGGGGCGTGATCTATTTACTCGATCAAATCTATAGCTGAAAAGCCTTAATCTTGCATGTAATGTTAGTTAGAAATTACAATATACGAGCCTTTGAATATGGGTCAAAATGGATTCAATACCAGGGGCGTAACTAAGGGGGGGGATGGGGGGAGCTTCCCCCCAGGTGTTTTGAAAAGTTGGAAAATTTATAATTTTCAACGTTGAAATTGGGAACTTGGAATTTCTTTCGGGAAAATAAGAACTCGAATAAATTCGAACTGATGTCAATTTATATCATGTATAGCACACAAGCCCTTGGCTTTTGTAAAGTTGGTAAATTTGGAATTTTTGAAGACAAAAAAAAAAAAAAAAAAAAAAAAAAGGTCAACAGTTGGGAAAATTTCATGATATTAGTTGGCAATTTCTGGTTCTTCCCCCCCCCCTGAAGAATTGAAGAATGTCTTCGTTACGCCCCTGTTCAATACAGCTCATGGTCAAAATTATGAGAAAATGTAGGAAGTTGTATTTCATATAAATTTAGGTATATTAACTTTATACGATTATACGTAATATGTACACACTTAATCGAAGGAGTAGGTGGAGCGTGTATGATTGTGCACTTTTTGGACGCAAAATTCCCGTGGAGTATTTTTTCTTCAGAATTTAAAAACACCTTGAAAAGTAAAAGAAACAAAATTTTCGAGTCGTTTTTCGTTCTAACCTTGACTTTTGGAATACTCGTGTGAACGAACTGAATATCGAATGAAAATTAAAAATGCTGCAAAAAAAGGGAGATAGTAGATAAGTATGTTTAATTAATTTATGGTCATAATATTGTTGCATGATTTATATTTACTTTTATGCTCATCGCGCTCCATCTTCCTCATATCTTCGTACGGTGATGGTGTGCCCGTACTGACAATAGTCATGAAAGGCATATTGTACATATACGTACGGTACGTATTAACACAGTTATACTATGCACAGCGCACACCTAGGTATAAGATTGATGTGTCCGAAGTGAGAAAAAAAAACATGTTGGTGGTGGCGGCGGCGGCGGCAGAAACAGCAATAGTAACAACAACAACAACAGAAACGGAATTAGGAAAAATGGTGTAGCGTATAGAAAGAAAAAACAAGAGAAGCTTGTAATCGAACCGTTTTGCGCTGAACACTTTTAGGTTATTTCTTTTGTAGATGGGATGCGATGCGATAAAAGCTATATCTATAGACTATAGACTATAAACTATAGACTATCTACAGTAGTATAGAAGTATAAGAGAGCGCGACGCGGCGCGGCGGCGTACTCGTATATGTTTTACTTATACCTACTTTACAGGTCGCGGGTATTGTGTAGCGGATTACACGTTTATTTACGTTGAAGTTGTAAGAAAGATGATCGTGTTCGCGTAGAAATTTGCCATGGTTATCGATTTGCATGGTTTTATTGATGAGCAGTCGGAACTGGCGTGGTTATAGATTTGATTGATCTTCTCTGTGTGTATGTGTGCTGCGAAGGATGCTGCGACGACTAAGAGTACGGCGCGGCGGCGGCACTTACTTACGGTGCTCGGTCGGTACATTTCTCTTTAGGTTCTTCACGATGGTTAAAGCGCTTCGAGCTCGTCGCATTCCTCGTATTCGATCCCGATTCTGTCATGCTTTGATAGGGACAGTTTGTTGTCTGGCAAATACGATTCGACGCGCAGATTACTCTGGATTAGTGCGCGCATCATTATCGCAATAACGTCGATGTGTTTTTCACTTACCGCCAAAATCGTAGATACTTACATACTTATTGCTTGTACTTATACATAGTCGCGTTCGCGTATACCTATACTACTTACTTCTAGCCTTCTGCTTCTAATTCGAGCAATGAACTCTGTCTCTGCGCTTCGAGGTGCCTGAAGCGTCATCACCAACGTTTATGTACCATATTTTTTTCTTCTTCTTTCTGTCTTCCTTCCTTCTCGCACTGACATTCGTTTTTCGATAGTCGTGATCAGTCTCTGTCTAATCCATTTTGCTACCTATATAGTAATGTACTATGTAGTAGGTGCGTAGTACCACGTATACTAAAATCAAAGTATCATAGCAAAAGTATCTATAGTTATTGCGATTCAGATCTATCATCAGATCATCGGTTCGTCACCTAATATATGAGTGTATTTAAATGACTATAGTATACCTATATACGTGTATATACGTATTATCTAATCTGCATACGCGTACCATGCGTGTGTACTGTGTACTCGCATTACGCATGCTTCAATGTTTGAGGTACATATACCCGTATGTAGGTATACGTATACATGCTACGTACATATACGTGTACTGTATCTAATAGTTAGTGTATGTATACAAGTACAGCATACAGCTGAGGATTTAATACGTACGTAATCTAGTAAATAAGGGTGTGTGTGTGTGTATGTGCATATATATAAATGTATATATGAAAATTGGTATTGGTACAGTATATTAGGGGTCCGGTCCAGTCCGGTGTAGTGAAAGGCAGGAAAAGGCAAATTTTAAAGCTATACTCGTACCTATTGCAAAGAATTATTAACAATAAACAAAAACACGGGAACCGCGAGGGAGTGACCCCAATTGAACTAATAATGAAGTCTGCAGCGCCGATGTGAGTATAACGTTGGCCAAAAGAAGAAAAAAAATTGGAAAGGGTTAACCTTTTTTTTTTTTTTTTTTTTTATATTTTTTCATTCTTCTTCGACAATGGGACGGTGGTACGGTGTGTAATGAAGAAGGGATAGTGCTTTGGTGAAGCGTATTATGAATAACGATTGGGGCGCGTACTTCTTCGTTAATCAATACGAATTCGGCTACGTAAACGGTAAGCTTGGTTTAAAGGGTTGGAGTTCATGAACGCGGTTTCGTATTTAGTCTGGTCATCATTAATTTGTGATAAATGATTTAGATAGCGTGATTTTGGATGCTGGGGGCTGGTATAGAGTACGTATTATACCACACATACGTATGTACGAGTATACTAGTACTAATTAGCAAAGTTGAGTTCAGAAGACGATGATGATGGACCGTAGCAAAGGCGGAGACTCGGGTGTTCTTTGATTTTCGTTTGATTTGTTCATATTTGTGTCCGCCATTGTATTGCTATATATATATATATATATATATATAATCACTACAATGCGTTGTACTCGTCGTTGTCGTGTAGTATTATATGAAGGCGTCAATTGTTTTAACGTTTCTTATAGCTGCTGCTGTATGTGTATGATGTATATGATGTGTTGAATTTTGGACTCGATTCAACAAATTTAGTGGTTTTTTGTTTTCTGCTTCATATAAGTATATTGTATATTATGCGTATACGTAGATATATTAGGTAAACGTATGCATGCTGTATGGACGTGAGCCCACATCTAGAGTGATAAGTACATAAATGTATGTATATCGTATATAAGTACTGTAATACCCGCTGCTACAGTTTGAGATAGCCTGTACTGCTGATGGTATATAGCGCTGAGCGCGAGCACCGAGCACCGAGCAGCGATACATTTCGCTAAAAGCAAAAAACCAATCTATATCGAGCATCTTGCGGCGTGTTCGCCGCGTCGATATACTAAATCTTTTAACGGCGGATGACTTAAACGCATTTGGTGCTGGATACGGCGACGTTCGAAGGGGTCCTAAAAATCGGGCACGTGTTTAATGTAAGCTAACAAATGTAACGCAACAGATCACTTTAATCTTAATCTTTACACGCTCACACGTACACACGTACATACGAGACGCGACCATATTGGTCGCAATATAAACTCGTCTTAACGACTATTTCGAATTTAGCTTCGTGTACACCGTACCGATATCGATTTAGCCCTAACCATAATGTATCACCGGATGTATACACATACTGTCTTGGTCCTCGAACCGTGTACCCTATGTGTGTCTATCTATATAGCTACTGCACTTGTAGCTAGGTATATACTATAGGTATGTACATATCTTTAATATCTAACTAGAACCTACATTACAATAGGTGTACTTGTTAACGCATATCCAAATATAAATATACGATAGAGATATACGTACTATATATTCGTATACCAAAAGAATTTCCAAGAAAATTCACGCAGTTCATCAGCTCATTCGGTTTGACATACTGTAGATAATTATGTTATCGATTATCGAGCAAACGAAATGACAACTTGATTATTTAAGATCTAAAAAATAAAGTTTTAGTGTTTTTTCAACGCAACCGCATAAGCGGGCGATTCATCTAATTTTCCAAAAAGTGCGTACACGTACTATGTATTTATTTCTTGCAATTAAAAAAAAAAAAAGCAAAATAAGTTTTCAAAAAAAAAGTGAATAACATTATTATGTTCTCTGATGACATGTACATGCGCATTTCTATTTATTTGCACTCTTTTGTAATGATTATTTTGCCAATGACGAATTAATCGAAATTCGATATAACAGTCGTTCAATCAGTTTGAGTGCAGTCATTTTCTAACAAGAAGAAAAATCAAAAGCTCGTAATAGAAGAAAAATTGTACTTTTAACCAGAATGCCAAGCCACCACAACTTATCCCATCATTTGAAACCCATTAGACCATGGGTTCAGAGGATTCTGATAGGGGTTGAAAATATTTTTCAACTCTAATAATGACCGATATTGTTATGAAAGGTATAATAATTGTCGCGTGATTTTCATCTCTCTTATTTTATTCATATAGGAATTCCACAATCGGGAAAAGTCGGAAAAATCGATTATCGAATTTTCGGAGACCAGCGCTAATGTTTGGTGAATTGAAAATTTCGTGGATTTAATATTTTTCATAATACCTTGAAACCATGAAAATGGAAATATTTTTCTCAAGAGATGTATTGATCGTAAGGATGAATTACGTAAAACACTTTTCAGCATTAGTTCTAAAATTGTTCTTTGGATACCTTCCCATCTTCCTATTGAGGGTTAATGTTGAAAACTGATGCTGTACTCTAATCCTGCGAATCATACCTATATAATTATTCATCATCGTTTGAACAAATTAAATTTGGAAGTAGGTGGGTCCAAAAAAGTGCCTTGTTACCCATTCCTTTTTTTTCCTGTTGCGGCGCATATTGATGGTTTACTTGCGGGTTTTTATCATTTTTTACAATTTTTTCGTAAAAATTTACTAGTTTATATTTAGGTAATTTCAACTACAGTAGAAGCTCGATCATTTGAACCTCAGTTATTCGAACTGCTCAGTTGTATGAACTCAAAATTTCTCGCTCAATTATTTAAGCCTCGTATTTATTTGAATTCCGGCTCTATTATTTCATCAAACGTTTTGCTACCGTCTGGCATTTGTATGCCCAACTATACGATGCGAGTTTTTAAAAATGTATAAATAATGAAATTTTGTTTTTCAATTATATGTTTTGTTTTTTGCACTTATATTACTATGAATGATATTATAATAAAGTTTTTTCGTAGTTTTTTACTTGAGCACATAAAAAAAAAAATTACCATTATCCGAATTTTTTGTTGACATTTGAACTTTCTACTTTATTATCACTAAATTCTTGTGAAAAGTTTCGGAATTTTCAACGAAAACTTCAACAAATCTCCCAGTTAACAAAATTTTTATATCCATGTTGTAAAGTATATAACAGAGTGAGTGACTAACTGACTATTAAGCGCGAGTTGGACCGCAGAGGCATAACGGACAGGAGGTGTAGACTGCAGACTGTAGCCTCTTAGTATCGGTTTTTCTTTTCTTTCCTTTTTTTTTTTTTTTTTTTTTTTTTTTTTTTTTAAAAACTCGCATTAAATTTGTTTAAATAGAAAAAAAACAAAAAAAACAAGAAGCGGAACCCACATTAATTATAACGCACTCACAATCGATATACTATTTTTAATGATTGTTTTTTAAGCATTTACACGATGGTTAGCATCATGCATGACATCGCGTCACAATCTACCGTACTCGTATATTGGTAATTGCAAATTGGTATATTTCAACGACTCGACGATTAGGTCGCGAGCAGTGTTACATATAGGTATATGGATATAGCGTATATAGAAATCATCAGTGTCGGTATCGGCTTCGGCATCAGCACGAGCTTCGACATTAATTTGCTGCCCGTTAAATATTCATTATTGTTGAAAGTATAAACTATCATCGAGACGAGCCGAGAAAGTGCAAAAAGTTGGACAGATATCGAGCAACGGGCGCGGCGAGGCATGGTATATGTACCCGATGTACAACGGTGTACAATGTACACGTATACACGGAAAGAGAGGAGCGTTCTAGGATAAACAAAGTTCGAAAGGGTTGATAAAGACATGGGGTGAATATTAATTATCAACTAACTCGCTAGCGTTGAGGTAAATGTTATAACGGTACTAACTGCTTGCTCTACTATACAAAGTCAAGTGTAGAGTTGCTGATTGATGCGCGTATTTTAAAGATGAGAATAACGAAGACGTAAAAGTGAGTGCGAATCTCGAACATTCGATATAATTAGAAGGAGAAAGGAATTAAGTTAGGTACGTAGACGTACGTATTGTACCGGAAGCTGAAGTAACGAATGAATAAATAAATATAAGACGCGCCAGAAAATGTTCTACCATCTTTGGTATAGGTATAAAATAAGCAGACGTCGTGCGTCGCGTCGCGTCGCCCAACAGAAACGCTGGCAATCTTGATAAACATTAGATTTTCAAAGCTGTAATCTCTTTCGCAATTTTAGATTTTTGTAAATGTAAAATATGCAAGGTACTTGGTACATAGGTAAAGGTACGTAGCACCCATTCTCGTTTACAATCTTTTATGATGTAATTTATAATGTCATTGGTATAGGCCTTCGCTAGTTCCTATACCTATCGTAGCTCATACATTACTACATCTGCTATAGGTATTGCCGGTCCGGCATTTACCCACAGGCAAAATAGGTACACGTGCCTGGATTTTTATTATCGTTCTAAAATCTTGAATGGGTAAAAAAGAAAAAGTTTAAGTCTCGGAAGGGCAGCTTTATACTAATATCCGATGCCTACGCCCGCAAAATAGAGATTGTTTTTTCCATTTTCTCGCTCTGGACACATTATTATCTAACCAAAAATTCATATCGAGTGAAAAATAAGAATGAAAGGAGAAATTGAGGTAGCGATATCAAATTCGACGAATTTATCGACCTGAAAATCCCATTAATTGATAGACTCGATCCGGTTTTTCGTCTAAATCTCACTTGCTCAAAATGTTGAGGTTTCGAGTCTCTCAGAAACTGGTTTCATACTCTAAATCAAGCTTCTCAAAAATCTGCTTTATTTGATAAATTAGTTCTCCTACATAAGAACCCATAATTATTTGAAATACGTTTATATGTACACGATGCATCAGCATATTCCGTCAAAAAGCCAATTTCACTGTTTCCTGACATTTCAGGCTCTTTAGAGAGGCTTCAAAAATTTATTTCGACTTTGTATATTCAGCAACTTGAGCGTCTTGAGCATTTAACATATTTAAGCGAAAATAATGTAAATACCTATTACCTACCCCGATATCGGCGGCAGTTTATTTATAGTTGCGTTTATAGGTGTGTACTTTTAACGTTATACTTTTCATTCCATGCCCTTACAGTTGGAAAAAATAATCTATCATTTGCTGGTACTGGCAAGTATATGTTATCAGATATACTTACATATGAACCTATAGTGTGTTAGCGTGGGGAGGTGCATCACGCATTCGAAAATTCAGGAATACGCGCTTTAGAGGAAATTATTAACTATAACACTCTGTCCAGCATTCCTGAAAAAAGTGAAAATTTTCACAAATTAAAATCTTTGATGTCAGTTTATTATTCGTTAATTTTTTAATTTAATTTTTGGAAAGTTGTGATCGAGTAAACCAATACGTAATACATATTGTACTTACGTACATGCAATAGTTACGAATTTACGCGACGAAAGCAATTTTGAGAGCGAGCCGAACAAAATGTATGTGAATAAAATTTACGGACGCGACGTCGCGCCACCATCAACTGTCTATCCTTGGGTGTGTCTCAATCGGCTCCCTGCAAAATTCGTATTCGATCGATTTGAAATTATTATATCTGATATGTAGACCTATGCTAGGTAGATCGTTTTTGATACACTAGACTCGAGCGTTTGCGATCGAGTAGTTATTGGGCATAGGTATGTTTTTTTCGTTGAAATGCGCATCTTCGGGACTTGATTTATGGTTGATTAATTTCATGTTTTTGTCAGTCTAAAAACTCGAGCATACTAAAAATTTTTAACTTACTGAAAGTAGGAAGAATGCGCGTAGATACTCGTACATACGCGTATAGGTATACAATATACATATAGGTAATTAATTATGCATTACTTTTTATATGGCGCGCTATACTATTCAGTACATTTATACAAATATACACGTAGCTTACGTACGTTTACGTACAGTATCTACGTAGATACTAGATAGCCACGATATACTGTAAGTACATACATAAGTACGTATCGGAAACACGCGTTTAGTTTTATTATAGTTGAATGAAAATTTGCCAATAACTGTATTTATAAAGCGTAATGATTTACGATTTCATTCGCCACATGTGATAGTTGGCATGTATCTACTTGTGGGCTTTTTTATAAGTGCAAGCGTATGTATTAGCATGTAGATACATATCGTACATATAGTCTACACATATTTTGTAGATACGTACAACAGTATAGATGATAACGTACGTACGTACTTTTTTATTCGTATATTCGCCATATACGCATCGAGTACATATATTTGTATACATATACAATTATCGAATACGAGATGGCACGAGTATAGGTAAGTGTGATAACATTGCTTAATTACCGTCGTAGTTGTGAGTGAAGGAATTAGCGAGTTATAGTATCCGTATGAATGAAATTAAAAGTGTACCTACCGACCCTATACCGACGGGATTACAGGAGTATACTTGATGCTTCTCATGTTAAAATTGCGATTGATAGAAAAAAAATATATAGAAATAGCGCAGTTCCTGCGGAGGATGGGAAGAGAACTGAGAAAAGAACAAACGAAAACAACTTTTGGTATTAATTTAGGCTGGAAACTGATTCTCACATTTCTGTCCAAGAACTATAGCATAACGACGACGACGACGACGACGACAACGATGACGACAGCAACAGCGACGACGAAATTAAATATTTCACGTGTGTTTCGAAGCGTTAAATAAATACCTAAGGTCGGGTATAAAAAGTATGAAAAAAAAAAAAAGGTGAAGAAAATATGATGATACGTAGCATGGCATGGCTCGGCTCGGCTCGGCTCTCGAATGCATAGAGGTATAGATATTGTCAAATTCAGCATTCAACTTTCTGATATGTGAGTAATATTAGCCGCGTATCGAACATATATCAGTGTTGGGTGTACTCGTATTGAATTTCGCTAAAAAGAAGCGCGCTAGTTTGCATTTGAAAGTGGTCACTAGTCAGAAGTCTATATTCATTTTTTTTTTTTTTTTTTTTTTTAAAGTTTCGTTGTGTTGTTCGAGATTTTGTGTTTTGTGTTTTGCGGTCGACCGATAACGATAAGGAATAATTTGTATCAACTTTCGAGTATAGCTCAAGTCTACTGTTGTCTATAACTGTATAGATGTAGGTGTAGGCACTAGGCGCTAGATAGTAGGAACCTCTACCTGTACTTATGTATACCAATACCAATAGTTATATACATTGCTGTTCAATATACGATTTTGTACGTAAAAGGGTAACGCGTGTACCAATACAACATAAGTGGTATATGGCGAAAGTACATACGTATGTGTATACTCGTACATATGACAAGCACACACCACCACCACCACCAACCCCCCCCCCATCTTTCCTATTCATGCCCATTTTATAAGTTTGTGTGTATATAGGTAACTTTATGCAGTTTTACTAGATAGTACGACGAGTACGCAATACGCGCGTGTGTGATATGCAAAACGCGAAAAGCGAATAAGCGTTATCGCGCAGTGATCTCTGACCAGTCCTCATTTACATTATAAATGTGTCCATCTCGATCTCTATTCACCGCACCTGTACAACGACGTTTTTTGAATTACGACGCGATGCGTGTAATTTAAAACCGCGTCGACATGGGTAAATCCGTGCCGCGGCAGCGACTACGCGACGCGACGTTAGCGACAAAAAACGATTACGCATAAATTCCAATAACTGACCGTGTTCCGTATATTCCGTCTTCCATGTTTCATCGCCTATTCCGTATTCGTCCGATCCCCCTTTCATCTCACGTATCCAACTTTACAAGTGTACCGTCTACACCGGTAGATGGTACACTGTCCAGTGTACATAACATTATGCGTAATACGAACATAGCGCGGTCATTTTTTTTGGTGAGCGAAAAGGGAAAGAAGAAAAGGAAGGAAGGAACGAAGAGGGAGGGAGGAAGGGAGGCTTAAGCTCCATCCATTAAAAAATTCGTTTGAAATAGAAAACTGTGTAATTTTCCTTTGGCTTATTGGTGGTACCTAATTATCTATGTGAAATTGTAAACGCTTATAAAGTAAATGCTTCCGATTTCCTAACACACCTTCGGACCATTTTTTTTATCAACGATCTGCGCAAAAATCTGCAACTTTGAAAAAATTATTGTAATTTTTTTAAACCAAATTTAATGCTCAATAAATTCATTCCATAACCATTTGAAAGCGTTAAAGCTTGATTCACTTCATAGAAATTAGCCAGTTTTCAAGCTACAAGGTACAACATGCAGTAGGTAGCCGCCTTTTTATCAAGTCACATAATGTTTTCGAATATGAGTTTGCGGCGAGATTAATTATTGTTGTAATTTTCAATAACTATACAGGTTTCTTTTTTAATAAAAATGAAAATATCAATTTTTCCAAGTGAATTAGAGGTTGAAATGGCAAACTGCGCAGGAAGCACCTATATTCGTTGTACGTACTACGTACAACCATGAGCGAAATTTGGTGGGCTGATTTGTGATATGGCAGCGGGCTTAAGCTTCCAAGCCACCTCGCTATCCTCGCATCCTCGCCTGTGATGCTTTTCATTTTTCCATTTCCTCTTTTACTTGCTCTTTGAGTTTTCTCCTCAATCACTTGAAAATCATTAATAAGTAATAATGACAATTTCCATTTCGATTTTTTTTTTTTTTTTCAGTTTTGAAAAATTAATAGGTATTAGAATTGAAATTGAAATGATTGAAACAAATTTTACGGACAATTTTCTGTAATATTCGTTAGATAATAATTTATTTTTGTTTCTTTCTTTCTAACAATATTTTCATTTGTTTACTTATTCATTACTCGTATTATTATCATTATTATTATTATTGTTATTTATTTATTATATTTTTTTTTCCAAAAAATTTGAGGGAATAAAAAATGCTTTAATTTTTGACATTTCTCTCTGTCCTCCAGACTGAATTATTCCATTTTTGGTCTCAAGTTAGCCATCCCGCTAAAGTTATGTCCTTAATTTGAGACCAAAAAATAAGTTTCAATTCCTCTCTAAGAAAAGTTATATAGAAAAATTTGATGATTTAAATCGGAATGGAGAATTAAAATTATTTTTCTTGCTCCTCCGTCAGTGGCGTAATCAAGGAGGGGGAGCTAGCGGGCTAAAGCCGCCCCCCAAAAAAAAAAAAAATTATTCGAAATTTCAAAAATCAATTATTAAACGCATACGCGTAAATTGCGGGGAAAAAATTTAGTCGTTTTATCTTGGGTGCCGTTATAGATTTGAATTCCTGTAATAAAAAGTACACCGGAAAGGTCTTTTTCAACCTTGATACGACTTAAAACAAATCGGCGAAATCGTTTCAATGAATTGGGGCTACTAAAATAACTGCCGACGCGTGGTCTTGAACATTTTAGCGAAAAATCATCGAAAATTATATTTTGTTCCATAATATTTCAGTATACTATTTCATATAGAGGGCTCGCAAATGGCTCATTTTAAAGATATTGAAATGCAAAATGATTAATTTTTCTAAAGTTACTGTATCGATTTACTTTTGGAATTACTTTTGAAAAACGATTTGTTTACTTTGCTATGAATTTTCTCAAAAAGTAAATCAATAACAATTATTTTTTTAAAGTGATACACGTTCAGAATTTCATACTCTTTGAATGAGCTACTTGTAAACTTTCCATCTATATTTTTTCTTGAAATATTGGCAAAAAACTAAGCAAAAAGTCGAATTTATTTTTAGTAATGGAGCTCATTCACAGAGGGTGTTCTAAAATGAATTGGTTTTACTAAAATAACTCGAGACTCACATCGATGGCAATAATGTTTTAAATTTGAATCATATATAAAACATCAAGCTTTTTCGAATGAGCTTTTTCCGAACACTTTAACTCAATGTTTATCCTAGATATTAATAAAAAACTTTCTGGCTCCTTTTTCAACATTTATGAGTGAAAAATTCGTATATACGGGAGGGGGGGGCATCTATGTATGGTTAATCTATGATACAATTCATTTTGCAATTTTTTCAAAAAAATTTTACACTTCATAAAAATAGGTGGGTATCAACTGGAGTTCGAGCCTCCTTTTTTTTAAGCCCCCTCCAAAAAAAAATTCTGGTTACGCCACTGTCCTCCGTTGTAAGATTTTGTGGGCGTTCATCCGGTATAGTCGTATAAATATTAATACATGCCATTTTTTCAATGAAATAATGAAATTTTATCGCGTTCGTGAGAATTTTTCATTGTTAAATTAGTGGGAGTTGTCTAAATAGCACTATCTACTTCAATACAATCTTTCTGCGAAAAAGTAAAGTCCAGAATATTTGAATATTTTTACATCTTTCATACTGATTAGTTTTCCAGAAAAATCGATACTCGGTGGTGGAAGCTCAACGTATAGATCGATATCGAAAAATTTTTCGCTGCAATCAAATTCTAATAACGTTTATAGTAATTTGTAATAACGCCAGTGTAATCAATTTTCATGAAACTTCATATTTTGAGTTTGCAAGGGTGAAGCAAAGTACGTAAACATGACCCAGTTTTATCCATTTATTTATTTATTTATTATTTTCTTTTTTATTGATCGAATTTTTTTTGTTCATCCCTGTATACGTATTTGGACTTCAGCGTCCAACAGTATGAGTTTTCGAAAAAGAGAAAAAACACTATTTTTTATCTACTCTAATATACATGTATACGTACTTGCGAGTACTTTGTATACATGACGCATCATTCAACATGAAACATAATCCACTTGTCTGAGTACTTATGGTCCTAATCGGTAAATATATCCTTTCTTTTTACTATTGCAAGTAGTAGGTATGTTAAGTACATAATATGTAATATATATATATATTTATTGGGTGTGTGTGTGTCGAAGGATATGCATACGATCGCTTAATCGCTCATAATCGTAAAATATGAATTGACCGACTGCGAGTATTTACTATTTATTATTCTTTTTTGCCTAAAATATACCTATACTCGCTTAAATTTTGAGCATCGATTGTCAAGTGGCCAAGAAGCAACGATTATTGCTCTGGTCTGTTAGCGAGTCATTATTTTTTTAATTGTTTGTTAGAGCAAGTGCTAGTCGAAGAATTCGTGTAAAATGTTGATTATTTTATAATTTTGAAGTTTGTGACATTTTTTTGATATTGCAACGAGCGCAACGTGCATTAAGATACAGCGGAACGTCAAAGTCAAAAGCAATATTGCTGATTTATTATTCTTAACGTCGTGTCATGCCTTTTCTATAGTATGTGAGGATACTCGTGCTCGTATAATATGTAGATATACAGTACGTGTAATTCGTATGATGCATACATACTTGGGTGCTGGGAGCTGGGAGTAACAAGTATACATATTTACATACATATCTATCGAATTTAGAGACATTATATTATGTACGTCAGGATGTACAGTATGTAGAAGTAGATACAGTATATAGTTGAGATATACGTTATATGTATCGGTACGTCGGCCGGGTCGCGTCGTACGTACTAAGCGAATACATATCGTACCTTCGTATATAGCTACGTAATAGCTATGTAGCTCTAGCTATCCCTTGCGTATGCTCTAATGAAATTAAATAGCGCGGGAAATAATTCTTTTATTTTGCAATATTGACACTCGTCGGTGCGGGTTATTTATTTTGACCGCGGTCGTTATCTGTTATTGTCACAAAATCCGGAACCATATCGTTTAAAATGTTATCATAACCGTTCAATCAACCGTACACCGCCAACTTACGGTTCGTCGTTTCGTTTGGTTTCCTTTTGGTTTCGTTTCGATATAATCGACTACAGAAGCTTTTAGTATAATGAAAGTTTTAACGTTTGATCGGGTTTTACCCTTCGGCATTGCGCGCCCAGTCTCGTTATTTACGCGACTGTTTCCACGTTATGATACCCTCTTAGTTGCGAGTGTCATTTCGTACTGATAGCAATCTTTGATAATGTCCAAACGCATGAAATTCTAAAGTAGGTATTTGTAAATTATTAAAGAATTACCACGCGCCCTCGTCTCGTACCCCTCTTCCTATTCCAATAATCTATTCGATTCGAATAATCGTGCACCATCGCCTATGTATACGTATATGTATGTGTTTGTGTATAGCCTACCTCGAGCCTTGCTACCTACGTGCTATTCACTACCTATACGTATGCCGGTACGTTCGCATATCGAATGCAATAACAGTGACATAACTCGCATAAAAGCTATTTTTTCGAGATGACCTTTTTCAGCGAGCAGTTTCCAAGTATATATTTTCCAATTTCAAATTTCAAGTGGTACAGCGTTGAATATACCTACCTACATAATACATATGTGATGTATGCTGCTCCCAAGTTCGTATAACGTGTGAGAATTCAGATGCAATATTATGCCATTTTAAACTTGAAAACTGCCTCCAAAATTGTTCTCTGTAGCTATACATTTCGAACTCGAAAAAATTATTTTTATCCTTCGGGTTATGTGACTGTTGCATTCGATGCGCAAATAATATTTTCCGCCTTTTTCCTAGCGCGCATAATATACGAAATATTATATTTACGTGTTATGTGATCGAGTACAATTTGCTACAAAAACGACGTTGCGTCGTTTTATCACCAGTAAGTAGTGAGTATCCTCCTGCTTACCTACCTACCTATCTACCTACCTACCTGCTTATAATAAGTATCGGAGGCAATTCACAGCATTATTGGTATATTGAAACTCGAGGTATTACGAGTATTTTTGACCGAACCGGAAAGTAACGACGGACGTTCGACCTTGGTGGTTGTAATTTGCATTAATTTTCGTAATCGTTTTATCTTTATGCATTGGTGACAAATGTATCATTCATTGTAGGCTGTACGCTATACGCTATACGCTATATACGTCTAATATACCTATGTATGTATGTATTTGTCTATTGCGGACGGGACGAGAGGGAACGCGAAGCGTTGCGGTGCGGTGTGATCGCTTTATTCGCGTACACGCACGAATATACGATGTACGTACGTCTACGGATAAATGGATATATTATGTGTAATCGTAGGTAACTGAGGTTATTAATTGATTATACTCATAGTAAGTTAGTCATCAGGCTGATCGTCAGGGGTCATTAAAATATACGTGTATACTTATTATTTCAAACAGTTCTGATACGTTGTTTTTTTTTTGCTCTCTGATTGCAGTGGGCCTCAGTGGCATCTTGGTTTTTGAAACCGGATGGGAATAATTCACTCGCTACTACATGCTCCTCTAACAGCGGTGTTACCAATTCGACTGTCAGCAATAACGGCAAAAGCAATAACTGCAGAATCTCCTCCGGTATTCCGTCATCGTTTGGACCCACCATTTGTACGGTACGTTGTGATTTTTGTTATTTACTTTTTTCATTGACGCAGGAAGCGGAGTGGAGTACAAATTCGTAGAGCCCAGCGAGAGCTAATATATTAGAGAGAGAGAGAGACAGTGAGAGAGAGAGAGACAGTGAGAGAGAGAGAGGTGATATTGAAAACTCGTTGTCGCTGTCGGTCTTACTACGTTAGGTGACATCGAAGGTGAGAAGGCGACAAGGCGACAAATATGATTTCATCGAAAACGACGATGGATGCGAGAAATATAAAAAATGAAAAAAACGAATCGGTGACGGCGGTGGCAGAAGAAGAAGAAGAAGAGGTAAAAAACACTCGATAAAACAAAGACGACAAACGGTCTAGCGCATACAAGCGAACGAGAGTGTGACAAAGACGAAACGAGCGGTTATATGAAAAAAAGAAGTTAACATATAAGATTCGGCTTGGCGTCCCGCCGTCACAGTTATTACTTGCGGTATAGCTATCGGTTTTAAATTGCCTTTTGGATGTGTAGAAAAGAATGAGACTATTGTGGGTGTTATGCAACGACCTTCGGTGTCAGAAGCGCGCACACAAAGGAATTAGACTCGGCTACCTTTTTATAGTAGGTTAGGTATATACGTTTACGTACGTGTATCGTATAGGCCTATGTTTTTCTCTATAAAGTACCCAAGTAGTAAGTAGCGAGTACGTACGTTCCGAGTACGAGTAGTAGTAATGCGACATGCAAGTATAAATAAGTAAAAGAGTATACGTACATGTCACACACGGTCGTACTTCTACGTATGTCTGCAGCGTACACGACGAAGCGACACGGCGCGACACACGAATTCATCAGTCACGTGTTGTGTACCTATTTGTATCGCCAATCGCCTATATCAAATCGGCCGTCAACGTGGTTAATTTGCTTTCGACGACCACGACCGAAAGTGTCCTTGCCATCGTCCATTTGTCATTGCGGTTTCTTGTAACGCGTCCGGTACTCCGGTAGGTCGTTTTGACGTTTTCGCCGCTCCACAAAATAATCTACGTACTACTCTACGTATACCTCTCAGATGTACTTGTTCACAATATTATTTCCTATAACTACGCGTACGCGGTACTCACCTAATGCCAACAACGAATTAAATATTTCCATACCTATACATCATTACGCGCGCCGCTGTTGGTGTGATTTCAGTTTCGTCGCAGAAATTTAATCGAGGAAAAAAACACGCGCTACCTGTGCGAGTCGTTTCGTTCCATTTTTCTCAATCATTCTTTCCTATGTATATTGTAGGCTAGCTGAATTTTTAATTACCTGATGGCATAGAGATCTTTAAATCTTTTGCCTTTTAGACCATTTTCAATCGTATGCAGAATATTCGCAGTTTTGTTTTCCCCCACGTATGATGTCGCCGGCGGACATCCTGCATGAAAATCACTAAAAATTACATACGAAACTGTTCGTGCAAATTCTCAGAACTACTTCTTTTGGTGGAAGGAAAGAAGGAAGGAAGGAAGTAGGGAGGGATTCAAATTTTTGTTCTTGATCTCATAGAAGAGAATAAGTCAAGGTCTCCATGAAATACCAAGTTGAGCTTTCCAACTGAATTTGAAACGGAGTTAAAAAAAATATATATATATATTTTCGAGGAAGTTTTGAGTGACGAAATTTTTTGGAATTTTCCATGCATGCTAGCCAAAACCACTTCGTAGGGTGATTGGTGAAACTTAGTCTGTGAGGTTAGTCAAGAAGCAGAGTTATAACTATACACGAATTTGACTCGAAATGGATCCGAAATAGAGGATAATCGATATTTGAGGAAGAAATTTGACATATACAGATTCATCTGATTATTGGCTTTGGGAGGTATATAATACGATATATTATATTCCAAATTCACCTGCACACGTGCTATTGTTGGAAGGAAGAAGCGGGAGGGGTTATTGTGCTAGAAATGTGCGGTGCGGGTATAAACGAAAAGTCGACGATTTTCGATTACACTGTCGTATAATTAAGTGAGCACAAGTGACTAACTTATTCTAATTTCAGGTTCTCAAGTGAACTTGGAGGGGGAGTTAGAGGAGAGTTTCGACTTTTAGAGGGGTAACCACGATAGGAAATTTCACCAATCTTCCATGTATTGCCACTCAATAAACCTTGAAAGGTCAAAATTTGTGTGCAAGGCTAGTCGAGAACCAAAATATGATCCCTGACCTTGCATTTGCGTCAAAATGGATGCAAAATGGTGAAAGGTCAGAAGTTAAGAAAAGCTTGAGAAGCCTCATGTAGGTGAAATTGGAAAAATATAATTATGTAGGTTCACTAGCCGATTTTTGTGCGCAAAAAGTAGAATTACGAGCACGCATATTCCTAATTCAGCTTAGGTATTAGATATTTTTAGATAAGATAGTTTTATTTTATTTTTCAATTTTCATCGTATATACATAACGTAAGCACATAAATTATATTAATCACGATATATACTTCTAAATGTGTAGTACTCTATGTAGAGTCGCGGATGTATCGTTAAATCCCCAACCCAACAGTTAGTGTCTCAGCACCTAATATACCTATTATGGTACATACGTTTACGTATAGGTAAATAAATACTTACTTTAATTTGACAATGAGTGCAAGTGAATAGCGATATAATCATTTCGTAACGGATATTTTTTCGATGTACGTAGACGTGTAAACCTGACGTTTAGGATGCGGCGCGGTGTGGCGTGGCGCGAAAATCGTAAATGATGCGATACGGTATGGCGAGTTGGGCGGTTTGTAAAACGCGTGCGTACCTATACGAGTTACCAACAAAAATTAATTACTCGATTAAGATCTTATTTAGATATTTACTCGCTCATTAGCGTGTTTCGACGCACCTACACCGACCGGTAAAAGGCGTAATTACGCGCGAGTAGTTTCAGCGAATCGCGCAAATAACTCGACTATTTTCTATTTTCGTTTTCGTTTTTTTTTTTTTTTTTTTTTTTTTTTTTTTTTTTTTTTTCTGTTGACCGTATCCAGTTGGTATCTAATTGGCGAAATTTTTCTCAAACTTCTCATCAATCTGAACACTGTTTTATCGCTATACGCATCGTGTATTGTGTCCGGTGTTTTTGTTTGCGCGCCCGCGTGTGTAAGCATACTCATTCGATTGAATACGAATACGAATACGAGTACGAGTACAGTACTCAGCTACTCACTCTACGTACAATCGCGTAACTTTCACTATCTTCTGCTTTTTATGAATAAGTTGGCGTATAATGTGCACGCGAGACGATACTTATCCGTTCGTCCTTATTATCCCACGTATGTTTACATGATGTATGTAGCTATGTACCCTGTACAACTAATTATCCAACAGTATTAGTAGTGCAAGGTGTCAAGTGCCAACGTTTAATACGCTCGAAGCGTATGGGAAAGATTTTTACTATCTGAGTCGGTGAATGATATCGGCTTGTTGAAAGTACGAGAAAATATTCGCTGACGGCGGAATCTATCGGGCGGTAATTTAAGATGGATTAGGGTGAGCAATGAATTGAAAAGTGATGGAAAACTGCGGAGAGTGAAAAAATAAGCAACAACCAATGCGGCGTGCCACCATATATTTTCTAGACTACCGTTATTGCCATGCCTGGCAGCCGTGTCCCGTGTACGATATACTATTCGCTATACTTGGTAAAATATAGAGTCGCTGCATTGCACATGAAACTCAATAAGTCCTGGTGTCGTATTGAGGAAATTAGAGTCTCGGAATCAGGCTAAAATGAGCAAACGGATAGATGAATATTTTTACCAAAATTTTCTCTTTTAATAATTTTGCTAATAAGTTAAATTTGTAACATTTCTTCTCCCCCTCCCTCTCTCACAAAAAGTGTAGACTTTTGCTTTTCGCTGTTGGATTTGCTTACTTGCTAACTTCTTACCTTGTTGATTCGTTAATTTACGCTTTGCGGCGTGGAGTCCCAACGCAAACGCATTATTGTATAGTTAAACTTACTTACTTACTAACTCGCTCACTCGCTGGTTCGCTTATTTCTGTATACTACGTCTAGTCGTCTACGCGGTGTATAGCTAGATGCATTCGTATCTGAGTGAAGAATGAAGAAGTTGTGTTGGATGTTGGCAAATTATCTCAGCTGCGTTACGTAGGGTAAAATACTGCGGTAAAAAGCGAATGAAAAATTGACGACTTAGATTTTAAGCAGTATTTAACTATTCGCCGGAGGAGGACAATTAGCGACTGTATTCAAGGTTAAGGCGAAGGTCATCGAGCGTAATACACATTATATTCGTACATTAACGAGTTATTGTACAATATATAGACGTGCGGCAGCCACAGCCACAGCCACAGCCACATACCTACGTTACGTAGCACATGTCGCTGTCGCCGCCCGCCGCCCTTGCCGCTTGCCGTCATGCCGCCATATCCCGCTGCAGTTATTGATTAGCCTTATTATTCATCTTCTTAACAATCAAGTATCCGCCATCCGCCTCCGTCTTGCTTCATCGCACCCGTAATTCTTTGTCACCTCGCGGCTAATAATTGTCTTTTGTGTAGGTCTCTGTCTACGTACCAGTACCTACGTGTACCTGTATACGTTCGACATTCGACATTCGACATTCGATTTGGTCTTCTCGCTTCTTGCTCCTTGCTCTTCAACATTCAGCATGCTCCAGCAACTTGTCAAAGTCGGCGTCGCGATGCTTACAATTTGACGCTTAATTCGACTCGATTAACGTTTCACGTATACTTATTTAGTTTACATTTGGATTTTTTCATCTTCTCCACTTTGAAATGCGGAGAGTATGCGGTGAACAGTGGCTCACTAGTTAATATTCGAGTGTTCCGATTTAAGTGTTGGGAATTTCAGCTCCTAACATCGATGCTGGAAATATTTTCCAAGATCGCATTGAAAAAGCTTTTGGAATCGAATTATCGTTCGAAAAACTTGAAGCTGCGTAGCATTCCTTATTTTTGTGTTTTTTAAATACCCCACTGAATTGAAGCAAGTTCCGAATGTTTCGAATTTTTTTTCAAAAGTAACCGCCGCGCCGCTACATTTTTTTTCGTATTTGCTTTGCGGACAACAAAATGCAAACGAACACTGGATGCGAAGAAATTGAAAACACCGAAATTTCAAAATATTTTAATTCTGTATCAATCGTAACGAAAACCTACTATGTATACTTTTTTCTACTCGCTATCGCTCTTCCACTTTTTTTTTTTTTTTTTTTTCGAATGCAATGACCGGCATAAGGCAGGCAGCAGGTGACAAAACTTATACGTGGATGGCATGGCGGAATGGCGAATTGGCGGTTGGGTATAGTTGTCTACGTAAATTGTTAGTTGGCAAATTTCGCACCGTGTCGCTTTTCATCGTTTACGCGCTTCGTTACTTTTCGCTGACAAATTAACGGGGGGGCTGGTCGTGTTCGGTGTTACACGATTCAACTGTTAACACGCAGCCGTGCGTATACATACGTGTGGGCGTAGATGGATAGGCTAGGTAAATAGGTATGCAATACACACGAATATACGTAGCATTATAATTATAACGTTGACCAGTTTTCATAGTACCGAGCTGTGATAATTAAAAAATAAAATAAAAAAAAATAACCATAAATGATAATAGTATTAAAAATGAAAGAAGAATGTTTGGTTGTTGTTGTTGTTGTTTTTTTTTTTAAAGTCATAATTACTGTTACGGTAAAAGATCTAATTACAGACGATTCCCCATCTCTATCGTATACCTTATAGTATAATGTATCCACTTGTTATCGCGCATATCACGCCTACAAAAAAAATCGTCTTCACGAAATTTCACTCGCTAGCTGCCATGCCACTCTCTCGCGCGCCGATTTCTATCCGAACTCGCACGAAGTGGATAATTTACGTTGTGAGTGTCACGTTACGTTACGTTACGTTACGTTACGTGGCGTAGCGTAGCGTGGCATCGAGTCTTGTCGTAACCACTTGTCTCTTTAGTTTGGTATATAGCGTCGCATCGGTTGTTTTGTCATTTCGTATATAGTTTGATATGCACCTAACGCCATTGGACTTACCGGTTGATCGCGAAAAATAGAAAAAATAGAATCCAGTTTGAGAAACTGCAAAAGCGCAAAACGGTCGATCTCGGTATTTATTCGACAAGCGACCACTGAGTAGTATTTATAAGTTTACGTACGTACTTGGGTTTTCGTATGGTACACCACCTCATTTTACACTCATATATTATAGTCACCGAGGAACTCGCGTCTAAACGTAAGGTAAGCTTTGTTAGCCTTTGTAGCCAATAGCCATTTCGTAATTATCGAGTATAAATTGATAGTTTGTTTACAAAATGAAAGAATAGAGTGAGCGTGAGAGAGAGAGAGAGAGAGAGAGAGAGCAAGAGCGAGAAACACGCACGATTTGGATCGTGTAAATTTCTGTGTCGAATGAATTCCATCGTCGCTGAGAAGAACGGTGTGTTTCTTTTTGGCTTTACGATTACGCTTAATAGGTATCTTGAAAAATATCTACAACAGAGTGGAACCAATATGGTCTTGTTTTCCAGGTGGTGTGGTTTTTAATTTAGAAAGAGGCGTATCCCGTTTTAAATGACCTCTATACTTTCCACTTTTAATTTAAATTAAATGATAGAAGAAAACGATGACGACGATGTCGTTTTTATGCTCATCTCGTAGTTTTTATGTTCGCCACCGTGGCCGTGTAATATTCACGTCACGAACTAGCCGCGATCAATGTGAACATAGTCAATTTTGAATAGATATCTCCTTCGGTAATTAAACGTTCGCAGCGAATGAATTTAGCTGCGAACGTCACGAACGTCGAGATTCAACAAAATTGGTTAGCAAGGAAAAAAGTCTATGTATATATCGGTGCTGCTGGTGCCGATACCGACGCCGATGCCGATCCTACTACCCGAGTGGTGTGCTTTGCGCTTTGCGCTTTTGTATGTACGTATACGTACACGTAGGTACTCGGCTCTGGCCAACTTTGTTAACTGTAACTGCCTATCCACTCGTATATACTCGTAACATAGTTGTGCATGTTGCCAGTTTACCGCTAATGGCTGCTAAAATATTGTAATCGCTTTATTCACCTACGTACGAGTAATATCTGCCGCTTTGTCCTGTAGGTGCGCGTATATGCATCTAGCATCTAGCATCTAACATCTAGCTCTAGGTCTACCGATTTCATACCTCTCTATCCCTAGGTTAAGTATTTTTTCAACGCTGACGAGTGCGTATAACTCTCTATAATCATATTATTCTGTATTCCTCTCTACACCTTTACTCGCACGTATACTTTGAATATACAAATTTTACACGGGTGACAAACATGGGTGGCGCCTACGTGTGGTACGCGGAAATGTTCAACATATTTTGAACGTGTCACGCGAACGCTTAAACTAAACAACCCAATTACACGCTATGCGAGTTAACATTACGCTCGTATACGTTTGTTCTTATTAAAAGGGAGTCTCTTTATTCATTACACACAGGCGCAACTGCTTCTCTTAATATACTCGATAAACATCCCCCATTCGCGTTCGCACGTCGTAAAGTTATTTTTTATCTATTACGACCATCTTTTGTTTCAAGTACGAGTACATCTGAATGTGTGGGTGTGTACGAGTAGGTAGTTGAGTGCGAGTACCTAAAATTGAAAATCTCGCGTCGCATGTCAGCGTGAAAATTTTGTTTCTATATTTCGAAGCCTTAATATTGCTCCGAGCCGTCACCCATCAGTCTATCTATCTCAGTATAATCACTGAACTCGACTCAAGTACTCAGGTACGCAGCTACGCAGTACGCAGCCAATCTACCGTCGCGTCGTATGTTAGCGTAAATTTATTTTCGAATATATATATATATACGTTTATAGGTGAACTAAATTGTCGGTATACTTATACCCACCTAGCTGCCTATCTACTATATCTACCTATTTACTACTCGTGCAATGTAGTACAATGTACACAGAGTACACTGTACGGTGCTCACTCACGTTCGAACTTGGTAGGTAAGTTGCGTACTTCACCTATATACGGTACTACTTTCCACGTATTTTTTTTATTCGTTCCTTGGGCTCGAACCGGCATACTCCTCCCATCTTCTGCTTCGTATTTACGTTCTAGTATACTTACGTAGACAGATAACGTATCAGAAATAGTGATGTAAAATCAGTTCGCATGTAACACGCCACTCGAGTAATGCTCGGAGTCTCCTCGTCCGCATGGCCATGTGAAGACTCCGTTGTAGACTTGGTTCTGTCCGTTGCGTGACCACACGTCCAAAAGGTCTCGTGACAACTCCTCTTTAAAAGAATAAACGATGCCCCGACGCCGAAACTAAAATTGGAAATTACAGCACTACGGTACACCGTGAGTCGTTTCACTTCTCCCCCTTTTATACTACATAATGCAATCTGTAACCCGGATAACAAACTATTAATTATTGTTTTTGTAATCGCCGCAGTTCCACCGCTTTTATATGGCTTCGCTTTTGCCTTAAATCTACCCAATTCGGAAAAAGTATAGACCGCAAACCCTCTCTTTCAATTTATATTAAGTGGAACCACACCTTAATGTCGTGCTGACATTCATCAAACCACCCCCTCAATATTTAACTAAACGATTCAAACGTAATGAAGTTGTTGCTGTAATTTTTTCCCGCCACTCTCAGCTTCTTTTCTTCTCTTCGTCGTCGTCTTCTTCTTCTTCTTCCTTATTTTCTTTCTGTTTCCTTTTTTCTTTCTTCTCGTGCGCATCGATCAATGTTTTTTTTTCCGCATCTGAACTCATCTTAGCACCACCAACCACATACCTAAAGCTCCCACTTGTTTATTTTATTTTCATTCATTTTTTATTATTAATAACTACTTTTAGCGACACGACTATTTTCCTGTGTTTTCTCTCTTAAAAAAAGTGTTTGTCGCGCCTCTCTAAATGGGTACCTAATGTTGTGAAAAAGAGAAAGAGAGAAAAAAATGGTAAAAAAACGTGAAGCAAAAATTATAAATAAATAAAGTTCAAAAAAAAAAAAATACAAATTTGGTGACCACCAATCTTTCTTACAGATCATGATTCTTGATCACTGTTAGTTTAGTATAGGTAGTAAGTCTTTATTGAAGTAGGTATACAATGATCGACAGAATACGTATGTTATACGTTTGTCTAAATTTCTTTCCATAGAATGCTGGTTTGTATACACTGAATGTTTTTTTTTTTTATCTTTTCTTTTTTTCAAAATCATTTCGGATAGCAAAAATAAAAAAAATCATACGACGTGCAGACCAGTAAAATTTATAACAAATGCTCCAGTTATTTTTTAAAGGGTGGTTGAGGCTAGAATAATCGTTGGTTATTTGAATCATATTTTGAAATAAACGAGATTTTTTTGAAAATGAAGAGGTCTGCGCACTACTGCAAATGAATCGCATACAAAACTCACTTAGGTAAATAGACACTTTGAAAAGGGTTATTAATAAATCATTGAATTAGTTAATTACCTAGTAATAATGACTATATAAATATATTATGCATATACATACGTACCTGACTACTTGTCTATACATAATATACATAAATGATGCGATGGACAGGAAGTTGACTTGAAAGTTGATGTATCGAGTTATTAATTTTCGTATCACTTATCTCGGTATGTGAATACGATTGTAAGATGCGATTAATCGATTGAAAGCATTTGAAATTCGTTGTTCGTGTAAGTGTACCAAACGTAGAGTTGCTACAGGTTAAACGATGAGAATAAAGTCACGAATTATAGTATAGGTAACCACCTATCGCTGTGTACTGTACATACTACACAGTACACTACCATGAATGCCATGTCGTTTGAGACTTAGACAAAATTCGTTGAGGTGAGTGGAAGAGGTCGTCCTTTCAGCTCATATACTGATTAGCGATTATGTTGAAGAAAGATGAGTAAGGTTGCCCTCTCATGTGCTAACGCCAGCGCGTTGCGTTATACTATAAGAAGGAAAGAATTTTAAATTTATGAACTGAATAGTAAATGGTGAACGCGTATTACCTACTTACACGTATAGCGTATACGTCGCAGATATTTGATGGTAAATAGTGTGCGATGTACAAATACGAATCGATGATAGCCCAATGGCTAATCGTCGAAAAAGCATAGCTTTAAAAAAGATGCGCCAATAAAACGTGTAATAGTAAGCAAATGCGAAAGGAGGAGCAGGAGGAGGAGGAAAAATACGCGAGTAAAAAGATCTTATCCGATGTGTCATGTGTCATATGTCATACGTTTGAGTGGCAGAGCGTGCTTAGACCGACCTCTTTCTATAAACGCTATCTACAATGGTAAGAATACCATAATCGTGATGTGCCAGTCAAGCTGACGTGACGTCATGACACACCTACCAGTCTTAAATAAAATATTGGACAAAGTGATATGACAACAACAACATCGGCATTACTTTTTTTGTTGCGTCGCGACGTCGATGAAAAATAAGTCGACGATATAATTTATAATTCATGATAGGAAAAATTTCATCAATTTATGTTATAGCGTACCACGTTCAGACTTCAGATGTACGGGTAACTGGCGCCTGTAGTTTATATACATACGTACTGTGTAATATACCCAAGTTTCTTGTACTTGTGAGTGAATAGGTTAAAAAATAGGGTACATGGGTATTGTTACTTACTTAGTTAGATAGATGTATACGGTCGTATGAATAGGTGTAGTAGGTAAATTAAGTATGCAAATAGACACTAGGATGGGCTTAATTTTTGAAGAAAAGAAGGATACCAAGTGGTTACTGTAAGTAGTTGCTAAATGATCTCTGTAGAGTATCTTATGAAAATTTCTGCGTCTAGACTAAATTTTTAGACCCGCCCTCCCAAATACTAATTTATTCGAATTTTACAAAACTTGAAATTTTCAACAAAAACGATTTTTCGGGCAATTAAATGGTTTTTTTTTTCGGCATTTTGAAGCCATAATTTGTCGTTTACAGATTGAAAAACATTTCATTGCGTAATTTTTTCAAAATCATGAAGCATAAACTATTTTTGAACTTTTTCAAAAAACATATCAATATTGCTTATTCTCAAAAATAAACAACGAATACCTAGGTAATTTATTGCTCGTGTTGTGCGCAGTACGGGCTCAGCTTGGGCTAGTTCGGACTCGAGAGATGAAATGAGCTCGAGTTTTGCCACACGAAACTTCCCAATATATCGTATTATTGCTACAAAATGACTCCGTTTATATATAGGTATAGGTGTTTTAGCATGGAAAAGCTCAGCCCTTAATAGGAACCTCTGCGGAATCAAAATTAAACATATTTTGCCTTTTGAATCCAAAAAACTCTAAACGTTTGTCGTTCATTTTTTAATGTAACGAAAGTGTACGCGTTTTGAAAAAATTCATGAGCGCAGTCTATAGTCTATACCTGCTAAATTCTTTTAAAATTGGTAGCTGAAATGTTTTTCAATCTTCAGACGACAAATTATGACTTGAAGATGAATAAAAAAAAATCAATTGGCTAAAAATTTTTTTTTTTAAAGTTCAAATTTTGTAAAATATGACCTCATTTTTTTAGACGGGTGTGGGTGGTGTAGTTGGTCTTAAAAATTAAGTTTGGAGGCTGAAATTTTTATGAGCTACTTTCTAGGTTATTCAGCAACTCTTGCAACCACCAATTCTCTCTTTTTGAAAACCACAAAATTTACTTCTATGTATAATATGCTCACAGCATAAGGCACATGCGCTTGTTGGTAGGGCTTAAGTTTTAACTGCTTCACTGAGTGTTGAATAAATCATAAGAACTAACATCGAAACCAGGAGCGTAATTAAGGAATTTTTTGGCCCATCCTAGTATTCGAAATCTGAAAGATTTTGTACGAATTGAATGATTACTCTACATAGAATAAAACAAAATCTCTCGATTTAGAGGTGTAATTGTGGAGAGATTTTTAGAGAATTATTTTATATTTGGTAAATGAAATTTTATTGAATCCCAATACATTGAAATGAATTTTAAAAAAAGTTGAAGATACCACCTTAGTATTTAAAAATTGACGCAATTTATTTGTTAGCATTAAAAAAAAAGTGAACCCTCTCGCCACGTCCTCATCAATCAGAAAAACAAATATTTTTTTGACTCGTCCTTGACTCGACCAATAGAAATTCTGTTTATGCCATGCTGCTTCGCTGCCTAAAGCGTAAATCAAATTCGAACGAATAAACTATCATACTCGTACGAGTAAGGACGTATACGTGCTATATTGCTATCGCTTGCACGCAACAAATGTCACTATGCAGCGATTCTTACGTTTTGTTGATGTTGCGACTCGAAGCGTGATAAAGCAAGAAGACGAGTTGACAACTATACGCAAAATATCCTTTTCCAAAAATCCATCTAATGAGCTTTCATGATTAATTATTTAACAGATGATGGACATTTTCTAATAAATCAGAAATAGTACGCTTGCGATGCACGCGTACATAACTCGATAATACGAGCAGTCTCCCCCGTCCCCTCCTATCACAAAAAACCTCCCTTGAAAAATGTGTTTTTTATTGAGAGAATTAGGGGTAAGGTGAATTTTTTTCATTTGTCTCGAATATTATAGGTTTCCCATATATCGTACCTACTAGTTGCTGGTAATTCAACGACCTTAAAAAGTACTCATTTGGAAGTTGTAGTCGAAATGATGAACTTTTCATCATTGCAAATCGCTGCGAAATACGAATGAATAATAACAAGACATTTATTGCATGGCAGGAAAATGTTGGTAAAAGTGAAACTGAAGAAAAATATTGGTAAGGAAGAAGGAATAAGCGTACGAACATTGTATGACGATTACGTGAAGATGACGTAGGTACTTTATACTTACGTTGGAGTGTATATAAGTACGAGTATAATGGGTAGAAGTACCCAACGCAGCTAACACACCTACCAAGTATGAAGGAGCATCGATCATCGCTTTGTCGAAATTTTTCGTGTGAAATTGAATGGTGTCACAATGTACCATGGTACCCGTTGCAAGTGGATGACACGTAGCTCTACTATAGGTGTTTGGGGTAAAAGCTAAAAGTAATTTAAACCTAATACCTATCGCAGCCGTTGTCCTTCCCATAGACGCACTTCATGCGAGTATCTGTTGAAACCGATATCGATTCTTCAATTTTCAAATGCTGTTTAAGTTCACGCGATGCGGCGCGGAGCTCTATATTAGTTTCGAAAAAATTCACTTCATTCCCTATGACCTATGTGTTGTGTAGTACAATATACTAGTAGTAAGTAGGTGTCGGTCTTTCGGATATAGTGATACACGACGATCAAAAATTTCCTCATATCCAAATTGGAAACATTCTATACACTATATACCAAGACATACATCACCCAGTTACCTCCTTCAAGTGAGCACTGAACAGGTTGCTTGAAAGCTCACCACCAGCCACATATATCTTGTATGAACTTCTTTCTGTATGCATTTAGATTTGAAAATACGAAATAGTTGAATATGTAGTTAGCTATGAGTTTCCTGATTTCCTTACACAGGTAAACACAGCCAACTACCTAATCAACTGTTTGAACTTGAATATATGTTACGCATTGCAGTTCGTACGCTAACTGTACATTGCAGTTATACGTTAGCCTTACCTATACACACCTTTACAAAAAACTTATATGTCTGGGGTACCGACTTACGAAGGTGTTTAGTATGTGTACCTACTTACACTTACTGAAAGGTATACTCGCGTATAACGTATAACTGAGAGGCAAATGTTTTAGGTGGTTGAGCGGCATGAGACGAAGGAGGAACTTGTTTGGTCGTGCACAATTTTTTTTTCTCTCTCACTCTCTCTCTCTCTCTCTCTAATAGTAATACTATGTTATGTTTATGGTGCCTTCTGGTGATCACCGATATTCGCTGCAAGGTTGTCACAATCGCTACCCTATAATCAAAAATCTTCTCTTTCGGTCGCCATCTTCGAAAACAAGTTTTTGTCTTGTTTTGGCTTCAACGTAGTTTGTGCCCTTGTCTTTTCCCGTGCAATCTTATCATTGTAATTATACGCTGCTGGTATGATTTACTGCCGTTGCTCCAATTACCATCGAGTCGCATACCTGTTATTTACAATATTAACCTTCCGCGCTCGCCTATTGCCTCGATACATACGTGACGTCCGAAATGAAATTTTTCTACTGATATTCTGATTCTGATCATCGCGTCGCATCTCGTACCTAATACCTAATACCTATATCGTAATACGTACGTATGCGTAAACGTCCACTCCTCAGCCAGCTACTAAGTATTCCTCTATTCCTACCTATATCGAAGCAATATATTATCTTTATACTCTTGTATTCTACCGGCTAAACCTAATAATTTACGTTTCGAGATTCAAAGTGTTATATTGTATACGTCGTAATTGGTATCTACTATGCGTCGTTTCGCTTGCTGTACGTATATGCATGTGTACTACTTTGTAGGTATATTATATATACTAATTACAATGCGGTGTTTTTAGTATGTACATATACGAGTATGACTGATGCTGATACTATACCGCTGCGTCTCTTGCTGTATATGTCTGTTTTTGAGGAATAGGTATTTTAACGTAGTTTTTTTTTTTTTTTTTTTTTTTTTTGTCCGACATTGACATTTATTCGGAACAAAAATTGTATCTATCGTATGTTTAATTTTAATAAAAATGAACTCCATGATAAGAGTTGCATGTAATTAAAGTATAAGTACGTAGTATAACTACGTTCATTTACGATTAATTCGCGTTAAGTTTACAGTACCTATCTAAGATTTGTACGAGAAGAAAAATTTGTATAACCACTAAAAATTAGGGATATATACCTAATGAAATTTAATGAAGTAAAATATTTTTACTTTTATTTTTCATTGTTTTTTTTTGCTGAAACAAGAGAAAGAAAAATGAAAACTTTGAATTCACCACGTATAAATCTTATATAGTTAGCTAACTTCAAAAACTTCAAAAGTTAAAGAAGTGCAGGCAATGTTGGTTTTTAACGTAGTTATGAAGTACGTATAGCGCCCCCCCCCCACCCCGGTCATTCATAATCGTTCTCAATCCTATAACAAGTTGTTGGTTGTTCTTATTAAAATTTAACAATTTTTAAAGTTAAAAGTCCGAAAGGTTAGTGCACATACAATGCATACGTACATATATGTACGTATGCACTTTATCGTCGAGTGAAACTTACCTATATATAACTACGAATCACCGATACGAAGGAAAAGAAAAAAAAAATGTCGAGGAAACTGCAAGTTTGGACATTTTGGTCGTACTATCAAGATGTCAGGATGTTGGTTTTTTTTGGTGATATGTATTGTATATACTTATTCGTGTATGTGCGCGCATATGCTCGTGTACGGTAGTGTATAAGATGATACTGTACTCTTTTGGGGTATATAAGAGAAAAGAGAAGCGTGTAACGACGTTTCGAATTTGTAAATTTATGGAATTTGTTGGCTTATTCGTAACGGTTGGCTTTGAAAACGCGGAATATAATTAACCGACGGAGTGGTATTCGTTAAAATAAACACCATCGCCTAGAGTATGGATATCTTGTTCTTAATGTTGGTTGTCTTGAACGAGTTAACATTGACAGTAATTTATTTTTTAAAGGGAGTGAAGGCTGAAGAGAATTAGGTATACAGACATACAGTATAGACGTATATATGTAGACTTATAGACATAGTTCCACATTCAGTAGGCGGGATGAATAAAGACAAAATGGTTAGCTTAATTGTTATTCGTAGATCGTATATACGTTTACGTCTATGTCTACGTATAGATACGTAGATATGGTGGTACCTCTACTACCTATATCGATACTTGCCAGTACGTATTCGTGGTATGCCATTGGTACCGTCGTACTAGGTAGGTATAGCAGACGCTCTTATTCTCACCTTCTCATTTGCTCAACTTATCCAATAACTATATACATTTTTTCACCATCGCTTCGCGTTTGTAGCATTCGTAGAGCATTCGTCGTGCTGACGTCATTCATTCGTCATTCCTCTTTTTGTTTCAAACATTCGTCCAGCACACTATACATCGCCAATACCTAATTAAGAATTCAAATTACCTTTATATGCATCTGTTATATGTACGTGTCGTGTATGTGGTATTTTTTGTATTATGCTTCGACGCCGGTGTGCAATGTATTAGACTATTCGTATCGTATTAACCTGCGTACTTCTATACTTATATGTGATTTACCAGGCGAAAATGCGATTCGCTTCCGTCTCAGAAGTGCCCGCCTCGTTTAAGCATACGTATTTAACTGCTGCTCGCATAATTGCCAATGAGATGGTGTCGTGGGTGCGTTTATTTGTTCGCGCTTGCGAGTATATGCAAATAGGTATATATTATACGTGTACGCTGTTCGTATAGCATACGCATATGTACCTATCTACAACTGTGCAAGTACGACACGTAAATATTACTAGTAGTATGAGTACGCGTGTGAGTTACCGCGTTTATCGTCTATTCGTCTATCGCTTGCTCTTATTTTGCTTTTTCACTTGTAAGCCGGCTAATTAATCGATTTTTTTCTTCTTCTTTTTTTTTTCTTTTCATCATTACCCATCTTAGTATTTATACCTAGGTGTATCAAAATGCAAAATCATTATCAACGCGAAAGGATACTACGTTTAAGTAGATGAGATGAAATAATCAAATATATCTATGTTCGAGGTATATCGATAATTATTACGTTATTACTTACTGCTCACTTACTCGCATCGATGTACAGCAATTTTATGTACATAGGGTACATGGCGTCGGTATTAGGATGTAAACGTCTATATAGCACATACATACATGTATGTGCTATATCAAGCGGTTATCGCGCATCGCGACCGAACCAATCTGTTGAATCGGTCTTTTGGTCGCGCTATTAGCTGATGGCTGTACAAGATGTACGAGTACGAGTATACCACCTAATTGCGGCGGAGCTTGTCGGTGTACCACTATACCAGCAATCCGGCATAGCGAAAAATTCCCCTTCGTTCTTCTCGTGTTCCTCGCGTCATGCTCGGGCTTGTAATCGTACGATGAAAGGTCGCTCGAGGTGATGACCATAAAAATCAGAATCGGGATACGAGAGAGCCAAAAGAGGATACTCGCGTTTCCATTTTAACAACGAACGCCGAACGCGACGATAAAATCATAAGCGGCTTTTACCGACTTCACGATTCGTGACGTCATAAATTATGCGCCATAATATACACCTTCGATTGTTTTCGAATGGATAAAAAATAAAGAGGAAAAAAGATAATGATAAAAAAAAAAAAAACTAGTTATCAATAATCGCCCGGCAGCGAGATTATCAACGACAAAAATGACCTTAATGTTTCATTCTCGAGCACACGATTACGAAAAATTACTACGTTCTTGTCGTTTCTGCTTGTGTATTGCCGAGTAGGTCTACGTATATCGTATCATCGCGGTATGATCGATATTTAGGAGGAGAAAAAAAAAATGGGAGTACCTACCTATGAATTACCGGACTTGTGTATTGGAAATAAGAAGAAGAAGAAGAAGAAGAAGAAGGACAAGAACAAGAATACGAAGAGGAGGATGGGGAAAAAGTAGAAGAGAAACAAAAAATATGAGATTAGAGAAAACCAGAAAGGGAAAGAAGTTGAAAAATGGAAGATGAAAATTATTTCATAAATATGAAACATCGATAAGGTCACCTGCTTCACCTCGTTTCAATATTCAGATAACTCGGCTCGGGAAATTATAAGTATAGTTCGTCTGGTTTATTCGTGTACACGCGGTGTACTCGTATATACGTAATACATAGATATACGTATATATGTATGCATTTATCTAACGCAGACCGAATTTACACGTTGCGGTTAAAATCACAAGATGTGTTTTTAATTTTTTCTTTTTTCATTTTCATTTTTCCTTTTCCCTCTCGTACCGTCTACGTTTTTTTGCTGCTTCTTCTTCTTCTTCTTCCTCTTCTTGTTTTTTTCCTGTTCTCCTGATTACTTATTATACATTGCACATTAGACATACTCTAATACTAATCATATATACGAATCAAAGAATCGATATACCTACCTTACATAGGTATCTAAGCAACAGGCATCCGCATAATGCTCCGTTTGAAATTCACGAGATTGAAAATTCGTATAGCATAGTTGATGATGCAGTTTTTAAATTGCAAAAGATTATCGACATTAGGTATTATCATTATAGAAGTTTTTTGTTTATTTATTATGTATTTTCATTTATATAATATAGTTATTTATATTATGAGGATGTGTGTATATAGTACTATGGGTTTCAGGTCTTTTTCCAAGTATAGGTTACCTACCAAATCTTCGAAAAATGTATTCCCGATTTCAATTTCTTGAACACAAAAATGACATATTTTTGCAATTCTTTATCGGTATATATTTAGGAGAGTTCTAATATTTATTGTTACGATGTATAATAATTAATAATCATTATAATGTACGTATTATGTCTGTACTTGCCGTAATATTTGTCGGAATTCTAGCCAGGCTGAAATGTTGCTCGTAACTTCTTCACAAGTGGTGAAGCATCACTCATGCTTCCTCAGTTCTTCACTCACTTTATAGTTTATGTATAATTATCGCTTCAAGTTAAACTCCACCACGGAGCAGTTGTCGTTATTATAACTAGTGCTGTATACGACATTCTACATAATATTTATGATAGTTGAGTGAGGAGTGATGCCCGAGGTGAGTTTCGGGACTGCTAAATTGAAGAAAAAAAAAAGAAAGTTGTACCGATAAGAATGGTTTTGATTTTTTTTTTCAAAATGTAAATTTTATTAGTGTACAGCTGTTGCAGTTGTGGGGGGTGGTGGTGAGAGGTGGTTACAATTTTTTTAAGGACGTACATTTCTGCAGTGCGCGTGAATTCTATGAATATACTTCAGTAATCAGTGCTTAAGTGAGGGAGATTTTCTTTTCTGTATAACGATGCATAGTGATACGAGTATTTGTATTTATTATAGTCAATTAGTTATGGAACGTGTTTTTTGTTTCATTTTTTTTTTAAATTTAATTTTCGAAAATGAATTCCAGCATAGATCTACGTGGCGGCGATGGCTGTTACTCTAGAGCAATTATACAATTTAACGAACTGAATTCATGAGGGAAAGCGGGTGGGGGTGGTTTGATCCGTCACTCCCTCTCTCTCAGCTATGGTGCTGATTTTATTTTTGATTATTTTGCTAAAGCTTAGCTCAGGCAATTTCATTTTGAATTGAGCTGAATTTTCGTACAAGTTTGTGTGATGTGTAACCGAGAGTAGCGCAAGCCATGAAAGAATAACGTATATCTATCACTTTTATATTCCTGTCGTGGTTAAAAAAAAAAATATAATTATAATTAAATATACGTATTCATCGTGGAAAATTTATAAGAATCAAAAATATTCCGAGGTTAAGTGGCGAAGTTAGCAATAAGTTAATAACGCGACAGAGTAATATATCTATATCTAGACGAAGTATAGTGTGAAACTTCTATACAACTGCGTGTCACTGGTAAAACGACAAAAACGCAGTAAAGCCGTATCGTCTCGATATGTTGATGAAAATTTAGATGTAGTATACGTAATATAGGCGCAGACAGCTCTTATACTATGTATAACTATATATGTACTGTACATGTATAGCATGTGTGTGTATATGTATACATATTATATACGCGTATATAGATATGCGTATTAGAATGGGTACTGTGAGCATAGAAAATGAGTTGAGTCGATCTATCAAACTGTGATTTGCATATGAAGTATTTCCCGAGTGGATGGCTTCTACGAGTACGAGTATATATACGATATAGCGTGTAAGGAGGATCCAGTATATACAGCGTCTATATAGAGGATAAACGATAGGATACGTCGCGCCGCATCGGGTACTTATAAAAAAAAAAAATATACTATACCTACATTTTATGTATGTATATGTACGTATAAGCTATGCGCAATGTATACGAGTAACGACTGCCTTAGAGTATGGGAAGCGCGCGGAGAATTTATAAATGATTCCTTATCAATCTTGAGCGCTTTTCGTCCCCGAATCTTGGCGTGTTCGAGAAAGATATTGACACGTTTCGAAAGACGAAGATAAGTTTAGTGTGAAACGTTTTGTGGGAAGCGAACGAAGGATAGAGTGAAGTATTGAGAACGAAGGAACCCGGTCATTTTTTATGATTTTATACATAATTGAAGGAAACGTCGGAGGGACTTTGTTTATTATTCGGCAGCGACGCATCGTTATGAATATTCGGTTAGCATTTTTCATTTTTACGACGCTGTCGTCGCATTTATTTCGGGTACTCCGTATACTGGCAATATACGTAAACTACGAGTACGTATAAAGCCGTATATACCATGCACATTCTGATTTCTATACGTATAAATGTGCAGCATATTATATGTACTTATACCCCCGTATTACCCACGGCCACCGTACGTTTTTACTTTATTAATGTACGTTGTACAACCTAACGTAGGTATACCAATAATACCTATATACAATATTATAGGCGTATAACTTTTCCTTTCATTTGGTACTTTCTCAATACCTCTGCGCTCATCCTCGTATGGATGAGTGAATTGTTGACTGCGGCCGTGCGACTCTTTTTTACATTCAATTGGAAATATACTCGAAACATAATTTACCGCCAAAAGTATACCGTAAATTCGAAAAAAAAAAAAAATAACCAAAAATAATTTTGACACACTCTAAAAAAAAAGCGAGGGAGAGGAAGAGGTATTATTTGGTAAAAATCGCACGTATACGTATCTCAAGTTAGTATATTTACTTCGAGATTTGAAAATCTTTAAATGTACACTCGCGTATTACGCATTTAGTTGATTTTTTCCGCACATTTTCGGAGGCACGCGCTTACGCTCCGTGCTCGTATTATTTTTATTAATGTGGAGTACTTCAGCATATTATGCAATATATGCAATCATCTTACACACGTATTCAAAAATTGGTCATACCTTCTTACGACGATTCGACCTTATTTTACGCTGTCATAGGTAAAACAGAAAGCTGATTAGCTGTGCCTTATTTACTTTGTAATCGATTAGGGTATAGTGGGCAGTGAGCAGTGGCCAGTGGATATACTCGTATATAGGAAGGAGGAGCGCATCGGTATACTATACTCATTAGGGAAAACGTTGCAGACAGGTAACTCACACGTATTGTGGTATTCGATGAAAGTGGAATAATTGACGCGTGTGTACAATGTACGTATACGTATAATTAAATAACACAGAAGCGTATATGCACATGGTGCTCATTAGGGTGGTTCAACTTTCATTTTTTGTTGAATTTCTGGTCATTTCTGGTCAGTGGTCATCTTGAAAATTAAGAAAGGAAAAAAATATATATAGTGTGTATTTGAGAATGGCGCATGCGTGTTGAAAAATCAACATTTCATGTAACACTAAAAATGAAAAACTCGCCTAATATATATAATAGAAAAATCACATTGTTTTGTAGTTTGTATATGTATGTGCATGTGTACATATGCGTATAAGTGTATACGACACAAATCATGTACCCGTGAACTTACTCTTACGTTAGTGCGTACCGCTGGGCTATACATATACTTAGGTATAGCTATGGCTGTATATGTGCTACCGAATACACGCTGCATATTTTGTATTGGGCTATGGTGGGCATTCGGCATTCGGCATTCGGCATTCGCTGTTTGGTACCTTCGTACACACACATATATGTATAGATGTATACATTTACATATATACACGAGGTACCATATTCGTATAAGTAAGTGCTGCTGCTTATAATTATAGGAGCCTTTTAGGGACAGTAGCACGGTACGGACTGAACGTTTGTATGAAATAGCAAACTATCTATGGCGGGCGGTCTAAAAAATGGGGAAGCCTGTAGTAGCTGCTATTCGAAGCATCAGATTATTATTTCACGCTTATCCGCCCACGAAGCAGAATCGAGATGAATTCGCAATGATGTAATAAAAGGGAGACCGGAAAATAGTGAAAAAGGGGGTATTATGCTTTTCTAAATCAGGAGCAAGGGTCTAATGGATTAATGGTATGCGAAACGTTCGCAACAAGCATAGGACGACGCATTATATTGACCTGTCAACTAGAGCAGGGGTACAAGCATGAATACGTTAATATAGCTTCCATAACCCTTTTACCCCAATCGAAGTGGTACCGTCTACCACAGCTGCTCCCGCGTATATCCATCGTGAATACGAGCAACGTTCGTTCGCACACGTACACACACCCATAGACAATGCCCGCCATCTTTGATAATCCCGTTTTCAGTTCGCTTGACGAACCACTTTTGCTGCTTGCCCGTAACCTATACACACTCTGCACGCTGCAGCTAACAGCTATACGCAGCTAACGACTATATTCGAGTACAACTTCACAAGGCGACCAATGGCGGCAGTGCTTTTCACTTTTCAAATCTTATTAATACGAGCAATATGTACCTAATACTTACATACGCCGCGCCGCCGCTATATGCGACTAATGCAACGTATACGTGTGACTTATTTTTTTACTCGCGGAGTATAGTATATGTTTTTGCGTCTCTCTATGTACACTGTGCACAGTACTTGCATTCATTGTTACAGTATATTATGTGCTATACGTAGAAGCTTGGCAGAAGCTTTCCAGCTTTGCTCATGAGTTGAAAAAGTTTCATTTTGTTCTGCGAAATTATAACATTGAATTATGTACGCGTATACTTGTATGTAGGTATACGCGATAAACCTATGTGCAGTCGATGTACCTACTCGTCAGGAGATGGTTGTGCAGTCAATAACTTCGCAGTACATACATACGATTATTATACACCTATATCTACATTATCGTAACGATCGAGAATACGCCTTAATAAATTCATCTGCTGTTTAAAGTCTTCGCGCGCAGTAACATACATTCAAGACACTACCGTTGCGTTGTTAGTCAAAATGAAGAGATATCTGGGTTCAAATCTATTTAGATATTGATCCATTGTACCTACCTAGTACCTACATAGATTAGGGTGAACTACCGAATTTTCTCTTTTTGTTTTTCCAGAGGTAAAGCGGATATCGTCACAATGGTTACGAGATCACCTCGTTAGCGACTTCATCGAAGTCAAGTTAAATTTTACAAAATTAGAAAGCTTCAAAAAAACGAATTTCCTGGCAATTAAAATATTGTTCACTTTTCAAAGTCATAATACGTAATATACTTACATGTCCCAAAGATTGAAAACATTTTGGTTGCCATTTTTTTTTTTTTCTTTTTAATTTACGAAGCATAAAGTACTTTCAGGTTTTTTTTCGAAAAGCGCTTTATGCCAAGAGGTAATAAGTATATGCTCGATTTTTATTGCACATCAGGAGTTCAGGGATTCCTAAAGTATGAGCTTTTTTATGCGAAAGCGTATCTTGAAACAATAATGCGATATTTTGGAAAGCTTTGTGAGGTAATCGAGCATATTTCACCTCTCTCGTGTTCGAAATAGCCTACACTAAGCGTATACTGTGCCAAACAACAAATGAACAAAATTGGCGTTTTTTGACATAATTTAAAAACCGTATAGGTAATGTGTATTCGCGCCATTAAATAGGATGATAAAATGCTTTCCAATCATAGAAGGTGGAACGACAAATTACATATTTCTTTAGAAAGGGACAGAGGAAGAGAGAGGGGCCAGTTTGAAAGTTTAATTGAAAGAATGAAATTTTTATGAAATAATTTCGAGCTCATTTAACGACTGTTGTGATCATCACCTGCTTACTGTTTAAAAAAAAACAAAAAAAAAAAAAAAAAAAAAACGATAAAATGATCTTAGTTTCATTTCAAGTTTTATTGTTGGCGTTTCAGACGATAGTAATTTTTGTTTTTTTCATAATATCATTTTAGAAGTGGTACTCACGCATCGTTGCAATATACATAGGACTCACATATCTCGCACTTTATTTGATAGAACATAAATACTACCCTGAATAGCGGAGATGAAAGGAGAATAATATCAAATCGTCGTAGCAGTAATTATCCGCATTTACCAACGTTACCGAAATCGTAACTTCGATAGTGAGGCGAAATTCTTGTACTATCGTACATAATGTTGGAAGTTGGAAAAATTATTTCAATTATTTCAGCATATCGATTATTAGTACCTCTAATACTTTTAGGTGATAGTCTTTAGTCGGTACTGACTGGTGTTGAGGCCCGCAGCCGACCTGACGCTGATGGCACCGTAGCGTGGAATGCGTACGGATGCGGTGACTTATATAGGTGGTTATATTATTATCGTACCGGTGGGTATTCTGCAGTACGCAGTACGCAGTAGTGTGCAGTGTGCAGTGTCAGTGTGATATGAACTCGACGAAAGGTTTAATTTGTAATGTTCACGCCATTAATTACCCTTAAATTAGTCTTTTAACCCTTTCCATAAGGGATAACTTTCAAAGACATTATCGTTTCATGACGCGAGGCGAATTATGTTTAAATAGTACACGTACCTCGCTGCCTACTGTACCTACTCTACCGACAAATGCCTGATGCACCGCGCGCGCCGCGCCGCGTCGTGCCTCGCTGCGCCCTATAAATGAGACTACAATTTAGCGATTACGCTAAATTGCGTGTTGCGCGACAGTACGCGACACGATGTACATACGTACGCACGTATTTGTTAGCTTAATTGCCTTCGTTCGCCTACCCTTTCTTCCATTTATTAAAATTATATGTGTATTAATCGTTCGTTGTTAACTGATGTTAACGCTGCGTGAATAGCAGGCGGTGTTGTGTATTAGAATGGCTCGAATTTCGGTTTCTTTTTTGAAAAGAGTAGACGGGATGGGATGGGTTCGCAACAGCTTCTAAATTACCTAAACAAGACGTTGTAAATGCTTCAAACTTCTCCCTCAATTTTCAGATCTCGTGAAAATTGAAAAAACAAAAATAAAAGCGAAATTAATTTCTGGCGGATTGAATTTATTTTTGCTCCCAATAGCTGTATTTTATCGGTTAAATATTGAAGGAATCGTAGTAGCCATCTTTTTTTTTCCTGATTTAGGGCTCCCAAATTCGGGTTTGAGTGTTTTAAAAAAGCGCCGATTTTGAGAATTTTCAAAAATAAATATTCGTACGAGTTTTATTTAGAATGTTTATGATTCGCGTGGAAAATATGCTCAACTTTCATTTCCCAAGATTTTTCGAAATATAATTACTGGTATTGTTCTTCCTTCACAACGGTATATGGTAAAATATTAGTAGATACTGTGTGATTTCACGCTTCATTCCCATTTAGAAAAAAAGAAACAACAGATTCATTCTGTATTAGTACGTTATTATTGTCGCTGATGTGAGAGTACTATTTTTACAAATACCAAAAATCAATATCTAGCTAGTTAAATTTGTGCTTAGCACAAGCATATATCTATATATAGATATAATTTTAGTCATAGCGGTGCCCGAATCGAGCGCCACAATGTTTTTAAGCTATAAAAACTATCAAAAAATAGTCGTCTCACTCCTTTGGGTCCACAGCTGAAGTTTTAGGGGTGGGCAATGGGCACCACAATGACTATATTTATGTATTAAAAATTAAATTCCTTATAAATATACTGGAGTTTATGTTGTGGTGCCCGGCATATGGCTGGGAGCCTCATAGTTCAAAATATACAAGGGCACCACAAGATATTGAATATACGTATATATTCGTATATAAGTACGACTGTACCTTGTACATCCACCTGCGTACATGAATCCGTGAAGCGGCGAGGAAGGTGTTTGAATTGGAGCAGGGATTGTAATTAAGTTTAATGAGTTGCTCGTAGTCATTAGATTTAGCTTACTGACGCGAGTGTCAGAGCGCGAAGCCAAACTATAGCCAGTAGATAACCAGTTGATCACTATGCTCACATCAGTACTCGATGTAAACGTATCGCGTTTGTGTGGCATGGTTTTCATACGAAGAAGAAGGAAAAAAGAATTGAACAAGAAGAAGAAGAATAGGAGGAAAAAAGGAAAAGAAAATGCAAACATCAATTATATTCGTACTTACGTTGCAAAAAGCGCCGCGCTGGCTTCAAATACGTACGTAGACGTACATGCAATATACGACGAGACGGAGACCGAAACCTTCTACAACAGCTTGGCCACGTCGCGTCGCGCCGCTACGAGGATAGGAAAGCAGTGAAAATGGAAGGTTTGATGGACATTAAAAAGTCCTGTGTAAATTTATAATCGTATTATACAAATATTTGTGCTGTACGTGTCCGTTGATTAATTACGTTTTGGTGCTTCTGAAAAAGAAAACAATGGCACATTAACCCTTTCGGGTAATGTGGACAGTAATAGACTTTTCGTTGTCTGACAAGCGTTCAGTGAGCTGCGCCGCGCCACGCCGCGGACGAGCAGCACAAGTCGAGCACTATTCGTTATGAAGTATAAACTAACATTAAGCACTCCACTACTCGCGCATATACGTACATACGTAAGTAAGTAATTTAGGTAAAACTATCGGTAATCTTATTGATAGTAGCCATTGCCCCCATTATAAATGTGCGTAAGTATTTGAGATATGCTTCCCTAATGCCTATGCACCTCCGTGCATTGTATTAAGTTATTAAGACGTATTGCATGAGTTGTCTTTACACGTTGATGTGCGATACGTATACTTGATATACGAATTCGGAGCGCAGGTACGCGTATAGATTTTATCCTTTTTTTTTTTTTTTTCTTTCAAATTTTTCCCTCGGCTCTTTATAATTCATGTACTAGGTATTCGCTTCGTCTATACTCTGTTACAGTATATCTAATTGTAAAATTATCGAAAAGATGTAAAATTCAGCAATTAACGGTGCTACGTATACGTTACAACTTACGTCTAATTCAATCGAGAAAAATTTTGTCATTATACTTGATATTGGACATTGGCGTAGTTTCAGCTTCAGCAATTAACATAATAGACATGTTTAAGTTGCAAACTAATCGTTGCGTAAAAGGAAAAATCGAGTAAGATGTTGCGGTCAGTTGAAAAGTAAAAGAAGATTAGTGGACAAGCTTCAGCTTCCTTTCGTACCCATCTAATATCGTTTCGAATGAATTATCGCTTTATTTTTTTCACCCTTTAATTGTGCTTGCGTGTAGCCAACTTGTATTAGCTGAACTTGGCACGCTGAAATTTCTGCGTAATGATGACGTTAATAATCAGCGGACACTACCTACTTTTGCTGTCTATGTGATTTTTGATACCGCAGAGTACGGACACGTATTTTCTGTTATACACCCCTCGTAATCGCTATCTCGATGCCGCAACGGATTGTCTACCATAGCGAGGAGCTTGCTTATTCGAATGCGTGCCCTTTTTTGTCGGTGAAATTAAGCGAAACGCGAATAGGCTCCAAAACACGCTCTGAATTATGAAGATGGAACCCTTTAAGTAAACGAAAGTAACCTCTAAAATTAGAATGCAAAAGGCGAAGAGGGCGCACTTAATCGTCAGCCATCTTGTTATTTGCTTCCGTTTTCGACTTTGCGAAAGTCAACGCTATTTATAAAGCTCTTGAATTCAGAAGTTGCCTAATCCAATGACATTTTCAAGTATATTTACATTACATTCGTCGAACCGAATCGAGTCGAAGCGAACCGACGTGATTCGATCTGAGCCAACTCTTTCGTGGAAGTAATTAGCGTCTTCATAGTTTTGTGCGCCTTTCCTTGTTCATTTGCCTACCGTTTAAAGTATGTATTACCTAATTTATCTTCATAAGAAAAGAATGGAAAAATAAATAAACAAACAAATACCTACTCGAATCAGTATAAAATGGTGTGTTTTTTTTTTGTTTTTGTTTTTTTCATTCTCGATAAAAGTGAATTTCACTATGCGATGTTCGATGCACAATTGCATGTATTTAATCAAGAATTGAATTGAATTGAATTGAATTGTTCATTCTCGTTCAAACTGCGATCGAGGCAACATATACAATCTATAAACGCTATTACCGAGCAAATGTTTAAAAAAGAAAATGTTGAAGAAAAAAGACCGAGTAAAAAAAGCGGCTTAAACGTAATAGTGAGAAACAGCAGCAGACCCCTCGACCCATCCTGCTGAAAAATAAATTCAAAGTTTCCGAAACTATTTGCGCAGAAGAAGATGATGCTCAACCTATACTGAATTAACCAAAATCAAATAGTAATTCCTTACAATCGAAAGTAAAACCACGACCACCGCCTATCTTCATCGATGGTGAGATAAATTTTCTATATCATTACGAAAGACCATCGAGGAAACCATTCAATCAACAGATTTTATATGTACCTCCACCAAGAACTCCGTAGTAGCACTAGCTAATAGCTATATACATCTAAGCACCTACTTGGTTATCTCGAGTATACGTATACGATGGGTAAACTGTTCACGGTATACAGGGATGTAGGAGTACATTTCCAATTGCAGCGCGTCAGTGTTGCGCTTAAATTTGCCCAGTGACGCGACGCTCGCGCTGGTTTAATATTAACTTATTTCAGTGATAATTCTGTACTCATTTTCGTAAAAGATGAAAAAAATAGCGTTTGTTGGACGAAGGGGATGCATTATTATTATGGAATAAGCAGATTAGTTGCGATTGGTATATTGGGTTCAGAGTCGGGAGTACCTGCACCACTTCTAATATGTTCTATACGTACTTATAACTCGTATAGTTTCCTGCTATCTAAGTGTCTAGGTATACGAGTACTACGAGTATTGTGTATATTAAAGCAATGACTTGACGACTTCGATTCAAAAATACCCACACGCGTAAAATAAACTATTTGGCTGATCGACCGAACGTTTTATCAAAAAGGCGAATCTCTCGATGCTAAGTGGTTCGATTACGAATTACGATTACCTGCTCATAGCCATACTCACTTACGAATCAACAAAAACGTCGAAATTTTCGAATCAGGATTCGCTTCGGTTGGCCTTATATCGTATATAAGAAAAAGACGCTGTCATCATTGTCATACTGTTGTAAAGTCGATACACTCGAACGATACGAATGATTTTTCGTTTCACACGTCACAAGTGGACACTTGCGACACCTTACTCGATGTCTGGTATGTTGAGTGGCCGCGTTCGCATTATTTTCGGCATAGGTGGCTAATGACTAGTGGTTATACTCGATTACTCGATAAGGCACCTATTAACTGCGATACAAATGAAAAGAATGACGTTAGTAACCCAACCGCCAAGGAGGCTTTATTATATGTCTTAACACTTTTAAACGTCTCCTTTGTATTGGAATATTCTGAAAATAATTCTAAATAGGTATCTACTATAGGTATGAGGTATCGCAATATACATATACTCGTACTACGTACAGATCGCAGCTAATCAGAGGGCAGTAATAAGTTTGCATTGAAATAATGTTACCCTTATCGGCTTATTCTTGCAATTAGTGGTCTAAATTCAATAAAATTCTGCGTGAATTAAATTAGGTAATTTTTTTGACGAAAGCAGTTGTCGATATCGATATAGTTATTAGAATACCCCGCAGATGACAGATATACATAATTTTAGGTACCGCTGCACAATTATGTATCATATGATTCGAGTATCGGTAGATGTCTATATATTTATATTATGACGTATTGATATCGCAACTACTACTACGACTGTACTCGCTACAAAAAAAGCAAACGGCAAAGATGCTGAGGGAAAAGGTACGATGAAAGCGCGCACGTAGAAAAAGAAAAAACTCGAATGCTGTGGAGATAGAAAGGAAGGAAGGGAGGGAGGAAAGGAGGATGGAAGAGAGAGAGAGAGAGGGCGAAAGAAAGAGAAAGAAAGCGTGGTAAGTAAAAAAGTAAACAAAATAATATAATATAGTAGCAGAGATCATTAATTAGTAGATAAAAAGGCGCGTTTCATTTTGACGTTATTCATAGACTGCTCCATCAGCGGCTGATGGGAACCTCTTAAGTTTTGATATCGACATGTTGGGGGTACGGCGCGGGGCTAAAGGTTTTTGTGTTGTCAGCGGTAGTAAAAATGATGAAAAAGAGAAGGGAGGAAATGAACGAGTACCTGGTAACTACTTCGAAAGATTGGTTGGCGCTCGCATTTCCCATATACTCGTCGTACTGTGACGCGACGACGTAGCTTAGCGGAGCTGAGTAAGAGCAAACGAAGCGGCCTTTCTATACGTGGTACGTCTCTCTTTTTCCTCTGTCCGAAACTATATATCGAACTGTTATATACCTAGACCTACTATGTAGCACTGTGTACGTACACCTAAGCTTGTGTATGCTGCGTGGACTATGTGTATAGGTACCTCGAGTACGTACGACGCGACCGTACAAAAGATGCATATGCAATTCAGTACGATGACTGGCTCTTATTGGTATAGGTAGCTTTGAAAAGAGGGCAAGATACGTACTGTGTAATGTCGAGCCTCTCTCTTCCTCTCCACTTTGTTTTGTATACTCTGTATCGGCAGTTTTTTGTGGTAATTGCAGCGTCGGTCTATCGCAAAGGCCAACGCTTCCTTCTGCTTTACTACGTTGTCTTGTGCATCCAGCCTATGCCAATACCTTAGTACGCATATTGCATACCTATACTCGTAGTTATGTTCCTGTAATATGTATATTTATGGATTTATGGCTGACTCACTATAAGACATATACACGTGTGCCTATATGTAATAGATATGGTAATTAAAAATATAATATACCTATTATGTATTTTTATATTGTCAGTAAAGAGCGAAAAAGTTCCTCGCGATGTTTTTTCCCATTTTGAGATGTTGGCATCGTTGGAAAGATAATTTTGAGCTCTTCTCGATGCAACTTTGCTTTTCATCGCCAAATCTCGCTTTCTCTCTATATATATTAAAATCAAAATGAGATCGGTCTTAAGATGCGCGCGCCTCCTTCTCTGTGCATATTGAAATAAGGGTAAAGTCATAGAATTCTTTTGACTAGCAGCTAGCAGGTATAAAAGGTATATTATAAACATCCAAAATCGCAAAAAATAATAGTGTGTCTCTTTTTTCATCTTCAATTTAGTCAGTGCGAAAAGATTGTTCCTTTGGTTTTTTGGGTTTGCCAAGTTGGTAACATTGAACTTGAATAAAGTGTCAAAAGTTACCAGCCAACAATACAAAACTAGAAAGTACTAGTAGAAATAAGTATAGATGAAATTTTAATTTTGCTCTCTTGTAAAATTTTCATATTTGAACGAGGAACCTTCTCGCTCTTAGCCGACCATATTTTCTCGTACGCATTTGTATTGAATTTGTGTTTGCTCTAGTTTTTACTTCGAACATTCGCGCATTCGGAATCGAAGTAAATATTTTGAAAATTGCACCTATACCGCGTATTAGGTGTTCAGAATTTCGTACTGACTTTTTCGATGACGTGACTAAGAATCAGCACAGTACGGCGATTTTTACAAGTTGAATAAAAATTCTTATAGCTCGCAGAACGTAAAAAAATTTCAATGGAAGCGCTTACAACATTAGAAAACCTGCTATAGGCAAAATTTCAGAGGCTTATAGCCGATCTCTCACCCTGCTACGATTACTTGTAATTGTTTGAAAATTACGAAATTTCGTACGCACGGTCGAAGCGGGTGAAGTACGTATAAGCTGGAACTACAAAACCGATTAGCTAGCGATTAAGGACCAAGCATATGTAATATGTATATTATTGATCATGATGTCAAGAGGTTCTCAAACGAATTTTAATATATTATTTTTGCGATTTACGAAATAAAGGTATGGTTGATTATTTTTTTAATTCGTAGCGTTATTAAATATGTACCTGCCATAATCAGATTACCTACATCACTTATTCGTATTGACTGAAAATTTTTAACTGCCGTATTTTCCGTGTTTTTACGTTGTAAAGTGAAAAGTACGGACGTGTACTTACGATCTATCTCACTGATTGGAAGATTGTTGTTAAGGTTGTCTCATTGGTTGATCTCGCTGCGACCATCCCAAAAATCTAGAATACGATGCGCATTTTGGTGCTCAACCAGGGTTGCCATTTTCATATTCCTGAGAAAGACCGCGTCAACGTAGCTATCTCACCGTTGCGGACTATCTATAAAGGAAGAAAATGGCCACCTAGCACACCCGTATCTGTATAGTGCCCTAATACTGTAACCTGTTCTAATTTATATCTGTCCACTTTGCTCGTGATCTCTGTACTTATAATGCGAGTATAAATCAACGTAAAACATTTGTTTGCGCCCTCTTGATGTCTCACAACATGGCGGACGATGCAGTTGAAATTTTCGAGTTATCGCAAGGTGAGCTGACCTGTACTACATATATGAGTGTTTTACGCGCTTTGCTGGTTTGTTGTATATTATGATGTAGGCATATTCGTCGCATACATTCTTGTTCTTATTTTTCGATAACCAAAAATACGCGACATTTCTATTTCTATACCTTTTGTGTTATACATAGTACAACCCTCGAAATGCCAGTTTTTAGAGTTGTACGATGATCACGTTTGGAAATGTTGAATTACGTAGGTATTTCGATTTGAAATTACCGCGACATTTCAGGAGCCACATAAAAGGAGAGTAAAAAAAGTATTTTCACGGTCATTTAAATATTAATGCCTATATACCTAATTACCTTCGTATAGATGATGTATTTGAAAGTTACCGCAGAAAAAAATTAAACCATACTATTGCTTTTGAAAGAGGAAAAAGAAGAGAAAAAAAATAACTTACCTATATTCCACGTCGATTGAACTCGTATACAGTATGTACATATAACACGTGCGTATACTGTGTACTGCGTGTATATTAGAATACTCGATACTCGCGGTATTCGTATTTCGGTGAATAGAAATCGGAAAAAAAGGAAAATGATCGTGGACTTCATGTTAAGGGTAGCTCGGCTGTGTACAGCACGTACATGAATTATACATTTATACGTGAATATTAACAACGATAACCTATATACCTATCAGGGGCGTACCGAGGACATTTTTCAGGGAGGGGGGGGGAAACCAAAAATTGCCATTTTTTTTTAATCTTCAAAAAATTTAAAAATAGCTGTAATAATACTGCGCAAGTGGTCAAATGTCAAGTTTACCAACTTTACGCTAAAACTCCAAATTTACCAACTTTCCAAAAGCCATCAAGAGGGCTACAGGTCCCTGGTTGTGCGCTATACATGATATAAGTATTGGCATCAGTTCGAATTTATTCGAGTTCTTATTTTCCCAAAAGAAATTCAAGTTCTTAATTTCAGCATTGAACAATTATAAATTTCCCAACTTTTCAAAACACCTGGGGGGGACGCTCCCCCCATCCCCTCCCTTATGTACCTAACTACTCAACTACCTTATCTGTACACGTAAGTGTATACGTATATGTATAGTATACCTATTATACATACAATTATATTGCTCCGATAATGAATCGAAGAAGCATTAACAAAACAGCGTGGCGGTCATGGTTAAGGCTCAAACTGCCATTCGTCATTTGAGGTTATTGGTATCCGCTGCTATAGTCAGTTGTCTGCGATAAAGTTTAGTGAGACTGCCTAATGTGTATTATACATAATGCTATTATATGTATGCGTGTACGATATTTGACCATAATACCAAGATAGCAACATTACGTATATAGGTAAACATTCTATCGGCAACAACGGAATTTCTATAGAGGTACCTGAGATAAACTTGTCGTCATAAATTTCGAAAATTAGCGAGCGAGAAAAACTATTTATACGTATATACGAAAAAACATACAAATTTTCTGCTCGTCCTATATTATGGCTAGATGGTTATGTTATTGACTACAGAGGCGTATTGCTAACATTTTGTACCTACATACTCGAGAGTAGGTATGTATAATGCTGTATAGGTATAATAGGTATACGTAAAGGTACATAGTATATTTATAAGTACAGTATTATTATGTATGCAAACGTCGTCGCGCATCTTTATTGATATCGCGCTAAACACGTTGGTTATCTATCGTGTGATCGTGATGAATGCTAACGAAAATTTCGTTAATTTCTATATTTTCGATTAGTTATGTCGGCTCTGTAGTTTGTATGTATTGCCGCCCGTCGACGAGAATTCCTGAAACCGGTTAGGTTTTTATATACTTAATTCTTTCATTCTAATTTTCATTCATAATCCTATAAATACTATATGCTGTACTATACTATAATACCATACCATACCATACCATACCGTACCGTACCGTACCATACTATAATATATCATACCACATACCATATAGGCATACTACGTATTTAGTGCATAATGTATATGCCAAATTCATTCGCTACCTGCTATATGTATGGATGCTGCTGTATTCGTTTATCGTAAAACATATGTTTGTACATATACAATACAATAATATACAAGGCTCGATTCGACACAGCTTAATTGGGTACCTATTTTAATGGCTATTTTAATCTAATACGCGGGGTCGTACCTCGTACGTATACCTAATGGTTAAATGGTATAACGTGTATGCGCTATATTAATCTATTATTGCCTCATTCACTGTTAAAAGTTCAGTGTCGAGCGTTGAAGAAGGAACAGGTTATTATTACCTATACCTATAGGTAAGATTTTTTATGCATTTTAGGGAGTATTTAATTTGGTTCAGTGTTATCAATTTTGAATTTAAATATGTTGATGTTCTTCGAAACGCGATAACACAGCACCTATTATAGTACGCTGTATCGCGTTTTTTTTTTTTTTTTTTTTTTTTTTTTTCGTAAATCATCAATATATTGGACTGTTGAGTTAATGCCTAATTGATCAGTGAGAGATAGCTTGAGATAGTGTACGAAGCGAAAAATGCCCGCTAAAAAGTGAGAACGCGAAATTGCGTCGCTCGAAGGCGCACGGCGGAAGTATAAACGTTTGAGGTCAGTTTTGTTGGAAAGACGACTGAATGTCTCCTTGGAGAAAACTATAACGAGGGCTTTAGACCTTTACTCGATGGCAGTTAGAGCCAAGTCCAATTTGAATATGACAAGATTTAAAGAGTAGGAGGTAACGTTATTACGTAATATAGCGCCCTTGTGAATTGTGTCCATATTTGCGTCAAAATATGAATGAATATTTTTCTAATATTCTCTTCCTTCGGTATATTTGTTTCTACTTTTATATAGGCGCTATGATGCGTGCGTTATACTATTATACCTTGAAGCTGCGCTCATATGTCTATCTGATGGTTTTCTCTTAGCCATACAAATTGTAACTCTGTTACCTATATGTATAATACGTTGCGTAAAGTTGGTGTTACAGTTAGCAGGTTGTTCTGAAAAGGTAGTCGTTGCTCGTTGACCAATAGCGTAGTGGCAATTTTTTTTCGGACTGCCTGTCCTCGATGGATGTGCTGCCATAAAAATTCACCTATAAAAAGCGATGCCAAATGAATGAACTTGGAAAAGAAATTAATTATTCCGAATGGGTGAAAAATTTATAATTATAATAAATTATGCTGTTTTACCTGTACAAGAGATTCACTCGGTCGCTGGATATGTAATAGATGAAAGTAATGAATAAATGTGCTCGCCCTATTGCTATTGCTCGCGCGATACCAATTTCAATGCGTGTGTGTTTTGCGCTTTCTGAGTTTGCGCTGCGAGCTGATAGAAATACTCGTAGCTTGGCGAAAAATGTCCGCAACTATGACGAAAGAAACGAGAGCGAAAATGAAAAATCCGCGAGAAACTGTTACAAAGAAGACGAAAAGAAAGGCTAAGGAAATTTTGACAGATTAAAATGACTCTCCAGGGACAGGCTGACAACAACCCCTTTATAAAGGGTGTCAAGTTATATGATGTCATCCGACGTTATTATATATTTTACGCGCAAGGGGCGCCTTTTTGCATGATTTATATTTCTTTTTATATCGAAGAGGTTTCCAAATTGCCTTTTTGTCTTCTTAACTGGCCACCTCTATGCGATAAATTTATATCGAAGCGTTTTCTTTTGCGTTTCACCGCAAATACCGAAATACGTGCGTGTACAAGACCTACACGCCTTATCCTTATCCCTATGTGTACCTACCTACCTACCTAGTACCTATACTACCTATACCGCGCTATGTCGAATTTTTCTCTACAACTTTTCAAAGAGATACGCCGCATATTTGAGCGAAAGCTGTTGCATTTTTTCGTACCTTCCTTCTTTCTTTTTTTCAGGCAGCCTTACAAATTTGGTAAGCTCATTGTTTTTATTGGTTGATTCAGCAACAGTGTGCGTGCGTTAGGTTTTCATCGTATTTGTCGACTTTTCGATGAATAAGGCTACGGCTAGTACTGCAAAAATGATTAGGACGACATGAAATTTTTACTACAATCGTAGATCACTTACCTACGTAATGACGATGTAATAGCGAAACGCGATTAAATAATTTTTTTCTCGCTTGTTGCAGGCGATAAGATGCACCGTACCAGCTTGTAATTGCGAATGTTTTACTCCCGGAAAACTGCACATTAGATGTTGCGAAGGTTGCTCGCATGGATGGGTTCCTCACGGTAAGTTGAAATTAACATTTTTTTCGCATACGTACATGTACGCTTCTTATTAGGTAGTAGGTTCGTGCTGCGTTAGCATAAATAACTATGCGACCAGTAATGATAATCATAATACGTACATAAGTACCTACTGACTACAGAATACGGTGACTGACTTACGTGATTTTGTTAAATCTAATCTACGAGTACTGTTCGAGTAGTCTGAGAAAGGAGAGTATAAGTAACAGGTAGATACGCGTTTTTAGCTGAGTTTTTAATAAATACGACAACTATTACAGCCCTACCTGATTCTGGAAAGAGAGATCGGTGGAGGGTGGGGTCTTCAAATATTGGCTTGTCAGACCATTTGTAATCATCTGGCAAACAAACAGCTTTTTGGTATGTGCTCGCATATTTTTTCTCCTACGTATAGCACCGACGCATGCGCATAAAAATCGCTTAAAATTTGGCGAAATTCTGAGAAATGCGAAAAAAGTACTTAATGTTTTTTTTTTTTTTTTTTTTTTTTTTTTGATTTACCTCAAAATGAGGGGTCACCTTAAATTTTGAGGGAGAAGAGAGAGGGAGGGGGCATATGGCTCTAAATCTTTTTTTTGGGTTTCATATGTAGCAGTGAATCACGGATACTAACATATCCAAATTTCAGCATACTTAGTTTACGGTTTTTTGAGGAAGTTCTAAGTCATGAAATTTCTTGAATCTTGCACATCTCCTTGCTAAATCAATTAAGGAATGCCAAGCTTTCTTGTGTGAGATTAGTTTGGTACAAAAATATGACCTTTTGAATTTGCATCCAAAATGACGGATTATCAAAATTGGCGTTTCGAAAAATAAGTGGCTCATAATTATGATTATGCGGGCAAGGAACGTTACGAATTCTAAATTTAACTTCTTATTGAGTGATATTGAAGGGAATAGGGTAGTGGTTCTGGGACTTGGTACTAGGTGTAGCCTGTAGACATTTTAAGCCTGAACAAGCCCTAATTTAACACTCAGCTCCGGTAACGCATCATGTCTGCTTACGTTTTTCTTTTTTTCTTTTTTTATATTTTTTCTTTCTTTTTATTTTCGTATAAAATAATTCGTTGTTGGTGATAGATAGATATGCAAAAGTTAGCCACCCTTTTCAAGCGCCAATCGAAATGACAAATTAATGCAAATTTATTCATAAACCAAGTATACTATACGAGTATAGCCTAACATTGGAAGAGATGGCCTGACCGGCTGCGGCTGACCGGTCGTCGTTGGCTCGTTGTGTTGCGTTATCGATATCGATATCGATATGGTGTTCCAGCTCATTGCGCTGGCACGCTTTCCTATACCGTGCAGTGTACGATCAGTCATGTGTATGGTGTACGCGTATAATGCGCTGGACGAGTAGAGCCTCGTATGTACGCGAACGACGAGCGCGTTTCCACGATCGCTTCAAAATGTCTCTCACGTCTAATCGATCGATCTCGCGACATCGATTTATTTATTCATTCATTCCTTCATTCATTTATGCATGCATTCATTCATTGGTTCGTTCATTTATTTATCAGTTCGAACGTTCGATAGTGAAGCGAACTTGAGACACGAAATATGAAGACTCGGACTCGATTCCAAAACCAAACCCAAACCCAAACGCAAACGCAAACGTAACCAATTAACCCTCGTAGCATTATTGTCCGCAAAGCCAATTATCTGTTGTTGCGCGGAGGGAAAAAATTATTTATGGAAATTGAACGGCGAGCGAGAGCCGCAGCCGCAGGTGATGGAAATTAATTCGCCGGGACGGATGTTTCCAATTGAAGGGCGTATTTCGAATTCTAGGTTTTAAATGCCCTCTATTTGTCAAATGCCGACGGACAGGACAATTTATCGCGCTCGCGCAACTTCTACCTACTCACTGCTGACTAATACGCGAGTTTAACTGTACGTATACTCGTACAGGCAGGAGACAGCTTATACTCTCGCTTAAATAACTTCAATTTTCACTCTCGAATCGTAAATTTTAATTTTCTAAAAATTCTTCGAATACTACGAGAAAAAAAAACTCGTCTAATAAGGATTAGGTTGATATTTTTCATACCTACCGTAAATTTCTATATTGAAAATTACGAAAATTCGAAACCCCAACGAAGGGATAAATTTCCTTCATTCTGCAACATCTTAAGTGTTGATATGGTTTTGCCAGCATCGCTACTTTTCTTTTTGAAATTTGAGTCTTTTTGGAGTTCGTAAATTACTTAAATCACCTTGAATTACCATCAACAAGACGTACGTATACTATTGGCAGAGAATTGCGCTCAGATTCCATATTCCATTCGCATTATTCACTTATTTTTTGCCGATGACTATTGCTTACAAGCGGTTACTCGGTCGAGTTTTGTTGTAAACTAGGCTTATAAAGTATTTTGAAAGTATTTATAAAAAGGCAATTGAAAAACGAGCTAAAATTATTTAATACTGATAATTTACAAAACACAAAACTCATATATATTATATCTATGAATTGTAACGCCACGTTTCGCCATCATCGACGGCATCCTCAGGCGTAATGAATATATGCGAAATAAGATAAAGTACGAATGATAATCTCGTGTATTTCATGAATGGACAGCATTTTCAATTGAATGAAAATACGCCAGAAACGTCGCGTTACAACTCATAGATATAATATATATATATACGAGTTTTGTGTTTTGTAAATTATCAGTATTATTTTGAAAATAATTGTTCAACTTTGAGAGTTTTTATCAATTATTATTATTATTATTTTTTTTTTAAATAATATTTTTGATGATTTTTTCATAGAGTCGAATAATTTTTCAACAAATTTTTAGTCATCGTAAAGGTACTATCTATATGTACGTATAAGCATACGTAATTGCGTATTGTACGTGTATGCGCTACTGGCTGCTGCTAGGCACACTCTTTTGTCTTTGAGCATCAGTGTAGGTAGTAGCTATGGGTACGTACTACGTAGCTAACTAGCTATAACTAGGTGTAGGTACATATTATAGAATTGTATTTATCATTTATTCGTACGTATTTACTCGTATATTACATTAATATACGTAGATACGCTCGTTTTTTTTTTTTTTTGTTTTGGTAACGGTAACACATTTTTACTTTAGCTTTTCTTTCCCCCTGTCGCGTCGTATAAAAACAAGATTACGCTTACACGTGTTTGTGAGGCGAGCACCTCGTAACTTGTTGGCTGTTCGGACATTTCCCGAACGGTCCTAATTTTATTTATAATTTTGTTAGCGAATTACCATACGAAAACCATTTGCCGGCATCCATTGAAGGAAAAAATATGGAAATTTATTATCTTCTTTCCGCGTGAAATGAAAATTATGCCGTTTTCCCCCAAAAATTATGTTTTTGCTTTTCGGGCTCAGGTAAATTCGCTCGCTTCAAGAACATCGCGCTGCGTAGTACGTACCTCTTTTGGTATATAATATACACGTAGCTAAACAGGCATATAGCGTTTTCTGTTCGACGGTGTGCTTTAAATTTACGTTCCCTTTTTCACTCTTCCTCCCCCCCCCTCTCTCTCTCTCTCTTATTCGTGTTTTCTTGCCAATGGTCGATGCAAAAGGGGAACGTATAGTGTATGAAATACATGTTGTTTATGCGTAGGTCTAGGTACCAGTACCTATGCAATTAAGTACGTATAAGCGTACCTTAATGCTGTCGCATTGGAGGACACTTTTTTTTTCAATTTATTCTGTCGTCCATGAGAGAAGACCTGTACGCAATATACGCGCTTATAATATGATATGACATAGGGCATCGAAGTAAAAGTTTATCCGTAGATGAACGTATTCGAGATTGCAGCTGGAAATACAATACTTTCAAAATTGAGAGTAAATTTGAGAAAACCCCCTCATTTCGTAGATTTAAGGTAATTTCATATTATCAAGTTTTAATGGGCTTGCAAAATTTTCACAATAAATCTTAGATGAAAAAAAAAAAAAAAAAAAAAAAAAAAAGAAAAAGAAAAAAATCAACAAAAAGTAAATACTTTGTAATGGAATAGGTACAAATTGCACGCAACTAAAATTTAATACACGAATTAAGATCTAGCATAGTTTACATATAAGCGAATGTTTACATTTTATACTTGACTATGCATGATATGTACAACGTGAATTTCACGTACACGAGTACAACATTCATATAGTATAATGATACATATAAATATGTATGCGACATACGTACGTATTAGACGCGTACTGCTTCTGCACTAGCTAGTATGGGTATGGAATGCGGACTCGAGAGAAGACAAAGGTGACTTTTTTTCTGTTCACAACGAAAGCAATTTGTGCGGCCAATTTTCTTATATATCTAATTACGTATATGCTGTAGCTTCGTGGCTAGGTTACTATAGCTAGCTAGAGCTACCTTTAACTGTACAGGTATAATCTAGTCGGTACACTTACGCGCGTATTTAAAATTACGTGGGTATTTTTCGTTTTACGTGTGTGTGTAAACTGTAAATGTGTACATGTGTTTGTGTTTTCACGCGCAATTACAGCGTCGGGAAGAGTTTGGTCTCGGCATAATTATAAAGTCTTTAACGATGTCGTTGGCAATTACGTCGCCGAGAAGAAACACCCTCTGTTGTCGTGTACTGCGCTGCATTAACGTTGTCGCCTCCATAACGTATTATAACGTGTCCCATCGTCTCCATCTGGGTTTCGAAGCTCGAAGGTACACGCTCGTATCACCAGTATTTCGTAGAATAGCATCCTCAATGTCCATCTGTGTATTCGTTACGATAATTACAGACTCACGTTAGTGCGTTTTTGTCGTTCCGAAAAAGGATGTGACCAACGCGACTTCGGCAATAGGCATAGGCACAGACACTATTAGCTGCCACTACGTACGTAATAGCGTACGAGTAGAATACGTATATACAAATTGGATGGTTTGTATTCTTATACTTTCTTGAATTGTTGTTACCGTGTTTCTCTGCTGGTATGGCTTGCACTGCCGATGGATCAACGATCACCTTAAACGCGTTAATTTGGAAGCGTGCGTTGGAAGCTCGAGAATTTTTCATTTGTTCCAACTGAAGTTCACATTACTTTCTGATGGTCATCGAGAAATGTACGAAATTTCTATCGACGTAGCTCATTTCATTAAGAGCTTAATTGAACCTGAGTGACGTTATTATGAGCATCCTCTACTTGATAGTTGATATCTTGGGGCTCTCAGTGGTTCCTTATAGGGATTTCATCAACTAGTAAATCAACACGATTCTTCTCTCATTTGTTGTTCGTTCCGAAGTCATGGCAAACAGTGGCGTGCAGTAGTTTCCCAAATGAGTAATGAAACTTCAGTCAACCCGCTCTCTTCTCTTTATTTCCCCATACGACATTTTTCATCTTTGCACTGTGGAAAGTACGTACCTATGCATCTACTGGGAAATGTAATTAATGTTTCGTTGTTTTGTATATAGCTATATACACTCCCTTAATCAGATTATAATTACCTATCTTCCCGTATTTTTTTGTTCCACAACAACGTCTCTCAGTTTAGGACATTCGCTCCTTCGTGCAGAGGCAGCATATTGTTCTCTTCTTTTACCTCCGCTGCACGCCCCTGATGACGAGGTCCGCAACTTTTCAGTTCTCGCAATATTAAAATGCGATAACCTATTCCAGATTAACAAACATACATACCGCACTTTTGATTTTTGCTCATTACATCCTTCAACGTACTATTGTTCTTTAAAGCAGTCGAGTACGACCTAAATTGAATAATCGAGTAGGTAATTATTTGCTATACATTTTGGATACTTCTAGTGAATCGTTCACATTTTACACGTATCTAATATCTATATTGTATTATGTTATGTACGATATATAGGGTAATATTCGTATTACGTGCATACAAGTAATTACGTATCTATTTCCATCTATACGTACTTATACTTGCATGTATGAATGCGCATAAGAATATTTTTTTCATTCTTCCTTAGTGTTTGAAATTTGCGGTTAGAAACGTTTTGTGTCAGCGTTAATGCACTGCACGGTGCTGATGATCATCGCTGCTGAAGTACATATGTACGAGTATACAATCGTAAAAATTACTTAGCTATCTAATTTTCTTACGAGCGTGTATAGTGGGTACTAAGTACATCATCCTGTTAGGTGGTATGTATATTGTATATATCTACTTGTAGCTAGTCAGCTAGCTGGCCAATTTCAATAAGAAGGAAAAAATACGAGTAATTCGTTAACAGCAAGTCAACGCCTTAACGCGATATCAAAGTGAACGTTGGTTATACGTAGACACATTACACGTACACGACTACACGCAGCGATACATATTTTATAAACGCTATTTTGTGCTGGTTTACCAATACTTAATAATATGTACTCGGCGGTAATCTTTTCGATTTTGGCTTGTATCAGTTGTATCGTTATTCGGTATCAACGTCAAACATAAAAGAAGGACATAATCCGCGTTAAAATAGTAGCTTTAGCTGTGTGTATAGACTGCATGTAGAAGTGCTACCATAGGTACTTATACATAAATATAGGAGTCGAAGTCCCATTGGCAGGGGACACGCCGCAGTTATCTGAAATACGTGTACCTCTACCTGCCTCTGCGTTTACGTCTACGTATAGGTGTACGTTAAGCCTGCATTATCTACACATAAGCGGAGAAGATTATATTACCTAGATTAAGCAGTATGAAGCGGCGCATACTAATTGAAGAAATGTACAACTCTACACCGAGTTAATTACGACGAGACTTTCGCGCGGGTACTGGCTACTTATACTCGTATTAAGTTCCGCGTCACAATTGTCATACGAACCTATTTCACACGGAAATTTTTCCCTATTCCACTTATATACGCTGCAGATATAATGTATACTGAAAACATTCCACCGCAGTCATACTCCAAACTTCTCGAGTCGTGTATTATATTATATTATATTATATATTATTTTATAGCTATTATTATATATTATTATACGTGTTTATATTCAACTATTTACACCATTCGGTTGTATATTTTATTATGCACCAAGTCTACATATATAGGAACAACCACTGTGTGTACCTGTAGTTGTGTGCTCGTAAATACGTATGCGACGTAAATGCCAGCATATACGTTTATAAAGGATCGATAAATAATTCCTAATCTCGAAGTGCATTAATTAGATAGTAGGGTGGGGGTGTGGGTGTTTGTTTGTCCTGTGTACCTACTTATTCATAAAGTAAAATAAATTGATTCTTATGACATCGAAATTCGTATAATATCCCTATAGTGATCGCGTCAAGTATAAGTACGAATAGGTATCATTGAGAACGTATACTTTTCGTAAGTATATTCTTGAAAAAAGATTACTACTATCCTACCGTAAACTTGATTTCAAAATTGAGTATATTAGATGCGGAATAAATGTATAGGTATATACGAGTACGTAGTATAGTATGTAATACGTGCAATGGATAATGGGTAGTGCGTACATAATACTGAGTACAGTACGTTCGAACGTAGAGTAGGTAAATAGCTAAATAGGATATACAAGTAGTCTGTGTAAGCGTATGATGCATGCTGCGTAGATTGTAGACGTACACACGGTGTACATACATATATTAGAATAGTATAAATATAGTGTTTATTGTATTAGGTAGGTAGGTAGGTAGGTAGGTAGGTAGGTAACTATAGGTATTCAAATATTTGGCTGACGTGAGGAGTATCAATCACGTATATGCTGTATGCACTACGTACGTCTTGTTTAAGGATTAACGATTAACGATTAACGTATAACGAATAACGAATAACGAAGTTACGAATATATAGGCATAAGACATGAGGCATATAACGATGTGTTTCTAAAACTTGGATCTCGTGCAGTCGTGTAGATTTAAAGGTCATTTACGATCGAATAAATAAACGCCTCGTTTCGTTTCGTTTAAACTGAAAGGAGGAAAAATAATAATTATTATTATTTATAAATGTGACAATAAAGATTGCCGACGGTGAATTGAATACCGCTCCGTCCAAAGGTTAATTAAATCTTTAAACGTTGAACGGCAAGCGGCAAGCGGCGAATGGCGAGCGGCGAGCCGTTTCGTCTTCAATGGTTACAACTTATAGAAGAAGGCGCATAGGCGAAGCGAACCTACGAGGCTACAACCAAACCACTATACGGCCCATCGGCCCACGGGGGCTCAACTCCGACCGCGTATTGTCATTTTTATTATAACCGTAATGGCGTAGAGGAGCAGCGTGCGTCCAAAGTTTTCAGGTCGGTATCGCTTTGCTCTCCAACATAACGATCCAATTTATATGCGACCGCGGCCATACACTAAATTATTATTGGTCGGCTTTAATGTCTTCAAAATCCGCTTATGCGCCTCGAACGACATCAAAACAAAAACAAAAAGAAATATACGCGTTTACCGTATGTAACTATTAAGTATTTACCTTTTATATCGTTCGTACTTGATACTACGTATACGTTTACCTATATATATATAAATATTCGTACATGTGGCTACCTAATGGCTTATATGTACCTTAGCCGGTTACATACGCGCACAAATCCACCAAATGCTCCTTTATATGTATATTATAGTACATTCACACCTGTATACGCGTATTCCTAATTCCTATATGCACGATTTACAATTCTACATGATATACTTAATTACTCGTACACACCCTCATTCACTTGAAAGCGCGGTATACGGATATAGTTTGTCTTGTCTGCGCTGCTGTCCTATCTGGGTCTGGATGTAAATGATGAAATGTATTGGTCGGTAGGTAAGCAACTAGGCGCGGGCACATGCCCGGCTACGTATAAGTTATGCTTTACGATAGGCTACTAATTACTTTACGTGGACATTTCTCTTCTTAGGTTCTCACTTCTCAGTCGTGTTTCTTTTACCAGTTATCAGCCTTGCAGGCTTTTTAAATTAGTTTTATCTTCTTCTTCTTCTTCTTCTTCTTCTTCTTCTTCTGCGTCGTCGTCGTCGTTTTGTTTTTCTATTCGTTCTTCGCATACTGCATATAGGTTTAGGGGTATAGCAGGATAATTATTCTCCTCCATATAGTAATTTGTAAGTTTGTAGTAAATACGTAACAAGCGTGTATTAATTATCTACCCAAGTACATACGTATTAGTTATATATAGTTGTTGTGCGTGCGCATTCATATAGACATGCACTCTAAATTTGAAATAGCCTCTCAGACATCCTTAGCAAAAAGTCGTCACCATATCACGTCCCTATTCGCCTTACTCTCCAGCAAATGTGCCTCCGTCCACAGTTGCAGTATACCGTATATATGGTTGTACGATAGAGCAAAACCGTAACATAGAAAAATGTATATGTAGGTGCGCATAGGTTGTGCTATAGGTACGTAAACATAATTATGTAGTTATTAGTTTCGTACTTTGTATCAACTATCAATGTTGCAAGTATATGTAGTCTGTATGTTGAGCTCATAGTAGGGGGGCTAGGTGTTGAAATAAAACTCGATGATACGATTCAAACGCCAGTCATGGTAAATGAAAAGAAACGTAAATATCTTTTTCTACGTCGATGCGCTTTTTATTCGGCACTTTATTGTTACATTTTATTAATCATTTATTACGATTTGATTGATGTGTGCTTATGTATGTGTGTACGTTTAGCTACTTACGTTGCAAATGTTTATGGAAAAATGTTCAAATTGCTTTCACATTTCGTAACTTTAAAGGTTTCTACTTTGGGTCGAAATTTAAAAACGTAATTTTTTTCACAGCAATATGTAAATGGACTTGAGGATAAAATTTTATAAATTAACGTGTTCGAATTCGTTCAAATTTTTCTTTTACTTACAAAAAGAAAGTTACCGCTATCACGACTTGAAGGAAAAATTTTTGAAACCCTTTTTCCTTCACCTTCTACCGCATCCTAAATTTTGAAAGAGATATTGAAATTTTCTAAATTTTTATTCAAAACCCACTACTGATTGCGAAGATCGAAATTAAATTAATGATTTTTTTCGATATTTTTCTCCGCAATAAGGTGTATACGTTTGAAGAGCAACAATGAAATTGTATAAAGTAGAACGGGCATGAAGGATAAATTCAAAATTTTTCCTATTATAAATCCTACCTATATATATGCTCAATTTTGCATGAATACTAATACATATTTTCTTCTTATATAGGTGATATTTTTTTTATTCATTTTTTTTTTTTTTCAAATCTTAGGTTCGTGTTCGAGTTTACGAAACTCGACTCTTTATTCGCTTCCATCTAAGAAAGAAAAGGAAAAAAGTTTCAGCTCAATTTTCTTTGTAATGGAAAGCAAAATTTAGTGCGATAATTACTCGAATGTTTGCGTCGAAATGAGTTTGTGCTTAATAATTTTCCAATTCCATACCTAATCTCGATCTCTCTGTCAGTCTCATCCAGCCTTTTTCTTTTCATTTTTTTTAAATGAAGAATAAGTTAAACGGTAAATGCATAAATATTGGGGTTTGAGAAGACAAATTACTATGGTGTAAGTTATCGTCTACCCTTAATTTCATTCCGAAAACGTGTAGCTAAATAAAACGTGAAAAGCGAAAAATGAATCCAAATTCGCGCGCGTATTACGATGCGATACCGCGAGGCAAAAGAATGCATAGCAATGAGTTTTTAAAGTTTTTAAACGCATTTATACTTTGTTGTTAGTTGTTAGGTATCATCATTATTATTATCGTCGTCGTCGTATTATTGTTATATCATCATCGTCTTCGCCACCGTTTCCATCATCATTATTATTACTTTTGTTGTTGTTGTTGTTGTTGTTGCTGTTTTTTGTAACGTTGAAAAGAAATTCGTCCGCCCTTTGCAAGGCGAAATTTCCTTAGCGGAAAATTCTTTTGTCTACTAACGTTCTTATCTCACTCCATCTCCGACTTTTTAACCCTTTTTTAAACGAGACAGCGTTCAGACGTTTTGAAAGAAAGAATTTTAATAACGGATGTTTTTAATAATGATAAATATTTGCTCTCGCGTATATTTTTAGACCAGCAAGTGCATCGACTAACTTAGTTATAGTGGTAGTTCCTATCTTCTCGTAACTTTTTGTTAACTCACTTTTAGAGAGAGAGAGAGAGAGAGAGAGAGAGAGAGAGAGAGAGAGAGAGAGAGAGAAAAACACCACATACCTGTCTACTCGTACGTAAGTATACATTTTATAGTAAACGCTGTACCGAGTAAGTGATTCAGTTCTGTATTTTAATCGGTATAAATTTCTGCTGTATTCGATTTACGATACATTTAAAATCGAAATTATTTAATTGATTTGGAATACAATCAGTTTTAGCGGATTACATCCGCTAATTACGAAGCATGTTCGCTTACAACTATTCACGGACTCTAATCCATATACGTAGTGTATGTACGTATGTACTACGTAAAATGTACGCACGTAAATATAGTCAGGTAGTGTGATTTAATAAAGCTAATAATAAGTGGTAGGTACTTGTACTTGCTAATGCTATACATATACCGACGACATACCGTACTTAAAGTTATACTCTGTAGCCTATACATAGTTGTATACGTATTGCGTATACATATTATTATACTTACACGTATAGTGATACGACAAATAAGTACGTATAGCTTTCGTTTCGCGCACGCTCCAGTGTAAACAGTGTAAAATATTACCCCTATTAAGATATGTATTAAGAAAATATTTACTCGCTTAGCAAGAAGAAGATGATAGAGTCTACGCCAAAACTGCGCTTAAGGGTTTAATCTTTGCTTAATTTTCCCTCTTTATTCGACTTCAAATATTCGCATAGATTAATATTTACCGTATAAATTCGCCAACTTGGCGTAATCCGCGCGTTCAATTCCTCCCATTCTTTATTATTTTCTTACGTTCTACCTAATTGAATGAGCGAAACAATTGACTATCGCGTGTGTGGTGAATTTACGTACATCTGCTCTTTCACGTTGGTGCTGTGTTGCAAAAACTCTGTCTCAAACCTTTGTGATTTCTGTCTCAAAATTTTCTACACGATTTTTAATGAAAATGTCTACATGTAATAAGAAAAAATAAAAAATAAATAAAAGTATAATAACAAAATAGAGGCTGATCAATTTTCGTGAACCATATAACATGCATGAAATTCATCAACCGATACTAGTATACTTATACGTACATTAAAAATTTTACTTAATTTCCACCTATATACATTATACAGAATATAATTATGGTAGATATCTATAGATGGTAAATTAAGCGTATAGATATCGCATTAGAGTGTAAACGCCCATACGGTACAATTTGAGCGAAGAAGTGCCTTTCATGACCTTAATGACGTGTAGAAAATTTCGATATTTTTTATTTCCACCACCACCCCCGCTCCCTCCCCATTTCATCGATAGAACTTGTAAAAATTCAAGTATATGTCGCTTTATAATTATTTTGTATTTTTCCTCAAGCATAAAACGAAATTTTTGAATTCCGACCTACGTAGTAGTAACCATTGGTAAACTTTAAGATCATGGAAATTTTCGACGATATTTTTCAAACATCATTACTTAAGGTTGCAGAAGGCCACTAATAAAAAGAAAAAAAGTTCTATCGGACATTTTCGATCTGTCCTAAAGCATGGATTATATAGTTATCTAGTTGAGCCGAAATTTGTGCGGTATAATTGATTCGATGGCGATGGATGTGCGCAGTTCTGTTTTGTTTAGGCGTAGACTCTATCTATATTGATAATTGATAAATATGATGATATGCCTCAAAGGCGAGAGTAGCGAATCGCTAATCCGAAAGTCTAGTTGAACATGAATATGAATCCCATATAGGTAGGTATGTTGCTGTCGTTTGTGCGTACGTGTCATGTGTATGTATGGGTATGAAATATGTAGAATGTTGGTTTTTTTTCATTTTTTTTTTCTTCACGTCCGTTATCGCTATATTTATACATATTATATGTAGTCAGTACGATTATATTACATTTTTCCTTTATGCGTGTGCGATTCCTTTTCAAGTAAAAGTTGGAAATTTTAGCTCGCAAAAAAAGAAGATGAAAAAAAAAACGAAAACAAATACCAAAAAAGGGCACATAAAAACTTTTAGGTGGTTATATAGGTGATTCCCAAAATAGGGTTTGAAAATACGTATAAATATTTAGTATACGTAAAGAGTCGTGTGCTAAGAGTGGACATGCGGCTGCTGCGTACATCTCATTTAGCATTTGATCAGATGAGATGGAATGGGATGGGAAGGGAAAAGTATAGCTATAGGTATATAACTGTATATGGTGAAATTCGCGATTACACCTCCATTATGATTGGTGAAATGAGCGGAGCGGTGGCTCTGAAAAAAGACAAAAACTTTGCCGTGTCAACTTATCATGTAGTACTACTCGTGTATACCTAATATTATTTATGTATTATACACTCGTATTTCTATTAGATATCACTGATTTGAACGGTCGCGTCGTCTCACAAACTGCGATACTGTTCGCGCAATATTTCCAGCGTTATGAGCAATAAGTTGAACTATCATTTTATTTTCATGGTTATAATCGCTACAACGAGGTACCGAGTCGCGTACGCGGATGCTTCTTTTGTCGGCATATAAAAAGGCAATATCCCATGTAAATGCGGTAAAGCATTGTACGTTCATCTTCATATGTACGTATACATATACGATATACATATACCAGGATGCGTATACGTATACCTACCTAGACCTACCCACCGACCTACCTACCTATCCATCTATCTATCCGCGTGTATATCTACGTGTTTTTTTCCCTTCCTTTTTCTTCTTATTTTTCTTTCCGCACCGCCCGAATATTAAGTATTTGTTAAGCGTATAGGTAAAGGTTTTTCGGTTAACTGAGCAAATCGCCGTGTAAAGTAAATACGCGGAACCGCGAACCAACGGAAAATCGCAACGCGAGACGCGACTAATCCCATTTGTCGCGTTCTAGATAAGTTGCCGCGCAAGTTAAGCGAGTGTGCACTGTGCACTGCATGCATTGTGCAGGTGTACTCGAATTCGATGTAATTTTATGCAAATAATTACGGACGAGCTATCACAGCATTAGCTGCATACATACACTTACTCGCATATATGGATGATATCTTTCTTAGGCACTTTTCATATTATGCGTATGTATATTATTATACATATGATTATATATGTGCTAATAATTTATCAGATTATCTTACGAGCGTCTTCGTTGCGACAAAAAGTCCAAGTGCCCTAATATAGGTATTTAATATATTATATAGTCAATTTGTCGCGTATAGGTACTCGCATATATCTATATTGTTTTATACGTATGCATATAGTATCTAGCCGGATTTTGGCAAAAATTATTAATTTCTGAAAATCTGGTACGTGCGCTAATAAGGTGCAGTACAGCGTTGAAAAAAGTGTCGTATGTATAAGCGAAACCAAACTAAACCAAAACAATAATACGAGTAATAATGATGATGATAATAATAATAAAAAGCGAGCGGGTGCGGGTGCGGGTGCGGGTGCGGGTGCACGTTGAATCGTTGATGAAAGGTATTATACGATGGTATATACAGCACGAAGCGAGTGTTAGCGTAGCTAGTTGCTAGTTGCTAGTAGCTACGGTAATTGCTAAATAATTCGATTAAAAAACGAAAGATATAGGAAGCAAAAACTGAGCTATATTTCTGTCACCGCGTATTATAAATTGTTTGCGCAGTCTAGAGTTACAAATTGCCGAACTTAGGTCAAAAAAGGTCGAGGGAAAATTTCGTTAACTCCTTTAAAATTAAGGGATTTGTTTTCGAGCATAACTCCAGGGATAAAAGAGGGTTTATAATAATTTAGCGAAAAGAAAAACGGGGATCGCTATTATCGTTGTTCTTATTAAATTACCTCTCCGACCGAACCCTTCGTGTTCGTAATTTCAACCCTTTTCTTTTGGCGGTTTTGAATTTCTCTTAACGTTGCATTCAGCGTCGAAAGCAGCGCAACGCAACGCTACGCAAATATGAAAAGCATCGATGCTACGAAATGCTAGTACGCAGGCATCAGTATCCGCGCTGTAGCTTAAATGAACTACCTTTGCTATTGCCATTGTCATTGCCGTTGCCTTTGCCTTTGCCTTTGCCTTGCTGTAGAGGTTGGTAAGGCTAACCTGCTTGTAACTCGTTATTGTTTATGCGCTTTACTCTTTCTACATTTACGAGTGAATGTAAGTAAGCAAATCGAGTATTTAAAAAATTTCATGTTAGAATTTGGAAGTGTGCATTTATTGTGGCTATCGCTGCTCAAGTACTAATCGTCCATGGTAGTATAGGTATATGTACTTGCTGTATACGTAGTGTACGACTGTACGTATGTGGCTGTTCACCCATGTGGGTGTTTGCATCCCTACTTAATCTGAACTCGATGAAAATTTTCACATCTACGCGTAGATATAGTTTAATTTAGTTGAATCAAATTTGGAGCCAAAGTTTGACCCTTTCAAATTCGATAAGAAAATTCAATCCAATGATGTAGAACTAGATCTAATATTACAGATCCACTTCCCCTCGTTTGAAATTGGATACAATTTACAATTTATTAATAATCGATTAACTTTTGATCCGGTCAAAATTTAGATCAATTTAGTTCCATTTTGCATTGGCAAGAAAAATAATCAACTTTTCCTTATGCAAGGCAAAAAGACAACATGAAAAACGCTGAATGGCAACTCCTCCGGATCTACGGGCTTGTTTCATCTATCAGTTAATCGGACACCTATCATTTTATTAGCAATGGGTGTCGCTAAATCTACGTTTATTGCAAACAAAATTATTGAAAATGAAGAAGTAGGAAAATGGTACGGAAAATGATCCGAAGACAAAATACTTTGTACTAGAATTGTGTTTGCACGTATTTCATGATGTTTTTTTTTTTTTTTTTTTTGGGGCGCTTGCGGGTATACTAGGTAAAAGTTCCTGGGCCCACAGACACAGTGTACACGTACACTTGCATGCATTAGCGTTGCAAGAAGGTTTTTGTAATTATACGTGTATGTATATGCAGTGCAAAAAACACTATACGCCGTACCAAAAGCGTATTTGCCTATTAATTTAATTACCTAGACCTTACATTGTTATATTTGTGTATTATAGTATACATATTATTATATATCCTCGTATACTACTCGTACGTATAATTTTACATATATGAGCGTATCACTCCTACACGTTCGTGTATTCTGAGACAAAAGATGTTCCTTGCGTAAGATTTGTAGTCGCGTCAATCCTTTGGCGGCGTGGCGCAACGCGGCCCTTTTTAAAACATCAGAAACAGAAACCTATAAGCGAAGATGTCTCATATGTACGTATTTTATATACATACATATATTGTGTATAGTATGTATACATTATATACATTATACACCAACAACCAAGACCAGATTATGTGTGTATTTATACACGTATCACGTACATTACATACGTATACACTATATGTGTTATGCGCATACTCGTACAGTGTTTTACTGTTTTACTGCTTTACCATACCACGCCCGTGTCATCGCATCTTCGCCACCACAGCCGCCAGTCACCAGTCACCACTCACCACTACCGCGGTGTATCATTTTCACTCGGCATACGTATCTATATACATACGTATGTATGCAGAAGCAGAAGCCGAAGCCGAAGCCGAATATTACGTCTTGACACTGCACAAACAAATGGGCTGATATACATGCGGTTAATATAATTTGCTTTCGATGTCGGTCGTAGGTCGTCGCCTTTTAGTGTGACACTCCTTTGGTGTTTACTTTTTTCGCTTCCCTCGACACATTTTAACCACTCCTTGCTATCGCCTTATAGCCACTACCACACGTTCGGCAATTCGTTATAAGCGAGCACCAACTACATACCAAGTACCTTTTTACAAAGTGCTTGCCTGCCTGCCCACCTACCTACCTACCTACCTTCCTACCTATCTACCTAATAAGTAGTAACTTTCTTCCACTTATTTATATACGTACGTCGTCGCATCGTACGTATACAAATAAGTAGATTTGTTGACTTGTCCCGTCGTCGAATCAAAAGTCGACATTTTGAACGCTAACTCTACGTATGTATTTTAATCTTAATCTTAATACATATTACCTTAGATTTATTTTTTACTTTTACCTGAATTCAAAAAAATTTAAAAATACAAAAAAATTAAAAAATACAAATTTTTTTTTTTTCAAGACATTCCAAGATACTACACCCTTGATTAGGGGAGCGGATACACCGCGTGTCTTGGAATGTCTGCCCTACTACTTCTAATAAATAGTATGTAAAAACTTCGCAGTGAAAAACAGTTGTAATTTTAATAATAATACAATAAAAAAATTGAAGCCGTCATTATTTTGTCAGTTAAACATGCTCAACAGAGATTAACTTTGTCAATGAATCCTTTAAAAATTTTGTTTCATTCTCTTTAGTCGATCAACAGTTTCTAAATCTATATACTTCTCAACAATTTCTATATTATCAGATCCAAATAAATTATCAATATTGTCTATTGTCTCTTCGTATTTTCTTTTTACAAACTCAAACCCCTGTTCTTTTACTGCATGAGCGGTCAAATTTCTTCTTCCTCTGATGGTCTCTAAGAAAACTCTGTATTCTGCATTATGAAGTTCTTCTGCTTCTTTCTGTTTTTTCGACATGTGTGTTTTTTTATGCGGCGAAGTTGACTTTTTGCTCTTCAAGTCTTTAGAGGATGAAGATTCAGCAGGCTGCTGGAATCCTTCATCAAGAATCACAGCTGCGGCTTCCCCTAAATATAATAACCCAACATCAAGTTTTAGTTCCCATAATTGAATTTGAAGAGCATTCAGTTGTTCTTGAAGTTTGGCGTTGTTTTCAACCTGAGAAATTAATGAAAATACTGTTACTTACAGTCTGAGATAAATTTTAAAAATTGTTCGCAAGAATTCAAATTTTCAATCGTGAATTCCCGAGCGGATAAAATCAGTGTCGGGCGGCACGTTCGACAGTGTCAAACTGTCAATCAAAACTTTGAATAGAGCCCTTCTAAATTTGAAAATTGAATTTTTTTTTTGATAAATGGATTTTAAAGTATAAATCAATTTTTTTATGTTCTTACCATTTTTCATTTTTGGAGCACCCTTACCCCTGAAAATTCACTCGAGAGTGACATCATAAAATCAAAAATCTTTGAATTTCACTTTTTATCAGAAATAAGTGATACATTATTTGCATATTGTATCGACCGAAGTATTCAGGTAGATTTTCAACGGTTTTCGTCCCCATTTTTAGATGCCCCCAAATGAAACAATATTTAAAAAAAATTCGAACTATTGAAAGCATTCAGTATCCTAAAGTTGTATTTTGTTGCGCAAAGACCGAAAAAAATTTCAAGCTACAATTTTTTCAAAGTTCAGGTGGATAAAATGTTTTTATATTTTTTTCAAAAAGCAATAATTTTTGCGATTTTCAAGTACATGACAGACAAGTGGGTTATGTAAACTTGATAAACTTATTAGGGATTAGATAACCAAATTTGGCGCTCTTTGAAAAAAAAAAAAAAAAAAAAAGAAAAACTTGAAACCGGCTTGGACCAACTATAATTCAAAAAAACATATCGACTAGTATATAATAAGGTAATTTATAATATATACTTGGGCGTTTATACTGCGATAATTTTCAAAATGAAATTGGTCGCTTATAGTTCTGTCGGTTTTGCCGTCTTCGTGTTGGCATAATATACTATAGTATGTAGTATACTAGTCCTGGTCCTGGTCGTATACGATAGCTGCGCTTGGTGCGTGTAGTAGTCTAACTGACTAATGGAATTCCAACAGCGAATTGCCTCCGGTTCGGCAGCGTCTACTTCGTACGGGTGTACTTATTACTTACCTTAGTGTTGCGTATACTCTTCTCTACTTGGACACTATTTGTCATAGTCATCGTAAATAGTTAATTACTTCAGCACGCCGCCGCCGTCGCCGCCGCCGCCGCCGCCGCGCCGGTTGTTGATTGAACAGGGCCTTCTTATCGCGACCACACGACACGACGTTGACTATTCTTATTGTTACCATCGCCATCGCCATCGCCATCGCCATCGCCATCGCTATTGCCATTACCATCACTATCATCATCATCAGTGAATGCTGAATTTATTCAACCAGCAGTAGCGTAGCCAAGAACGCTAGGTGTAGGGTTGTGAGTTTTTTCTTGACGGCGCCTCATTTAATGGCTACTTTTCCACAATACGTAACTTGAAAAAAAAAATAAATAAAAATACGCTAAATAACAATAACTAATTCACTCTGATATCAAATGAAAAGTGAAGAAATATTTTTAGTTAAATACGAATACCATATAAATGAAAATTAATTGGTAACGGCTAGAGGACGTAGCCTCCTTATCGTAATATACGGTAGATTACAAAAATTGTATTTTGCGTGTTGGCGCGCGCTAATTTCCAATTTCCCAGTTGGTTTGGAAAGTATGTGTTTGACCTGTTAGCGCCATCGTATTGGCACGCTCACAGCTGGTGACTGGTTAGGTGCTCGATGGTCGGTGGAATTTCGTCGTTGCGCTGGCTCCTCTTGGTAACGTAACGTAACGTAACGTAAACGCGATGCAGCCGCGTAAGGTACGCGAACTACGTTAATATTTATGAAAATTTGAAAATTACGCCGAAAGGGAAAACGAAAACGAAAATGAAAGTGAAAGTGAAAGAGATACAGAGATTGGGGTAAGGATAGAGAATGAGAATGTTGACGTACGTTTGTTCACATGCACGTGACAGGCGATAGGCGATAGGACGAGGAATGCTATGCCATTCGACGAGTAGATAATATAACGTTGTAATTATATTAAAACAGCGAAAAGAGCTAGAACTGTCGACCCATGAACTTGGCCAGTCTTCTACATACTCCATACTCTGTGCTCGGTGCTCTACGCTCGTACTACGCCACTACGGCTACAGTCCCTGACGGGCGCGTTTGCTTCGCCTCGTGTTTTCATTTTGGGGGTTGGAACGCGAATAGGGCACTCGGTATGCAATCAAGCAACATGTAATCATTTGCATGATTACGTTTCCGCATGACCGATCAAGAAGCATTAAATTTTGCTCATCGTTTGCGATGCGATACAATTTTGAAATGTTTCGCTGCTAAACGTTTCAAACAGCAGTATTCGCTGTACCTAACGAAAGAACGCCGCAAGGTTTATTGGACTTTTTTTTTTTTTTTGTTTTTTGTTTTTGTTTTTATTTTTTGCGTTCTCCTCGTTTGTTTCATTTATTCCTTTTCTTTCTCTTTTTTTTTTTTTTTTTTCAAATTTATTTTCTTCTTTTACTTAGAATCGTATAATACTCGTATAGTATTTGATGTTGATCGCTATTTTCTTCGTACATACCTACTATGGCTACTTAGATATTTGTCGAAATTTTCCTCGTCTGTGTTGTTGGTTTTCTTTATTACGCATTCTTCTTTTCAAAAAAACTCGAACAATACATACCAAACGTGAGCATAGGTATGTGTATGTACGATAGAACGAAAGTGGCAACCACGATACTCGGCTTCGCGACGCCTTATGTCGTCAATACCCATGTGCATTCGACTACCTATAATCACTTGTGTACGCGTACCCAATAGCTAATAAATAATCGCATGTATGAAGCGCAAAAGTATTCGTGTACGTTGCGTTGCATGTGTCTAGCGCGTGCGTATACCGAACGCCACCTATTCTATAAACTTATATTAGTAAGCCGTATATGAGCATTTGAAGTGTCACCGAGAGCCTATGTATAGTATAGTATAGTTACTTGTATAGTCCAAAGAAAATTAAGCCTTAAACGCGGTTACGCTTATGCGTTATGCGCGTAGCCCGTGGATAAAGACTTCACCATTCAATAAATGAAGTGACGCTACGTAACGCGTTTTTTAAGTTGTTATTTGTCAACACGAAACACAAACAATCTGCTATCGCTTTAATTACCCCTCTTTCACGGATTACCTTCTTCGTAGTGCTGCATTCCGCATAATTATTTTCATAATAGCCCATTTTTGGGAAATTGTTTTTTCAAAATTTCGCTCCAACATTTGGACTTCATTTCATCGTAATTATAATATCCCTGTAAAAATTTCCACCCTACATTTTAAGGTCAATAAATGCTCTTTCTCCCCTCCAACATCTTACGTTCGTTCGTCGTTCATATTCGTTACATTTTTACTGATTTAAGGCTTATTTCGATTCAAATTAAAGAGGTCATGTTGTGGTCAACAACTAACCACACGCACAAAATTACTATGAAAGATTCAAGAAATTTCATCACTCAGAACTTCCTCATAAAACCATTTTTTGCTCCAACTCCTCTCAATACACTACGAAGCTCAAATTTAGATATGTTGGTGTCCGTAACTCACTCTTTTGCATGAGATCAAAAATGAAAAATTTGAGCTATTTGCCCCGGGCTTCAGCCTCCTTCAAAATTTGAGTAATCTGCCATTTTGAATTTTTTTCAAAAAAAAAAAAGTGCTTTTGTTAGATTTTTAAGAAGAGTCTCTCGCCAAATTTTGAGCGAATTTCATGAATACCCGTTGGCGCTACGCGTGGAGAAAAAAAAAGAATTATGTATACCGAAAACGTGGACATTTTTGTAATTATTGGTGAAAAAAAACAAAAAAAAAAACGTTATTTAGCATATGTGAAGGCAGCGCGAGTGTCCGACATTACAATGCCACATCTTTTTCCTACTTCACAATTCATTCATGTATGTATTACGTATAATGCACGATACGAGTACAATATAAAGTACAATAAGTCCATAGTATAAGTCCATATACGTGTATGTACATTATACAATATTATAGGATGTACGTAGACGTACATCAAAAACTTACCCCTCACCTACCTATAATGTATGGGTTATGCGTGTTTGGAATCTGCTTAGATGAAGTCAGTAGGCAGCGGGCATGTGTTAAAAATATGCTTGGAATTAAGCGCGAGTAGCGCGCATTTATTATAATTAATATATAAAAATATAACGATCGGGGTGATTTCTATCAGCGCGACAGCGGCAACCGCCTGCGCCTGCGCCTGTGTGTGGAAACGATTAAAAAATAATACGTAATTTGCGCGAATACGATAACAGGTGATGTGTTTCAGGGTGTAATTGTATCGCAGGCATATCACACTATATATTGGTTTCATAATCACAGCGAGAGGCCGGCAGACCCCATACTGCGTTCTTACTTCTCGTCGACGGAGACGGACACGGACGATGTTTCAACTCGTGTCTCGTAGTCCTACGACGTTACCTATGGCCGCGAATCACACTGCAGCATTCTGCCAATTCTCCACTCAAATGACAATCACCCCTGCAAGACTGCAAGTGTATCTATAATTCTTAGCGGGTACCGATATACGTATACTTATAATTATGTACGTAGTGAACGTAGACATTAGATGCATGATGTCGCGTCGCATCGGTGTACCAAAAAAAAAAAATGCCATTTCAGAGTTGAAATTTTGTATACAAGTTGTGCTCGGCTTGTGTCACCTTGTGCCCCGTAAATAACTCGAAGCAATCGTTGTAAAAGTTTCAGTTTCGAATTCACACATGGGATTGGTGGAGAAGGTGGGGTTGAAGCGTGGGCCCCTCATCGTGGAAGCGTGATAGAAAATACGTAATATCGGCGCAATGTGGTACAACATAAGCACAACTAGTGTACCCAGATTACATTTGGGGGTTGGGGACAGCTTTCATAGTGCCGTTGGCTTTGTAAAGGAGGATATGGCCATTACGAAAAAATTTGATTACTCGTACATCTCTGGCCATCCTGTGAATTTTTCTAATCGGATTATACGAGTAGACCTGTACGTTGTAGTTTGTCGTAAGTTAGTATAATTCGTGTTCGATTTATGATGCTCTCGAATACGTATTTCGCTGCTGCTTGCCGTTTCGTGCGCTGTGAACTGTGATGAGGAGTTGAGGACAGTATACAGTAAATTAATTTTCACTTCACTTCTCATGCGATTTGAATTTTTCAGTAAAATTACAATTAGGATTGCTATTACGATAATGCTTACGATTACAGTTACAATTAATCGGATAATACCTTGGTCGGCAAATGATTTACGCTTTGAGATACGAAAAATAGGCGATAAATTTGTTTAAGCCTCTTGCGGTTGTGCTGCGAAGTTGAAATACGAACGATATAATGGCCTAGGTATACCAGCGTAAGTAGCACTTATTATAGCTACATCGACATGGGCATGGACATTGACATCGAGCGCCTTGAAGTACGCATCTAACCTATACGTATTATCTGTACAGCTGTACCCTACGTAGATTCGTTTAGATTCGGTAATTTTAGTAGCGAGCTCTACTATTCGTACGCAGCAAATCAGAGACATATCTTTACACTTGCAGCATGTGTATCTTTATCTACTATCTACGTGTACACTAATGTACAGTATACGTAAAATCGAATTTTGCCGTACCGGTGCGGCGTGGAGCTGTTGTTCATCAAACGTGTCGTTGATTCGATGAAAAAGGTCACGACTCGTTAAATCGCGTTTGGGGTAATCCCGCCACCACTCTCCTTCCGCCTAGACCTTTTACAAGCTGAGAAGGAAAAAAAAATGAAAAAATGACCTTTCACAATCATTATTTACGCGCTAGCCAGGAACAGGTATAGCGTATACCGTGTATACGACATACGTAAAGTAAACTCACGACGATAAGTACATACGTATATGTGTATACGTAACTCACTATACAATAATTATACTCACTACTATGTGTGTATGCTGCACAATTGCATGTACGTCTACGATGCTGCTGTACCGATGTATCTGTGTATGCGCTATAGGTACCTAATAATAGTTTTTTATTTTATTATTATTGTTTTTTTTTTTTTTTTTTTTTTTTTATTATTTCCTGACCATTCGAGAGAAAAAAGTCGAACGCGTGAAAAATAGTTTTGATTGCGCTTAATGACTTCGGACTCGGATGGGAAGGCGGACGCGGGTACGATTGACGATTGACAATTACCACCTATCGTTGCACGACGACAAAAGTTTCCACATCGATAAGCGTCGGCATGGCACGGGTCCATGGACTCGACTCCAACGATACAATTACAAATGATCGTACGGTCGTCCGCAGCCGCAGCGCAGCATCGCACGGCGAAACGATTTCATTGATTACCCAGTTCTTTCAGGAGGTAAGAAGGAAGACGACGAAGATGTTGACACGCGATTCGCCGCGAATCTCAGCTATCATACAACCAGCCAGTACTTGGAAAAACAAGATCGAATGTGTAGACACTAGACAGTAGACGGTAGACGGTAGAGTGGTAAAAAGTCGCGTCCAACGAATTGGGTAACGACTAACGAGGTAATTTGGCGCGATAATAAGAAAACTAAAATACCAGTAACATATTTAGCGTGTCCTTTGTTGTCTTAAAGCTATTATGCGGCAAAATAAGCCTCCACCAATACGTGCATACTACATATTACGTACGTTATACTCGAGCGTTTTAGCTTTGCAAGAGAACAACTATAGGGGTGTAGAATCAACCCTTATTTCCGACCAAAGAAAATCAACAAGTTGCCAAATACGCGCGCACTTGGAAAATGTCAACTTGGTCTACTTTGATGCACTTCACCCTCCGACGATCGGCGAACAACACACAAGTCAACTCTCGGTCTCCGTTACAATTCCCCTTGAATGTGACGTACAGCCGAAGGCATGAGACAATTCTTCGCTTCGCGCTACCTACATTTAATAGCCCGCTCTTTAGAAGTACTAAAAAAATCACCCTCTCGAAATAAACGTATCAACGATTCCCTCTTGGGGCTAGTTTACCTTTTTTTTTTTTTTTTTTTTTTTTCATTATTTATTTATTCACTTATTCTTTTTCCTTTCCTTCCTGCCTTCCTGCCTTCTTTCGTCCTTTTGTTATTTTTCATGACGGCTTAAGCGACATTAATAGCTTGTTTACACGAGCCTTTATTAGTCGACGATGAAAATCTCGAACGAAAATGTTAACTCTATTTTTCTGTAGGTGTTTTCTGCTTCTTCTGCTTCTTCTTCTCCCCACTTTATTTGAGTAATGAAGTAATTATACTTGTACTAACGAGTAGTTGACGACGATTTCAATGATACCGCTGAAGTTTCTGCAGAATAGGAAATTCTATACAATTATACAGTACGTACAAGTCAACAGTAGGGTATATCGAAAATGGCAACAAAAAAAAATGTTGCATTTTTTCACGAGGAAATATGAAAAAAACATGCATTTTGTAACTTTATTGACGTGTAGATATTTTCATGAGAATATTTTAACATTTCTCCGAGATTCCTCAATCTTGTATAGGCTGCTGCTATATTGATGTTCAAAATGATTCTAAAATCCTATTTTTAATTTTTAAATCTTTTCGCTTAACATAATATATGAGTAGCTTGGTCTCAAAATGAACCTTTTGCATTTTTGGTGAAAATGAGTTAGGTATCGTTTCGGGTACTACTCGTATTCGATACGGGCTATCCGATAAACCTATCTTCGCGATCTCAAAATGCCTCGTTGTAGGAGAAAAACGTGCTCGAGCTTGACTTAACTTTTTTCGTGATTTAAAGGGGGGAGGAAATTTACCTTGGAGTCAAAATGAAACTTTTGCAACGCAAAAAGTGGTGGATTTCTCTCCTGGAAGAGAGAAAAGGGTATTGTTTTTAGGGAATCGTTTTCGGACACCAATAGGAAGGTATTACACGAAACACCGACTTTACTAATTTTCTCTGCGGCAGTTTTTCGCCTCTAATGAAAAAAGTGGATTTTGCAAAAGGTTCATTTTGAGACCAAGCTACTCATATGTTTATTATTTAGGTACTTGAAAACGGAGTAACATACCCGAATTTCGACAGCTTCGATTGATGAATTTTTCTCGTATAAAATGTACTTACGGTAAATTTTCAAGCCCTAAAATTTCAGAAAAATTTTGAAAATTTCGAAAATTTGCCCATTAAAATGTGTACACGGTTATAGTGGTATCTTTTTTGAGGAAAAAAATTGAGATTTTTTTTCTTCTTCTTATCCTCTTCAAAAATTCTACCACTTAGGAAGCCTTTAGCTCCTCCCTCCAAGATGTTGTTGGCAGTTCAACATACTACTATTCCATCAAGATGAAAGAATAAATATTTTTTCTTCATGGTGTCGTAACATTTGCGATGAAAGTGCTTAAAAACTGATGATTTGAAATCTGATAAAGGATAAAGAATAAATGAAACGATTACATGTTTTGCTTTTTTTCACTGCTCTAGTGGTGATGCGTTGGTGGTGTTGTATAAATTAATATAAAATTTTGTATATTTTTTTACGCGTATATTGTATATATGTATATTTTTATGACGGGTAAAAGGGAATACAGAGAAGATCAATCCGGCGACGTTTTTCAAAAATTGAAGAATTTTCACTTCGCAAAATTGTTGAGGTACATTGTAATTGTATGTACCTACGTATGAAGAGAATAAGTGAGTCGGTTCAAAAGTCGAAAGAATTGAAGCTCTAAATTCGTATAGTAACTGTATGTTGTGTGCGGTTGCGTGGTGCGTATATGCAGCGGTATAGTACACATACCTATTACCTACTTACACGTATACGTATAGACGTACATGCCTAATAATTGCCTGTATGGCAGTATGGTTAAAAGTACGTATACTACATAGGTAATATAGAAATACCGAATCCAAATGTCGAATGCTTTGGAAAGTATGTAGCGTACGTAAACCTAAACCCGAAGAATCTATTACCACTTACGGCGTATCTATCTATCTAACTAACTATAAAGCACGCAAAGTTAACCACGTCGCGTCGAGATAAATATAACCGTGGCCAGGCTGCGGCCGCAGTAATGGCAGGTATGCTGGCAACAGCAGCGGTTAGATGTACAGTATTCAGGGTCTCTTTTGGTGAAGCTGAGCAATGAGATTACGAATAATGATAATGATTTATGAGTGTATATATGTAGAAGATACGTGTCATTTGTGAACGGTGGAAATAACTCGGGTACTTGGACTTGGCTTGTATATCGAATGCACCGCGCCGCTCCGCTCCGCTCAGCTCAGCTGGGACAATGACCATCAGCCTATGCTCCAGTCCACGGCTTCTGTCACGTCACGATCTCCACTTTTGATCAGGTGTCCGTTCATCCATCCATCCGTTCATCAGTCTCACACCGTCATTATCTCTCTTCCAAATAACAACGCCCGGATCATAAGAGAAACGTGATTAGATTATCTTTCCGCAATCATTCTACATTTACTCTCTTACGTTCTTAGATGGCCCATTTTCTTTTTTTACTTTTCTTTCCTTCTCTCTCTCCCTGTGTTTAAGTTTTTTTGCTCTTCGTTCTCTATCTAATATCACCGATTATTTTATTGTATCATTATTGTCGTTATCGTCATTAGCTTCGTACGTAGTACGTACATATACATATACGTACATATTATGTATCGTCTACATATATTCTGATATATGCATACATGTAATCGTATAATATATCTACAATGTAGGTAGCTAGCTAGCTACTAGCTACATACGTACTTAAAGTATACGTATATTTTATGTATTTCTATGTATGTCTGTATGTATATATCTGACTATCTATCTACACGTATACTGCTATAGTATCTCTATCTATCTACCTACCTACCTACCTATCTACCTACCTACCTACCTACCTATACGTCATTTACAGTTGTACACGTTTCGCATAGTTCACGATTTTTACGCGACGTCGACGAGATAATAATAATAATAATAATGATGATGATGATGATAATGATGATGATGATGATGATGATATAGTTTTCGGCGTTAGCGTTTTTTTCCTCCTTATCGTTTATCTCCCCTTGGTAAAAAAAGAAAAAATCCTGTTCACCCAAGATAACCATTCGCATTTGACAAACCTTTAAACTGTCATTCTATCGTCTTCAATACATATACGATATGTGAATGTAGTTCGTATCTAACGTAAATACCTGTTACATGTTACGTTCATTTAGCGAGCCTTATGCGCATACACGTACATAGACATACGAGTTACGAGTAGTACATAAACATGGATATGAAGCGGCGCGGCATTAGCGTTGACGTTGTATCAGTACGGTGTATGGTAGGTATACAGTGGTAGGTAGCTAGGTACAGTGCATGTTGTTTTCCCAGAAAGATTCGTTTGCACGAAGATAGTACGATTGTTATCTGCGAAATCTCACTTAATCTTGTATCGTTTTATCGCTTCGTTACTCATCGCGATTCTGTGGAAATTCCGTTGGTTTTTCGATACTGTTATCTAGAGCTTGATTAATGTCCACGTAGCACGTACTGCGTATCTGTGCTCATCAAGATATCGAAAAAAAGTTTCTAATATTCTTGTACTCTTTAATTTCTAATCTGGCTCGAGCTCGGGCTCAGGCTCTGCTTCTAGTTCTGCTTCTGATCTTTGAACCGTTCAATGCAAACACTATGTGTCGGTAAATTTTAATGGCCTATATGAATATGAATATATTGAAAAGCCTTTATGCTTTTTGTCGATATGCTGTACCTAATACGTAAAAATGCTCGATATGCGTATACTCAAATAGGTATAATATATATATGTATATTACATACACTATACACGTCGGTATATGCATACAAAGGTGGCAGGTATATAGATGAGAGGTACGTCTACGTTACTTACATAGCATGTATGTAGGATGTACTTACTATGTATCGTATGTATATTGTATACACTTGCTGATTGGTTTGATGTACGTTGTAAGTTATTTCTACGTAATCGCGTAAGCAAAATCGAATCAGACGACATACTGTATAGGTGTAGGTAAAAAATAGCGTTACTATGACAGAATTATTTCTTTCTTTTTTCTTGACTTTTTTCCTTCGTCTTTGATCGTTGTTTTCTTCGATTTCCTCCCTCCCGCCCCCCCCCTCCAACGTTTTCTGATCGGATATTAATGTAGGTAATATACGTATACAAAACGGTAGCATATCCTTTCGATGAGATGCGGAGTCGTGTGAGAATTGAGAACGTCATTTTACCGTGAAATACGTATATAATACGTATAGGTATATCTTTCCACAGTCTCGTAATCTCGTATAGAAGTTTGCCGCGCGCATGTTCTTTTTTCAGCGTAATTTTTCGTTCGAATTCTAATGTGGACGAACGTGTACGAATAGTTTTCTATATTTGCGCCATCTAATGTGCGCTGTAGTATAGGGCAACTATACCTTACTATTCAAACTTTGAAATTCGAAATTTCGGTAATGCGTGCTGTACGATGTTGGCGTATGCATCGCTCATCTAGCATATGGTATAACGAATTTACACTGTACACGTGTACAAACCTACTTCCATTATGTATATGATCACTGTGTGAAATGAAATTCGCAAATCGTACACATTTACGCCTCGTCGAGTTGAACAGCAACATACGAGTAATTATTATCTGGATGCAATTTTGAGGTTTTGTTGGAAAGCTTGAAACCAATGGCGTCGCCAGGATTAAAAATTGGAAGGGCACAAAAGGGGCCAAGAATTTAAGATTTTTCTAGTCTTTCGTATTAAAAATATGTGTTTTTTTTTGGGAGGGGGGTCTAATAATTTTTTTATATGAAAAAATCGTACAAGGGTTAATAAAAGCAAATTTATTATTTTCTTCGAATTTGAAAAAACGTAAGTGAGCAGGTATAAATAGTATAAAATAAAAAAAGAAATTAAAAATATTATTTAGTGAAAAATTTGCTTATTCTTAGGTTTTGTGTTGGTAGGTGCTAAAATATACGTGTTTTGAATTTAAAACCGCCATATCTATAGTTGAAATGTTGATCAAAGTGATTTTTATTATACATCATTGGAAAGAGCGTGAAATTTTCTATAATATAGCAATTTAAAAACCCTATGGTGCCGTAGAAAATTTCGAGTAACGTGGACTTGAAGTTATAAGAATTGGCGCTTCCCATGTTATTTAAATGCACGTCGCGAGTAAAATAGCCCCTCTCACTGCTGTGGTGGGCGCGTTTGTAACTAATCGAGGGTGGACGGATTTTCAGCCTGAGTGAGTTAACTAGTCTTTATATATAACTTTGGTATGAAGACTCGAATTAATTTGCAAACAATCAGACAGATAGCGTTTTGTTATAAAGGTCAAGTCTCGTTTTATTTTTCAGTCACACTGGAATTTTCGAAGTAGATATTTTGTAAATGTAAATAATGGAAAATTTCAATTTTTTGGTTGGTGGGGCCAAAGGGGGGCCAGCCCCCCCAGGCCCCCCCTTAGCGACGCCACTGCTTGAAACTTGCAAGATTTGAAGGAACGCGAAACAGCGCACAGGCGAGGTGCGATATAAAATGCTAAATTCGACATTCCACTGTGTGTTGCGTATACGTATTACGTAGACGACTAGACGTATACCAACTCGTATGTTTGTATCATAGGATCAGGATCAGGGTTATACTTGTAAAATTAAAAATCGCGACATCGTTGAAAAGAGCTCAACACGTGCCTTTAGTTAAGCGCACTGAAATATTTATTATTTTCTTGTATACCGATCGATATATTTGTAGGTACGTACTAGCTAGGTACTATATACGTATCAGGTATACATGTAGATGGGTTGGTGGGTATGCGCGCTACGTTCATCCAGGTAAGTAGTTGAATTTTCTATTTTTCGCTTCATTTTGACTATCATCGCGTGTACGCTCTATACACGTCCTACGTCTCGACGTTTTAATATTTCTATACATACACGTACAGTATGCATACGTATAGGTACATAGGTTGTAGGTAGCAGTTACTAGCAGTGATAGCTATAGCTAGGTATTCAACTATTCACCTGCAGGATCACCATGCGCACAGTTCAGAGTTGAACAAACGAATAACACGTGCCTTGAAAGCGCTACGAAACCGTTAAGTTGCGATCTACCCCCGCAAGGCAATGGAGTTGACTCGACTTGAAAAGTCTTCAAGTATAGGCCATAGTGAAGGATTATGAAATTTCTATTTCTACGTCCGACCGGCAAATCCATGCGCCAGCTAAGCAAAGTAAATCTTTTGAAAAACAAAAAAAAAAAAAAAAAAAAAAAAAAAGAAAGAAAAAAACTCCGAGTAATTACATTATAGAAACAAATCGAATAAAACGATTACTTATCGTACCATCAACATGATCATGGTGTGAAAATGGCTCTATAGACGTCGTCGTACGCGGCAAGTAAAAAAAAAAAAAAAGAAAAAGAAAAAGAAACGCGTCGGAACAAGAACGAGATTGAAAAATGAAGAGAGAAAGACGATAGACGATGTAGCCGAATAGGAAAAAAATGAAGATGCACGGAGCGGTCAACGGCGAAGTATATAAAACCGTATTAATAAATAATTAAAGGGTAATTCAGTATTGGATAGTTGGCTACAATGTCGGCTTTTTTTTTCAACAAAGCATGAACGACACGCACGATTTCATAAACAAATCAACCTTCAAATCGTCGAGCAAGACGATAAATTAAAACATTCATGCAACTATTTAAGTCTTGCTCGGAAACAGCTCGTTATTTACTTATTTATTTTATTATAATTTTTTTTCTTCCGCCCGCCTCCCCCCCTCCCCGCCTCTTCAGCTTCCCTTTCGCGCGGCTTTTTTCAATCTCGTTTCACTGTATTATCGGAAGAAGATTTTCTTTTGTATTCGATTGAAACGGGTTCGCTATTATAATTGTCAACATCAGCAACGTGATATGATAGGTTTAGACTATCGTTTACACAGTTAGTCGCTATTTAATATTACTGACGGTTCGGCGCGGCGCGATTTTCCGCTATATATACTGTACTTTTTTATTCGAAAGAAGAGATTTTCCGCTCATAAAACGAGTGACGAAAAAGCGTTTCTCCTCGTTTGTTTTTAACGAACGCCGTTTATAGTGCATTTTTATTCTCTTCTATATGCATATTGCATATACCTACAGTATTATACAATACATACGATACGAGTATTACATTATGTTAGTAGCCGATTTTACAGTACAATTGTTGGAGTAGTTGCAGCAGCAGAACGCCAGAAACGTATAGAAGTTACAAGTAGAAGAAATGTGATTAAGTATGGAAGGGTGTACGCTGTGCGATGTGTTAATACGATTACCTACTCGGTCGGTCAAAGCAGTGAACTTAGGCTCTCCGATACGTGGTGCGTGTTGCATGTTGTATGTTGCACGATGTGACATTATGACGCTGTGACAGCCGAGCAACGACACGAGCAACCATGACAGCGATTGCTCGAGGGTTTAAATATACTTGAATGACATCGTCAACCTTGGCACTTACATGCATAGTTCGAATTGTTCATCGATTCGTAGTTCAGTTTTCGTAGGTTGATTGTCACCTATTATATACCTTGGCTATAGATACAACTACTTACTTAATACGTGGACATTGAGCACTCGAGACTCTAGACACGACAGTAAAAAAGAGCTATAGCCGATCGCAATGATAAATGTCCAAAATGAGGAGTTACGTGCTGCACGAAGGAAGGAAGGAAGGAAGATGCAAAAATTGACAATTGGAGGTTGGCATTTTGCATCACCGCATAAGCTCGCTGTAGTTGCTATACACTTGATAAGCCACGTATACGTATATACGTATAGGTAATTAGGTATATACCTTTCGACCTACTGGAATCCAGACAGAAGAAACACCAAATTCCCTTTTGTAATGTGTCATTTCTCATGAACTATAACGAACTGTATAACACTCAGCATGTTTAAAATGCCAATTTCTTTAATTTATTTTATTTTTTCACGTTGAAAAAAAATTCAGTCGCGATTCGTTCATAATCGGCTGGATGATGAAAAATTAAATTTTTTCACGTTTATCGATTTTGCGTCAGTACTTAGTTTCGAATTTTTTTTTTGGCCAATTAATTTTGCTCTTAATTTTTTCGATATTCAGATCCAATGAAAGTCGGTGTTAGTAAGTACTGTGCTTATTTTATTCGCTCCATTTTTCAGTGTAGCGATTTGTTGTTGCTTTGCCTGTCACCCTGTCTGCATATTTGAATGAGTCGTACGGTATCTCGTATAGAATAGAATGAAGCAGGAATGTCCATTACGAAGGAGACATCGAGAGTGCGCGTATTTATCACCTATATATGCGCGGATTCGTCGATCGATCAGATCATGAATAGATTGGTCGTAGCATCAGTATATGTACGTATAGTACTGCGAGTACATCTTACCTAATACGTGTATAGTCATAGTCGCATACGTATATCGTCGTATAGATATTATAGGCGGTAGATATACAGCACGATATCTGCGTATACCTGTGCGGTTGTGGTTGGTGGGTATAAGGTCGTGTTCGTGGTGGCGGAATGAATTCGGCTTTATACGGCCAAAAATCATTTCATACGACCAATTTAGAAAATAAAAAAGATTTATGTTCGCTTAAGCAAAAAATAATGAATTTACCTATAAATTAGGGAAGGGCGTATATAGGTACACTACACACGTAGGTACGCGAGACGAGAGTTACCTACGAGTTATTTAAGCGTAATACACGAAATCTATAATTCAAACAAAATAAGAAAACCAGTCGAGCCGACGATGATGACATGTCCGGAAAGATTTAGCATTAGCACGGTTCAAAGGATCGGCCAGCACTAGCGGCGCCTTCGGGATGTTGTCAGCCAATTCCTGGTGACAAAATCTTATTAAGTTTCGATGCCGCATACAAAGGTCCGATTTACTTTATCAAAAAAGCCAGTTAAGCGGCTTTTTTGTTAACGCTATACGAACAAAAGGTCTGCCTCCCGCATAGATGGGTCACAATCTGAAAATAAGTAATAAAGGCAACCGCAAGACAACGGTGTCCTGTGCAGAAAACAAGGCGAATGAATTGTAGTTAACATCACGGGAGGTCTTCAGCACAGTCTGTCTAGATACACGAGTTACGTATACTTAATACACGTATATACAATTATATGCGCCTATCCTACACTGTATATAGGTATCGACGAATAATTATGTAAACGTATTTATACGAGAGTATGCATAGTACGATTAGGAACATACACAAACACCACGTACCTACGTATTATTATAGATATTATTATTGGTATAGATAAATACACATAGGTAATTAAATATATGTGCAATTGTACATAGTTCGTATATAGTACGTAATGTATACGTATATATCTAATGCGAATTATTATACATTGCTTCATTTAGTTAACTTTTAGCACTCGTTTTTCATACAAAAATATTTTTTGTCTATAATTGAAACTGGCCATTAAAACCAATGCTTCATCTTTAATAATATTTATGATGCGATTCTTTAGTATACCTATACCATTGCTGTATGTATACGCACATAACGTGTGTGCGAGCGCGCTCAACAATTTGAATTCGACCAGCTCAATAGTAGGCACCGAACTACCTATACCTATGTCTTTCAATTATTTGAATTTTTATTTTCTCAAATATAAAGAGATAGGTATATCATCATACTAATTTTAGATACAAATATAGATACGTATAATTGATGACTTATTCAGATAAAAAAGAGAATCTCGCGCTGGTTGAACTTGAACAATTACTTACTTACGTATATAAATATTTACTTCTATATCCTTACTTGTATATATGTATTGTAGGTTTAGGATATACAGAAATATAAACATATAGAGTGGGACGCTCCTCCTGTCATTCTATTCATCTTAACTTTTCAAAGTTGGTGGGGTGGTGTAAAAAACGAAAATTCATTCGCCAACTTGGCAACTTATACATAACCGAAGTTATACTTCTTGTAAAGAGCAGTTTTTTTCAGGTGATGTATTTTTTATGAATAAATACGTGTACCCAGCAGTTACTCAACGGTCAACGCCGAGTCTGATTTTTTTTTCTGTTTTTCAATGTATGTGCAACGTGGATGAAGGAAAGGGGGTGTGGGGTGGGGTGGAACTGGATATATGTATTTTAAATAGAATGTGACCGACAGAGGTAGTGAAGGGGAAGTGTTAGGATTTAATTAGCCAAGTTTTGAGTTTGAGTCGAGTGGAAGGATGTGTTGTTGTATACTCAGTATGGATACTTCTTATTAGATTGTTAAAAAAAAAAAAACAACAACAACAACAACTCACACACTTATATTAATATTGCGTGATATTAACCAAGCTTCTTAGACGTTTCTGCTCTTCTTCTGACTGAAAAAATTATTTTTTGCTGATTCGCTGAAGCTTTATACCTGCAGCCTAATATATGTATATCCATGTACTCTCTGATGGGACTCTTTTGAGTACTCGAACTATATAGCTGTCAGGCTTTATGTATATATATATATATTGGTATCATTATGTGTAGGTATATATTTTTAATTGTGTAATAATCGTGGTCTGTATATATGTATACCGAGCGTCCAAGTGATTCGGGTACAATCATCCATCGCAAAAATCTCAGTTTGTTGATATCATGATAAAAGTTAACCTAATATTTCTAAATTAGAAATCATTTTTTAAGTCAATTTAATGAATTTTAAGGCTGATAAATTCATTTCAACAGCATTACAATTTCTTTGCATTTGAAAAAACCAATGTCAAATAATTGGTAAAGAGATTTTTTCGCTGATTGTACCCGAATCGCTTGGACGCACTGTATAGATAATCCCTATATAGGTACGTGTTCGCTGTTCGGTTTTCCTAATATCTTATGTATACGAATACGAATATATATTAGAAATCGTTATTATTCAGTAGTTGTTTCGATTTGGACGCCTCTGCGTTTCGGTGTGTGGTGTACTGTATAGGTACGGTGGTATTTAGTTATCTATAATACGTAGTATACATCTACTCGTATAATATTTTCCGAAAATTCACCCGAAATGGTAAATATTGGCATTTGTCACGTAATGCTAAGTGTAAAGCCTTGAAGGTGTTGGTTACGGCTTGGTTAGCTGCGTTATTATTGGTTAATATGCGTACGTATATATATACGTATATACGTGCACGCCGTACGACTGCGTATACGAGTACACAGTTAATAGGTACGTACTCGTGTATACTACGTACATATAAATAACAGTCTATATAATGACAAAAGCGTCGACATCACGCGTGCCCGCAATGCTATTAATACTTAACTCGTTCGTATTATTATCAATGTACCCAACTTACCAATATACCAACGTGCTGGAAAGTAATAAATGTAGGTATAAATATCGCGCGTACCTATACGAGAAATGTTTGCCAGCAAATTACACTTCGGAGTAAGGATAAAGCATTTCAAAATGTAAATAGGCCTCTAATTTCAACTTTGTATACCAAAGTAACGCAATTTTCCATTCACACGCGCGTATTTCGCCACGCCTTCGATTGGCGCTCGTTTTACATGTACTTCTGCTTACATACGTATGCACTTACTCGTACGTAAATATACCTTTACGTATATATAGATATATATACTGAGTTACATATAAAAGTTGGATCCCTTGAAAAACAGTGAAAGTTGGATCCACCTTAAAAAATGGTAGTAAGAGCTATTTGCTTCCAGCATACAGTTAATTGTTATTTTTCTAATTTATAGATAAAAGAAAAGCATTAAATGATGATTTGAAAGGAAGTTATGATGAAAATTTAATTAGTAGTATATGTGATAGTTGACTCCATGCTTCGAAAAGACAGTTATAAGTTGGCTCCATGAGAAAGTGGATACCGTATACGGAGCCGCATATTTAAATATACATTTATAGAGAAAGTCGGCTCCTCCTGTTACTTATGCCATTGGATAGAGCGCGCCCGGGCAAAACTAATGCATGATTTGTGGAAGTCAGCTCCGGCTGAAAACTTGTCTATACGATGTAGTGGATCTCGCAAATAACGTGCGACAAGTAAAACGTTGCGAGATCCGGCAAACGGATCTCGTGATCTCGCAATAACTGTGTATATATAGAAATGATCTCGGTTTATATTGTTTTTATGTATATATATAATTATGGTTACACATAAAAGTCAACTCCCGCTATATAAAAAAGCAGTTATAAGTTGGCTCCATGTGAAAGTGGATACCCTATATGGATCTCGGTTTAGCTATGATTTACGTACGGATATATTTTGTACTGTATATTTCTTATATGTTCGACAGTGAAAGCGAGATCCGCCCGATTTTCTAATACTCCTCTCTATAACACCAGCGCTGAGAGAGATCCGGCGTTGATTCAAATGCTTACTTGGGCGTCTAATGAGCCTTAATTTTTTTTGTTGTTCATTATCATTTTTGAAAAGCGCGAATCATATATAATTTAAACTTTTCATTTTCATATGCTCTTTTTCTGAAAATGTTTGCACCAAAAAACTGTATTTATCATTCTAATTATAAATCTAGCAAAATCTCAAATCGGATCTCGCAATCACTGTGTAAATAATGGATCTCGCAATAGTACATTTAACAAGTATATGTATAATTATATATACAGTATATGGGGTACGATACGTGCTTTATTTAGGTATTTATGTTAATATTTATTTAATTTCATATTTTATTTTATTGGCTAAGTTGTAATATGTATGTAATTAAGTTATTACTGACGCTGAGAAATACTTCGTGTACCTATATACGAGGTACGTAGATGTATCATTCATACGCGTATGACGATGCGAAGCTTGATATATGCGAAATAGTACGTAAATAGGTAGTTCTATACGATATAAACGTATATTAGTTACGTACAAGTATAAAGCTATAACGTAAATCTATCATACTTAAAGGACAGATTGGTACGGTACCAAATTGTAAATACATAGATTCCCGTTGTCTGTTGATAATACCATCTGCCAGGAAGACAGCTGCAAAGCGCCATTTTGTCAGGACCCCGATGATAAAAATCGTCTTCCTATTGTTACCTTCATTATTATAGGTTTTCAGCGGTACCCGGCGTTTTTTTTTCACCCAGAGATGATTTCGGTGCCCAAATTAAAGTAAATCAATACACAATGAGTAAGCAGCGTGCAGGGTGCAGTGTGCAGTGTGCCCCAGAGTTCAGAATTGGAATGAAAAATTGTCGCTTCATCTTTATATACTGTCTTTTAGCATAAATACGTATAAGCAGATCGCCATATACCTATACCTATACTAAATGTGTAAATAATTTTTAAAACTTACTTATTATTTTTTAATTTTCCTTCGAAATCACTGCTTAAATGGAAAAGAATAAAAAATTTCATATCGCTTTACTTAATGGTTAACAGATAATTGGGTATAAGTATACGAGTACCTATATATACATCAGCGAGATACTATACCGAAGGACCTCGCGAAATTTTAAATTATTGGAGATCCGATTTTAAGTTAGGAAGTTATTACGCGGAAGATTTAAATTACCTAAGGCAGGCATTTTTTTTGCTTTTTTTTTTTTATTATTTATTTATTTATTTATTTATATCGCACACGAATTTTTACAATTTGGACAAAATCGCATTATCGAGTTGGTATCATTTCTCTTCATTTGTCCTTCCCTTAATAAGTCTTCGTTCGCGCGGTTTACGTCCCTGGCTGACAATTTGTCATTGAATTTGTGTATGTACTTTATCGATTGCCAAGGCGAAAGGCTCCGAGTGCTATTACGCCGCCTACGATACCTAATTACATTGGTGAGTATAAGTATACCTAGATACGTATAGCACGAATGCTAGCATATACGATACATAATTATGTATACGTATAGATATAAGAATAGGAATAATTCAGCAGCAATTGGTATTTGCTATTATAGATATAGTCAAACGTTAAACGCGCAAGCATGGAGAAAGAGACGCCATTTTGTGCGATTATTTACCTTAAAGGTAAGCGTGTATTTCGTCTTTTTGTTTGGCGTGACATTTTTATGTCCTTGTGCGCGCATCCGCGTTGACGCGAGCCTCGCCTACTATTGGTTGACATAAACGCAACTTCATCCAATGACAAAGTTGTACGATAATAGGACTCGTAAACGACGACGCGACGGGTACCGCTAACAATGGTTTTGCTTGGAAATGGTACAGGAGAGAACACAAGAGAAGAGAAGAGAAGAGACGAGACGAGCTCTTGTTCGTTATTTGAAAAAGAAACGGCACGGCGGCGGTCCCGTCCCGCTCGTAGAAAAATAAAAATAAAAAGGTACACTGTCATCCTTTTTAAAAAGGGGACGGCAACAATGAAAGTGCGCGCGGCCCATTCCGCATAGTCGGGCGGACGATTCGAGTACGTTATATTATATTATATTATATTATATTGTATTAATACATTATGGTGTAGTATACTCGTATATAGGTACCTGAGTTTAGCAGGAAAAATTGACAAACGTAGCGTTGTGTTGTGTGTGAAAAAAAGAGAAGTGTGTAGGTATATCTAAAAGACCAAAATAATAAAGGAAAGAACGACGTAATGCCGCGCATAAGCTAAGGATTCCTGCACAAAACAAATTAAAGCTAAACGGGCATTGTTAATAAATTGCCGAACCGAATGAAAAAGAAAGAAAGAAAAAAAAAAACTAGAACAAGTGTGTGTCTTTTTAGTGGCCCGCAACAATGGGCCAGCTAGCTACATTTTAAAGAGGCAGAAGCCGAAAGAAAAGAAAGAAAGAAAGAAGGAAGGAAAGAGAAAGAAAATACTTACGTACGATATACGTATATTGAGTTCGAGTCGAGGCTTAAGCAGTCGTCATCACCGTCACCATCTCCATCATCTCCATCATCCAGCCAGCCAGCCACCTACTGCACATTATGTGTGATGTAATCGGTGTATTCTGTATATTGGATTGGTCCAGGGGTGGGATGAAATAAGAAGAAGAAGAAGAAGAAAAAGAAAAAGAAAAAAAGGAAAAAATTAGATTTCATTATTCTTTTGAGATTGTTCGATTTTGATGAATAGCCGACCGAATAGGAATAGGAAAGGACTGTTTGATTAAGAAAAGAGGAAACAGCCGAGCACCCTCGACGTTGAAACGAAAAATACTCTCGCGTACAATGAACATAAGTTTCGAAAAATCTATATAGCTTAATAGCGTAATTCCCCCTTTGCCGCCTCCGCTGTGGCATTTTGCTGTCTAATCGGCCGACTATACATATATACGGACCGGGACCGCGACCGCGACCGCGACCGCTCTTCTCATTATTTTTCTCGTTTCTTTTAGCGCGCGGTAATCTACCTCTATGACAATGACTGGCGGAATTTCGTATTATTATCGAATCGAGAATCATCATTGCACATGCACACTGCACGCTGCACTCCGCGCAGGTATACGAATGCCGCATTTACCGATTGCCATCCCGCGACTGATCGGCGCGGCGCAATTCGCCGCGCCATAATTAAATTTGTATCGATTTTACGCGCTCAGATGATTTAGAATCGGCCCAACGAAATAGGTTTTAGTAATATGGGTTCGGTGGGGTGCGGTGCGGTGCGGTGCGGTATAAGAAATTAGAGTCGCTAAATAAATCCAGTATACGTAATATATAGGTTATTAGAGGAGGTTCATTTGAGCATGCGTTATGCCCGTGCCCTTACCTTATGCTTGTTGTATGTCATCTTGGCAATGGTCTTTTAATATACGAGTAGAGTCGTAGTACTCAAATTCGTGTCTATGCGGTACATACCTTGAAGGGTTTTTATTCATTCGATAAGAATGCAAACTGCTGTCACATTAGGTACACCGAGTTCTTTTTATCTATTTGTTACTATTGCTTTTGCTGGTCGTCGCGTTTTTAGCGGAAGACGAGTGCGTTATTGTAGGATGAATTCTTACGTTCATACATGTGCTGAAAAAATACGGCGCAAAAGCGCGTTTAGTTGCGTATATTTACGCGCGAGCGTTCGTGAAAAACAGAAAGTATAGATACACCTATATAGATATTGGTGGCCTTGTTAAAAAGTGAAAATTCACTGAACCCACCAAATTGAACGGGATTATTGGGTTCATTCCTTTCACAAAGATCGTGAAACAAGTCGCGACGTTTTCAAAAATTTCAACTCTTTACAAGCCGCCTTGTCCCAAATACAAGAGTGATGATCTTGCACTAACAAAATGAATTTCTCGCGATCATGAAAAATATTATAAATGGCGAAAAAATGATTCAATCGCTGGCTCCAGAATTTTGACTATGCTTCACATTCTGACACGCTACTACAAACACACTTACGTATGTTTTGTGGTTGCCGATGTACGTGATTACGACAGCATGCTGCTGTAGTAGGTTATACCGTTCCGTACCGTACCGTACAGTGCGATGCAGTTTTTTATCAAATACGCGTGTTGTCGTCTTCCCGTAAAAACGCCAAGTGTGCACCGGCACTAAAACAAAATCGGCGTTAATTAAGTTGCATAACCGAAGGTATTTACGGCACGACGCTGTAAGTTGAAATGTCCACGTTCGTTTATCAGAGATTGGCGTAAGTTTCAATGATTGTGGAAGGAAGGTTTCTTTTTTTTCCCTCTCTCTTTTTTGATTAAATTTACGCTTTCACTGCATCTCCCTGAAAAGTTCCTTTAATAAAGTAGCCGTTCTTACAAAGATAGGTGTCTATTGATTGTAGAGAAAGGTAAGATTTCGAATGTGGACAGGATCGAATGATTTGTGTCCATCGGACTTGATTCTGTATATAAATATTCGGCGTGAATAGGGAATTTTCAAAAGATTGTAAATCAAGTTGAATGTAGTTGAATCGCGAATAACGCGATGAGGAATAAGATTTGAAAATGATATATTTTCGTCCTTATGCTCGTCACTCCACGAGTATCTTATTTAACCGCTTCATTTCAGCAGTCGTCATACGTATATACAAATGTAAATATTGTGCGTTCAACAAGTATAGCGTTTATTAGGTAAAAAACCGTGTGCCCGCGTTTTACTTGCGCTGATGGGGGGGGGGGGCAAGGCGAGGCCGGGCGGGCTAATGCGATGCCATTTTTCTTATTATTTTGATTTCGATATTGATATTTTTGGTTTCCGAAAGTTCGAGGTTTTCGAGCGTGTTTCCGCGTACACAGTAGACATACCCATCATCTGTACCTCATTTTTACTCGTGTATATTATATTGAATTTCCAGCAACTTAATCTGTAGCTAATAGTTATATTGTGTACAGTATACAGTCGTATACAGGCTATATTCTTAACGTGGAAGGTGGCTGAAATCTTTAGCAAGTAATTTTTACATTTTATCTATTTAGAAAGCGTTGAAAGAGTGTCCAATGTGGAATTGCGAAATTTGTTGTATAAGCTACCTACATGTATATTGTATGATGTATAGCATATGTCGTATTAAAATTTGCAAGAGTAAGGGTAAAGGTATTAAAGCTAAGGAAGTTTCGCAGCGCAGTAATTGGATACTCGTATATTATACGCGCTGTGAAAAAACCTCTGGTAAATATGCTAAGCTTTTAACCTCGGCTTTGCTTGTTATCAGCAATAATTTTCGAACGCTAGCTAACCGATCGTACGTGTGTATGTGTATACGACGTGGTATATGTTACGCTTTACACGATATTATCAGTCTACCTAATTAGAAAAGTAATTAAAAAAAAAAAAAAAATTATTATTTTACTCTTTGACCGATTGACGGTTTCTTTTTATCGATAATCGTCGGCTCTGGTTTGAGTATATCACGATAAATAAGTTGACGCTTATTATACTTACTATTAGATATACATATACGAGTATATAGATATACGATACCCATACCGATATGCTTGTGTGGCTGCTGCTGGCTATGTATTTGACACATTCGTACATATTTTATGTATGTTCGCGTATATTATAGTATAAGTAGGTAGCGAATGTATATCTTCTGTAGGTATACTATGAAGCATTCGCGTACAGCATTTATTTGATCTATATAAATTATGTATATAGCTATTCATGCAATATACGAATAGGTATAATATGTAGTTTAAATAGCGATAAAATATTATTGAAAACGTATTATATACCTACCTAATTACTTATACTTGAACCTACTTCGCGTGAAAACATACATATCAAATGTATTTTACGTAGGTTGGGTCGCGTGTCGCGCTAGCAAATTGGTTAATGATATCGAGTACTTGTGTATGTATATATTTGTACGACACGCGTATTAAGTAGGTGCTTAATAATCGAAAATACCGAGGTAATAGGTAATAGGTAATAGGTAGTAGGTATAAAGTATACAGAGTAATACGTATATAAGATAGTTTGTTAAACGCGCGCGCGTACTTTTGTATATAGGTAGAGGTATGACGGGTGGATATGCGCATACCGGATAGGTACTTTAAGGTTTAAGTGGAGGTGGGTATATAGAGTGTGGTTATAATATAATATGCAGTACAAGTATACCTATATATATACAACTGTACAGTATACACCTACTTAGGAAAGACAAAGCGACAGCAGCAGCAGCAGCAGCAGCAGTAGCGGCTAGCGCCTTCTGCGCAAGAGATATGGCGGTTATAACACTTATTGCATTTAAATGTAAATTATCGTCAATTACGAGCGGTATTTACATATTTACATGGCGTTGATTCGTTGGAAGGATACGGACGGCGGCGTTACGTGGCACGCTGTGACCACAATAGGATGAAATAAGAACTCGGAAAATGACGATAAAAATCTTATTCTCGAGTAATTTGCATTTAATTTGTAGACTATTGTACGAGAATCATGCGATGACAGGAAGTTGGTTAAGACGCGGAAATTCAACGCGGCAGAAATGAATCGCGAAAGAACGCGCGTTCTGTTCCGTTCCGTTCCGTCTCGTCCTGTATACGCTATATATATATATAGACGTTGCTTACCAGCTCCGCAATTCCACTCCAAATGTACGTAGACGTACGTATTAGCGAGAAGGGAAATAGAAATCTAATCGTCTCGCAAGAGGAAACGTCGCGTCGCGTCGCGCCGCGCATAATCCATCATTTGGAAAATTTATATGTACTTATTATACGTGCGGAGGTGCGGCGCGGCGCGGGGCCGGGCGGCATTCCAAATAGGTTTACTTAGACTATAGAATTCTAAACATAAATAGTAGAGGTATAGTAGGTAGCAAGTCCTTCTTCTTCGTAAGTATATCGAAGTAAGCAGAAAGTCGAGTTGTTGCGGAGCTAGCAATCGCGTATATGTGCTGTTAGATTTTTTCTTGAAGTTTGCTTTCTTATAAATATCTATTAAAAGCGCTTCATTCGATTCAAAAAGAGGCTTTTTGATAAACTTCTAAGCCACATAGGTATACTATGTTAGCTTATAACTTGGAAGTAAAATGCGAAATGGATGCTTAAAGGACGCATGCGCGTAAGCAAGAGCAGAGCGACGAGTTCAGACTCTACTCATATGAGGAACAAAAAGTGTACTATATAAGTATATCACCAAATTGGTACATTTTCAAAGGTTTCATTAGAGCGGAGTGAAGCCGGCCGGCTGCGGCTGCGGCTGCAGCTTCGGTTGTGACTTATCGCTTTCAGAATGTGTGGAATGTGATAGGAGAAGAGATAGCCACAGATTAGAAAATTTTCCATCACTATTTTGTGTGATCGAGTGCGCTCTAGTTACCATAATATTCAAATTTCGTCTTTCAGCTTCATTTATACGTATTTGTAGGGAAGTTGAAAGCGTTTCACGCGAAAAACTTATAAATCGACGATACTTAAATAGGCGTGTTGCGGCGTATAATAAACGGACACGCGTAATGTTTTAGAAAAATACGTTTCAAAAATAATGTCAACAAAAAATAAATGAAAGCAGTCGACGTCCGAACCCCCATCTTCCGCGGGGGAGAGACATACAATATTATTCAATATTTATTTCGCTCTCGCTACCTATTGTATAATTATGTATACTTAGTTGTGATGGCGCATAGTTGGTATAATGCCTGCGAGTAGGTATGGTATCGTATAACACTTATTACTATAATACTGTCTTGACAATAACAACAGCAACCACCACAACGATTATACGATTAATACGATTATGATAGTGATAGTGATAATGATGATGATGATGATAATAATAAAATAATAATAACATAACGCACGAATACCGTGTACGATACGTATATATATATATTAATATACGCTGTTGTATTACGTTTCAAGTTTGCCGTTTACCCTCGACCACTTGTCAGTCAACTGTCGCACACTTAACCACCTTCACCCTCGCAATTTGTATAACAACGTAACCCGCTGGGCGACTAGGGCGCGTAGCGTCGCGTCGCGTCGCATCGCATCGCACCCATTGACAAATGACAGTATACAGGCTTGAAAAATGCATTCGCATTCCCTTCTCGTGTTGTGCCGCATATTATCCTAGTCCTTTGCGTGTTACGTGTACATCACATATCGTACGTATGTGGACGGTTCGGTGCGCAGCGGTACGCTGTCGCAATGGAATTTCGCGAAAGGTCGCGTGTCACATTCATTGCGTGTACAAGTGTATGTACCTAGACCTACCACCCAGCACACTTATATCTCTACCTATTTTGCAACGCAGAATTCACGTAGCCGTTTGCTGATAGGTAGTATAGTCCACGAAACTAGACCCTTCTGATAAGCGCTTTTACTAATAGTTATGGAGATAATACTGCGGCAGCCATATATGTATTAGGGTTGTTTAATATTTGACTGTAACATTTGTCAGGTATTTGCTTATTCGGTTAATATCCAAATATAGTTTCATCAAAAAAACCTAGGATCGCTAACAAATTAGCACATGATACAATCACGACAATTAATCAAATTAGTTATTTTGTTTTGTTTTGTTTTTTTTTTTGGCTTTTGATCGCTTGTTTTTGTTTTGTAAAGTATAAAATTTAGTTTCGCACCTATAGCGTTTTTTTCATGAACTATATTCGAATAGTAACCGAATGTTGATTTGTTTGCAAATATTTCGTTACAAATATTGGATATCAAATATTACGCAACCCTAATATGTATATATGTTTTTTGGTCTCTTTTTTTTTGGATAACAAATGGTGTAGTGATTATTAAGAAATAAGAATCTCTAATGGGAATCACAGTTCTATTTCATAAAATAGCGCTAGTTATTTTGAAGGGATTTGGCAACGTGGATGGCACTATAATACTGGTACCGCTACCTAGTTATTTTCAAATCGCAAATTTCATCCATTTCATCTAATGGCAAATAATTGTGAACTACAAAAATGAAAATCATTTTCATACTCGTGAATTTCTCAACTTGGTGGCAAGACTATACATATACACATATAGTATAGGTACTATATCCACTCTGTTCGTATCGAATTTTAGTCATAGTATTCGTATGCTGTACTTATCCTATACTCATACGCATTATCATTAGCACTGGCATTGGCATTGGCATAGTGTTTAATCCTTTGCGATCTCTATGTGTACGCATAGCCGCATACGTATATGTATACCTAATATACGAGTAATTATGTACTGTATGTAGTGGTGCAGTGTGCACGATGCAGTATAGCAACTTGGTATAAGTTCGTATCTGTATCGTTTATATATACGTATAGGTATATTATACTATACGTACTGGGGGGTGGTCTAACTGAGGCAAAGCGACGTCGACGTTTCCTTGTTAGACGTGCGTCAAATTAAATTGGTCCGAGAGTTCGGAATTTGGCGAGTTTTGAATACGAAATGACAGGTGTGTAACGTTTGCGGTGATAAGTTTTGCTATGCGGATTGTAGCTGCACTATATAGCAAAGGGATGGCGTGTGTCATTTTCAGTAATAACATCGATGATGTTTCAACGAGAGGCTTCTCAGTTTTCAGTTCGCTGCTCGCTTTTCGCAATTCCTAATTCGCATCCGCATCCACGGATTCAAAATCGAAAATTAATTTCGGGATCGGGTGTAGCCCAGCTGTTCGCGCGATATGTATAGATACGACGCAACGCGACGTACACTGACGAACTCACGCATTTTTTATGTGCCCATAGCCTATCGTACGATGAGCGGAGGTACCTTAAAATGTCGAAATTCCATTTTCTAATTTTATGCGTAAATCACGAACGTGTAACCGACTCGTTGTATTTGCGATATGTACCTATACATTTTTATACGCTACGTATAATAACAAACGTGTATATGTATATTTATACATTTTTTTTTTTTTTTCTCGATTTTACGCTTTAGCTCTGGATAAACTCGGTTTTCAACCATTCGATGGTCAAACTCCGGTGGAACCAGTACAACCAAATGTGGCATTCGATATTGCCAGCCTAGTCTTATATGGTTGTCAAGCATTGCCGGTTCAATTGAAAATCTTGCTCGATCGATTGTTTAGCGTTTTACAAAAAGAAGAAGTTACGCAGATTTTGCGCGGCTTCGGCTGGAGTCACGAAGAATACATCAGAGGATATAGAGGATGCATTTTACAAGTGAGTTGTTGAAAATAATATACGTATTATACCTATAATGTAGTGATAACACTATGTACAGCTATATTTAGCATATAGGATACAGGTACGGCTGTTGAAAGTAACGCGAGTACGACTTGTGCAACTCTGACGAAGGTAAATAATTGCCTTCATTTTGATCCACCTACGCCGCATATAGTGTCTGTTACAATTATTATTTTCAAACCTCAGCAGCATCCAATATAAAGGCTATATAACTATAATATATACGTATACGCGTATTTCATTGCAAATCCCTTTTTTCATTCACCTCCTCGTGAACCACTAGCTATTTCAACTTCGAAAACTCGTTTCAGCATCATAGCCTTTTTCACCTGTCCTCAGTCAGCCAATTTTTATATGCATTTCAAATCAACGCTGCTGAGAGAGAATTTTCCTTCCGTTCAATCAATTAAAACAAAACGAACCACTTATACGAGACTTTTTCTACCTACTCGGTTGTTTTTGAAGAACGAAGATAAAAATTTTAAATTGCTGGAGATCATAACGTGCTTTTCTTCATTCCTCTTTCCCCTTTCCACTACGATAACGTCATTCGCCAAGAGAGAAAAAAGCGCTCTTCTCTATTATTTTAAATACCGTGCAAATGTAGGTACTCGCTGACAACTCGAAATTATTGTCGAGAAAAATTGCCTCTTGCAACATTTGGCTTTGAAGCGCGGGTCTTTTCAAAATCTAATCTCTTCTTAAGCTTTGGTTATTCTACCAGTTCACAAAATTTCCACAGTCCAACGTCGTATTGCGTAGAAAATGTCGCGCACGTTGGCGGGTGCATGGAGGAGAGCCAAATATCAACGTATAATAGTCGGCAAGAATTTGAAATTTTTATCGCTAACATTTGTAATACTACGCAACTTTAACAAGAAGGTTGCGACAAGCTCGAATAGAGTCTAAAAATTTGACCTTTAAACGCAAACAGACAAACATTCGTATTAGCTGTTGGGAAATATTTATCCTCAGGTAAATCATCTGTACACGGCAAAAACTCAGTCATCGTTCAAAATATTACAAATGCCACCTAAAACTTGGACAACGAAACAAAAAAGTAATAATGATAATATCAGGGGGCGGGGGGAATGAGAGAGAAGAATAAATTAAATGCGGAATAAAAGTGAAGCGCTGTAATTTCTTGAGGAAAATTTAACGCGATTTAATTTCAATTTAGAAGAAGGAGAAGAAGAAGAAAAAGAAAAAAAAAACATTATCGAGAACCGAGCCATATTTTAAAAAAATTTAAGAAATAAGTAGCGAAACGTCACCCGTTCACCTGGTTTCAATCTAATGAACAAAATGCAAAATGAGATGATTATATTGAAAATAGGCGTGCCTATTTGCGCGCAACAGCGGCCTGCTGTACGATACGAGTACATACTGTATGATATGAATTTAAAATAACGGCTATAATAATACTACTCGTATAAGAAATCATTAATGTAGTTGGGTAACAAATGAAGATTGTAGGGGTGGAGAATGGGTTCGAGTAGAGTATATGATGCTCGTACATATTTTCGTATCCTTATTTTCTCAACTAGAATTTTACCGTGACCGAGGTCAGGGTTTTTTATGTGTGAAATGATGGCTTTTGAAATCGTTTTTTTTTTTTTTTTTTTTTGTATGCGATTACCGCGTCCGAATGAACTTTGAATTATTTAACTGACTGATATTATGAACTTCTCGGTGTGCTATCATTTTCGATAAACCCAAAAGCCAAGTGGAACCTAAAACTGTCAATACCGACGTATACTACACGCTACATACCTAATCTGGCGACTTTTGCGTCACTGCGAGGTTACCCGCAACTACGAATATAAGGTTATCATCAATCGACATGAAAAATTATCGTTCTTAAGGTTTTATCATTTTTTTTCTCCTTTCTTTCTTTATCTCTCTCTTCCTTATCCTTTTTTTTTCTCGTGCGGGTATAGATATACGAGCAGTAAATGAGTAATATACACAAATATACGTACGATATACACATATGTACATACATACGTATATTGGCATAAGTATGTATCGCTCGACTGCCCAATCGATAACGTCTTCCGTTAATTAAAATTGGTAAAAAATTACGAAGCTACACAATTTCGTATAGACTAGGTTTTAATGGAAATTTATAAAACGGAAATCGTTAGCGAGCATCGTTTTTTTCATATTCTACGTTCGTCATGTCGTATATAGCTGTAACTATACGTATGTAAGCATATTGCTACTCTAATTAGTTTATTCGAAATCCGCCAAGAGATTTTGTAATGTATAGTAGTGAATTACAGGTAATAACCATAGGTAGTATTTTCTTGGCGGCGGAAAATATCTCGCTCGGTCTTGCTTAAAATTTGGAATTTCAAGTCACCGGCTTGTATAGGTGTTTGTATTGAAAAGTAATATCTAATAGATGAACAGACACTGAGTACAACATACCAGCTGATCTACGTAGTAGTTGATAAAAAAATTGAAATGTACTTACAATATAAGCAATATGCGCCGCCAACATTGGCGTATTAAGTGCTGTAAGCATTACCAGCCTAGTTGAACGACAAATATTCTACTCGTATTCATCAGGTGACTTGATATGAAATAAAAATCATTTTCCCTACGTCACGTCGTGTCGCATATGCCTAAGAAGTGTCCCCGCCTAAAAAAATTGACATCTCTAGCGGACGAAAGTATAGACGCATAGAGGGAGGGAGAGAGAGAGAGAGAGACATTGGTGCTAGAGCAGCGTATCCTGCGTATCGTTTCACGTCGGCATGCATGTCGTGGAAATTCCTATACGTATTATATACTTTTAGTCTACCGCGATTAACAACGTGTAATTTGGCCGGTTTTTAAAATTAAATGCGAGCGAATAGATACCTATACTTATACTTAGGTTTACACGTCGATGAAGGAAAGAAGAATTTAATCGTAGCGACGAGAGAACCTTGAAATGTCACGCGATAAACGGTGCGGCGCAGCCAACTTTTTAATTTGCTTAAAACTCCGCCTAAATTAATATAGCAGCGCTATCGGTTATCACCGAAAAAATGGCTACAACGTACACGTATGCACCCTGCTAGACGAGTAAGAGGAAAGAGGAAGAATAATGTGAGTCAGTGTGGACAGTGATTTGAGCGCGTTTGCAGGTACGCGGACGTAAGTTTCTTAGCCAAGTTTTCTATCAAAAATTATTACTACGTGTTTTAGCCGCCTACCTGATGTGGAAAGAGGGGAAGAGGAGGACGATCAGAGGTCGGCTGGCCATCAGGGTAGATAGTCTCCACGCTGTATTTGAACAGCTACCCTCAAATAGTTCGAACTTGATAAATACGAGCAATTGAGCGTATTATTTATGCTATACGTATTGTGATATATATGTTCTAAATCCATCTTCGTATATGTACGTGGTTCATGTTGATTTGACGGAGACGTGAACGGTTGATTGTTTTACAATTTGTAGTGCTGCTGATGGCGAAGTGAGCCAAAATCGCCAACGTACTCGGATAGCGATTTTTTCTTTCAACTCGCTCTCGCTCTCCCATTTGGTATATACGTCTCAGGTGATAAAAATTTATTACGATTCTCGTACGTTTTGGAAGCAATTCATTTGTGCGAAAGCTACGACAAATATGCGCGTCAAAACAGGAAGTGTGAAAAATAAGGCAATTTCTATACGTATATTGTCGTGTGTGAGTTGCAGTGGTAATGAACATCAAGTGATTTAGCTTACATGAATGAAAGAAAGTTTCATGAAACGCTGATATGCTTTCGCCTCTTTAAATTGAGACGAGTTTTGGAAAATAGTCGATAGGAGAGCATGAACTCGTCGAGTCGTACAAGTATTTGAAGAAATCTTCGCACGTAATATTGAAAATACGATTCGATGATTATAGCGAAATGATAAGATTTTGAAACAAACATATTTTTCGCGCTATTTACCTAATTTGATAAATTAAAAATTTCGTATTTTCAAATATTTGTGAGCGACGAGAAAACCTTGAAATGTCACGCGATAAACGTTGCTGCGTGGCCAACTTTTTATTTTGGTTTAAAACTCCGCCTAAATTAATAGCGCAGCGCTATCAGTTAGTGCACCGAAAAATAGGTATATATTAGCTGTGGATCGTCTGCCATGCCAAATGCGGCAATAGAAGAAGAGGAAGAGAGCAACAAGAAAAGGACGAGGAAAAATAAAGTAAAAGAATGAATTATAATGGATAAGACAGTACGAGTACGAGTATAAGAACGTTTAGAGGGACCAGATTTTTTTTTTTTTTTTCGGTAATTATAACGTAGTACCTTTGTTTTTTTTCCTCTCCTTCTTTCTTTCTTTCATCATCGTCCTTCCATAATAGTACCGCTTAGGCGAACGGTTCGAAGTTACAGCTCGCTACTCTATCAAATGTTTTCGAATTCACGATTTTTAGCATTTTTATTTGGGACCACAAATCGAACATGCCATGTGAATCCGAGATTACTATAATTATTTACGATACGACGAGGCAAACGAGCGGTTTAGCAGGAATGTTGGTTGAAACGAAAGCACCAACATAGTGTGTCTTGACTTCTTCTTCTTCTTCTTCTTTGAAATTTTTAAAAGGTTTCGAAAATTAAACGATCGATTTTACAATTATTATTATCTACAGGGTAACATTACACGTTTAACGTTATTAAATAGCTTTTGGCTTTTTTACCTTTGTAAAGTGTACCTGGCCGGCTGTATTTATATGGCGCGATTGAATATTAGAAATTTTCATCCTATAATAATAATAATAATAATAAAAAGACGTATTATTGCTATGTAGACGAAGAAGCGAAGCTACGTAGGTATTAAAAATTATAGCACTATATTTATCATCTTTTAATTAAGCGTTTAATGACGCCTTTGAAAAAAAAAAAAAGAAAAAGAAAAAGAAAATAAATAGGCAATCGACCAAAATGGCTTAATTGTACCCCTTATATATGACTGTATGTGGTTGACTACGTATGGTAATTATACGTAACGTACATGTTCGTATCTACGTATGAGAGTACGATATGCAGTGTGCATGTACAACCAGGGCTATATTATTGCCAATATTAGGCATTGTAGGCTCGGGCCTACGGCGGTAAAATTTAGTAGCGAAAAAACCCCGCTTAATTTAAAGGGAAAAAATCAAAAAGGAATTTTCAACAAAAAAAAAAGAAAAAAGAAAATTCGTTGCGTAACCGCAACATTTCACAACGCTTGTCTAATGCCGCGATACACTTATGAAATACGAAACGAGTAGGGAGAATACATAGAAAAATAATTATGTAATTTTATTAATTTAACGTTTGTGATTTGAAAATTTGTTGCGATGAATTTGTTTTTCGTTACCTGTTAGTTTGTAGAGTTTTTTTCTTGGGGGAGGGGGAGGGGTGGTCTTGAAAAAAGCCTATATGGTGGCAAAACCCATAGTGCGGCCTTGTATACAACATACCTCTATAATCGTTTTGCCATAGAGGCCAGTTAGGTACATCACTATGACAGAATGGTAAGCTGTTAAGATTTTACGTCCACACAACTGTAGTAGTGGTACACCTATACGAATTGAGCTTTGCTTTGGTAGTCACGAACTTTCTCCTTTCTTTTTCAAACCACTACAAACATTAAGAGTATATAGAGAGTACACATATCTTATTGGACGCGATAAACATCCCGTATTTTTCTTTTCGACGTCTAGTTTACTCGAAAGTATTTGCTGCTTCAAAATTCAGCTTCAATCTAGAAGGGTTAAATACGTATATGATGTTCGTAAAAATGACAAGCACGTCTGTCTTATCCTGTGTTTTGCGCTATATTTAGGGCTTTTCACAGATTCCCTCGAGACCTTGTAATTCAATCATCCATTAACACGTCTCACTCTCTCTCCCTCTGTGTGTGTTTGTGTACGTGTAGCTGTACGTATGGACACTTTTACTCCTCCACCTAGGTACGTACCATGTACCATGTACATCGCATGTAGCATTCGCTACTTACGCACGGCGGCGCGATCCAAACATATACGTATGTCCGTCGGCTGTTTTGGTTCCACCTTTCACGTTATGTTGACTCAACTTCGTCAGTCGTAGCCTTAGTTTACTTAATCTTAAGCTCTAGTATGCACTCAGCATATAAGTATTTGCTATTTCGCTCGTGTAACTCTTCTCTCACGTTTCTTTTTGTTCGCTTTTCGTTATCGCGTTACTGGCTTCGTTCTTTTTTTTTTTTTCAATTTTCAGTAATAGAAATATTTCTTCCTCTTCCTTCTCCTCCTGTTTGAAGAACTGATCGTTATACTTGTACCAATTGCGCGTATGCGTATGTATTTGGGGCATTACTCATGCTCGTATGTGCGTATTATATGCGTACGTAGACATAAATGCTGTACTCTGTGTATGATTTATTAGAAGTATAGCAACAGGTATATGGTGTATACTCCAAGTAATTAAGTTATGAAAAAAGTGTTAGGGCTGGATATCTTTGGAATGGGGAGAAGTGGCAAAATGGTGCGGCGTTGATGGCCGGTACACTAGAGAGGAAAGGAGGCGAGGCGAGGCGAGGGATTGAGGGCATTGGAGATGGTTAACCTAATATATGTATAAAATATATACTGTACTCTTCGTTTATAAAGCGTATGCACGTATTACCTATATTGGTTTAAAGTGCTCGCTCTCTCGTGATTGGCCGGACTGGCTGCGAAGAGGGCGCTCGAGCATAAATTAAAAAAATAAAAATAATGGTTTTTTCGTTGCAGGAAGCTCCGGGTATTCTGTTCGATAAGTGGAGTATGTGCAGTCCCGAGGAAGAGCCTTTGGTATTGCAGCAGTTTTTAAGATTCGGCGAAACCAGAGCCTTTACCCAACAGTTATTACTTCACGGTTTAAGCGATTTGAGGCATTTGCCGCGTGTCGAAGCGGATCTTAAGAAAATGGTAGAGAAAAGCATATGCAAAGGACTGTCGTCGAAACACGAAGATGGCCGCTCGTCCAAGTCGTCGCAAAGCATGCACGCTTCGTCCAATAAGCTGAGAAATCAGTCGTCGCCGACCAACGTGTCGCCTTCGTTGTTACCGCCGCCGCCTTACTTGGGGAAGTATGCTCCGTTACTGCCGCCTCCGCCGTCTTCGTCGCATTTATCGCATCCGACATCGCCGCAACACTCGCAACACCAGCAACATCAGCAGCACCAACAACACCAACAACACCAACAGCATCAACAAAAACAGAATTCGTCGTTGAATTTCGTGAAATTACCGCAAACCGGTCTAACGTGCACGCCGATCACATCGGCTAACGGTGCGCTCGCTGCGCTACCGAACAGCAGTGGCGGCGGCAGCAGCAGCGCCAGCACCAACAGCAGCGTGGGCGGCGTTAATACGGCCACGTCGAATATGTCGCCTTTGAATAAACTGCAAAATATGCAGCCGTTCGATTTTCGTAAAATCGCTTCGGGCGTGTTCCCTTCGTCGAAGCCGAGCTCGGAACGAAGGCGACACTCCGAGACATCAGATACTAGTCAAACCGGATTGAATTTGTGCGTCACTAGTCCGTCCGCGTTGCTGCCGCCACCGTCGTTGCCGATACCGCAATCGGTGACGTCGACGTACGCGGCCAGCACGGGCTGCAAATCGCCGGCGGTCGACTTCATGAGCAAAGCGAGCAGCGAATTCGGCTCGGAAGACGGCGACGACGAAGACGAGAGCTCGTTGAGCGCGTTAAATTTGAGCAAAGATGCCGGCAGCAACGCTCGCATGGCCAGGCAAAGGCACGCGCACTCGAGAAAAACGTCGACGCCGATGAAGCGTCAGTGGGGCTCGTCCAACTTGCCGCTGAACTTGGGAACGCAGCTGATCAATCCGGCCACCGGCAAGAAACGCGTTCAGTGTAACGTCTGCCTGAAGACGTTTTGTGATAAGGGCGCGTTGAAAATCCACTTCTCGGCCGTTCACCTTCGCGAAATGCACAAATGCACCGTCGAAGGGTGCAACATGATGTTCAGCTCTCGCCGATCTCGTAACCGTCACAGCGCCAATCCCAATCCCAAACTGCATTCGCCGCATTTGCGGCGTAAAATATCGCCGCACGACGGCCGCAGCGCTCAAGCGCACCCCATACTGATGCCGCCGCTGCAAGCGGCCGGCCTCAATCCGTTAACCTTCGGCACGTTTCCGTTGCTGACGCCGCCCGACCTCAGGCACCAGCTGTCCGGGCTCGATCTGCAGCAGTTCGAATTCGGCGGCGCTCGCCTGCCCTCCGACAACCAGGACGAATACATGGACGACGACGACGACGACGACGGCGGCGGTATCGTGGTAGACGGCGCCGGCGTCGACGACGACGAAAACGACGATTCGGAAACGAACAGCGCCGCCGACAAGGCCGAGTCTACCAAGTCCAAGCGAACCAAAATGTCCGAGTCGGACATGGAAGAGGACGGCGTCAGCAATACCGACAGCAACGAGTCCGAGTCGGTAGCCTTGTCCGATCATCAGCCTACCAAAGAAGAAAACGATCTCGCCGCCAAGAACGTGCGTAAAAGGAAGAGCCAGAAACCGACGCGTTGCACCTTGCGTACGGTTCCGAGCGACGACGAAATGCTGTCCGACGACTTTTCCGACGAGATGATTTTCGCTCGTTCTAATGTCGTCGCTGGCGCCTCCATACGCGCCGCCGCATCTTCGCCTTCGCAACGCGATAACGAATGGAACGCGCGTAAAACGTTATCTTCGGCCTCCAAGTCTGGCCAGTCGTCTCCCAGTATGGAAACGGACGTTGCGGCCGCCGCCGCCGATTCGCAAAATACTATCGCCAATCTCGAGAAGAAAATGAAACTCGAACAAAACGAAGAAAAGCAGCCACAAAACCGCAACCGCGACGAGTACGACGAAGAGAACGCCTGTTTGAATTTGAGTAAAACGTCAGCGGCGGCGGCGGCCTCGTCGAAGGAAGACGACAACGAGGAGAACGACGATGGCGACTGCGAAGGCGACAACGACGAGGATGATAGAGGTGAAGGAGGCGGTGGCGACGGCGACTGCGATGTAGAAGAAACGGAAGAAGGCGAATCGGCTAGCAACAAAGAAAACGACACGACCGTCAAAAGAGAATCTCCCGTATCCGAAATGCGGGAGTACGCTCGTCGCGCGTCCATGAACACGCTGCAACGGCTGGAGAACCTGTCCAAACGTAGTAAACTCATCGACGAACCGGATAAGAACGAGAATTACGAACGCGAGCCGCTCAACTACGCGATGGACGTGGAGACGGCGTCTAGTCCTGCGCGATCGCACGAATCGTCCGCCTCGACGGCCAGCTGCGATTCGGACGAGAACAGCGAGAACCACGTGTTCGGCCACTTCGAAGACGGCAACTTCATCGGCTCGATGGACATACCGTTGGACAAGGAGAATCCGCGTAAATGCACCGCCTGCGGCAAAGTCTTCCAAAATCATTTCGGCGTTAAAACGCACTTCCAAAACGTACATCTGAAACTGATGCACAAATGCGTCATCGAAGGCTGCAACGCCGCCTTCCCGTCCAAGCGTAGTCGCGATCGTCACAGCAACAATTCAAATCTCCACCGCAAACTACTCTCCACGTCCGATAGCAGCGCCACAACTACGCCCTTCCTGGCGGACAGTCCGCCATTCGGCGTCTCCGCGGCGGCCGCCGCCGCCGCTGCAGCCGCCGCCAGCGTGCATAACGACTTTCTGTCGCGTTTGTACGGCGATAGTCATAATCTTCAGCAACACCAGCAGCCGCCGCCGCCACCGCCGCCGCCGCAGCCGCTGCCACCGACCACCAACGCCACTACCAACGGTGGTGACCTGATCGGCACCCATCATCCGTCCTTGATGATTCCGCCACCGTTAGCGGCGTTACCTTTTCCCGCGATGAATCCGTTCGCCGCTGCGGCGGCCGCCGCCGCCGCCGCCACCGCCCACATACCCGTACTGAATGGCAAATCGGACGAAATGCAGCAGTCTCATTCGATTTCGAAATCGCCGCCGCAAACGCGTCTCCTAGTCTACAGCATCGAAGAAGATATGCCGGCGCCCGATCAGGATAACATTTTCCATTGCAGATTTTGCTCAAAACCCTTCAACGAGACCGCCATCCTCAAAGACCATTACGAACGTAATCACTTGAACGAGATGTACCGTTGTAAGGTGCCCGGCTGTATGCGAGTATTCAGTTCGCGCACCAAACGTAATATACACAGCGAAAATAGACTGGTACACGGCAAAGACACCTCCGCCTCATGACCCAACGCTTACTATCTGTTGCCTCCGCAATGGTGGTGACGGTGACGCTGGTATACCAGTACATACATACAGTACGTACATCTAGCACCCAGTATCCAGTATCCAGTATCCAGTACCTAGCTTCTAGCTGCGAGTACTACATAACTTCCTGTAAAGCGTACGCTATAAAACGTACGAACTAGTTTATACGATAAAACAATACTACCTATCTATTATGTATGCGCTTACTACGTATTTATTTATATTTTCAGTAGGTAATAAGTATCGTCAACACTTGCGTGCTAAAAAAAAGAAAAAGAAAGAAACACACACCAAAAAATCATACTTCGATCTTTATCATCTATGTACTGAGTTTTGATAATGAACGCACGTATGTAGGTTCTGGGCTGCTACATAATTACATTTGTACTTACACACAATATGTTCGTTGGCTTGGCCCAGCCTACGTGAAATTGAAAAAAATATATGTTTTGATTATTCGTACTTTATTACTTACTTACTTACTTACTTACTTACCTACCTACCAATCTCCTTTGTACTTGATTTGATCAATCAACACATATCGTTCGAGCAATTATGTTTTTTGTAAATAATCCATAAAATTTATTTTTTTGTACCTACCTATCTACTTACGTAAAAATATGTTGTTTGTTTATTCATTCGTTTGTTTGTTTGTTTGTTTGTTGGTTGATTAGTTTATTTTTATTTATTTATTTATTTATTTATTTATTTATTTATACATTCATCCATTCTTTCTTTCATTTTTCATTTTGTTTTTATACGCTAATTTAATTAAACCTATTTATCTATTTACTTTTATTCGTGCAAAACGTAAAATAATCAAAATTATGTTAATCAAAAGATGGAATTCGTAGTTGGTTGTAGTTAATATGTAATTTGTATTATCTTTGTGTAGTATACTGTTGATTTGAAAAAAAAAATTCTTAATCAAAAAAAAAAAAAAAAGAAAGGAAAAAAGAGAGATTATGAGAAAGGAGGTGGGGAAATAGTATCACTTATTTACGTTTTCAATTTCATTTATAATTATCAATGTTTTTCATCAAATAATAATGCAATGAAAGAAATTTAATTTTTAGCATTAAATGTTTTCTCGAAGTTGCACAAAACTTGTGTATGTAATTATGTGATAGAGAAACGTTTTCCATGAAAATAAAAAATTGATAAAAAGAACTTTCTTTTTAACGGAAATTACTTTCAACATATTTTTGTGTTGTATCTATTCAAGCGAACGTATACCTAGATGCAAATATTTAAGGGTCAAACATAATCCCCGTGCTTCTAGTTTTAATTGTTTATCTATTTACGCATTTAATTTAGTCAATTTTTTTTTTTTGTATACATCATTAATTTGTCTTTAATTTGCTCAATGACGCGCAAAAATCTGAAACTTTACTATTATTCGTTTTACTCGCGACTGTTCCTAAATTTTACTCGTTGACTTTATGTACCTACGCATGGACTGCTTAACTTCTGTAATTATTGCATATAATGTAGAAAATTCTAGTTCAAATTACTTGGGTATTGTTTTCGTTTCAATTTTTTCCATAAAAATTATTATTTTTTTTTAAATATGAAAATCAATCTAATGAAAAAGTAATTCTAATTTTCCGTCAGATACGTACTTGTATAAGGTATGGAAGAGTTTGGATATTGACAGTGTTTTCCAAAATTCCAACTGCTTCAGGAAAAAGTGCGTTGTAATATTCGGTAAGCGGTCCATACGTACGTAGGTAGCTGAGTACATGTAAAATTAATTAGTTCGTGTCGCACGTTTGAAATGATACCTCTTTTATTTCTTTTAAATTAAGTAGTATGCAGGTGTTGAAGAATGTACAAGTATTTCTTATTTCTTTTCAATATTCTTGTTTAGTTGGTTCGCTTCTACCGCATGCGATCATCAAGAGTAATACCGTACCTATATGCGCATTGCTCATTTGTAATGTATTTACTTTTGCCCTCTTACGTGTACTTATACGTATTAAAAACATCTAAGGTACCATGAAATACTCAATTTGTCATATATAGTATTCTCTCGTTGACATTTTTATTATTGTAACCTACTTGATTAAATGTAAAGATGCGGGAAAAAGGCTATACCCGCTAGCCGGTATAGTTTTCTGTACAGGTACTTGTACCTATGTTGTATCTATAATATACTGTAATACATAATATACGTAAATGTTAGTAGATGCATCAATGTAAAGGTCTACGTGTACAATAAACGTAATTACATAATATGTATATACTGTGTATGCTATGTATAGGTTGTGCAGTCTTAGCTCGTAGCTGTGTTAATGTATTTTTCATTTATCTACTCTCGAATACACATATTTTTCCGTACTCTCGATACCTAATACTTATACGTAAAGGTGTTGGTATGTACCTATTACTTTGATCGTACGTACCTACGGTAAAAAAAAAATATATATATATATTCTTATGTAAGTATGTGTAGTAAAAGTTATGATAATAAGGTATTGTAATATCTACTTGTGTATGTCTTTTTTTTGCCCATTTTCGTTTCGTTTCTTTTTTTGTTTGTTTATTTGTTCGTGTTTTTTTTTTTTTTTGTTCGTTCGTTCGTTCGTTTGTTTGTTTTTTGTTTTTGTTCGATTGTTTGTTTGTTTACATATATATTTTTTGTATCATATCTCTCTAGGTACTACGTACTTTTAGTACCCGGTTACAACAACGAAAACGTTATTCTAAGTTATTAAATCTTACATTTTATAAATACGAGTACGTACTATATTATACTGTTTGTGTAATAAATTAATATTATGTTTTATTATTATCATTATCATAGTGTAGGTGTTTCATTGAAATGTGATGTTAATTAGAATGAAAAAAATATATAAATATATATTTGCTGTCTGTTAATATTTCGTATAACAGTTTCATTTACCTACTTCTGATTTCTATACTTTTCTACTTCGCTTAAAATTAGATCAGTGTCTAGACTAATTCGTGCCACCTGGTGAAATAATGGCCTACCTATACACTTAGTTGGGTACCTACTTAACATGTATAATATAGTGCTGTAATTATTTTAGCAGCAGTTTTTCAAATTTCATCCAAAGTTTCGCGACTAATTCGTAAACGAAATTACATTACCAACCATCCATTATCCATATGTACAAGAACAATGGGTAGATACTGTTATCAGTAATACTCGTACCTGAATACATATCAAACGCGCGCATTGTTTGAAAATACATATTTACCAATTTACAAAACAAAAACCAAAACATATTAGCGTGTAACTCCGATATAGGTAGGTATAAGATATTATATGTACGTATATACATATTTATAGTATACGTACGTAATTGGAAGTACTATAAATGTACACATAAATGCATACTGCGTATAATTATTTACCGAACTACCTATATAGCTACATATTATTAGCTATGGACGTACCTATCTAAAGTAAATACCTTGTACGTATCTTCAACTCCAATACATAAGTATACGTATATAGTTTTACTTACATAGTTTTATGAGGTATTGTGCGTCTGTCCACAGTCTACGCTCGCACGATCATACGTATAATAAATGAGTAAAGTGGCGTACGTAAGGGACCCCCTCTCCATGAGTTTCATTTTAATTAGCTGAGTTTTTAACTAAAAAAACGACAGATATTACAGCCTACCTGATTTGGGAAGGGAAGGTCGGGGGAGGGTGCGGTCTTCAAATCTTGGCGTTTCCGACCATTTGTAATCATCTGGCAAATGTCCAACTTTTTGGTGTACGTATATATATATTTTTTTTCCCCCCACACGTAGCGCCGGAGAGTATTCATAAAATTCGCTCAAAATTTGGTGAGAGACTCTTCTTAAAAATGCGCAGAACAACCTATTTTGTTTTTTCGATAAATTTCAAAATGGCGGGTCACTCAAATTTTGAGGAGAGCTGGAGAAGAAGCAAATGGCTCAAATTTTTCGTTTTTGATCTCATATGAAAGAGTGAGTCACGGACACCAACATATCTAAATTTCAGTTTCCTAAGTGCATATTGAGAGGGGTTAGATCAAAAAACGGCTTTTTGAGGAAGTTTTGAGACACTTAACCCGCGAAGTTTAAATCGCGGTAAGTGCCGGCTTACACGGCGTAAATTTGATTTATAAAAAAAGGCAAAGAGTAATTCAATTAATTAATGGACTAAATACTACAGAAAGACGGAATGTATTTAATCAAGGTTCACAAGAAATAAAAATATTAAACGTGTAAATAATAAAAAAATAAATGAATAAGAGGAATGAATGTCGAACTCTGAAAGCGTCTGTCTCATTTGGCCGCTCCGTCCGCATCTAAAAAAAAAATAAAAAAAGGGAATTAGATTACTGCTATTCAGTAATCTAAGTGAGCTGAAACTTAAAGAAACATATTACGGAAATTTCTAAATACTAATATTGCAGTCTAATTAAATATTCCTATAGGGACTGGGACGAGACGGCCACGAAAGTTCGATCGGAAAATTATGTATGAAATTAAAATCTAAATAACTCACAAAGGCGGCATCGCCGCTACCGCAAGCATTATTTCTCGACATGATTTGAAAAAGTCAAAAAATTAACTCCGAGAAAAAAATAAAAATATAAAAAATAAAAACCACTGGAAAGAAAAAATATAAATTATAAATTTCGAAATATTAAATTCGAGAAGAATGACGTGTAAGAAATTTGAAAACAATGGCCGATTCGTCCCAGACAGCCTGTCGCCAATTTGGGGGTGATGACCGGCGCTCCAAAATCGCTTCTTGTTTCAAAGATATCTACTCCTGCAGTACAATCCACCCCACCCGCCACTCTGAAGGAATTAACTATTCCTCGGTTAGAATTATTAGCGGTTACGATTGGAAAACGTGTTGCAACCTTTTAGTTTCAAAATTAGACCTTGAATTAAAATCGACCACCTTATGGACGGATGCAACCACCATCCTCCAATGGTTGAATTCAACTGCTATTCAACCAAAATTCGTTCAAAATAGATTAAACGAAATAAGAAAAACTCCTAATTCAAAACATTTCTTAGTTACACCTATTTAAAAAAAAAAATAAAAAAAAAAAAAAAATAAGGTAAAAAATAATATGATACAAGCCCACAGATCAAGTTCCCCTCTTTTCAACTTAGAACTTGACGGTCGTCATTCACTTGGTATTGTTTTTAGTATGATCGCTATAAATTGAAATGTCTCACTAATGATGTGACTGTGCAATTGGGGTGATTTCGTTATGTGAGTTAACATTTTTGTTCCAAATTACTGAACATGAAAAGAAAGGATGGAACAATGTTTAATTCATAACAATACAACTGAATAGGCAATGAATTTATGGAATGGAAATGATTTCATGAACAAAAAGTTCCAAATGTGTATGAATAAATTTTTTATAATTATTTTATTTTATTACGTATTTTCATGTGTTGTAATTGTAATTGTGAATTCAAATAGATCTCAATTTCAACGCACATATTTGTAATATGTACAATATATATTACGTAATTTAGTAATTGCTAATTTTAAATATTATCATTTGATTACTTCTATTTACTTTAATTTTAATATTGAATTCAAATATATATCGATTTCAACGCACATATTCGAAAGGTAGGTGCAATATGTGTTATGTAATGTAGTAATTGGTGAGTTTAAACATTATCAAGTGGTACTAAAGAAGTAACAATAACATATCTGCGGTCGTAATACGATCCCCTTACAAGTTAAATTTTAAAGTTTGGTGAAATGAAAATGTAATATTTAGGTACATGATAATCGTTGTGTTTTCGTTAATGACGACCGTCAAGTTCTAAGTTGAAAAGAGGGGAACTTGATCTGTGGGCTTGTATCATATTATTTTTTACCTTAATTTTTTTTTTTTTTTTTTTTTTTTTTTAAATAGGTGTAACTAAGAAATGTTTTGAAGTTGACGTTTTTGCTTGTTAGAAGTTTTTTTTTGCGGATATCAAAGGTTTTTTTTGGAATATAATATTTAAAGAAAGTAATGCTACCATCACGTATTTTTTTGAAAAACACGATTCTTATTTTACAATAAACGCCATACGCAGAGGAAATGTTCCTAGAATTCTGCACATCGTGCAGCTATAGAGAGATTTAGGTTCATTCCGGAAAATGTAATGAAAATTAGGAAAAGTCGAAATTATTATATTTACTGTATTCTATTCAACCACTGAATTACCACACCACAAACAGCAATAGGAGTTCCCTATTTAATTTCATTCTTTTTTACCTACTTGAATCAGAGAAGTCCGATCCATTGAATTTTTTTGAAAAACACGATTCTTATTTTACAATAAACGCCATACGCAGAGGAAATGTTCCTAGAATTCTGCACATCGTGCAGCTATAGAGAGATTTAGGTTCATTCCGGAAAATGTAATGAAAATTAAGAAAAGTCGAAATTATTATATTTACTGTATTCTATTCAACCACTGAATTACCACACCACAAACAGCAATAGGAGTTCCCTATTTAATTTCATCCTTTTTTACCTACTTGAATCAGAGAAGTCCGATCCATTGAAACAACGTCTATGAATTTCCACTATTTCAATTTCCCCTTTCGTGCCTTATGCTGTTCCCCTATTTCGTTTTCCCCTCTTGTACATATTCTAAAATTTTCCAAACTTTGCTCAAGGATAGGGAATAGTGTAATGAAGCAAATGAACTGAAATTTGGTACACTTATTGAAAACATGCTGTAGAAGTGCCTTTTATAGTTTTCGTTCAATTTTAAAAATTTTTAAGGCCCATTTGAGGGGGGAGGAGGAGTAAAAGGGGGCCAATTTGGACGAAAACCTCACACGCACTCATTTACATCATGCAGATGAAGCATACAAAATTTCAAGTTTTCATCTCTATTAGTTGTCGAGAAAATGAGTTTACTTAACTTCAAAAATTTGTCATAATCGCTTACTTCAGATGTTAATAACTCGGCGAGTTTTTATCGTACAGTAATTATCTATGGCTTATTTTGAAGCTCTTGGCGAGATCTTCAAAATAAGCTATAAATATATCCATTACGACCAATAGTTTCGGTAAAAATTGCATAAACGCTATAGAGTAAATCCTGTTCACAGAATATAAGCATAGTCGGCCGTTTGCTCGTACGTACGCGCACTTTCGTTCGTTTCCATGGCAATTTGGTTACGTTTTGAACTTGACTCGCAGAACGACCGTTCTGCTTGATTTTGTTTTTTCGATAAATTTCAAAATGGCGGGTCACTCAAATTTTGAGGAGAGCTGGAGAAGAAGCAAATGGCTCAAATTTTTCGTTTTTGATCTCATATGAAAGAGTGAGTCACGGACACCAACATATCTAAATTTCAGTTTCCTAAGTGCATATTGAGAGGGGTTAGATCAAAAAACGGCTTTTTGAGGAAGTTTTGAGTCATGAAATTTTTTGAATCTTCCATATCTCCCCACCAAATCAAGTGAAAGAGGTCAAATTTTGTGTGTAAGATTAGTTGGTGACCATAATATGACCTCTTGAATTTGGATCAAAATGGGTGATTATCAAAATTTTGAGTAGAGCTTGAGGAGCCTCAAGTTGGTAAAAATGTAATTAATATGATTCATGTGGTTATTGGGGATAAGTTATATACTATATCCCCAATTCACTTTCATACATGATGTTGGAGGAGGGAAGGCGGGGTTATCAGTCTAAAATAGTGGTAGGGGTACAGCAGAGGTCGAAAATTTTTTATTGCTGTGTCATATGATAGAATGAGCCTAAAGCTATTTTGATTTCAGCTTCCTCAGTGATTTTAGAGGGGAAATTGCTGCAGGAAATTTCATGAATCTTCCATATCTCATCACCAAATCGGCCTAGAATGGTCAAACTTTGTGTGTAGGATTAGTTAGTGACCAGAATACGACCTCTTGAATTTGAGTCAAAATGAATCCAAAATGGCGGATTATCAAGATTTGAAAATAATTTGAGGACCCTCCAATGGTTATAATTTGAGAAATATGTGTTCGCATGATTATTTTACGGCAAAAAATACTACATTTGTGCCAAATTCAACTTCTCAAATGTTTTTGGAAAGGATAAGGTAGGGGTTTTCAGACTTGGTATTGGGTGTGGCCTGTAGTCATGAACGGTTAAGCAAGGTTATTACTAAATCAAAACAAGCTTCAGTTGAAAACTCAGCTCCAGTAATGCGGTATGGCTGCTTACGTTTTTTTTTTTTTTTTTTTTTTTTTTTTAATTAGTTTAAATACATCAGGCTATGCCAGAGTTAGCGATTCAAGCGTATATAAAACGGTAACCCCACTCCCCTTCAATGGTGGAATCGTGCGTACAAAATGAACTCTTAAGCTTTTGCCAACTCGTGGAATAGCGTATATTATACGTAATGTTATTTACTGCGTAAACGTTTTGTCTAGCTGGATACCTAGCCGCTGCTTATCTTGCTATCTTCGTACAAGTATAATGAAGTGCTTTTGCGAAGAGCTCGCAATTTAAAAACGCATACACCGTACCCTTTATTTTTTAGCTGAGTTTTTAACAAAACGATAGCTATTACAGCCTACCTGATTTGGGAAGGGAAGGTCGGAGGAGGGTGGGGTCTTCAAATCTTTGCGTTTCAGACCATTTGTAATCATCTGGCAAATGTCCAACTTTTTAGTATATATATATATATAATTATAGTTACGTATAAAAGTCAGCTCTCGCTATGTAAAAATGCAGTTATAAGTTGGCTCCATGTGAAAGTGAATACCGTATATGGAGCTGACTTTCACAAATCATGCATTAGTTTCGCCAAGGCGCGCTCTATCCCATGGCGTACTCGCCAAGTGGAGCCAACTTTCTCTATAAATGTATATTTAAATATACAACTCCATATACGGTATCCACTTTCTCATGGAGCCAACTTATAACTGTCTTTTTAAAGGATGGAGTCGACTCTCACATATACTTGTAATTGAAGTTTCCCTCATAACTTTCGTTCTAATGATCGATTTAGTATATTTCTTCCATTTATAAGATAGACAAATAACAATCAACTGTTTCCTGGAGGCTAATACCTTTTACAGCCATTTTTTAAGGTGGATCCAACTTTCACTGTTTTTCACCGGATCCAACTTTTATACGTAACTATATATATATATATATGTTTTTTTTCCCCCACGCGTAGCGCCGGCGAGTATTCATAAAATTCGCTCAAAATTTGGTGAGAGACTCTTCTTGAAAATGCGCAAAAATAGTTTTTTTGTTATAGGGAAAATATTTTCTTTTAGACTTTTGAAATTTTTACATTAAATTCCAATTCTTCTGGGGATTTCTAATGTGTAAACATTCAAATTAAAAAGGGATAAGAAAAAAAGTTATAAAAAAAAATATTACTAAACTTGAATTTAATCGTTCAAATTGATTTCTATTTAAATTAACTTTTAATTTTTTTAAATCAATTAATATTTATAAATTCATTAAATAAAATTAATTTAATTTTTATTATAATAATTTTGTATTTTATTTTGTTATTCATTAAGGCAGTAGATAAGATATGATGTAAAGCGATGATTTTTTTTTTGTGAACGTACTCCATGCATTTCTTCTTTTTCATGCTTGAATGAGAAGGATAGGTAGGTTAAAGGAATGTCAACTACTTTACTGCAGATCTTTTTAAGATTATCTGAAAAATATAATTCTTTTAGACTTTTAAATTTTTATATTGAATGACCATTCACATAGACATACTCCATTCATTCTTTAGTTGTTCATTACGTCCGTAGATAAAGTTCGAGTAAATGTGTGACGTTCACGAATGTCTAGTAAGTGTTGGACATTATTTTTTTATTATAATTTTTGTCCATGAACTAGATATAGAATATTTTATTAAGTAGAAAATAAAACATGATTTAAAGGGGTTATGTTCATGTTAGGTGGTTATATTAATACACAATTACTAATTTATTTTGCTGAAGATTTTTTCAAAACTACCTACCCAAAAAATATTTTTCTTCTTAGACTTTTGAAATTTTTTTGCTGAGTTAACATTTTCATTGACGAATTTCATTCTTTGTGTTCATTTGGTCAGTAGATTAAATTCGAATATAAGTTGAATGTTCATTTATAGGTCGGATTTAATTCATAATTAGTGAAATAACGCTTTTTAGCTGAGTTTTTAATAAAAACGATAGCCATTACAGCCTACCTGATTTGGGAAGGGAAGGTCGGGGGAGGTGGGGTCTTCAAATCTTTGCGTTTCAGACCATTTGTAGGCAAATGTCCAACTTTTTGGTATATATATATATATTTTTCCCCCACGCGTAGCGCCCGCGAGTATTGCAAAAATTCGCTCAAAATTCGGTGAGGAACTCTTCATGAAAATGCGCAAAAATAGTTTTTTTTTTAAATTTCAAAATGGCGGATCACTCAAATTTTGAGGGGGGCTGGAGAAGGGGCAAATAGCTCAAATTTTTTGTTTTCGATTTCATATGAAAGAGTGAATCACGGATACTAACATATCCGAATTTCAGCTTCTTGAGTGCATAGTGAGAGGAGTTAGATCAAAAAACGGCTTTTTGAGGAAGTTTTGAGTCATGAAATTTCTTGAATCTTCCATATCTCCCCACCAAATCAAGTTAAAGAGGTCAAATTTTGTGTGTGAGGTTAGTTGGTGACCACAATATGACCTCTTGAATTTGGATCAAAATGGATTCAAAATGGCGGATTATCAAAATTTTGAGTAGAGCTTGAGGAGCCTCAAGTTGGTAAAAATGTAATTAATATGAATTCATATGGTTATTGGGATAAGTTGTATACTATATCCCGAATTCACTTCCATACATGATGTTGGAGGGGGAAGGCGGGGTTATCAACCTAAAATAGTGGTGGGGGTACAGGAGGGGTCGAAAATTTTTTATTGCTGTGTCATATGATAAAATGAGCCCAAGTGACAAACGTATTTTGATTTTAGCTTCCTCAGTGATTTTGGAGGGGAGTTAGAGCAAAAAACGGCTTTTGGAGGGGAAATTGCTGCAGGAAATTTCATGAATCTTCCATATCTCATCACCAAATCGGCCTAGAATGGTCAAACTTTGTGTGTAGGATTAGTTTGTGACCAGAATATAACCACTTAAATTTGAGTCAAAATGGATCCAAAATGGTGGATTATCAAGATTTGAAGATAATTTGAGGACCCTCAAATAGTTATAATTTGAGAAATATGTGTTCACATGATTATTTCATGGCAAGAAATACTAAATTTGTGCCAAATTGAACTTCTTAAGTGTTTTTGGAAAGGATAGGGTAGGGGTTTTTAGACTTGGTATTGGGTGTGGCCTGTAGTCATGAAGGGTTAAGCAAGGTTATTACTAAATCAAAACAAGCCCCAGTTAAAAACTCAGCTCCAGTAATGCGGCATGGCTGCTTACGTTTTTTTTTTTTTTTTTTTGCTTGCAACCGGGTGTCCGGTATTTTTGAATTTTATATTTGGCAACCTGTAGAAGCTATATTCAATTGATTAGAGGATGATTATATTAATATTCATATCTTTTCATTATAAGGACATTCTTTTCACCACATGTTCACCACATCAATCACATGTATGCGGATAGTTTGCGAAATTCTGCCGAGCAACCCGTGGTGTAACGGTGTAACGGTATGGTAGCGGGCCTTGATGTTGGAGGTACAGCGTTCAAACATCACTTCGATCTGAACTTGTATACCGATTTTTGGGTCAATCTTTTCCCAGTTTTTTTTTTGTTAATTTTTTTTTTAATATTATTTTATTTTTATTCCTACAATTTTTACATTATTATCATTTTAATTCCATCCTTCGAACTTTCAGACCTACGTTCCTTACCTCAAAGTTAGGTTTGGTTGTGTTTAATTTATTTATTATTTTTTCCACCGTTCGAACTTTCATACTTGGAACTTATGGACTTACACTCCTTACCTCAAAGTTGGGTTTGGTTGGGTTTTATTTATTTATTATTTTTTTCACCGTTCGAACTTTCATACTTGGAACTTACCGACTTAAGTTCCTTACCTTACCTCAAAGTTGGGTTTGGTTGGGTTTAATTTATTTATTATTTTTTCCACCGTTCGAACTTTCAGACTTGGAACTTTCAGCTTCTGCAAACGAACACGTTTAATTACCTTCATTATTGCAAACGTATGGAAAATAATCCTGTTCTAATCATTTGAATATAGCCTTTTGTTTGGCAACCCTATTTTGAACCCACCTGCTCTACTCCCCTCCTCCCTAATGGAGCTAGGAGCTTGAGTTTGTGTTAATATTATAACAATTTTACGTTTATTCATGATATCTTTATAGTGCAAGCAATAACCTGGAAAGTAACACTGAAATTTAACGATCAAAACACGCTTATTACATGTTTTTATTTTAATTATCGCTCACACGTTTCACAAGGGTAATTGTCCCTTTCTTACCAACCAGTATTATATGTACAACTTCTAAATAAAATTCAGTCTTACGAGTTATTTGAAATCTATACAAACAAACTCCATTGAGTTAATCTGAATTCAAGATTTAAAGCAATATCAAAATACATTATCGAATAATCTGAAGATTGCAAAGGCTTCTCCTGACTTCATAATCAGGATTTCATCATAATTAATTGAAAATAAGTTGATTCGCAGGAATGTTAAGCATGTACGTTATTTCGAATGTAAAGCACGTTGCTACCGACTTAGATAGTGAAATCTAATAAGCATTTGCCAGATGATTGCAAGTGGTCTGAAATGGAAAGATTTGAAGACTCCACTCTTCCCCGACCCTCACTTACCAAATCAAGTAGGCTGTAATAGCTATCGTTATTCAATTAAAAACTCAGCTAAAATAAAGAAAAAGATAACTATATCAATTTAATATCTGTCTGTATCTACTTTACCGAATTAACTAAGTAACATATCTATATTAAATTTGTAATACCATCGAGTTTTATAAAAGTTATCACTTTCTCATTAAAAATGCTTTCCGTTATTTATATAATCGTTTCATCATTATTTATTGAGCGAAAAGAAAAATGTATATTTTAATGAATTGTCCCCCTCTACATATGTGTTACTCGAATTGAGTTCATCGTTTTCACATTTCATCTATAATCTTATTTCCCATTGGAACCCTTTCTCTTTCCAACAATTGTAGTGATTAGGAAATGTGAATTTTTTTGTGGACCTACTCTTGCCTTACTATTTTTTTATTTTGGAACAATACACGAATGAGGAGTAAGTGTTGGACATTAATTTTATCGCATTTACTTTTGGCATCATCACTGCTTTCGAAAATATCTGCTAGCGGGGTTAAAACCGTGGCTGGTATTCGAGGAATAAGGGCTGCAAGTACGAGGTCTACATCAGTAATGTGCTGTGCATTCAGCTGTACCTCTACAAGTCGAAACTATAAGCTGCGGCGCGATAATTCATTAACTTGAGTGGATAATTTTTCTATTAAATTGGTCAAAGTAACGAAAATTCCAGCAGATATGTTTTCATCAACAAGTGTCGGTGAAGATGTGGTTGTGGCGTGACACGAAGTAGGTCTTCTCCCATAGGTAGGGGCATCACCCCATATTAGATGGAAATCTTTAATAACGTAGTCTTGCGACTACATTGTTGAGTTACGTGGTCGAAAATGTCGCCAGCTTGGTTCCTCTAATTCGCAAAATATTAGCCTATGGTCGGTATGAAAATCGAATTTATTTAATACATCAAAATTTCTAATGTTTTTGGTTTCTACAGGGGTTAAAGTATAATCAATTTGCGTTTTCTAGTTTAAATTTGTGTGCTATCCATGTCCACTTTTTGGAATTCTTCTTTTTAAAATTAGTATTTATGATTTTTAAATGATTTTCCTGGCAGAATCTCACCAAACGCCAACCCCTTTCGTTTCTAGTTCCAGTTATCTCTTTCTTCTTCTCTTCGTTTGCCTATTTGACTATTAAAATCCCTTATTATCAGTATTCGGTTTTTCCTATTTCTTTTCAAATTCTCGAGAGATTCTCACAATTGTTTATAGAAGGTATTACAAGCGTTTTCATCTGCAGTAGCAGTGGGTGCGTATAATTGTATTATTGTAACCTTTTTTTTTACTCGTTAGACTAATTTTCAAAACTGCTAATCTATCCGATATTCCTTTGAATTCCTCAACCTTTTTTTTCAATGTTTTTACCAATCTAAAATCCTACCCCCCTTTGACAGACATCATTACCCTTATAACATATTAGATTGTCTTCCTTCGTCTTTAAAATCTCTTCCCCGTTTCTTCTTACTTCTGATAGGCCTAATATGTCTATATTATTATTTTTCAAAGCATTTTCAAGCTCTAATATGTTTTCTTGATTTTTAAGGGTGCGAACATTCAGGCTGGCGATTTGTAATTTTTTTGCATATTTTTTGTGAGTTTTTGTTATATTGTCTATAGGTTTATCAGTATTGTTCGGGTTGATGGTTGTTTTGCGAGTTTTTGTTGTTTTATCTGTAAATTTTTTATATTGTTCAAGTTGAGAGTTGTTGAGGGGTTTAGTCTATACTGCCCATGTTGACCAGATACTGTAGGGCAAACTGAGTTCAGCTTTATATTTTACTTATTACTAGGTTTTTTGAACATTAGTATTATTATGTATTAACGCTTGGTTGGTCTTGTTACTTCGCAGTCGTTTTGACATTGATCTGGTGTTTGTATTTACATTTTCTTTATCTGCGTTTACTTCTGAGCAACCTGTCATTGGGAACTTATTAATCTGTTCTACGGAAATTTCTTGGTTATCGCTACTATCATCGCTATCGCTATCTCTATTATCATCGTTATTCTGCAGTTGGGAGATGTCATCTGTTCTTATTGCCGGATCTAAATCATCCATCCGCACAAAAATAGACCCGTTGAGACTCCATATGTATTTAATTATATTTTCATTCTTCATTTCTTTCGCCTTATTCAAAATATCCAACGAATTTCTTCATAACTGTTCGCTTACTTAAATTGGTAAGGCTGGGTTGAAATCGAAATTCCTCCCGTGCGGTTTACATCGTTTCGTTTTTTCAAGTATTTCAGATTTTTTATCGCTACTTAATAATCGTACAATTATAGGTGGGATTTTGCCCTTGGTTGTTTTTAAACGATGTACCGCATCAAAGTCGCTTTCACTTATTTTCACGCCAATACCACATAGAAATTTGATCACCAAACCATAAATGTTTTCGTTATTATTTTGTGGTAGAATATTAGCGAAAATGACTTTATTTTTCCTGATATATGGATCTAGCGTATTAATTTTTATATTGAGGGTTACAATTTTTGTTTCAAGGGATTTTATCACTTTTTTCACATTTTTGTTTTCTTCTTTTAGCTTGATAATATCCGTCGTTCGTATATCTACTTTTTTATCTGTACCCGCCACCATTTTCTTTATTGCCGCGATATCGCTGATAAAGCTTTTTACTTGTTCTGGTGTTAAGTTATCCATAATTTTTACGTACTTTTGGTAGGGTTAGGTAGCCGATGCAAGACAATGATTGAATTAGATTGTACACGCACGTACTGTATAATATAATTTACTCAACCCATACATGTAAACTGTAACATAACCTTACTATTGACAAAGAGTAAAGTATGCTTTTACTGGTGACTTTTACGGGCTACTTTTACCTCCTTCGTTGAGTAAAACGTCGTACGCAACATGGGTGTTAGGAGTGATAACAAACTCGTGCAATTACAGCACTTACCTACGGTTCGTGCTACAAATTGCACTCGTTTGTTATCACTCATCTAACACCCTTGTTGCGTAATGTACCAACACCACCTATAGAGTATTTATAATGACTGGTCTAGGTTCTAATTGTTCATATATTACGTGCGTAATGACCAATCGTAACGCTAGAATGTGATAAAATGTAGGTAGTTTCATTTCCACCTTCCTAAATAATATCGTTCAGTTTTCAGTGAACGACTAAAATTCGAGGTCCATTACGTCGGCCCCCCAAGTGCGAATTGAGAGTTGAAAATTTGTGTATAGGTTGTGCTCGGGATGTGCCGCATTGTGCCGTCAATAATTCGCATTGTGCTCCCACCCTGCCATTTCTGAGAACATAATGGGGGAGCTGGTGAAATGTGAGCCCCCCCAAGTGCGAATTGAGAGTTGAAATTTTGTGTATAGGTTGTGCTCAGGTTGTGCCGCGTTGTGCCGTCAATAATTCGCATTGTGCTCCCCCCTTTCCGAGAACGTAACGGGGGCTGGTGAAATGCGAGCCCCCCCAAGTGCGAATTGAGAGTTGAAATTTTGTGTATAGGTTGTGCTCGGGTTGTGCCGCGTTGTGCCGTCAATAATTCGCATTCTGCTCCCCCCCTTCCTGAGAATGTAATGGGGAGCTGGTGAAATGTGAGCCCCCCAAGTGCGAATTGAGAGTTGAAATTTTGTGTATTGGTTGTGCTCGGGTTGTGCCGCGTTGTGCCGTCGATAATTCGCATTGCGCTCCCCCCCCTTTCTGAGAACGTAATGGGGGAGCTGGTGAAATGCGAGCACCTCCAAGTGCGAATTGAGAGTTGAAATATTGTGTATAGGTTGTGCTCGGGTTGTGCCACGTTGTGCCGTCAATAATTCGCATTGTGCCCCCCCCCCTTCCTGAGAACGTAATGGTGGAGCTGGTGAAATGTGAGCCCCCCCAAGTGCGAATTGAGAGTTGAAATTTTGTGTATAGGTTGTGCTCACGTTGTGCTACGTTGTGCCGTCATTAGTTTACATTGTGCCACTAGCCTAAGTGGTACAGAAGGGCTACTTCATTGGGGACCAGCCCCCCAAAATGTAATTGAAGAGCTATAACTTTTGGAGTGAATTATGCTCATGTTGTGCTGCGTTGTGCCACCATTACTCACCAACCTACCCCTGACCACACTCTCCCATTAAGGCGACATCGGTGGGTACTGCCCTCTCCCACAAAATGAGATTTGAGAGCTATAACTTTTGTAGTGAATTGTGCTAACGTTGTGCTGCCTTGTGCCGTCATTTTTTTAGCAAACTACCGCCAAACCCCCCCCCTCCCATAAACATAACCACATATCATTTGTACATCACCCGCCCGCAATGTGATTCAAGACTTACAACTTTGGCAATGATTTGTGGAGGTCTTTAAACACCTTATAGGTAAAGTAAGTGTAAGGAGGTAAGTATTCAAGGCACAACACAGCACAATGTGAGCACAATTCATTGCCAAAGTTGTAAGTCTTGAATCGCATTGCGGGCGGGTGATGTACAAATGATATGTGGTTATGTTTATGGGAGGGGCAGGGGTGGGGATTGGCGGTAGTTTGCTAAAAAATGACGGCACAAGGAAGCACAATGTTAGCACAATTTGTATGCAAAGTTTCAGCACTCAATTCGCACTTGGGAGGGCTCGCATTTCACCAGCTCCTTCATTACATTCTCAGAAAGGGGCGGGGCACAATGTAAACTAATGACGGCACAACGTAGCACAACGTGAGCACAACCTATACACAAAATTTCAACTCTCAATTCGCACTTGGGGGGGCTCACATTTCACCAGCTCCCCATCACGTTCTCAGGAAGGGTGTAGCACAATGCGAATTATTGACGGCACAACGCGGCACAACCCGAGCACAACCTATACACAAAATTTCAACTCTCAATTCGCACTTGGGGGGGCTCGCATTTCACCAGCCCCCCGTTACGTTCTCGGAAAGGGGGGGAGCACAATGCGAATTATTGACGGCACAATGCGGCACAACCCGAGCACAACCTGTATACAAATTTTCAACTCTCAATTCGCACTTTGGGGGGGGGGGCTGACGTAATGGACCTTAAAATTCGTTTGTGATTTGAATCATCAGCTGATTTGTGTTTTTATTTTATGAGTTAGTCGAGGTAAATTTATCACATTCCAACTTGCTGATTGGTTGTTACAGGCGTGACGTATGACCAATTAGAACCTAGACCAGTCATTATAATAATCTATAGTGAAAGGCCTGGGCACAGGTGTTGTGACGTCAACACTAAGAGGCTGAAGTTGCGCGTTTTACATTGTTTCTTATGTAACTTTGCAACTTTTTTACGGCGTTCCGGGTGGCGCTAGCGCTTCGGAAAAAATTTTACCTCATAGAGGACGTTATGGAGAGTATATAAAAAAAAATCAGACTTCTACCTATCAAAATAGCGATTTTATTTTTTTTTTTTCAAAAATCTGTATTTATGCATTTATGAGTCTGAATTTTTTTTCACATACTCCCCATCATCTCCTTTTTACGGTATAATTTTTTCCGAAGCGTTAGCGCCACCCGAAACGCCGTAAAAAATTTGCAAAGTTACATAAGAAACAATGTAAAACGCGCAACTTCAGCCTCTTAGCGTTGACGTCACAACACCTGCGCCCAGGCCTTTTACTATAGGTGGTGTTGAATGTACTATGACTGATCAAAACATCCGTAACGTACCTGTGATGTTTATCTTATCTGCGTATAAACTCACTTTACTGCGATTTTTTTTTAAATTACTTGAAAAATATTTTTCTTTCAGACTTTAGAAATTTTTATATTGAATGACCATTCACACAGACATGCTCAATTCATTCTTTTGTTGTTCATTATGTCCGTAGATAAAATTAGAGTAAATGTGTGACGTTCCTTTATGGATGGTTGTTAATGTATAACTAGTAAAACAACCATTTCTCCTTCTAACCATTGTAGGAATTAAAAGAAATGAATTTATGTGTGGTCTGACTACTAGCTCACTATTTTTTTTATTTTGGAAAGATAGACGAATGTGGAGTAGGTGTTGGACATTATTCTTTTATTATAATTTTTGTCCTTAGACTAGATAAAGAATATTTTTTCATTTGGGACTTTTGAAAATTTTACACTAAATTCCTATTCTTCGGAGGAATTCTAATGTGTTCTATGTTGTTGTTCATGAAGGCAGTAGATAAAATATGATATAAATGGATGATATTCACGTTAGGTGGTTATATAAATTCATTACTTCCAAAATAAAGCCAACCTACTTCAACTTTTGAAGCCTTTGAGGTGAATGGTTTTTTTTTTGAACGCACTCCATACATTTCTTCTTTTTCATGCATGATGAGAAGGATGGGTTGGGTAAAGGAATGTCAATTACTTCACAGCAGACTTCTTAAAATTATACGGAAAATATTTTCTTTTAGACTTTTGAAATTTTTACATTAAATTCCAATTCTTCTGGGGATTTCTAATGTGTAAACATTCAAATTAAAAAGGGATAAGAAAAAAAGTTATAAAAAAAAATATTACTAAACTTGAATTTAATCGTTCAAATTGATTTCTATTTAAATTAACTTTTAATTTTTTTAAATCAATTAATATTTATAAATTCATTAAATAAAATTAATTTAATTTTTATTATAATAATTTTGTATTTTATTTTGTTATTCATTAAGGCAGTAGATAAGATATGATGTAAAGCGATGATTTTTTTTTTGTGAACGTACTCCATGCATTTCTTCTTTTTCATGCTTGAATGAGAAGGATAGGTAGGTTAAAGGAATGTCAACTACTTTACTGCAGATCTTTTTAAGATTATCTGAAAAATATAATTCTTTTAGACTTTTAAATTTTTATATTGAATGACCATTCACATAGACATACTCCATTCATTCTTTAGTTGTTCATTACGTCCGTAGATAAAGTTCGAGTAAATGTGTGACGTTCACGAATGTCTAGTAAGTGTTGGACATTATTTTTTTATTATAATTTTTGTCCATGAACTAGATATAGAATATTTTATTAAGTAGAAAATAAAACATGATTTAAAGGGGTTATGTTCATGTTAGGTGGTTATATTAATACACAATTACTAATTTATTTTGCTGAAGATTTTTTCAAAACTACCTACCCAAAAAATATTTTTCTTCTTAGACTTTTGAAATTTTTTTGCTGAGTTAACATTTTCATTGACGAATTTCATTCTTTGTGTTCATTTGGTCAGTAGATTAAATTCGAATATAAGTTGAATGTTCATTTATAGGTCGGATTTAATTCATAATTAGTGAAATAACGCTTTTTAGCTGAGTTTTTAATAAAAACGATAGCCATTACAGCCTACCTGATTTGGGAAGGGAAGGTCGGGGGAAGGTGGGGTCTTCAAATCTTTGCGTTTCAGACCATTTGTAGGCAAATGTCCAACTTTTTGGTATATATATATATATTTTTCCCCCACGCGTAGCGCCCGCGAGTATTGCAAAAATTCGCTCAAAATTCGGTGAGGAACTCTTCACGAAAATGCGCAAAAATAGTTTTTTTTGTTAAATTTCAAAATGACGGATTACTTAAACTTTGAGGGGGGCTGGAGAAGGGGCAAATAGCTCAAATTTTTTGTTTTCGATTTCATATGAAAGAGTGAATCACGGATACTAACATATCCGAATTTCAGCTTCTTGAGTGCATAGTGAGAGGAGTTAGATCAAAAAACGGCTTTTTGAGGAAGTTTTGAGTCATGAAATTTCTTGAATCTTCCATATCTCCCCAACAAATCAAGTTAAAGTGGTCAAATTTTGTGTGTGAGGTTAGTTGGTGACCACAATATGACTTCTTGAATTTGGATCAAAATGGATTCAAAATGGCGGATTATCAAAATTTTGAGTAGAGCTTGAGGAGCCTCAAGTTGGTAAAAATGTAATTTATATGAATTCATATGGTTATTGGGATAAGTTGTATACTATATCCCGAATTCACTTCCATACATGATGTTGGAGGGGGAAGGCGGGGTTATCAACCTAAAATAGTGGTGGGGGTACAGGAGGGGTCGAAAATTTTTTATTGCTGTGTCATATGATAAAATGAGCCCAAGTGACAAACGTATTTTGATTTTAGCTTCCTCAGTGATTTTGGAGGGGAGTTAGAGCAAAAAACGGCTTTTGGAGGGGAAATTGCTGCAGGAAATTTCATGAATCTTCCATATCTCATCACCAAATCGGCCTAGAATGGTCAAACTTTGTGTGTAGGATTAGTTTGTGACCAGAATATAACCACTTAAATTTGAGTCAAAATGGATCCAAAATGGTGGATTATCAAGATTTGAAGATAATTTGAGGACCCTCAAATAGTTATAATTTGAGAAATATGTGTTCACATGATTATTTCATGGCAAGAAATACTAAATTTGTGCCAAATTGAACTTCTTAAGTGTTTTTGGAAAGGATAGGGTAGGGGTTTTTAGACTTGGTATTGGGTGTGGCCTGTAGTCATGAAGGGTTAAGCAAGGTTATCAGTAAATCAGAACAAGCTCCAATTAAAAATTCAGCTCCAGTAATGCGGCATGGCTGCTTACGTTTTTTTCCATCATTTGAAGTCATCAAGGTGAATAACTTTTTTGGTGGAGCGACTATTTGTGTTCTTTTTCTTTTGTTACTCTGGAATGATAAAGGAATGTTGAATAAGTGCATATCATTTACTATACTGGTGATCTGCTAAAACTTCTAAAAAATGTTTTTTTTTTTTTTTTTTTTGTGATGGATTACCAAATGACTTTGTTTATACCCACTCGATGCATTCTTCTTCACTCGGGAACAGAGAGGAAAAAATTAAGTAATTAGGTTATTCATTTTTTTGGTGATCTCTATCCCATAATTGAAGGGCTTGCGGTAAAAACGAGTCAGCTGCATTTTACATTTTTTGTGGGAAATTGAAAAAAAGGCATTGCATGAAATAAGGTTGGTAAACCTGGCTGAAATGAAGTATGAGAGTAGGTTTCATGGTAGGTATTATATTTTCCAGCAATGACACGTTTTTGATTGCACCACTCCTCCCCCCTCCCCTCTGAAAGGAAGCTGTGCAGCTGACTCTTTTTGCACCGAAATTAGCGAACTATTGATAAAACAAGGAAGATATCACATTTCTCAAGCTTGGGATAAAAACGAGTCAGCTGCTTCCAGATGACTCGTTTCTTCACCTAAAAATTTTGGTAGGCAGCTGTATTTTGCTTCTTACATCCTCTTGGAGTGCTTAAAACGGATTTTCGAATGCACCATTCGATCTGGCTCGTTTTTCTCTACAATAACCGATGAAAAAGTGAAAATTGCCAAAAAGTGCAGCTGACTCGTTTTTACCGCAAGCCCTTCCATTACTGAACGCTTTGTCTTTCTAACTTTTGAAATCATCAAGATACGTGTGTAGCCTTTTCTTAATACACACTACGACAGTGCAATATTACTCCCGCTCCGCAGCATACGAAAGTACGTCATTTTATAATCGATACTTTTTCATAGCAGTGTGAACACCGCACTCGCTCTTTTTATGAAATTGTTTTGTGTATTAAGAAATAGGTATATCTTATGATGGCATCGGCACTTGCTTTCGGCTCGTTTCACCAACGTACGAGCGGCGCTCGACAAGAAAATGTTCCTTTCACATCCTTTCATCTCCTGTGACCTGTATAGTAATAAACTATTTTTACGTACCTACTGTTTGTATTTTTTTTATTCTGGAACAATAGAGAGAAATTTGAATATGTGTAGGTCATTTTTTTTATTGGTGGTTTTTTCTTAAAATTGCTAAAAAAATATTTTTCCTTTTTCGAATTTTGAAATTTTCCTCCTGATTGACCTTCCTTGTGGACAATCCCTCTGCATCATCTTACAATTATTAAGAATAATAGGACTGCATCAATAGAGCCATTTTAGAAAGGGTGTCTTTTTTCTAGTCATTCTTCTACAACTTCAGCGGCAGATCTTATGTGGCTTTAATCTTTCTAGGTGACCATATCGTGGGCCTGTCTCTTTGACTATATACCCCTGAACCGCTCGAACTAATTGTTTAGAATAGTACAAATTTCTTTCGATATTAAGTAAACGCTGTTAGACCTGCACGAGTTCAAAGCTATCAATATTATTTCAAGTTTCGAGTATAACTATCTCAACTGGTATCAGCTGTTCCTGTTGTTATCTTTGACTCGCGCAAGCGCAGACGCATTTTGGTTTGAGAGTGTTCACTTGATATCGACGGAATTTTTCTTTACAGTTCGAGCTGTCCAGGGGTATACAGTCAAAGGCCTGTTCGAACGTTTTCGAAAGATACCTACATGGAAAACTTTTTTAGAACGATTCAATTTCATGTTAATTATTTTTAACTAAATGATTTTTGCACGAATTTTCAGACTCACTATATCTTGACTAAATCATCTGAAATTTGTGCTACATTTTGACGATTATCAAGCATGAAGTAAGTACCTAACCTTCCCTATTAAGGGGATACTTCATGTTTACATTTTGATGAGACGTTTTTGAACGAACTTGTGCGATTTTAATGATCGTTCAAGATCTGAATACATCAAAGAGTTGTACTTATAGCGAACGATTTCGACCAATTTTAACAAAAATTTCCAATTTTTGATCAGTTGTTTCTTGATGGAAATGCAACTTTTTTCCAATTTCTTTTTTTAAATACCTTCTTTGGAATTAGATTAAGACTTGTTTTCAAGAAATTTTCGATATGTCATTTCTAAAACGAATGATTAACGTTTAAAATTTTGTCATATCTCGCGAATTCTCACCCATTTAACTCTTTTTAAATCAAAAGGAAAGGAAATATTCGAAAATATCTCAAAAGTCAGGTCTTTTTAAAAGATTAATAAATAAAATAAAACTGGTCGGAATAAATTATATCGCGTTTTCAGGGAGAAATAACCGATTGAAGTTGATGTTCCAAACGAACCTCTTCTTGTCAAAATGTAAAGAAAGAGTATAGCATTAAAAAAACATCGCATAAACGTGTACGTGCTTGCTTATTTTTGGACTTATTTAACATACATATGCTTATGATGAGCGGATCGTCGTACTGTTCGATATACAATCAGAATCGTTACTATGAGACTATACAAGCAATAGGAAGCAAGAGCCTTTTATGAGTATCTTTTGGCGTATTTACGAATACTTGAGTGCATCATGTCATTTATTTTGGATTATAATATGAGAATAAATAAAATAAATGAATTTTAAAAAAAATGGACTAATTATTTTTAAATTATTGGATAAAGAAGTGAAAATATATAAAGAAATATAAGTAATTAACAAAACTTATTCAAGTATAACAATTTTTAGCATAATTATGAATAAAAATATTAATTTTCAAATTTTTGGATAAAAAAAAGTAAAAATTTATGTTATAAACAAAGCTCATTCAAGTGTAAAGCAAATTCTGGTAAAAAAATTTTGGCACAAATCATGATAAAAGGTTAAACTTTCAAATTAACGACTCGCTGAAGAAGTATCTTGATCCTGATCAATGACAGTATAAATATTTTCGAGGTTCATTACATGACGAATTTGTTTCAGATTCAACAGAATAAAAGCAAAGATTTTCCTTTTCGATCTTTTCCTTCCATTTTAGGAAATGTATTTAAAATAATATAAAAATTCAAGAGCCAAATTTAGATATACAAATGTACGACATCGTATGACCATAATATGATGCAATACTTGCTGTTCACACTTACCACCATAAGTGTTGAAGTAAATTTATTTCTTTCCCAAATTCACAATCATGATGATCTTACTCAACATGATTTCTACATTCCGGACAAGATAATGCATTCTTTGTCGACTATTCCCTTACATTAAGACTCAATGACTCATATCTTTTTGAGTTTCCTTTATATTGAGCTGTCGCTTTCCCTCATTACAAGCACAAAAAATAATTTTTATTATATTTATAATTATTATCCACCATTGCAAAACAAAATTTAAATTTAAACTGAGAGCAGGAGATATATATTTTTAGCGTCTAAATGTCGGAACGAGAGCAAAAACTTCAGGTCGCTTCGGATTACTTTGTGGTCGTGACTTAGCTATTCTCTTTTTACAATTTTGTTTCGTTTTTATCCTACAGATTTATGTGTGATTATTAGTGATAATAAATTTACATTTTACAATATTTAATGTTAACTGGAACTTCCATATTTATTAATTAGAAAAAAAATATCAAGACAGAAAAAAATTCCAATGTAAAATTTTTTAGGTTTCTATTTTTATAGAAGTGGTGGACTTGGCACTTTTTCAAATCAGTCATAGAGAGCTTTAAGTTGAAAATTTTTATTTTTTGTTTTAATTTTAATTAATGCAACTTGCTTCAGTGAATTCGAAACCATCAAAAACTCAAATTTGAAAAAAATGACACTTCGACCATTTCAACATTACGAGGTCGATATATGTAGAATGTCAGGTAGTTTCGCTTTTTATCATAAATAGGCAGTAATAATGTTGAGCAACTGATAATTTCACAAATCTACAAATTTCATAAACTCTGACAACAAGTGTTGTTTTTGGTTGTATAATTTGTACATTTTGGATTACATTATATGTACTTAATCTAAATAAAAATTTAGTTTTTCAATATTCCAAAGTTTATACATGTTACCTATTAATTTCCATACAATTTCATCAACTTAAAAAAAAAAAAAAAAAAAAAAAAAAAAACTATTGCAGCGTACCTGATATGGAAGGGAGTCGAATGATGGTGGTGGTCTTCAAATCTTAGCGTTTTTGTAATCATCTGGTAAATGTCCAACGGTTTGGTATATACTACATATATGCACAGAGTGGATAAAAAAAAAACATGTAATGATTCGCTTCGAAGTTCAAATCCCGTACGTCGAATTTTCGAAGCGTAAAATTTTTTCCTACTTTTCCTAATAGCTGGATTCCTTCTGATTCTGCATTACACTGAACCCACTTCTAATGCATAGAGCCCAAATTTCTTTCAAATTTATCAAGTTTTCTCGTAATTTTTATGAAAAAATAAAAGAAATAATGTATCACGTATCAAGTTTTAACGCATATTCTGCCCACCCTGAAAATTAAATTAGAAATTAAAAGAATAAGAAAAGAAAACCCTTCTACGTTACTCAAAAAATCCTACAGAATTCATTTCTAATGGTTAAGAAAACAAATATACGTAAAATACTTTCGAAGCTAGTGAAAATTTCAAAATATTAGAATATTGGCAGCACTGGTACAGAAAATTTTTTAAAATTTCGTCCCAATGCGATCTATAACTTTTCAACCCCTTTGTATCAGTGTGAATTTTTATCTAATAAAGATAGTAATGGTCTAAGAGGATTCAGAAACTCAAATTGCTAAAAAGGGTTTCTCACAATATTTTTACTGGCTAAAAAACACAAAAAACAGCGTTTTTTCGAAAGGTGGTGCACTTTGGGGATCTTCTACTTCCCTCCCCTTTCATCTAGGGGGCTCAAAATTTTCTTGGGAGGTCTCCCACTCAGAATACGCCACCGCACCAAATTTGATCAAAATCAAAGATAGTTTTTTTTTATCCACTCTATAATATATTGTATATGTAGTGTATACCAAACAGTTGGACATTTGATAGATGATTACGAATGGTCTAAAACGCAAAGATTTGAAGACCACCACCATCCTTCGACCCCCTTCCCATATCAGGTACGCCGCAACAGCTGTTGTTTTTAAGTTGAAAACTAAGCTAAGAATGAACAATGAAATTATATGGAAATTAATATGTAATCTGTATAAGCTTTGGAATATTGAAAAACTAAATTTTTACTTAGATACAGTACATAATGTAATCCAAAATGTATAAATCATACGACCAAGAACAACAATTACCAGATGCGATTTTTATATAAATTTCATCAAAAATACATGATTTTTCCGGGTTTTCTCCCCATTTGACCCGCTCTGCCGGGCTGGCAGACCTACATATTTGGATTCAGCGCAAAAAATCCTGCAATTTGACACGAATTTCAACTTTCAGTTTCGGCCGAAAGTTCATGAAATTGTGAACTTTGAGCTTTCGCTGTACTTAAAAGCAGCAGCTGGGTATCGGCAGACCGGTGATTTTCGAAGTAAGGGTACATACACTAACTTTTGCGACCGGTCTCCCAGCTTTCAGTTATTTTGGCCCATTTTCGATACGTTCGGCTCTTATAGTATACAAACATGCGAACCATCATCACTTTTAGCCACATGGCGTACCCGAGTGAAAACTCCGAAAAAATTCCATGTGGTTTGGGGGTCAACAGGGCATCTAAAAATATTAATTTAATAATTATGCCAAAGCGTTATCAAGGTTAAAAAAATTGAATAAAGTTAAAAACCAGTCTTTGGTGAGAGTAAAATCATGGTGGAGAGTTGCTGATCTTTTCCAAGAGACCCCCTATAGAACAGCACAACATACTAAATTTTAAATAAAATCAGTCAACTATTAGGTGAAAGAAAAATTCGAATAGGTTTTTCAATTAAAAATTAATTTCTTAAAAACTAGGGAGGCGGAGGTCTGAAACTTTGGCCATGAAAGTTTCTAATGGGTACCTACGTCCCCTCCCCCAAGTTTCATCAAAATTGGGCTCCAGGCCTGATTCAAAATTTGTATCCTCTTTAGCCCTTTTTTCACAAAATTATAATTCTCGCAGGAAAACTGATGACCTTAAACCATCAAAAACAAAATTTCACCCCAAAATCCCCAAAATGCCTTGTGCGTATACTTTTCAGCAAATGTTTTTTATTAATATAATTATTCTAGCATTATAGATAGTACTTTAACATATCGTTTCTTTATTTTCTTTTTTTGCAGCCTAGCATTCCTTTTCTTCTTAAGTGTATTTTATGAATACGTCGTCCGTGGGGATGACGAATGTAAAACTGAAGTAATCGGTGAGTACTTCACTGTGCCTAAGTGATTTTACCACCCCTGAGTGCCAAATTCTCTCGTATAAAAATCCAATAATCTCAATTTTGGTCCAATTTTGTAGGATTAATGAATAAAAACATTATCATCTTTTGATGTTCTATAATTTCTAACAATAAGTAGGTAAGTATGTTACCGAAATTATAAGTTTTTAATGTTCACCAATCCTTTATATGTTTCAAATTAATGAATAACCGGAAAAATATAATGTTATAAAGTCAGAATTCAGTTTCATGATTCCTTTTATTGTTTATTATCTCATTATAAAACCAGAAGAAATGAAATAATCTGCTGGTCTTCATGGTGGTAGGGAATTTAACGCTCGAGTGTATTATAATCACTTGGGCACAGTGTACAAATAACATTAAGTAATTTAAGAAGTTATGCTACCTAACTGATTTCATTTACCGATTTTAGATACAAATGAACTCGATGAACATAATCGAGAGATAGTTGGACAAATTAAGGACAACAAAATAAAGTATCATATGAAAAAAATGATGAGAGATAACAAAAACTTGATGGATGATAACAAAAACTTGATGGATGATAACAAAAACTTGATGGATGATAACAAAAACCTGAAGAAAGAGATAGGTGATATTATTGATAATAATGTAAGTATGATTCTTTTCACCTCGTTATACCGCCTGCAAAGTTTGGTTATACTTACTAAGAAAAAGAACCATGACCGTGTATGAAATACACCCTCAATTTTTTTTTTTCGAGAATAAAAAAAAATAGTAATTTTACTTACTTTACTTTTATCCATTTACGTGCCTTATACTGCAACTGAGGCCAGAGGCACGGATGGATAATTTTTAGATTTCGGAAAGGAGTTTGCTAGATTTTAGAAAATTTAAGAGATTTGTAATTGTGAGTTGGTTATTACTAAGTAGGGATTGTATGGTAGGTGGAAGGTTAAATTGTAAGCGTTGATTTTTATAAGTTGGACAGTCTATGAGAAGATGGTGAACTGTTAATGGGATGGAGCAAGTTTGACAGAGGGGTGGTGGGGATTTTGTAAAGAGATGAGCATGGGTAATCCGCGCATGGCCTATTCGTAGACGGCATAAGGCTACTTCTTCCTTGCGGGACGTTTGATACGTTGTGCACCAAAATTCTGTGGTGGACTTGATTGTTCGGAATTTGTTTGAGTTTGGAACTCTTTCCCAGTTTTTCAACCACTTTTGGGATAAGAGTGAATTATAATGTGTTTTCAGGTCCGTGGGTGTTGAAGGTAGGTTTGGTGTAGGTAAAAGAGTAGCAGCTTGTTTTGCTAGTTCGTCCGCTTTTTCATTTCCAGCGATGCCTCTATGTGATGGAAGCCACGCGAAATTTATATATGAGGGAGGTGTCAAGAGTAAAACGGAAACAATTTCCTTGGTGATAGGGTGTTGCTTGTGATCATGGTATTTTTGTAGGCATTTTAAGGCATTAAGGGAGTCGGTGAGGATCACGGATTTTTTTTCAAGGTTGTTTGCCTGGAGGACGGCTTGTTTAATAGCGTGAAGTTCAGCCGATAAGATGGAGTAAAAGCTCGGTAAAGAGATAAGAGTATCTTCTATTTTATCGCATGTAATTGCGCAACCAACATAGTTATTAAATTTCGATCCATCTGTAAAAATGTGAATATGATTTGGGTATTTGGATATAAGTTGTATAAAGGCTCCTTCGTAAATATCGTTTGTGCTACTTTTGTGAATATCCAACATAGAATAATTTATATCGATAGAAAAATGTTGCCAAGGTGGTATGATTGATGGAGTTTGTTGAAACACTGGTGGTAGGTACGTATTCATAGATTTTAGCGATGTATTTGCGATGGCTAAGAAATGAAAGTTTTTCAGCAGTTCTGGATTTTCCGATAGCAAGGTGTAAGCTGGGGTATTTGGTGAGGATCCGAGATGAGCGAGAAGATCTAGTATTATGCGTTCACGACGTAGATCGAGTGACCATTCTTCACTTTCATATAATAGGCTGGTAATAGGTGAGGTTCTAAAAGCACCTGTAGCTAGATGAAGCGCGGTATGATGGATAGTATTTAGTTTATTAAGAATATTTCGCGATGCTGAAGAATAGATCTGCGAAGAATAGATAGCTGCTCCGTAGTCGCATTTCGATCGGATCTTCTAAATTTTGAAAATTTTTTCCTAATTTCAATTTTCAAATGTTTTGAACTTTTGAGAACTTGAGAAGTCATGGTCGTCAAGGGTATAATGATTAAATGTAAATTATTTTTGAATTTGATTTTTATGACTGCAAATTTCAATATGGAGACCTCTTGTTAGTATATAGAATTACTTAAGCCAAGTCAAGGTGGATGGAATAAGTTGACTTATTTGAATTTTGTTACGACTCGCGACAGGTGTTAAACGATAATTAAACAAATGGGGATCTCTTATGCTCGTAGCTCTCAAGCAAAAATTAAATAATCATTATGATTCTTAATTTTTTCTTATTCAATTATAAAGGTATGATGAGGAGCGTAAACATTATAAATTTAAAACAGTTGAATACTAAAAAAAAAAAAAAAAAAAAAAATTAAAGGATTTAAAACTGTTTAAAACTAGTTTTAAACCATGTTTTAAACATGTTTAATTTTTCATGAAAGTTTTTTGTTTTAAAACGAAAAACCTGTTTTAAAACAAGAAACGGTTTTTTGTTTTTTATTAAAAAAAGAACGGCTTTTTAGCAACCCTGTTGAGTATGGTTACCCATGCTGCTGCTTTTCGGTGTGTCTGTGCAATATCGACGAATTTTGCTTCTAAGAATTTAATTAACTCCAGCAAAAATATTTTGACACTATATATCCATAATTATTTCAAACTTTTTCATTGCTGTTATATAAGCCAACATCTCTTTTTCTATTTCCGTGTAGTTTTTCTGATATGACGATAACGTTTTCATTGCGTAAATTATTGGTCTCCATTGGTTTTCGTCGCTAAGTTGGTACAAGACTGCATTCACTGCATTATTTAATGTTTCCACGAATTGTGAAAATCTTTTTTATGATTTGGCTTCATAAGCTGGAAATCTGCCTTATCTACTAAAAAAAACTTCAAAAAAGCAACATTTTCAAAAACTCAAATAAAAATAACCTCATTTGGGTGGCTGGCCCCTTATAGAGGTCTATAAATACCTTGAGATGGTAGCACAATGTAAAATACTATGAGCACAACGCAGCACTACGTGAGCCCAATTTACTACTCATGTTTGCACTCTTGAACCCTCATTTGGGTGGCTGGCCCCTTATAGAGGTCTATAAATACCTTAGAATTATAGCATAATGTAAAATACTATGATCACAACGCAGCACAACGTGAGCACAATTTACTACATAACTTTCAACTCATAGACTTGTATTTGGGGGCCTGACCTCTTATAGACCTTTCTAAACATATTACATTAATAGCGCAAAACAAAATACTAAAAGCACCACGCAGCACAACGTGAACACAATTCGCTATCCAAGTTTCAACTCTCAAACTTGTATTTGGTGAGCTGACCCTATATAGAGGTCCCTAAACACCTTAGTATAGGAGCGCAATGTAACATACTAACAGCACAATGCAGCACAATATGAGCACAATGCATTAACCATAAGTTTCAAGTTTCTAACTTGCTTTTTTAGGTTCTGACCCCTTATAGAGGTCTTTAAACACCTTACAGGTACGGTAAGTGTAGGGAGGTAAGTGTTCACGGCACAACATAGCACAACTTGAGCACAAATCACTCCAAAATTTATAGCTCTCAAATCGTATTTTTGGGGGGAGCAGTATCCACTGAAGTCCCCCTCATGGGGGAGTGTGGTCAAGGGTAGGTCGGTAAGTAATGGTGGCATAAGGCAGCACAACATGACCACAATTCACTTCAAAAGTTATAGCTCTTAAATCGCACTTCAGGGGGCTGGTCCCCAATCAAGTACCCCTTCTGTACCCCTTAGGGGAGTGGCACAATGTAAACTAATGACGTCACAACGTAGCACAACGTGAGCACAATTTGTATGCAAAGTTTCAGAACTCATTTCGCACTTGGGGGGTGGGCTCGCATTTCAGCAGCCCCCCATTACGTTCTCAGAAAGGGGGGGGAGCACAATGACAATTAGTGACGGCACAACTTGGCATAACCCGAGCACAACCTGTACACAAAATTTCAACTCTCAATTCGCATTTGGGGGGGGGCCAACGTAATGGACCTATATGGAAGTCTGTGCCTGAGGGTAACCAAATCTACTTGTAAATGATTCAAATTCATCAATAGTATTAAATTTAACCGTAGCGCTTCGTAAGTAAGTTCTTAATGACTAAAGTAAACTGTATAAATTGCAACCAGCGAATATTTAGGAAAATGCATTTTAAAACTGAAAAACTCAACGATTTAATTTTTTGATTACCTCATTTTTTTGTTCATTATGTAATAACGTATTGTAATTTTGTTCCAGGTTTACACCTATGTGACATGTGCAATGAGCAAGATCAAAGTTATACTCGAATTGAGTTATCCCGGCAATTTAAATCTAAATTTTACACAGATTCATGAGTATTTTCCTGAATACGTCGATATATACATACTTATATTTAAAGACTACGAATGGGTCCATAAATATAATGGACCAAAGTTTGCAAGAATGTCCTTAAGTGACTATATTAGAAAGGTTCAGACGTACAAAGAAAAATGGTCACGATACCTGTGCAGTAAGGAAGGCCGTAAATTGGCGGAATTTATTGCGCAGACAGATCTTGAAGAAGCTCAAAAGGAAATGTTATGGGAGAGATTTTCTTTTAGCATGGCCAGATTGTTCCTGATTTCATGCGCATATCATCATAAGTTGAGTAATGTACTCAAAGCAAATATTCTAAACGATTCCAGTCTAAGTGTTATAGAGCATCTGAAAAATTTGGCTCCAACCTGGAGTCTTACATCAGAACAAATAAAGTTCTTTAATATATTGCAGATGATTGTTTTTCCAAACTCCGAAAGGCTGAAGCTGATTATATTTGGAAACTATTTAATAGAAGGACATGAAGTTGTTTTCGTAGTGCCCTTATCTATGGGTAACTGTGGAATCAGAAAAGAAAATGAAAAACTTTTAGACAGCCCACCATAAGGGGAAAATTCGCCCCTTAATACGCTAATAAATTCGTCGGCATAAAGAAGAGACTTTCTACCTTACATTTATCGCCAATAAATTCGCCCATTTAAACGCTCATAATTTCGCGTCGCAGTCGCTGATAATATTAAGTAGTGAACGCAGATGAAATATCGCTCATTTTTTTGCTGAACGGATTTTTAGGCGTTTTTTCGAAAATGCACCTATTATATCGCTCAAAAAGTCGCAAAATCATTCGCATAAAAGTTCGCCATTCATTTTGTTACACAGAATAAGCTTATTACAGAATTTCATCATTCAAAGACCCTTAACTACAATGTAGTACATTTACATTTTTATTATTTATAAAGTTATAAAAAACTTTTTTTTAATTTGTATACAATCTTCCAATTCAGTAAAAAAGTAAATATATCATGTAAACATATTACATTGTAATTAAACATGCTTGAGTGCGATGAATTATTTTTTAATAAACTCATTCCATAAATGCACCATAAAAAAGGCTTAAAATTTTGCATAAAGAAAGAAATGGTGAAGATTGGTTAGCATTTGACGATACTTTATTGAATAGAAGGAAATTGAAACTTACTTGGCTGACCTTTTTTGATGAATTTGTGTAAATATGTGCCTGGATAAAAAATGCAAACTAGATCGCAACATTTCATCAAAAAATGAAAATGAATTGTAAGTCAAATTAATTTAACTTCTCTCATCAGGCTAGATCAAGACGTTGTTACAGATTTCAATTTTTGTTCATAAAAAAAGGATAAATACAACAACAACAAAAAAAAAAAAAAAAACTTTAGAGAATGTTTTTCCCACGTTTATTATTATAGTTACCTACCCTTCCTTGAAAAATTTCAATTACCTTACCACTTAGAAAGCACAATTAAATATAATTATGATGAACTGAAAAAACTAATTTTTTTCATTATGTAAACCTTTGCCATACATTCTGGAATTTACTTTCAGCCTTAAATAAAGAAATCTCATCCAATCTTCCAAAATTGAGTCTAAACCCTCTCCACATCTCCTAAAAATCACATTCTATTGCATTCCTTCATATAAAAACATATTATTCCTTGTAATAAAAGAGCAGATTTTTGCGCTACATTATTAGCCTACGTCTATGATCTAAATTGATCGCCTTCATGATACCCCTATAGCATTTTGGCTGCTGTCTATAGCCATGAAAATAATAATAACACACAATAATAAAGTATAAAGTATATTAAGTTGGTTATACAATTATACATCTAGGTATATTACTTCTACTTTAAAATTTTTCGAATGGGATCTTACCTAAAAAAGTAAAAAAATAAAAGTATTGAATCAACGTTTGTGCATATTCAAAAATCCACATAATTATGAGCTTACGCAATGTTGTTTCTTCGTTGGTTTCACCACTCTTATTAGCATCTTTTTTCTCGTTTGAATTATTTAAATCTGTCTCTTCTTCTAGTTCCTCAACTGCTGGATTATTTTTCTTAATTTTCAATGCCAAGTCATGATGGTATTTCAGCACGATTAGCGCAATGGCAATAAAATAAAATAAAATATTTTTACCAATTTATCGAATTTGTGGCAAATTGAAGACAAAACTCAAACGAAATCATTTTATTGGTTGAAAATTTCTCGTAAAATTTGCCAACCATGTCAATTTTATGTCATAGACAAAAATATGCACAAGTGATTGACAACAGAATTGCCAAACTGAACGATTTGGAAAAATGTTGGCAAAATAAATCGTCGCGCGCAGCTAGTGCGAAGTTATGGCAATAACCTGCAGCTAGAAAATAGAGAACTATTTCGCGCGGTGGTAAGGGTTGTTGAATTGAATACCACGCGGTGGTGCATAGTGTATTATTTTTTAGCTGAGTTTTTAACAAAACGATAGCTATTACAGCCTACCTGATTTGGGAAGGGAAGCTCGGGGGAGGGTGCGGTCTTCAAATCTTTGCGTTTCAGACCATTTGTAATCATCTGGCAAATGTCCAACTTTTTGGTATATATATATATATATATATATTTTCCCCACGCGTAGCGCCGGCGAGTATTCATAAAATTCGCTCAAAATTTGGTGAGGAACTCTTCTTGAAAATGCGCAGAAGTTTTTTTTGTTTTTTCGAAAACTTTCAAAATGGCGGATCACTCAAATTTTGAGGGGGCTGGAGAAGAGGCAAATAGCTCAAATTTTTCGTTTTGATCTCATATGAAAGAGTGAGTCACGGACACCAACATATTTAAATTTCAGCTTCCTAAGTGCATTTGAGGCGAGTTAGCAAAAACCTGTTTTTGAGAAAATTGCGTTTTTTGTGTCACTCACTTTGCGCAGGCGGTGTGGATAAAATTCGCTCAAAATTCGGTGAGGAACTCTTCTTGCAAATACGCAAAAATAGTTTTTTTTTTTTTCGATAAATTTCAAAATGGCGGATCACTCAAATTTTGAGGGGGCTGGAGAAGGGGCAAATAGCTCAAATTTTTCGTTTTTGATTTCATATGAAAGAGTGAGTCACGGATACTAACATATCCAAATTTCAGCTTCTTGAGTGCATATTGAGAGGAGTTAGATCAAAAAACGGCTTTTTGAGGAAGTTTTGAGTCATGAAATTTCTTGAATCTTCCATATCTCCCCACCAAATCAAGTTAAAGAGGTCAAATTTTGTGTGTGAGGTTAGTTGGTGACCACAATATGACCTCTTGAATTTGGATCAAAATGGATTCAAAATGGCGGATTATCAAAATTTTGAGTAGAGCTTGAGGAGCCTCAAGTTGGTAAAAATGTAATTAATATGAATTCATATGGTTATTGGGGATAAGTTGTATACTATATCCCGAATTCACTTCCATACATGATGTTGGAGGGGGGAAGGCGGGGTTACCAACCTAAAATAGTGGTGGGGTACAGGAGGGGTCGAAAATTTTTTATTGCTGTGTCATATGATAAAATGAGCCCAAGTGACAAACGTATTTTGATTTTAGTTTCTTTCAGTGATTTTGGAGGGGAGTTAGAGCAAAAAACGGCTTTTAGAGGGGAAATTGCTGCAAGAAATTTCATGAATCTTCCATATCTCATCACCAAATCGGCCTAGAATGGTCAAACTTTGTATGTCTACATTTGTGTCAAATTGAACTTCTTAAGTGTTTTTGGAAAGGATAGAGTGGGGTTTTTCAGACTTGGTATTGGGTGTGGCCTGTAGTGATGAACAGTTGAGCGTGGTTATTACTAAATCAAAAGAAGCCCCAGTTAAAAACTCAGCTCCAGTAATGCGGCATGGCTGCTTACGTTTTTTTTATTCTTCGAGTATTGACCGAATTTTCACTTTGTATAGATAGGTATACTATAGGATTAGTTTCGGAAAAAAAGTACTCCTTCAATGTTGCATAGAGACTATAGAGAGCTTATAGAGCAAAATGTTTAGTTACCTGTCGTCCAATCCTCATATACTACAATAGGTATAATGTGAGAGGGGTCACTCGGCTCTTCGTAAGAAGCGTAAACAGAATGCCTCACTGCCTCACTACCTAATTTCAAGACCTTACTTCCAAGTTGCCAAAAACAAAACAAAACAAAACACACGGTATTATCAAGGCATAGGTGTATGCGAAAAACTGAAAATTTCTGATCGCAGAAGATACGTATATTTACGTATGTACTCGTACGTAGGTATACGCACACGTAGCGCTCGGCGAAAAAGCTATCCGACGTGAGTTGCCGATGCCGCGTGGTGGTAGTTTATGCGTGGTGCGGTGCGGTACATTGCAGCAGCCGCAGTCAGAGTCGCAGTCGCGTCGTCGGTACGTAGCTTATAATTATCGAATGTAAACTCGGTACTTGCCAGCTTTACTTTTTTTTGTTAGAGGAGGTTTTTTTATTTATTTTTATTTTTTATTTTTTATTTTTAATAATGCACGATAGCGGTCATTTCTCATTTTACAGCCACTTCGACTTCGCTGGCATTTTTATTACGGCTACGTGTCATAAAACCTAGCATGAAGCATCTCGCTTGAAAGCAAAACGTCTTTAATGCGCGCGGCCGCATACCTAGCCCGCTTGAGCCATTTTTCGCCTATGTACGCTATATCGTTTCGTTTCTCTCTCTTTCTCTTTCTTTCTTTTCATTTTTTTACAATGCTGCATTGCTTTTTTTGGCCTTTATCACATATGCTGCCTCTGCCGTTACCAATTTCAAGTGTTCACAACAGCGCAGCGGTACCGGTACGAGTATAGTTGCTAGTTAAATGGTGGTAGTATAGTTACCTCAAGCTCAAGTATACGCTGTATTTAGAGTTGAAAATTTGAAAAAATTGAAGAAAAACATTCTATGCTGCACGCTGGTCGCATCTTTTGGTAAATGTAGATATACGTGTAGGTAAGTTTATAAATACATTGCTACCTACAGCTAGACCTTTACGCATACCTTTATGGGTACGTGGTACACGCAGTATGCTTACTATACTGTACTTAGTTGCAATACTTGAAAAACGCATTTATACCGTCCTTCCTAGTGATTCGGGTACGAACTGCGCAAAAATCTCAGTTTGTTGATAACATACTCGTAATAAGAGTTAAACTATACAATTTCTAAATCAGAAATTATTTTTAAAATAATTATACTACACTATAATAAATTTCACCTGAGGCTGATAAATTCATTTCAACTGCATTATGATAATTAATATGTATAGTGATTTCTTGGCGTTTGAAAAAATATTTTTTGAATGACTGGAAAAGAGATTTTTTTGCTGATTGGTGATTGCACCCTAATCACTTGAACGTACGGTTACGGTAGGTACAGCGCATCGGTGTGCAGCGCGCACATTTTAAGCTCTCAGCAACCATTATTACGGTATACCTATATATGGGTAAGTTTTCACCTTGCAGCGTTCCACAGTACAGCAGAGCAGGTATATAGTACCTAGACCTACACATATGTATATTATGCTATGGTGACTACGTGTGTACGTGAGAGTATCATACACACTGGATGGTAAAAGTCTTGCGCTTGTAGACAATGAACGTATATATACCAGATACCTATTGGCTATTACCTAAAGTACACAATGTGCGTATATTGTATGCTACGTAGAACGTAGTACGTACATATACGTATATGCCTACATTATGACTTACGTCTCCTTACGAGCCTCAAATACGTAAGCAATAGTAAGTAAATGAGTATTAAGACGTATAATATACAATTATAGGTGCGCGGTCGCCGTATTACTCTCGTACCTTATATCGTCGTAATATCGCAATATCGTATAGGTTTAATGGTGGTGGCCCCGCACTGCGCCCAGTCGCGTCGTTTTATTTGTAAAACTCATCTCGGTATAGCAGTTTTACGATAAAGCGTAATATTTTGGCGCCATCGAGAGACAAAGGCGGAATGCGATAAATTACGTTTGACGTTTTCAAGTTACCGGTACAGGAGAGCGCGAGCGGCGCGACGTGTCAATTTTGAGGACGCCGCGCCGCTTTGGCTTTTGTCGTTACGATTACCAACAAATAAAATTTATGCTTTTCTAATTTGTATGGGCTCCTTGCGACAGCGCGCCACGCCTCGTCCTGCTATATCAATATAACGTGTAAGTACCTATTCATGCGTTTGGTAGCATGGTAGGTATAGGTACGTCTACGTTCTACGTAACAAGCTAACAACCATGGTAGCTAGGTACTATGTATATACCAGCGATGGGCGAGATTTAGATCACAATAATGTTTGGATCATAGATCACGATGTTCAGATAGCCTGATGATCTTTTACGATCACGAAATATGAAAATAGTTCGAAGTCTTCTGTTAAACTCAATTTCATGTTTATTTCTACGAGTACCTAATACCTATTGGGTAAATACTGTATTTTTGATGTACGTAAATTCTGCATTCAAAATACGTATACTTAGTATCTTCGGCAATTCCGTTTTCTGTTCATTATTTTCAATTAGGTACGTACTGGCCGAACTTTTTCGAACTGAAAGTTAAGGTACCTACAAGTTGTGTCGTCTCATACACGTAGATGAGTGCGTATTACAGAAAATAAAGCACATGATCTTGATCTCTGGGCACTACGTAGGTCTAGGTATACATACAGTATAATTATACGAATAATGTCCAGTACCTGTAAATACTCGTACCTACCATTAGCGTTGTCCCGATACCACGTTATCAGTTATCGTGATATAAAAATAACGCATATATCAATATCACTTTTAGCTGTTGCGCATGCGCTTACGTAGGTTCATCATCAACACGGTGGTGTGATTACAATTGCGGATGATGAGGAAATTTTTCAGTCAGTTACCTACCTATTGATTTCAATTTCATGAATACTACTTATTAACGTCTTTAAAACACATTTCATTTCGAAGCTAAGATTTGACAGTCGTATTTTCAACTGATGGTAAGTATATTGTATGTCAAATTAGAGCTCGTTTTATCACCTTTCCAATCATATGTCAATGATCGTCATTGCATCACTCTATCAAAATCTACAAACCAAAAACAAAATCAACGCATATGTGCTAAATGAGGCCACACTTCGTTTAGTAAACTGCTATACATAAGTTTTCTAGGGAAATGGCTCCGTGTACAAAAATTCATCTACAGAAGGCTATGCGAGAAGTTGCGAATTAAGCTTTTGCACAAAAGACTGCCAAAAAGTACAGAATGCCGAGAAGAACATTAGGAAATCATAAGTAATGCGTAGAATTTTGTCTGTGAATTTTGCTCGTAATTTTCAATAAACAATGCGACCAGTTTTATCTTGTAGAATGTACTTACTTTAAAAAAAACACTTTGAAATAGTTTTACTAATGATAAAACATAATTTTGCAGTCATTTTAGGCACAAAAAAGTGGTGGCCCTATTAAGAATGGGGGAGGTTTCATAAAGTAGACGTGTTCCAAATGAGGCCACTTTCTTCCATCTTGAATTTTTTATGGGGGGAGGGGATTTTTACGAAAAAAAAAAAAAAAAGACCTGGGGTTTGAAGCTAGAGGGTTCAAGGTACCTGTCACCAAATTTTCAACATTTTCCAAGCATTTGGGGGGCGTGAGGGGGGTTTAAAATTAAGAGTGGCCTCTTTTCGTACACCTACCTTATAGCTATATTTAATTATGTGTGCGAAATGCAGACCTAATTTATATGCATTTGCACTTGGTATATTGCATATGGGTAGAGCTGTAGAGGTACCGCTGTCTACGAATATAGCGCAAGTAGATCATATTCGTAAGTCTGCCACGATAAGGAACAGAGAAACGAGAGAAAAAGAAAATGCCTGCTCTAAAGACCATCTCTATTCCTTAATTGTTCGCCCTCAGGTGTTTTGAAAAGTTGGGAAATTTATAATTGTTCAACGTTGAAATTGGGAACTTGGAATTTCTTTTGGGAAAATAAGAACTCGAATAAATTCGAACTGATGCCAACTTATATCATGTATAGCACACAACCAGGGATGTAGCCCCCTTGGCTTTTGGAAAGTTGGTAAATTTAGAATTTTAGCGTAGCAGTATTATTACAGCTATTTTTAAAATTTTTGAAGACTAAAAAAAAAAAAGGTCAACAGTTGGTAAAATTTCATGCCCCCCCCCCCTGAAGAATGTCCTCGTTACGCTCCTGAGTGCAGTTAGGACGTTGTTGCGTAATGCCATCCATATACTCTATACTCTGCGTCTGTCTAACTAATTTCAACACCCCCAAGCGCTAAATTCTCTTCATCGACAAAAAAGTATTCGTTATTTCATTTCTTTTCATTTCTTATTACAGGATTAAGAAATTAACGCATAAATAATCGTTTCTCCATGATTTCAAACCATAATTTACAAGATTACGAACGTTTTTAAACTTTCAACGTTTCATTCCAGTTAATTTTGCAACACTGGTTTTGGAAGAAATGAATTTAATTCAATAAAATGTGCAGTAAAAAATTTAGTCATTTAGGTGACATTTTTTGTCATGAAAGGGAATTTCACGCTCGGGGGTGTTGCATTCAGTTAGACGCATAGTGTATACGCTATACAATATTAATACTTTAACGTAGATATATAGTTCTATAGGTACAGGATTACCTACCCTTAAGCTAGAGCCCGTTGACGGCTCGTCCAATACTGCTGTTTTACAGCCAACACTAATGAGCGAAGGCAAAATGCTGATTCTTCTATGAAACAGTGTCGCCAACATCATCCAATCACAATACCGTACGTATTTGTTCATTTCATCAAGAGTGTACGAAAGTTGACGCTTTCACGTTGGCTCGCATCGCACGGTATCTTAGAGCAACAAAGGTAGATAGGTAGAGGTACATACGATTACACATCTAGACATACCAGGTATATGCACGAATTTAACACCTATTTATCTACCTAACTTGCGACAACAAAGAAAACGCGATAAGAAATTTTATTTATTTCCAAACGCCTGTTATTAAACTGTCTTGGAAAAATATTGCTATCGAAAGAGAAGAAAAAGGGTATGCGAAAGGTAAAAAAAAAAAAAAAAATGTGACATTACTGACGTTTTAAATGGCCCTTCCAAAAATACCGAACGGTTAATTATATAGTGTGCCGAAAGTAATATGGACCTGAAGAGAAGTAAGTAATAGTGTAACAGTAACACCCTCTGGTGGCTTTGTCTTTAACAATGCGGTAATTTGATCGCGTTCGAAGAATCTTAAAACTCCTCCGAATTTCAAGCCGTACAGCTAAGTACGGAAGATACTCTTGCGTTTTCTTAATACACATGCAGTATGCGTACGAATGAGTGGACTTTTTGTGCTTATCTTTATTTCCATTGCGTAGGCTACTCAATTACGTATACATATACTTACGTAAGTTGTATATAACTACATAATACATATAATATATCTATGCTGCGCACATATTAATACACATTATGGTGATACTGATAATAAATTATAAAAATAATACATTACTACGTACCTCTACCTAATGTTTGGAAGTTTTCAACGATAATTGAAAAGTATTGCTGCCGAGTATAATATGGACGATTCTGCATAGAATTTGTTACATTTCCATGAGAGTAGGGCAGTTTCTAGAAAAATTATATGTTTTTAATGAGGAGTACAAAGTAGGTATTTGTGACGAATTTAACGAGCAATAAAATCTTTTCGGCGCGTGATATCAATGTGTGCTGACATGATTTTGATTCTACCTTTTCGCAGGGTCTTCATTGTCTTCAACCTTTATATTTATGGATCTTTTCAAAAATTCGCCTATACAACATCATTATGGAACTGTGTGCGTATCAATATACGAGTGATGTATGACTGCGATGTGCTCGTGTAATTTAGAAGCTAATTTAGTCGTACCATCACTTAATAATACGGTCGAGTGTCTCGCGTCTCGCTGATAAGACCATTGCCCACTCGATGAAAAAATAATATGTTTTTGCGCATTTTCGCCAAGTGATCTAACGAAGAGGTGTAGATATTAGGTACAAGGGGAGGTACTGATTAGTATACGAATATTTACATACTATGTTTAGGTATCGCAGCGCGTATTACGTATTATCGAGGACAGTAACGTATTAGGAACTTAATGCTGATTCTCGAATGTAATGTTTTCCACTTACTATGTGATGCTGACAATATAACAGAGTAAGCAGTATTAAACACATAATAAGTAGGCAGCTATTAGGTACATTAAGATCAAAGAAATTGGCAGATATCTTCATGTTACATCGTTTTCCTTCCGATCGCTGATTATTAGATTTGATATAGTGGACGGCTGTTGTGATGTACACGCGAGTCGAGAGTACGAATACTTGCAGCGTGGAGTAGTATCGCGTCCTTAGTCTGGACTGTAAAATCGCTGCATAATGCCCATCGTAGATAAATATTAAAACGAAAATGAAAACTCGAAATTCAAAAAAGTATATTGTATCATCCGTACGTTTATAATGTGTAGATTATGTGTTTGTATGAGATTCGGGAAGACGGTGACGACGTTATGGTGTTATGGCCTGAAGGATGGTGATGATGACGGCGATGGCGATGGCGATGGCGATGGCGATGGCACGACGCTGAAAACTCGTAGCATTTGGGTGTACATAACGAATGAGCCTATAATCGAACGTTCCTCCTCTTCGTGACGGTGCCTCTGCCTGCTGTCTACCTGTCTGTCTGCTCTACGTCTACCTATACCTTTGTCTCAATAATATTGGATGGAGCCAATCCTACACCGCAAATGAAACGCAGTTCTCGTGAAAACAAACGCATAATATGTACGTATAAATACAGTATTTAGGTATGAAGGTATATGCTATGTATATGTATAATAGCCTATGTACATTGTACACTCTAGATGTCGTATAACACTCGTAGCAATATTGTAGGTTTCTTTCTTCTCCTCTTTCTCCCTCCTCCCCACAATTTCAGTTGAAAATTCAGATCCATAGGCAAGGATATTTTTATAAATTTGCATAAAAAACATCATCATCATCATCAACAACAACAACAACAACAACAACGCATAGGTTACAATACATTGTATACGTGTCCTGCTTGTAGTGGGTATACAGTGCATAGTGCATACTTGTCGGTCGCGGTATACATTTCGCGCTGTCAGCAGTGAAGTAAGTATTGACAACGGCGACCAATCCTACATATAGGTGTGTACCTAATACACACGTAAGTGGGTACAACTGTTATGGGTAAATTATTAGATTTTAATACAATATAAATATAATTTAGGTAAAATATACATACATTACGTACATACTCGTATATTAGATAAGCATATCTGTAATAATTACAAAACGAAACGAAAATCACGTTCAGGTTGATGGTTGGCTTGGTTAGTAAGTAAGTAAGTACGGAGTAGATACCTACCACCTAATATTGTACATACGTGTATGCTACGTATAGCTAATGCTATATACACATCATAAAAGTAAAGTACACGCATAAGTATACTGTATATATATATATATAGTATATGATGAAGCTGCACGGGTCGTCGCCATGGTGGCCGTTGCTGCGAGTCAATATTCTGTGCGACGCGACGTACCGTACAATCCTATTCGAAACAGTAAATTAACTTCTTGTCATATACGTAGATAGCAACCTTCGTCCTTTCCGTAATAGATGACCACTATACATCATTGTCTTTTCATAATTGATCCGCGTTCTCCCCTCTTCGATTTTCGACCTAATTTTCAAAGATACCGACACCGCATACGACGTATATATACGTACGATATACCTAATACGAATCGCTCGAAGCTCGATCCCCCATACATTTCTTTACTTTTGCATTTTCGTCTTTTCGTCCGAAAATTTGTATAGCCATGCTAACTTTAAATGTTTATCAGTGAAAACGCTCACCGAACAAGTACATATACATATACATATAGGCATCAACTTAGGTGCATTTCCAAAAATACTAGCAACTGGTACTTTGTATGAGATGATAATTAGCCTATATACGACAACGACATAGGCAAGTGCTGCGAATAATTTACGAAAGAAAAGAAAAAACTTTGGCTGCTGAATATCGATGTAGCTATTTATAATACGTAAACGTACTACCTAATACCTATATAATATACACTATATAGTCAGTATACCATACCTAGATACAACTAGGTGCTAGTATGGTATATCTCTATATACATCTATTTAATTCCTACACGACTCACGCCTATAGTCCGATACTTATATATTTATGGAATTGCGCGCGTTGTCTGATAGCGTGGAGGGGTGAGCCGCAGCCGGTGAGCGTGTGTTTTTCGAGATTATTTTTTTCTTTTAATGTTTACTATACGATTTCTGAAATTAAGTTTCGTTTTTCACTTTTCACGTATTCGCTCCTCTGAGCTTATCAACTTACCTACGTACGTATTTAAATAATGCTAAACGGGGAAAAGTTTGCAATGCTGCACTTCTGCGGCAGCTGCTTTTCATCAGGCATTTTTTTCTCTCTTCCAATACACGCGCTAATATGTAACTCGATTCATAATAAATGTATACATAGGTACTAGTACATACGAATACGGAGCCGCCAAGTAAGTGATTACACGTAGGTAAGGCCGTAAGGGGTACTATTCGGTAAAACGGTCAGCCATTAAAATATCCAGATTTGTAAGCGCGTACGTGTATATATTATGTGTATAGTATACATATACGAAGTATACGCGTAAGAAGTCGCGAAGACAGGTTAGAGGAGACGTTCGATATACGAGTGCGTACGAACTACGAACTGGCCACAATAATTGGATTGTTTTCTCCTTGATCTTCGACCTTCTTACTCGGATACTTTTCATGCATCTATCTATCTATATATTATACCTATCTATCAGTTTCGAATTCGAGCTTGTAAACACTCGACTTCTAAAAGCTGACCAAATGACGAAATTATTAATTCCACACCTAATGGCTAATACGTACCTCTACCTATAGACTTATACACTATACGCACATAGTATACGTTAGCCGTCGTGGTTGAATCTTGCAGTACCCAGAACCAAGTGCCTAATGTCCACAGCATACGCATACGCTTATGAATATGTGTGTATGTTTATCCGACGTGTACTTGCATTCGTGATAATTTTGGGCAATGGTATCGGTATGCTGGTACTGGTGCTTGTTTGTACGGTATGTATACAAATGTACATACTTAATTAGGTTGGATATTTACATCGAGGAACGTAGAGTAGCATCACGTTGTTCTTTATTTTTTCCGACATTTACTACCTGCGACGTCTACGTATAGTATATAAATGTATAATTGTACATCTACCTATATGATATGAATAATTTTGAAGGGGGCTGAAGGAGAAGAAAATGGCTCAGAATTTTTGTTCTTAATTTCATGTGAAAGAATGAGTCATGGATACCGACATATCAAAATTTTAGTTTCAGGTTTTTGAAGAAGTTTTGAGTCATGAAATTTTTTGAATCCTTGAAATTGCATCAAAATGGGGATTATCAAAATTTGAGGAGAGCTTCAGTATCTCAAATGGAGATAATGTTATAATATGAATTCATACCATTATTGAGTTAAGAAGACGTGTACTGCATATATCTCAAATTCAACTTCACAGATGATATTGGGGAGAAGATGAAGGGTATTATTGACTTCAAAATGTGGTGGGGGCGCATGAAAGGTCAAAATTTTTTTATTGTGGTATCATATGATTAAATGAGTCTAACTTCGTTCGTAGGGTAAGGCATGATCAGAATCTCCAGTAATGCGGCATGGCTGCTTACTTTTTTTTCTATTTGTTTTCATTTTTTTTTTTTTTTATAGTTTTTTTCTCCGCCTGATTTATGGTCGTGAAGGTGAAGTCCGCACTGTTTCGATATATTGGAAGAGTGTGCAGGAAAAGAAGCAGGTAAATGTGTAATTTTTTTTAATTGAGTTATTGTATGATTGTATTGGTCTTGAAGAGTATACTACAGATTTTGTGAAAAATCAATTGATGCGCCATGTACGACGATGACGGTATGGGGAAAGAAGCAGGTAAGTACATTTTATTTTCAACTTTACGAGTATAAATTCATTTACCGCTAATAAACTAAAAATGAACTTACCAAGTTCTTTCCCTGCACCGAGCTTATTAAAAAATGGCGCGCGCATTTTGGCCATACCGCTAAAGGGCTCGAGCTCTAGCTACAGCTCGACGTATCAATTAATCATCATGGTACGAGATGAGTACAGCAAGCACGAGTAAAAGCACTAGCGCTTAAAAGCCATTGTCAACCGACGTTTAAAATGGTTAAAATTTAAACAATGTTAAAACACTAATCTGCAGCCAACTTACAGAGACTTTAATTCACGTTAAACGGTTGTAAAGACCTCTGCCACCCTATTTTCGTTTCGTTTCGTTTCGTTTCGAGTTGAGTGGAGTTGAGTCGAGTCGACCAAAAACCTAGGGGATTTAAAAATTATTCAAAGCGGATAATTTGTTAAAATAAGGCAAGCGGCGCGGCGAAATACTAACCGCTGTATAATAACAAGTGTAAAAGTTGTAAAAGGAAAACTAAAATGCGAAAAAAAGAAAAAAAGAAAAAAGTAAGAGGAGAAGATTTAAGAGCCACGAAAGATGAAAGTGACAAGCTCTGATGGCATTTGTACCGCCTCATTACCTTTGTCTCAATTTTCTTTCAACTGTGAAATTCAGCAGCGGCAAGGGCGACGGTGGCGCTTCTACCTTTGCGCTGGCGTTGGTGGTGGCGGCCCTTTCGTTTTAATAGCGCGCCCCTTCGCGGCTTCGTCACGCTGACGGCTTCTGGCCTGCGCCTCCTATCCTATATACATATCTCTACGCCAATTCTAATTCAATCCCTTATCTTTGGCATGCGACGAATTATCTACTAGCTTTTTTTCTACCTTTTCTTCTTCTTGCGTTATTTATAAAGAATCATATTTACGAATACGTACAATGTACATAGGGCTAGCATCAAACGTTCTTCAATACCTTTATACCTACTCTTGTGCATACAGTATACACTATACAGCGTACATTATCATGTATACCTAAGAGATCCGAACCTTGGAGATCGGGACCGGGTAGTAATGAGGATTGCAGGGCTAGATGAGTGGTGCTTGCCATCCCTACTGTGCATGTTTCAACCAGATGAGGTATGTTTGTAATGTGGCAAATGTAGCGCGCTAGTGTTTGGATGGTTAACGCGTTTCCAAATCTCTCACGGGACCCCATGTCCGTGATACTGAACTGATTGCGAACCAGCGGGCTTGGAGTAGGATGAGATGAAGAAGACAGAAGTAGGGCACTAAGGTGCAGGCAATCACCACCATTCGAAAGGTATGGGTCAACAATCAAGTGCCTATGTACATAGTAGCCCCCAAGTATGAGGTGGTGGGTAGTAGGCATGACGTGCGCACGGCGCAGACATAGGCCACAGACTGCAATAAGCATCGAAACCCACCAGCCGGGAGCATGGCAAGATGGGAACGTCGAACTTCCGATGTGGTGGAACAAGGGTGGAGCTTTTGCCCGCCCGAGGGATACCCGGGGGCATCCCTACCTGGCTGGAAGTGATACCACAAATGATTTCCAGTCAGGTAGTATTACTTGCGGTAGAGAAGTCGCGCGCGCGCGCGCAAAAAAAAAAGTTATACCACATGGGTGTATATGTATATAGACTATATATATATGTCTTGATTTCTACTTCGATGTAATAAAACGAGAGTAATGACTAACCAATTAATGAGTAAGTCAGTACGAGTACTCAGGTCAACGCAAAAAATACGCGCGTAAATGAAGTTGCATAACGAAGCGCCGCACAAATATCGTCACCGATTACGTCGCGCCGTATAACTAGACGAATTATGCAGCTTATTTGACGTTTTTTGTGCTCTAGCTGTCACTGTAGTTCTCTTATCATTATTTTCGTGTGTTACGTATTATTAATTCGAGTAAAAATCATTTTTTATGTTAGCTTTTATGCATCGCCATGCCTGTAATGAATAAAATGACGTAAAATGAAGGTACATACCTATGTAATGGATATATTAGGTATAGGTATAGAAATAGGCATAGGCATTGGTAGGTATGTAGGTAAAGGTGCATATGCATTCGCGATAAACACGAAAAAGATGAAGAGGCGAAGAGGTGAAGATGCTCGGTCCGAAAGTAAAGACAGATTTGATCTGCTTCATGATGGATGGTGCATTGTCGGTCTTCTCGCGGCCGCCATCATCCCCAGAGCTTCGCGATTTATCAAAAGTCATTCGTACCGTGTGGGTGTGCGAGATAATAGAAAATAAAGAAGCGTATATGCCAGCGAAATGCCACCGCAGCAGTCCCTCGGGTGAAAGCTATGTAAGTACTCGCGTAACGCGTATTATCGCGGCCGTTCAATTTTCTCCTCTTACTTACGTAAATTCATTTACACGCAATGAAAGAAAAAAAAACCGGTAATACCGAAACCGAAATAGGAAAAAACGGTAATTACCGGTAATCGTAACAAAAAACTGTAAAACCGTAATAAAAACCAATACCAAAACCGAAAAAAATATATGGTTTTAATTTCGGTTTTCAATACTTCATTTTCACCTTTCATTTCAAGAAGCAAAAAAAGGGAAACCTCGGTTTTTGTTGATTTTGATGCTTTATCGAGATATTTTTTTTTTTTTAATTTTAAATTTTTTTTCAATATACCTATATTCATATTGGTTCTCACAGTTACTTACGACTACGTTCTACTAGTTTCCATACCAAGTCACAAACTTTGATATCAAAATTGAATTGTGTTTGAGACTGAGGCTGAATAAACGTATTTATATTTTGTGAACAAAAATACGTGAAACAAAATTAATAAATATGCTGAATAATACGGGAAAAAAATTAATTCACTTTCATTAAAAATCATAATTCATAATTCAATAATAATCAACGATAAGATTATTTTTTTCTATTATTCTTATCATCATCATCATTGTATTCATTTCATGTTGTATTAACAGCTGCTCTAAATCTTAAATCTCATCAGTTTTGATTAAAAGTAATTTAGATAAAGTTGTAAAAAAAAAAGTGAAAAATGAAAACCAATAAAATCAAAAAAAAAAAAAAAAAAAGAAAAAAAATACCGAAAACCGTAAAACGAAAACTGTTACCAAAACCGTAATTAAAACGGGTTTTCAGCCTTGTAAAAGCGTTGAATGGCGAAGCGATAATTACATCGGCTACTTATTAGGTATACAGTATCTACGTAGACAGAAGTGTCCAAGTTGCGTATACTATTCACGTACAGGTAAAACCGTCATCGACTGTAGCTGGGCGATACGAAGGCTATATATACGAGTACATAATATTGTATCCATTCATCACGTATACGAGTATCTCGCATCTTATATGTAGGTACCTACTACCACCTACTACCTATACTCAGTTTCTAGCATTGCTGCTCTCGTTGCCGACCCATTTCCAATGTATTTCGCATTTCTGTACCCAAAAAAACATCGATAAAATCTATGCACATTGCGCATACATCGACATCGTCACCGACACGTACTCTTCCGAGTTGTGAGGAATGATTCTAGCGCATCTGCATCAGAACAGTCCAAAAAAGATTTCGTTTTCGTACGAGACGAGGCGAAGCGACGTGCGAGTAAAAACAGTATAATTATATACGCGCATAGGAAAAAAAGAAAACATAGATGAACTTTTGGTGATGGCGCGGCGCGGCGCGGCTCGGCGAGGCGCAAAAAAATACTTACTCGTCGTCTCGTAATTTAAGCCATTTCGATTGGAAAAAGTATTAAAAATTTGTTCGGTTATTGACACATGGAAAAGGGTGTTGATTAATGGTCGAGTTTGTATTTTACACGGTAGAACGCGTTTGTGTCGTTTGTCAAAATATCACGCCGCGCCGCTTCGACGAGGAAAGGATAAGACCGTTACTACCGACACCGCTTGTTTACAGCTTCATTACCCACAGATTCAACCTTTCTTTTCAATATTATGTTAGCGTCAAAAGTTTCTGCGAATTCACTTACCCTGCTGCACCTGCACCCCTTATAATAATTACGCGTGCAACTTATTATTTCGTTCCTTCTTCCTTCTCCGAATTGTTAGAGCGCTTTCGTTTTCAAAACGCAGCAATGAGACTGCTGCGTCCCGCTAGCACCATCCATCACGCTAGACGCTACCGCAAACTACCTAGTGCCTAGTACCTAGCTACCTACTACGTACCACGTACGAATAGATTGTATACGCATTTAATAAATGTACCTATTGTCTGCCCGATGCCTACTGCCTACTGCCTGCTGCCTATAGTGCCTATAGTGCCTATGCTGAAATTTCACGTAATATTCGTATCAACGCTATAGATAAAATACATACCTGCCTAAATGTAAACACTAAACACCTATACCTATAAATAGGCAGTAGGTCTACGCGTATATATTTGAAAATTATTTAAATTTTTCACACGTCTAATGGTTAAGGCTGCTGCTGATAAGTTTACCAAGCTTAAACAACAACTTCTCATCCATATCATCGAAGCCCTGCTAACACAAAAGCTTTTGTCAAAAGTTGAGAAATTCAACTTTGATGTTACGACAATGAAACACCTCGCGCATCAAAGAAATAACAGAATCTAAAATGACCCTAGAGACGTGAGACGTTTATTCTAACCCCAAAATGCTGCGGTATTAGTGTCGCCGCGCCGCGCCGCGCCGCGCTGTTACGTTGATATCGTTATGGCATTGCCTTTTCTCTCTCTATCTCTCTTTCTTTATTTCTTTTTTCTTCTTCTTTTCCGCATGCTAAATATTATCTCTCCTACTAAAGCGTTTCGTCAACGTTGTTCTGTTGTATCGACAAAATTTTCCAGTCTAAATACTACTTTTTTTGCAAATTAATAATATTCCTATTCTTTCGGAGTGGCCTAGGCGTAAGATGCGTAATGCTTTTTTATGTATTTTTCAAGCATACGTCCAAATAAATGTACCTAATTATGTCAACTCTCAACAAATTAAATTAGATTTAAAGTAACAAAAGAAAAATGTTTGCCAAGAAGCAGGATGCTTGAACAGCAAATGAAAGTTCTACTACTGATGTCGCACCATAATAGAGTCCTAATATGGAGTATTTAGAAGTGTAAATTATTTTCTTCTTCGTTTCGTAGGTCTAGGTATTATACGCGTTCGAGTGTGGATTAATATAGATTAGCAAACAGCGAACATTTTTGAGGATTTGAAAAAAGTTACAAAGGAATGACATTATATTGTTACGTCGTTGAATCCATTATAAATCTGCGTACTTACTCAAGCAGAAAATAGCCCTTTACTCGATCACGTCGTTAAATCCCTGCAATTTTAATTCTAATAACCACTATATTACTAGAAATGCTACGTACATTTGCGTAGTTGGCTAAAAATGATTTTTTTTTCATCTGTTTGCATATAGCTACATTAATACGCACCTCTATACCTACATCCATAAGTTGGTGAGAGGTATATGTATATGTATTTTAAATTCTCATTGACTCTGATTATACTCATATATTATACAGTTGAACAAGTACTCATACGTGATCTCTCAGTTTCTGTTAATAAAAGAATAAACATGAAAAAAAAGAGGATTTACAAAAAAAGTTAGCTGAACTTCTCCCACATTCATAAATTTGAAAAAATTTACAGCTCCCTCCCAAATTCTTCAAAGCAGCTGAAATTTTGAATAATCCAGCATCCTTAAGCATGTAAATATGTACTTTCGAATGATATCTATACGCCTCGAGTCCTTCCTTTGCAAGCGAAAATACGTAACTAATTTTAGCACCATAATGAAAGTATACATTTATAATATCATTTATTTGTTTATCGCTTACATGCATACATCTTTCCATCTTCATATAAATATGTGCGGTACTTGAACTATTCCTTAATATAAAATTACATCCCTAAATTTCCCAGTTCTACTGCTGTACTCAAGAATATTATAATTATACTAGCTGACCCAGCAAACGTTGTTTTGCCATATTATAAATTATCCAACTCTCCTCCAAATGCTTTGAAAAGCTGAAATCCAAGAAGTTTAGTCACTTGGGCTTATTTTCTCATACGATACTACAATAAAAATGTTCGACATCTTTGTATCTCCACCACATTTTGAGGTCGATAACCCCGTGCTCCGTTTTCGTCCATCGTTACGGCATCCGCCTGAAAATGGAATTTTTTCGGTAAAAATCGCGTTTCTGACACGAAGAACGTGAGTACGCGAAAAATGATCATCAGATTCGAAATCAGCGAACTTGAATTAGTCGATAACGATCATAATCTCGATTTTTTCGGATTCGTCGAAAATTCAAAAGAACCACGACCTATAGGCGCTTCTTCGTTTTTTGGGTGAAAAAATTTTCGGTCTCAGATTTTGGCGCAAGGTGTCTCATAAGGGGTATTCGAAGGCGTAGAGTCCATTTTTGCGGTCAGTTGCGCCCAAAATGGTGTGTTTTAGTCATTTTGTTGCAATTTTGGCGTTTTTTGAAAATTTCGTGTACGCAAAAAAACACGTTTCTCTCGCCGGATTACCGTTTTTCGGCCAAAACTAACCACGAAAATGGACTCTACGCCTTCGAATACCCCTTATGAGACACCTTGCGCCAAAATCTGAGACCGAAAATTTTTTCATCCAAAAAACGAAGAAGCCTATAAGGTCGTGGATTTTTCGAAATTTCGACGAATCCAAAAAAATCGAGATTATTGTCGTTTCCGTCTAAATTCAGTTATTGCAAAATGAATAGGTAATGAAAAACTTTCACTCACCATATTTATATTTCCTCTTAGTAAGCTTCAGATTTCTTCTGTTGCGTTGTTTATATGGGACATGGGTTTCTTCATAATGTCCTCTTTCAGTGCCTTCCATGATCCTCTTCATTGCTTCTTCTTCGTATCCATTTCTTCTGTAATGGTGTTGATATCGCACCCTCAGTACAATAAGGGCACATTTCAAAAAAAGATGTAAAAATTCATCAAAAAGGTATCCTTTCTCACACTTTTTTGGAGTAAAATGAGCTAATTTAGTGTATCTGTTACAGTTTTACCCACTTACATTAATTTTACCTAAAAATGTTTGTAAAAAGAAGTACTTTTTTGAGATGTGGCCTTATTGCACCGAGGGTGCGATATAGATTTCTTCATCAATGTTGGATCTCTTCCAGACTGGTATGCGATAGTAACTAATGCTATTACGGTCGCCTTACAACGTAGAGGCTGACAACGGCCACTCAAAGTGATATCTGTACTACTTAGGCTCTACACAGCTGCGGGGTCAACCTCCCTCAACGACCTTCACGAACCATATACTGCGTCTTAACTGATTTTAGCACCCCACAGTTTGCAGCTCTATTGAAAACAACTTTTTTTTATAAGTGAAGAACACATTAGAAAAATTTAGTAAGGAATCAGTTTAATATTTCAATACCAAATAATTTCTACATTCAAAGTCGAGAAGTTTAAATTAAATTTCAAATAAATGTACTTCCTAATTTAATGGGTAATTAAGATCATTTAGACACAGAGTCGCAGTGTATACATATCTCACTTATAGCACCATCTTCCTCTCCCTGTTGCTAACAGAGTCACCTCCACATCTCACCACTGGAAACACGCTGCCGGTGCCTTTGTTGCTGACACAAGAACTCCTTACAGCACAGAGCACCGGATGTGTCGAGAAAGTAAGTACTACATATTGTAGTATTTGTGTGATATTAATATCGATTTATTATATGTACAATAACACAAAATGCAAGATACAGTACCTATTTACAATATTATCCAGTACATAAGGTACATCAGTGTTGCCGTATGATGCCTTACTCATCCCACCTTCTTTTTATAATTACCAAGTAAATTTAACTGATAATATCTTGAAAACTCCCAGTTGGGTGAAACTTCGCCTATAAATATGCGATTAAAATTGTGGCAACTTTCCAGGACAAACGAGTTTTTCTTTTTTTCGCCCATGAAGTCACCTATTTGTTCGCTTATAATATCGCGTATGCGCGTCGTGTTTCATTTAAATAGCGACTGCGCATATTTTGTTGACTCATAAAATCGCTTATGCGCGTGGCGTTTTATTTGAATAGTGACTGCGCATGTGATTTCGCGTAATTTATCGCCATGAGAAATAATTATACGCTTTTTTTTTCATCATGGCAGGTTTTTAGGTGAAAGTTCTAATGTTTTTTCAACGAATTTTTGATTATTATTTCACTCATTATATTGCATTATTTTCAGTCATCAATTTAGAATTATTAGTGAAATGATAATTATAATGAACGCAATAATAATCCAGAATTCATATTTAAAAAAATTGAATTCGTGTGAATTTTTATATGATAATATAATAAATCACTATAAATTTTCAAAACCTTTAAGAAATTAGAAAAATATGCATTATCATACTTGCGGGAGGAAAGCGCTTCTTTACCTCTCGCTCGCTAATCGCTCGGGTCTCAAAACAAGCGCTTTTCTCCCACATTTAGGAAAAATTTCGTTCACTAATTGGGAGAAAAAATTTTATTTCGTAACAATAACACTGGAATTCAATTTATCTTTACCATTGAACAAAAAACAATTAATTCTATTCAAAATAATTCGATTCAATACCACAATTATTAATTTATTGCCAATAATGATACTTTATCAATAAAATTATTGAAATCCTCGTTTTCAGTAGTTCATCGTTTTACCACCAGGTACCGACTCTTTCGCTGAAGGATCCCAATAGAAAATAATAACAATAATATTATACTTTGAGTATATATCTCCTGGAGTGATAGAAATAGCCGATTTCGCTATATGCGAGGGTATAGCGTTAGAGGGCGCTGTTCAGTTATAGTTGATGCCCGGAGTGGTGTGATAACTCGATAAGCTAATGAAAAATCCTCAAAAACTGAAGTAAAAATGCAGAAGTAAAGACTTTTATTTATCAAAATTTTCTTTTTTACATAATTATTTAAGTTTGTTTTTATTGATTAATTATATTTCATCTCATTGAAGTCCAAACAATCACGGGAAGTATTCAATATTCATGCTTTAAATAAATAAGTTGAGAATTTTCATTTCTGAACTTGATACTTTGGTTTATTTTTTTTATTTATTTCAAATACACATTTTAAACATTGAAAAAAAAATTCAGGAATTTTCTAAATTTCAAAATTTTTTTTCAAATTTCCATTTTCAAATGTTTTGAACTTTGAGAACTTGAGAAGTCAAGTTCGTCAAGGGTAATGGCTAAATGTAAATTTTTGAATTTAATTTTCATGACTTCAGTAAGGAGACCTCTTGATGGTAAATATAATTTTTTTTAGCAAATTCAAGGTGGATGGAATAAGTTTGACTTATTCGAATTTGGTAGCTATTCGCAACAGCTGTTTGACGACAATTAAATGAATGGGAAATGCTTGGGTTCTCCAATCTCCATGTTTGTAATTTTCATCTTTTGGGAAACTAAATTTACAAAATTCATTGCAATTATTTTTCATTAAATAGTTATTAATTATGTTAATTTACCTGCCATAATGATAAATTGTGCTGAACTTACTTGAATAAATTTTCTTTTTACCACAAAATAAACAAATCCGTTTATAAATCATAAGTAGTTAGTAATAAAGTAATTCACGTCATAAAAGTAATTTCTTTCACATAAAAACGCGGAAAAAAAACAATAATGATATTATATTATGACTATTAATGATCTTTCGGGCATCAACTACAACTGAAAAGCGCACTCTAACGCTATACCCACTGAACTAGCATTTCTATCACTCCAGGAGATATATACTCAAAGATATTATAGTACATGAGTATTACTATAATCCTGCCCTAATCATTTGAATATAGCTTCTACTACAACACCCTACGATAGGATTCCCAAAAAAAGGAAGAACCAGCTTTTAATCATTCTATTTTGAATTTTGATGATTAATTCTAGAAAAAATCGATAGTATATCAGTGTCATTGATTTACTTTTAATGTGAATGCGCGATTTAATGAGCTTAAATTTATCAATAACGGCGTTGTGTGTGTTACGTGTTTCTTTTTGTGATTATTGATACTTTTTGTAAATCGAATTGTTTTACAACCAGTTCTGCGCTGTAATCTGCTATAGGTATAATTTGTTGCATTTTTCGTAATAAATTGATATTATTGTATTGAAAATTATGTTGAAATTAAGTTCTTACAGGTTATATCGAAACTGAAGCCTTACCCATAGAATTACGAACAATGGTCGACTACAGCAAATGGAAAGATATTGAGGTAAGATATTATGCTATTAATTTGAGCTTTTGAGGTTTTTAGTTGTATTTTGTTTTTAACACATAAGTTTTTGTTGATTCCGACGAGCAGATATCCGATGATGAAGATGAAACTCATCCGAATATAGACACTCCATCGCTGTTTAGATGGAGACATCAAGCACGAATTGAACGTATGGAAGAAAACAAAAAAGAGAGGGAAGCTCTTGAAAATAAAAAAAATTTGTGAGTTCGAGAGAAGTCATTTCATATCATATTCTATAGTAATTTTTTTCTATTGGACGTAGTAATTTTTGTAAATGATATTTGATTACAAGACATAAGAAACGTCTCGAAGAAGTTCAACGAAAACTGCAAGAAAGTCAAGAGCAAGGTTTAGATGTTAACGATTTGCAAACTGCTCTAAAACAATTGGAAATTGAAAGCGAAGAAATTAAAAAACAAGATGAAGAATTGAAACGAAAAGAAAAAGTTCGCATCTAGTATTTTTGAAAAATTTCGTTTCCTTTCTTCTTCATTAACTATTCAGTGTATTTTACATTAAATATGCTTGGTTTAGGTCACTCCTTGGAACGTAGATACCATCAGTCAGCCAGGATTCACAAAAACTATCGTCAATAAACCGGCGCCTCGCCCTAAACAAGAACTATCTGAAGAAGAAAAAGATAAGAGATTTAAAGCCTTTGTAAAAGAAAATGAATCTTTGCTTAAGCAGTTTGGAATGTTAAAAAAATACGATGATAGTAAACGCTTTCTACAAGAGCATCCACATTTAGCTTGCGAAGAAACAGCTAATTATTTAGTCATATGGTGCATCAATTTAGAAATGGAAGAGGTAACATACATATAACCATTTCAACTTGATTTTTGAAAAATAATGATTGAATGTCTATTTCCTTAGAAACACAACTTGATGGAGCATGTAGCGCATCAGTGTATTTGCATGCAGTATATTTTGGAACTATCCAAGCATCTAGAGGTTGACCCAAGAGCTTGCGTTGGCTCATTTTTCAGCAGGTTTTATTTTCAAAAGACTTCCTTCACCTAAATCATCTCTTTTTTGTTAGGTAAATCTCATTTGTTTGTTTTTTAGAATTCAACTTGCCGACGAGCAATATAAGGCTGAATTTCAACAAGAACTCGCTAATTTCAAGACTAGAATTGCTCAACGAGCGGAAGATAAATTAGATGCTGCTGTTAGAGAAATTGAAGAAGCGGAAAAGCAGAAAAGATTAGGCCCTGGAGGTTTGGATCCAGTTGAGGTTTATGAGTCACTTCCTGATGTAAGCGCACATTCTTAATTTGTTTCGGTCACGTAAATAGCAAATGTAACTGCTGATTTTCTATGATGTTCTTAGGAGTTGAAAAAATGTTTTGACACAAGAGATATTCCATTACTTCAGGAAACCATTGCTAAAATGCCTCCAGAAGAAGCTACCTATCATATGAAACGTTGCGTTGATTCAGGATTATGGGTACCTGATGCCAAAAAAGAAGCCGATGTATCTCAAGAAAATTCTAAAGAAGAAACTTACGCTGCTGTGAAAGAAACCTCATAATTATTTTGTAAAATTAAAAAAAAGAATTAAGGTATACCTGTAGTATTTTTAATGTTTGAATTTTTTATAAATTGGTAGATGATTACGCCAACAGGCTGTTTATAGAAAAGCAAGAGTGAGCGTTTGTAATATTTTCGTCTTGTAATTAACAAGCAACTTAATGTATCATCATTTACGGTATTTATGTTAGCTGTAGAGTAATGAATCAGGCAATTTGTATTACAGCGTGTATCTGTCTACTTGGATATTATTAATTTTCAACGCTTTCCGTAAAAATATTGGTATGATTACTATTCATGGTTATTTTTAATGCGAAGCTTTTGCATTATTTATTTTTCATCTTTTTCTTTCACTGATTAATATATTATGTGTACAACAATATACAACATGAAGAAGATGAATAAAGTTGAAGATTGGTATGTTATATGTATGATTCTACCCCGCATTTTATTTTTTCGAATTGTTAATTGAATTCATTCAATGTATTTCATCAGCTTAACATTCATTATACGAGTTTATGGGATGACTGATCTAGAATATGAAGAAAGAAATTTCGTTTCTGTTTCTCGTAATTTCAATAAAAAGTTTTCAATGACAATAAATGACAAAACTAGTTCAGATTATATTTTGTAAATATGATTAAAAAAATATGATTAAAAATTATTCGAAAAGAACCTCAATTTAATGAAATCAACGCATTTCAATTTTTTAACAGCACTAAACCTATTAAAATTTATGAAAAATTACAAGAAATCGCACATGAGGAGGAAAATGCGCAAGCATTACAAATGGACTGCATTACGCAACAATGTTCTAAGTGAAATGAGGCGCCATAAACTTTAACTACATCAAGTTTCCGATGTAATGTAAATTATAACAAAGCCAGTCAATCAAACTGAACAAATTTCACTTGTTTGTCTTTGAAATTATTTAAATAACATGAATGCTTTCATTCATTATTAGTTTTTCTCATTAAAAACAAAAATAAGATCGATCAACAAGTCTATGGCGCCTCATTTCACTTAGAACATTGTTGCGTAATGCAGTCCAAATATGTAAAATTATACATTTAAATTGATGGAGTAGTTCAAAAAAATGAATATGCGGTGATTCTGATCTACATTTTTATTTCTTTGAGTGCTTAACAAATTTCATTAGAATTATTTCGCTACCTTAATGTACCAAAAAATTTCATCGGCCAAGTATTCATTTTTCCATACGTCTTCATAGTTCGTTATTTGAGTGTAAGCCCATTATAATGAAGAAGTAAAATTTAAGAACTTGAAAAAAAAAAAAACAATTATTTATGTAGTATCTTTGCCGAACAGCCGCTTAAAGGCAATCGATCATTATGGAATTGACCGAATTATTGTCTAATGAAGTTTGAAGTAATTTTACAACAGTATTTACACAATTTATAGAAAGTCCAGAAAATTCCCGAAAAGACCGAATCACAAATCGGGTTTTGGGTCTCACATTTAGGACTTTGTTTTCATAGAAAGAGTTTCAGGTTTTGGGTCGGTGCTTTGTACGCCTAACGGTAACGTTATTACTTGTTAGGGTTTTAGAGCTTGCACATTTGATCTCCAGAGGTAATAATCAGAGTTTTTTCAGGTTTCGGGTCCCGGACCGCACCTCTGAAAAAAATAAAAACTAGCTGAAAAAAAAGAAAAAACTTGCATGATACAATATTAAAAATTTCATGAAAATTGAAAGGTACAAAAAATTAGTTGTTTTTGAATTACTAAAAATTTTTGGTAGCATTCGTAGTGTCCAAAAAAGGAACTAATATGTTATTACTTATTTTTGGTAAAAAATAACTTGGTAGCTTGATAATTGTATTTACAGCATGATACTAGTTCAGGGAAGGCGGATGGGGCGGAGTGCAAATAATATCGAATTTGTTTACTTCGGTTCTGCAATTCTGCATTGGTTGGCTCTTGGTTATATTTTGAAATTAACTTAGCATCGCGCAGAGAATGGTGAGGATTAGCATCGACGAAATGAGAATTAACAGTGATAAGTTTAATGATGCACGTATCTACGTAATCGTTGCATTTTTGTGATATTTCTTATTTTACGTTTAAAGCTAGAAATTGAGAGAAATGGTAATGAACGCGATGAAATGATATGAAAGACAGGCGTTTTTGGATTGTGTTTTCCTCTTACTTTCAAGTTATTCAAAATGCGCAGTAAGTACCCTGTCGTAATTGAATTCTAATTCACTTTTCTGGAGATTAATGTAGGAAACATTTAACGCGTGAAGTCAATTCAAGTTTTCTCACGCTTCGGAAAATTTGATACTTATTCTTCAAGTGTTTCAATGTAACTGAACGCCCACTCATTTGTTTCATTATGAACTTATCGTTTTGTCTCAGGAACCGAAACACCGAATTGTTCTGGTCGTAAGGAATAGTTGAGAAATGACTGCTGCTATAGTAACTAACGATCCAATTTTGCAATGAATAAATACAATCTCTCTGTAGGATCCAGTGCAGCAACGATTACAAGTGTCAACGATACTGTGTGGATTAACAAAATTTTTGACGACTTTCGGCAGTATTTACTCGCAACTTATGACACTCCAAGATGTAGCAAATTAATCCCTATCAGTCACGCGTATTTTCAATTGGCGAATATTTTTTTCTTATTGTCGTCGTTTGCGCCCTATGGGAAATGCGGAATTCTGTACCTACGATGCATGTTGTTAATTGGCTGCACATTTTTTGCCGTATGGAGTTACGAAATAATATGCACGCTAGACGCCCTCGTTTGGAATTTGACTTTTATAGTGTGTAATACAGTACACATTATTATACTTCTGACGCAGCAATGGCCCACTCGGTTTAGCAATGAAGTAGAAGATGTAAGTGAAATGTGTTCACCTTGTCTTGTGATTAGTTACTTTCTATTTATTGAAACACTTCCTGCTTACTTCTGTGTTGCTAATATTTCAGCTGTATATCAAAGTGTTCAGACCCTTGAAAGTGAATCGAAAACAGTTTAAAAAATTGTTGAAATGCATTAAAACGATAAAATATCTCCAGTATCAAGAAATATATGCCCAAGAAAAAGTTACGAGAGTTGAATTTCTTTCTGTCGTGTTATCTGGCAAGTGAGTGCATACGTTATACATTATGAATCTCCGGTGATCGAGTATGTAAAAGTTATATATTTTGTTTTGTCAGCATTCGTACACATATGCGTGCATTATTTACGTACCTAATTTCGCTCATTGATAATATCAGGTGTAGAATTTCGGGTATTCGACTAATACGTTCGTTGCTACGTGTGTTTACCTAGATGTGTCACATTTCGCAGTATAGCACGTGTATTTATTATACGTCTACTCATTACGTCTTATTACTGATTATTGTCGCTGTAAACTCTTTCGGCGCTCTCTTTAAATTTCTAATTACAATTTATTATTATGTATTTACGTTGAAGAAAAATAACTGTCATACTTATGATGAATAGCTGTTAGCTTGTCAAATCTACGTGTTATCGCGAATAGATTATGTTGCGTGAAATGAAATTCATATGTGACGTGAAACAAACCGACGGTACAAATTGTTATGAATAAGGTGTCTCTTGCCCTGCCTATTCTTGAATACACATAATAATTATTATGTTTGTAATTTTTTTTTTTTTTTTTTTGTTTTTCTTTCTTTCTTTGCAGATTAGTTATATCGCAACAAGGAAGAGCGTTGCATATAGTGTTCCCTCATCAATTTCTTGATTCCCCAGAATGGTTCGGTGTGTCTACCGACGACTTTTTCCAAGTGAGACTTGTTAATTTCACCTTAATAATTACGTTAATGAGGCTGCGCCCAAATATTAATAACTCGACACGAAATGTTTTTCGCAGGTTTCGATTACAGCGATGGAAGAATCGAAAATTTTGCTATGGCATCGCGATAAGTTGAAGTTATCCATCATCAGCGACGATTTCCTTCAAACGGTTTTAGACCACATTCTAAGTCGAGACGTGGTTAACAAATTAATTCAGGTCTGATTTCGACTTGCACGCAGGAAGCCGAATCTTTAGCTTTAATGACTATGAGCTTATGTGCTAATTGTAAGTAATTATGTACTAAATTGTTCACAGGTAAATGAAGCGGTTACTGCTTCAATAAATGGTCACGTACCGAATAATTACGAAGACGAAACGTTGTGTGATAATAAATCGTTGATGATCGTGAAAAGAGCGGGCGACGGCAGTGGTATCACGGCTCTTCTGAGTCGACAGCTGCAAGGTATGTGACCCTGATTGTGTCCTTAATTAAAAGCCTCTTGTAAATAAATACGTATGCGTGCATGGATGGATTGGTTTGTATTTTGAAAGATATTATCATGTATAGTCAGCATACTGTATGTAATGTGTATGGCTGGTGGAAGCCTAAGAGCTGGTAATGCGTGCGTATCTGCGTAATTGTTGCGCTAAATGCTGTCGAGCATCCGTGATAGCTTGGTGTCTTGTTGTTCTGTTTTAGTACGCACTTGATGGACGAAGTTAAGTGCATGTTAGTCGGTTGGATTGATTGAGTTCTTTGCATGAATTCGTGTAGTTTACGCGCTTGACGCTCCCCCTCCCCTTCCCCAACAAATTGCAAGAACTCGACAGATCAATGAATACTCGTTTCTCTCTTCATTTACGAAAATACAGAAATAAGTAGAATGTGGACACCTGTGTGTGGATGTGTGTAAGGGTGCGTGCGTTTCTGCTTGCCAACTACTCGCAGTCCATCTGGAGACTTACGGTGAGTTCCCAGAATACAAGCCAAGAAAACTAAGCTGGCGCGGACTGTGGTGCATCTTATTATCATTTTCATTTCGAAAAAGTGTAAAAACCTTGTGTCAGACTGAAAAATTTGAGACCGAAGTGAGTCCCCAGAAGGTCGATTTGTGTATCTTTCTTCACCTATCGAAGCGATGCCGCGGCTCACACGCTTCGCAGATAAGGTAGTTAGCGACTTGCACTTGCGCAGCGTACAGCTCATTTTGCCGCTTTATGAATTGTACCTTCTACGTTGTGGGATCTTTATTTGATACAAACTGCTTTTGTTTAATGTTTACCTTGATAAATTCTTCGCAGTCGAGTTGACTACAAAGCGCTCTATGCGATTAATGGGTTTTTAAAAAAAGTCCGCAGTTCGTCTACAGAGTAAGCCAAGTCCCCAGATGGTACCGTTTGCAAAGAAGCGTGTCTGTGTTATAATATTTCGCCGATAAATGAACATGAATGTACATTGTACGTACATACAACTTCGGTACTCTTCGAATAAAAAATAACGCTACTCTTCATTTTTCTCGTTGGCGACTGGTCTACTTTTACGTAAATATGTTGTTTAAAACATGAACTAAAACGAAACAAATTGTTCCGATTGTTTCCAAAATGTATCATTCACGCATCTACATGTAAAAATACAACAATTTCAGTTTTATTCTTGCTTTTTCTTACATTGTTGCGAATGCCAAGGAAGGGCTCCACCTAATTATTTTAGCATAGGTCGTTTGAATCGAAGAGTTTTAGTATTCTTCATAGTTATAAATGTTCCTTGGAACCATCAAGCACGTAAAAAATGGTTTTCAAGATGAACTTATTTTTGGTATGCTACCCATTACTGCACGTAGTCTCATTTTAGTTTAATTTTGACATTATTACTTAGGACAAGTCCTTAGTCCAATTTTTTGTATTTATTTATGTTTTGTCGAATTAATATCGAAGCCGAAGATTTAAAAAGAAAAAAACATCGATTATTACCAAATTTTTGAAACGCAAAAATTAAAATTTTAATATTGTGAGTTGATGATGCAATAAATGAAAATATTATTGGAAGTAAAACATTTAATTTTTCTGAACTATTTCGCTTTTTGCATTGGCCAAAATTGAAAATTTTGAAAACAAAATATAAATTTTTCTACATCAGTCGAAAGAAAATGATTGTACATTTCAAGTGTTGAATGAGAATCACTTTTATCTAGAATTTGTTTTTCTGGTTGAAATTAAGAGAAATACTTTTACACGAGAACCATTGTAAAATTTCGTTCATCGTAGGACTTTCCAGTAAGATGCAAAAGCGCGAATAAGCGATAATTCATGACGTATGTCTCCTTTTTCGTCCTCTGTTCAATCGTTTGTTTCTAAAAATTGAACTGAATTAATGGACTAAGATATATACGACACGACACGTACATGATATCGTCTTTAATTTACTTATTTAGAGAATTGTATGGAGTTAGTAAGGTATTGTCCATCTGATTGTCTCTACAATAGGTGATAATGCCAACGAACTTGTTCCCTTATTGTACACAGGATCGAATTTTCAACATAACGATCGAATTTCTAAACTGTCCCTCCATTTGAAATGATAAGTAAGTTTTGTTTTCTTGGCGTTAATAGAGAATCATTTAAAATAGCAGTTTTTTTCACGTTTATTTATTTGTTTTACTCTCTTGTGTTTCTTCAGGTACGAGGTACGAGTACTTAATTCTACTTGCTTGTACTTATTGGAAATAGTGCATGAAACCGCTTGCGTTGTACATATGTATATTCTGCGATATTCTCGCACACTTGTACCTGTTACGTTATAATAATTTTCAATTTACTTCGTCCGATGCGACGTGATAAATAACGATGTTTTTAAAGCAATTTTACTTTTTTAATTTTTTTTTTTTTTTTTTTTTTTTTGTGTATTAATAATCTTGTAGTATACGCATTAATTATTCTTTTCGTATTGTAGTGAACGATATTAATGCTTGGCGGTTAGGAAAAATTGATGAAGTAGATTTCGAAACATCAGTTTGAACATCATCTAAGAAATCGTGTGATTTTTGTTTTAAGATATTAACCAATTTTTTCTTCTTCTTTAATGTAATGTTGTATTTTATTGTATTTGTATCATAATACCTGGTATTATTATTATTATGTTTATGTACGAGTATTTTTTATTTCGAATTGTAGGTAGGTATTTAATTTTGTTTCTCCGCCGTGCTGGCCTCTCATTTCCATTTTATATTTGTGAAATATGTACGTATAAACTACGTATTAGTGTGCTGTGAAGAGGGAGAGGATTGATATCTCCGTGTTGGCTTTTATTCATCATTCGTACGCATATCCACTAATTGTACATGTGTATTTTTGTGTCACAGTTTCTTGTGAAGATACTTTTTTTGTATCGCGCTTCGAGTACCTCTCCGATGTATACGATTACGCACAGTACTCGTATTTAATTCTCGGGTATCGTTTGTAAAAAATAAAGAAGCAAACGATTAAACTTAAATTGCAACTTGTACAATACGTATGTACATATGTACGTGTTCATGTTTGGATATTTTGATGCAAAATTTCTGACTTTCTTTAATATCTTAAAACATGAAGTGATCTCCATGAAGATTTTATCAAAATGGTATACTTATGTTTGCATTTACATATACATATATGTATCAGTTCCGAAAAATCCATTTCAAATTTCTAGCGTCATTTTTCCATTGTCGATAGTAAATACGAGTAGTTATCTGAAAGTTTAGAACCGGAAAATACATTGGGCGCCCGGTGTACGGATTTTCTTCTTCTCCTTCTTCAACTTAAATATCAATATAATTGTCTAATTTTAAATTTGTGTCTTAAAATCACGGTAATTTCTCCAGTATTACTTGTGCGTCAGTATGCCTATATAATCTGAACGTATGATGTCAAGATTTCCTTTTTTAATAGCGGTATCTATTTTTACGAATTTGTACGGTTGTAGACTTCCTTTTCCATGATAATGACTTTGAAAATTTAAATCATAGTTCGTCTGTACCCTGCGATACCGATTTGAACGCTGATTGTTTTTAGACAGGCCGAATTTAGCCCACGCTAATACGGTTGATGGCGCGGGAATGGGAGGTGGGAGTTGAAAGAGATGAATGAAGCGACTCTTGACAGTATATTACCGACCAGGCCAAAGCTATTCCTCACAGACACCGACCGCATCCTAAACATGTCCTTGTTATTATTTTATTATTTAAAACTTCGAATGTTTCCTTGAATTTTCGACGTGAAAATTTATCATTTGCCGCGCTGTTATCTTTTTCCCCCTAAAATTTCAAATGTGATAAAGTCGCGTTAAAGGAATAATTATAAGGATCATTCGTTTTCAGCTTTGTATACGTGTATAATCGCTATCAACGGATTATTTGTTTCATTCATTTTCTCTTTTCTCATTTTTTACATTGCTCGAATGGAGAGTATTGCGGATGTAAATATTTGGTTAAAATGCGTTTGTTTTATTCATTTTTTCTTTCTCCCTTTCCCTGTCCTGTCTCTTTCTCACTTTTCACCTGAATTCCATCTCGAGTACTGAATAAGAATTCAGACAAAACGGCATCAACTTATGTGGAATTTGTAAATTTTTCAGGAACTATTCGCCGAGTATTTCTCGAACTTCTTAAAAGTCGTGTTTCTAACGTTTCATTATCATCGAATTGATTTTTTTTTTTAAATTATTATCTAGTTTGAATTCTTGTTAATGTTCTAGTCTATTCTAATGGATGTGATTTTGGAAGCTTGTATTGTTCTTACTTGAATGAACCACGATTTCCTAATGAAAAACTGTACTCTTATTTTCGTTCCGAAGAGACGAAATAAAGTAAAGTATTTCTGGGTGAATTGTGTTAATACCTAATCTACGCTGATTATAGCTCCTAACCGGAAAGTTTCAACGTCAATATTTCGCTAGTTTCTGGAGTATTGATAAATCATTATTAAATGTGATATTTTCGAATTCTACTAATTATTATTAGGTTTTTTCTGTTGTTGTATTTTTTTTTAACGTTTTATTTTAATTCAATTTCAACTATTTACGTGTTTCATATTGTTGTGTAATGAAAAAAGTAAGAAATACGAATTAACATTAAAAAATTTTTTTCGTGACGTGCATGATTTCATTGTTGAACGAAACATTGTAAACTTCACATTTCGGCTCAAGTAACGTATTTTTATCGATTTAGAATGTTGAAATAGAAACATTCTGACGGTGGAAAATACATTTTTGTTTTCTTGTTTCTCAAAATTGATTTGTGACGATTTTTTTGGAAAACTTCAGTAGGGGTATTCGAAGGCGTACAGTTCACTTTTCTAGGCAGTTCGGAGAGTAAAACGTAATTTTCCGTATTAACTGACATTTTCAAGAAATGTTGAAATTTATCGAGAATGAAAGAAAAGCCTTGTATTCTGCTCAACTATAACAAAAACGAACTTTTCCGCCTCGAATGCCCAACGTAACTCTTTGGTATGAACTACTTGTACACTATTCAAAATCACATTGATTGGTTATGGTATTAGCTTTTTGAATTTTATGAAGCTACGTTTTCTACATCTCAAAATCGCGACAGAAATCGCGAACTAAGATGCTTAAAATCATGCCGGAAATGTAGAGATAAATACGAAACACTATATCATATGTAGGGCGAAGCCTCAGGCCCGAGATTTATAAAGAAACTGAATGTACTCCTGCTGAAAATATGAAGGAGCACGATGAAACAGCGGTGCTCCCAAGAAATATCTCAAGGGGGCTCCATAAATTTTACCAACTGGCTACTGTAAACAACTTCTTTGTATTCTCATTGATTACAAAAATTAAGTATAGTATGTACAATGAAATTGTACTTGAATGTAAAAAAAATTATTGAAAAAGCAAAAAAAATGTATTTCAATCTACAATGAAGCCAAATCGGAAGAATGAACGATAAACATAGCAGCCAATAGGATCACTGTGATTAGACTTTTTTTTATATTTAATTGTTTACAGTGCTTTTTCCTTTTTTATTTATTCATTTTTTATTCATTTTTGGAAGAAGGGCTGTCCCCACGAGACCACAAGATTTGAATTGAATTTCACAAATCGAGCAATGCAACGCGAACTGCTTTTTCAAAGATTCGAACACAGTGTGATTCATAGGCGAAAAACAACTTTTATGGTAAGAATTGCGAATTAAAAATATTCCAATTAAATGAAAATGAATCCAAGTTAGAAATAAATAAATAAATAGATATTTTAATCACAAACTGAAACATCATTTAACCATACGATACATAATCATGCACAATGCACACGAAACACGTGATTTCGAATCAAACATAACGAGTATATAGGCAAATACTAATAAGGGTATTTATCGCGAATATACGATAAATAAGGCATAGTTAACAAAAATTGAGATACTGTACAAAATAGTACATATTACAGAAAATACACTAAAAACTGATGCGAGCTTATTCTACAATTCATTATGCACGCACGTAGGTCGTGAACAAGAAAAAAATAGACAAACGTATAAACTGTTTTATAGGTTCGCAGGCCTAAAAGGAGACGAATAAGAAACATGAAACATATTAAGGCAGAAGCTCTCTTTAAGAGCTTGTTTTGTAAAAATTAACATTTTCATTCATTGGTAACGTTGGATCTCTCGAAGAGCTTTGGTTATAATACTCTTCGGAACTTTCACCATCTGTGATATCAAATGGGAGAATAGTCTGAGGTATTTGATTGTCCGTGTATATTCCCATGTCACCGTAAATCTCTTTCAAGACCAGTAGCATCGTGTCCCTTGACGTCCTAGAATATGATGCAACCAGAGCGATAAATTGGCACGTAACGATAACAAATGGCTTAAGTAGTCCGTAAGTCTTACCAATAACATAAATGACTAGCCAGTGCAAACAGGTATTCGTTGAAATATTCGACGGGCGCTTCTTGCAAAACGTAATCAATTCTTTTACCTTCATTGAGGCAACCTACTTTCACGTTCGTACCTTCATTAACTGGTTCATTTGGTACCAAATTCGGGTTCACTGGTTTTTTAGAAAGCGCTTCGCTGGTTTGCAATACCTGTAAAATAGATGGTTCGTCTAGCTTAAACGGTACTCACCATATAGTAGATCAGTATCTAGCCAGCTACAGCTAGGTTCCGGTGCCCAAGTATTATGTGAAAAAATCGAATAATGTACATAACACTTACGTGGTTAATTTCTTGCTGAATAACGGATTCGGCGGCGTCTACGCTCTTATTGATGGCTAAATGATAAACCATATTCCACGTGTTCTTTACAGTATCAATAAGTCTCTGGCCGACGTGTGACACGGTATCTTTTAATTCTGAAATAAATAAAAATACCTAACATTGAAATAAATGCGTGAAGCATGGCGCGTACGACTTAGACCACGACAGTCATACACGGTCTTTAACATGACCCTATATGCTCTCATGGTAACCTAATCGAAGTACCAACGGGGTTTCAATTTTTTGGGAAAACCACTTAATTTAGAAAGAAAACTCATAACTTCACCTTTTGATTAGCAAAATAATATAGGTATCTATTATATTGAATATACGTTTCGGACGTTTTTTCTCATTATTTTCCAATCATACTGGCTTGATTACTATACACAGCAAGATCATACGTCCGTATCAGCGGCGAACTAGCTGACAACAGACCATCACAACCTTACCCCTCTCCGTCGATCATCTTATTTACTGACTGAGAAACCGATACTGTTCGCAATATACATTTTCTTTTTTTAATTCTTGCAAAATTTCCACCTCTCATTCCTATTTAGCTAGCCTAGGGTTAGAAAAAGGAAAAAAAGAAACGAATTTTCTTCCGCTGTTTAGAGTAATGCAGTAGCATTCACGCTGGTATGCGATACGGAATGGAGGGATACATTTTTTGTTGTTCGTTGTTTGCAATATTTCATCATTTATGCCGAACCTCGCACACTGAATCAGGCAGAAGTAAACTAGGTACTAGTATTTTAAGAGAAAAATAGGTTTCCTTTAAAACTTTTATGCGATCTCGGTTTCTTCTACAACTATGGCAGGCAAATCATCGTACATGAGTGTCACACGAATATAGCCTTAAATACGTACATTATGGGTGTGAAATCTTAGCTACCTTAGCGCGAAATTTGAACTTCACTTGTTGCAGAAAAAATCGCAAAGCTAAATAACACGTATATAAGGTATATGCTGTGATAGCGGAATAAAAGTTGACGATAGTGGCCTCCTTTTCTTTTATGAGCAGCAAAACAGTGAACACTTGTATAGGTACCGTACTATATGCTACACGTATTTATACTATACACAAACAAGTTATACTGAAGGACTTCTATCTTCGGCAAATCAACTACATACCAAGGTGCATTCGTTTCCGTCCTTTATGATGTGGAATTTGAACTGGTTTCACAGTACTCAATGAAGGAATGATTAGTGGTTCTATTCGATATGCTATCGGATCGTAAGGATGGAAAATATTGAAAAATCCTTTACAAGTTGGAAATCTGAAATCTTCGCCTAGTATCTCATTACTGCGAGTTGCTACAAAACAAGCTAACAAAATGAAAAAAAAAAAAATACGAGATGAAAATCGTTGTTCATGTATCGTAGAAATTTACAAAGAGTACTCGTTCATTTCAGAAAAAACAACCAACCTATAGGAGAACCAAAAGCGAAGAAAAATCTCGGATAAAAATTCAGTCGCGGGTATTTAATCAACGGTTGTCCGGTACCAGCTTTACCAATGGTAACTACAGATATTCTTCTGTTCATGGTAGTCAATCTTTTATCGTATTCTTCTGCTAAATCATCGGCGATCTAGAAACAAGCATACCTTACTAGCTGCTAACTAGCTATGTATCCACTACCTATATACAGTATAATTATGCCATTTCGTTTTCTGGTTGCTTTTTTATTAATACAATTTTATAAAGGTTCGATAGGTAGTTTCTGCTTTTGCAGAAAATTGATTTTGCGCATTACGTGCTCTTCCTTTATGAAATACAGTAACCTATTCAGCTACATCACATCGTATTCAGAATAAATACGTAATTGAAAATATACTAAATCAAAAAAAAAAAAAAATTATGTTCTTACATCGGGTTCCGGTTCGGCTGGAGTTGTAGGTTGATTACTTAATAGGTCGAAAACGATAAGCGATCCTAAGCTGTGTCCACCAATGGACACTTTGCCGATGAAGTCGGGATTCCTTCTTAAAAATAACCCGTACAAACGGTTCAATTCCGATGCTACTGCATTAATGATCACCTGATGGAACAATATGTACAAGATATACTCGCGTCATACATTATATAGTACAAAAACACATACACGCGAAGGGCAGAAATACTAAATAATGCTGATACGCCTTGGCTTTTATACGATTTAGGTACCTCTTACCCAGCTAGTAAGCTACACAGTACCTACTCACCTGACAAAATACGGGACTAGTATAGAAAAGTACATCTAAAATGGTATCGTTAGAGAAATCTCTCAATCGCGGTATGGACGGCAGCGTGATGTTTTTCAATCTCAAATCGATGCCAGTATCCTCGCTGTGTAAAGCTTTGTGCCACGATACGGGTAATATTTCGATTCTATTTGCTTCGCCTAATTCACACGATTCTTGAAAATGAGACTGAGTTAGTTGTAAAGATATGCTGCGAAATTCATCCACTGTATTCGACACGAATAGAACTTGGAATTAGCAAAAACAGAAGAGCCGAAATACCAGGCGATAAAATTACCTAGGCCATTGCCTTCACTTCTTTATACTCACCAACTTCGATAATGGAACGAAATTTCAAGTCGCAAAACTGACCGATGCCATGAACTAAGAATAATAAATGATCCACTTTTTCTGGTTCTCCGTCGTCAATGTCAAAATCATCGAAACCACCTCTCTTCACTATTCGCGGTTTCAATTGCGACGGCTGTAAAATACATAGGGGAAAAAAACGCATGATTTAGAATATTATGACATTCTACCGAGTGAAATTTTATTTCCTCTCTCTTTCGATCTCTCTCTCCCACCAGTAATTTCATCCACAATGTAAAAGATTTGAGGTGAAGAGATGTGAAGTTTTTTTGCGATTCCAGGAAGCGTGAGTTCTGCGATTACCGGAATAAGTTTTACATGTTACTTTTCGGAAAATAAGAGAATTCGAAAAATGCACTCATCTAATTTTTACAAAATAAGCGAAAATACATAGAAAATCACCAAACCGTCGTCGCGCCGCGCCGGCACCCTAAACCGGAATAGGTATTAGGTACCCAGCCTACCCACACAATAAATTTAAACGTTTCGCTGCGCAAAATGAAAATTAAACCTATTTCACTTCTCAAACATTTCAAAAGCATCATATTAATTAATAACACTACCTAGCTAGGTAATTCACACTTTGTTCATGATATTGTTAGCCCGAATAATAATTTTCGTTGACATTCAATTTCATAGCATTTGCATTAGCAATAAACGAGTGAATGAATGAATGAATGAACGAACGAACGAACGAATAAATGAACGAATGAATAAATAAATAAATAAATAAATTGAATTAAACAAAAACGACAAACAGCAAATTAAGTATAGGGTTCATTTTTGTATTGGAAAAAAACTAATATCATAATAATTTAGATTAGTAATGGGTGAACACATTACGTAGGTGACACGTGCACATTCGTACGAATACCTGATTAGTTAAAGTAGCCCACTGAGAGTCGTAAGAATTTCGTATCCATCTTTTAACGCGAGATCGACGCCTCATTGGTCGATAAATCTAACCGTAGCCGACATTTCGTAAAACGAAAATAGTACATGAATGTACGTATATACGTAACGTGTGTATACATATATAATTTTATGCATACATATGTACATACATACATTGCATACATAGATACAGACAGAAAAAAAAAAAAAAAGAAAAGCTGCATTAGCTAAGTATTACGTGAATATTGCACAAGATAGAAGTAAATTCGTAGTGGACAGATAAAAAGAGGAATTATATAAATCGAACTATAATACTCACGATGGAAGAATCAGCGGCTACTTCGACTGATACGTTAGCACATTTGATCTGCTGAGTGATCAAAGTCATATTATGCATAATCACTTCTTCGTTACCAAGATCAATTTTACGGTTCCATAAGCCGGTAATCATTCCAAGTTTATACTCTTCCTGAAATTAAGAAACGTAGTGTAACGTAACGTATGGTATATGGTAACGTAAGTAAATAGCAAATACTTATAGAAAATACCATCATACTGTTCGAGTAGTGTGGGTACTCGCATACCCACTACACACCCACGCACCCAGTTACTCGTATGATACAGCGTATGTCTCGCTAATTTAATTATAGGCAATAGACGCGGTAATCAGTAAGGGTTTAATGCATGTACACACGAGTATGTGTACATGGTGCGTGCATCTGCAACGCGTACATACTGTATGGCTTGGTTGTGCTTACTAGTTGATCGAAATAATCGTATAGATCAGGTAATACCGACCTCCAATTTGGCGGCGATATGTTCTTCATAAGGAACGAAGTAGTTGTCGTTGTATCCTTTAGACAGCCACGAACATCGGCGCACTACACTTTTCCTTTCCTCCCAATAAACGGCGACTTTTTCTCTTTTCACGATATTGACGTCGTATCGGCCACCGTCAGTTGCTACGATTGTTTCTTCACTTAGCGTGGCTATACGCGAAACATTTAAATTAAACAAACGGCTACAGTACGCTGAGGGAGCATTTCTTAAAAAGCCTCACAACAAGTAACTTACGTAAACTATACGCTCTTTCCAGAGCTAAAGAATCGGCCATACTGAATGGCTTCCATAAACTTTTCAATTCGCCTTCCTTTTGATACCAATTTTTTTCCGTATCTTTGCGGTAGAACCAGTGATGGTAGACAGGTCGGTACAGCGACGATTTTTCCTGCAATTTTTTTAAAACCTAGTAAAGCATGTAATATAGGTATGAACGGCGTCACTAGTACGTAACAGTTATGTCAATTACACCTCGCAACCTTACAATCGAAGTTTTATTAAATCGAAATATAAAAATATATAAACCGGCCACAACAAGAGTTGACGAATGAACAAGAGCAGAAACAGGTATAGGAGCAACTATTGATCTTGGTATTGGTAACCAAATATTAAAAGGAAATTGAGCTGTTTTTAAAATTAAAGCTAAAGTAAACCAAATAGAATATCATCTGTAAAAATTATTAATTAAATTTAAATTAATCTTTCAATTAATTATGTAATTTACTTTTTGTAATTATTATTATTATTATTATTATTATTATTTTTTTCTTTCGAATAAACTTGTTGACCTCACCTACACCTAACGTATCTCATTATTCAAGAGATTTCGGATTTCGAATTACAAAAAGTACTCCATTTTCAAGACAGAAGGAAAGAGAAAACACTTTCGAGAAATAGGAAATTAATAAAAATGTATAAAGATCAATTTTTGAAGAAAAAAATGTAATCGCACAACGGTACATTTTTCTTAAGGGATGGCATTTTGAACGGAAAATCTTCGATGTTGAAGGCACGGATACAACGAAGTATAATGAAGAAAGTAATAAAATGATAATGAAATTATAAAAATTGCGAGTGAGCGCTCAAGTCTTAATGGAACTTAAAAATGCTTCATCAATATTATGTAATATCATTTTATCGACGAACAGAGCTATAGGAGACAGAGCGGCAATTTGGCAGTTTCAAAGGAACGATGAAAGAACTTTTTGAACCTCGCCTTTCCCAGTAGGGTCAATGCATAGTCATCTTTTTCACAAACTAACGTTAGTCCGGAGTGCGCACGCACGAGTATGAAACGGACAAGAGTCGTTTTGTCAAATTTCTATGCGTAATTGCGTATGCAGTGTTCAACGACGCGTGACACGTGGCTCTAGCTACGAGCATTACGGTTTTACAAATTTTTCGCAATTGTACGCACCACTGAAAAGCGCTAGAAGTTGACACGGCAAATACCATGTTGACGATGTCTTTTCCCAGTCATCAATTTGCATTTTTTACGTGCTAAAAAATTTGTGGAATGATGTGCTCGCTTTTCATTTTATTTGCTCAAAAGAGCGTGATTACTTTTCTCATGGACTGCAAATGTTGCAAAGTCTACGTATTACGGTACGAGACAGACTTGAGCCATATATGCCTATTATTAAACTGCTATTCGTGGAGCGACCATACACAAGAGTGAAACATAATAGTAGCCAAGTAATATGCTGACATTGTCTTTCCCCACAGCTGTATGCGAAGAAAGATCAATTTTTAGACGAACAAAAAATCCTTTTTTCATTATCAATTTACCTTCAATTTACGAGTACAAAATACAATACCTAACTAACAACTAGCTACGCATAATTTGAACAATCGAACGAAAATTTCTACCTTTCAACATGTTGAATGCGCTTAAATGTACTCTATGTGTACTTACAGCGGACGTGGCGGCGGAAGGCCGATGCGTATTGATCGAATCGCCGGACGTCATAGTAGTCGTGGTGCTATTATAAGGTCCTGCTGAAAAATTGTTCATCATGTTGTTCAAATTAACGTTTGTCGGGTTATCGGAAGATTGATTTTGAGTAGGTGTAAACGAAGCGAAAGCTTGCGTGTTCGCATGCGTAGTGGACGATAAACCGGGAACCGGTGCGTACGTCGGTTTTTTCAGACTACCTAATCGGTAACTGTTATTTGACGAAGCTGCAATCACATAATTTTATTAAGAACACGTATTTGTAAGGAAATCTGGAAAGCTTCTATCGCTTATTACAATACTTGTACAAGTATATACGTATACGTAACATCTACATAACATAATAGGCGCTAAAGGATAAAATGATTTCATCGACTTTTTTTTATTTATTTATTCATTTTTTTTCCTCAATTCGCAAAATCATTTGATTTGGAGTTTGATGACTGCGAAATGACGCCTACAGTATATGCCCAACCAATTTCAGTCTCCTACCTTCATTGTTGTTATTATTCAAAGATAAGAAAAAATTTAGGTTTTCAATCTCGTCGAATCGCTTATTCGAAAAAATAATATCTCGCCTGTACGTCTGTGTATATGTGTATGAGGTGAGAAATATTGACAAAAGAATATACGTATTTACGAGCCCGAAGTATGTTATGAGCTCATTTTGTACAGCGTAAATTGACTCAATGTTAATAAGGTATCCGTTATAATATTGGTCAATTTTTGAAAAATGAGAATCACCCAAACCCAAAATCTGTCTCTCCAGCTCTAAAAAGCGGAAAGCATTTTCTCTTTTTTTTCTTTTTTTTTTTTATTTAATTTTTGACACATCGAATTTCGAGAAAATCAATAGTTGCAATTTTTTCTGGTTTTCGCAAGATGAAACTTCGATTCAATCACGCTGGGTGAAGTTAAGTAATAACTAAAAAGTTGTTATTTTTATTTTAATTTTTTGTAAATTCTGCAACTGCGAATGAAAGCAAATTGCAATTGCTCCACGCTAACAACTACGCAGCAACGCAGCGTAACGCATTTACCTGCTGTTGACGAAGTAGGGGGCGGATTCTGCTGTTTCAGAAGGCCGCTAGAGGTGGTGTTGTTGAACTGTTCGGTATTGAAGAATTTTGGCGGCTCGCGTTCGTAATTTTGCGAAACGCTTTGTGCTTGAGATGGCGGCACTGGTTGCGAGTTCAGCCCGGCATTGTTGTCTGCAGAAAACGCACCAAACGAAGGTCGAGCGCTCGCTGATTGAGGGTTAGATTCGACAGAACTCGGCACAACAAGCGGAACAGATTGCTGAGAAGTACTTCTATTCGGGTTCTCGTTTATTACTGAATTGGAGGCGACTGATTCCGGCGAACTTGTGTCTTGTCCGATGAAGCTGTCGATTTCAGCGGTTTCTAAAACATTAGGTAGAGTAAAATTTGTTTAGCGTTGCGTCAAATCTTTCGCTAATACGGCAGTACGAATGACTCAACTGTATGTGTACTGTGTCATTGCGTAATTTATTGCACACAAATAGACAAATACCTACTTACTCGGAAACAGATCAGATGACTGTGTAAACTAAGGCAGGTGGGTAATCACCTGATTACTAAATACCTAGTACCATAATAATTATTAGGTATGTACAGCGGATAGAGAGATACGCATATTGCGCCAAAAGGAACTGATAAAAATGATAAAATGCGCGTCCATTATATACGTACTCGTATACGTACTTACTCGTATGCTAGTGCAAACATCGTTCGTACGTACGTAGGTACGCACGTATAAATAGGTACTGTACGAGATTAACATATCACCATTTACCATTTATCTGTACCAGACCAATAATTGCGATATTCGCGGAAATTAGTCGAAAATTTTGAGTAGGTAAATATCACTATTGTAAACGCATCCGCTGAACGTCGTCAACTTAAAAACAGTTTACACAAATTAGATATTATAGTATGTACTATCACCTCAGACCTCACCCCTATCGTTTCTTTTTATCGATACGTAAGTACGTAGACAGCAGAGACTAGAATAGCTGGATACTTCGTACGCTCGTTCACACGGTGCAACACATGCATGTTGACGAACATATTAAATATTTTATTTTTCATTTTTTGTAAAAGAAAATAAGAAGAAGAAGAAGAAGAAGAAAAAAGGAGGAAATTTATTCGTATCGTATCGTACCGCGTACCGTGCCGTTTCGCCAAATTATTTCGAAAGTCGTCTCCAAATGAAAAGCTGGTTTTTCGCGTTAGTAACGGTGATGGGCGCAGTAACGGCGACCTTTCGCCACCAACAAGTTCGCATCGATGATTTTTTGAAGCGCGCTTTCGGCGAAAACGAGCATTCGAAAGCAAACGTAATTTATTTCATACTAAGCTGCGAAGAAAGTTACCTAAGAACTGCTGTTCGACTTTTCGCTGGACTAAATTCTAGCGATATTGTAGCACGTAACATCGTCACGGTACCCATCGATACAACAGGTACGTATATAGTTACTAGACGTTAGTAGTTAATTACTATAGTACGGTGTTGACGAGTAGCTAAAGTTGATTTGCGCGCCTATGACACCTGACATGATGTACGTGTACGCCCGCGGCCCTAAGTACAACCATGTACCAGTTATTATAGCCATACTGCTTACTATAAGTTACTACTCGTAGATTACTAGATACATCGCGTCCGTCAATCATTCAACTTTTTACAGCAAACAAGTTCAAGATTCGACGTAATCCGCATTATCACCCTAAATCAAAATACGTACGTACTCCACGTGCGTAATCTACGTAACGAAAGCTCAATAACCGCTGTGGTGACTTTCAAAGGGTCGAATTGCGATCCTTCAAATACTTTTTTTGATAAAGAGTATCTCAGAGATGAAAATCGCAATTGCCGAGTCCCACCCTCGCACCATATGACACTCAAACCTCCCTTATACACATGTGAAGTAAACGTAACTTTTCGCAAAAAAATGACTATACACGCGTCAAAAGTACCGCACCTCAACTAACATAAATTAAAATTTCCTTTTCCTTTAGTCTCAAGTATGATGCCGAAGGGAGATAAAACCTTCGTACAAATAAAACGAGTTATTGACATACCTATATCTCAGCGAGTACCTGTATGACATCAACAGAAACAATAGTATTTCAGGCGTTTAGATATACCACAAGGCGAAAAAAGAACTCTCAGCACATCTTTTGCAAGGAAACCTTTTTAACTGTAAATTATCAATTTCCACCACAGACAAAGTTTCATGGAATGCACAACTGCACATAATGAGGAAGCTCACTACAACAATTTTATTCCACTAATCAAACTGACTAGGGAGAGGAGATAGGGACAAGAAAAATATATTAAAAAAAAAAAAAAAAAAAAAACAAGGTGAAGGAAAATAAGATATTTTAAGCATTACAGCACGCACTCTTATCGAAAGAAACCACGAAAACGAGCACATAGTTTTCTTCAAAAAAATACCCTCCACCCTCATCGAGCGTGAATTTCGAATAAGCGTCGCGAGATTAAAGAATGAATTTTTCATTCATTTGTTTTGGCATTTTCGCAAGAATCAACAACACCCACACCCTATCTCCCCAACCGCACTAGGACACTGGTCGCCTTTTCATGGTCTCTCTCGAAATTGCGATATACACCAGAAAAATGTTATTTTCGAACGAAAGCAGAAGTGATGAGTGAAAAAGAACAACGAATTCCAAAACAACGCTTTGAAAATCAACGAAATTTTCAAAAAACTCACGACAGCCATATAGGTTTGTTCGTTTTTTGAGCGAACAAATTTTGAGTCTCCGATTTTGGCTCAAAATGTCTGAACAGTGGTATTGCAAGGCGTAGAGTTCATTTATGTAGTCAGTTTTCGCCTAAAGAGCCTTATTCGGAAAGCAAAACTTGATTTCTTGAATAAACTGGATTTGGAAAAAAAAAATACAAAATTACAAAAATTCCTCAAAAATGACAGAAAAACACGGTTTCGGGAGCAACAGATCAAAAAATGCGCCCTACGCATTCGAATACCTCTCATAAGATACATTGCGCCGAAATCGCAGACTCAAAATTTTTTACTCAAAAAACGAAGAAGAGGCCTGAATTTTTCGAAATTTCATCGATATACGAAAAGTTGAGACAAGCGTTGTTTTCAACGGATTTGAGGTCTCGCTGATAACGAATTCGTTGTTCTTTTTGGCTCATCACTCTCGCTTATGTTCGAAAATAACATTTCTGTTGTCACGCAAAGGTTCTAAAATGACGGCTCCTCGGACACGGAGAATTAATTATGGATTTAATTCTCATCGAGAAGTACTACCGAAATAAATAATATTACGAAACACAAAAAAGACCTTTTGCGTTTCAAGTGCAAAAGAACCCCGTCGGAAATTATTCGATGTTCCATCAACTCAACCTAGCTCGGATTGTTTTACCTACTATATGTGTTTCTATTCAGGTTTTTGTTTTTGATTTTTTCAGCGATAAGATCAATTTTATTCGTAAATAATGTCACACAAATGAAGGAAGCTTTAGAAAATTACGCTTGTTACGTAAATACCGAACAATCGTCGCATTACGATAACATCTACGCAATAATTGGGAAAATACTACCACTTCTGCATAGAGAAGATAGCGTGTTATTGCTGATTCCGTTCAATCATACCGAAAAGTCAACTAACGGTAACGATAAATCGCAGCCAACGCTAACTCAACAACTCCAACGCAAAAGTGTATCGGTACGTGAGGAAATCAGGCAAGACAACACATAAGCATATTTGTAAAATAAGAACTACGAGTATAGTGAATGAGTGAAAAAAAGCATATTATTAATTCAGTGAATTTATTCGACCACGACCGTACGACGTACGACCACAAGTTCAAAAAAAGCATCGACGCATTTTCATAGAGTATCATGCGAATTACGCATGTATCATCAAGATCAACGGTATAAATAATCGGAAATGAATTTTACAGGAGTACCTTTTTTTTCTTTTTTTTTTTTTTTTTATACCTCATAAAGTTACTATTTACGAATTTATTACAATGTATGTTACGTATATTTATCTTGGTTTGTTTTGTCGAGCCAAATGACATTTTTGCACACGGAGCTATTACAGATTCGCGCATTTACTTACATTTGCCGTCATTTGCTTTAATGGATTTAAAATTGTACGTACAAGCCAATAAATTCCCAATTTTTTATTATAACGTTTTCGATAAGAATGTCACATAATGCGCACGTACGTAAGCCGCAATTTCACCCCGATACGCAGCAACCGCTCACTCGTACGTAATTCAATTACGGATTTATAAATTTTGTGCTCCATGCACTTGACCGCGCCGCGCCGCGCCCCTCTCCGACCCCTTTCACTGATTATTAAACTATTAATGAATTAAAAATTAAATGAATAAATGTTTTCATTACATAAATACTATCATTTTTTCATCTCCTTAAATTATCTCCCCCAAGCACTAGCACTCTATGCGCGTGCGTGAAGCGCAGAAATTCGAGTGCAAAATTTCAAAATAACAAAATTTCATTTTCATAGATGAACCATAACATCCACAAACAGCATTTTATTAACTCTTAAATTTCAGCTATAAAGAGCAAATTTTCTACTGATTTGAAACCAGATTTTTTTCGAAGTTGGTAGCAGATATTTTTTAGAGGTGAAACCGAATTTTTTACGAGAATTGATGGCGGATTTCTTTACGGATTTGATAGCAGATTTTTTCCGTGGTTCATACTGGTTTTTCGTAGAGATGAAACCTGGTTAATTTTTTCGGGAATTGAAACCGTTTTTTTTTTTTTTTTTTTTTTTTTTTCGGTCTTGAAACAGGATTTTTCCATAGTTTATTGCGCACTTTTTTTAGCTGAACCGAATTCTATCGCAAGAAGTAGTATTCTAGTGTTGCTAAAATGGAACGCGAACGTATACAGAGAACGCCGAGAACACTGAACGAACGCATAAAAGAACAATTTCACAGTCAACGAGAGCACTTTTTTCAACGATCTTGGTACTCGAAGTATTTCTTAGTATGCAGGAGTTGATGGTTGAAATCGGGTACATACCAAGGGGTGAAAAAGTTTGCAGGGCGAAAAGAGAAGTTAATGTACCCGTTTGTCGTCATGTCGTGATACCATGAATGCTCCAAACAACAAGGAGGTATATACGTATCTTTGTCGAGTCCAAACGATTTTTTCGTTATACAACATTTTCTGGAGTTGATAGCTGATTTTTTTGGGAGTTGAAACCGGATATTTTCGAAAGTTGAAGCAGATTTCTTTTTTTGGACTCGATGAATTAAAGATTAAATGAATGAAATTTTCTTCTCAATGTAAGAATCATTATTTTTTCTTCTTCAAATATGCCCTTGAAGTATACATCCATTCGCTATCAACTCCGTCCGCTATCAAATCTGGAAAAAATTTGCTCTTCATAACTGAAATATAGAAGTAGATAAAATGCTGCGAGCGAATGTTATAGTTTATCTATGAAAACGTATTTTACTTTTTTGAAAATTCGCACTAAAATTACGCCCTATAAATTTTGCGCTCCACGCACCTGCATAAAGTGCATGCGCCTGAAATCCAGCGCTGATGCAATTTACATGCACTATGTATTATACATAAATATAACAGACATTTATATCTCGGGAATGGTAAGAAAAAAAAAACAAAACATTTCACTTTTATTAAAAAAATAGTCATATTTTCACCATCGCATTTTTACAAGGTAAATGAACAAACTTTTCCCTAACAGGCTAAGGAGAGCAGCACGAATGGACGGAAATACGACCTTTTGGAATATATAAGAATAATAATAACGATTTTCAGATCTCCTAGTAATTCCTTTTTCTTAGACTGAAAATTTTATCAATAAAATTGAAAGAAAGAAAATAGACTACCACATATTATTATTTTCTTTTCTTATTATCTTATCAGCTTCCTAATCCTAATTCGGGCTAAAATGCGACGTACACACCACTACAACGCATAAGTATGCATTAGATAAGTGATGAGATAGTGTATACAAACTTAATTACTTATGTATACGTCTTGTTTGTCCAATTCAGCATACTAGAGCGTTCATATTTTCACGTTTGCCATTTCTCATCACCAATGAGTGGATTTCTGTGAAATAGTATATTTGTCTGGGTTGAGTGAGAAGCGGTATATTTAAGTTACTTTTACATTTCAAGTCCTTCGACCATATACTATGGACTGCGAATTCAAATGGCAGAAACTGAATGCAACAACAACAGTAGTTAGATGCGCTGACGCATGTTTCCTTATCAACTTATACAGTCATGAACTTATGATTCACTGAAATAATTATTAATATGCTTTCTTTAATGTAATTTCAATTATTGAGTATTATTAACGAAATTAAATCAGTAGTTGATGTTGATTTAACATTTTTATCATTGAAATTTCCGATGCGTTTTCATTTTCATTCCTCAAATATCCCTACGCATGTGCGAGCGCATCTATGATGTTGTTATTGTTTGCTTCACTTTAGTGTTCGTCGTTTCTGTACGACCACTAGCAGTCCATAGTATATGGTCGAAGTTCAAGTCGTTCTGAGCAAAACAAGCCATACTAGCGCATATATTTGTTCGTTTTTTCGATTTTTAGCCAATATTTTCGTAATTTTTTGATGTTTTACTCTTGAACAAAATCGAAAGTCTTCAAGAACATTTGAAAATTTCGTTTTTTAACAATTTTTATCACCAAATCCTTTTTATAAAAAATTTAATTTTGAATAATAAAGATTTTTCACGATCATTTCGTAAATCTAATTGTTACAATGAAATTCACCTTGCCGCGAGTACTTTAAAACGACACCCATATTGGGCCATTTTTTTAGCGCATATTTTAGCTTTTTAGAGCGTATTTTGGGTATTTACAATGAATTTGTATATGCGGATATTTTTCCCTTTTTAGAGCATATTTATCCGCTCTCCGCTCATCACATTGTTTTGCTTTCTAGATTAATATCATACTTTCGGAGAATTTACATTTGCCGGCAGAGTTGAAGGAACTGGTGAGAGAAACGGCAGGCAAGATTCTCACATACGCCGATACAGAGATATCACAGTCCTTCCGGAAGTTAACATCAAAGGATCAAGAAACTGAATTAGGAAACTTTATGCGAGCTGATTACAAGGCGAGCGAAAACTAAGCATTACTTTACAACATTTTTTGAAATAAGAAATGTTATTTTCTTCTTTTTTTTTTCAAACGAACGCGAATATTTCGAACACAGTAAAAACGAAATAAATAAGCAAACCGATGAAATATCGATGAGGAGGAGGCGGGGTACATTAGCGTCCTTGACCATCTCGAATTCGGACGTGTTATACATGAATTTTGCAGAGGTGGACTGCATTATGTGAAAATCATCAGATTACGTTACATTCTGATAATATCGATATTTACTACTTCATTTTGTAAACATATTAATTTCTAGAAAATGAGTGGTCATGAACCATGCCAGCTCTCGAGCGCTTCTATTGCCTACTGGACTATAATTTCCTACATGATGTTAGCAAATTTCAACAAAATTCGTTTATAACACGCCTTTTCACGTAATTCAAAATAGATTTTCCAAAAAAAAAAAAAAAAGGACAGCTCAATCACCCACTCTGTGTATCGTTAGCTCTTTCGTACAACATATAAGGCTGCTCATAAGGAGCTGAGATATAGAGGTTTAATTTTTTTTTACCTTGGTAATGAACTTATGAGAAATTTCAAAAATTTTAATTTCATCATGTGAGTCAGATAAAGATACACTATTTTACACAATAATATTAAGCATGCGATACAGTATTACTGACAACAAATCAGAAGCAACAGAGAGGATAAATGTATTTTTGCATCCGATAACTTTGAAAAAGAATGCGTAACACTACGTACTGAAAGTTTTTTATGGATTTCCCACCCCCCACCCCCCACCACCACCCCCTTCAGCTTAGTGCAACGAATGAATATTGTTATAACCATGTAGCTACACCTAATTCATCATATTTTTAGGTTTACATGTTTTGGAATAGTAAAAGGAAAAATTAAAAAATTATAAAAAAACATCGATGATTCACTATGCAGTTACGAATTTTTGGTTTACGCATGAAAAATCATAAAACTCATTTTAAACGATAAAAAGCATCTTGAAAAAATATTTATATAGCAATTATGTTATTTTTTATTTCATTTTCTAAAGAACATGGTTTTTGGCTTCTGGGGGTGAGTATTATCTTTAAAAGCCAATGAAACGGACAAAAAATGTGGAATTACTGTGGTGCATATGATGGCGTTCATTGTGGAGGCATCTTTTTGTGGGGGTCATACTTGGCCCCACCTCGTTATTAACTTACTAAAAAAAAGTTGAATGAAGAATGTAACATGACCCCGTCTTATTATTCTCGTGTTTTTTCGTTCTGGGGCCATATAGGACCCCACTTTGTTATCTATCGATCTCAATTGCCTTCTTCCTTAAAGGTTAATTTCTAACCTTTTTCGGAATTTTCGTACTTGACCCAACTGATACGACAGCTAGAAAGTTTCAAACGAAATGATTTAAAACAAGAAATGTCTAGAACAAAAGTTTTACAATTGAAAATTTTATGACCTCCACGTCTCTTTAGAAATCTCGGTTCAGAGGTGGGGGCAATATGTCTTTCTGCACCTCTCTCTCTCTCTCTCTCTCTCCGCAGTCTGTTATTCGTAAGTGTAGTATCAACATGTCGTACTACGGTAGTACGTAAATGCTTGATGATGTTATTGTTCGAGTGAAATAAACAAAAAAAAAAAAAACAAACAAACAAACAAAACAAAATCAAGCAAAAAACACGCACGCAAAGGTCGTGAAAACTGACGAATATGAGCTCGAATATCAGCATGACCAACGAGAAGCCAACTTTGTCGCTAACAAGCTTCACGTGCCAAGTGTCGTGCTCTGCACTCGTAGATATTTTCGTAAAATAAACGCTTAATTTTAAAATACGAATACTACGCGTAGGCAGTACTTGTATAAGTTTTTGTTTTGTTCTCTGGAACTTAGGACAATGCATTTATACTTTATATTTACGAATTTTAGATCAATGTCGTTGAAAAAGAACTAACACATCATACAAGAACGCTGCTCGAACTTCCCATACATACGTTCAAAATATATTTAACTTTATACGGCGATATAGAAAAGGCTTCACTGATAACACGTTCAGGTGAGTATTCGAATTGCTTATTCATATCACGCATTTATTGGTCAGCACGCTTCGACTGCAAAATCACCAACAGTTCCCATAATACGTACATATGTGTACTGCTCGCAGAATCACCGAGTAATGTTCTCTTTTTCGACGCTGTCGCATAAGTTACGTATAATGTCGATGAAAAATTGCGACTGCGAGAACTCGAAAAAGTTGAATAGTGAAAAAGTTGAAGAACTTACCACGCAACGCACGGTACGGTACGGTACGGTAAAGGAGGAAGAGCATGTTTAACGATTTGGGCATACGCGTATAACGAACATTATGACGAACAGACGTTTTTGTATAACATTCTGTTGTGACATTTAGCACTATTATGCATGGCGAATACACGTAGGAATCAACGAATCGAGCCCGCTTACCTATGGCTTGCACAGATGATTTCTGCTGCTTCTTGGTATCAAGATCGGTAGTGGGTACGAGTATATCTCCAGTATGGTTCGACAATATCAACCGAACGGAGTGAACGCAAATAAATATCAGATCACTAATAAATCGAGTAGCGACTCCCAAGAAAATAATAAATCGCGCGTTACGTGATAATCGATGATAGCCGAAAACAATACTACGGCTACTCAACGCAAATTAAATTGCGAGTCGTTTTGAATACGATAACAACGGACGCGGGCGGTACGCGGAGGCACCGATACGAAAAAACAACAGAAGAAAAAAAAAACAACACGCGTACAAAGGTTAACATCAGATATTACTTAGCTAAAATATCATTTACGTATGAGTATGTACATACAAGGCACAACAGAGCAAGAAACACGATGCCTATTAACCGATAGGTAGGTGTATTGTATGTTATCAGTTTTATCAGTTATCACCGATGACGCCAGAGTCGAAACCAAATCGAGAAGAATATGATTGTCTGTTAGGTATTAATTCGTCGATACAAAGGATATAATTATGTCTTACATGGCAGATGCAGCTTCCAACGAGCTTCTAATAGGTAGCCACTAGTTACATACCTACTAAGTACATGCCACATTCTACATAAATGTGGATACTCGTAGCCGCTAGGTAGAAGTTACTAGCTAAGAACAAACACGTAACTACGTATGTACTGTCTTGTTGTCTGTAGTATGCGCTATTGCGCTGCACGTATTGGACGTACAGGTAGCGCATAAACAAATGGCGTCGCGTCATCATGTTTTAAAAGCTGATCCAAATACAAGTTGGCCCAACTTCAAAAACGTAAAAACTACCTATGCATTATGCACATACAAAAATCTCTGCACGTAGACGTGTACCGTAACGTACCGTACCGTGTATAAACAATATTCATGTAGAGGCACTTTTTTTTCCACACGATAGCGAGACGCGTCTACATACTTGTCTATAACTAATCCCATATGCCGATAAGCTAATTTACTGAGAATTAAGGACGTATAAGTATGGTATCTTCTGGGGAGGTGTTCATACAAAATTCCCAGTCCCCGCAACGTATGTAAAAACAGTTAGCCTTACATTATAGGTTTTTACACTTTTCGAACTGAAAATGATGATAAGATGCGCACCAGAGAATTATTTGCTCTGCATCAACATAGTTTTCTTGGCTTGTAATACAAACTGTACGAGAATTGAATACAACGTTCTGGAGACGCACAAAAAGTCCCCAGACAGCGAGAAATTGGTCAGAAGTCCTACGTAAGTATGTAAATGTATACATTATACAGTATACATATTTTATACATGGCTAACGATACTGTCTTGAACCTTTTGTACTCGCGCTCATCGTACATATTTGCGTATTGGGCCAAGTTAGTAGATATAATCATTCGCACAGAGACTGAACACTGCACACTGCAGTCCTAGTAGGTAATAGGTACCTATATGTATGTATATCACTTATCAGTATTTAATACATTCGAATGCACAATACCTAATTAGTAACTACCTAGTACCTACACCTACTGCCTGCAAAATCATGACGATAAAATTGATGAGCTATTTGATTCTTCTTTTTGCTTCGTATAGGCATAGTGATCAATATACTGCCAGTTGATACACAGCTCACGAAAATAACACGTCAAAATCGAAGCATAAATTTCAATTCAATTGTACGACAAAGTCCAACAACGTTGATTCTTTCAGCGAGTGGCGAACGTTACAACATTACGTTCATGACGATAACTTATAATGGTAAGAGGTAAAGAATAATACGAGCATCTATTCGAAAGTAAGTAAGTAAACGCAAGCAAGCACGTACATTTGCGTAGGTACGAACCAACTTACAAGTAAGTACAAAGAGAGAGAAAATTTTTAAATGAAATGTTAGCCTGAAAATACCCGTGTATTCGAGAAGAAATCAAAGTTTTGAAAAAAAATTTTCAGCGTTTATAAAAGTGGTCTTCTTTTCTCGATTTTCATCAAAAAACCACAAAACAAAACAAAACACCCCATCTAGCCGTTTTTAAACGTGTACGTATACGCGTACGTACACCATCTTTTCTCCGACATACGGATGATATTGTGCACGGTGACGTACAGGCGTATACATCTACAACTGAGTATACTACATACATAATTATGCACCTGATGTGTTAATACGTACGTACGTAAACGTAATGGACATCTGCATCCGAATAATTATTATAATATAACGTATACGAGTGATGTTAGCATTTCTGGAGCTTCTTGTTATAGTTTTCAGATAAAAAAAAAAAAAGTGTGAAAACCTAATGTGAAGTTGCCACGTCGCGTCGTTTTGTGTATCTCTCTTCACCCCTCAAAATGATACACAGACAATTAGACATACGCATAAAACAATTATTATAATATGCGTTGAGAGGACATGTACATACACGTATTTCTGTATGAATCATGGTCCATAGTCTCCGTACATGACGCACACCTAATTGTTCTCCTTCATGAATCGTACTTTAAAAAAATCTTTAGTTGATACTAGCGCGTGTTCACCTTTGTAACTTCTTTCAATTTCTATGATCCAAAATATTCAGCACGACGCGACGCTCTCTAGATTGATTTTTTTTTTAAGATTTAAGCAAAAAGTAAAAGCCTTTCGCTCGTGTGTCGGATACATTTCGTTGTTGTCGTAGACGATAGACGCCACTGAATAGGAGACCAAAATCTTGAATTGACCGCGATTCATTACAATATGTAAAATATACGTGAGTCGTGTACGCAAAAATGTGTACCATTATAAATATCTTTCGCATTAGTCATTTTTGTAAATAAAGCACGCAATTCGTTTGCGATACAAAGTCGTATAGTCTTGTATTTTGATCGCTTATGACGACTATAACGAAAAAGAATGCAATGAACGTTTTAATCACGCGTACTCTTACACTGATGCATAGCGTAGATACACAATACAGGATACAGCGACAGGGTACACGCCGTACGTACAACAACCGCAAATTAATTACTTCAACAAATAATACCTCATCATTAGGCCTCGTCACGCCGCGCCGTTCCCCGCTTCTTCTACTTTACTAATTCGTTATAAAAATTATATTTAATTTGATAACAACGCGACGATGAATTACGATTCACCTTATACACAATAGAAACTCATCAGAAAGATTTCAATCCTGCATCGTATTCTTAAATTTTGTACGTATTTCATAGTAGCGTTTAGTGGTAAAATCGGTGAAGCATGATGTAAATTTTACAATCCATGTACAGAGTGTTTTGCAAAACATCTTGTTCCCGATCATAGAGTACAAAGTAACGATGTTTGCCAACTAAAGATATTGAAAAGGCTATATACTCGTACAGCACCTACCGTTTTGAAATGGAAAAACGTTTGCTTATAATAATGATTTACATTAAAAGTTGATATCTCGTGATCGACTGATGATAAATTTTTTCAACTTTCACGGATGTTTTATTAATTGGCGAATATCATTGTTTTAAATTATTTCGTCAATTTTTGTCGACTCGGTAACGTTTCGTGGTATTTTGAAAATATCTACCGCCTCTGCGCGAAGCCTTTGCCATCCACACGTCTCTGATCACGAGTTAATAATATTCAAAGTACAACGTTATCCTGGGCGATATTTTTTTATACTAGCATGCGATAAATGGCTATTTATTTTGAAACTCAAAATAAGACGTTTTGCGAAACACCATACGAATGACATTAATAGTTTTTCTTCCTTCGGCCCCTTCCAAACTGTGACCTATACACGCAATACGCAATGCGCTCTACTCTTCGTAATCTTTGATCATCGCCGATCCTCGTATACACTATATTCTGCAAATCTTATTTCCCTCACTGATCGTATATGATCTGCCTTTCTTTCTGCGTTTTTTTTTTTTTTTTTTTTTTTTTACTTCTGTCCTATCAGCATGATTATACAGTGTACGTGTACACGTCCCTGCAGTAAGTGACTAGAATTGTAGCACATACTACTACATAGCTGTACCTAGTACCAACTATCTATAACCTACACATATACGTGAGAGCAGCTTGAGGCAAGCTACATAAAGTGAGAATTCCAGTTTTTATACTCGGAAAGAATGGAACGATTGAAGGTGAAAAATGCTTTGAAAACTTTTAATTTCCCAACGCTATACGGTTCCTTTATTTTTCCACGAATACCGGTGTATATTAGTTGTTCATTCTCACCAAAAATGCATCGTCTCGGACAGTATACCAATTCTAATGAATGACAATGTCACAGAAAAGTACAACAAACGTATTCGTATTATTATAATTATGAAAAGCGCGCCGTAGAAAAATGAATGAACGATTTCGCACACAGATTTTGCATTTTCGCGTCGCGCTGTTTCCTTCTATTGTTTACACCTATACGTATAGGCATACTCGTAGTTTCCACGATATAAGATTAATCAGAATGTACATTGTACATTAACAAATTGTGCGAAGGCAGTAGGGTAGTTACAGTTATAATTTTTCAATGTGAAATACGTACATACGAAGACACATGTGATTAATTGGTAGCGTGGTTTTACCGTAGGCACGTACTCGTACTTTAATTCGAATGAAAGATCGTCTCTGTATCGGTATGGACACGCAGCCGTTGAAGAACACGAATTAGCTCGATCTGACCCCATGGAACCGATAGCGCTGCAACAACGATGGGCTAAGAGACAAGACATAGTAGAATCCGCTCCTTTCATCGACGGTACGCTATACGATTGACGAACTACGAAAGCAATTATGCGTGTATTTGCATCAACATGTTTAATGATTTTTCTCTTCAGGGCAATTAAATCACATGGATTTACAAAATGGAAACGCCTTCGCTTATCAACAAACCAGAGTATTACCTACCGTAATTGACGTAGATTTCCAGTCGAATTTTTTCGCGTTGCCCACAGAGGAGGTTACCTTTTTATTAAACGTTAAAAATAACAAACCATTCGCTAGCGAATATCACTTCGGTTGTATTTCTCGTCACCAACACTGCGAGGTTCTTCCTCCGTAGTAAGTTTGAATTTTTATCGTTCCACCGTAGCAACAAGTATGTATTACGTGAATGTGGTACCGAGCTGGTCTATAGTTATATGATCGCTAAATTTCAGTGTAACTTTGATTCCACAACAAAGTATTCGAGTTATGTTGTTAACGAAAGCAGAAGGTACAGAAGGAAGTTCCAATGTTATCACTTTCGTATCGCAAGACGTGCAAATAATATATCGAAAAATTTACTTGTACATCGGTAAGCAGGTACGCATTATTGCTAGTTTTTTCTTTGGTACTACGACAGTTATTAGCTCGTGCGAGTTGATAATAGGCGCGAAGGATTGCAGAAATCAGATGCCGATAAACCAGATATCGATTACGAGTACAACGGTAATTGTGACGATGCGAACACAGGAAGTACCTGCCATAGGAAAAGGTGGAACGTAGAAGTGCTAGCTCGAGACACAGGATCAGGTAGCTGCAAACTGAATTTAAGCCTATCACGCGTTCATCATTCATTAAAAGATACATAATTAGGCACTTTATTCACGAGATAAATTCGTGTAGGTTTGCTGAATCTTTGGTCCGAACCACCGGGACTCTATTACACAACAGAATTCATTGTTGGTACAAAAGACACAGTCAGCGCACGTTATTCGACTAGCTGCTGCGATCCTAAAGTAGATATTTTAGCGATGGATTTACGAGGCAATCTACGAAAGATAACTCTAGACGTTGAACATCGTAAGCTGAATTCTTAATTGATAACGCAATGGCATACATTTTGAGGTGCGTTACAGCCTGCTAAAAAAAATACTTACTTTTGTTTTTTTCACGTTTTTAGAATATCTGAATTGGATAGAAATTACCACCATCGTATTAGGAGCAATACTATTAATTTTACTTGTCACCATACTTATTTACTCAGGACTACGATGGCGAAGAAAAAGAAATGAAAGATCATTCTTGAACAATTAACTACAAAAACCTCCACTCCTTTACACTATTCTCGTCAGAGTAAATCAAATTAGCATTTATACTGTTTTATATAGGTAACAAATAAACAATGCTTCAGCATTTTAGCGTCTTACTTAGTGTTCTACATCTTACAAATTATTAAAACATATGTATATTCGTAAAAAGCTCGCACATGAATTTAAAAGTGTGAGATGCCTAAGATAATCTAACTTGCACGTCATAATTATAGAAGTATGATAGACCAGTTTACATGTACTTTGATAAAATACAAATGTTGACGGATATACATATATTAAACCGCGTTGATGGGCAGTTGGTTACAATTTACAATATACTCAGATTAGAATGGACAAAAAAAATTCATTGCAAGTACATTACCTGTTAAAGAAGATGAAGATTCTCTGGAAACTGGAACTACCAATGAGTTAGTACGTAAGCTATCAAAAGGAAATCCATAATTCGATGATTGCAAAAGAGGATTTTTGATAACTTTTGGAGCCGATTTATTGTTATTTTCCATAGTACATTACAAACTATTTATAAAAATGTCAAACAAAACCGAAATGGACACAAGCAATACAAACTCACCACAAATTAAATGGAATGTTAATTAACTATTTATAACACAGCAACTTCATTTTACTTGAATTTCATTGAATTAAAATATATCTGTTATTACAATGTCTTGTTTACTCAATAAATATATAAATAAAAAAAATTACAACATTACGTCTTTCTTTTTCAGTTTTTCTCCAGAGTTTTGGATAAATTAATGTTATCAGAAAAAAAATTGCAATGCTTTGAGTATTGATAAATAATATGGAGGGATAAACGTCATACTCTTATGTTAATATTACGCATTAAGGGACATGATAGAGAGCGCTTACCACTGCTGGGCGCGTTCAGGTTTTTTTTGAACGGCGTTCGTTCCCGTTCAATGAAATTCTCAAATTTGACGTTCACGTTCCGTTCCGTTCACTGGCCAAAAAATTCCGTTCCGTTCAGCGTTCCGTTCAATTATTTCCAAAATTTCACGCGTTCCGTTCCCGTTCACATTCATGAACGCTTCGTGAATAGACGATTATATTGAACCAAATTGAAATTCTTCAAAACATCTGCTTTTCACTTTTACTAAACGCAATTCAACATTAAAATAACGAATAATTAACAGTCAGCCAATTACGCCACGAGAAGTACACCGAATGAATAGTGATAGTGAATACCACGACACAAAACTTGAGAAAGACGAAGTGAAGAAATAGAAAATTGAGAAAAAAAAACTAAAAAGGGTAAAAAGACAAGTTTTTTCTTGAACGATAAATGAACGGCGTTTAAAATTTACGTTCAAGAAAATAAAACGTTCCGTTCCGTTCCAACTTTTATATTTATCCTTCCCGTTCCGTTCATCGTTCGTTCAATTGATAAGAGAATCTCACCCGTTCCGTACGAACGCGCGTTCCTGAACGCGAACGCGCCCAGCAGCAGAGGTGTTCCCGCTCACGCGCTCATTATGCGTGAGCGGGAGCGCGCTCACGAGCGAGAGCGCATTTCGTGAGCGGGAGCGGGAGCGCGCTCATTTTGTATGAGCGGGAGCGAGAGCGCGCTCATTTTGTATGAGCGGGAGCGAGAGCGCGCTCATTTTGTATGAGCGAGAGCGAGAGCGCGCTCATTTCATATGAGCGGAAGCGAGAGCGAGCTCATTTCAGCTTATGCCAAATGAGCGCGCTATTAAGTTACTAATGAGAAGAACTAGTATAGGTTATTGTTAATCAGGGTTGCGTACCGCGGTATTTTTTCCGGTCGGTATGGTACTGGTATTTGGTATCGGTATTTTTTCTGGTCGGTACGGTACTGGTATTTGGTATTTATATAATTTTCGGTCGGTATGGTACCGGTATTCGGTATTTATATAATTTTCGGTCGGTATGGTACCGGTATATGGTATCGGCATTTTTTCTGGTTGGTATGGTACCGGTATTTGGTGTCAGTATTTTTTCCGGTCGGTATGGTACCGGTATCGGTAAATCCCAAAAAACCGTGGTATTGGTCGGTATATACCGCGGTATCGGTACCGGTACGCAACCCTAGCCCGCAATATCGCACCAGTTCAATTATTTCAAAACTCAAAAAACGTGTTAGAATCAAAACCAGGGTTGCATGTTGATCGAAATTAAAAATTAACAATTAATAAATAAATAAATATCATAAATACCGTGGTATTTACAGAGGGTTGCGTACCGCGGTATTTTTTCCGGTCGGTACGGTACTGGTATTTGGTATCGGTATTTTTTCTGGTCGGTACGGTACTGGTATTTGGTATTTATATAATTTTCGGTCGGTATGGTACCGGTATTTGGTATTTATATAATTTTCGGTCGGTATGGTACCGGTATTTGGTATCGGTATTTTTTCCGGTCGGTATGGTACCGGTATCGGTAAATCCCAAAAAACCGCGGTATTGGTCGGTATATACCGCGGTATCGGTACCGGTACGCAACCCTGATTGTTATTGACTTCTAATAAGTTATAATTTTAATTTTTAACTCCATTAAATATTGAGTTGTGCTTGAAATAAAGTAAATAAACATGTTTTAAGAACATACAACATAATAGTTTAGTAATTTTATATTTTGAGCAAGAGCGGGAGCGAAACTGCGCTCATGAGCGGGAACGGGAGCGGAACTGCGCTCATGAGCGGGAGTGAGAGCGCGCTCATTCTTTAAGAGCGGGAGCGGGAGCACGCTCATTCTTTAGGAGCGAGAGCGGGAGCGCGCTCATTTTTTAAGAGCGGGAGCGGGAGCGCGCTCATATTTTTCGTGAGCGGGAACACCTCTGCCCAGCAGTGGCGCTTACTTATAAGATGTGAGTGTGACTGCAAGAAGTGGTGAACTGAAAGTAATACACTTCATAATCGTTCATGTATCACGTTCGCGAACTTATCCGCTAAAATGAACGTGAACTGAATTCTTTGACTATATACTAGATGGACCGAGCTAGCAACAAGCAAATGCCAACCCAAAAACGGTGATACATTACACAGATTTTCTCAGAACACTCGTGACTAAATTCAAAATGCGCATGCGCAAATTTATTTCCCGCTAATAGTGCGGCAAGGGGACATCGATAGTACTGCTTAAAATCAGAATAACATGAATGTGATAAAGGACTTCAGGCATGCGCAACATATAAAGTTACAACGAGTGTTCTGACTCTGATGCATGTAATGTTTCACCGCAGTTTTCCTACACGTAACTCGGTCCATCTAGTATATAGTCAAAGACTGAATTGAACGAAATCAGAATTAAGCAGAACGCGAAAATGAACTGAACGCATCTTTTTTTCTGAATGAACGTGAACTGAACTAAACGTATTTTTCCCTCAAAAATGAACATAATAATTATTATATTATACTGGGTGACTACTTGATTCGAGCACATAAGCGAAAAAATTAGCTAAACGGTGAAAAAATTCAAAACATGTATACATTTTTGACAATGAAAGCATAAATTAAAATTTTGCATTTCATTGATAAACGCTTTTAAGCATTAAATAAATTCAAATATTTCGAAGTGATGATAAATAATATCTTCTTTAGTAGTCTCCCAGAATTCCACACTTACCTTGTTCAAACAAAAAATGAGTCGTTAACAAGAAAAAACGCAAAACTCGTATATTTTAATAATGATGCCGTCTACGACGGCGAAACGTCGCTTTTTGTTATTCTTTTATACGGAATAAAACATTATTAAAATACGAGTTTTGCGTTTTTTCTTGTTAACAATTAATTTTTTAACTCGTAATTGTTCTAATTCAATTTTCAAAAAATGAGTCTTTTATCGAGGATCATGTGGCTAAAGATACGGTACAGCCTACAGAGTAAAGGTGAATGTAATTAAAAAAGAATATCGAGACTTCACAATAAGCGAGAATGCAACTTATTATAAAGAATACATTGGTCGAAAACTAACAAGGAAAGAAATGTGAAAAGCATTTGCGAATTGGATTTTTTACGGTAATGAATACAAAAAAAGTAACAAATTGAAAAATATTCATCAACACCTTCATACTTACGTATTGCAGCAACATTTTACAAATGTTTTACGATGTCCTATAAATGTACGAAACAAAAACACAAAAACTTCACCAAACAAACGTGTATCCCACGAAAGTCACAACACAAACTAAGCTTGAAACTAAATGTCGACTTATATTTATAATAAAATAACAAGTTTCCATCAGCCAATCGCAGAGCACCATTTTAGAAGTAATCTGATTGGTCTTAGATTTCGTTTGCAATCTATACTTATATGACTTGTTACCTGTGGAAAAGATCAGTTCAACGTTGATCGTTGAACTGTGTAGACTGTAGAGTAAGCTTGTAGGTAGGTTTATGATGTTAAGTAGTCTTTGGGATCGTGGTTGTGTCTTGGTGGTTTTCTGGTCTTGTTGGGTTCTGTGTTTAGGGTTGTTTGTCGTATAGGGTTCACTTTAGGTAGTTTATAGTTTTTATTTTTATGTTTAATTTATTATTATTATATAGGTAGGTAGGTATTATAAATATAAGTTATATATAAGGTATGTGAATGAGGTGTGAGAAGTGAGTGGTGAATAAGGCGTGTGAGGAATAAGGCGTGTGAGGAATTAGGCGTGTGAGGAATAAGGTGTGTGAGGAGAAGGCGTGTGAGGAATTAGGTGTGTGGGGAATTAGGCGTGTGAGGTATGAGGCGTGTGAGGTGTGAGTAGGGATTGGGAATGGGTGGGTTCCATCTAATCCTATGAGAATTCTCGGGCTCTCGTTGTGTCCGTGATACGCATTTTAATGGGGGACTGTACATTTGTAACCTCGTCGGTCTGTTGATCGCTCTTCGCAGGGTTCTTTGAACTTCGTGAGACGTTAGAGAGAGGTGAAGATTACACGAAGCCATTGGGGTGCGTGTCTTGGACATAAGGGGTAGCTATCCTTTCCTATCTATAAGGAACTAACTCCTCGCCTTGGCTTACGAGCTGAAAAGAGGGCACGGGCAGGGCCAGTCGAGGGCAGTTCTCGGTGGCGCTCAACCGTGAATGAGGTTTGGAAAATTTGTGTTTGAAAGGAAGTCTTTGAAAAAAAAATAGATGATAAACAAAAAAAAACACATAACAGACATTCTCGTTTCTTTGGTAAATAAAAAATAAATCATAAAATAAATCATAAGAAATAAAAAAAAAATAGGCACAAAAAGGATTGAATAATGAAATTGAATGTAATGATATATTTTCATAACACTATGAAGAAGAAATTTTTCTCTCTCTCGTTTCTTTTTATTTGATCTTGTTGAACAAAATTAAAGGCGTAACTCTGCGAAACTTAGGTAAAATGCAACAATAAAAAATATCTACTCTTTTGAACTCGAGCGTGCTTGCGAAGCGTACCAAATCGTTCTGCGCATGCGCTAAATGTTGCCATTGGTGTTTGTTTTCATTGATAAGGTGATTACCAAATTTATTGCATTTTGATTATATTTTAATTTATTCAGATTTATTTCTGCAAATAGTTATGATTCAGCATCAAGTTATAATAAAAGAAACATGATAAATTTAATCCACTCTAATTTTAAATCAGCATCATCAGGAAATGAAAACAGACAATTTTCGTGTTTTTTACAAATGAAACATTATTTTTTGTACATTTCTTTATCCTACAATATAAGTGAAATGAAAATAGAAACTAATTCAAGTTAAGTATAAATGATCATATTTGAAATGAAACTTACGGCTCCACTTTAAGAAGAAATTCTTTTCTTTGTGGAATTTTATAAATATCATTTATGCCATTTATTCTTGCTATCATCATTCAAATATATAAATTATTTCTATCAGGGAAAGATTTTTGCGCTTGGGGTGCTTGAATCAAGTAGTCACCCAGTATAAAAATTAAAAAACATTAAAAGCTGAAATTGCTACAATTTTTTTCTTTTTTTTTTTTTTCTTCGACCATAATTATACTATGGACTGCTAATTCAAATTGTAGCTACTGAATCCACCAACAACAGTGTAGTTAGATGCGCTGACGCATGGGTAGTTTCAGACTTTCAGTTTCCTTCTCAACTTATACAGTCATGAACTTATGATTCACTGAAATCAGGACTGTAAAACCGGAACGTTTGTGGTTCTGGTTCCGGTTCTGTGTTTAATGTTCATGGTTCCGGTTCTGGTTCCGGTGCTGGGTTCAAGTTCACGGTTCCGGTTCCGGTTTTGGTTCCGGTTCCAAAATCGTTTTGGTTCCAGGTTTTTCCGGTTCCGGTTCGGGATTTTTTTTTAGATTTTTCTTGATCCAAGAGATTCCGGGTTTTTTTGGTTCCGGTTCCGGTTCGGGATTTTTTTTTAGATTTTTCCTGGTCCAAGACCTAGCTCTAAACTTGGAGTAAAAACTGAAGAAAGAAAAAAATTTACAAATTAAACTTTAGGATAAAAAATTATAATGAATACTTTGAATAAAATATTCATATTCATCTTCAAATTCTTCAATATTGATTTTCAATATTCTCCAATGATGATTCGAGTAATAGTTGATAATTTGAATATTTGATATTTGGAATAATTAATTATTGATTTCAAATTTGAAGAATAAATAGTAAAATATTGAGTGATGAACTAATGTTTGTACATTGTACGCCTTAGCCTTGAATTCTCTTTTGAAAATAAAGACTTTGAATAAGAAATAACTTAATTTCTTTTTTTCTTTCTTTATTTTTTGTTGAACTGAAAAAAAATTGAAAAAAACAATATAGGATTTCCGCATAAGCGGAAGTCCACTAAAAAAATGCAAAAAAATTAAAGTAAAATAGTCAATTAATCGTGAAATGAAAATGACGAAAATGAAAACTGCGAAGCCAAAGAAGAAAATAAATAATATTATCAGAACCCGGAACCGAATCATTTTGTTTTGGGTTCGGTTCCGGTTCTGGTTCCGGTTCCGGTTTTCAAATTGTTTTGGGTTTTTCCGGGTCCTGGTTCCGGTTTTGGTTCCGGTTTTGCAGCCCTGACTGAAATAATTATTAATATGCTTTCTTTAATGTAATTTTAATTATTGAGTATTATTAATGAAACTGAATCAGTAGTTGATGTCGACTCAACATTCTTACCATTGAAAATTTCGATGCGTTTTCATTTTCATTCCTGAAATATCATTACGCATCAACGCATGTGCGAGCGCATCTATGATGTTGTTATTGTTTGTTTACTTCACTTACGCAACAATGTTCTAAGTGAAATGAGGCGCCGCGCCATAGACTTGTTGATCGATCTTATTTTTGTTTTCAATGAGAAAAACTGGTAATGAATGAAATCATTCATGTTATTTAAATAATTTCAAAGACAAACAAGCGAAATTTGTTCAGTTTGATTGACTGGCTTTGTTATAATTTACATTACATCAGAAACTTGATGTAGTTGAAGTTTATGGCGCCTCATTTCACTTAGAACATTGTTGCGTAATGCAGTCCAAATAACTTACGTTACTTATGTGTTAGACAGTTACACAGGGCTAAAAAACCGATTGGAACCGGAACCGAACCGAAATCAAGAACCGGTAGAAGCGAAACCGAAAAAATTTTGGAACCGAAACCGAAACCAGAACCAATATTTTGAAATTTGTACTAAAGCTGGAACCGGAACCGGAACCAAAAATTTTTACTGAGAACTGGAACCAGGACCGGAACCGATATGAAAATATATTGGTTCCAGTTCTAGAAAAGTTTAATCTCTATTAATAAGATTAGAGTGCGCTAATAGCTGTATACTCTCTACCTATTGATAGTCAAAGGTTGTAGCTTGGTAACTGTTGTAGTGTTTCATTCTATAAATCATAATCTGTGATATCGTACATCTTCGCAAAATACTCTCTAAAATTGATAAAATTCGGGATCTTGGGGTTGTTTACAATTTACAAGACCATTTCGCAATAATATTATTTTTCAAATTTTGGTTTCAATACTCCCTCTTGATTATGCTTGTAAAATGGAGTATTTTGATAGGTCAGTAAGTCACACATGTATTTTTTTTTGGAACCAATAAGAACTGGAGCCGGAACCAGAACCGATATCATAGAACCAGAATCAAAATTGAAGTCATAGAACCAGAACTGGAACCAATATTTGGGAACCGGAACCAGAACCAATATTTTTTCGGTTTTGCAGCCCTGACTGTTACTCATTATATAACATTCAATTCAAGGAATCTAATTTCTAAAATATTATAAAATAATACTAAAAAATAACCAATTAAAAACAATATAACTTTTTTTTTTTCTATACAAAATGATATTTTTATTACAAACAAACTTTTTCTAAATTATGTATACTAAAAATTAAAAAAATGGCCAGTTAAAAAAATGAATTCAAAGCTGTAATAACGGTAACGGAATGTAACGGAATAACGGAACGTAACAGCCAATTTTTTCATTTTAGTAACAGAATGGAACGGAACGAAATTTTTTAGAACTGAACGTAACAGAACGTAACGGATCAGTATTGTTAGTGTTCCGTTATTCTACATTGTTTTCATTTTTTGAAATTTGAATGCTGGCAAAATTGTTCTTAGCTTCCTACCTTCTAATCCCAATGCATTGTACATTTTGATGTGAAATTCAAATTTGATCATTTTAAATCAACTTTAATACCTAGTATCATAGTGGAATAAAATTGTGGATTTGTGAAAAGCAGGGTATGGTAACTCGATTGCTAACCGTTAACTTTAGTTAACCACAAAGTGACTGAGTATTTTTACCCTAATTGTAACCTAAACTGATTTAACTGATTGAATGTCTGAAAGGCTGTAACTAACTTTTACTTGAAATGACTAACATGTTTTCAAATTTGTAAACTGACTTGAACCGATAACTCAATCAATTATCAATCAGTCTTCAAAAAGAAAAAAAAAATGGCAAAAGTGCTCAGTGCATTGTCGCTGATTCATACAATGTGAGTCATTTTCATTGACTTTAATATATAGACTGCTAATGTACATTAGCTCCATTGTCCCCGACATTGAATTTTTAGAAGTCGCGATTTGCATTATGCGCATGCGCGAGTCTTGAAATTATAAACATATTAACATGTTATGACACATTGTTATCAGATTTAATCGTTAATTTTGTTTTAATATGATTTACTGGGGAATATCGAGATTAGTTGTTGTCCAAGCAAATATAATATTTTTATATTGAAAAGAAAATATTTATTTCAAATTTTATGGTTCATTAAACACTAATGAGCTAATTTATAGAATCTTCATAGAAAAAATCTCATACCAACTGTGTAAGATTATAACCTGAATGTCAGTAACTATAAGAAAAATGAATAATAAATTCTTTTTTCATTCTTAAATAGCTAAATTTCAGCAGGTTAACGTTTATAAGCGCTTTCATTTTGATGTTTGTAAAAGAGAGAAAAAGAAAACACTAGGTATGACTTCTGGATGAGGATATTTTTCATTTTATTTTTTCATCTATTGTAAGGTAGATGTCATTCACTGCCTGAATTCTTAAGTATGATTGCAAAAGAAGTGCAAGATCGCGAATCATCAGTTTCAATATCAGATTGTTATTCTTCTAAATTAGTGTCCATTTGGAAGTATTGAATTGATATTAACTTGTCAATAACACAATATAAAGCCTTACCATCAACATTAGTAGCATACGTTTGTTATACTTCGATATTTAAAGTTGAAAGATTTTAAATTTATTTCTTGATCAAGTTTCTCGAAAACCTTCAATTTAGATTTATGATGACTGTGAATACCTTTAATAATTTTAAAATGTATTCCTTTTTGTAAATATATCTCTTCATTGCTTGAGACAAGTGGTGTTTTGATGAAAACCGAAGAAACATAATTCCATTTCTCGCATCTCACGATTTTAAAATGTGTTAAACCAGATTTCATATCATATTTTTATTTGAAATAACAAACAGTTACAAAATAGAGATGAACAACCAACAAAAGCAAATTCAATTGAAGATTAAATTTAAACTAATTGCTTGAAATTAGTCACTTTTCTCGTACTCTTCTAGTAATTAGCAAATTTGTAAGGATTTATAAAAAATGATTATCAACTATATGATAACTGATAACAAACTTCGCGCATGCGCACTACGCATTTCGCGACTTGTATGTTGGGGACACCGTTTTACATTACACTTATGCAGTCATTAGCAGTCTATATATTAAAGTCAATGGTCATTTTGTGTTATTTGCAACTTTGAATCATTGCTTAAATGTTTATTGTTTGATTTTCAATGTTTTTTAAATTTTAAATTTTTTACTATTACTATCATCAATGAAAAAAAAAAAAAAATGAAAAAAAGACGAGACTCCAACTCGTACTAAAAAAAAGGGGTAAAGAACGGAATGGAATAGAACGGAACAGAACGTAACATAACCAAACGTAACACAACATCCAAAATTGAAATTGGAATGTAACGTAACGGGAACATAACGGAATGACTCAGGAACGGATACCGGAACAGTAACGGAACGAAACATGATCCGTTATCACAGCCCTGAAAATGATAATTTTGTTATAAAAAAAAGAACAAATTAAAGATCATTTTTTTTTAAATTATTGATTTTGGTAATTTAGGTCGGTAACTTACGGTAAGTTAGGTAACTTACATCGGTAACTTACGCTTTAAATTATAAAGCACACACTACTCATGCTCATAATGCTTATGTTTCTTATTCAATATTATGAAGTTATGATGAGGAGCATGGAGCAAAAACATTATGAATTTAAAATAGTTGAATACTAGATGAAAATTGAAGAAAAAGATCTAATTAAAACAGTTTTAAACTTCTAAACATGTTTTTTTTTTCATGAAGGTTTTTTGTTTTGAAACTAAAAATCTGTTTTTAAACAATAAAAAACCTTTTGTTTTTTATTTAAAAAAAAAAGAAAAAATGTTTTTTAGTAAGCAGTAACCCTGGACCCTGGTTTTAGTTGACTCAGCAAAGCATGAGTGGGAACGAAAGTGTACCAACTTTTCGCATCTGATATAACGCCCTCTATCATGACCCTTGATGCGTAATGCTAATAACTTGCATTTGTCCCTCCATATTACTTATTAATGCTCAAAGTTTAAAACACTGATAACACTTGAGAGTTTATATCATTTTAAAATTTTAAGTTATAAGTAATTATGTTTCAATTAAAGTTAATCGGTTAAAGTGAATCAATAAAGTTGATAAGATTTTTCAATCAATTTTAATTGTGTAAAGATGAAGTTTCATAATGTTTATTTAATGTCAATTGTATATTGTCGCAGTTATTAATAATTGAGGATTAATAAATCTTCTAAAATGATCAGTGATCCTCTGGACGATGATTCTTTCTCTGCAGATTACTACGAGACCGATGCCAAGCAAATACCATATAAAAGTATCATCAACGGCGAAACCGAAGATGGATTAGTATTTCAACAGTTGGATATTTTTTCTCAAGGGTTTCACATCATGGAAGAATTTCGGAAAGAGGAGAAACTTTGCGACGTAGTGTTGAAAGTGAGATTCAAAACTTCCATTTTCTGTTCTCTTTCTTACAAGTCGATTCATTTCTACATTAACTTTTCAGGCTGACAATCAAACATTTTGCGGTCATCGTATTGTTTTAGCAGCTACGATACCCTATTTTAAAGCTATGTTTTCTCATGATATGGTTGAAAGCAAGCAAAAAGAAATAGCTATTCAAGGAATCGACGCTATGTAAGAATGATTTGTTTTAGACAATAATTTAATGTATACCTCGTGGCTATTCCAATTTACTGATGTTTTCCATTAGCGCTTTAGAAGCTTTGGTCAAATTTTCTTACACCGGACGAGTTTTGATCAATATAAACAATGTGCAATCTTTGATGTTTGGTGCTACTTTCCTGCAGCTTTCACGAGTTAAACACGCTTGTGCCGATTTCCTAAAGAAACGGTAACTATGTGTGTTCATACTATCCGTGTTCGTGTTTTCATTAAATTTTTTTCCTATTTATCAAAGATTATTCGTAAAATTTTCATTGCAGGTTTAATCCGAATAATGTTTTGGGGATAAGGTCATTTGCTGATACGCTAGGTTGTTCGCAGTTAACCGATGCTGCAGATAAGTATGTCCAACAGTATTTCTACGAAGTCTCACTTTCGGAAGAGTTTCTGTCCATCAACGGAGCAGAATTACTTGAAATTGTAAAAAAAGATGAATTACATGTCAATTCTGAAGAACAGGTGGGTGTATGTTGGGAGGCCTTGGTATCTAATTTGAAATTTTATCCAACTGATCACTTTCTGATCGTAATCGAATATGTACTTATCTTGAAGGTTTTCGAAGCTGTTATGCGATGGGTAAAGAAGGAACAAGATTGTAGGAAATCATTACTTCCTCAATTACTTGCTTGTGTAAGAATGCCGTTGCTTAAGCCACATTACCTTGTCGATAAAGTTTCAACAGATCAATTAATTAAATCGTCTCACGAGTGCAGGTTTGTAATATGCATTAGCAACCAGAGCGGTTCTTTAACGAGCTTAATGCGGTGTTATTGCGCGTTAATTTTATTGAAACAATAAATTTTGCTGCAATTTTCACTTTATACTGGTATATGGCAATTCGGTATCACGTTAGTTGCAATCATTTTCAGAGATTTATTAGACGAAGCTCGCGACTTTCATCTTATGCCCGAAAGACGACCTTTATTACAAAGCTTCAAATTACAACAACGATGCTGTAATCATTTGATTGGACACATATTTGCCGTAGGAGGGCTAACCAAATCAGGTCCGTCAAGTTTCTTCTCCATGTTTTCTATTCGTTCTCTTTTTGTATCAAATGTTCATGAAAAGAACAACGTAAAAAAATATATATATATATATTTTTAGGCGATTCTCTGAGTACCGTTGAAGTATATGACCCAGAGTCCGGCAAGTGGAAAATGGCGGAAGCGATGAGCATGTTGAGGAGTAGGGTTGGCGTCGCGGTTATGATGAATAAATTGTTCGCCGTGGGAGGATACAACGGCTCTGAAAGGTTATCAACAGCTGAAGTGTTCGATCCCATAAAAAGAATTTGGAGTCGAGTTTCTCCGATGCATTTTAACCGAAGGTAAACAGATAGTTGGTTGACCTGCGAGATGTTACACGTGAGTTGTTCTAATTTTATCATCTGTTCGATTTGATTTGCGATCTAGTGCGGTTGGTGCAGCAGCTCTAAATGGCAGGCTGTACGTATGCGGCGGTTATGACGGTATTACCTCGTTGAACACGGTCGAATGTTATATTCCCGAAAGAGACGAATGGAATATTATTACCAATATGCAAAAACATCGAAGCGCTGGCGGCGTTATAGCATTCAACGATCATGTGTATGCGCTCGGTGGACACGACGGTCTTTCTATCTTCGATTCGGTATAGTTGATTTACTCGCGTGTATGGGCTATTCGTAGTATACGGTACTTGCATTACTATTATTATTATTTTATTCCTCTCTCTTTTGTCGTTTACAGGTAGAAAGATATGATCCTAAAACCGGAATATGGACTTCTGTTACTCCAATGCTCACTAAACGATGTAGATTGGGAGTTGCCATTTTGAACGGCAAGTTATACGTATGCGGAGGTTACGATGGTGCTAAATTTCTACAAACTGTGGAGGTTTACGATCCTGTGGCAGACAAGTAGGATGTCGTCTACGTTGCAAAATATTCATCGCGAAACTTGATTAGGCTAACTATATTTTTCATTTCTTTATTTCAGGTGGCATTTCGTGGCTTCGATGAACGTAATGCGTAGTCGCGTTGCTTTAGTTTCCAACATGGGCAAATTATGGGCTATCGGCGGTTACGATGGTGTTTCTAATCTGGCCTCCGTAGAAGTGTACGATCCCCATATTGACTCGTGGTCTTTCGTGGCTTCTATGTGTGCTCACGAAGGAGGCGTTGGCGCCGGAGTAATACCATTATGTAAACCTGACTATTAATTTACCAACAAATCTGTGTATCCGTCCACCGATTTAGATGTCCTAGGTATTTTCCTGATCTCATTTCAACTTCGTCGAGTTTTTTTTCTACCACTTTTCTTCGCATTATTTTATTACGTAGTCTGTTACATTTCGCGCGTGAATCTCGTATGTGCTAAATTATTATGTTAAGATGTTCGACTATTCTCTTATTTTGTCGATTAATCGATTCAGTTCATTACTTTCAACCTTATTATTATTATTATTATTATCATCATCATCATCATTATTTTGTTTTCTATCTATTTCTTTGCTGCAATGAAATTGCATTGTTAGAAGGAGAAAATCGAGCAGTAATTGATTATTTATACGAAACTGTCCTTTCTCTTTCTTCTTTTTTTATTTTTTTTATTTAAATGAAAAAAACTGAGATTGTAGGTGATGTCGAGTGCGATAGTTGGTATTTATTATTTTAATGAATAAGTCGAATTATTAAACCAAAAATTATCCGATGTGCAAATTAAATATACTCTACATTATTATGTAATGTGTATTGCGTGTAATTCATTTCATAATTTTGTTCGTATAAAGTATGGGCGCAATGCTGTTCGGAGTAATATCGGTATTATAATATTTATAATTTTATCGATTTTTAAAAATTTTCATTTCTACTCAAATTTCATTACGTACATTTCTATTTACTGAACTTCAGCTAAGAACCGTGATGCCTTAATTATAAAACTTTATTCGCAGAAGTAGCGCATTCTATGAGCGTATTATGAATATGCTGATTCATGATATATACGTATGCGTTGAAAATAGAAAAAATAGCAATCAGTCGTATTGATTGGATGAATTAAGGTTATTATTATTATTATTATTATTATTATTATTATTATTGTTGTTGTTGTTGTTGTTGTTGTTGGATAGATATTGTTAATGTAGTGGGCAGGTATTATCTTATTTTAATGGTGTCTGTGCGCATTCTCTTTTAGGCGAAATTAAGCCTATTTTTCTTTTTGTTATCGCTCGTTTGCATAAAAAATTAAGAGCGACATGGGCAACGAGATTTCATTCGTTCGTATCAAAATGATTGACAACACATGTGATCACGTACGTTGGTCTCCGTATAAGACTACGCCTGTGACTTACACCCAAGTCTATTCAAATACTCCCCTTTCATACTCGTAATTACGGCTAAATAGAATCATTTTCTGTAACTTTTAACGCTTCCATTGATGATAAATAAAATATGCTCCGGCAAATACGCAATTATTCTGCTAAAACGATTTCTAAAAGCGTGGCTAAACACTGAAACCTTGTCTCCGAATTGATCGATTTAATTCGCTTCAATAGTTGACTTTTTTTGCGGTCGTCACACCCCTTCTCATAATATCGTGGTTGTTATTCGTTGCTAGTCGTACTTGTATTTCACTCGTCTGAAACTAATTCATCTTAATACATCAAAAGCTAATTCCCACAACGAGGATAACTCGCATGAACTTATGCAATATCAGCCTATGTTATAATACGAGCAGTATAATACGTACCGGTACCATACACGTACATACATAAAAAGGAGCTAAGATATGGTACCCCAATACCCAACAGCAGCTAATTCTATTATTCAACACTTACTGCTCATCCACGCGAATACGTGCAATAGCCTATCTGACGTTCGCTACGTACTCGTAACTTTAGTTTACATATTTTTGGAACGAGCTAACCTGTTCGAAGTTTCAAAGTCAAAATGAAGTGAAAATTATCGTAATGTCTCAAACCAATACGTAATGAATAGCAACATAATACAGTATATCGTAAATGTGTGAACTAATAAATCAGCAACTGTAAGTACCTAGGTAACACATTACAACTAACGATGTTGAATAATACTTTAATTATGTAGGCGCACATTGAGTGGATGTTATACGATCTACTACGAAAAGTAACCTATCTACAGATCAAGTTTTCAGTCAATCCGTACACGCTAACTCGAGTTATGATATTATTAATCATAATGAAATTTTCACGAAACAAACAAACGAACGAACAAAAGGAAAACAAGGCAAGGGATATTTACTATTCAGTAAAGTCCGCTAAATACCGCAGCAATTAGATATAAGTAGGCAGGTAAACAGCAGAAAACAAACAAGGCATCACGCTCCAAAACAATGAAAGTAATTTTATCGTACCTAATACCTATGTTCTTCTAACCAAATCAAGATACGCAGAAGTAATCGAATCTATTCTCGCGCAAATACATATTAATAGGTGTTAGGTACCTATAGGTAATACCGTATAAGTATAATATTTACGTAATGTCATAAATTTGTGTATCTATATGCAGTAGGCAAAATCTATCGTATGTAATCAGTTATTAGTGCCTATCTCAAGTACTTGTAGGTAGACCTGTATCTGTATCTATATGCGTGTATGCGTGCAGTAGATTCTCTAGGTATGATAGTCTGTTAATCTCTCGCTTGTTCTAGGTTATTTGAATCACATACAGATAGTTCTACATTTATGTACTTAATATGCGTAAGTACATACCACACGTATAACGTGCAAGGAAGATGTTCGTCGTAGACTAGTCGAACGATTTTAGGTATGAAAATCGTGTACGTTTTGTGTGCGTATGCGGTTAGCAAATGAACGAAAAGCAAAGGAAAACTCAAATATTGATAAATTCCCTTATTACTTTTAAATGACTTTAGAATTCATTCGAAAATCCGATTTGCGGTAAATAGTCGCCCTGTAATGACGTTAAAATTAGGTACAGACAAATTATCAGTTCGCTTCCTTCGAAACGATGTTTTTCAGTTCACTAATGACTTTCTTATCTCATAACTATCAGTATTCGCCGCACTGCCGGCGCGCCGCACCTTTGCTAAACGTAAGCATTTGTAGATACCTATACTTAGATAAATAACTTAATACTATTTTCGTTTCTAAATTTCGCTCATCGTTATACGGTCATGCTGTGGTAGCTTTAATGAAAATTCGATCAAGTAGACGTACTTACGTAGGCGTATACCTATATATATGTATGTAGGTTCAGGTACCTATTTGATTGTGGGTATGCGCGTAAATATTGTTGACTTAAGTGTACGTATTAAATAGGTATCTATACATTATGAGCTGTATTGCACGCGTATAGATGATAGCCCGGATAAGTATACAAAATAATATTGACGCACGCATATCTCGATGATCGCTCGCTCGGTACACCCTACGTACGTACCTACAATACCTACATATGGACCCTTTAATTGCTCCTTTTTTTTTTTCATCGGCATTATTCTATGTTTTCAACTCATTTACCCATTTATAGCATTTTGTATCAATCATACAAGCGCCTATTTCCGTTAGTAGATCAATAGGTTTAGGTGCGTATCTAACATTAAGCATAGATAAACACGTATTATATAGACTTTACCCATACCTTTACCTACCTCTTTGTATCATACACATAGTACGGGTACGTCTAATATTATACGACATGTTTACTATTATACCTATATTGCACACTGTACACATTGACACGCATAATTAGGTATAATACGTCTATACTTATTTTAAAAAGTAATTAGCAACAATAAGTAATAACGATAATTTTATTTTTAAGAAGAAGGAAAAAAAGAGAGATACTTAACGAAACGACAAAAAATAAAATGAAATAAAAATCAAACGAAACAAAACAAAACAAAACAAAGTATAAAGGGAAAGAAACCAACATGCAGCTATAACAAATCTGCCTTTACGCAGTCATCAACTTGCAACGAATAACCTTTCAATTACACGCGCTTTAACTTTTATATTTTCGCGATCACGGTTTTACAATAATAACCGGCGGCTAAGGCAAACGAGGGACAAAAAAAAGTTATATCAAAACGTTCAGAAGTCGTCCTTTTGATGGTCACGGATGCGTGAAATTTAACTCGGTTATTTTTATTTTACTTTATAGTATTATTATAGTATATGCTGCATGCTACCTTTGATGATAGTGAATACAAAAAAGAGCACATTGAAGAGGAGCAGAGGCAGAAGCAAAGGCAGAAGCAGAAGAAGAAGAACAAGAAGAACAAGAAGAAATAGCAGCAGCCATTATACTCGTAATAACAGCTGGCTTCGTTCGTATTCCATCTCCCGAAGCTGACTGCCTAATGTGGATTGTAAACAGCCAAACAGGCCGCCAACAGCCGTTTAGCGGAGGGGCTGGTGACACCAATTTGGCACAATTTGTGTCACTTTGAGCGGATTTAAAAAGGTGTCATTGTAAAAGAGGGTAAGATTAGCCTTTCCATTATTCTTTGTACCTAATCCTTCGCGCTATTGGCTTGGCTTTATAATTCTTATCGCGATAGCAATCAGAATAGCGCAAACAAATTACTTGAATAATTTAAATTTTACATAAACTTTTCCAACGTAAGTATAATCTACTATAGTTACGAATTCGAATTCGCGGGTATGCACATTTTTGTAAAACTGTGTGCAGTGTACAGTGTACACCTTCCAAATTGCACTGCATAATGCCTGCCTACACTAGTATGTATATGTGGTTATGTACTACATATAATTATGTGTACATAGCTAATTTATAGATATCAGGTTCAGTATACACTATGCATAGCTTTTTTTTTCTTTTTTTTTTTTTTACCATATATTACCTCCATTGCCTCGATCTATCTCCGGCACTAACAGTATGAGAAGTACACAATGTGCACTACATGTTTTACATTCAGCCGATTTACTTAAGCTCGTACCTATGTACTCATGTTGGTTTGGTACCTAATATTTATTTTATATCGCAGGTGTAGCCGACGTATATATAGATACCTATTAGTTATCCTTTGACTTGTGCTAGCTGTCTTTAGGATCTGAAATACTTATTTAGTACTTAGTACAGACAGTATAGTACAGTACGTAAGTATTTATTCACTGTTCAATGTTCATGTAGATCAATCACCAGTAAGTGAGCAGCAAGCCAAATCCGATAATTTTTTGGTTTTAATTGATAAAACGAAAAATTGTCGAAAAAAATTTGCTAGTTGGTAATTAGTGTAGATATTATTTTTTTAACGCGTAGCTTTTTTTGTTTTTTTAGTGCCGATAGTTTTTGGGAAAAATTTGAAAGTGAAGTTTTTTTCCTGCTTTCAGTTAGCCATGTCAAATTTTTCAATGATATAATCATATGCTATTGCAAACATGTTCAATCGGAATTGAAAGCCAACGTAGCGATGTCATTATACGCTTTCTTCAGCTGTCAAATATCATGCCGCCGTCGGAGGTAATTTTAATCTTCTGTTAAAAGTCGAAAATCACCGCTATGCTGAGAAACATTCTCAAAATACGTACTGATAATTTGAAAAAATAAAGCGCACAAATTTGCTTTCAATTTTTTTGTACACGACATACCTATATCATTTCGTGGTATAAGAAGGACAAAATATCTAAGAACAAATACCTTTCCAACCCATGGTAGACTGACAAAGTAGGTAGCTATATAGGTACTCAATATACATTATCTTAGTTAATAGATACACAATTTGCACGTGTACAATGTACATCAATATTGAATATGGGAAACAGAAATGAAATAATGATCCGGATTGTTTATGTATACAATAGATGTGATACCTATACAAAAGCAGGGTTGGCGGAACTTTAAGGACCGGCCTGGGGAAAACCATGTGTAGCGGCTCCTATAAGCTACCTGTAAAATTCCCCCCTCCCCTCCCAACAAAAATAAAAAATAACAACATGACTTTAAGGATATTATTAGCTAAGTTTTTACCTTGAAAACTATAGCTATTACAGCCTACCTGATTTGGGAAGGGAAGATCAGGCGAGGGTGGGGTCCTCAAATCCTTGCGTTTCAGACCATTTTGTAATCATCTGGCAAATGTACAACTTTTTGGCATGCGCGCAGTAAATAAGCACATTAGATCAGCTGTTTATTTTTTGCGTATTTATGATAAAACAGCTATTTGTGCCGGCCTTCGGTTCTCGTCCAAAATCAATATTTTAATACTGATTAGTGAAATGAGAATATACAGATATTTCTTTTCAAGTAAAAATTTTAGGTGTATTTTGTGGGATTTTTCAATATTTTTAGAGTTACACTTGCTATATTTTGGTCTCGCGGCCCTTAAAACGAATACCAGTGGCCGGCCCACCGGGGTTTCCCCGGTTCTCCTGTGGGTTCCGCTTAGCCTGTATAAAAGTATACATATAAGCAAAAACAAAAATTACAAAATTGTACCTATATTTTATGATTAATTTTTATCACTTCAGAAAATACTTAATAATGATAAATTGATAACAAACAACGCATTCCTGTCTCAAATCATGAAATCAATGTTCGCAACTTTTGGGCACATTTTCTTGAAATTTTCAACTGCTATTATTATTTTTTTTGGCTTTTCAATATGGCTCATTAAAAAATTGGACCCCGGCCAAATTTTACGGATCCTAAAAAAAAAAAACGGGTTCGGTGCAAATGCACCTTTTGCACTCCCATTTTAACCTATAAAGAATTCTTCACATCGGAAAGAAAAGCAAAAATGTTTCAATGATAAGCAAAATGCATAATACAAATTATATTTATATTTATACTATAAATGAATCAACGAATTTCGGTACATAGCCATAGGTAATTATTATATTATTATGAAGAAGCGTAGGTAATTGTCTGTAGACAGGAACTATGAAATAGGAATAAGTCATTAGAATGTAAATTTTCTTGATGTTATGAATTGAATATGAGAAAGTGTCAAGAAAATCATATAAAACAAATGAATAATTTAGTATTTGTAATTTATTTTAACCTCATTACAATATCTTTGCAATTGGAAGAATAATAATGATGAAGACTAAGCAATAGAAGATGATGATGTACGAGGGTTGAGTACAGATAATTATCTGATGATTGTATCGCTCAAACTACGCCCAGAACGATGTAGCCCACTTTAAGCACATGGCACATCGCGCATGACTATATATGCCTATTTATAAATCCATAGACTTGGTAGGTAGAGGTAGAGGTACTGCACGTATAATTACTTACGTAATAAAAATGTATCTATTTATGTATTTACTAATAATCGTTAATCAAACGATGCTAAGGAGAAGGAAAAGGAAAAGAAGAAGAGGAAGGAGGGAAAAAAGCATGAGAGTCCGATCAATCGCCAAAGCGAAGCGGAAGAAGCTAGTTTCCAAATGAAGTGAAATTACAAAAGAGTAGAAAAAGGCAAAGGCCCGAACGCGAAGCCGAAACACATCTGGTCTGGTGACTTTTAAGGATAACGATGTGATTTATTGGACGGTAGCCTATATCCGGACAGCGTACCGTCAACCATTGAGCAGCTAACTCTATTCAGTATAATAATACATATTACCTTCTATAATGCTCGTATATGTGTACGGTCAATAATCTTCTCTGAATCGACATTATTTGTCGACTTCCATTATTATCATTATTATTATTATTACCAAGTATTATAGGTATCATTATCATCATCATAGTCGTCGATGATCTGCTATATAGCAGTTAGCAACTAACAGCTATTGCCGTAACATTGTCGCAAGTATATACCTAATACCCATAACTTGTACAGGCTATCCTCATCGCCTATGCATAGTACACATTATACATATACGTATATAAGTATACCTATGTACCGCGTAGTACGTATACCTACACTGTGTCCAACTGATCTCAGTAGCCTTCAAATTGGAAAATACTTTTATTTGAAAATAATGTAATTTAAACTTCTCGACTTTGAATATAAAAATTATTAACTAATTCCTCGCTAAATTTTTCAAATGATTTCTTTAATTTAGAAAAAAAATTGTTTTTACTTCGGCCGCAATGTGTGGAAGTAGTCGGATCCCTTATGGGTTCAAATAATATGTAGCATTCTCGACGTAAAGGTATTTATTTTTATTGGTAACTAATTTGTTTGCGTTCAAGTTTAACGAATTGTTATGCTTGCCAAATAAAACATTCTAATTTGTTTTTGTTTTTTGTTTTTTTTTTTTAATCTTTCTTTCTTTCAAAATATACTTTTTCATGCGGTATAATTTACTTCAAGAATATAGCAATATGCATATAGCTGCACTGATACAGTAAAATTTTAATTTCATTTTCAAAATGTATACAGGTACCTAGGAATCCAAAAAAAAATGGATGAATTAACAAGCGAAAAATGATTCAAAATTATTAAAATTTTCGCAATAGGTATTAGAATACTGCAATCAGCAGCTGGCAGCACTGATGCCGAAAAATTTTCAAAAATTCCTACAGAATTTATTTCTAGTGGTTAAGAAAAAAAAAAATTCGTGAAATTTTCAGGCATAAAAATAATACATTCAAAGCTAGTGAAAATTTCACAGTATTAGAATATTGCGCTCTATTAACTGGCTACACTGGTACAGAAAATTTTCAAAAATTTTTCCCAATACATTTCTAGAGGTTGAAGAAAAAATTAGTCAAATTACCAAGCCAAAAAAAGTTGATGCAGAGTCGGCGAAAATTTCATAATATTGAAATATCGCGATGTGCAACTTTTCGACTCTCTTGTAGCAGTCTGAATTTTCGTCCATTAAAGATGGCGATGGTCTAGGAAAATTTAGAAACTCAAATTGCACCTTTTAGGTGCTACAAAGGGTTTCTCGCACCATTTCGACTGGCTAAGAAACATAATATACAGCGTTTTTTTCAAAAGGTAATGCACTTTGGGGACCTCCTGCTCCCCTTTTCTTTCATTTAGGGGGCTCAAAAATTTTTTGGAAGGTCTCCCACTCAAAGTAAACCATTTGGTCAAAATCCAAGGTATATGTTATTTTGTTCGATCTACCTCAATATGTAATTATACATATATGTTATTATAGGTATGTTATGTACTCGTGGTATAGCGCTGTGCTGATGAATAGCAATAGCAAATTAAGTATATCGTACAGTGTACAAACGTATATATTAACGTGCGTGGTACGCGGACGTACTATTTGCCTGTTTAGTGTTCATACTCGTATTGTATTATTGGCGCTGACGCTGGCGTTGGCACTCACACAGCCAATAACCATAGCTTACCAACAGTTGTATATATTATGTACTCGTAGTTGCGGTTTAGTTGATTGTTAGCACAACCGCCATTTTGTTGATGACTGTTGACGAACGTGACTGGCTGTCATTTATTTCGCATTAACTCGCTGCTAACACCCTGTGCTCCTCTGTCTTCGCGAACGTGGCAATGGCAAGTACACTATCCTATCCGTATCCCCATTAGCTATGTATCGTAGCCTAATACTTCTATGATGAAAATGTGCGTCCGCTAGCTATTAGAATTTTCTCACGACCACTTCTAACGCATACATAACATACATACATATACTCGTACTATAGTATGTAGGTCTACGTAGGTTAATCTTAATCACTAAATCAGTTCAAATGTACACGTACCATGCAAGTATAAACGTTCTGTAGGTAATATATACGTACCTACATTTATACATATTATCTATTATGATTAGTGTATTACCTTTATAATATGCGCGCACGTAACAGTTATTGTGTAGTAGTATGAGTATATCAGTGCCTGACGACTGCCTATACAGTATGAGCGTAATTTGTCAAAGTATCGTGCGCACGTAAACAATTAAATGAAACCAAAAACTTACAAGTTGACCTGTCCACTGGCTCTGCGCCTATTCGACCATTTGGAAATTTCAATCAAATGAATTCGCTCCGTCATCATAAGGCCGTATTAGCCGATAAGCACATGTAGGCCCAGGCCTATGGCGGCAAAATTTAAGAACGACGAAAAAACTTCTTAATTTCACAACAAAAAAAAAGAATCTGTAAAACTTTAATAAAAAAATAAAAATAAATAATGATAATAATAAAAAAAAATAAATAATAAAATAATAATAATGATAGTATAATAAAATTTCCTTTGGGTAATCACAACATTTCACAACACTTGTCTCATATTTATGATGTTCTGGCCGCGATACGCTTATGAATCGAAACGAGTGAGGATGAATACATAAAAAGTAATTATTTAATTTTATTATTTTTTCGTTTGTGATTGATATAATGATTTTGTTTTTTCAAAAATATATTTTACTTTGCCAGTTTGTGGAGTTTTTTCTGGGGCGGATGATAGGGGTGGCGGAAACAAACTTACAGGGTTGCGAGACCTCCTGCTTCCCTCCCCTTTCACCTAGAGGGTTCAAAACTTTTCTGGGAGGTCTCCCACTCAAAGTAAATAAGCTCATCAAGTTTCGTCGAAATCTGTTTTTCTTTGTTTTGTTTTGTTTTTTTTTTTGTTTCGACCCTCCCTAATTATGATAATTATGTACATGTTGGCACGGGTACCTTCTGAGGACTCGTCACATTGTAGCACGTAAGAACTGGAGATTTATTTCAAAGCTATCCTAAAATTGTTTACAGAGGGCGTTATGCTGAGGCGCTTTACCAAGTTCCTGCTTTTGCACATTTGTAGCATAAACTGTTGTGATTTACAAAAGTACTTGCAATATGTAGCGCGCATTCGTTTATTCCACATTTATCGACTTGAAACGTGGAGGATGCCAGTTCAATCTACCAGTGTTACTGTATTCGTACCCTCCTATACATTTTTCATCAGTGTAAAACTCCTTTATTGTGTCGCAACACGAAATTTGTAAAGAGCCTGAGCATTTCAGTATGATTGAAATTTAAAAAAAAACAAAAAAAAAAAAAAAAAAAAACTCAATAATAAAGAATTTATGAAGGTAAATACATACAAGTGTGTATAAACTAAAATGTTCACGAAGTACGGCTGAGCAAGTGGCACAATCAGCTATGCTATGCTGTACGCTGCCGTTGCGCGAGGTACTATTAACCATATGTATTATGTCATCTGTCATGGCTCTGAGCCATGATTCGTGCAAAAATGTAATTCGCCTCAACGCACGTATAAAAGAATTGTTTTCTGTGTTTCATTTTAGATGTTGGACTGGTTATTTGAGACGCGGCATAATATCAGACACAGATCACATCACAATTATAATCGAGAACGAGAACGAGAACTATGCTCCTGTCTTGAACTCTTGATGTATGTCTATGTACTTAGTTATGAAAGCTAACTCTAGGTACCTAAGTAGTTTATACGTAGCCACCAACATGCAGTGTGTTTGTATGTATCTATGTAGTTATTAGGTACTCCTATCGTACAGTTAAGAATGTGTTGTGAATTACGATTGCATGTATCTATACCGGGTGACTATACTTGATTCGAACACCCCAGCGCAAAAATCTTTCCCTCGCAGAAATACATTATATATTTCAATGATATTATAGCAAGAATAAATGGCATAGTCTAAATACAATTTATTTAATGCTTAAAAAAGCGTCTAATATCAATGAAATGTAAAATTTTATTTATACTTTCGTTGTCTACAATACACATATGTATATTTAATTTATTCACCTTTTAGCTCATTTTTTCGCTTGGGGATGCTCGAGTCAAGTATTAGTCATCCGGTAGAGTATAGTGTATTAATAGGTAATAAGGTACATACATCACGCATACATTTCTTCACTTACTATAGCGGTAAAATATATATCGTACAAAATACGTATATACATTTATATACGTCGTATACACTTTTATTCATACCCATACCCATACCTATACAATCTAACTTGCGATTGCGTATAAAATGATACAACGCAGCACCCAAGGCCTAAGACATTCCTCTTTGTGCAAATGGTACGTTGTAAGGACTTGTCAGTGGAGAGTCGCTACATATAGACAGTAGCCAGACTGTGAGAGCGTACCAACGGCAAACACTTACGGTGTATATGTGTAGGTGTACCTACATACGTGATAGGTGAAATACGTAAACTAGGTACAACGTACGTGTCTTCGTAAAGGATCGGCAGGCAGATCTTGAGTACGTTTTTTCTATAGAGCTTGGGAGGTATTTCTTTTTTTATTTTTCGAATTGTGTGCAAGAAATGCTGCCAGATGGTACCAAAATCGTCTGAATTAGAGCACAGATCTCCGTAGCTAGACAACATCGTCGTTTTCAATATTATAAATAGGTAGGTGTTTCTGCATTACACTACACTTAATTCGCATTAATTGTATAGCCTTTGCGAGTAACTGCAATTTTCTGCATAATCCATAAGATGCAGAATTAGGACCTGCCTAGCCTTCGTGGATTGATGAAACCTGCCTGCCGATGCCATGTAAACATGGTTATGTATATACAATTGTACATACATTGCTGTACGTACGTATACAGATACACAATGTAGCATACCGGTCACACACCGATACGGTGTGAAAATTTATATGCAAAACTCGCTCGAAGCCGAAGGAAGGGCTCGCATCTACGCGTTAAATTAATTAGCGTAGCGTAGCGGCGCGTCGCGTCGGTGCAGCGTCGTGGTAGTTGAAATTTAATTTCAATAATAATTCGTATTCGTACCGGTAATAACGAAAAATTCGCGCATACAAAACGCGAAATATAAATCTCGTATCATATAATCTGGGCGTGGATCGAATTCGAATTTCAATTTTTTTATATTTCATTTTACGTATAATAATCGTTGCGGTCGTTATTTTTGCAAAACTGTTATCGTGATTGGGGGAAATCGACAGCGACACGCTTTGCCCAAGGGATATAGCGTCGCGTATACGCTATACTGTATACGCACAAGCCACTGCGAGTCGTCGACTTGGCTTATCAGCGTTGTCGATTTGTATGCGTAATTAAATCCGTTTATATCTGATGATGAATACATTTCACATGTTGTTGTTGTTGTTGTTGTTGTTTCTGTTTTTTCTCCCCATCATTCCATGTTGCGATCGTACCATGCAACGGTTAACCATGTCTCTTTAAGTTTTTCTTTTTTCAGTTTACTTGTTCCTAGCGCACGGCTTCTTTCTTTATTATTATTACGATAAATTTACAAATCCTTAGTGGAGTACCGCATGTACACACACACACACACACACCCTCACACAACGGGTACAAGTGACAGTATAATATTTATACGAAATAATAAGTTCCTTTTATTATGTATTTGTGGGCTACATTCGTTAAGCATCAGAGATATGAGCCGCAACCAATAATCCGGAAATCGGAATCAAACTGCTTTAGTTGCAGTATACGGAGACAGGGAAGAGAAGCGTACGGCGTAGATAAGGCTGAAGATCGCGACGAAGGTGCTGAAATTACACATCAGTGTGTCGGTGTAAGCGCGGAAGAAAGTATATTAGACGATAATCGAACTTGTGATGAGCTGGAGAGTCAAGTTGGGGCCGTGGTCTCACTCAAACGGAGAGATGAAATTCTCAGGGAAGGGATAGGTGAACGTGTAACGACGTCCCATGCCCACCTAAAAGTGATCGTTTGTAGCGTGCAGTAGAGAAATGCGCTAAAAAAGTAGGTGGATAGGTAGATAGGTAGACAGACAGATAGATAGATAGATAGATAGATAGATATGTGGAAAGGTAGAGTGCGCGTAATATTTTATTCGAGTGAGTTTTTTGCCGAGTCGTTGTGCTCGTATTTGGCTGCGGCATGGCGTAGTGCTGGCTCTCCAGCCTGGCGCGGCGCGGCACTCGCAGATTTAGTTTTTAATTTATATTTATATTTTGTGATTTACGGGCGTTGCTGCGGCGTCGATATGAATGAAAGCCTTTTTATAGCCTGTGTACGTTGCGTTGTATATGTACGAGTATTATTCGGAAATTGGTTTTTGAAATTGATAGAATGAGCGTATAACCGGATAATGTAAAAGATTGTAATACCAAATCCCGTAAGGGAATTAGAAATGAAATCGTTTTTTAAAACCTTTTAAACCTTGCTCGCTCGTTCGCTCACTGTATTTTCAACTCCCTTCCGTGGCGCATTTTTAAAACAACAACAAATAGCGCTACTTTTCAGCGTGTAACCGTTTACACGCCAAATCAACCCAAATCAACCGTATGCTGTATGGGTAATTGCTGGGTACTTATGTACGACTATGTACGAGTGTTTTACCTATTTGTAAGTTACAGTATGCGCTATGGGTGCGCTGTTACCATGTTATCATCGCTATTCGTATAACTTAATTTTGCAAGTTAACAGCCCATTTCCTCGATCACTATTCGATAAGTACCTACCTTCGCTATTTAGTCAAGATTATTTTCAAATCAGTACGAGTACCTAATTAGATTGGAACATCAGTTGTAATAACCTTTGAACTTGGATGAAAATAACAATAGATAATGCGATGTGTATACAGTGGCGTATTTCCCTATACGCTAACTACGCTCGCGTGTAGAGCGGCAGGTTTTTGGGGGCGGCAAAATTTTCACTTAAATTCGAAAAAAAAAAAAAACATTTTAATTCAAAAAAATAATTTTCGAAGGAAAATAAATTATTATCAGCACTTATTCCTTTTGAAGTATTTATGAATAGCAATAATATGTAAGTCATGTTGTAATGTTCTTATATTGGAGACAGTAATCAAGAACCAGGAGTCAACCAAAAATTTGACTCCGACTCCATTCCCTGACGCCGGAGTCACTTTGGTTTTGGAGTCTTTGTTGACAGTATTTTATTACGGACTAGGAGTAACCAAAAAATTTTGACTCAGATTCTGACTCCAATCCCTGACTCCGGAGTCAGTTGAAAATGTGAAGCCGACTCCTACCTCTAACTCCGATCTTGACTCTGGACTCTGGCTTGTCTCTGGAGTCACTGCGGTTTCGGAGTCATTTTGAATCCTAATCTGGAGTTACTCCTGGTCCTTGACAGTAATTATTGAACATGTGAGCAACCAGAGCGCCAAAAACTTCGAAAATAGATGTTTACTAAATAAGCAAAAATGTAATTTTTTTCGATAACCAATACGCATTCCTTTTTTTTTCTTCGAAATATTTATTGGTGTTTACAAAAAAAAAAAAATCAGTCATCGAAAAAGATTGAGTGGTGCTCAACATCGCAAAGAAGCAAAGGAGAAAAAACAAAACACGAAGAAGTGATCAAAAAACTAGGAAACTACATAGGTTTTTTCGAAAACAATGAAAAACCGTCGAAAACTGATAAAAAAGGTGAAATTTGGAGGGGGCCGCGAATGGTTTTATGCTATATATACATATATTGCCAACGTATGTGTATAGTTTTCTAATATTGGCCCCGGAAAAGGGCTGCAAAGATTGCTGATGCTAACTTATACGGTAACGTCGGAAACTTGTCTTTTCAAGTACTAGACGACACACGGTTATATGAACGTAGGTAGGGTGCGCAACTTATAGGTGCTGCTACTGCTGCTTGCTGCTGGTGTCCTTCCGCAATCAGTGCCTGATTACTGGTACTCTGGTACAGGTCGAACGCATACGAGTACATACAAGCATATTCGATACGTATAGCGTAGTACATACGTATTAAACGTACACAGCATAAAGCATAATTATACGATTGAACGCCTCGCAAGCTTTTCCAAATTTCAGCCCGCTATCCGCTAATGTAGAAAATGGATGGAAGTAGCGCGGATGATTTTGGCAATGGCGTCGCGGCAGGCAGCCTAGCTTATTTGGTTACGTTATACGTATCGGATTATTTAGGCTGCTCGAGAGAAATGATAAGTAGGTATAAGAGTGGAAACGATTTATCAAAAAGGATTTGCGCTAGTTTTTTCTTGTTAAACGTAAAAACGAAGTAATACGACGACGTTGGAAATTTTTGTTTAAATCTGTTGACTGATTGAACATCATCAAGACATTTCATTTCATCCGGCCCGTCGAGCTCTTCAACCGGCCCGCGTCCCGCCACAACATCCGCACGCTGTCATAGCTCAACTACTCGTAATACGAATTCGTACGTCGCGTCGTGTCGCGTCGCTGTCTTATCTCCGTAGTTTTACATATTTACATTTACATCCACATCCAAATATATTAAGCACATATATATATATATTGAAGATGTACAATGTGCATCCACCTAAAGTAGATACTACCTAGGTAATGCTTAGAGATGGCAAAGAAACTTACCGCGGTAACTTACCTGGTAACTTACTGGTAACTTACCGGTAAATTACCGTATCATACATTTCTTAAATTACCGCGGTAATTTATAAATTTTTATTAAATATGCATGTCGCATTAGGAATCGACTACGATCATGATCATTTCCAAAACTGAAACAAAATGATTGAAATTTTGATACTTTTCCTACCCCTTATGAAGTTTTTCGTCGATGAAACTTTTCATGCACAACATTTCGCCATTATTTTCTCAGTTTTTACGCTTTGAAGTTGTGATGAGCTAACCACTGATCAGCTATGTATGTGGGAGTGTAATTGCATAATATGCATGCATGTTTCATGCAGCAGCATGCAAAATGAACAAATTTACCTACTTCCCTCTTTGTGGTACCGGTAACCCGGAACAGTATTAGTATTACTATTGTGTATTATCTTATTCGTCCTACTTATTCAAGTTGTGCTTCATCTCTCAAATTTTGTGTCATGTTTATATACAATTAGATTGTTAATTTGTGCACTTCTAACTCCGAGTCTGACCAAGAAATAACCATTGCCAACTCAACAGAATGATATTGAAAATATTGATTTGAATTAAGATTTTTAATTTTAAAATTAAATTCATTTACTGGAATTTTTTAGGATATGAAATTACTAAAAATATTGGATAGGAAATTTTCTTTTTACGCATGAATTATCAGATTCAGAACTAGAAGTCTTCGAAATAGATTTTAGATTTGGTTGCTAATTTTTGATTTGCAGTTTTTTTTTTATTGCATTATTTTATTTTAGTGATTCACTTTCTATACTTTCTATTCAGTGTTAAAAAAAAAAAAAAAAAAAAAAAAAAAAAAAACGTAAAAAAATCATAGACGAAGTGTACAGCTGCGTCAGCCTTTAGCAAGCCATGGGGGCGAGGACAGACCAACATTGCCGAATTCTCGTTCAGAATGTATATAGATGCCGGAAAAAAGTCAAGTTATAACGTCATGAAGCTGATCAGCTTTGCAACGAAAAGTATCATAATATATTTTAAGGCCAAGATGATAGAATCGCGAGAAAGAAACGTTGGAGCGCTCCACTTTCATTGCGCATAAAACAGCAGCGTAACGCCGCACCGCGCTATGGCCCTATGCGCAATGAAAGTGGAGCGTTTCAACGTTTCTTTTCTCGCGATTCTATCATCTTGGCACAAAAATATAAAACGATATTTTTCGTTGCAAATCTGATCAGCTTCACGTTATACGTAACTCGACTTTTCTTCCGCATCTACATTAGAACGCGTGCTATCGCCGAAAAACTAGTTTTGGGGAAAAGATATGGATTTTTGGGAAATAAGCAACGGCTACAACGGGTGTGCGCAGTGTGCAGTGTGCAGTTTGCACAAGCAGCTGTTATATCTTGCTTAAAAATTTGCCAATTTCCATAACTCTCGTAGTGCCTTGAATCACAAATGAAATTGGCCTTTCATTGAATTACGTAACATAAAATTTTCCAAGTTACATACCTACTATCATACTGAATGAGGCGACCTTATCGGATACTTACGCATTTATTTTCGTTTTTGTTTTTTTAAAAATTGTATGTAGGTAGGTACGTCGATGGTCCGGTCTGTGAGCTAAATTTTTAGCAGCGAGTCAACTATATTATAGTCTGCTGTAACCCTGGGAGTTCTTTGCAACGCTATCCGATGTTGCACTTTACAAAGACGAGTGCTATTGCCGGAAGACTGGTTTGGGGCAAAAATGTAGATTTTTGAGGGACCTGCGAAAAGTTGAAGGTTGTTGCTGACATTATTAGCCACCACTTCCCACAGAAAAACTTTGGTAACTAAAATTAAGTAAAATCAAAATTTATCTTTTATGACAGTGTATCAAACTCGCTGTATTTTTTTTTAAAACTACTCGCGAAACAATGGTATTTTTTTTTCTTTTCAAGTATAATTATTTCAAGCTTAAATTGCCCCTATAGCTGCCTAACAATAGCTATGTAAGTACGTATCGTTGGAAAATAATTTTAAAGGCACTCAAATATGCCTATGATATTGCCATTTTTAGTCGAAGCGCGGATTGGTGTGGAGTGGCGCGGCGTTGTTTAGCCCCGTATAGCGCAGTCAAACAATTACCGCACCCCGTTGCGGGCTCGTGTATTCCAGTCGTCGTAATAGTAAAGCAGCGCCCCAGCCGCCAGCCTACTTTTAATATATACACCTGCGTCTCTTATTGAATAACAAATAGCCCGATATTATCCTCTGATATAACCATATAATGTAGACAACTTAACAAATCGGCTCCTACGCCTGCCTCACGCACCACGCCGCACCACCCACCGTATTACACGATGTGCGCGTAATGCCGCCTGCCTTCGCTTCAACGCGTAAAGCTTTCGTCGAAAGCTTTAAAAATGGAAGTCATTCTTGTTTGACAAATATTTATATTTTCCAAAAGGGGCGTGTAAAATTATTCATTTTCCAGATTAACATAATTCAGGAAAACAAAAAAAAAAAAAAAAAAAAAAAAACACTTGCACTTATACATATACCCGCATAGGCAAAGGCTATGCTACGTTCACTTTAGCTAGGTATTATCTTATACTTGTGTTCGCGTTACATAGTATATGTGAGTAGGTATTGCATCCTACACCATTATTACATAATTTTATGCATGGTATATCCAAGTGATTTGGGTTCGAACTACACAAAAAGTTGAAGTCATATCGGAGCATATGCATTATACTTACAATCCATGCGTGAGTATACAGATACTATTTCTACTATTTCAAAATGCAATGATCTCGTTTCAGTGTTGGGTAATTTCAATGTATTTATAAGAAAAAAAAAAAAAAAGAAAAAGAAAAAAAACAGACAAGCATGCAAATATAGAAAATGAAACACAAAATCACATTTTTTAAAATGTGAGAAAAATTTTAAAAGTAATAACGAACCAGACACAAAAAACTTATTCGTAATATTTGGGTATCTAGTCTACATATTTTCAGTAGAGAAGCATTTTTAACCTTATTTTCTTTTTTTTTTTTTTTTTTTTTTTAACAAAATCCCGTATGGCCAAGTGATCTTTTCTCAGACATAGTTTGCGGCCAAATTAACACTTCTTTTCTTTCAACACTTTACCATGAAAGTTTATATTAAAAAATTGAACCTAGTCAATATTTTCATACTAAACTAATTTGGCCTTTAAAGCCAAGAATTTTGCATTAGATTAGTAGACGAAAAAATTTTCAATTCGGCCGCAAGCTTTGTGGTGGCAAACATCATCAGCACTTTGTCACACGGTATATGATAATGATTATTTTGATTATAACACGGTGCAAAGCAGGAGAGACAGTTTTCTTCAATTTTCTAAAGCTATCCCATCTAGCATTCATTTTTTTTTTTATGAATGACAAAAAAATATTAAAAAAGAATAATTTCCTAAAGGTTCAAACTCAGTTTTCATTATTTTCGATAAACAAATGATTTTCCAGTCGAAAATAATTTGTTTGGTTCCCTAAACATTTTTCTGAAATTAAATTTTTTTTACAAATTGCATCAATTTCTACTTCTTTTTGTTCTCTTTGTTGACCAACCATGAGTGAGCGATCTATCGTTTCAGCACTTCTTATTTTAAAATTACAATTCGATAGAAATTGGATGGGAAGAAAAGAAGGAAGGAAGGAAGAAAGGGTAAAAACGATACTTTCTATCTGCTCATTTTTTTGGAGAAGGAGAATGGGTGGGCTAGAAAGTACCCATGCCACGCCACCTTCCGCCGACATATTAGGTGATTATTGTTGGTGTATAAAATTTGTTGCTAGTAAGTGGATATGGCGGTCTATTTAAATATTAAACCACTTATTATTTATCACTTTTTGTTTATTCTTACGTAAAAAAATATTTCATTCCTAAATTTTATTAGTAACAGAAAAAAAGTCAACTCTCAACACAAACAACACGAAGGTACATATATTTTGTACATATCCTCATCGCGTCAACAAGCATAATAAGAATAATGATACATGCATAGACTTGGATTCAAAATGTGTGAGTCATTCTACTTCCTACCTACCTTCTGGGTTTCCCTATTCTCAAGGGTAATAGTGCAAAGAAATACTGGTTCAATCACCAATGATAGGTGCCTTTTATGACCAGTGTAGCCAAATAAATTCCAATTGTTATTTTACCATTTTGAAATTTAACACTTTTTTAAAATATTGTTTCATTTTAGTATGTTTTAATGATCTTCATGTACTGTAAGTATTCACTGATCAGACACTATTTCATAATCCTCATCGTAAGAAAATATTCTTGAATCTTATATCTACATTTATAATTACAGTACCTAATTGATATCTTCTCCGCTGGATGATTCCGTAGACTATAATTTTGATCAGAATCTTTTAATAGATTACCTTCGCATAGCTGGGATCAATCAACATGAAAAAATAAAAAAAGTTTCAAGATTTCTTATTACTCTCATAATTATGCTCTCCTCATTAGAATTGATTTCAGTGATTTCCATTTCGTAAAAAAAAATTAAAAATCAGTATGGCCTACGTACAAGGCGATGAAAGAAGAAAGATAGATGCGTTAAAAAAAAGTACGATGACGAGCGATCACCGGCGAGGTGGTGATCGCGGGTAATATTTTTCCTTTTAACGAGCAGAACGCGAAGCTACCTATCGTCATTATAAACGATTATCGCATCGCATCGCAGGCAACCTAGGTAGTAAGTAAGTAAGTAAGTAAGTGAGTAAGTGAGTAGTTTTATTTTTTAATAATAGCCAACGTCACTTCTCAACTGAGAACCGGAACTCTATTCAATTAGATTTTCATTCATAACAGAATAGTTCATTTGAAAGAGTTTTCTTCTTCGGTATGTCTCCGATCCCGCCCTAATGCGAGCGACGCGAAATTTTCATTATAAATCGGTTCACGGCGGCGCGGTAACTCTCGCTAGCCTTTTCTATTTTTCTATCTCTTTACAATGCAACGCCGACGCGAACATAATATAATAATAGACCGATTTCTCCTGATTCATTGACTGCGACGAGGTTTTTATGAATGAAAATACTTACTATACGAAACTGGTGCAGCGCGGCGCGCGGTGCGGTGCGGTGCGAATGGTGTGATGCGACCGAGGACCGACCACGACCTTATCCGATGCAGTTTACTACGAGTGTATACAAAAGCTAGATATCGCAGGTTGTGTACCGTGTCCGAGTGAAATTTTGTGCATACGACGCGACGCGACGCATCGTATACCATAATGATAAGAGTAACGCACCACGTAGCTGTAGGCCTGCTTCTATGCGTTTCATTCATTAGGCCTTCCTCAAACAATATATATGACTACGTAGACATATCTACTTACCTAGACCTACCGATACGGTATCTAGATGCGTATCACACCTAACGAACATCGTGTTCGAAATTTCGCTGAAGAGATGTTTATAATACATAATATACAAAATATTTAATGCCTGTGAATATGAAAAAGCAAGTATAGCAACAATTCTAGCGAGGAATAGATTTTTTGGGCTTCCGAATCTTTCGTATCTCCTACTGAAGTCAAAAGCTGTACAAATACACTGTACAAGGAGTTGAAGTCGACGAGCAGAACGTACTTGCGCGATAGTTTAAATTTTGGTCAAAATTTATTCAAAATGGCCCATGATCGAAATTTGAGTTCTGTCATTGTTCGTTCACAACACAGGAGACAGACGGTGTTTGAATGAAGGATTAAGCAAGAATAAAAAAACGATGTTGTAATGATGCAATTTTGCTGATATTTTAAAATCTTATTTTCGTAATATGTACGCTTATGAAAATTGTTCAATGAAACTTCCTGAGAGACTTTTTCAGAGAACAAGGCAAAGGAATAGCCAACACGCTTTGTGAAAAAACGAAAGAAATGCTTTTCGTTGCAATATCGGTCGCAGCCCACTATATAAAAAATTTTCGGCTTCCCCGAGTACCGAGTAGGTACTGTAGATATCTAAAATATAGGCTAAAAACTGAGAAGTAAACCAGAAAAATGTATCGCGAGAGGAAATGTTGAATCAAAATAACTATTAGAAATACGTACCGTCTAATTGAAAATTGTAAAGTATTCTTGTACCATTCCCTACGCCTTACCTTCCCCACCTCTCGCAAATAAATCTGTTACGTCGCTGAGCGAATGCTGACTAGATCTTCGTATTAAAAATCGCAGATACCTTTTATGTATTTATCGTATGCGCGCCGTGCCGAGACCGGATATACGTATATTGGATTTGACAGTGTATACAAAAAGGGACGCGTTCAGTGTGAAGATCTAAAAAGCTTTTCATTCATCGAGCTGGAAAATTAACTGCTGGTCACCTGTTTCCGCAATAGAATCTTTTAACCTTTCTCTCGGTATCGGCAACCAGAAACATGAAAGGCAGCAGGCATTTTCATCCACTTGACTCTCGGCTGTCCATGAAAGGTAAAGACCATGAATATCACGCATTATGCTATTTCTTTTCCTCCTTCTTTCATCGTTGCTGCCACAAAAAAAAAAAAAAAAAAAGAAGAAGAAGAAAAGAAAGAGATGAGAAACAATTTTATCGATATTCGGACACAGGTTACCATCACTTTTACGATATAGTTACACTTGGTAATAACTCTATAATATACATAAGAACGCAAGGTGCACTTCTTGCCCAATTCATTCGACGAAAAAAACAATATATGGGGGAGGGGGGACCGTATCGGTAAAAGTGTGTACTTACTTCAGAAGTTTACAGGATACGTGGTTAGTGGTCAGCGGTCAGTAGTTCGCGACATTCGACACCCCAATTCACATTTGTCTAAATTAAGGGAAACTATTATTGTTTCAAGGGATTCTAGTATATGCTATTGTACTCTGAGATTCACTGCACTACCTTCAACTTATCGCATATTCGTAGTAGAGTTGGAGCCATTCCATATTATAGCGTCACCCTTTACCGTTACGTATACACGTATACAAAATATAGCTAGTCGTCGCCATCTTTACATATATAATCATAATAAGACCTATGGGTATATGTGGTGTATTGTGTACCTGTAGTCGTGTACAGGTACAGGTACAGGTACAGGTACACTCTCGCACGTGTGGTGCGACTAGCCTTCTAAGAAACTTTTGCATATATGTACTAGGTATTGAATACTAAAGTGTAAAAATCAAGAAGAGAAAAACAAATCAAAGCCTCCTTCAGGATTTCTTGTACCGACTGGTTAGGGGCATGTGCCATGTGTAAACGTGTAGCGGTAATTGATATAGATAAATAAAACGACATGCAGGTTGCACGACGATATATTACCGAATAACGACTGTCGAACGCGGGTTTCCTACCTATTTGTCCTCGTATCAAATTATCTGTTTCTATTAACTATCTTATCTACAATATCTATACTACGCCTACGTACATGATATGCACTACAGCAGCTACAAACGTATCTGATAATGCGTAACTTAACGATTGAAAATTCAACCTTCTCCTCATGCACGTACATTTGGGAAGTGATTCCTTCAATATTGAGAAATAGTTTCTTTTTCTTTTTTCTTTATTATTATAATTATTATTATTTTATTTTTTTTTTTTTTGTTGGTAAAATCATTCTCATATTCTAGAAGTGATTACTAAAAATGAAAAATTAAAATTAAATGATTTCTCAATATTGAAGGAATCACTCCCAAAGTAAGTTACTATGTCACTCAGTGGCGTAGCTAGCTTTTGGGGGGGCCCGGTGCAAAGTTTTTGCAGGGCCCTCATTTAAATGTGTTATTTAAAAAAAAAAAAGTAAGGTGTATAATTGATGTGCACGTTTTCCATGCCTGAATACCCATTTTTAGGAAAAAGAAAATCGTTTCAATAGTAAAACCAATTTTTTTTCTTGATTATACTTCATAAAAAATTTGGTCAACTAATTGGTTTTAATGCAACTGACTTGTGCATCAGATTATGAGAAACATATCATTTCACTCAAATATTGACATAAAATCATCAGAAAAAGTTTACAACTTTTATTTTTCAAAAGTAAAAAAGTAAGTAAGTATTTAGCTACCTACTAAGTAAAACAAAAAAATACCTTCAGAGAAATCAGAAATCAAAATTCAAAACTTTTTTCTGGCTTTTTTTTCACTCAGACTAGTAATTATATCATTATAATCTAGAGCTGCAGCTAGTTTTTTTGCTGTTGAGTCATGGTTGAACGCAGATAATTTTTGATTAATTTTAAAACAGAAAAGCTCCTTTCACACGAGGCTTCGGTAACAGGAATTGTACATATAATACGTAGAATTATATACACATTAGGATAAATATCTTTTAAATTACTGTGAATGAGAAATTTCAAGGAAAAATTTACATTACTTTGGTTGGTGGGTTTCTTTTTAAACTGTTCTCTCAAAATAGGAGCTAACATTTTCAATTCTTGAAATAAATCAGTAACGTTTGCATCGCATTTATTCCCAGATATAAGCACAGTCTTCAGATCACAACAGTGTTTTTCTAAATCTTCCTCTTCTAACTCACGCATGTCGCAGATAAATCCGAAGGTATCCCAATACATTTTCAACGCCTGAAAACGATGTTTTAAACTTGAGTCAATCATATTCATCACTTCATTAAAAAATTCGACTCTAAACTTTTTAAGTCCAGTAAGTGGTTGGTCTTTGGATTCATAGTCGAACATTCTTTTTTTTTTTGACCTTTTTTGGGAAAAATCATCCGTTGGAAGTTCAAATGAATTTGTGGCAGCGAACGTTCTGAGTGCAATCATATGTTTTTCTGCACCCTCAAAAAAAGGAACAGTTCGAACAGTATGACTCATCTTTATCAAAACATTGGCGCACCATGATCTTAGTGTATTGACAGTATTTTGATTAATAAAAACGAACAACGCGTTCTACCTTTCTCCCCAGTTTTTTTTTTGTAATATTTTTCAAAAATTCATATGATGTGTATTAAACAAATTTTTTTTTGCATAAAGCGCGAGGCCCCTCGAAGCGCGGGGCCCTGTGCAAGTGCACCATCTCGCCCTTCCCTCGCTACGCCACTGATGTCACTTTTCTCCTTCAGCAAGTTATCGTATAGCTATAACCATTGCGATAATTGTGAGAAACGTCGTCATAAATTTAAAAAGGATACGCAGACTTGGGAGGCTGAAATTTGGATATATTGGCGTTTGCGAATCATCATTTCGTATGAGACAAAGAATTTTGAACTACATGTGGCACTTCTCAACATTTGTATGCACCGCATTTTGAGGTGGACCAAAGAACTAAGAAAAAGTACTTTTACATTATGTATATGGTTTATGCGGGGTATTTCTCAATCGATCAGGCATTTTTTTTTCTTTTATTTTTTCATAATCATATATATATATATATATATAATATGCTTATTCCGTGCATCCGATTGAATCCCGTACAGCGTACAGCCTATTATACCAAATTCCCTTTAATGGTGGTTCAAAATACTTCCATGCTACATCACTGGCCCATGTAAATGAGTTGTGATTGAATCTGAAAATATAAATTAGTGCGTAACCAACATATTGTATCAACTTGCTTGTTCATTAGAAGGGAATTAATAGGCACTTTGCCTGTATGGGGTTAAATCGGACGCACGGTACATATGGATCATTCATAAACAGAAAATCGTCACTTGGTGGCTCAGTGCCACTTGACGTTGATTTTTGCGAAGAAACGCTTTTTATAATCGAATTGCTCTATTTTTATGTATAGGTATAGGTGTACACGTGCTATAGATAACTCGGCGCGTCGCGCTGGTTTTCGAAACATGCGGTTTTTTGGACGGACACAGCCATACACTCGCGTGAATGGAGAATGTACTACACGCGTATTATATACGTATGGAATGAACGAGCGAGGAGCGAGTTGAGTTTTTAGCGGGCTCATTGTTAGCAAATTTAACGCTAAATAATAAATTGTTCGCTTAGTTGAGCTTGGCGCGAGAAAGGAAAGGCGAACGAATGAAAAGGGCAGCGAATTTCGTTAAGTGAATCTTTTACTTTGTGCGGTCAGTCTGGCTGTATACCGTTGCGGAGGCAAAGAAGGATGGCTTGGTGGCTTGGTGGCGTGGCGGCGCGGTGGCGCGGCTATAATTTAATAATTACGCGCCACCTAACGAGCCGAAATTTCACTTGGTTCGTCCGTTGTCGAGTCGGGTCGCGTCGCGTCGCGACGTATCCTTAATATCAGGCCGCGTATAAATTATACCGCGTCGTCCGTTCTGTTTAACTTAATTAAATTTATTTCTCGTTTTCTCGTTTGTTTTGGTTAACTATGGCTGGCTTGCTGGCGCGATAATGGACAAATTTGGAAAACTTTTCGCCGACCGACTGACCGTAAGTCCGGTAACCGTTAAGGGTAATATGTTTTGCGGATCTCCTGCTATACAACTCGCTAATACGATATTCGCTTTAAACTCGGGCTATTTAGCATTTTAGCTAATTAATCGCATCCGCTGCCGCCATCGCCGCCACCGTTTCTTCTCAAAAAAGAAAAATAAGTGTACGCGTCCCGTCCTACTCTTACGGTACATCACAGCAATACGTACATGTGTATCTGTGTATCTAACTAGAGATACACGTAAACGTATGTACGTACATGTACATATATACATACTATTATATACCATCATAGGTAATGCTGGACAGATGAAAGCTACCTAACGTGAGAAAGCGTACGTGGTATACTGACGTGAGACTGCTGGCAGTATATCACACACGTGCATAATGATTGTACGTACGCTGTGTACGGTTACGTTACGTGTTGTTCGTACCTATATCGTCAATACCTATAATAGAGGAGACTAGACGTGGCCGTTACAAAGAAAATGAAAGAAAAAACAAAACAAAACAAAAGACCGAGCAGTACCGCGCACTACGTAGTGTGCCTGTGCACGATGTACACAATACATACGGTACATACTCGTATGTACTACCTCTGATCTACCTATACCTAGTGTATCTAGTATCTACTACGTAGCTACAAATTAGAAATTAGGTGGATCTTTTTCAGTACACCTATACTGATAATAGGTACGGGTAGGTGCGATTTGTATTGGCTATAGGTTACAGGGCGGTGAGATGACGGTATGATGGGATCAATCGAAGCGTGACTGACAGTATCCTGTTCGCTATATTTAAAAAATTTAATCGCGCAAAATAGAGCTTGAATTTTTTGAATGGAAACGAAAACGGAAAGATCTTTAAGGTCTGTTTCACTATTTCACTATTTCACTATTTCACTGTCTCACCTTCGTACCATTGTTGACTTTTTCAATTGATGGAAGAGAAGCTGATATCGATACCACGCTACCCATTGTGTGATTTGTGACCGGTTTGCCCTACGTTGGCACTGCCACCCCACCGCACCGCGCCCGCGTCTCGTAGCCCACTATACTCACGTCAGCATGCTTCGAGATACCGTAACACCATACTATGCGTGTACTCGTATTAGAATTAGACTATCACGCAGCTTCGTAGCCAATACCCCATTGAATAGGAATTCTTTTACTCATTCATTTTCGTGCATCAGTTCCCTTTCAGATCGAAACAGGTACTCGGATAGTCGGCTACGCCAACACCAACACCAACACATCTACAATACGATACGATACGATACGTTGACGAGTAGTACGACGTACGTATATCTATAGATCTACACATACTATACGTATGGTCGATATATGCAGTTTATTAACCAAAGGACCTAGACTGCTTGTCGCCATCACCGTTGTTCCACTCGCGGCCTTGACTATACGCACAACACTCGTATAGGAGGTATAGGTATAGGTACTCGTATTCGTATTATCTCGCGTTTCACCATTTACAGCTACACGTAAATAATATCGTTGCGGCTGCGGCTGCTGCGTAGTGTGTAGCCTGACCTTGACTCATATTCTTACTCGGCAGTAAAATGCGAAACTCTAGCATCGTCAAAAGTGCCTACTGCCCAGCTGCTTATTAAAGCACTCACCCCATGTATACATCTAAACTAATAGCGAGCGATATAAAGCTACCTAATATAGTACGTATGTAGATACTGTAGTATACGTGTGCGCAAAACGCAATACGTAAAGTTCAATACAAACTTACGGTGTTTGATGTTTTTTGTTATGTTTCGCATATTAACCATTAACGATAAATGCTGCTGGAAGGCTTTAGACTTAATTAACTTACTTAGTAGATATTACGTATTATAGAATTGCACATTTTTATGCTCGTCATAATTATGTTTGTACATAATTATATACGACGAGCTAATCATTGATTCGCACACAGCGTAATATAAGATAAATAATCATGATTTGGGCATACGCTATGTTTGCACACACAGTATATGTAGATATAATGTGCAACGTATGCAATTAATTCAGTTTTGGTCGACCCAAGGTGGCATTGGATGCTTTTCTTGATGACGGTGACAAGCCCATTGAATTGCTTAGTCATCGTGCGTATGTGTACGTCATAGGTATACGTAAGTATAATAATGTAAATTTATATCGAAAAAAAAAAAATAATAATAATAAAAATAAGAAAGAAATAGCAATATTAAATCATAACTCCGCTGCGCTGGCTCTATAATCGTGTTCAACGCGTTTTTACGGCGTCGAGTTATGCAGATTTATTAACGTCTAAATGAGGCTTTTATTTTACGATTCGATAATAGCCCATAACCAACGATGGTGAAGAGGCGGGTCGCGGGTGATTGTTACTTTACCTCGAGATTCCCAGCAGCAGGCGTACCGCTTCGCTTCTTTTTTGTTTTATTTTTTGTTTCGTTTTGTTTTGTTCGTTTTTTCAATCGTCGATGCAATCAAACTGCACACTGTACAATGTGCGCACGCACTTATACACGATTATGTTAGCCGCGCCCATATATTTGTATAGGCGACGATTAGTTTTTAAACGCGAATACCTCTACAGATAACGTGCATACGAGTACAAGGATGCACCAAACCATTCGACCCTTTAGGACTCGCAGTCATCTCTTAATTATCTTACAACATGGATGCACTTTTAAGCGGATGTAAGACAGGTTGGGTGGTAATTATTTTTACTTATTTCTTTTTTTCGCCGTAATTTGATTTTCGGAACCATAAAAAATATTGATAGTTCTATTTCCCCCTCGCTCTCGTTTAGAACCTGTAGAGAAAAATCATCAAAATTTGAGTCTTTTACGAAGTTTTGAGCGAATTTCATGGGAATACTAGTCGACGCTAGGCGTGGAAAAAAAATTACATAGCTATCGTTCTCAAGTTAAAAAAAAAAAAAAAAAAAAAAACTCAGCTGAAAAAAAACTTTTCATTTTTACTATACAATTTTCAATTTTTCATAATATTTTTTTAAGCTGATTTCTGAATATGTTGTAAGTTCATCCAACTGACCACCATAATTTTTTTTTCAATCTATCGTCACAATCTAAATCCGCCTCCGCTGTGGTCGTTCTGTAATGAGCGCGTGAGATTTTTCCATCGTGTAATCATGTCACGTGTAAATTGAAATGAAAACCATCCCATAGAAACGATAAACGTCATTATTTCCTGTATCGAAGTAATTCCATGCGTTTAAATGAAATTCCATTGATGCTACCTCAGTGATGAGAAATGAAAATAAATAAATAAAGTAAAATACAACATTCTTTAGTTGTTAATGGGAAATAATTTTTCGAGTAGGGAAAATTATTAGATTTTCAGTTAGGGCAGACTGGGGCATGATGGGCATACGGGACAAAATGAGAAATCGCGTTTAAAAATCGCGGCAAATATCCCAATGCCTCGGGAAATGAGGTAATTACGTTTAGTTAGTGACAGTGAATCATGTCTAGGCTAAAAAAATAAATTGAAGCGTTTTTGAAGTAATAAAACAACAAAACGTGTTTTCAACATCAACTATAAATTTTCCCTGCATTTAAGGCGTATATGTTTAATAATTGATTTTTGAAATTTCGAAGAATTTTAGCTCGCTAGCCCCCTCCCCTTGATTGCGCCACTGAATCAATTTTGATAAAAGTAATTAGTAGATAATTAATATTTGTTATTGTAATTCCTTTTGGGCTTCACACTATTTTGAATTACGAAATTTTTCATGCTGATGTTCGTAAAAATGAATTGTGAGTATGAGTGTATGTGTATCATACAAGTTGGTATACCTATCATTATCATACAGTATATATATACGGATACGCACAAAGTCACAGACAGTGGCTCTGTCGTAATAATGTAATAAAGTCAAGTACATAGACGTCATTAGTATAATTGCCTAGTTTATAGATAAGCAAGAGCAACTATATATAATATGTACAGATGTACTATACTATATTCGGTAAAAGACGGAAGCTAATAAACCAAGTTAATAATACCTCCCTCTTTCTCTCTCTCTCTCTTCCATTCTATATTTTTTAAACGGTGTTTGTGTTTGCGTATGGGTGTATATGCGCGTTAAGGTTGTGTCGTAATGTGGACGAGTTAAACATTTGGGAGGGTACGAAATCATTCAATCGAATGTAGTATAACAGCTTCTTAATAATAAAAAGGGACGTGTATTATTGCAGGGTCATATAACCATATTAGCGTGGCCGTGGCGTAACTTATATGCAGTAAATGGTACGTACGTCGCGTCGTCTCGCTAAACTATATATACAAACGTATTATAACTCTTAATACAATTACTTTTTATAACGCATATAGTACGTATTATCAGTATACGCTCAGTAGATATATTTAGTTATTCTCAGTTTGATTGCCGTTGCCGTTGTCATATAAACTTCCTACTTCGTATGATACGTGCGTCAAAATTATACACATAAATATCGTACATGCAGTAGGTATGCTGCTATGTACGTTACGTATATTAATGAATAACAATTAGGCAACTATACCTATAGCTGTAGCTACTTATTTATACGTATTGTAGGTACATTGTGGGTCGTTCCTTGTTGTATAGGTATATGGTATATAATAAAAGATATCTTACATATTCGATGGACCATTCGCATCACCCAGTATTTGCATTATAATTATGCAAAGATTCAAGCTCATACGACGCCTATACGGACATCATCGGTATTATGAAGTGCTCGGGCCTGTGAAAAAGCGAAACGGCTCGGCAACTGTCATCATTTGATAATATAGTTTTGACAACTTGGCCGCAATAAAGACCTGAAAGGGAAATTTTTTCAAATTGTCGATTATTAAAAGTAGTCAAGTAACTTTTTTTAGGCTTTATATTAAAATGGCAGTTTGCGTGTGTTTTTACATTATGTATTTAAAAAAATTCGGAGGCTTGAGAACGTGTTTTATCCGGAGCCGCAGACAACTGCATGAGCGCGCAGTAAGCATACCTAGGTATGATTTATGTACCACATACGAGTGAATTGCTAAATGCTGTACGCCAATGCTTTTAATATATTCGGTACATGTATGTAGGTAAAAGTATGGAGGAACCGATACGATATGCAATGGAAGATGAAATTCTTAATCTCGTTACTTTTCTCTCTTTTGTATCGACGTGATCGTCATTTCTATGTTTAAAATTGTTTAATTACCTATTGTCGCTGCGTCATTATATTACCGCATCAACGTGGCCGCACCGGACCGCCTCTCATATTTATCCAACGTTGCGCGCTTACATAGTATTTCGTTTATTATCGTTACGATTATGTTTTTCTCCTTCCTTTCTATCGCTCTTTCTTTTTCTCTGCTTTTCTTTTTTTCTGCACTATGCATAAGGCAATAAAAAATGAAAATACTCTTATTGTTGCTGATGGTGGTGGTGACGGAGACGGCGGCGGCGGCATCCAACCGTATAGTTTGTTTCTCAAAAAGTTATCTCATCACTTTAAAAACATTCTTCGTATTACATTATTCTTTCTCATTGTGAAGTGATTATTTATAAGAACGTGTCGCGTTTTTGGTTTCGCCGTTTCCACAAAGGAATAAGTTACCATGGAAACACGTACCAAGAAATAAGCTCGGCGCCAAATGCAGTAACAATAGATTCTTATCATTTCAATTACGGGAATTCGATTGGCTGAAAAAGAACAAGAAGAAGAAAAATACGAGAAAGCCACATTTTGTTCTTATCGTTGTATAACAGCCGTAATGTTGTTGTTGCTGCTGCTGCTGCTGGCGTTGTTTTTGTTGTTGTCGTTGTCGTTGCGCGCGTTAGATTTCATGGTATACGTATTATACGTATCCTACGTATACGTATATTATATGAAATAATTTTCTTCTCTTTCGTCGTATAATAATAGGAATATTATATTGGTCGTCGTGGTTGTCGTTGTCGTCGTCGTTATTTTTTTTTCGCAGTATTACTAAAGGACTATACTAGTACCTAGTTAGTAGCTAACCCAACTTGTAGCAAACTCAATCAAAATGTGCTGAAACTATATTTTTTCTTTCTTCCATTTTTTTCATCATTATTTTTCTTAATAACTTGATAATCTAAAAGCATGTACGTAGGTAGAGGTACACAATTATACATACCTAATAAAGGCTTCAAAAAGACGTCAATTCAAGTATTGTCGCGGTCGTAATTTTCCTCTCCTTCCTTTATATACTATATATATACACGTATGCTATGTATATAATTTTACATATATAGTAAGTATGTAAGCAAGTCATACTTACGAGGTACAATGTATAGTTTTCGTACTGGTGAACCCAATCACAATTCACAATTATATATACATAATTTCCTGCGTGCAAACTATTACATAAACAATAAACAGAAATTTTCATTTAAGTAAGTATTTTTTATTTCTTCACTATATGAGCTACTGACGCAGTACTTATTATATCTACTTGCATACGTATGTAGGTCTAGGTACCTCTGTCTAATACGTATACATAATAATATAATGTACGACGTTTTCAAATTTCATACTTGCTCCATCATTAAAGCTGAACGAATAACGTACCACGCTGCAGTATTACTTTAATTCATAGTTCGTACGTATTACGATGATGATTAGTATCGAATCGAAATTTGTAATAGGTACCTATAATCGATCATTTATTTTTGGTATTATATAGCATTTAGCACGATACTTGACATCTCTCAATCTACCGAGTGACTATAGCTACTTTTAATTAGAACACCCAAGCGGAAAAATTGGCTAAAAGGCGAATAAATTGAATACATATGCGTATTGTAGACAACGAAAGTATAAATAAAATTTTGTATTTCATGATAGACATACTTTTAAGCCTTAAATAAATGTTACTGATGCAATTTCTTCTTGCTAATATCATTGAAATATATAATTTATTTTTACGAGGGAAAGATTTTGCGTTTTGGGTGCTCGAATCAAGTACCCACTCGGTATGTATACATAATTATATTAGGCTCGCCCGCAGAATGAGAAGGAACAAAGAATGCAGACCGTCCAGGACCGAAATGTGAAAATAAAATAAACCTATAAATCCCCAATTTAAATCCTCTACGTAATTATACCAAAATAATAACTTTTACTCGTTTGTTTTTATTTATTTTTATTTTATTTCATTTTTTTATTTTATTATTATTATTATTATTATTTTTTTTTTTTATTAAATCAACTCTCATAAGGAATTCACCTGTTTTCACCTTGGAAAAAAAAAGTAAAATTCATCACCATATTTTTTCTATTTTGGACAGTTGAAGCATATAAAGGGCATAGGAGGATAAGAATGGCGAATCAGCCCCGGAGCCCAATTTCGATAAAACTTGGATGGTAGGTAGTTACCCTTTAGAAATTTTCATAGTCAAAGTTTCAGACCCCCCGCCTCTCTCGTTTTTGAGAAATTAATTTTTAATTGAAAAACCAATTCGAATTTTTCCTTCATGCAATAGCGGACTGATTTTATTGAAACTTTAGTATGTTGTATTGTTTCATAGGAGGTCTCTTGGAGAAAATCGGCAACCCGCCACCATGATTTTACCCCATCAAAGACCGTTTTTCAACTTAATTTAATTTTTTTAACCATGATAACGCATCGACACAATTACGGAATCGATATTTTTAGATGCCCCCTTGACCCCCAAACCACGTGGAATTTTTTCAGATTTTTCACTCGGGTACGCCATATTGAAAAATTGATAAAACCGATAACGGTTCACATGTTGGTATGCTCTAAGAGCCGAACCTGTCAAAGTTAGTATATGTACCCCAACTTGGAAAACACCGGTCTACCGATCCACAGCTGCTGCTTTTAAGCATAGCGAAAACTCAAAAGTTCACAACTTTTAATGAACTTTAGGCCAAAAATACGGAAGGTTGAAATTGGTGTCAAATTACAGGATTTTTTGCGCTGAATCCGGATATGTATAGATCTGTGCTGCCAAAAGCCCGGCAGAGAGGGTCAAAGGGGAGAAAACTCGAAAAAGTCATGTATTTTGGATGAAATTCACATAAAAATGGCATAAGTTGGTTTAAATGAGTTTAATAAATGCTTTTAAGCATTACTCATGAACAACAATGACTTCTTAACTCAAAATTTTTACAAAATTTCACATTTGAGGCGGGTGTAGCGTAGGGAAACATCTACAAACTCACGTATATGGGCATGCGATATGCCGAAATATTATTTATGTTTTCTAGGTCGTAGAACTCGATTATGACAATATTTTTCACACTGAGGGTGAAGAGGTGGTATCTACTTTTAGTTCTACCGTTTCACTTGCTCTGATAGTTCGTGAACAAGGCGGAATACACGATACAGGCAAAGAATCAGCTGATTGAGGAAGTCCTCAAGGGTAGAAAAAACGCCAAATTGATCATATGGGTGAAGGTAGACTTACCTACCGTTGTCGTAAGTCAATTTGTGAGATTTCTTTTTTCTTAAGTATAAATTTATGCTATGTTAAGCTTTTACTCGCGATTCGTAAAATTAGGTACCACACCTTCACCCTCAATGTGAAAAATATTGTCATAACCGGGTTCTACGATCTAGAAAACATATCGAATAGGTATAGTAGATTTGCAGTTTTGTTCATTTACAACACCGAAGCAAGAGATAGTTGAATTAAAAAAATTTCAGTTTAAGATGATGAGCAAGAGATTACAATTATTGATATAGATACTTAGTGTCATAAAGAAAAAAAAAAAAAAAAGTTTTTGAGTTATAACCAAATACCAATTTTTTCATTCGTGACATTAACATTATATATCTATTAATAGTTGCGGATTTATTAATTGAAACATCGACTGGTTAGAATTCAACTCTAACCGAAAGGAAATTTAAAAGAAAGAAATAAAGAAAGAAAGAAAAAGAACATTTTAAAAATGTAATCATTTAATCTTATTTACAAGTACATAGCAAAATATGTACTAAATGTACGCTAAGTAGTAAGTACGTAAACGTATATGTAGTGCATACTTCTACTAGTCGTATTCGTATCTATTTACACTTGAGAGAAGCGTCGGCGTCGGCGTCGCGTCGAATTGTCACAAACCAACGAAAACCTCCATTTAAATAATACTGTACGTAGTTATACATCATTTATACATAAAGAAATACATACTTAACTTATGTTAGCACGTAGTAGGCTAGGTACATACTACGTGTACAATGCACATACAGATACACATTACAAATACAGACACCCTTACAGACATATTATGCATATAACTACGAGCGTACATATATATAGTCGTACATAATTAATATAAGTATAAACTAACTGTACACGTATAATTAGGTATGCGCAATATGGTATAGCGCACAGATATATTCACGTAAGTATACCTACTTGTACTTAGTACTAGTCGCGGAAAATACGAGTATATAGGTAGTTAGGGTACGTATCAATGTATTCCTACATGTGAAGTACCTATATGGTATAACTATACGAGTATAAGAAGTAAGTTATTACTTACGTAGATAGACCTATGTACGAGTATGTATATACGAGTATTTCAGACTCTTTATCACTTTTGAAAGATCGCGCCAAAATTGTTGTAATACCTAGTTTCGTGTGTATAGTTGTTATAGGTTGTTCTACGTACTTACGATAACGCAAAATGCACGTGGGTATACATTAGATACGTACTCGCGTAATCAACGAGTAAGTACGTTACTATACGCAATAGCAGTATACAAGTTAATACTACACCAAGTGTAGGTTATGTATTCATTATTATCATTATCATTATTATTATCATTATTATAGTATACATATAGCTAAACACGCATAAGTTGGGCGTCGATGAGCAAGTACGTAGATATAATCATGCGCAAAATGCAGCTTCTTTCAACACTTTTTACACGAGCCAAAATACGATAGTTAAAAACAAATAAATGTACGTAGGTCTACGTATACAGTTACAGAGAGATGGTAAAAATAAAATTGACAACATCAATAGACCGTATAAGTAATATACATAGGTATATTATGTAAGAAGTGCGTTAACATATCTACCGACTATTTTTTGATTAGCCCACTACTGTAGGCTATACGTACGAGTAGATATACCTATATGACTGCCTTTTTTTATACAGTATCTATACCTCATATTGATGATGGATCGATTCCATTGAGTACGTAAGAGTTATGAGTAGGTATTATTATTTTGTGAGCGCGTATAATTAAGCAAAAAAGGAACTGAGATGACCTAAGTGAGCCAAGAGTAATAAGTACATAGTCCATAGGCATACTGCCAGTACATAGCAGGTACCATCATATTTTTCATTTCAGCACGACTCGAATTCGCTTCATATACACATAATTATATAAGTACATATTGTGTTATTACTTAGACCTAGACGATCAAAGTCTTCTTACAGATCTATACTGTAAGTAGATACTAGATATATCTATGAGTTGACTTTTTGAGTTGCTACGCGCCCATCTACTCATTTCTTTCTTTATTTTTAGGATTCATTTATTCGGTATTACTATATCGATTCGTTTGCAACGAGAAATTTCGCATTACTATCAACTTCATAATACGTATACCCATTACATATACCTATATTTACGTAGTGCAGCAATGATTTATCAAGTAGCTCTGTAGCTATACTTGGTATATACCGTGTAGCTATAAACTATGTATACTATAGCTTATTGCCGAAAATTCGCGCATACAAAGCACCATCTTTACTCGATCATTCTATAGGAAAATGAAAAATGCAGGCGATAGGGATAATTAGCTCTAATTTTTGATTTTAAATGATGGACTTATATTTATGGAAAAAATGTAAAGAGTGGAGGATATGCTGGCAAGAGTATCTATACTTATATCGGGTATAAGAAGTACCTATTTTACCTATCTGCTACCAGCTTACCTAGATTGTATAGTTGAAACGATTTCAAAATAATCGTATTTCGCGTCAATACATAATTATGTCGATTTATGCGTATACAGTTATACACTTTTCCTATTATTATTATTATTATTATTATTATTATTATTATTATTATTATTATTATTAAGAGCGATTGTTGACTTTTTTAAAGTTGTTTCGATTATAAGGTACTCGCTATATCTGAACCAGTGAATGTAGCTGTATATATTTTATTTTATTTTTATGCTGTAGATAAGTATTTTTCTAAATATTTATGTGGTTAAGCTCAGTTCTAAAAATTTTTATACTGAGTAAGTATTAAGTGCATATAGCAATATAAAATATGTAAATTCTCGTTTTAATTAAGAACTCATTGACGCTAAGCCCCCTCCACCTCCCTCCTTTCCACACTACATATGCGCGACCAAAGGCGTACAATACATATTCAGATGTGAGTTGTTGAAACTTATACTGTAAATAATAAACAGATACCTAAGTATATCTATACGCAATAAGTTAGGCAGGTACCTATAGATAGATGCAAATTAGATTCACACGTAAAGCATGTGCGTAACTCCTTAGGATTGAAAAATGAACCTTAAGGCCTCAGCACGAACTCCTTATATTTAACATAAATATGTATGTAGTTTAATGCAAATAGTCCACAGCAAATATTATCGTACGCAAGGAAAAGAACACAAATGAACGAATATTAAAAAAAATAAATAAAATAAAATTCAACCAAATACATTATGCTGTATGAATTAAGCACGAGTGCCTATAGGTATAAATATAATATAGCGAGTTGAAAAAGAAGAAAAAAAATAAACAAACAAACAAAAAAAAAAACAAAAAACACGTAGGTATCAAATGCAACAAAAAAAGAAAAACAAATAATTAGTTATACATGATATTTACATGGAATAGTTGATTTGAAAAAAAAAAAGAAATAAGAAACGGAAAAAAACCCTAAAATATATAAGCGTAGGTACGCACCTACGCTCTTGCGAGTACACAATATTTACATTATAGATATTACGTACTTGTTAGGTACACAGGATACAAGATTATTTTACAGCGGTAAATCGAATTATTATGTATAATATTTAATAGGTATCGAAGTATAGAAATTTAATATTAAGCTACCTATCGCATAATATAATCTTTGGTAATAACACTTTTACACATTTTCATCGCTTAAGAAGTACCTAGGGGTAGGCGTTGGTGGAGGGAGTACAATAGACTATATTACAGTACTCGAAATTATCACGATGCAGTAATTAGCGCAAGTGAACAGCGAATACGTTGCATGGCTATACGCAGTGTACGTCTATACACAGTAGGCATATTAGGCACAATAAAGAGTAGGAAGGTACCTCTACCCAACACCCGCTGATATGAACAAGCGTGTAACCAGTTTAAACTTTAAACATACATAATAATGTGACAATATTATTATGTACGTCTACGTACGCAAATCTATGTACCTATTACCATATAAATCTATCAGCAATTGTATCTACTCGTACAAACAGGCTCGTATTCAGCAGACGAGTTACCGAGAAAATCTCGGTGGGCCGCGAAGTGTTTGGGCCGATTGAGGTAAAAATTGGGCCACTTCAATTTCCAAACTTTGTAAAAAAAAAAAAAAGAAAAGAAATTCTATAAATCTATAATTTGAAAAACAAAAGAAACAATTGGGCCAATTAATACTAAATGAGCCATTAAAAATGGGTTTTCTCGGTGGGCCGGAAATGAATTATTTTTTCGCGCAATAACTTCACGAAGATAATTTTTTTATAATCACTATCACTAGCGCAGCCAGCTGTTGATCGCAATATTTTAATACGTACTATGAAAATTTCAACAACTTCGAATCGTGTATAGCTTATTAATTCAGTTAATTGTTTTCTTCCTCTAATCAGGGGCGTAAGTAAAGGGGGATGAGGAGAGCTTCCCCCCCAGGTGTTTTGAAAAGTTGGGAAATTTATAATCGTTGAACGCTAAAATTGGGAACTTGAATTTCTTTTGGGAAAATAAGAACTCGAATAAATTCGAATTGATGCCAACTTATATCATGTGTAGCGCACAACAGACTTCGCGATAACCGAAAAATTTCTAACTTCGCGAATCACGACGAACGGTTGCAGTGCAGTTGTATGTATTCAATCATGATTAATAGGTTCCATTCTCCAGGTGCATGGATAGACAGACACATAGACAGACAGACTGACAAATTACAACATATAAATTAATAGTGTTGGGAATAATCGATAATTTGAGTTATCGATTAATCGAATTTCGATTATTGAAATAATCGATTTTTTTTATATTATCTATACTCCGTAGTTACAACGTTTACGGAACACGAGTGAATAAAGGAAAAAATAAAAATTTACACAAATTAAATTTTTTTTTTTTTTAATTAACGTGCCATTTACAGCAACTTGTCTAGAGACTACCTCCACAACCTTTTTTTTCGCTCTCATGACTTCTTCTCCTGAGCTCGAATTTCCTCTATACGGCAGACGGCACTGGCAAGTTCATATGCGATGATGTATACTACTTCTGTAGTGTCTACGTAAAACAACATTTGCTTAAGCGCTGTTCAAAATGAAACAAGCGCCTTGCCTTATTTCAACTTCATTATTATAACATTAAATAAATAAAAAAAATTCAAATTTTGTCTATCGTTTTTTTCAATTTCTTGAAATTTTTCCTAGAAAATTTCTGGCAATCCAAAAATGTTTTATAACATTTTTATATCTATTTTGAATTTTTTTATCCATTTATCAGCATTAGAAATTTTTGCACCCAAAATTTCTTCAGATGCTTTTTCAATTTTACACTTCATCTAATTTGTTTCAACCTAGAAATTTTTTCTTCAATTTTTTACCAACTTTGAAACTTTTTTCAATAAAATTGTGGCGTTAAAAAATGTTTCAAAAGTTCAAATGAATATTGACTTTTTATTGAAAATAATTTTGAAAAAAGCATTCAAATTTGAAACGAAACTGTTAACATTTTTGGTTGAAAAAATACTGAAAAAATTTTTTGGCTCGAAATGAATTTTACAAGAAAATGAAATAAAAAAAATTTTGAGAAAATCAGAAAAAAGATTTGAGTTAAAAAAAATCTTGGAGAATTAAAAAAAATATTCAGAATTTGAAAAATCTCAAATTTTATTTTTTTATGCTGTGTTCGATCATAATAATAAAAAAAAAAATAAAAAAAAAAGTTTTATTTGAATTAATTACAAAAATAAAATAATTTATTCCAAAATGCAGTATTTATACCTAAGTCGCAATTTTTATTTAAAAAATATGCATATTTAAGGTATGTGATGAGAAACGATTTCATCGTATTATAGAAATGTCTTCACAAAATGATTATTTTTTAATGAAAAATTTTTTTTCAGAAATATCGAAGCATTATTGAAAAAAAAAATGAAAATTGATCGATTAATCGATTACCTATCTCATAAAATAATCTATTACTTTTAATAATTGATTAATCGATTCTTCCAATTATTTTTACCGATTAATCGATTATTAGTCGCCCAACACTATAACTTAAAATTAAGCCGTGTGAAAATTTCATAATATTGAAATATCGTGATCTGCAACTTTTCGACCCGCTTGTAGCAGTCTGAGTTTTGATCTAAGAAGGATAGGAAGATGCAGAAACTCAAATTGCATCTTCTAAATGCTAAAAAGGGTTTCTAGCTCACCATTTTGACTGGCCAAGAAACACAAAAAATATCGCTTTTTCTCCTCAAAAGGAGATGCACTTTGGGAATCTCCTGTTCCTCTCCTCTTTCACCTAGCGGGGCTCAAAACTTCTTTGGGAGGCCTCCCATTCGAAGTAAACCACCTCACCGAATTTGACCAAAATCTGAGGTATATTTTGCTTTTTTTTTTTGCTTTTTGCTTACTCCACCATAACGTAGATACATGGCATGTCTAAGGGTGAAGGCATCCAGCGAGTTACGTATATCTCATCGGATGCTAGCTGGATGGAGACATCGAGTATGCCACAGAAGATGGCGATGGCGTGGCGCGCATATACGTACACGTTGTATAGCAAGGCACGAAAATGAAAATAAAAAATATAGATAAATTAAATTTAAATACGTAGCGACGACTAATAGTGATGACAGACAATAATATGCAGTAATATTAATCATAATCATAATAAAAATGGAAATATGTAGTATAATAATACTCGTAACAATACGTACTTATGTTAATGGATGAGAAGAGTATTGGGGATGGGGTATAATTAAGTAAAACAAAAATGAATTAATCTCCAGACATTTGTTTTAAATCTAAACCGATGTGTGTTCCTGGTAATGTGGCACACGTCGGCCAGATTGGATGCTATGTTTGAATATGATGCGTGGGCGGTGGATTACCACAATGAGCTGCTAATTCTCTTCTAAATCGTTTCGCAGCATTAAACTCTCTATCGTCGTCGTCGCTTTCCTCCGATTTCATTTCTTCCTGTTTTCTTTTAACAGTGGCCATTTCGGCGGCATGTTTCTTTCTCCATTTAGTTCTTCTGTTTTGAAACCACACCTACGAACGAAAGAAAAGAAGAAGAAAAAAAAAAGAAAATAAATAAGTTGATCGTCGTCGTAGATAATACTCGTATACGCTCGCAAAGATATACGAGGAATAAATATAGGTACTCCTGATACGGTGTATAATATACACTACGTAGTACAGGTTAGGTACATCTACACGTCGTTCATAGATATTACTTATACGCGAATGTAACGAAGGTAAGTGGAGGCAGAAAGGGAGGCGCTTAGCTGGTAGGTAAAGCCGGTAATTACTTTCAGTTGCAGTATGTAGCATCCTCGTACGTAGAAAATGGTGGTACGACGCGACGCGACGCAACACCTAAACACAGAAAATGGAGTTACCTATACAGCTGCACGCACATAACGTGTAACCAAGTCATGCTCGCAAGCCTCAGCGTGAAATTCCCTACTTCTATAGACAGAATGTAAATTTTTGCATTTCTTTTGGTTTTTTATATACGATATAGCAAATGATAAAAATAATCGGAATATTTATTAATAAATTATTAACATTTCATTTTTCACTATCAATTGATTTCATTCAGTTTTATCAAGAATCAGTGTTGCTGCTTAGTAACCTCGAATAATCAATCAAAAGTTGAATAAATTGGAAAAATTTAGTTTTTATTTCTTAAAACAACGAGAGAAATTGAATTTATTGAAGTTTTTTTTTTTTTTCCAATATGGTAATTTGGTGCTGAAGGGTGTGCAAAGATCAGTGGGTCGCACGATATAGTAGTATGTACCTCTGGGCTCTCTGTACGAGGTGCCGCGCGTATAGTAAGTAATAAGAGTATAGCGTAAGTTACATAAACACGTACCAATACCTTCGCCAATTTATTGCGTATAATTTTTTGCAAAATCAGCAGGTACGAGTTGCTATACGCGAATAAAAGAAAAGCACAAAATAAAAAACTATATAATTAGGTAAGTACATATATAAATGTATACCTATATGATGTATACTTATTTTAGCGAAGAAAAAGCAACGGAAGAGCCAAAGGGGCTTAAAAGTAGAGGTGATGTGGGTGAAAGGGAAACGAAACGAGAACAAGAACGGGTTTTAGGTTAGGGCGCGAAGCGAAGCGAGGTGCGGCGAGGCGAGGCGGCGCGGCGGGTGATTGATGAGAAATTCATGCGTCGGCCGGGGTTAACTCGGAAGCACTGCGGGTGGACTAAATACCGTGTAATTTACAAATACACCGAGTCTCTTAATTACATTATATCTAAAAGTTAGCGAGCCCGAAGCACGAAGCAGGCACGCCAACCCTTAGCACGATCCTTAACAGGGTTTTAATTAAAAACGTATACAACAGCTTGTAGCAAGTGTCTGTACACTCTTCCTTCCCTTCATCGCACCCATTTAATGCAAAAGATTATTATAAAGTTTCACTTATTTAATATCTTCCCATCTGGGTAATATCTGCTTACAAATGGTTCAAACTGCAGACAAATTATATTATACTCGTACTGGAAGCAAGCAAACTTTAAAAACTTTCTTAATCGTCCGTTCAATGTTTAGTTGTCGTTTTGCTTACCACTTTTACCAGCACTTTTACCAGTTTACCAGTTTACCAGTTCACCAGTTCACCAGTTTAGGTTTTTAGCTGTCACTGTCCTTACTTACTATACGTATCAAGCATAACAGGTATAGCTCTAGTTACCGTATAGGTAATATACGTATACCTAACACATATATACGAAAAACGATGTAAGTAAGAGGGATTTTCAAGATTATTTTCAGAACATGACGTTTTTCAGCAGGTCTGCGCTGCATTTCAAGAAAATACATAAACGTAATACCTAATACCCATATATATGATTACGAGTATAAGTATGTGGATGCTGATGGTTAGGCGCCTTCAAACGAAACGGCAAAGTTATTCATCGTCAACATTTAAACATAGCCTACGTAAAAGAGAAAGGAGTGCTAAGAGTCAATTTTATCGCATGCCAACAAAAAAAAGAAGAAAAAAAATAACCGGAGTGTTTTCAGCTGAATTTTTAGCTTTTATAACCTACTACACATACAATATACATATGTATTTTGAACTTGGAAGATTTATGACTTGAGCGTTTGAGCGCACGAAGCACGACATCATAACGTTGTGGATCATACTCTACAAATGCATGTGAATGTGCGTACACTATACCTGATTCTACATTTATATATAATTATATACCGTGCGTTCCATTAATCTTCGACCCCTTCAGCGCAAAAATCTCTCTCAAGTGGATTTAATAAAAGTATTTTCGATTCGCTGCATATATGGTAGCACTGAATAAAACGTGGAGATTTTGAATTATAATATTGTTAGATATCAAACAACGAATCTAAAACATTCTTATTTAAGCTACTTGAGATTTTTGCGCTGAGGGGGTCGAAGATCAATGGGACACACGGTATATATGTATATGTATACCTAGACGTGTATACTGTAAACGTATGTATTATGAGCACAATGTACGCATAAAAATGCAATACATAGATACATAATTATGCTGTAGTACGAGGCGCAAGTTGATGTGTTGGACATTGATCAATTCCGTATGATTTCGTCAAATATTGTAGTTTTGTTTCAGAGGAGTGAGTGAGTGAGTGAGTGAAAGAGAGAGACAGGGAAAGAGAGACAGACAGACAGACAGAGGTAGACAGATAGATAGACAGAGTGAGGTATAAAGTTGCGTAAATTTGAAATAAAGGGTATTCGCTACCTAAGGTAGGCAGGTACCTATACCAAGCAAATATATGTCTATATCTATGCGCTCCGTACTTCACGTTATAAGTAACTTGGGTTATCTAATTTAGTGGTGCGGTGCGGTATAGCGCGCGCGTCGTAACGCTATAAAGCAGCGTACACGTATATAATGTTAATACCGTGCGACGGGCGGCGGATTCAACTTGGGCGGGCCCCAGATGCGGCCTTGCTTTCGTCCCTTATTATATCGATATCGTTGGTAATCCTACTCATAGACAGAACATACCGCGTATTATCGTGATCAACTTTCTGATGATCAACCCTTCTTATTATTATGCTAATAATTTTGCAACCAATGCCAATGCGCCACAAATGATCGCTTTAATGCCGATTTAATTAATGCTTTCTTAGCGAATTAATTAATCACTCGCTTTCCTCCGTATAAGATGTGTACTCGTACACGATATATGCGTAATATGTATCCGTGACTTACGTATAATACACTGTGTCTAACTGATTTTAACACCTCCAAGCGCCCAATTCTCATCATTCACAAAAAAAAAGTATTCCTTATTTCATATCTTTTCATTTTTTTATTATTTTTTTTTTTTTATTTATTAAAGAAATTAACACATAAATAATTGTTTCTCTATGATTTCAACCCATAATTTACAAGATTATGCAATACTGATTTTGGAAAAAATGAATTTAAATCAATCAATTTTGATAACCAGTAAAGAATTATTTAGGCAAATCATAAAATATGAATTACCAAAGTTTCAAATTATTCATTATACCATAATGAAGTGAAACAAAATGAAATAGGTTATGATTTTTTTTCGTCATTTGTAACGCTTCAAATATGATTACCTACTTAGTTGGCCTAATAGCCATGCAACCGTGTTTGCCTCCATGAGTACCTGCGAGTATTTTACTCGTTAATACCGTGCATCGATCGAACTGAGGTATGAAGGAAATATAGTTAGCCTCCTTCCGAGCTCCAAAAAACAAATAAATAAAGCACCCGGTATTTGGATAAATTTTGAAAAAATTTATACAAATCGTTCATTTTATTTGATAGGAAGTTCTTTTCAAGTTTTCCATTTAGTTTTTGATTTCACTTACAGTACATATACCATGACTACTCGTTCTTTTCATCATACCGTTATATTGTTTATTCATCAATTTTATTCTTAATATGGGTACTCGTATATTTATGATTTTTTTTTCTTTCTCATTGAAGGGACAAATATTAATACGTATACGTTTTAATTTTGAAAATAAGATATGGAACGCATTGCATGCCTATTTAAGAAACTGGAAATTTATCTATCGCTAATGTACCTAATTCTGTAAATGTAGGAATGGGTTTGCAGTAATACATATCAATACGATGTCTACATACTTATAGAATAAGAATATTTGAAGGTGCAGACGGGCAGTATAGTTACGCAACTAGGTATAAGTAAAGGATTTTCTGTTCTCTATCATGAAACGAATATAATAATAAGTAATAAGGTTCAGGCCTGAGCAGATGTGGAGGTTGAAGACGGAAGCGGAAGAGTTTCTCCCGTACCCGAGTTTTTTTTCAGGGCACGCGACTTGACGCATCGGCGCTAAAAATCTGTCTACCTCCACGACCTTTTTTTTTGTTGCCCTTATGACTTTTCCTGCTATCTTGGGCCCCTTTGGGTTTTCTCTGCAACGGCACTGATAAGGTTGCTTGACTAGTGAGTTTTGTATGTAATACGAATACGCATACCATGTGACCTATTGGGCTATTGCACTCCGTATAACCTCAAAGTTTTAAATTCCTTCACACACTAAAAAATCGAGTAAATTAGAATAGAACAGTATAATACAGACTTTTTTGTGCTGTATATCTAGGCTATATGCCAAAAATAATAATAATAATAATAATAATAATTATTTCCGTAGAACATGAAATGCAAAATAAACTTGAAATAATAAAAATTATAATAATAATAATAATAATAATAATAATTTCACCGTATTATTTACTGCTCAGTTGCGGATAAAAATGGCGGAAAATTTGTTCAGTCATTAGAACATCCAATTAAAATTAGGAAATGGACATTTTAAATTTGATTCTTACAGCTGATTAAAAATTTTATGATTTCGAAAGGAAATCTGGCGGATTGACTGTAAGTAGTATAAGACTGAGTACAAGTACGTATGTATATGTACTCGTACATGTGGAATTTAGTTGTAGTCGCGCAGTCGACCTTTACCTGTATCCAACATAGTATACTTTTGTAATTGTTATTGTCGCTGTTATTTATTTTTCGTTCGAGCCGTTGCGTCGCGAAGTTAGAGTTTGATGACAAATGGACGAACCGTCAACTCGTCAACCATTAATCAATTGCGGATGCGGTGCTGTGGGCGTTCAACGACATCGCGGAAAGCGCGAGCAGTCTTATCCTATCCGCGGTACAAATCCCAATTTACATAATAGCGATTTGAATCCGAAAGGAACGGAAGCGAACCCGTTTCCACTCTACCGAAGGGATGCTTTTCGCTAGATGTTACATTGTTAGCGAACGCGGTGCGTGCGTGCAGCATATATTACGACACCGCATTACGTTCGATTTCGTTACGTTACGTTAAGTTACATTACATTACATTAGTTTAAACTGTTATCGAAAATGTTATCAGCCATCTTTGACTTAATAGCGCGCAAACAACGTTCACACCGCATCCGCCACCCTTATTTGTCGTCGCTTAACGCGAGCTCGCTAGTCATATAGTCGCTATTCTCTTAATACGTATAATAATATACGAGTATGAGTATGTAGTTCTACCTAGATTTACAAGTACGTATTACCTAATATAGGCACCTACAGTAATACGTATCTACGTATACCATTTTAATCGATCTACATAAGTTTTTTGTAGCGTGGTTTTTCGTATTCTCCTTCATTTAAAATTTTTCCATTCCATTTCTAGGCAATTACCTCCACCTAGGTTGGTACAGTTGATGAGTAACTGGGCTCGTGTATAGCTGTATATTGTACTATACGTAGCAATGCTGACCAAACAGACAATTAGGTACTATGCAATATTAAATTACTCCCTCCCATGGTCTCCCTCCTAATCCTTATATCATTCTCCTTTAATAATGTAATTTATTTACATGTAATTATGCACGAAACTAGACCCTTATGTTTATATAGGCAAAGAATAAAATTTTTGCGTTCATAAAAAAGACGTTGCCAAATCTCTTCAAATTAACCAGCTATTTTATGAAATCAAATTGTGATTCGCATCAGAGGTTCGCTCATCATTCATTTTAATAATCATATGCGTTGACTAAAGAAGAGAACGATTTCGCGCTTTCTTGAATAATTACATTTTTTTCAACCAAAAAACATATGGCTACGATACTTTTATCTCCATAATTATTAGTAATAAATATGGCAACAAAGTGCTTATCACGAGGGTCTAGTTTTGTGGACCGCACTATAATCACCTTACCTAGTTAAATAGTTAAATAGTATAAAAACCAAGTTCGCTAGTTATTAAGCGTGTTATTTCATATAAACAATATATCTGTGAATTAAAAAATAAATTAAACTGCCTCCACCAAACCAGGCTGGACTGGAGATCCTGCAAAAAAAAAAAGTACCTAGCTACCTAGCTACCTACCGACGAATACATCGTAAATATGCTACGTACGTATTTGTGCAGATAAGCTCACTTCCTCGCTGGATACGTAGGATACCTGTATAGTGTCTAGTGTATAGTGTGTAGTGTGTAGTGTGTAGTGTACATCGGTAGCATTTACACACAAGCAGCGTATGTAAGTATATAGTGCATCGCATCCAGACCTCTGGCCTCTAGTTTTAATAGAGTTTAAAGTTTGGAGTTTGGGGATGGGAGAGATAATGCCCACCTGATCATAAAACGAAGAAATTAAACTATACACGAAACGAAGCAAAGCATCTCGCCGCGCCGCGTCGATGCTGGTAACAAGTAACAATAAGGTGCGCACGGAAGAGGGAAACGCAAAAGAGGCAAACATAAGCTTGAGTTAGCCGTGAAAAGCAAAAGGCGAGAAGGATAATACCGCAAACATAAAGCTCTTAAAAGCTTCACTTTCGTTATTATTTAAATGAATTCCACCCGTGAGAGTATTTAACTGGCTACAATTCCATCGTTTTATATACTTTCGCATCTCTACTATTTTGTACCCTTTTTTTTAATTTCGTCCCGAGAGACAAAAAATGTGTACTGCGTGCCGAGACGTGTCAGTCACGTTACGCCGAAACTCCATTATTTCAGTTAGCGCTGGTCTGCTTCAGCTATGATCACTGCGCGCATAAATGTAGATATACTCGTATATGTAGTATAGCTTTAGCTACATAGCTAGAGCTACATATTATGTATCATCTATCATGTACCTTCGTATACAATGCGTATACATACAACAAAGGTTACGATTACGTAGGTACATCAAGATCAAGACAGTACAACAATTACTGCGAGCGTGAGCGTGAGCCTGGTACACTGATGCATTAACAGAAGTACACGTGCCCACAATCGACATTTACATCGTAGTACAATATCTAATATACTGTATACTTAGTTACTTAACGTTAGTGTTCATCTAGGTAGTAGGATAGGTACATAGCTACATACCTATACATACCTATATATAGCTATCTACTACAACTACGAGTGACAAGTACGTATGCAACTACGTATCAGTTATAGGAGCGCCAATCAGCACAAGTCCTAAATAATGTTACCCTTATAGGGACGAAAGTACAGCCGACTGCTATACGATAAGTAAGTATTTAAAGGTATTAGCCATTAGGTACACCTACACACTATACAGTACACAGTGCACACTGCACGCCTTTACATACCAGTTCGAATACTCCAACTTATATTTTACCGTAAACTTATTCCTACTACGAGTGTTTCAAATTAACGATTTTAACTCTCCATTCCTGTGTTTACGAGTGTAGATATGGTAAAACGTAGGAAGACGAAAACAAAAAGGAAAAAAACAAGAAGAAGAAGAAGAAGAAGAAGAAGAAGAAAAAGAACAACAAAAAAAATAATAAACGACTTATATACCGACACCCCGCAACACGCCCTCGACGCTTTAAAACTCGCATCAGCGATAAGAACAAAAAATGAAATTAAATTAGTTAGGTAGTAGTTGGTCGTGCTCGGGCTGGCACGACGCGGCGGCGGCGGCGGCTGCACTCTTATCCGTTTTTCGTTAAACAGATTATTTCGCCACTTTGCGCTCATTAACTCGATTACCTTTACATCTTTATTTATTTCACCGACAAGTAAGATTGTTAGCTAATGCTAAATCCCTAAAAGCCAAGTATTCTTCGCTCAGGTAAAGACGATGCATCACTGAATGCTCGATAAAGTAATCAACAGCACTCATGTGACCTCGGATGATAATATCTAATTGCAATTAGATACGTCATAATTATGACGTACAGCGTATTACAATGTATCGTACAACTTCAAAAACAATAGTCATAAAATAAAATTTCCAACGGTTAACCGCATCTACTCGAAATCGATCAGCTATCCACTACCTACCTTCACATAAGTAGGAATACCGTCTAAATTAATCTTCTGATGATTAATGATTTCAGCATATTTTGTTGCTGTAAAATTGAAATTCAACAGAAACGGAACATTTTTTGTTTTTGAGCTGTGTGAAAGGAAAAGAAATTAACTGACCAAAAAAGAGCTGCAAAACAAGCTATAGATTATCGCTTTATGATGAAAATTTGCCGAGTTATTAGCAGGGGCGTAACTAAGGGGTGGGGGAGGAGGGAGGGAGGATGGGGGGGAGCTTCCCCCCAGGTAACCAATCTATGCATCTATCTATCCACTCGGATTTATTAGTTTAAATTACGTACAGACAGGCGCGTAACTAAGGGGGGGATGGGGGGAGCTTCCCCCCCTGGTGTTTTGAAAAGTTGGGAAATTTATAATTGTTCAACGCTAAAATTGGGAACTTAAATTTCTTTTGGGAAAATAAGAACTCGAATAAATTCGAACTGATGCCAACTTATGTCATGTATAGCGCACAACCATGGACGTAGCCCCCTTGGCTTTTGGAAAGTTTGTAAGTTTGGAGTTTTAGCGTAAAGATGGTAAACTTGACCACTTGCGCAGTATTATTACAGATATTTTTAAATTTTTTGAAGGCTAAAAAAAAAAAAAAAGTCAACAGTTGGTAAAATTTCATGGTATTAGTTGGCAATTTTTGGTTTTCTCACCCCCCCCCTGAAGAATGCCCTCGGTACGCCCCTGGTTATTAGTCTCTCAAATAAGCGATTATGACACTTTTTTTAGTCCGGTTCAACTCGGCTGATTTTCTCGACAACTGAAAGAGATAAAGGCGTAAAATTTTCTACGTTTCATCTTTATAATTATGTAGATTGCTATAGTTACTAAGAAATATCTGGGGTGAAAATGATGAAGGTATAACTGGTAGCAGGTACCTGCTAGGTAGATGTTGACGAATGACAATAAATTACTTATGTATATTGGATTTCAATAGATGCGTCACACGTATACGTGTATGTGTTGCGAGCAGATGCGCGAAAAGAAATCTCAAATACGCACACGAATATAAGTAGACGTAGACGTAGACGTATCGTACGTACTCGTAAGTGTACACAAGAAGTACTCGTAAGTGTATTTAATTGAATTTAGATCGATCTCACGCTAACGGTAAGGCCATTTAAAACGAGCGTCAAGTGCATTTGTGGTCACACGAGTCAGGCGTTACGCGTTGAAAGGGTGTAACGTGTAAGTTTTTATCAACCCTCATCTATAGTGGTAAAACGGCGACAAATTGCGGTTCGGAACTTCGATGAGGCTTCAAGCGAGGGAAGCGAGCTATGCTGCACACGCGTTTCAAGGCGTAATGTACAACATTTGTAGAGATTGGTACATGCTTGATAGAGATACTCGCATCTCCTCTACTTACAGCATATACTCGTATACAACATAATAATACACGACTACACGTACACACAACGACCTATACGTATTATACATGCTGTATAATTATTGTTTATACGCGTGTACTACGTAATAGATGTTGTACGTATATTTAAACGCCGAATACCGTGCTAAATTGTATAGTACCTATACCTACCATATACGTTACGTAAGTATACGTTGATAGATGGAGAAGGAGACACCGAGGGAGAGAGAAAAAGAAAAAAAGTACCTTATGGTATTCCTATACTACATAAATAATTACTTGTCTATATACTGTATGTAGTACGCTGATTCGTTGCGTTTGAAAAAAAGATCGAATACCTAATAAAATAGGGAGACTATATTCGTATACGCGATGACGATACGCGGTATGGTTTACGCAGCACTCGTATAGGACGCATATACTGTATGATTAGTCGATCCACTGCGTAGATACACGGTACATCTACATACTACAAACTATGTACGCTAGTTACGTGTATAGAATATATACGTGTATGTGTATGTGTATATATATTATGTATATATACGTATTTATGCATTATATACATATGTAGATGTACGCGTGTACGGATCATGGAGATCATAGCAAAATGAATGCTCTCGGTCGCGCCTGCTGTCAAAATACTCTAATAATTTTAAAATTTACGTCATGTTTTTTACTGCTGCTGTGCTGATAGTCATCGGCATATCGATTAATAAATCTGCATATTTTATTTTTAAACTTTCACGCGTTCGACGATAAATTAAAATACTGTCCGAACATTAAATTAATTTCACGCGCGTCATCGTAAATTCCATTCTGCGCTGGTTGATCAGATTTTCCAAATATCTTTCAAAAGAGCGGCTGCATGTGAGCCAAGGACCTAGCGACCCAAGATTTAGAATTAGGCAAACATTCATCGAAATCAACTTGGCGCTAACTGGAAAATTTAAAAAAACCCGACTCATTACTTATTTTTGCATCATTCAATTCCGCAGATTAGAGATTACATTATTTTTTGTGATAGTGAAAATTATTTAATTCCTAAATCCTTTAGAATAGATAGGTGGCTTTAACGAAATGCGATAACAGAACATTTGATAAGAATGATTGCGATCACAGCGTATACAGTAGGTAGTTAGGTAGGTACGAGCAGGTACCTGATTTTGCAGAGAGCAATAAATTGATATTATAGGAGAGAAAATTTATTGTACATCATCGCGTTTTAAACCATTCGAATATATTGTATAGAATACGATTCCGAGATGTGAGAAGCATGATATTGGTATAGATCTCAAAATCAACTGCTGGCAAATCGATTCGAAAAATTTAGATATCGAATATGCATATTCGTTCGTACATCTTCACTCTGTGTCAGTGCATATAGGCCGCGCTCAAGAAACTTCAGCTTCCTGCGTAGAGGAACTTAGGTATTTGGAACCACCAAAGTACGAGTTCCCAAGTCTCCGTTAATAATTCAAAACCGTCAATAGTCTCTAGATTTGAGTGACGCTCGATGGCCTTTAAAACACAATTGAAGAAAATGCAACAAGAGAATAAAATTGTCAAACTGATTCCTGCTCAGATCATAAATATTTTAGAATCTAACACCCGGAAATAGACTTTTTAAAAAGGTGGCCGGATTACCTTAAGTTTTTGGAAATTCAAAGAAGAAACCCATCAGAGTAGAAATACAAAAATGACGAAGCTCTTTATTTTTTATTTTGACGAGCGTTAAATTGCGTTATGAAAAATTATGCAAGAATGTTAGATTACTCGTATTATCTATGTTGTACGAATATGAGTCGATTTTTATCTTCAGAATTGTTGTTCACGTATATTAAAACAATAATTGTCGTTCGTAGCTGGGAGATTTTTTATTTTAATAGATTTTACTCCCAACAACTTTTTTTTCATAGTTTTACTTTCATTGACTGAAACATATCTTAGGTAGATATTCTCAAATATCAAATAAAAGTAATAAACAATGTTTGCTCAGCACATTAAAGTGAATACATATTCTATGAGAAACTTGATAAAAATATCATTCGTTGAGCATTAATAAAAACAAAGTAGGTAGTTTTGGTTAGAATATCTAATTCAGAAGTGAAAAAAGAAGAATTGTATGAGATGTTAAAATTGTATTATGAACAATTTTTTCAATTTAATCAAACGTACGCTGACTGACGATATCCATAAATATTATAAGTATGAATATGGATATTTCAAATGCTGAAAATGATTGTTTCAAAAAACTAACCTAGGTGAAAAATGCATTGAATCGTCTTTTACAAGTAAAAAACATTATAAAACCTGATCTGAAGTAAGCAATGGGTTGAAACGTGTAATGAATGAAAGTTGTAAGATTCAATTTCTGAAACAGTCAGGAACGATGATATGCGAGCTACAAACAAATTTGATTCATTTTATGAGATGAAAGATCGATTTTTGCCATCGAAGAATCCATGACACAATCAGCCAAAAATGCATTGAAGAAAATATTCACCAAACAATATGACCTCGCAGCTCTGTTAAATCAAGAGTACCGCATATTTATTTAAAATCTTCAATTACTTACTCTCGTCATTCCAAGGAGAAACAAGGTCTGTATAATTTTCTATGAATTTATTTGTGACTATTGTGAAAAGGGATATCATAATTGTGGTGGCCGAATGAGTCGGTGTTAACTCAGTTTCAATTTAGAACTAAAACTCACAGCCATTCCATTGACCATCATACATCACATGCATCATAATTCGTAAGTTCCGTTCATTCATAATATACGTTGAATACGTTTTTGATGCTGCTATCTGATTTTGAAGCTCCAAAAAACAAAACGTTCAAGTTCGAGTTAATTTAAGTTCCAGTTCCGAATTTTGAGCTCTTGTTCCCACCCCTGCATAGTTCCACGTATACATATACTTACATATAGTACAGGTATGCGTCATAATGCTGTGTATACGTATATAGCTATAGTTGGCAACATGCATATATAGGTATGTAGGTAGGTAGGTACACTATCTAATGTATTCGTATAGGTATACGAGCACCTGTAGTATTGCGTATAATTATGTCGATGCTACTATAGGTATTAGGAAGAGGGAACGGCTTTTTTGAGATTTTAAAATAAAAGACGCAACTATAGAGAACCGTATTAGACGAAGGTGAACGTTAGTGTTTGCGAAAACGCAGGCGTACCCGTTCGCCATTTAAATTCGAATTCATTATCGCTTCTGAAGCGTCGCGTCGTGTCGCGTCGAGTTCGATTTAATTTGTATAAACGGGCAGTACGAATACAACTTGAATAAATAATAATTAGCTACCGCCATTTCGTTGATGTTATTGTAAAGGATTTAGGAACTAATTTTCACTATCATACAAATGTAATCTGGAATTAATTCCTTGCGGGATAGTTAAAAGGACGTATGGTACATCGCACCGCATACAGCCGTATACCCGTGCTAATATGTGTAGATCGTATACCGATAATACGAGTAATATTATAAACGTACGTATGTACACGTATATATCTATTACCTGCTAGTAGCTGCCTAATTAGGCACGTACATTATATAGGTATTTATAATATAACCTATATATAATTGTGTATTGGTATTATAACTTGTATCTAGGTTGTATACAGCATATTATGTTTACTTTGAAAGCGCCAAATTCCCTTTTTAAAAAAAAATCTCCCGCGAGCAATAGAAACCACGAGTTGAAATTTTCTTCATCGTGTACTTAATCATTTTAAATAAGTGCTCAGTTTTGAAAAATTTTTTAAGGAATCAATTTTTATTTATATTCTTATATAGAGATCAGATGAAACTGTTGCGCTATAATACCTACTACCTAGGGATTTTTTTAATTCGACGAAGATGTTGTTTATGATGCTGATAAAATTCATCGAATAAATAAATATACACGTATCCTAATTTCGGCGGCCAAAATAAATTTGTGTTTCATACTTTGATTATGTAATTGAAACATTACATTTAAACGTCAAAGTTATTTCCTTTATTCAGCATTTATTTATTATACCTGCACGCATACTTTTTCATTTTTTTGCCTACCGGATATAATGATATGTTCCGACTTACTTGTAACTTAATAGATAAGTACATTTTCACGTGACCGCGGTTACAGGATTATAACCTTTACGCGAAGCTCTGATAGCATATTCAACACTCTCAGCGGCATATCTACCTGAAGTTTTTCTTTTTCGCAGCATGTTACACCATTTAATTTTCGTTTTATTTTATCGTATGATCTCACGATGGAGTGCTAATTTGGCTAGTTAAGAAGCACGTAGCGTATAGGTAATATGGACTAACTATGAAGTCCTAGGCGGTAGGCGCCAAGCGTGCAGGGTACTGATGCCGTACTCCGTGGGTAGGTTTATAGATACAGATCTAAGTATACGTACGTAACGTACTACGTATGTCGTATATGTATTGAAAATGCGTGCGAGTATTAGTAGACGTGCAACGTAAAGCACAGGAAAGGATCAATCACTACGTATATGAAGTACAGCAGTGTAAAATGAACATTGAGAGGTATAGGAAACGTACACGTTAGATGATAGGTATTGTTGTAAAATAAAGTGAAGCGAAATTAAATTAGAAGCCGTTCGTCGCTAGTTTCGGAATGTTATTTAATTAAAGGGCGTCGTCTGCGAAGGGGACGTTTTTATATAATAAAATGGAATAGAATGGAAAACATGGTGTAATATAGACTAATGATAACAGAGTAAACGGACGTTAATGGCGTGTCAACTTTTAATATTTCGCGAGTAATGGAAACAACGTTACTTTTGCATTCGTCGCCTCATCGTTGCTAATCTTATTTGCGATGAGTTATTGACAGAACGAATCGGATTAACTCGCTTCGTATGAATTCCCCCTTTACGCGAGTCATTTAGACGCGACTACATCGTCAGTGATTCTCAAATTTTCCAACGTCGGATTGGGAAAAGGCTCGGATGGGCGGAGGCTTCGAGTCTTCGACTTGATACCCGTTTTACCAAACCATACGGCGTATGGCGTATACCGCGTATACCGCGTATACCTTGTACACGCCGAGGTAAATGATATATAATTGCACTTACCCACATAACGTCGCTACATTTTTATCTATACGTACTCGGATTTCCGTTTTTATTTCTCGATATTTAAAATATATAAAGGGCGCTGATATAATGAAAAATCAACGAGTACGATTCACTCTTCAACTATACCTATAGGTACCTATACCTAACCACCTATCTACTTACTTACTTACTCACTCACTTACTTACTTACTTACTTACTTACTTACTTGCCGACACACTATTATACATATACGTAAGTATACATGGGTGCATATAATTAGAATACATTTATGCAGGAAGATGCACCATATACGCAAAACTGTGTTTTGATAAAAACGCGTTTGAAGTTTTTAAAAGCAAAATGCAGAGAACTGAACATGACCTTCTGAAGTTTCCGTTGGTGATTGACACATTCCTCGACTATAACCAAAATGGCGCAATTTCGAAGTCGAAAACTTGATTTTTATTATAGTTATTACCGCCGTAAATGTTCAGGCACTTAATGCGCTGTTTTTCAATAAATAAAAAATTTAATGCTTAAAATTCGAAAAATTAGCCGAGTTTTGATCTTGAAAACATATTTAGAGGCTGTCACACACATGTATTTGGATTATTATTCGATGAATGAAAAAAAAAAAAGATCAAGGACACGTGCACATACTCGTCTCTGCGTCATAGGTAATAGGGTATAGGATGATAGATATAATTATGTAGATAAGTAGTCGAAGGAACATTACATCACTGACCTATACGACTGTAGGATCTTTTCGCATATAAATGTATTCAATTATAGTGCTTTATCAATACGAGTACATGCGCGTATATAGTACCTATAACTACCTATATATTTTTAAACTTGGAACTTTTTGGAGCGGCCGCTGCGCGGGAAAACCATGTGTAGCGACCCCTATCAAGTAACTGTAATATCCCTCCTCCCACGAAAAAAAAAAAGAAAATGAAAAATTTTCAAATACGCGATTCCGTAACATGACTTTGAAGATATTATTTTTTAATGCAAAATTCAAACAAACGTGAATAAAATACAATGAATTCATTAAATTTAAAATAAGTAGGTAGGCTAATCAATGAAAAACAATGTTGATTAGTAAAAAAAAAAATTAACGTAGATATTTCTTTTTGAGTATAAAAATTTTAGGTTATTTTGCGGGATTTTTGTGAGGATTTTTAGAATTACGCTAGTTATACGTATTTTTTGGTGTCACGAATACCAGCAGATGGCCCACTGACGTTTCCTCGGTTCACCGCTGGTTCCACCAAGCCTGATACCAAAACGAAACTACGTATGCGCTTTCGAGTGATTTCGCATTAACTGCGCGCCATTCAATATTTCATTCTATTTTAATGCCTATACGTACCTAAATTCCGCATTTGAATTCGTAAATTTTTCATCGAATTTTAAAGAAAGGTCGCACTACGTACATTAGGTGCTATATCTGTATTGTACGCATACGTGTGTGGTGCGTACGCTGCGCTGCGGAGATATTTATCGAATACATCGATATCGAATAATATAATATAATATAGGTACATCATATAACTAGTGCATCGCTAATTTGCTATACGTTTAGGTACGTGCACTCATCTTTTGCGAAGGCGAAGAAAGGGGGAGAGCGGACGCGCTATATTTATTGGAAAAGCCTCGAAAATGAATTGAAAGAAACCGAATCTGTTTCTCTCGCACCCCTCCGGCCGCATCCAAATTAAGTGTGTTCTATTCCTTTGCCGACGCGACGTTACGCGACGCGACGCAAACGCCATATGGGACACCCTATACGCGGAATTAAAAGTTAACGGCTCATCTGCATTCGGCGATGACCCTTAGCGACACCACATTAGTGAATTAATCCTGCAGACCCCACGATGTAACCGCTGTATACCATTTGCTATTATTAAATTATACTTCGGAGAATACATGTCGCCATTATTTGCTCTATATATACTTTCACTTATAACCCCTATCAAAGGGTAAGGGTGCTCTTTAAAACTAGTTACGTAGGTATTTAATTTAAACTAACGTCACACTGACTCCACACCGTGCCTAATTCAATTTTGCAATCGCATCAAGCGCAAACCCTTTTTTTCTTTCATTTTCGCGCTTCTTTTCTAAATCATAATTAATGACCATAACAATAACGATAACAGGCTAAGTAGGTAAAATAAAACCACTTCCAACTTATCCAATCTCATATATGCGCGTATGTGTATCGTGTGTACTTACGCATTACTCGAATAATCTAATCGTCGCCTCGCCTCGCCTCGCCTCGCCTCGCCTCATCAGCAGCAAATACTACATACATATATATTCGTATAGGCTACATTTTTTACCTAATACCTAATACTACCTAGCTACATAATTATATGTAAATGGTACTCGCTACAGCGCCTATCTGTATAGATAGGCAATTAGGTATACCCAGCAAATTCTCAATTATATATCTAGATGCGAAAAAGTTATTAAAATTTCTTTAGTTATTTCTATCGTAGATACATGCCTATCTAGTATCTACCTACCTACCGACCAACCAATCTATCCATCTATCTATCTACTCGGATTTATTAGTTTAAATTACGTACAGACAGGGGCGTAACTAAGGGGGGATGGGGGAGCTTCCCCCCCAGGTGTTTTGAAAAGTTAAGAAATTTATAATTGTTCAACGCTAAAATTGGGAACTTGAATTTCTTTTGGGAAAATAAGAACTCGAATAAATTCGAACTGATGCCAACTTATATCATGTATAGTGCACAACCAGGGACCTATAGCCCTCTTGGCTTTTGGAAAGTTGGTAAATTTGGAGTTTTAGCGTAAAATTGGTAAACTTGACCACTTGCGCAGTATTATTATTACAGCTATTTTTAAATTTTTTGAAGACTAACAAGACTGTGACATCTTATTTTCTTGGAGCAAAAAAAATTAAAGGTCAACAGGTCAACAGTTGGTAAACTTTTATGATAGGTATTAGTTGGCAATTTATGGTCCCCCCCCCCAAGAATGTCCTCGGTACGCCGCTGCGTACAGAGAATACACTTTAGAATCGCAAAAGCGCACACAAATAGCTCAAACGAGAAGAGAGAAAATATGTACGCGTAGTTTTATTTGATATACACTTTGTGGCACCCAACAACTGCGGTTCAAACGGTGCTAGGTGTTGAGGGTATGGTGTGTTGTTTCTTCCTGATGTAAGTTTTATAAGCGAAAGGCTAGACTTCATGCATCCGTTTTTTTTTGCCTCCTCAAAACCATAATATGGATACGTCCCAGCGTAAAGGAACCATGTTGTCAGTATGGAATCGCGAGAAGTTTCATAAAGTAGGGTAAGTGTACTAATTAGTTGACATGCTCCACAAGTTTTTTGTTAATTTTGGGCCATTATTACCAATTATTTTAAATAAATTTGTATTTGTTACAATTTTAGCAATTTATTATTTATTTAACATGAATCGTTGGGGTGTAAAATAATTGGTACATCTCACTTTTTCACTTTGGGGGGTTCTTAGCGGGGTTACCAATGAGGGTAGACTCGAATGTAAATAGGTCAAAATATTCCCTAAATGATGTAGGTTCATATGCTATATTCAGATTTTTGCTACCATTCATAGTTTGGGGGAAATATTGGAAAACGTGTAAAAAAATCGTTAAGGGTGTCAATAATTGGTGCACTTACCCTACTTCGATAAAATTCCCTTCAAAATGCGCCACATCACAATTCTGTATAGGTAGGGAATTTTAAATAAACTTCGAAAAACAAGATTTCGAACAAAACGCGTTTAAAGTTTGAAGAACGTGAAAAATGAAAAATTTTTATGGTTGCTGGGGGAAGGGGAGGGGGGAAGGATATAGATTAGGTCTTGGAAGGGAGGTAGTGCAAGTACCATCGTGTTATATCGAACTCGGTTCAAACTTGGATCACTTCGCGCACACATTGTAGGTATAGTACCAATTTTTTAGCGATGAAGCGGTAACAACGTGCGGTTCTAATGATTTTTTGGCCAAAAAGAAAAGACAATTTTCAACTGACAATAGAAATGATGGCCATTTTTCGGCATTTTTTCACCAACTCGTTATTGCAGGCGAACTGCGATGGTTGGGAAGGTGAGATAAACGCGAAATGATAAAGAATAGGAGCATTGGCTCCAACAGCGCAACCAGAAGTAGGGAGCTCTCGAATTCCAGCAGTTGATACCCGCCTATTTTCATGAGGTGTAAAAATGTTTTGAAAAAATTATAAAATTAATTTTATCAAAAACAACCGAGTAAGTGTACATTACATTCACTCGTTTGGCTTTAAAACTCATAACTTACTGTAGTTTTTATTCATTTTTTTATTTTTTTATAAATTGAAACGTTATAAAATAAAAAACATTAAAAACAATATGAAATAAAAAAAAAAAATAATAAAAAAATATATGAAACATACTGAATCATTATAATATAGAACAAAATCTAATTTTCGGGGCTTCCTCGCTGAAATGTTCAAGACCTCGTCGGCAGTTACGCCGATTTGGCGCGATGAACATTTAGAAGCGCCAATCCATTCAACCGATTCTCCTGCATCGTATTTCGTAGATAATTATGTTTCAAGATAAAACGACTAAATTTTTTCCGCTCAGTTTACGCGTATACGTTTAATAACTGATTTTTGAAACTCGGAAGAATGGGGACTATATCCACCCCGACTTTCAACGCACCAACACTTATTGTCTCTACAAAAATCGCCAAAAATACCAATTTCGTATTTTGTTGTAAACGTCGAAAAAAGGCTCTACCTCGAAAACTACCACTGACAACATCGTCCCTTTATGCTGGGACGTACACTCGGATGAATCTATCTCTTATAAACTTTATAGCTGTATTTTTAGGTACAGAATTAGCAACACCGGTAGTTGAAAGGTGCCAAAATCAAAATACCTATTCGAGTTCACACCAAAATCTCGCATCAAACGAGCCCATTCTTGTAATCAGCGGTTTCAAGAAGATAGCTCTCGATGTGTAACATTTTTGAAAGCGCAGCTCATGTAGAAGAATATGCCGGTTACCACTTACCGCAGCTTTCAATACGCTTAAGCTGATAACTATCGCTATTTATTCCAGCTTATGACGTGAGTACCTATACCTATCAGGTTACATTGTTACAGTCTGCAAACACGAAGTGAAACGCGAAGGCGTTGCCTTAAAACTGAGTTGCAATGTGCAGCATATCCTTTTCAATCCTATGCATCAGTAGTAATATTACAACGAAAAGATGCTGCTCGATCGTTTCCCCTCGCACAGGTAGTAGGTACTACGGTTGAGTTGCGAGTGGTATTTCTTACCCTAATTAATAAGACTATTTCAAAGACGATAACTCGAGCAAGCGTACATTAGGAATACGGCGGCATCAACACAAGTGCTGCGCAGAGAAAATACGAATATAAACGAAATTCACTCCACTCCACTCGATAAATTTCCATTTACCCATAATAATGAAGCGAATGCGATACATTTGTATACGTATTTTTTGCAAAGGCCTCAGCACATTCTCGTAAACCAAACGTTCGATATCGGCGTAAAACTCGCTTTTGCAATGTTCTAGTTAGACCTTAGCGCTAGTACGTAATACACCTACGTACATCGGCTACAACCGAATCAAAACTACGTTTTCGCAATAAAATGAGCAAAGAACACGATAAAAGCGAAGCAAAGCAAAAAGTGACGAATAAAAAGATACGAGTAGTTTTCGCAACGCTGAACGAGAGAGAGAGAGAGAGAGAGAGAAAGGAAATAAAAAAGAAAAAAACCTCAGGGGACGTTAACGCCACTTTGTTGACAATATTTTTCTACGCTGTATTTACATTTTTATTGAAAGCGAAACGGTATAACCGCGACAGCTAATACCGCTAACCATAGGGTAGAGAGTGACAGTTAAGGGGTCGTTTTCAGATACCTTCTGCATAAGGGGGTTTTATTCAATTATCTGAGTAATCCACCAATTATAGCGAAGCGTCGACACTTGTAAAGCCAGAGAATGGTTGCTATGACGACGTAGATAGCGTGGACTAAAATATAACGGTACCGGGTCTCTTGTTACCTAATCTGATGAATATCTCATCTTTTACATTGCCGAGCTTACGTCAGATGATATAGCAGGCACCAGCACTACCAAGCACGCAGTACGCAGGTACAAACAAACATACGTATACATACACACGACGCTAGGTATATACATAGGGATATAGGTAAGTAAGCGGTAGACTAGGTAAAGCAGAAAAAAACAAAATTAGGTATAATTTTACTATCGAAGTTTCACCAGCTGTGCTGTGCTGTGCTGTGCCAATACCAGTGCCGTAATGCATATGCATACACGCTAAATCAGCTATATACGTAAATACTACTATGTAATAGGCTATCATGTATTCATAATTTGGTCAGAATCTTTGTACGATCCAAAGCACAAGTCGTGGCTATCGAGAATGTGGCTGCTCTTCAACTGTCCAAAAGTAATTGAAACCCCACCCCAGTCTCCCGACATAAACCCCATCGAAAATTTGTGGGATATTCTGGATAGAAGAATACAAGATCGCAAAATTTCAAACACGAAAGATCTCAAAGAAGCCCTTGAAGAAGAATGGAATAAAATTTCCCCCGAAACCACCGCGAAGTTGGTGCAATCGATGCCTCGAAGGATGCGTGCGGTAATAGGCCATAAAGGACTGCCCACTAAATATTAATATATTTTTTATAACGTTTTTTTATCTTATTTTATAGAAGTGTCCGAATATTTTTGTTGCTTGTTGAAGTTACCTTATTTCAATTTTTTTTTTATATTTTATTGTGTTAAAATAAATTTTTCGAAAAAATTACAAACTATAGAAATATCCTGCCGAAATTTGTTCGAAAATCGCGCATCAACTCTACGTTTTTCACATATATTTTCGAATTATGCAAGTGTCCGAATATTTATGTTGACCACTGTATGTCTCCACCCTTTCAGTTTATTCCAATGTTTAGCGGATAACATTTTGGAGTTGATTCATGCTGGAATCGCGGCTCACGCAGCTTGGAGGCCGCTGGACTTTTATAATCTTTCCTCGGGTGTTCGTATCGCACTTCGTTTTACTTCACACGCGAATTCTTGAGACACGTTCGTCTTGAAACCCGTATTTTTTTATTCAGTCAACGACGACCGACGCATCTCTCCATCTTGTGCCAGCGCAGTCGCTGAACAAACTGCTGCTCACGTTTTTCACGAGTGTCCTCATCTGCATCCGCCACTGTCCCCAGCTGCTATCCAGTATATGCATAGGCAAAATTGTGCGTACGTTGTGGCAGGAAGAGCGAAGACAGCAGCGCCTAATTAAACTTTTTTTTTGTTCCCACCTCTCTGCTATTTATTTTTTATTGAAAGCAAATGCCGTCTCACGTAGCTTCTTTATGAACTCGTATTTCGGTCACATGTCGTAGGTTGCCAACATTACTAAATTCGTTCCTACCATGGCGGTGCGCTGGAGGTGGTCTGACTGACAGATTTGATGAGTAAGGGAAGTAAGGAAAAAGTCGCAGTTTTCTGGTGCCATGAGAACGACTTTAAGGGCAAGGCGAACTAGATGTCAAGATGCTGGACTGTCTGGTGAACTGAGTTCTCGGACAAAAGAGTTGCAGCATCCAGCAGATCCACAGCTAAAACCAAACCAATTGCAGTTGGAGTAGCATGGGAAAAGGCAGCGGAGGATGTTTCCTCGGGCGAAGGTGATCAGCATGACACTAAACAATATGGTTCAATACAGAGAAGACTAGAGCAAAACGCGGACACGGCCGAGTATAGGCGTTGAAATTCACCAGCGGAGAGTATAGTGACTAGAAAAAGGATGCTGAACTTTCAGTTGATGGAGTCTCGTAGACCTGCATTTCCGTAGGTGGGGGGGGGAGGCGTACAGTGAGGTGCAAATGAGGTCTATGGATGTCTAAAAGTAGGGTCGACCACAATTCCCCGACATCCAGTGTAGCACGAATTTTGGTGGGGGTGGGGGGTGAGCGTACGTGCTCCTAACATAAAAAAGTCCCTTTTTAGGAGTTTGGTGACTCTATCCTTATATTATGCTTATGTGGGTGCGAGAATCGTACATCTCTCCTGAAATGTACCGTAATGCTCAGCATTCGATTTTTTCTCTACGGTAATCTGCATGGTAGCTCACTTCACACTATATAGTCAAAGGTATCATATATATACGTATACAGCGTTCTGTCAGCCGATCTTGGTACATACCTTCGAGCTCCAAATTCGTTTTGTCCAAAGACGATGATCAATTATTTCATTTCTTTTGATTCCTTTGCACGTGATTAAGAATCAGGTATTTCATAATCATTTTATTCTTCCATTCACAATTTGGCATCTTTTTGAACCTTTGAAAGTTCTGTCCATTTAATTTGCCAACGTATTTATTATCACAACACAAAAGCAAAGGAAATGAAAAGATTGATTGTTCTTTTTCAATGAAGAGAATTTCGTACTAGTGGATACTAAGATCAGTTGAATACGATTTATAAATAATAACTAGAGCTCGGATTTTATGCACTAAAAAAATCGTTTTATGCGCATAAAACATGCATTTATTTCCGTCAAAATATGACAAAAATATGCACTTATCTCGCAAAAATGCACTTTTATGCAAAATCAATATGGGTGTCGTTCGAAAGGCTTTTTTAATAGGAGGCCATTTTTTAAAACAGAAGTGTTCGGAAACGATTTTATTTTCAAATATACAATTCTAATTCTAGTTGACTTCTATTAGATAGTATTATTTTTATGTATAACAGCTAATAATCAAGTGCATAAACAGTACACCAACGTTGAAACTTCTTCTTCTGTCAGTTAGTATAGTCTTAAAAATACTGAAAGATCTTTCAACATCACATGACACGATTCTAGCATATTTAAAACACGAAAGATCAGTGGGAGACATTTTGGAAAGGTAGTCAAATTTCGATCTCGCGGCCGTATCTCCCCTTGAAATCGCAGATAGAGCATGCAAGCCTGTATTTTTTTTTAAAACATCGGCAAATTTTTTTTTAATTTTTTCATTTGGAGTTGTTGCTAGTTTGGTTTCTGCTTCGTTCACCAACGCCAAGCTTTCGAAGAGTGTCAATGTTGAAGATTCCAACTTCGTGATAATATCAGCTAAGCATACATAATTCGATTTTATTGTGGTCAATTCCGTTACCAACTCCGGCTTTTCTATGGTTTCTTTTGCAGTTTTAATGGCCTCTGAATCGTCGTCTAGAGCGCGAAAGACTTCAACAAGTTCAAACAGATAATCTGAATAATATTCCGCGGCTTTTATCCAGGTACCCCACCGAGTTGTTATTGGCTCAGGAGGAAGGGGAATCTCCGGATACATACTCTTGAACAACTGAACTCGGTAGGGTGCCTTTAAAAACACTTTTTTTCCGGTGCTAATTATCGTATTTGTTAATGGAAATTGCGCTCGAATAGTCTCACAAACACGATGAATTCCGTGTGCCGCACAGGTTACATGTGTCATTCTTGAGTACAAAACTTTTAAGTTTTTGGCGGCTTTCACCATGTATGGTGCTGCATCCGTTAAAAAAAGGAATACTTGGTCCATTTTGCTTGGAGTATCGTTTGGCCAAAGTTTGTGAACGGCTTCGGTGAATATTTTAGCTATTGTTTCAGCGTTGGTCGATTTTAATTCGGCGCAGTGAAACAAAAACGCCTTGTTCGATTCTGGCTCTGTAGTCATTTTCCCTACAATTACGTTGGCAATATATCTGAAAAAAATAAGGGGAAAAAAATTAGAATTTTTTCCAAAGAAAATGTAAATTCACTTTGCTCAGAATCACTAACCTTCCTTCAATGTCAGTGGTTTCATCTATTGAAATCCAGATCGGGCCATTTCCTATCTGTTCACGAATCATTTGAATTGTTTCATTATACTCCTTTTCAACAAAATTTTTACGTAAAGTACTTTCGTCTGGTGTTTTGAAATTTGTATATTTTTCTAAAAATTCGGAAAACTCGGGATTATTCAGTTTGTAAAACGGAATATTGGCGGAAATTAACGCCTAAAACCACCAAAAAATTCAAAAATTGTTAGATATTTCATGGCCAGATTTTCAGATCGTTAAAAGAAAAATGAAACATACCCGGCATAAATCCGTTGTGTATGGCTTTTGCTTTTCAGTAGATAAAGGTGAAGTATGCTTAGATTTTAGTTCGGCATTTAGTACATGTTTTGCAGACTTGATATGTTGGTCAATTTGGCTTTTTCTCATTTTTGAAATCTCACCGACTAATTTTCCACAATTTCGACAAATAAAATTAGCACCTTCCACTTCGATTCCATCACCACTAAACTCAGCTGCGATTCTTCGCGCTTTTTGGTCCGGTTTCTCTCGTGATTTCGGCATTTGGATGCTGTTTCCTTGGTAACGAAGCAGGTAACAAAGCAGGTAACAAAACAGGTAACAAAACAGGATGTCAGGTACGCGAGAATCTTGTATTTAAATTCAACATTCAACCAACACGTAAAAAATTCATCTTGAGAAAACAACGCACTGATAACTCCAGAAAAAGTAAAAGTAAACATCCACTCGCGATAATAAAATGCCTCACGTGGTGAAAATTTTTTTGTTTTAAAATTTCGTAGTTTTTCCAGGGTTGCCGTTTTAAGTGGTAAAAAAAATTAGGAGAAAAAATTTTTTGACCAAAATTTCCCAAATATGACTCAAAAATGAAAAAAAAGGGTAAAATATGACGAATATGCGCTTAAAACGTCTAAAATATGACAAAATATGCATTTATGTCCGAAATATGCAAAATATGCGCTAACAAATTGGGCTCATTTTACTCAGAATGTTATAATTCGTAAAGATCTATACAATATGCGCGATCTTCTCCAATACAGAAAAACATGCAAAATCATAAAAATCCGAGCTCTAATAATAACTTTACAGCACCATATAATGACACACTGTATCCAAGGAATCTTAAGTACCCTTGAGCGTAATGATGTTCCAATGAAGTGGTGCACGAACACCGGTAGAATTACTCAGAGTAATCAGTAACTATATTCCTAATCTTATCGATACATTTTTTACGGTTATGAATCTTCCTTCGATAAGGTAATTGAGTAGATAATGAAAATCTGTTCAAAAGTTGAAAATTAATCTTATAACATTTAATATTGTATTTCATAAATATACTTTTTGCTTTTGATTTCAATTTTTTGAGTTATATTGTGAGAAAGGCGTCGCCAGTCCAAGTAAAATAATTTAGAACAACGTTCAGTTAAGTACAAATTATAAGTAATACATTCTTTAGGGGAGTACCCAGTGGCGGACCAAAGAATCGGGACCCGATCGGAAAAATGAATTTAAGGGGCCCGTATGGTGCCGGATTAAGTATTGTTTTTCTTAAAAAAAAAAAAAAAAAAAAAAACACACGTAAGCAGCTATGCTGCATCACTAGAGCTGAGTTTTTAATTGGGGCTTTTTTAGGTTTACAAATAACATTACTAATCTCCTCATGTCTACAGACCACGCCTAATACGAAGACTAAAACTTTCAACCCTATGCTTGCAAAACCACCTAAAAAGTTGAACTTATAGAACAAATGTACGTAGTATTTCTTGCCACGCAATAATCATATGAACACATATTTCCCAAATATAACTACTTGAGGCTCCTCAAATTATCTGATTGTTAAGATTTGCCATTTTGGATCCATTTCTTTTTCTTGAATGAAATCTAATGCAAAATTCTCGCATTCGAATGAAAAATTAGTTTAGTATTGAAATGTTGACCAAGTTCCATTCTTTAATACCAAGTACATATACATAATAAACTTTCACGGTAAACTATTGAAAGAAAAAAGGTGTTAATCTGGCCAAAAAATGTGGGGGTGCAGTGATCATTTGGTCACACGGTATACGTATTAAGTATAGGTACATTACATAACGTGTACAAGTAATTATGTACGTATTCATGAATGTGTAATTGTGTATGTTAGTGTTGTTGCTCTATATTTCGCCTCTCTCACGTCAGTAACGCGTATGTGTACGTGACAGAATTCATTCGAGCTCTACTCCGCGTGAGCACGCCATAAACCATAGACCGCTCAAATAGTAATTCGTCTATTAAAATACGTACAAACGTACTGGCGCAACATCAGTGTATGGGCAAAGGCATACGTCCTGCACGTACGCAGACGTTTCGTTTTAATTAAGAAAGATTTAGCTGCTTAGGTTTAAACCACGGTTCACCAACAATTACGATGATGTGCTACGTACAAACGCGCGTGTATGAAAGAATTACATGCGTCTTACAGACCTACATAATGATATACGTAGGTACTATTGGTCTATTTATTACGATGCTCGAAACGCCGACTATTCCATCGACTACTTAACCCTCGACTCGACGCACAATAAAAATCGTTTTCGCCGAAAAAGTAAAAACAATCTTTCTACTTGAATTGCCCAAAAATAAAGCGAAGAGAAAGTGAATTCCAAAAATAGGTAGTTATAATGCGTGTAACTTATCGATCGACGAAATAACGTCTCCGAGTTCGATGCATATTCTACACTACCTAGGTAGGTACCTAGTTGTAAAGATGAAAGTCTTTAAATCGTTTGGCGAAAATGAAAGACCTGTATCTGATACCTTATTTATATATCGTATTCCTATTTGCTGCGCACATATGTGTACATGTACACTATACATGCACTAGAATATAATAGAATACCGTGTGACCAAGGTGATCTGTGTATGAAATTCCCTACCTCCAAACATAACGTAAATTTTTTCGTTTCTTTTGTTTTTCACACAATAGTACGTGTGAATGATAAAAACGATCATAAACTTGATTATATATTTCAAACACTTTATTTGGTTTAAATCAATTTTATGAATAATCAGTGATGCCAAGTAAACTAGAATAATCAATCAAAAGTTGAATGAAGCACATAATTTTGATGAAATATTTTAGAACGTTTGGAAAACCAAATAATTAAGTATTTCTCAATTTTAGAATTTGGGGCTGATTGGTAAAACATTAGACTAGTTGGTCGCACTATAGGTATGTATACAGAGACGTACCTTCGAAACTACAACATTTCTAGATTTACGTAAACGTACATAATTATAGTCGAATTATTATAAACTACATAGCACATAAATATAGTCGTTGTAGTTCTCTACTTGATATTTCCAAATTTTATGCGTTGAATTTTGCTAAAAAAAGAAAAGACAAAAAACGTTTCAATCTTGTCGCAAAC